>CM055680.1:27008863-28258863 GCA_029448645.1 Andrena camellia | reverse complement strand
CTGGAGGTAGTCCAGAAATTCGCCTATATACGCGTTTTTCCACACTACCAGCCACGGTAAACGGAACTCCCAGTCGTTTCTTCTATTTCTCAGTCGACACTGTGCATCTAGCTTTCCCCCCCCCCCCCCCCGTTTCTTACGGGCGCCCGGCCCGTCGTCGGTGGGACGCTGAAACCGTGGAATAATCGAGTTCTCCTCGCCATTTCTCTTCCATCTTCGCGCGCGTCTACTGTCTTGTCGCGACACTTCCTTTGGGATTTCACTTCGCCGACGGAATCTACTCTGTTTAGAAATCCGACGGCGACGTTGCTTCAGCATCCCCGCTGGATTTATCAACCTTTCACGCGCATTTCGGAAGTGCAGCTTTTAAGTGGCTCGGTAATTAAAACGTCTTCTCCGCGTTAGCAGACAGTTGAGAATAGATGTGTTAGAACGTTTACTATTGTGCGGAAGAATACGAAGGGAATATTAGTAAACATTTTGTAGCTTCTTGAGGTTTGTCGTTCTCTCAGATTTCAAGTTATTCAAGTGTGCCTGAGCTGTTTTCTTTATTGGAAATAGTAGATTAACGGAGAGATGGAATTATTGGTGTTTTGGAAAATTAGAATTTTTATTGGTAATTCCATGGTATGGGGGTTCTCTGACAGAGGACAAGTTTTTAATCAAATTGCACGTTTCACACAATCAGCAAACCTGTCCCCCAAGATTTTTAAATTTGTTGTATTTTATTGGGCCAATAGGCTAATTATCTCTCGAGAACAATATCAAAGTGTTATTTTTAGATGTAGGCATTAAGATGGCCCTTATTTTCAACCTGCGATTTTTTGCTCTCACCCCCTAATATGGTTCCATTTCATAAAAAAATAGTCCCTGAAAATGATCGTTGCAATCGGACAATAGGAAAGGGTGCCGATCAGGCCTTAAAATTTAGAATTCATCAATCGTTTGAATTTGAAGAATTTCTAAAAAATGGTAAGCCCTATCGAAATTTTGTTCAAATAATATTAAAAGAGCATTCAATTTTCTACAATTACTGTGTATATAATTTTTTCGTGCTTCCGTGCTTTCGTGTATATAAAACTTCGGTTTGGAAACATTGAAAAAGATGATAGATATAATCCTATACATAGGTACAAAAACGCAATTTGACTGAATATCCTCAGCATCATGGGCGTCCGCAGGGGTAAAAGGGGCAGTTGCCCCCCTGTCTTTTGAAAAAAATCGCTTATTTTTCAAAACTGATCTTTATTAAGTTCATACTAAAAAAGGGAATATTTTTAAATTTCGATTTTAAATTTTTAATTAAATTGGCACTATAAAATGGGTTTAAAAAAGCAAGAGGGGTATATTTTTCTTTACCATCATCCCAAAGTTGCCCCGCCCCTGGAAAAAATCTGCGGACGCCCCTGCTCAGCATTAACATTTTTATTCGTAAATTCAAGTATTTTTTATACAACCGTCTTGTTTGCCACGATGACTTACACGCAACAAGAAACGTAGTGCTCTCGTAATAGTTGCAAGAACATATTCCACTCTTCAATTTCGAACTTTCATGTAAGAAGCGATTTAGAGGGAAGGCGTTTTGCAGGGGAAATAAAATAGTTAGCGTCCCTTAATGGAAATTTCCATTTCGAGGATGGAAATACTAAGAAACTCTCGACGAGGACCGTAAGGATTTTGCTAATGAGCGAGACCCTCGAAACTTCAAGACGACTGCTACAAGTTGCTTACAATAACTGAGCAAACATGATCGTTATCGGAATAAATGTTTTACATTGGCCCTCGGCGTTGTCCAATTCGTCGGTGACGTAACGAGCAAGGGACTTGGATCGATCCTTCCTTTCCTCCATTTTCGCTTGCAATTTATCTCGAGACCACTTAAAGACATTCGCGAATAATCGTGCGCGAGCTGAATTACTTGAAGTCGATGTGCCTCATTCAACAATGCTGCGAATGCTTTGAATAACAGACAGAACGTCTATTGCTTTTATTGTGATGAGTAATTATAATGCTCGTTTCTAAAAAACTTTAAATCCAGATGGTATAAAGCTGAGGTATTCACGAATTATTTGCAATAATTTAAAACATGTAGCATATTCCATATTAGATTTGAAACGTAATGGCATCGTTTACTTTTTAAGTAATTAAAAGCTGAAAGGATAGTTCTTATGCAGATTGTTTAATTTGGAAAGAGAGACGTCGTAGTGAAGCTGAATGATTTTTTTCAGGTAGTACTTACTTAGATATAAATTATTTAGAGATAAATCAAGTCAACTTTTTGATTGACGTGTAAACAATTATCTAACTAATATGTTGGAAATTAATTTTAAGGAGAATTCGTTCAAGTAGTCGAACCCTTTTTTCAAATTTTAATTGTGTGCTAATTCAATTACTGGAGAACAAATGCAGAAGATATTTAAATAGAAAGTTGCAGAAAGTTCGAGGTAATTTGTAATATAAATGACAGTACAATTTTTTACATTAATCTTGTATTCTTCATATTCAACGCAATATTCATGAATACTTTCTGTTGCGGAAGTAATTGCTACAAAGGGATCAATAATCTTTTCACTTTGTAAGGAATGGTAATACATCTTTACTTGTGTATTAATATTATCTATCCCTTTTGCTTAAATAGTTTTAAGAGCTGCGTTTCCTTTCCACTTCAAGAACAATGCCGAGGAAGAAAAACGATTTTCTGTAGCCGTTGAAAAAGTCGTGAAACATGTTGAAGCATTCTGTGAATAGACCCTCGTTTAAACAGGTTTAAATGGCAATTCCAAGTCTTTCCCCAACTGATTCGCCAGTTTGCTTTTTGATTGTGGTCTCGCGCAGTCTGCAACGCCCGAATTTACCAAAAAAGCCGGGACTGAAGCAAATTAAAGATGCACTGGGTGTGCCAGCTGTGCATCGAGCGATTATTTTTCATCGTGCAACCAAAAACATTCACATTCCAGCCAGACGTTAGCTTATTCCATGAATATGAAAGCATTGGCGAGGTGGAAAAAATAACGAGTAAAATGAGATTCGTGCAAGTATTGTATTTCGTAAAGCTTTGAACGTACTTTTGAGAGGAGAAACTGAGAATTCCGTGACAAGGGATAATTAATTAAAATCTCATTCCCAATTTTCCAGAAAATAACATTCTGCTTTAGTGGCTTGATTCTGAAGTATAACAAAATCATTTACACAAATGCAGATGTTTGAGATGCAGGGATCAGCTCCGTGAGTTGAAAAAATTCAGATCGCTTATTTACATTTCAGAATATTTCGTATAACAGGATAGTGGACACTATAATTTGCGGAGTATTAAAAAATTATTAATTAAGTAGAGTTCCTTAATCTTCTTGTGGTGGCTTTTAAACACGGTATGGATAGTTTTGTTCAGATAAATAATTATAAGCAGTTCTTGTGTGTAAACAAATATTTTCAACTCAATTACACTAATTAATAAAATACAGTGAAGTGTCTACATAATTTTGAAGTTTATTATGTCATGTTTTTAGAGTATATGCAGGAATCTCTTCCCTTCACATGGGTAAATAACAAGCATGCTTTGTCGCTAAGGGGTTAAAAAGATAGAACATAAGTTCTATCGTTTAGAACGACCTACCTACTGAAACAACTGTGGACTAGAATAACTTGTTTAAGAGAAGTATTTTCGAAGTGTACTTTGTTCTCAAAGGTCTCCAGTTTCAAAGTAAGCTTTTCAGCAAAAGCACTTGCCTAGCTGGGGCACCCTTAGAGATAGAATGAGTATTCAGAAGGTCAACACATGGAGAGTTACAAGCATCAACATTCGCAGTGGTTCTCAGGAAAATCGGTAAACCGTGTCCACTCCGGAAGGAACACGATTTTTCGTTGCTCGAGTAGGCTTAACTTAATTTGTCATTTTTCCTTATGTACATAAGGAGCATTCTATTGTTACTGCTGTTCTTTCGATTGAAACTGAATTGTGGAAAAGTAGCTACGAGTAAATAGGAATTACTCGGTTAATTAACACGTGGCGAAGTTGCGAGCGTTAGTGCTGAATTTTTTACTTACTCACATTTTTGTTTCATTTGATGCATAGTGTATAATGTGTATATGTGCCAGGCTTGAGCAGGAATGATTTGAAATACAGAATAAAAAATCATATTTGAAATAATAAATTACTTGAAGTAGGTGCCTAGTTTGTTAATTCTATTTTAAAAATAATGTAGAAAAGGTAGCCTTATTTTATGCCAAAGGCAAGTAAATAATTTTATTTTACTAAAGATCTTAACCACGTTCACTTTCAGGACTTTTCTGATTGTAAACATTTTGTCTGAAAGACAGTCCCAGCCGAAATTATTTGCAAGGTTATTTCACAAGACACTTATGCAAATATAAAATGAAATACAAAATTATTTGATTAGTAAATGAATGACGAAATAATTCAGAGGAAAAGCATTTGCTTGTTCAAATAAAGTAAATTACGATTGTTTAAAGATAATGTAATCAAATAAGGTAATATATTATTTGAATAATCATTTTTAAAATATTTTATTGAGATAATGTGTGCAAAATTGATAGCACGTGTTTGTGAAATTTCCATATAATTATTCGGTACAAATTATCTTTAAGGACTTTCTAATTTTGTAATTTCCAATTAATTAATTCCATGTCGAATTATTCCATTCGATACCTATAATATTTATCTGTTTTCTGTGCATACAAACGTAAATTTTAAGTTATCATCCAGGATACTTCGGTTGTTTTTTCACGAACCACGTAAAGTCACGTTAAACATTTTCCTGGAGCTTTGCATTAGTTATAATTAGAACTACTCTTGTCAGAGTTTAACTTCAGAGACGATTCTTAATTCAGACGGAACACTGAGTTCGCGAGGGCCGCGCGATTTGTCCAGAAAGAAGGGACGAAAGAAACGAAGTAGCTGAAACAGTGGAAAAGGTAGGTGACTGAGGTCGGACCAGGGGACTATTCAGGTCAGGCAAAGATTGTTCTTTCTTCGTTCCTTATTCATGTAAACGCCTCGCGCTGCGTTCGAATCATTAATTACACTGTTACCAACCTTCTCTCTTGCCACTCGATGTTCGTCGCCAACGTGTGCCTAATAGTTAACCTATTTAACCTAATAGTAAAACGTGTGGTATGCGAGTGATATAATATAGTTGACGTCTACTGCAACGGTTTCCCTTCCGTCTTGTTTTTCAAAGCAAAACACTTATTATGGAATTTATCATAATATAAGAACGTATAAATTATTTATGCAGTTGCAGTACAAAAGTGGAGCAAAATGTAGAAAAGCAAGGGAAAAAGTCTATAGATGGTCAGAATCAGAAGTCCTTTGCACCCAGTATGATAGGAGTCGTATTTCTCTGCAACTTTTTATGCCTGTACTATATCAATAATTACTGCGCGTAAGAATCGTTTAGACTAATAATACTTATTTTACACGGCATAAATTTAGTAAGAATTTAAGATTCTTAAGTTAGATGTTCATTAAATACTTGAAGAGGAACATAAAATGGATCCTCGTATGTGGGTTCTTTGTGTTATAAAGTTTAGTGAGAAAAATATTATTAATAAATCAATTCGATTGTAGCAAAGTCAGTGAACTTTTCTTATATTAAGTATTTAGGGAAAATTATACGCAATCTATGAAACAAAAGTCAGTACAAAATATTAATAAAGTGGCAATTTTACAAAGTCAGTAGCATGTATTTTAAAAGATTACAAATTAACAGTATCATATTTGTATAATTATACTGATATTAGTATATTATTGCATATGCTCGAAATAACGATCAGTGTGGTCTTCTTACAAATAAAATAGCATACTACATCTTCTTCAGTAAGATTTCAGCTTTTTCCTATTACCAGCACTTTTTTGTTACAGAAAAGATTAAATTTTTGTCACCATTTCTATAGCAAAAAATTAAAATAAAGAAATGTGCCAATTCCTTCCATCGTTGTGATTTCATTTCAATAACTTCTATTCACCACATGAAACTGCATAAAATAATATTCTCAAGCAATTACTCTCCGCACATATATATTCTACCAAGCTTCACGATCAAAATATATTTAAGTTAAAGCGCATAGTCAAAGTACATTAACACTCAACCCATTTTTCTATCCTGACAATACTCACACTCGCAGCGAGGTACGTTCGCCCTAGTTTCGCAACAGTTCCAAAAAAAGAATTACTCCTGAAATTTCGCGCTTCCCTAATTATCCCACTGTCCTGTTCGCAGAAGTTACTCGACATCGAAGCACCAAAGGCAGCACAGTAAATCACCCGGCGGTCGCTTGTATTTTCCAGCGTGTTTTTCGCCGGCGCAATTTGAATGTAACCCGACAACGTTATAATATCTCTAAAAATCCATCCATTCCGGCCAGAAAAAGGGAAAATCGCGACAATGTCATTGGAATTAATGTGGACGAGACAGGCGCCGACCAGAGTTCATTTATTGTCTGTAAAAGCTCTCTATTCGTCATTGTCCCGTGTACGGTCAAAACAATGTACGCGTTCTGCAAGACCACTGGGGGTTAAGGGGGCGGGAAGAGGGGAGGGGGGGGGTGTGTGACGTGTCGAGTGGCTGGAATGGCCGAGGTCGATGAAACAGGGATTGCAGGGTGATAAATAAATCAACGAATCGCTGGACGGACTCTTGCGAACCCCCTTGACGGCGGAGCATGCGCGTTTATTAACGGGCCGACATTTTTTGAGCCGCCGCAATCTGTTGGTCCCTTGGAGCCCATGAACTATGACCAAGGAAAAATGAACGGTGAAATGGCCGCATCAGTGTCACTGTACGGTTCGCGATGCGTTTCCTGCAGTCACATTTGCATGCTAATTCTGCTGCGATATTCGGCGGCGCGGTTATGGCTTCCATTGTTCCCTTTGACAATTGAGGACTTTGCTGCAAAAGGGTGGCGGCTCCATAACTGGCTGAAATGGGGTGATAGGTGGCTTTGCATGTAAAAAAAATTGAATAGATTGGTACAAACAAGGGGCTATAGTGCTTTGTTGCAATAAATTATGGGGGGTGTAATCGGCAGAAATCGAGGTTCTTTTGGGGAATTTTTTGAAAAGGAAACTATACACGCAATCTTTGTAAAACTTTCAGGCTATATTATTATGTATTTCAAGAAGTGAACAAACATTTTCCGGTATAAAAATAAGGCGGTAATTCTAAGTGGCGCAATTTCGGAGCGGCGAAGTTATTCAACTGCGTGCAGTCTAGGCCCCTTTGCAGTGGTCTGATACCAAAATACCAAATAGTTTTGTGTTTTTAATGAAATTAAGGCTACGGATGAATCTCAATCCGAAATAATATTAGTGAATTTAATAAGTTTTATTACACAATTAACGTGAATTTTTTACTGAAAAACACAACTATTTTTTTTTTTGAGGTTCATCCATAGCGTAATTTTATGAAAAATGCCGCTTCGAAACACCTGTGCCATTTGGAATTACAGCGTTATTTTTATATAAAAAAATGTTTGTTTATTTCTTGAAACAAAAAATTCCCCAAAAGAACCTTAAATTCTGTCGAATACACCAGGTTCCCCCCTCAAGCAATTACAAAATTGGCGAGTCGCTTAAATTCAATTTCTCCTTTCTGTCCTAGAATTTAAATATTTTTCTAAGCTCCGGGAAAACTCTTATTTTTCTTACTGTTAATAAAATCTCCGTGTTTCAGTGAAAATATAAGGAGAAACTATTGGTAAAAAGTGTATTTAAAAGTATCAGGGACAAAAAGGTGTATCTTCAACAGCGAAAGAAGTTTGTTTAATCGTGTCGAGATTCTGAAGTAAATGTTTCGAAAGTATGTAAAAAAGAAAGTTCATTCTCCGATGCTAACGGGAATGTACTCTACATAATTGAATTACAAACCACTTAACTCGTACCTGAGCTGGAGATTAATCCGAGATTACTTTGCACCCGAGAAACAGTATTATTCTATTACCCTGCTATTGTTTCCCTTATCTCGTGCACGGTCATCTTGGTTTCAGGATATACAATAACTGCGCAACATAGGCCACTTTGCGCCACCCTTCTCGCGCATTTATTGCTCAGAACGATCTAAAATCGACGATCTTTTAATGACCTCTATTTAACTACAAACGGAAATGAAGAAGGGATTAAATTCATCCGAATAAAAGCTATCTATTTAACATTCTTTAATATCTTTCACTTGTCATTAAATAACTTCTCTATCAAAACTTATCCCGTCATTACTCACAAAAGTAGTTGCAAGGACGTAGCATTAAAAAAAAACCATCGTAAATCGTTGTGCTTCATAGATGAAATTATAGGTATAGGAAACGGTGAAACTGAAAAATATTGTCGTTTCAAGAAGATACTGTAGATTGTCATTTAATAACCGTACACAAACTGTAGCCAGGAATTCATATAATCATACGAATCAGCGAATTCGCGTTCAGCGCTAATTCACTCAAAGAACGACGGAACAATCACAAGTTGGTCGCGTTCCACGACAAATTTCACCTCGTGTTTCATCAAATCTACCCCTGCCCCGCCTGTCGCTCGTTTCCGTGCCCCGATATCTCCACAGTCACGCCACCCCCCTCCCCTCCCCGCGCACCCTTAATTCTGCAGGAGGCGTTGCAGCAGAAACTTTTGCTGGCACAGCCAGACCAGTTCGACGAGCATTTATTTTTGAATCCTTCGGATTCTCCCGTCTTCCGTGCTTCCCTCTACTGTTTACTAAATCCCTAATAACAATGCCCGCCCCTTTGAAGCAGTTACCCCAAACCTATTCCAAACGGAGTTAACGTTCTCCAGTCTCCGCGGTAGAATGTGTGAAACACGAGTAGACGGGAATAGAGTTTCGAAGAACTTTTCGAGGTAACTTTTTGAGTAACACGTTTATAAACTCTTAGCTGGGTCTGCGCTGAGATGCTCGCTATTATGCTGCATGATGAACGCGGAAATGTTCGTGGTCTGAACTATTTCCCTCCTCCTGCACGCTTCTCCTCAGGTCCTATTTCCGACGATACTCTTCTCCCTCTCGTGTTTCTTTATTAACACGTTTCGAGGGAAGCCTTTGAGACTTCGCTCTCACCCTTTTTCATCCGTTTTTCCGCTTGCAGAGATGTTCCTTCGCTTGCACATGCATTGCTTACGAATACCGAAATTGAAGGGTTGAGGAACGTTCTCGTCTTGGTTCTAAGGAAATGGCCCATCGCCGTCGTTAATTTTTTCAAGTCGTCATAGGCGAGAGTATGTTCTGTCTTTTCGCGAATACTATTTTACCGTCGCGTACTGATCTTACTGTTTCGTGTATAATAAATGTGAAGTGATTACTGGAAGATTTGCAGATAGATATGTCGGTTTTTGAAAATCGGATTTAAAAACCGTTTTTCTTTTGTGATAAATTTCTAAAGTGCAAAAACCGATTTTAGATAGTACAATTCATATGTAAAAGTTGATTATTTATTTAATTAGAAACGTTAACATTTTTACTTGAGATCGCCTCAGGCACAAGCATATTGTAGTAAAAGTTTACGGTAAAACTAATCTTCAGAAGTTCGTATTTCCAGAAGAAAGATACTAAATTAAATAAAAATTTATAATTTACTTTCTGTACGGATTTTATTTATTTTAGTTTCTCTTATTTACTTGGCTTTGTATGGATAGAGTATATTTTATTTTGTTATATTTTTATAATTCCATAAATATTAAATAAACCGGAAAATTTTAAAATGAATATCAATATTTTTTACTATTTTAATTTCTTATTCTAAAAATTCGAAAACTGGTTCAACCGTTTTTTTTTTTTTTTTTTTTTTTGGAATATGTACTGGAATTCGGAGACCGGTTTCTTCAAAAATTGGTTTCTATATAAACCCTACTATGTATTGAACAGTGTGTATGGTAGATAAAATGTAGACTAGTAGAAGTATTATTTCCTGATGTAGATTGTAGCATATACTGTGGACGTTGAATGAAGTTGCACTCAAACTCGTACACCTTTATGAAGCCCTTTGTTACTCTAGATAACATTTATTTCAATGGATATTGAAAACAATGCACATCTTATGCGATACAACAAGATATAGAGAAGTATGATTGATCTGTTTCACTGAAATGCGAGAGATGAACCAAGTATATCGTAGCAAGTGAAAGAGGACTGTGCATAGTCAGACGCCTTATGCAGACAGGATTGTACCTATTTGTAACTTTTCATGCGTGCATTATTTTAGAAATTGTTTTAAGTAAACGTTATTGGGATTAACAAAAATTCTTGAAACACGCATTTAACAAGTTTATTCAAGATTCTTAAACTACCTCCTCGTTCGCTACTTTATTGTTTTAATGTTTATGAAAGATATTATGTCACGAAGTTTAATGGAAAAATTACGTCATTGAAATACTCTGTACAAATTGTTTTTAACAAAGTTCGTGAAATATTCTCAGTGTAAGAAGAAGATGTTTGAGATGTAGAAATCATAATTTGTCTGATAGCTACAACTCGATTTTAGCAAATTATAAAGCTGCCTCCTTCTTGCAGCAAAATTGTCAATTGTTTCGTTTTTAAGGCGTTAGATCAATTTTTTCGATTGTTTGAAAAATAACAAAATAGCGACACTGTGTATAAAAAAGCTCGGTTTCTTGTGTAAGAAAATAGACTTTTATTTACGCACAAGTCAGGTGAAAATTAGAATATCAATAAAATTGAACGTCGCCCGATAGACAACTCAGTTTTATTTAATATTCTATTGTTGAAATTTCGTTTCAGAAACATGTTCATCAGAAATCGATATGGCTCGACCGCCATATTTGTTTCTAAGAGAAAACTTGAAAAAAAAATTGTATAATATTATTCAACGACGTTTCTATCTTTATTGAAAAAGTTTAATCGAAAAAGTGTTTTTGTCACTTGGAAATAAGTTCCCAAAGGTGCGATATTTCTTCACCTGGCCAAGGTTGGCTAACCCCTTAACATCCGACTTATCTTCCACAATTATTCAGAAACGCGATCCCATAATTTTTTCGTTCTACGTATAAAACACCCTTCAACCTTACTGTACATACTATTCTATTGGAAACGATTTTCGTTTCCTTCCAGGCACCAAAATGCAGCATACACAGTGTGCCACTAGCTCACTTGGAATGTAATTCGAACGGTTCTTTACATTTCTCTGTAAATATTAAGCTTATTTAAAAGACAAAACCCTAAAGCATCAATTCAGACTTTCCACATAAAGGCTGTCACACATTTTGGCGAAGCGGAGCGCGGCGATACGAAGAGAAAAGTGTATATAACAATTGACGACCGAAGCGCAGCGGCAATTAATTAATTATTATTAATTTCTTCGATTCTCTTCGCCGCGCCGCGCTTCGCCGAAATACGCGACGGCCTTGAAGCGCACACGCATGACTACACGGAACATCTTTTGATCCCACCGAATCTGAACAGACGAATAGTTAAACCCCTGAATGCAACCGTTGCTCTATCTTTCGCCTAAAATCTCGGGGAACTTAACGCCGATTTCAGCGGACTTAAAATCGAACTGGCCCGAAATCCTATTCCAATGATGCTTGATCTTCGCGGTGCCTTCGTTTCCGCGCAGTTTCACCCAACACCCTCCTCAAGTCTGTCGGAACGTTAACGCCTCAACAAGTGCCAGGAACTTCCCGGTAAGAGACTTAGCACCGTTGAATGTTGCAGCGCTGCGACGACGGACAGAGGGCGAATTCCGCGGCTGATTAAGGGAATTAGGTGCCCGTTCCGGCGAGTCCTGCGGACTACGTTTAACCGAGCTGTAACTGGAACTCACGGGGCCCCCCTGCAGCCCCGCGCCACTATTCATCGTCTGCCATCGCGGCTCTCCAACTATTCCCGGAGCGACAGGTGCCAGTTGTTGAATAAGCTTCGCCGTTTGAGCAACCGCCGCCGGTCGAATGGATCATAATTCTCGCGAGAGTGGCAGGGGGCTGGAGAGGGATTCATCCCGTGGAACCCTTATAGATCCTTGGATCCATCGACGACGGTATTCCTCGGAGTTTATCAGAGACACCGGGCCGCACGACATGCCAGAACTTTATGACGACTACGTGTCGATACCGCCGCGTTTGAGTTGCTTTCACGGAAGTGCTCTTACCAACTACCACAAGAAACGTCCGAGACGTGCCGATATAAAAGTGGAATCGTTGCCGTTTCGCGCACCCCGCCCCCCCCCCCCCCGCACCTCGCTGATGCTGCGGATGAAAGAGCTCTCGGTGGCTCTCGAGTTGAATCCCTTGACGACTAATAATTTTTCGTCCCTTTTGTCCTTTTCTTGCGAACTGCTGCGCGGCGAATTGATTGGCAGGGGTTCCAATGTGTTGCGGTAAGAAGGAATGGGGTGGCGGTATTGAAATGGCTTTAGTGGACGATGCTAGGCGATGGAATTAAAAGTTTGATTATGGAACTGTATTTAAGCATTTATTCCGATAACTTTTATTCCGCTTTGTCCGTAGAGTTTAAGAGAACGATTTAGTTGGGCTTAGAATGTCGGTGTAGGTTCACATTCTTTAAAGGGTTACTTTATTTGCCAATTCGGAAACTGTTTTATAGTTTAGTGATTTTTTTAATATATTCGTGACGAGATTTCGTTGAATTTATGTCATTGAACATTTAACATACTGTGCAAACGGATACATATATTCGATTGAGGACTGTAAGCGTTCAGGGTCGACGTATTTGAGATTTCTCTAAAACAGTTGGGAATTAATTTAGTTTGTAGCAAGCCCTTATTCCAGCATTCGCTTTCCTATTGTGACTTTATGTAAACACCTGCAATGAAAGATTTTCTTAAGCTTATGTGTTTGAGAGACTCTGCTACCTTGGGTTATATACATTTTCAATACTCCATATTTTTAACACTTTTAATACTCTACAATATACATTTTTGATTCTACATATTTGACACTTTTAATACTGGAGAATATACATTTTCGATTTTACGTATTCTACACTTTTCACGCTTGAGAATCTGCATTCGGCAACGACATAGTTGTAGAAAGGCTTGAATGAAAATGTTACTCTTCGTTAGTTCCAAAAGTAATTCATAACGCGAGCGAATGTTATTATCCTACCAGTTACAAGCTTTGCATCACGCATACAAAGCTTCCGCCGTGATAAAATCAAAAGTTCCGTTTCCGCCCACCCCGAAGTTCTTTCGTTTACAACAGGACTACTCTCCTCTTGCTCGTGATAAGTTTTCCTTCCGCTCGCAACAGGAGTTTCTTCCCTTCCACTAATAAGATAACTGAGACGTGTAGGTACTGTATGCCCACTTTTAATCATTTTGTAAAACTGCATCGGTGGCTGCTGTAAAACTTCTCTGAAGCGTAACGATGAACGAATAAAAACAAAGGAAAGTTCTTCGCAACTCCAATCCCTATGCACCCGAACGCAGGGTCTTTCTAAAAGCTGCAACAAACTGTAGCTCTTTTCACCGCGAAGATATGTAAACTTTATACAGATGAGATTATGTAATATACTCAAATGGCGTTCTATTTGCTATTGCTATATAACAAGAAAGAAATGTTATATTTCACATTGTTAATTCCATTTTGAAAATCGCCAGGTTCCAACGGCACACTTTGTATTATCTAAACATTGTCTTCCCCATTTTCTCATATTTTTATTACACTTTCAAGCCGTGTCGCAGTTACATTGGAACAATTAATTTAAATTCCACGTTTCATGGCATCGATTGAAACAGAAGGAACCCATAGTTATGGCCATCAGTGTCAGGCATGAAAAACAGAGGCGGATTAAGAAGCCTTTCTTGGAGGGGCCGAAATATGTAAAAGTACATAAGTACATTTTTGAACCTACGTTCACAAGATTTAAAATTTGCTTGTAATTTATATTTCAATATCTCTGTCTGATACTATAATCTAAATAATTAAATTCACATCAAGGTAAAGGCACCAGTAGGTGACCACTTTTCAGAAAAACGTGAAAAATAAGGTTTTTGGAAGTGACGATCTTTTGAACAAAGTGCAGTTGACGTGCCAAGACATCTACCGACTAAAATCTAAAACACTCAAGTGTGAAGTTATGAGTAGTATTGGCGAACGTTTATTTACATCAAGGTGAGTATTGTGTCCCTATATCATTATTTCCTTAATGATTTTGTGAAGAACTTAAGCTTATTTTCGCCAGGAAGACTTCAACAATCCATTAGTACTATTTTCAAAAAGGTAGGATAAAAATTATGAAGATTTAAATTTTCGTCATCGGACGGTACTACATTGTAACGCGCGCGCCAGGCCTCAACGCCTCAACATTCCGGTCCTCGGCTCGAACGTTCGCCAGAAAATTATTCGACGCTGAAATCTGAATACACCGTGGAATAAAGTTAAAGTTAAAAAAAATTTATTTGACGCTGAAGTTGAAACTCACGACGAATAAAAAAAATTAACTTTATTTGTCGAATAATCTAAAGTATAAGTAACTTTTATTTTATCCTTAATTAAATAATGTTCTATTTAGTTAATGCCCAACTCTGATTATGACAATTCAGCTTTTCCTTCCATCAATTTTTAGTACCTTCGCGCAGAGAAGAGCCACAGCTTCTGCCGGTAGCTATAAACACCTCTACATTCTTCCTCCGCACCCATTCGCCAAGAAAATCCAATAACACACACATACGATCCCTATATTCGCGTATCGTAGCTCAGCCATCGTCTCCCGCAACGTGAAGCACAATCTCGGCGTTGTCAGGTGTCGCGGAACTTCCCTGAAGACCCTCGAGGCCCATTACAGTTCACCATCATCGCCCTCCACGGATATTCCAACCGCTCGAAATGGATCCGCGTTGTGCCTGCCGCGATCTCAAAACCGGCAACAGAACTGGCCTTACAATTAGTTGCAACAAAAGCACGCGCCGAAGTGGCGCCAGGCTGTTCCGCGGGCTGGGCCTAGGAGAGCGCCGAGGCTCTCAGGATTTCCGTGTAATTGCGTTTGCGTCATCGCGACGGGCCGTGGAACGAGAACGCCATTATCCCCGTGGAAGTTAGGCGAACCGGCGCGGCGTCCGAATGAATGTGTGGCGAGCGGAGTGGCTAAGGGTCTCGGGTGCGGCGGGTAGGGTGGAGATCGGCGTGCTGCTTGTATCGGCGTCGATCTCATCAGGAACATAACACTGGCACGGAGATTTGATAATGCTGACTGGATTTTCGTACAGGTCGGATGCAATTACTGCGTCCTGCTTTACGACTCCCGCCGCGCGACAATAAATCTAGCATGGACGCCTCTAAATACCTCGCTCAGTCTCGCCTTCATTTTCATCCCGCGCTCCTCGATCTCGCTAAGTGCTCCATGGGAGATTCAAGGGACAGATTCTTCCTCTCAGAGGGTGTAGGGTGTATGTATCAGGTTGCTGCATAACTTCTGCCCGCCACTTCGTTTATATTACAAGTAGGTAATATGGTTTCTTCGGCACACACATTAGTTGGGAATAAACGACTTTCTATTAATGATGAATCAACGATATACATATAAATACTCTATGCTCCCTCAGCAGTTGTTAAGAATATAGAATTAACATAATTTGTTTACAAATTCAAAACCTTATATGCACGAGTACATACCTTTATTTTAATTATATGAAAAGTAATAGAAAGATAGAGGGTTAAGGGGAATTCACAGAACGAAAAATCTTTAATCTACCTTAATTGCAGAAGAAATTAGCTGGACATAAAGCAGGTCCCTATCGAGTGATCAGGTAATTTCAAGCGTAATTTGTGATAATCCTTTACTGTAGCATCCTCGTGGGAAAATAGTAATACGGTGGCAAGTTTAAACGATGTTAGCAACGTAAATTCCATTTTGTGAGTGGGATAAACTGAAAAGAACGATGTGAAAACGTTAACAGATTTTCTTGTTTACGTAGATACAATTTTCCGTATAAAATTGAGAATAGTTTCAGGCGAACTAGGTCTTGTAACCATTGCAGGGGAGGTGTGATTAATTTACACTTGGTAGAAACTTTAAATGGATAACATTAGGAGTGACAGTTAACTTTTTCTATGTTATGCGCATTTTGTGGAAGGATGAAGTTTCAAATTATTTAAATTACACTACAAAAGGGAACTGCGAAATATTTATGTTCTTTCATGAAACCATTTGTCATATTTCTTTCTTGAGTCAACGTAATATATTTGAACTCTCTTGATTTCTATGATCAGCTCTACTTTAATGTGAGGGTGTAAAGTTGAGCTTCGAATAAATACTTTTGATGTTTGAGAAGTGTTCAAACATTAGCAGTAGCAGTGGCAGTATAAACGAAATAATTTTCAGATTCTAAGTACTTATTTGCAACTCCATTTTCAGTATGCACCTCACATCTCATATTGCTTGATGAGAATAGTACACATAGCTTAAAATACAGGAAATATTTATTTATTGCATGAAACCCTTTCGATTAATATTTATATTTAACAATTGCCTTCCACAACTCTTAGTATTCTATTTGTATACAGTATAAATTATTTTCGAAATACTTTTGAATTGAATGTGATCAGATTGTTAGAACTTCCAAGAAAGAGTGGCATTATTTTGGCAAAATTTATGATGTTTATGTTTGAATAGACTTGATGTAACCGAGTAGTATCTAAGCATAAAAATACAAGGATTATACATTTAATTTCACTGTAGAATTTTTCAAAGACAGACAGTTTCAAAATATCATTCTGTCATTTTACGGTTGCTGCTGCTTTACAGCTGCGATTTTCATCTTACCAGATTATGTTACACGCGTCTATATCACCTTACGCCGAAATTCCAAATTTCAAAAGACATCCTTACCTTTATAACCTATGTTTACTTTGTTGATATTTATCTTGCATCTAGTGGCTGATAGCGATAATAAATAGTGCACAAATATATTTATAGTGGTCTCGAAATATAATTCCCTGTCTTTCAGTCTGGCGACGATTATTCTCACAAAGAAACATCAAAGCCTCCCCTACTCTCCGCGCTCCCATTGAAGGTTCCTTCCGCCCTGAATTGAACTGAAATTGCTGACTAAAATATCACCAGTTGCAGGATGAATCCAAACTAAAACAAATTGGAGTAGTAATTCCACCATCAAATAATCAACTTCTGTAAACACGGGAAGAATTACATGATTTATTCGAGAAACGGCCGAACTACGGCTGTATTTATCTTCCCCATCGGTGGCCGGCCACGAAATCCGAGGAGCTAATTTATGAATAAAAGCTGGCCGCAACCTGTATGCAAACGTTCCTCATCAGCTATTTAACGGCTTCGAATTACCATACCGAACAAAAATAACCATCCGCGCTCGGGCAAAAGTTGTTCCACGGGAAAGTTTTTCGATCCTAGGAGTGGCCGAACTTTCATCCAGTGAGGGATGCTGTTTCTTTGTAGCGGCGATATCTATCCCACAAGTTGGGTCAAAAGTAAGGAAGTAACTAAAAAAGAATGAACGTTCTTTGGCTATCTGATCTACTTCCTCGCCTTTCTCCATCCCTCTACCCCCCCCCCCTCCCACTTTTCCTACTTGCAGTGATTAGCGATCGATGGCTCTGAAAAGGGGGCTGGGGGTGGTAATTACACTCGGGCTGATTGCAACAACGTCGAAACGCCTTGGCACCATAATGTGCCGCGCAATTGCCGCGCCCCTCCGTCCGTTCCTCGAGGCGTCCTCGTCGCGACGCTCCTGTGCCCTTTTCGCCTCTATCGCGGCTCAAAGAAACGAAGTAAACACTTGGAACGATGCCTTTTGCCGGCCGCGAAACGACGAAGCCGGAGGAAATGATAAAACGCTCTCCGCGTAGCAAAGGAAAAGTCTTTGAGATAATTAGTGCGGGACGGCGCATACGAGCTTGAAGCTGGGCGTTCTTGGTAACTGTGACGTCCGAGTTCTTTGATAATTGTGACGTTACGTGTCAGCTGCGAAATATGGTGGCGAACGATCTTGTGGGAAGTGGATAGGGCCGATAAACTGGATGTACCTACAGTGAGTAACGAAAATATTCGAACATTCTTCAAAATCGCATAACTTTTTCAAAACTAACTCCAACGACTTGAGATTTTTTGAGAAGCTAGAAGGATTAGTTTGCTAAGTGACATGTATCGTCGTTTTGAAAAAAAAAAAATGCAATTGGTCGGAATAGCAAAAAAAAATAGTAAAGGTCATTTTTTCAACTTTTTTTGTAAGCCTGCAATGAAAATTCAAAAAACCCGTTTGTAGATTTAAGTAAGTTGTATACATGCTGAAAATTTAATTAAAATCGGTTAACGTTGCTCTGAGCTATAAACGCTTAAAGATCGCAGAATAAGGTCGAAAATCGCTGATTCCGGGAATTTCCGCGATTCTCGACCTTATTCTGCGTTCTTTAAACGTTTGTAGCTCAGAGCAACGTTAACCGATTTTGATATTATATCTTCCACTTCATTACCTACTTAACATCGCTCACGTTTGCCTGTAGACTTCTGTTTACTAGGGATGGGATCAAGTTCAATATGTACTCATGAATCCGAGTCAATTCCAATACAAAAGTTTCACTTCGTGGGATTCGAATACTACTCATAAGAGCTGGAGTTTCATTCTATATACTTCCAGAGTATTTGGATTATACAAGCTGTTTTCGAACCTCAGAAAGAGTACCTGCAGGGTTAGAGAATATACTTGTAAGTACTTTGACGTTTGAAAGAATCGAATCTCGTAAAAGTAGTATTCGAACTCTGAAAGACAAGAGACGAATCACATAATTGCACAGAATAGATAACTCCTGGTTAAAGTACTCATAAAATGTTCGAATCTACTTGGTCAGGGTTCGATTATACTTGGAAGTACCGCTAACGTTTCTCAAAGTACTTATAAAGAGTTCGAACCTATCTTGTCGAGATGCGAGTCTACTTAAAAGTATTATTTTTTTCTTTCGAAGTACTCATGAACTGTTCGAAACTATCCAGTCAGATTCGAACCTAGTTCCGATATATTTCATCCCGTCCCTACAGTGTTTACTACCTTTCACTCGATCTCGTGTCTTTTATACAATAACAAGCAGGTCAAAATTGTTATCAGTTGTTATACACAAAGGAGAGTTAGTAATTACATAATTACTATCGAAGATATCCCACCAGAAAATCGTCAGGTATAATGCTAGGTTCACGGTTATTAGCTTGTAATGCACGGGTCGCTGGTCATGTTCGAACCATATCGACGATCTTTACACGTTTACACAAGGTCACTTGGTGTCATTAGCATGTTCGTAACTAAGCATTGGCATGGATTAGACGTTCGCGGAAGCAGGGATAATTCATTAAAGGCGGGGAGCTAGTCTTGTGGACATCGTCATCGGTATACTCGCGTGCTTTTGATGGTTGCATTCATCCAACCACTTGCCATCAAGCGATTCGATTCAATTTTTGTCTGTTGACAGACTTGGAGTGAACAACGATGTCGAAACTCATTGTGACAAATTATTGATTGCACCTGGCAAAATGACGAATGGGGATGTCCTGTTGAAGAGCTTGTTACTATTTACGGTCAATTTGGTGACGGTCGCGTTTGCCTAATTTTGCTCGCATTTGATGTCGAAGGCAGTGATGCCGAAATGTTAAAACCAGAAATTTTAATTGAATAAAGGATTCTGAAATTCTTTTAGTATCAGTAAATTCGTTAGACTGCAATATTATGAAACATATTGCGTCATGGAATTAGGAATGACAGGGCGATAGTCCCTTCATATGGGAGAGATATCTTAGAAGTGCTCGTTAGAACGAACCCTACAAAATGCCCCGAAGCGAAAGACGCAGCGAAGGTAGATTGGAATCGACGGAATATAGAATAGGGGTACTGCAACGAAATTACATTTCTCGTGAAACGTCGCGGGAATCTGTAACATGATTTCGACCGTGATTACGAATCAGATTGTGAATAAAAAGCTGCCTGCCGCCATCGAAGTCAGGGTAATACGCTTTTCCCTTGAACGCTTTTTTTAGCGTGCTAGACACTCTGCACCTTTCCTGACGATTCTTACGATGCTGATATTCAATTTCACCCTACGGTCCCTCTTTCATTTAAACCTGATTTATCGAACGCCCCTTCATTGTATTTCACTGCATTAATTTTCTTACGATTTAGAGCTGGAAGCACTTCCGTAACTTAAATGAACATAAATCAATATGCAACGACTTCAAAATCATGGTACAAGCATTCAAATCGGAGTTGGGCTTTAGATAAATAAAAAATCAAATAACGGATCAAAAAAAAAGTTACTTCAACGAATAATTCGTCGAATAAAGTTAACCCGGATCAGCATTATTCGACACACAACGAATCATTTTTAAATTCTATTCGTTATTCGAAATTTATTTAAATAAAAGGTTTCCCCGTATCTGAATCAAATCCCAAGTGTGAGAGTAAAAAGCATTTTCTCTAAAATTTCTGGCAATAAAACTACTCGTGCCTATCACTTCGGCATCTCAAAATACTTTGAAATTTTCTTCATCACAATTTCAGGCTAATTACAAACAAATCCATCCGAACCACTTTTCAGTAGAACCACGCCGCGTCACCGAATTTCGTTCTCGTTTCACGCAGGTAGTGTTTTCTTTTCACGAGTCAGAGGCCTGAGCATTTAATCGAGCTGCGACGAGAGAGCTCGAGGCTGCGATGAGAAGTATTCGAGACGGATAACTCGAAAACTCGAAGAGGGTAGGGCAGAGTGAGGTGAAAGGAGGAAGAGAAGTCGGGGGCAAGGAATGGCCAAGTCGAAAGAAAATGCAAGAGGAACGAGGCAAAAGATGAACGGATATCGCGTCGACGATCTTATTAGAGATCCTTCAGCGCGGTCTGCCAAACGAGTTATTTAAGTTGGATGAGAAAAGGAATGGAGCGGGAGAGAGCGAAGACGATGATGAAGATAAAGGAGTACGGGAAGACGGGGGAGCGGAATTAAAGCTCGTCAACGATGGGAGCAAGTGCAGGATCGCGTCATAAAGAGGCCAGACTCTTTCCTGTCTGCGTCTCTTTATCAGCGGCACCGTTTAAGGGATATATTAATTAAGAGGCTGTATGATTTAATAACGTCGCAATTACCGAAGTGGCTTACCCTGGCCGGTATAACGTATACCGGTTCAGCCTCGACCCCGAGATTCCTCTGGCCAATCTTCATGCAAATTGCTACCCCTGCGGATCTCTCCCTGTATATACTTGGAAACAACCGTCGTAAGTCCTGGCTGCGGGCGCTGTTGAGGACTTTGACCTGTCCCGTTTTGGCACGACGTGCGTTTGACACGTTCGTTTCTCAAACGGGCTGTGAGAGCCACTTCTTCTCAAACCAAATAATGTGTTTTAGTGTTAGTATGATCACCATACGAATCACTGTTATCATCATGTAATCATCTGTTATCTACCGTCTTAATTGAGAACGTGTCGAATTTTGTCCCCGTATTTCTTTGCCCTCACCCCCTAGAAGGGGCCATTTCATAAAAAAATAATCCCTGACAAAGTTTATTTGCAATCGGACAACAGGAAAGGGTGCCGACCAAGTCTTAAGGTTTAGAATTCACCAATGGTTTGGATTTAAAGAATTTCTCAAAAATGGTAAGCCCTATCGAAATTTTGTTCATATAATATTAAAAGAGCATTCAATTTTCTACAATTACTCTGTATATAATTTTTTCGTGCCTCCAACCATTTTTTAGATAATAGCTTTTGAATATACCTACAGTGCTCTTTGAGTTGAAAATTGAGTGCTCTTTTAATATTATTTAAACAAAATTTCGATAGGGCTTACCATTTTAGAGAGATTCTTTTAATCCAAACCATTGTTGAAAATAAAGGCCACTCTACTGTCCTACGTAAGGATTGCAAGCCTCTATGGTTTTAGTAAAACTTTAAGCTGCAATTGAGAAATCAGATTTTCCAAGATTATTTGCCAGTAACGCAACGCATGTAGCATCTATCAAAATTCGGTGGAAAAATGGAAAAGTAACAATCTTCATTGAAACAAAATAATAGCCAGTGATCAAGCATTCTCTACTATTCATTAAATCCGCTTTGTTTATTACTTGGCCAGTGTTGAATAATGCTGTTTCATCATAGAATATAATAAACTATAAAACTAGTTATCTGTACCTATTCATCTAATAAAGAAGCCATGCATAGAAAAATATGCTGTTTTGATAACAGCTTTCAAACAGATTTTGACGCAACCAAATATGATAAAAAGAGCACACTTGATACTTTAAAATTCTTGTAACTAAAGTGCCCAGTTATCAGCTGAACTATACTAATTTGCAGATTGACATTAACTGCTACTATTCTGGCAGCTGTATTTTAATCACAACGAGCATTGCTACAAGCGAGTTGTAATATATGTTTATATAGCACCAGCATTCTATATCGGTTTCCATAGCCATAAAAGTGCCATGTGTGATTTATGTACGTGGAAACATACAGTGAGTACTTTAGCAGCACGCCAGTAATTTCTGCAGCATTCGTATAACACCAACATAATACTGGCTTGAGAAAAAAATCGCTTATTTTTAAAAACTAATTTTTATGAAGTTTATAATAATAAAATTAAAATTTTTAATTAAATTGGCGTTACCAAATGGGGCAAACAAGCAACCAATCGTCGCCTGTCAACCGTTCCTCGAAACTGCCCTCTGGGAAAAAGTCTGAGGACTAAAGTACGCTACCAAATACACTTGAAATGCTATACAAAATCTCTTCTAAACTATTCGATCTTAACTGAACGAATGTGGTAAACAGAATTCTAGTTATCGTTGCGTCTCAATGGTCTCAGCAATAGAATCATAAATTAAGTGGATCGAGCCCTCGATCAAAACTTCCAAAATTCTGCAGTCTTTCTTAATAACAGCTGGAAACAGCATAGTAATCAGTAAAACCGCTTGCAACGGGCGCATTCAGGCGACTTATGGCTCTACGGCATGAGTGATAGTTACACGTGACCTTGGAAATCCACACGGACCACCTACAGCATTGCTCCATACCTAAGGCTGCCCCTTTCAAACAACAATGTCCACTTGCTTCTGCTAAAAATTCGGACCTTATCCCCGCAACTGGGGAACCAATCATGATGCCTTGATCAAACCCGACTATACAGTTTTTCGATTTAAAAACCCACCCGCACTTGGGTCTATATAGAGTCACTATTTTTCAGTCTTACTTGCCTTACACGTGACACACTGTTCCATATTTTATTTGTTATTTGTTGAAATATATGTGAAATTTCTTACAAAATACTACGGTGTATGGTACGAAACATAAACACACGAGTGAATTAAACAATCATCTGTGCAGAATATGAGAGCAATATTGCGACTAAATCCTACCTGTTAGGGAACGCACGCTGCTGTACAGTGCCTGTAAAATAGTTTTCCTAAATGTAATTATTTTCTGTAAACAGTTCCATCCATATAACAAGTTTGGATATATAAATAGTTTCTGAAAACCATTCAATTACATATTAAAATATCGTCATTCATGTACATATTCGCACTTCATTCACGTGTTAAATTAAATTCAATAAAAGCCAAATGAAAGCAGATTTCTTTCCTGGAAGCTACTAATTTTCCAATAGGATAATAGTCCTCCAGTATAACAGCATCGAAACGTCACAGTGGGGATTCAGCGAGGTGAGAAAGGTACGGGCGAAGCTGCGGATATCAAATGGGTCCGTGGATGTAGTACATCGAATGCGGGGTCCGTATGTTACAAGCATGAGCGCTTTTCCCTGAGAGAGCGAAGTAAATCATCCGGGTCTTAAACGGATCGCGGTCGAGGAGGTTCTGAATGAGGTTAGCCAAGAAAAGACAAACCATCGTCGTCTCGGCCAGCAGTCTCGAGAAATCCACGGATTAACCTGGCCCAACTTTTCCCCACGTTTGAAGAGTCTACCCCCGATACAGCCATGCTCCCTTATCCGTCCTACTAATATTGGCGCAGCAAACTGTTTTGGCCCAGAAGAGGAGACGCTGGATACCGTCTGCTACATCCTGTTCCTCCCGCAGGACTCGCACCCCCCGCTGTGGCTTCCGGGCAACCACTTCTCTGCTTCGCCCCCTACCCTCCGCCATCTTCGTGTCTTCTGCTGGAGAACTTGGCCTGGCTGACTCGTCCACTACCATTGCCTCGCCCTTCCTCCTCCTGCGCGCTTAAGTTCCGTAAGGTGAAATTTGCCGCGTGCCCGATGGTGGCTTGTTTCACTCGCGCGCACCTCATCCAGGATGGAGGGGGGCTGGAATCTTGCTTAGTATTCCACGGATTCCCCATTAGTCACCTTGCTCTCGCGTATGTGTCACGAGTTGAAGGTCCTAGAGGGAAGGATCTTCTGAGAAACGAATGGGAATTTGGGGGTCGTTACTTCTATGTTTCTCTATGAATTATTTCTGTGGGTGTGTAGTTCGACTTTTTATTGGGGAGTTTACTTTAGGAAGACAAATTGGGAAATTTTTAAATATAAATGGTAAATGGGACCGTTTGGGAAGATTTGGGAAGTTGGTGAATTTTATAGTTCTGAAAGATTCTGATAGAGTAAATATGGGGACGTGAAACTCAGCTGCACTTAATGTAGATACATCATTAATGAAGTAAAATTTGAAATGACTATCCCCCCTTTCGAGCCTGGATTAAACTTTGATTGTCACGGAGTGTCAAAGGGGTGAAATTAGACGGAAGTGGTAGAATGACGAGAGTTCATGGTAGCCTATATTTTCCGCAGGGTTCTATAAAGTAATTATGCAAAATTTGGTCTAGATCGGCTAAGAAAATAGGGGTAATAAGTATCCTATATATTATTTCTGGTCCTAGACTACGCGTATAAAAAACTTTACAAAGATCCATTGCGTAGTTGCGATGTGATTGAGTAAGGCCGCTCGTCCACCGCCGCAACGCAACTGCAATTTGACCACAAAAAAGTTAATGTCTCTAAAACTAAATATGAAAAATTTGTTGTTGAGGGGCAACTTGGTCTCAAAGGAAGACGTTACATGAACAAATTAATTTTCTTCTAGATGGAAGCACGATGGTTTGATCCAGTGCATTTTGACTTTTCAATGGACACTATATTTTTTTAAGTTCCTACATTCGAAGTTTTTCTTTTGTAGAATAAGATGACAATACATACCAAAGTTATGGTGACATTACTGAAAAATGACAAGTGAAAAGTGAGAATTTTCCGGTTCTTGTTGCGAAGAGGATGCAGCTAAATGATTTGATTTTGCAAAATAATAAAATCCACTATGATGTTCAATATTCAAAGAATCTACTTATTGATACAAGTACATTTCTAATGTAAGCCTTAATATTTTTATTTAAATAAAAATTTTGAATAGAAGTTAAAACAATTATTCGTCATGTGTCGAACAAAGTTAACCCGGGTTTATAGAAGACACCAGTTTTTTCCAACCTCCAGTAACGAATAAAGTTAAAGTAACTTTTATCTGATCCGTTATTCAAATAATTTTTTATTTAGTTAATGGCCAACTCTGGTCTGACTCTTGCCATTGTACACGTGTTAAGAAGTGAGCTACAGATACAGACATAAACATTTCACGTTACATGTTGGCACAAGGAAAATAAAGATAACATCCCTGTCCCTTCAGAACCAAATAATCCTAAAAACAAAAATTTCACACCTTGTTATATTTACATTAATACTATTTTTTCACCTTTGATATCAGACTGAAGTCTTCACTCTCACGATAAAATTGACGAATATGTTCAACCATGTCAGTTTTTATATTCCATAAATTCCTTGAAGCAACTGAAGGTTTTTGAGGACAGAATATTATCAGAAATTCTATTGAATAAAAAAGAAACGCGTGGTATAAACATTTTATACAGGCGAACTTAAAATAGCTGGCAGGCCGGTGCTTTGAATCTTTTATTCACAGCCACTATTCGAGTGCTTCTTTCTCAACTTGAATTCGACAATTAGCTCATAATCGACCGGAACTGTGGTTTACTTTCGCTAATAACCGTCGAGCCGATATCTCAGCGACCTCTTTTTAGCCAGGCTTTTCAGATAAACGCTGAACAATTGGCAGCTGAAGAGTGAATCGATGGAAATGAAGGAAGGAAGAAAGGAAACGAAGGAGATCGGTGGGACATTAAGCCATAGAAAACACTCTTATTTCTTGACACGTTTGTATCAGTAGATCGTGAAACCTCACCCCTTTCCGCGACGTTCAGGATCCATCAGGGCGGGTATAAATAAAACTGTTGTAGCGGTACAATTTCCTGCGGGATTTGGAGGAAGTACTTGCTGGTATCTAGATAATAGGACGGCGATATAACAAAAGCAATTTTATTAAGACGTCGGACCGTGCGATTCGATTTATGACGCAATTCAAACTCCTTTCGTGGCGGTTTATACAGTGACTTCGGAAGTTGATTTAAGGAGATTTTTAATAGCCCGAGTAACGGACAGTCGCATTGAATTTATGTGGGAGCTTCGGTTCGAAATTGCTGGGGAACGTTAAAAATTTATACGCTCGAAAAGTGCCGAATCTCGATGGACGAGTTCCGAACAAAACTGGTGTCTTCTATAAATCCTGGACGCGAAAATAATTCTTTCTAGTTTATGGCGAGAGCGTTTGATTTTCTGTGTACATGTTTGAACCTGGCAGGTGAGTTTTCATGGGTCAGTGACGATGGTTCTAACGTAACTGCTTTGTTACTAATATTGTATTGCAAGGGTAACGTAATTAAAACATTGACTACATGAATTTCTCTCAATCTATTTTGAATCACGACCCCCTTGCATAATATTCAAATAACCTGGCACCCCCAAAGAAGGGGCTTTATAAAAAGAAATGAAAATTGGGTGTTACTGTTTAAATAAATTCTTATAGTCACCCGATGAATTTCCTTGAATTTGCATTAAAAATATTTTTATTCGTTCAACTCGGCTCCCCCTAAGATTTAATCCTGATTGCGCCACAGGCTCAGGTGGTATACTTACCGGGTACGTAAGTAAGGGTAAACAAACTGCAGAATACGAGACGTACCTATCTTTCGTACTAAGTGTACAGCTTCCGTGTTCAAGTGACACGAGCTTGTGCGAAAGGAATGGGAATTCCTCCGCCCAGCGCCGGGGTCCACGGCACGAATAATCCCGAAATAATTAACGGCTTGGAATTCGATGAGGGGGCTTTGATCGAGCGAGCTTACGTGCGTGGAGTATGCGCCGGGTACAAGGTCGGTAAAAAGAGGCCCGATAAAGGCGCATAAAAGGAGAGGAGCTTTGGCTCGTTCAATCTCCTCGTATGGAAACTGATATTCTGTAAAGCGTCGAGCGGCGGTACACTCTTTCAGCCTTTTGGAATACGCATCTGTAACACATGATGACAAAGAAAGAGGATTACGTTGAACGTGAAAAAGGATAAAATGAAACGAGTAACGATAGCAGGGCGGGAAGATAGTGCGCGTCGCCCTTCCCCCCTCCGCGTTCACATTTTACTCTTCCCCCCCCCCTTTTACTCTTCTTTTCCCGTTGTTATGTGAACACCATCTCCCCACTTATTTGCGTGTCCTGCAGGACAGATTTATTTGTACTTTCCCTCCCCTACAAATCGACGTAACTGTCTGCGTTGTTAGGAAACTCGCCACTACCTAGAAACAGGATCCTCACTTGGGTTAACAAGGATATACCGTCTCCACTGGTGTCATCCCAAAAAGGGATGAAAACCCACAACTGTTTCCGCTTTGAATAATTTTTTAAGCTTATCGATTGGGCAACGTAAGAGAATTAGGACAATATTAAGAATAAAGGCATCTGGATCCGCCAGGTTTCTAGAAGCTTTCTGTACACACGGGACCATTACTTTTAGAAATTCCTAGTTCGCATGGAACCACCATTTGTGCGTCGAAATAAGACCCCGACGAATCCCACAGGACCCTTAAAAGGGAACCATATGAGGTGTTACGCACTGATTTTGACGAATCTTCGTAGAAAAGTAGAAAATTGGAAAATATATGACCCCGGTTCGGCCGTAAGTGTAGACACCCAATGGTTTACGAGACCTCTCAGTTTCAATTTATTTCTTTGTAATTAATTGAGAAAGAAATGCTTCATTTTCGACAAACATTACTGCCTAAATAGTTCCTTTAAGTGCCCGAAACTTCAATAGTGTGACATTTTGCATTGATGAAAGAAATCCTTTGATTTTTGGAACGTCCTGAGTTCTTTTGGGATTTCAGATTTTAGTCTCCTTTTTAATAATAATTTATTATTAAAACAAAGTTAGTTTCTTAGTATGAGTTGCAATATGTACATTATGAGATACCAACGTATTTTGTTTATTTTACTATATCGAATGGAGGAGAGGTGGGATTTTTGGAACAAAGTAAATTGAAGGTTTTTTTTTCGGAAAAAAAGGAGAAAAAATCAAAGTATCTAGATTTTACCAGGGAGCTTTATTAACCTTTAGAGGACCGGAATTTTTTAAAAAAAATCGTGGTTTTCAGTTTCCAAAAATTTATATCATATATATTTTACTTTTAGAAATTCCTAGTTCACATAGAACCACCATTTGTGCGTCAAAATAAGACCCCGATGAATCCCACAGGTCCCTTAAAAGGGAACCATATGAGGTGTTACACACTGATTTTGACGAAACTTCGTAGAAATATTATATATAACGTACATTTTGTGCAGAATTAGAGGACTTGCACAGAGCCCCAAAAGGGGCTTTGCCTGTCCGGAACGGTAATCAAATTTTTAACAGTTTTTAATTTCATAAACACGGTATGTCTGGGGTTTTTTTATACTGCTGATTACGAATCTGTAGTCAGATTGTAAAAATGTTTGACCTACATGGCAGTTTTACTGACCTAATCGAATGAACATATATAGAATAGAATTCAGAGCACTTTCTTTTAGCGTTACTCAGAGCTGACGATGTAGACATAGAAAGTTTTTGTATCATCTTTTCTTCTTTTTTTCCATGTTTTTATTATTATTTTTTGTATTTTTGTGTTGTTACAGGAATTATTTTATTTTGTCATATTTGTTGTGTTCATTTGAACAGAACAAATTTATAGTCGAACATACACAAAAACACAGTCAAACACTAACACACGCATACGTATTTATACTTTATATAATTTTTAAGTAGTGTGTTTACGTAAAGCCCCAAAAAGGGCGTTGCCGGTCCCCTAAAGGTTAAACATGAAACAAGGATGCAACGAAATAAAAATATGAACTGTAATTCATTAAGCTGTAAATGCTTCAATAAATTATAATGGCGAATGGCAGAAATATTCTACTTGAAATTGTTAAGACGTGCTTTCAGAAATTGAATGAAAAGTAATTTCTCTGTGATTTACGAGGCACCACTTTCGAGACATCCGTAGAATTTTGTAGAGCTTCGATTGAATTCGAAGTGGACGCTGTAGACACAGTTACTTCCACTTCAAATACGTGCATCGTACTTAATATTCCAGCGCCGAGTGCAGCTGCAGAGGGAAATGTATTTTTGTAAAATTATTACGCCTCGTCATTTGAATGGAGATCGATTTCTAATCAATTGCTGATCGTGTTTCCATAGCATGCGCGGCGTCGCTGAAAGGGCGAATCTTCACACCTTTCAATGTTTTCAAAAGGGTAATCCGAGTCCTTTCACGATCGATGCCAATGGCCGATGTAATTACCTGGGAGCTTGCAGCACGTGCAAGGTGTACGAACAGTACTTGATTAGCTCTTACTCGCGAGCATTCATCGCTGCTTACCCTAGCACGTACTTTGGTAGCTATATTTTTTGCACAGCGACTAAAGACTAAATTACTACTTCGAAAATATCTCGAATCCATTTCGCAGTAAGAAAACAATTTTGTCGTTATCATTTCGCTTTCTTTTTATTCCTATCTCACGTTCTATTTAAACCTTTGTACCAAGACCAACTACATAATTAGAATTTATATTCTGCTTCCTCAGAATCAATAAAAGCGAGTTTAGTGAGCTAGAAATTAATTAAACACCAACTTTCGAGTGGCTTTTGATGGTTCCACTTTAATTGAAGTAGAGAATTTCGAACTAAAAGTCAAGGAGAATTTTGTAATAATACCAGTTTAATTTCTTATTTAGACGTACTTTGAAAGAGCATCATAGACTGCGAAAATCGTTATAATGTGTAACTAAAGTAATTATAATTAAATAATTTTAACTAAGTAAATATTAAAAATTGGCACTATGACAGGCAAAAAAAATCATCGTCGTGGAAACCAGCCCTAAGCAGGTCAGCGGGGTAGGGAGCTGCTTCGTCTTGCCTGAATTTCTCTTCTAGCGATCTAGCGATCGCAAGGGGGCGGACTGTTTTATAAACCGAGAATCTCAAATGGGGTTAAAAATAAAATCGATATGCCGCATCCTCGGGGTGGCCTGTCCGCGAACAAGCAGAAGACCTCCCTTGCCACACCCTCGGTCGTCCTTCCATCCACTGCCGCGTTCCTTAAGTCTTTCCAACGTACCAGCATCCTTCGGCATCCACTGGAATGTACAGAGATAGCTGGAGGATTACGCCAAGTTTTTTTTCTGCACTTTTTTCCCCCGCTGGGAGGGCCAACGTGACGGGAATAAATGACAGTCATCCGTTTCGAAGCACTGCACTCAGTGCACCCCCTTGCTGTCGCGCCCCTCATACCACGGCAAAGTGTTTCTCAAAGTATGACCCGTGACCCACTAAATAGTGGCACGTAAAGATCCTGCTGGTTCACGAAACTTTCCACTGGGGGCCATGCCCCCGATTTATTTAAGATGTCAACGTTATAATATTTAAGAGCGGAACACTCCTCGTTTCCAGATTAATGATATTATACATTTTAATCGTACGAGACGCGTTAAATATTGCAGCACAATGTCGTGGATTTCCGCTGGATCGACCATTTAGCACGATATAGCGTGTTGCTTTGAAATAATGTAATATTCTGAGGGTGGTTCTAGGGGGATATAAATAATGGGATATTGCAAAGGTATCTTTTGCTAAAGAAATCGACAAACCGTAGATATTCCACAACAAGGAATAAGTGTGTGTTAAATGCGTTTTGATGATTAGCAGAACGAGTCCTCGTTGGTATTTAAATGTCTCAGACTTTCATAACAAAGCGATCTGTTTTGAAAATTGATGTCAGGGATTTTGATGAAATTGAAATATGATGTAGCCCACGTAAAAATAGGGGACGGGATGTTTAAGTTAGCATTTTATTGATTTCGAATTTGTTTAAAAAATACAGGCCTTCAAAGTTTGCAATTTTTGCCCATTTTCACGAAAACAGACTTTATAAATTAATTCTTCTCTCTGACACTTAAATAACTTTTAACGTTAATATCAAACTTTTTTATTAGTCACATTCGTTTCGTGGAGGTAGGTGTGCTGCAGAGTGATTGGTTCATGCATGATTTAAAGAGTGAGACAATGCGAGCAGAATGTCTGAACGAAAGAAAATGAGAGATCCTGGGATATCAGGCTTCAAGGATTTTGGAAACATTCATAGTTATAGTCAGAGACAGGTAGACCTTGCTCTCTAAAATTTCTGATTATTGTACCTATATATTGCTGAGAATAAATTGATTCATTATGTGTTAAATAATATTAAAAATATAGGTAGTTCCTTTCCTTATGGTTTCAAAGTAAAATATTAATTACATACATATTGTTGGTCTGAGAATCATATTTTTCCATATCACAGAGACAGCAATTCTGGATTCTTTACACTGAAAATATTTTTGTATTTTAATTCTCTGTGTAGTAGGTAATACCTCTTTAACAAAACAAAACAAAGAGTTTAAATAACTCAAAGAATTTCGCTTCTGATAAATTGTCTGTAGGCAAAAGAACCTGAAAGGTAGTGGCACATGATATGTGACTACATCTAAACGAACGCCATTTACCTCACTTTTTGCAACCTACACCATGTTTCTCTCAGAATCAAACAGAATACCTCCTTGGAGGAAATATTTCCGTGGAAGGAGGATAAAAGTTTAAGGTTTTTTATCTACATGCTATTGTGACAGTTATTAATTGGTATTTTTACGAAACCAACGATTACTCATCGTCAGATCGACAAATCTACAGAAACAGCAATACTACCAATAATGAATTTAATGACAGATTTCACTTAGATGTTTCTTTCAATGATTTTGCAATAATATAAAAAAGCATCTAATAATATCGAACAACGTCGTGTAACAATGTTGCAAATATTATATAAAAATAAATCAGATTCCCATGAATGTGTTTATAGAGAGGTTTCTTATTCAAAATTATTTCTCATTTCTTACATTTTATTTGTAATAAAAAAAATGTGAATTTCTGTAACAAAGAACTGGAATAATTGAACTAGCATATTCTAAGAAATATTTCTCATTTATCTAATATTTTCTTGACCATCCAACTATCTACGGACAAAGGTAACTAATTACCCGGAACTGCGAGCAGGGCGAATGGAAGTTGAGGGATTTCCTGACTTGTTAGCTCCGAAGTATCCTAATTCTCTACGAAACCAGTATATACGAACAGTAACTAAGTCTTTATAGAGTTGCCAACCCTCGTCAGTTTTCTCCTGTTTCGCTCAATCTTTCTCTCGCAACGATCATCCCTTAGCTTCTATTCGCGTGATTCCGTTACTGCACGTCGTGGTAACGCGGATTTACTCGATTCGCAAGCCCGATTTCTCCATCCAGATGGATAGAAACGGCTAGGAGTTTTCATGATGAAAGATCTTCTCTGGATGTTAAAAACGAAGCGCTTCTTGGTGGTTTGCTCATTCATCTTCACTTGCACCTTCATTTCTACAGGCTTCTGACTCGCATACGCATTTCTTCACATTGTAATGCTGAAGAGTGCTGGTAGAGGCTCGTTTGCTAGGAGGAGTTTATATTCTTATGAATACTGTGTTTGAGTAGAATTTACATATGTGTAATAAGTATGAATACAAAAAGGGGAACAATGACCTCGCGAAGAGAAGGAAATGGAGGCAACAGTGAGACTCGTTATATTTGTGTAATAATTATAAGGTAACTATAATTCTGATTCTGGTTCAATTTTTATATATCTACAACATGTTGCAATCGAAATTAAAACGTGTGAGTATAAGCGATGAATTAATTTTGTACTCCTATCTTCTACACAGTTATCAGAGTATGAAAAAGGATTCTTATTCATTACATAGAGTATGAAGAAGGATTTTTATTTCCAGTAGTTAGCTATTAGAAAAATTATACGTCGAACGAGGTATTTAATCTGTTATAAATTTTGGATCGTTTAAATTATATGGGCATAGGGAAAGAGCTTTGCAAACAGAGAAGAATATTTCTTTCATTTGTTGAATCTATTTTGTGCCCTAAATCGATTAATGTTACATGCTCGTGTAATTAGCGGGAAAGCATCAAAGCCTTACAGAGACACTTTGATGTTATAATTCTGCTTCATGTTACGAGCACTTCGTACTTACAACGTGTGCATTTTTCACGAAGACATTACCGTCAAAATGGAAAAGAGACCTTGAATATATCAGGGTGAATATATTCATTACTTTTCCGTGGTGTGTCTGTGTTTATTCCACAGGTATGGCACTAGCTACAAACGTGGTTTAATGATGTAGGAGGGGCCCACTTGTCCGCATGTCCCCAAGCAAGAAACTAAGTTAAACCTGAAAGCTCTCGAAAATATAGCCATAGATGGTTCTGCATGGCATGACTACAAGTCACGTTTTCGAACACGCACAGTACAAAATTTATTTCACTTGACATAATATACTGTTCGCTTACAGAGTTCATTTCCAAGCATTCCCATGAGCACTGCTCCCAAGTTGGGTCACAGATAGTGTTTGCAGCAGGGGCGGATTTGTACATGTATAGGCTAAGTAGGCTGTAGCCTAGGACGGCAAATTTTTGGGGGCGTTAAATCTTGGGGGATAAAAATTGAAAAGTGTTTAAACACAAAGGCTTGACAGAACATTAAAAACACTTCGCTTTCTATTCATCTAGCAAATTATCAGTGATTCACATCTGAATTGTCATATTGAATTAATTCCGACGTTGCCTCAGCTCTTGTTAGGCTAGGGGCGCCGAATCCCCAAATCCGCCGCTGGTTTGCGGACCAAACAGCTTCCGCGAGAATGGCTGTTATTCGTTCATTTTTTAATGTTTTTCTATAACAAAATCACTGAGAGTTGCTACATATATTTACATTTAAAATACGGGAATAGTTGTAAAAAAAATATACAGTAGATATTTCACAGAAAAATCCCGAAAATCGCGTTCTTTTTCGCCAGCTGACTAGGCATAACCTCTTAAGAAGACATTCTGGTAATCACGCCGCAAAATTCGGGAAAATTCAGTTTTTTTTTCTCAGTGAATACAACGAATAACAATGTCAAATTTTTTTTTCATTTATTAAGCTACTTATAATGTATACGGAACAAATTTTTAAATACACTTTTAATTGTGTTTTTTCAATGTTATCTGGAGTTAAAGTTGCGCCGTTGAAAAGGCGGCGGGAGTGCTCACGTAAAAATGGAAAATTTCGAGACTTGAATTTTGAATGCGCGCACTTTTGTTAAATTTTGACTTACGTGTCTAATTCTGGCACCTGCGATGGCGGTACTCGTAATGATTACGAATCAGTTTGGTTTTTTTATTTCAGATGAGTCTGTGAGCTTAAATCTCTCCCGCCAGGGAGGTATTTCTTTTCAAAGTCGCGATTTTTAACTCCAGGTAACATTGAAAAAACACAATTAAAAGTGTATTTAAAAAATTGTTTAGTATACGTTATAAGTTGCTTAATAAATGAAAAGAAAGTTTGACATTGTATTCACTGAGAGAAAAAAACCTGAATATTGCCGAATTTTGCGGCGTGATTACCAGAATGACCCCTTAATACACTAAACAACTTCAAAGCATCAATTTCGTTAATCTCCTATGGCAAGAACCCGCGAATCTTTTACACAATAGCCAGCGAACAAGAACGCCAATCCCGGGATAGACGGAATTAAATTGATGTAAATATCCGGGATATCAGAGATTGCTTCCGAGCGAGTGAATGCATAAAGTCGACGGTGCAAACGCCAGCGCCCCTCGCGCTCTCGCTCCCCTAATGAACAGCCCTATAAAATCGGCGAGCTGAAATCATCCCTAAACGGTGAGCGGCATTCGCGGAGCATTCCTGGTCCGAGGGTGGAGCCCAGTCGTCGGTATTCATCCTTCAGCACGTATTCGTCAGGGTGGATTGCCCTCCCGAGAAAAATCACGGCCCTTGTCCGTGACTATATTCCGTCTGGTCCCTCTGCGCCGTGCTTCACCTCCCCATCGAAGAAGACCGCGATCCGCCGCGACTCCTTCGGCGATTCAATTTTCTTAGGATGGCGCGCGGACGTGCCGCCTAGAATAGCCTGAATAATATATACTCGTCGAATCGAGAACACGGATGTTGGAATGGAAGGGTTGGATGGGCCCTTGGCTAGTATCGTTTCGAGTAGTTATTCATCCAGGGACAGGTCGCGAGGCACGGAGCCTAAGAATTTACCGCTTACTCGACCGTTTTAAGCCTCCAGCGGACAAGCACCAGCCATTTGCCCTTTTCCATCCACCCTCGTTTCTCAGCTACCCCGCTGCTTCTTCCTCCTCTCTATTCCGCCCGCCCCCCCCCCCTCTCCCGAGATTCTTCTTGACTTCCGGCGGCTCGCGGCACTCGAAAGGCCCCAGACGAATTGCAGCGACCGCTTTCCGCGCTGTCCCCGCTCGATTAATATTCCCGTGAAGCGCAAAAGCCTGGAACACGGGGGCTCTTTTTGCTCACCGGGAGCGCCGGATGAAATCCTGGGGGGTCGTTACTAATCGGCGCCGTGAAAGTCGGTAATGGATTCAGGGGGTCGCGGCAAGACGCGGCCCTGGTATGAATATTAAGTCTGAGATTTCGGCTGGGCGTTCCTGAGCGGGGCGTGGAGGGTGAAGGGGTTGAGGTTCATTCCGGATGATCGTGAGAGTTGAATAATTTCGCGGTTGGCATCATTTGTGCGGGGAAATTTATTAGTAGGGGGTTGCGAGCTAAAGTGTTCGGATCTGTGCGCTTAATCGGCTTGTATGTAACGGCCGCTGAGGGTTTCTTTTCGAATTTCTGATTGCATTTGCGCTGATGTGCTTTTAATGTGTGCTCGCTAGTTTTGCAAGCTAGTAAACAGAGTTGAGTGTAATTTTAGACTTTGCAGTAAGAAGAGAGCAGCTCCGAATGTATTGACTTTTGGAAAATTAATGAAAACAGCGTTAACAAAATATTTTGAGATGGGTTTAAAATATTTCACCCATTTAAAATCTACATATTAACACAACATTTAGCACTATTAATAAGTTAAACTATTTTTTAAAATTGTATAAAAAATTACTTATCTCGCATAAATAATTACATTACACTCCATTATTATAAAACTATATGTTTATAGTTCATTAGCCATAATATTGTTTAAACTGAAAAACACGTAAGTACTTATTGTTAGTTATATTCCACTCATTTTTATATTAATTACTCAAGATTCTTAGATATGCTGAAATATGTACTTGCATTACTATCCCAATTTATTTTGCAACTGGCTATTAAAATTATTGTTATCATTAGAGTCAGTCTGTATCTCCTTCTAACGTAGCACTGCACTGTACCACTTTCTAAAACCTCACTACATCAATTAACTGAAGCAGTTGCAGATGGCAAACGTTCTCTTCAACACTTCCGTGCGCATGAAATGTCCTAATTAATAAGGAACTCAAAGCAGTGCGTTCAACATCGTCAATCATTCAAGTAGGTATACCTGCCTCCATGGCTCGATGAACAAACATTCGTGACGTGAATGTAACGTGTATTTGATTACTCCTTGTTTGTTAATAACAGAAATTGGTCCAGAGACGTTGGCGTATACGTGTAACAGAATTACTCATTTCAAGTGAACCGCAGTCTCAGAGGCAAAGGCTTCAACTGGGCAACACCTTGTACAATCGATCCGTACCTAAATTTCTGATTAAATGCCACTGAATAATTCAAACAGCGGGCGCAAACGAAAATACAGTTTCCATGCGAAATGAATCAGCCAGCTAACGAACGAGAGAGGTACGAGAAATCTACTTAATTCTTAATTTACAGAGAATCGGTTCACGAATTTTGTATGGTTTTTGTGTGCTCATCAAAACTTTCATCGTATAAATATGTCTTTCTGTCAAAAGCACTGGATAACATCTTGACTGCGATAAAGTACCAGAGCTTCTGTGGATTTTGCATCAGGCAATCAACATCTATTCCATTGCGATTTATTTGCAGGAGATTGAGCAATTTGCTCTGTCTTATTTACTACTATCCCTCCAGTTAGAATATCCTAATTTTTTTAACTACTTGACGAGTGTCGATTACTGTTGCGCAAAGTTTAAAACGGGCTAGACTTATATTTTAATGCAGAGGGTTAACTTATAAGGGGTACACATTAATTATTTAATTACCTTTATTTAACAATGTAATTTAATTACGAAACCTGGAATTTGAAATGCATTATTTTAAGCACTCCATCAATAACTTTGTAACATCAGACGTGCTTACATGTATATGCTGAACTTAAAATTAAAATCACTTTTAAACTAATGGTTTTAGACGCGAGTGCCTTTTTCATAGTGTTCCATTTAAAACGAAGGCGCAATTGCACCGACACACAAAGGTATGTAAAAGTAATACAGAAATATGCAGTGCCGATTACCTAAAATTTCATTTTGCTTATGACATTTCTTTCCATCTCCGACTGTTTTAAGATTCAAGTAATTCCAAGAATACGACTTGTGGAATGCGAAAAATCTCTGTCGCTTTATGTAAAAAGAAATTAAGTAGTAAGATACATTTTCAGTGAATAAGACTTTTTTTTTTCATTGCCCGTTTAATAAATAGAAAAAGACACGCTTGCCCATTTTATCGGAAAGCAGGAAATTATTTAGACGCGTCATAGTTCAGTGAACGATTATCTGAATAACACTTTGATAAACGGCGACAAGGGAGACCCCAATACGGGTTACAAAGTGCATTAAACCAGCGCAAATTTATGCTCAACTATACCGATTGATAAAGCGCCCGAAGCAATCGTAAATCAGCGTTAGAATTCTGCTAACCGATATCCCGAAATTAAGCGATTTTCTTCTGAATGGCTATTTAATGAACTCGTCTATTTCCGATAAATTGAAACGTCGTTCTCTATTGATTTTTCTTGACACTTCTATCGGGTTGTCGATACCAAATTCAAAGGGACTGTATTAAATTTTATAACGAATCTGATTAAACGATCAATCACGCTGTGTAACGAGGACAATTTTGTTTTCGAGCCTTTAATATCACGTTTCGAATTTCACTTTACTATTCCCACAGGGATATTTATGTGTTTCATTGAAGCTTGTTTATTTTAAATTATGGGGAGCATTTTAGTCGCCGATGCGAAACGTATCGCGGGTCTGTCGAATTTTTTAAATTAATCCGAAGCGGGACGCTGGAAGGGATTCAAAGATAGGATTTAAAAAATTAACAACTCGACTGCGACGCACGCTCGTAAAGCGGGCTGCCTCGTGCCAAATTAACCTTCTGTGACTAATTCCGTGAAAGAGAAGACAACTGGGGATTTCAAGCTTCCGTATTTGCGTCACGTCATCTTACGAACGGAGTGAAGCATTTAAATGAGAGCATCTAAAGCATTCCTGGTTTCGTAACTATATTTACCGTGTAAGGATAAAATAATACATCGGGTAGTTACAGCGTTTGAAGTACGAAATAATCATGGAATGAAAATACCCTTTCAAAAATGGTCGGTATTTTTTTCAAATGGAATTTTCGTTACGTACATCTTAATAGTGTGAGCAATAATTTTTAATTATACATTATTACATGTATTATTTCTTCAATATATCCTATCTCTTTTGAATATTGTAATACACGTCTATAGAGCAATATTATTATTAATTTGTATCAAAACAATTCAAGTAAATTTCTTATATGGAAAATATATTTAATGTAATTTTAAATACCATAAAATAATTATTTCGTTTATTTATATTTTGCATTATTGGTTGTGATCTGTCATTACTTACACTGCAGCTGAATTCTCTTATCATTATACGTTGATTACAAAACTCTCTATTTCGCTTTCTCAGCTCCCATAAGAGATTTAGAAGTTTCTCGCAAGACAACTGATTTCCAAAGAGTGACAGAAATATTAGTGGCCGTTTTAAACTTGTAGCTACATATTTTGTGAGTCGTGAAGTATTCGAAGCGTGCACTGTAGAGATTCGAATACCGTGCTGTCACGTTGAACGAAACAGAGTTGCTCAGAAGTATCATACTTTTCCTCGTGCAGCTAAAGAGAATTTATTAAACGTAGCAACGTTTGGAGAAGAAAATTTACAATATAAAGGGTGGAAACGGATTCGTGAAAGTGGAGCACCATAGATCTCTCCTTTTTATCTGAACTTGTGACAAAGCATCGCGTACGTCCCCAGGATGGCTTAAGGATTTCAATGGAAAACGATAAGACTTATCTGCAAACGGATTTTTACAATGTTCCCAGTCGTGGAAAGTTTCTGGACGCTGATCTCCTTTAAGAATATACCGTCACAAGGGCGGTATCCCATATTATAGTACTTGCATTAACAGAAACGACGAAACAACCTGTCGTATTCTGTACTGTATCAACAACTACTAAGTAGATAGTATCAGTTACAATATACAAAATCTGAAGTAAATCCAAACGACAGATTAAATTAATTTGTTATATACATATGTCTCGCAATATAACATAAAGTCAAAATTAGAATTCTGGACACATACAATTTTCGAAGTTACACCGACACTGTTCTTAACTCACTTTATTCACTCACAAATTCATGCCAATAATTTTACTCCATTTTAAATTTACATGTGTCACTTTTCTAAAATTCTGTATACATATATTCCTATTTCTGTATAGATTTATACGTAACAACAAGGCCAATTTGAATAACTTGATCGTAAAAAAAAAAAAAGAAATAAGTAGAAATATATAGGATGGCCGTACCTAATATCGTCTAGCAAAAGTTAAATCGAGGTCGATTGAATAATAATTTCTATTTCTGCATGCAATTCGTTTCAAAGTAAAGAGAAATTATTCATCTTTCACGTAGCATAAGTTAGAATGGTTGAAACCTTCAAATTTTTAATTAGGGATTTAAAAAACGCGAGACGTGCAAAAATCTGGTCCTGAAAAAAGTGTATCTAACATCGCCTACTCAAGAAATATTGATTATTTCATGTATATATGAGTTTTTAAAATAATTTTCACATGTGCTTTTATTATTTCTTGCTCTATAAATGTTTCTTTTTACGAATCTTTGATTTTATTTTTATTACAAAAATATAGAAATAGGATTTTTAAAATATTTTATTTTTTAAAATCGAGTGGCGATATTGGGAACACGGTCACCCTAACACATCATTAACCAAATTGTGCACTAACTACATAAAAAATATGAACCACATGGGCGACTTGAAAGTCGCGCGCGCGCCTTTTGACACGAAAAGATAGAAAAGCAAAGCGGACAAGTGAGATCCAGCTTGAAATTGATATTGCGTAAAAATACATGCACATAAACTGTTCTATATAATACGTCCCGCTCATCGGGGTCTAGGGAGACGGAGATTCGGGAATGACTGGAGGATGAGGATGTTTGTGGTTGATAGGCTAGTGTGTATGGTGTTGTTGTATGGGACAGAAAGCGTGAGAATGCAAGGAAGGGATGGAAGTGGAAAGAGTACGAGAGAGATTCTTTAGACGGACGTTAGGGCTGGAGCGGTACATCCCGGACTATGTGATGATGAATGAAACCAAGAGAGAAAGAGGATAAGAACAACAGAAAGAAGAGTGTTAGGAATGGAGGGGAGGATTAGGGGTGGGAAAGTCGGAGCAATAGCGAGAAGGTGTTTAGAGAAGGTAAGAGGGAAGGGTAGGTAATGGGATATAGTGGGTAGAGGAAAGGAGAAGGTTCTCGAAGAGTGGGAATTTTCACCGGAGAAAGTAGCGAGGAGGGAAGCAGAAGGGGGGGATTTGGGGGCTGAATTGGAGCAAAAGAACAGGATTAGGAAAAAGAGAGTAAGGGGAGGGAGGTGTAACGGGAGGGGTGTCAATACAAGGGAAGGGGGAGAAGATGATTAGGGCTGCAAGATACAGGATGGGAAATGAGATGAGAGGGGGAAGGTACTGGTTGCAGGAGGAGAAAAACTTGTGCAGGATATGTGGATGGGAGCAAGAGATATGGCGGCATGTGTTGGAGAGATGTGTAGATGGGGGGAGGGGAGGGGTAGAAGAAAGGGTTAGAGCAATATTGGGAGAGAAGTGGATGGGCCAAATGCGGAAAGAAGGGGAAAGGGATGGTGATGTATGAGAGAGAGGGAGTGAGGGGGAGCAGTAGAGAGGGAAGGAATGTACAAGTGGGTGCGAAAGGGAATGGAGAGGGAGAAAAGAAAAAGAAAGGAAAGAGAAACGGTAAAATCGAAGAGGCGGGATATAAAATATTAAGCCAGCGTTGCGATGGCGAGACCATCGGCGAGGTTAGGTTCAGGCTAAATGTAAGCTAAATATAAATTAAGTTAAGATATGTTAGTGTAAGTTAAGGTAAGTATTTTTCAAGTAGCAGATAAAGTATTTTTTGCGAATTAATTACAAAGAGATGAAATCCAGCACAGACTTTTTCTTTTACACAATTTTTATTGCTATCGCGTAAAGTAAAAAAGTATTTTTTTGTCAACATATCTATTTTACAAATGGCCACACGAGGTTGATTAAAGTGATTAGACAGTGTTTTAGAAAAAGTATCTTTGGTTTTGCCTTGACATTGAGCTGAAAAATAAAGATACAACAGTTTCCTTGGAATATGTTTCTTCTAGAACCTGTAATTTTTTAGGGGACAAATAATCTGCGGAAAGATAATTGAACCAAAATTATTAAAATAGCGACTAGGAGAAGCCGATATGTATGATACTTAAATGTGGATTTTCGGGGTGCACGGATAACTGTTTATTTTTATCTCGGAAACCAGAGCTCTTACACTTTATGCTGAGGTACACTCCAAAAAGGAGTATATCTTGAGCATGCTGTAAAATTTTCATATCGATCCGAACCTCGGTTTTATCGCATTCAGGGCGCAACCACAGAAATAACGCCTATAGAGCAGACGACTATAGCGCCGTCACATACGTGTATATATTATCAAAAAAAAATAATTTTTTACAGTTTACAGTATTAATAAACATTACCCAAAAGTACTCATAAAAAATACTTGTAATTAATTCGCAAACAAACACTTGAACTTCGAGCGATTTGATTATCTAGTCCCCTTAAGGGGAGGGCGAGTTGTAAGGGAAGCGGGTCCATATCCCCTCCGGAGCCGGGTAGCATTTAAATAAATCCAATCTAATCCACATCCCACACATCCAGTAACGCGTACACAGAAAAATCGTCTCGAGGTGAACGCCCATCGCGAGAGCAGGCGGCGCATAACGGTCCCTTTCCTTCGATTAAAAATCCATTAAGGGTATTCGATAGGCGCCGAGCACGCGTCGTCGAACATAATTCGAGGGTTTTTCGGCGTGACATAGCCGGGCGTGCAATATCCCGACCGCCAAGAGAATCCGTTGGTCGGTGAAAGCGGTAAGCGGCGCAGTACGTCGCGCAATAAACGTCACTACGGACACAGTTTAAGGCTGCCCGTCCCGGGACATTTGCCAAACGAACTTCTCCGTTCAGTTTTGCCGGCCGTTTCGCTCGTTTATCAGAGTCCAGTCGGTTCTCTTGGCATCCGTGTGGCTCCGCACCCCCACCCTCTCCCCCCGTCGATCCCCGTTCGAGCAAGCGTTAGCATCGTCGCATCGACGGCACGTTCGTCTCACACCCTTAGGCTTACTTTCCGAATCTCGGGGCTGTCACCCCGACAACACGAACCCCGCAAACAACCACCGGCCAAGATACAGCCATCCGATTCTCTGTTTCCTGGCCGACTGGCGCACCGTCGCCTTCTCGTCGCGCGTCAACTTGAGCGCGGAGGGCCACCGGTCCGCGAGGGAACTCGCCAAACTGTCCACTGTCGTGCCAGACGCGCCAATGGGGGCCTAAACGAAACCGCCCCTTCCGTTTCCTGGCTGAGGATCGTTCCCTTCGAACCACGCGCTTAACAGAGCCGCGGAAGTTTGTTCTAATTTAGTTTTCTGACTCGACGTTCGCCTTTGCCCCCCTTCGCTTTTTTTTTCCGGCCGAGATTTCAGGGCGAGCAAGGAACGCGGCGAGCTCTGATTTCCAGCGCGTACTGTGAAATTCCACCGTTGAAAATACTTCTTGACGTTACTTGTTTCGAACGGTCCGTCTGTACGGCTTCGGTTTTTCTCTGAAGGGGTGCGCTTGACGGACATTGATTGCGCACGGGGATTCTGGGTTGGCTACCGGTTTAAGAATGGGTTAATGTTTGTGGAGGGTTGAACGGAACTTACGTAACTGTGTGGTTTCTTTTCTGGTGCGAAGATTAACTTCATTTTTTGGATGACGATAATAGTAGGGGAGAGTTCCTTAAATCGTGCCACTTGAGATATTTTATGTCATATTTTCTGTTTGGTAATAATTTGTACACAAGTTAATATTGGAGATTGAGGATCGTGCAGCAAGAAGGGTGGAGCTCCATTTTTTACAGTTTCTAAGTTATGATGTGTAGTATGTGTAAAAAAAAATCCACATAGTTTGGTGCACGTTTCATGCAAATTCCATGACAAATGAACGATTTATTGCAAATTTTCAATATGCATCCATTACTGTTTGGCGCAATACGAATGCTCCAGATTTGAAAAATTCGCCAAAAATAGAAATGAAAACTTATCGATTCAATACCTACTACATATCGTGTGAAAATATATATTTATTAATTATTGTTCTCTTTTTAATGTTAAGTCAAGGCATTAATTTTATAAACAGTTTTTCCTAAATTACTCGAAGTTGGTGAAGATGGAGCTGCACCCCTCTTGCTGCAAGGTCCTCAATTGTAGATTGACGTTGGGGACATCTCTATTACGTGTTTAATTTTTTGTAAAGAACAGATTAATTTCTTATGAGCCTTTTTATGTCATAATGCGAAATGTACGATTTAAGCAACTGGTCTCCCAAACCGTACCTATCAGTTTCCAAATTTGTATGTACCTTCTAATTACTACAATTGTAACTAACTCTCATGCAATAAGTATGAATTGCATTAATAACTTGTCTTGCTTGATAACGAAAAGGGAACGAATTTGCTGCATCGTGAAAGTTTAATATTCTTGAAAATCAAACGGTGATGTCTTCTCAGTTTTAAATAGGAGACACGCTGATATTCCAGCATGTAATTGAGGCAGTGAGAGCAAAAACGGACTAACCCACATTTTTTTCGAAATTAAGTTTGTAGTAATAATGAATTCCAATTGGCTCCACTAATCATGTAAACTAGGGAAAAAAATTTTTTTCAATGTGGGTTAGTCCGTTTTTGCTCTCACTGCGCCTCAGTTGAAACTTGATCGTGTACGTTATTAAACGTTCAACAATGGAGGATACATGGAACTGTAGAGCCCTTTGTCTGATAATTTGTATTGAACACGTATCGATGATAGAACCGCACGCGAAGGTAAGCACCAGGAGGAAAATGCTCACGGGAAATTTCAAGTACTGAACATGCTTGTTTAAAGTACCTCCTTTCAAGCATCTGGGTACGTGCTCTGACATATTATGTCTCTGGAGAGGATCCGGGGATCTCAGTGCTTGTGGGCCTTTGGAAGCAGCTATGTACATCGATTTATTGAACGTAAAATTGTCCCGCATTGTCTCATTTCTGATGGCAGTATTTTTTATTTATAATCTAACCGGAACAGAATTTTTTTCATTTTATAAATGTACACCCTCAGGAACAAGTATTTAATTGAAATTCTTAGGAATTTAAATTCAGTAGGTTAATTAACCTTTCCCAATCTCGTTTATTAAATTTAACAGGACTAATTTTATAAAATGTTAAGCTCGTAGCACCAACGGTTTTCAAGGTTTTAAACGTTAAAGTTTTGAAAAGTTGAGGAAATAGTCAAATACGCTATTATTTCGTCATCCATATTTACGCTCTATTCCATGATACAATCCTCTTCCTTCCCTTGGATCAGTTTGAAAGCAGTACCAGCCGATTCTTTAATTTTTTCTGTGTTAGGAAAGGATTGCAAAACGATTAGGATTTTGACACTGTATGTCAGTTAATAAAATTATGCGAAAGAAGTATCGACTTCTGCAGTCAGTAGTCTTAGATTTACGCTACTGACCACTCGATCCAATATTATTATAATTTCGCTGATACCTTGCACGAGTAGACCAATTGTCCCAAAGGAGTGTTTGCCATTTTTGGTAAAAATTAATAAGAGCCATTCATACTTACTAACCAATATGCCACTCCCCTGCATTTATTTAACTCTGGGCACTCCAACTTATTCGCTCGTCAATTAACCAGAAACATTTTACCCAATAGTAAACTTATCAAGTACAGAGCTTTGGAATAGGAGAAAATATGGTATACTGATCTCAAAATGAATAATTCATTTAAGGAGGTACTCTAGTGTAACTTCCCATTTTTCAACGCCATATTTGAGAATTTATTTAAGAAAAACTATAAGGTTGTACTATCTGGCGTTTTGCTTGCATATTAAGGTATGCTTGAAGTAATACTCGAAATTTGTTTGATTCCGGGAGAGTGGCTGCTATTCCTTCATTTTTTAACATTTTTCTATAACAAAATCACCGAGAGTTGCTGAATATATGTACTTTTAAAATAAGCAAATAGTTGCAAAAAACATACATTAGATTTTCCACAAGAAATTCCCGAACATCACGTTCTTTTTCGCCTGCCAACTAGGCATGACTCCTTAATTCTACGAATCACGAATTCTTCCACTTTTACAATGTTTAATATCATCAGTACATAACTTCAATTTACACTTTCGTGTGCCCGAGAGGCATCCAAGAAGTGCGACGGATTTATCCCCTTTAACTTAAATAACTAAACAAGCTTGTCACATCAATTAAACACGATCTTTGGCATACGTTTGAAATTCAAGACGTTAAAACTGTCTTGTGAATAAATTACGACTTCCATGTCTCCAACCATGTTAAATTCATCAGACGATCCCCCCGTTCGACCCTGCACCCAGAAAATAGTACCTCCCGAGCTTCAACTGAACTTCAAAGAGTGTGACCAAATTTCTCCAAGGTTTTCATTGTCGCGGAAGTTCGTGGGGTTCGTCGGAACGAATCACAGCGGCGAACAACGGGGCTTGGATCTTTAAGAAGGCGTCTCCACCAGCGATCTCGAAGTCGAGATGGCGAGTCGGGTCCTCCCCCTTCACCCTCTGCCACCCTTCCTGTTCGTTCGTTTCCATGGCTTGTTCCCGCCGACGACTTGTTTGTCGCGAGATGTCGACCAGATCCGTAAACCACCCTGTTCGGATCGGCCGACTTATTCCCCGAACTGCGAGATAATTAAGGAAGTTTCATCGGGGGAGGGACAATCAGTTTCGGTTGCCTGCCTCTGCGGACGTCCCCCCGGGATCGTCCGCGGCGATCCACGATCAACACCCTTCCCGTGGAATACCACGTTCGATACGTCTTCCGATCCAGCCACGATCCACGAAGGGGCTGCATCCGCGTCAGGAACTTCTTGAGGGTCTGCCTTGAACAATAGCGCCTCGGCCCCCTCGGTCGTGCGCCTTGCAGCTTCGCCTTGTAACTCTCCTCGGGGGAGGAGGTCCAGGGGGGCAAGGCGAAGTCCGCGAAACGTGGAATTGGAGGATTGCAGCGGCAGGTTTCATCAGACGCTCGTTAGGCTCGCCTAAGGTATTGGATAAACTATAACAGGGAAGAACGTACGAAGTTGCTTCGAAACGTGTGTTTAGAGGGGTGGAGAGATTTATGGTGGGTATCGTTAAGTTTTTTTTGGGGTTTTTTGACGGAAGGTGGGGATTCATTCGATACGGGATTAGGGTAATTTATTTTGAAATGTAAATAATAATAACGACCTTAGTATATCACCAATTATTACAATTAATTAAGGAGAGGTGCCAACGTGGACGCAGGGAAATCATAGGTTTATTTAGCAATTTGTTTGTTTCATATTAATGAAACCAATAGAAAATCTGATTAATGGCATTTATTATACATCTCTGGAAGGTTAAAAAAGATTTTTGTTCATTTTTTTCAACAGAATGGTCCTTTACCATTGACTCGCCAATCGACGTTGCGCGGATCTCCGATCTGGTGCTTCCTCGAATAAAAAACCCAAAATTTTCATTTTCTACATGACACGAAGTAAATAATTACCTATGGATATTTTGAAATTATCATTTTTATGGAAATGGTGAGTGGTTAAAGAAATATTGTGATTTTTAGCCGAAAAATCTGGTCACAATTTGACTGACGCATTTAAACAAAAGTTGCGAAAGTTACACACGAATCCATTTTTTCCCCACTCTTTTACGGAAGAAAATCGTCTTTAAGCGTTTATAAAAATGTTTACGAACATCCAATGTCGATCCGGAAATTCCATGTTATAGGGAAAGGAATTCTACACCTCCAGTTAAAATTTCAAGTGAAAATATTCATTCGTTCAAAAGTTATGATGTACACGATGATGTACGGTGTTTAAAAATGTAGTTTCGAGATAAACGGCTTCAAAGTTAAGTCCCCTACGCCAATACCGCTCTGCGAGACCGTTACTCGGCCGTGCATTCAGTTACGTTCAGCGCTATAATTTCCGTAATTATTCGAATTTCCTCATGAAACTTTGTTGTAAATGTTCACAAAGGATGACACTTTCAGAATTAATAGTAATACAAAAATCGATTTTTAAGGAAAGCTTACAAGAATCCACGTTGTTGGATATAAAGTTTTTAACGCTTTTTAGACCAATGTATGGAATATAATAATGCCTCGTTACGAGAACACGTTGAAAGGCAAAGATTAGAAATATGTAGTGAGAAATTTTTTAGATAGAATATAAAAGCCTCCGTCGAAAAGGGGATTATTTGGTCCGTGTCTCCTTTTCATATTTATAAGTCCCAGGAAATAAAATTACGTTTGATTAGATTTTCGAAGTCTGTTAGATATATGGTTTACTGTGTATTCTTAAACTAACAATTCAGTAATTAATAATTCCGTAATAACGCCGTACTAGTAATCTGATTGCTTCTGCCTATGGACGAAATACAATATCAATAGTATTACTGTAATTAGAGACACTTGCATTTCGCCACAGCCATTAAGTACCATGAGCAGAACATTTTGAATGTGACATTAAAACGCGTATTTACGAAAGAAGATTAATCGCCTTATTATACATTCGGAAGGATTGCTGAAACGATGCGGTAGTTTAGGCAATACGTTATCGTAAGTTGAATAATGCAGCACTTCCGCTCGCTGTTACGCGCATTTAATATAACCATTCAGAAAATATTGTTCCATTATCAGCAACAGAGCCTCGGAATTTACCGGCCAATATATTTGAGTGGGGAACGTACGATTCACAAATCTTTCTTGCACGCGTGCTTGTTGACTTAATTCACAGAATTAAATCAACACTCGGCGATATATTATACCACCGCGCAGCTTTGTAAACCTACTTTAATATTTCATATTTATCTCTCACCGTTTATACTTTGCTTGGTAATTTATATCAGCTGATCTCTTCTAATTGCCGCACAATTTACGTGTGCACATACAAACGTGGTTTCTGAAAAAAAAATACGGTGGAAACGTTCCATTGATATTTCATACAAAATTTAAAGTACCTACTCCCTTGATGCTACGTTGAACAATCGAAAATTAAAATTGGTGCTTTCCATCTTGCGTAAAGTTTTGCTTTCCAAATGACTTGTGTAGAAAGAAATTGTGTGAATAAAAGTGGTGCAGTTGTGTACCTAATTATGTAATCTTTTAGCAGCCATTATTTATTTTTTAATCGCAGAAGTTAGGAATTGTTTGTTATCACTGGGGAATTCAAGGTCTGAAGTTAATAGTAGAATTTTTTTGTCCACTCTATGAAGTAGAGTGAATTGAACCTTTCGAAATAAAACTGTTGCATCTGGAAAAGTATTGGATCATTATAGATAAAAATAAGAAAATTTATATACGCGAAGAGAAAAACAGATTATGGACTGTAATCAATATTTACCTTTTTTAATTCAGAATTTAAAATTACGTTTTCCGCGTGGAAATTAGGAAGAGGGGTTTAAGTCGTCATCTTATTGGTTCCTAATTTGTTTAAAATATAAACATCATCAAAGTTTGCAATTTGCCCCTATTTTCGCGACAATGGGCATGAAAAATGAATTTCTATCTCCGAAGCTATCATCATCACCTACATATATGTAATTCGTTCTTCTATTTTCATCAAAGAAGATTGTCCTTCCTCAATAAATCATCCCGGGAATAAAGAATCATTTAGGTACATGAAGGTAGACGTTTAATAACGCAAAAACTGAAACTTCTCCAATACATATTTTCACCGATTCGAACGATAGGTCCTACAATATCTACGCGAAAATCCAATAATGCTTCTCTTTTGCTCTCCAAGCAGAGTTTTCTTAAAATTTCTCTGGCAGCACTATCTGAAGCATTCCAGAAGAAACCATACAGAATTTTCATTAAATCCACCTCTCGATCATCGAACGGAGAAGCAGAGAGGAGAGTACATTGGTATTCATTGTTCTCTGTAAAGGGGCAGACCGAGTATCATCGTTTCAGTGTGCGGGGGCGTAAAAAGCAAGGGGTTAGGTAGCTCATAGTAGCATCAAAGTGACCGAAGTGGCTTCATCCGCGCTCTCGTTTATAATCGTGCATCTCGGAACGACCAAGTGCACGAGGTAAGTGGTGACGCAAAAGGGAAATCTCATTTCATATTCTGCCGTTTTCTTTCCACGTCTCGCCGTTCCCCCTTTTTTTTTTTTGCCGAAATTATCCGTGAAGCATGTTACACGTGACGCTCCCTGTTTGTTAAAGTGGAACGCCAAAAACGCTCCACTACAGTTATCCAGGGTGAGTTATCTAAGAGTGGATCTGTAAATATCTTCGTTCTCCTTTCTAGTGATAGGAAAAAAGTTTCAGCAGAAAGTATCTGATTCCCTACGTGCAGGTCAAAGAAGCTTGAAAATGAAATTACACAGCTTCGAAATAATTTTTATGATATATCAAAATAGCCTCCAGTCGTTTTAATAGTACACTTTTCTTATCTAGAAATAAGTATTTTAATCTTATTCGTGGAGAACTTTAGATTTGTAAGATTCGTAAAGTGGAGCAGCATTTTCAGTGAGATTCTTTTGTGGTATAAAAACTGATCGGAACGCTTAAATAAATAATAATCAAAGGGTTGAAGATCAAAAATACTATTCCCTCGAAGATTATGACATACGATACACCATTCACACTGTGTCCTCCAGCATTATCATGCAGGAAGCCCCTTTTATTTATTAGGGAAGGCTAGTCTTCGATTAATTTCAGCTTGACTACATTAAATAAAAAAACAATACTTTGCTGCATTCATTTTTTTGGGGAATAAAATTTTACAATTTTCTTTAAAGTAGTAGCCACTTATACAAGTGTCAAACCTTTTGCAATGACCTAATATTTAAAGAGCATTTATTTTAAAAGCAGGTCTTACACGTGCGATTGTTGCTTAAGGGGTCATTCTACTTTGATCGGCCGAAAAATGAAGCTATTTCTTTAAAGATTTGTTTCTCAATGAATATGACATATAATGAAATAAATCTTTTGAGAATTTATTAAGCTACTCTTATATTATATAAAAAAAAAAATAAAAAAAATACTCTATCTGTATCTATTCAGATTTTTGGTTTTTTGAACCCTTAAATTTCCTGAGCAAATTATTTTCCCTAAAACTTGTTTTCCAGTAAATTTATAGTATTATGGAATGTGCCTGTCTTCCACTGGGCCCACAATTAACACTGCTGTAAAAAATAACAAGAAAGATATTAAGTAGTCTGTGCAATGTGCCATGGCAAATGTTTCACTTCTGCTTCGAATACTATTTTACTTCGAATGGGATATGTACACGATTAAAGCAATTATAGACATCGCCCTTTTATCAATTTCTACTTTGATTTAATAGACGTGAAAGCGGTGTGTATAAAGAAGATGGTTGATTTCATCCAATAAATTCCTTGGCGTCTGCCATTTTCGGGGCGAGTTTTGTGTCGCTGCAGAACTTCGTCCAGCGATTCTTTAAGCAGAGAATGCATCCCATAAAAGCGGGTCGCAGTCAGAAAGGTGTAGTCGAAATGTTTCGGAGTAAAACTCAGTTGTGCGCTTCTTCGCGTACTACTAAAATTCAATGATCAGATCCTGTCCTCTGTGCTGAACCATACGCAGCTCTAAAATTTAACAACCTGCTGTAGCGGAACTGAAGCTACGGTGGCCAACTTTTTGAGCGAAAGTAACATATCGATATTCATTCAGCACCTTATAAACATAGGATAATATTGCAAATATCTATAAAAGTTCGCGTAGAACTTGGTACCCTGAAAATTTTGAAAATAGAATACTAAAGCAATAGAAGACTAAAAGTAATAGGTTTTCCTTTTTTTTTTAGAGAGAGAAAAAGAGAATTTTGTAGCTTTCGTGACAGATTTATTTTTGCTTCAGTGAAAAAGTAATGTAAATTCAGATAACATAATACAAATAAATAATTCTTATTTTATCAGTTGTGTGGATCCATACACCAATGCATTGGTATCAATACATATACGTACATATACGAAATATGTTTATCGGTATCATTTTAATTGGAACTACACTGTAAGTTTACGTAACATTTAAATTTTTTGTAACTTTAACAGAAACTAATAGTAACAGTATATTTTATCAATCAGCACCCCTCACAAATGTATGCTGAAGAGTTAATAAAAGGATATTGCTTGGAAATTAAAGCATTGGGTTACAAAGTTTTTTTGGTTATCAAAGTATAATTACTGTTAGTTAAAAATAATGGGATTAAAAGCTGTATTAATGATTGTATTCGTAAAGTATTTAATATCGGAAATTAAGGCTTTATAATAATAGGTTGAAAACTCGTTCAGTTAAAGGAACTATGTGACACAGTACAGTTTAGGTTTAAAATATATTACGAGATCGACTTTAAGGCTATCTGAACACGGGTCAGCCGCATTCTGGACAAGGGATTGCAGAAAAACAGATATTGTGCATGTAACGTGACAGAAAACGAATATCCTATCACCTAGGTTATCGTATTTCCCATCAATTGTCCTTTTTATATTAATGTTCTTGCTTTCGTCCACTAACGGTCTAATACTTTTACTGATGTACATCCATCACTCGATAATAGCATCCTCTTGGTATAAAATAATACTGAATGCCTCATATTGCGGTCTTCGCTTGAACTGTGAATCCTGCATAAATGTTAAAAATAATGTATACCAAACCTAAGTGAAAATATGTAGCAAGGAAGAGAACACGAAATTGTATAAAATTGATTTATTTACTTGTATTAAAATTGCAGAGTGCACTAAAATTCAATCTGAAAGCAAATAGACACTGTGAAAATTTGCTTCTTTTCTCAAGCAATTTTTGAAAAATTAAAAACGTTGAAAAATACAAGTATGTAAACTCATCTATGCTCTTTTTGCAGCTAGACAACATACGGCATTGTAAAGTTCGATTTTTTAACAGAGATTTTTTTATAAAAATGGACACTTCGTTTGTTTTAACCTGATAAATAATTGAGGAAGACTAGTTATTTACTCATTGAACAAAACGGATTAATTCATCGGGAAAACTTAACGATTGCTCTCGTAAGATTAAAGTAACTATGATATTCGGTGATATATAGCATTTACTCTAAAAAAAAAGTGAATTGATTTACCTTTAATAGTTGTGAAATGCACATTTCGAAATGTACAATGAAAATAGCACCTTTAACAGGTAAAATATGATTTCCACGATGTTGAAGGGAAAAAGTTCCATATCAACTTTAATCGATCACTTAGAACAATTGCTGTCCATCGCTCGAATGAAAAAATAGAGATTGCGTTTCGCACTTTATCACTGAAGCCTTCGTCCCGTCGAGCTTCCGCGTTTCATATTCCTTCCCCTGCCCATCACCCATTCGTCGCTTTTATTTCTTTTTTCAAATATCATAAAGCTTCACGCTCCGCGGCTCCTGTTGCACGTTTTACGCCCTTTCACCTTGCGCTGTCCTATTTTCCTCCACCCCTTTTCCCACTGTCTCCACGTTAGACGCTTTCACAGGCACGCGCTGCACGGGCTAACGTTCGCCAGGCGTGCTGCATTTCCGTCGCCGACTATAATTTCCATCATGATAGCGTTCGCTGAAAAATCACGCGTGCGTAAGGAAACGTCCACACTTCACCACAACGAAAATAAAATGGTAGCAAAGTGATGTCGCTCTACTCCAAATTACCCTGTATCTTCATATCTGTCTCTGGAATGCTTCGAGCCTGAACCACTGGCAACAAACAAATTATTCAATTTATATCACGTTTAACTGGATCCCATGTACTATAGAAATCTAATCTGCATGTCCTGTATACTATAATATTGGGTTATCCAAAGTGATTTTTCTTTTTTTTTTACAAGCTTTTATTTAACTTCACTTGTGAGTTAGTTAGTTTGTCAGGGTGAAATTTTGTAAACGAATTTTCGCCCACTTCCACATATCCGATTGATTTGAAACTTTGTAGACGTACGTAGTTCCTGTAACAATACAATATTTTCACTAAAAAGCATAAAATAATTTATAGTAAATTTTTTTTAAAAAAAATTAAGCTTTTATTAAAACGTACTAAAAAGGAAAAATAATTTTGATGCTGGTCTAAATGACTGCCCTAAAAGAATTCCTTCATACGACTAAAAATAAAAGCGTGGGGCGTAAATATTGAAATGCCGTTTTTGTATAAATATTTATAATGCTTCATTGTCGTTTCTTTCTTCCTAAAAAGAAATTACATATGCAGCACTTACATTTCCTTTAAGAATTTTCTTAACAATGAAAATGAATGCTAGAAGATAATGAATTTAAAAAACCAGAATGACAGGTAGAATTGAAGGAGTAACGATGAACATTATTTCATTGTTATGAGGATCATTACTAAACCATGGTTTCATTTTACCAGAAAAACAGCATTCGAGGTATTATAAAATTTGAAGAAACTTTGAAAGCAAATAATACACAAAATAACGTCAGCAGTGAAGCGAAATATTTTATTTCCCCTACCGTACTAAAAAAAAAATCCTGAAATAAAATGTAGCGAGCGGAATTCTCTTCATGTCGACTGCATATTAAATATCGAGCGCACTGAATCCATACAATTGGTACTATTTGTCAATGTCTTCATTATAATACGCATTTGTGGAATTAACTCGATATTAATCTGTAATTTAGACTCAAAATAATTGAATATGTGCAGATGTACTTTTCGTAGCTTTAAGTCAACGACAAATATTAATTCAAAGCAATAAAATCCTCGATAATACCTAAAAAAAAAAAATTAAACCTGCTCTTGAAAATCGGCTGTCCTAAAAAAAATCCACTTCTCAATAACCTCTAAAAACCAGCAAAGGTGTCCTTAAATTCGATTAATGTATGTATCAAAGTACTAGAAAAACTAAATACTGCGGCACTTCGTGATGCTTCGCGCTACTTTTACTCTATATACACATTATATGCGTTTTTTTATTTTTGCTGAAGTACGTATCTGTTTGGAAATATTAACTTTTATCGAGAACACCTGTATTTTTACTTACACACAAAAATGGGCAAAGAATAATCATAAATAAGTAGAAATAACATTAAAAATAATAAATGAGTAAATACTTGGAAAGTATGTATACGTACCTACAGGAAGGAATAATGGCAAAAATAATTTTGCTTAGCTAGAATCGCATATTGAGCCACTCTGCAGCGCGCGCTGATACGTTTCATGCCAATACACTTCCGTCGGGAGGACGAATCCTGTACATTTACCAAAACACTGCTTTTAATCCGAATTTATAGCCGTTCCCACGCTACTACCCCGATACCACTCAATCATAACGATTATCATGACTGTCACGGTATTTCATCCTGTACCGTCTTACACCCCCTCCTCTCACTCTAGTAATGCGAATCGACCTTAGAGCATCCCCTCTCGCCCTCCAGGCTCCGCGGAGCCCGTTCTTTTGAACCGCCGCAGCGGCACAGCCGAGTTATTGGCTGCGATTTTATTGCGCGAGTTATTGCATGTTGCGAAGGCCCGGCTGGGAGACAACAAATTCTCTTTCGTATCATTCCAGACGGCCTGGCAAGGAACGGGCGGGCGGCGCTTTTGAAAAATAACTCGAGGCATTGCGGTGCATCAGGAATCCCGTGACTCAACCATTCCATTGTCCCAGAGAAGCCAACAGCAGCCAAAGGAGACGCAGGTATTTTTCAAGATTTTCCTCGTTGTTTCGCGGGCGTTTCCTCAATTCTCCATTTGTCCCTTCCCCAACGTTACCCCGGCCACGGCGGCAGCCGTGCCTGTTTAATAACGTGGCGAACGATTCGATTACGCCAGGGCATGTCCCCGCGGCGGACGAGGGAGCTCGTAGATTGCGGAGTGCCGTTTTCTCGAGAGTTCGCGCGCAGAGCGGAGGAAGGTCTCGGCGGAACCGATGAAATTTTATTAGACCGTGCTCGGTAGATTGATCACAGGTCACGTGACCGTTTATTGTCCATCGAAACAAAGTGATTCGGCCGCGTCGAAAGTAGAGCGAGGCGTGGATGACACGCTCCGCAGAGTGGAATAAATTCGAACCTTTTGATCGGCGGCGCTTCTTTTATTCAGCCGTTCAATCGTTAAGGCGGTCGATTCTCCAGTGGAACGTTGGACAGTTGGCCCCCTTTACGTACCTTTCCACTTCTCGCGCCGAATATCGCGGTCGCTTTTTAAATTCGCCGCCGTGGACAGTGGAGAACGGCGCTTATACTTGTTCCAGCATATTCGCCGCTCCAATTCTGTAGACTTTCGCCTGCGAGTGCTGGGCCATTGAATGTTTCAAACGTGTTTTAGGGGGACTAGGCAGTCAGATTTAGTAAAAATGTCACTTTTCGGGGGAATTAATTAATAGGAAATGAATACGAATTGGGACTAGTACTTTTAAGTAATGTTTATTAATACTATAATCTGTAAATAATTTTTTTGTTAATAATATATACATATATATGACTGCCCTACAGTTGTCTGATGTGTGGGCGTTTTTTTCTGTGATTTTGCAGTGATTGCAAAAATACAAAGCTTTGGATCGACTTGAAATTTTTACAGCATGCTCAAAATATATTCCTCTGGGCACTGAACCTCAACATTAAAATGTAAAAACTCTAGTTTCCGAGATAAAAAAAAAATATCTGTTCGCCCGGAAAATCGATATTTTATATCGTAAAAGTCACCTTCCCCTAGTCGCTATTTTAATAATTTTGGTTAAATTCCTTTTTCCAAGGTTTTGGCCGAAATTGCAGATTCTAGGAGAAACGTATTCCAAGGAAACTGTGCTATCTTTATTCTTAAGCTCCATATCAAGGCAAAACCAAAGACACTTTTTCCAAATTACTATAATCAAACTCGTGCAGCGTCATTTCTAAAATAGATATGTATGAAAAAAAATTATTTTTTACTCTACGGAATGGCAATACACATTGTATAAAAGGGAAAGTCTGTGCTCGCTTTCATCTCCTTGTAATTAATTCGCAAGACATACTCGATGCTGCATGTATGCAACTAAATTGAAGCACGTTGCAAATTTTTTAACAGACACTGCCGGTTTCGAATAAATAGCAGCAAGTAAAATCTTCAAAATGTTGCTGTGTTACAGCATTCCTTAAAAATGTTGCTGACACAAGTGGTATACGTTAAGCTCGACAGAAATTCTTCCGCAGAGATTTATTTCGCTCTACCTACAATCGTTCACATCAGACCGTGAAATGCTCAAACCAGTATATTTACATGGACGCATTCAAATAACTACTCTTCTTTATAAATGTATACAAAGCGTACTTTTGTTTTGCATTAGTGAACATAATTGTTTCGACATTTTTATTAACCAACTTCAAAAAGAAAGAGGTTCTACGTTCGATGTGTATGTATGTATTATGTTTGTCCGCGAATTTCTCCGTAACTACTAAACCGATTTTCGTGAAACTTATTGCATTTAGTTTAGCTTCAATCAACTTAGATCGTGGATGAAGAATTATCAAACTCGGTTAAGTAGTTTTGAAGTTACACTGAAAATAAGAAATCTGTTTCATTAACCAACTTCACTATTTAAATAAATGTAGTTATATAACTTCAATAGATAAATGTAGTTATATAATTTAAATAACTAAAAAGTAAAGATTTACACAGTGCAAATGATGAGGCGCCGATATAAAAAAAATTGAGAGTCCTAGATTAAATAAGGAACAACATTATTTTTTACAATTTAGCACATTTTTATTTTTTTGAAGTCGGTTTTAATTTTTTTAAAAAAATTTTATATATGGATATTGAAGGAAATTGTAAACTGTCCATGTTTCTGAAACTGAACTCTGTCAAAGCTTCTGAAAATATCTTAAATAGATTACAAGGTTAATTAAAAAGTGTACCAATAATCTTTCAATCTCGACAAGATTACCTTAAAATTCAGTTTTACTTCATCGTATTGAACCTTTGCAAAGTGCAAGTTTACCTGAAAAATCTGTTACATCCATAAATTGAATCCTCTATTTGCGTTGTACTGAAGGGTGTTAATTGCTGTCGAGGGTTCACTCGGTGCAGAAAGCTACTGCAAAGACTTCGCGGAGCGAAGAATTCATTTCACACGTACGAATTTCGTGGAGCTCCCCCAAAACGCTGGATCCGTAGGTACGAGAAATGTTTCCTACTACTGAACGCCCGCATAGCCTCGCCTCCAGCAGACAGTTGCAGCCAGGAATACACTGTTCCATTGACAAAACCGAATGCATAGGTGGCAACACGTGCAGAACGTATCAACGCATATCTTGGACACTTTTCTATTTGTATTCATGGCCGATATGTTTCTTTTCCTTCCGTTCGCGTTCAATAAACTCCGGTCAGGGGAATAGGGCCGCGTGAAACTCAACCGACGTTCCGAGGCATTGTACCTGAACGAGCACGACGCAAACTGAATACCACTCTAATGCCTACTCGAAACCTTGATACTGGTATTTACATGGATCCTGCGAGAGCCTCGAGTCGATCCGATAGACATTCATGGCCGTGGCAATCGAACGTGTAACTATTCACAGCGACTACCGATTCGGTATTATCTTGACTGCTCGCTCTCCTCCTATCGCGCGAATGATCCGAATATTCGATAGCTTTAGAATGCAGCTGTTATAGAGTTTCCATTTTATTCGTTTTAGCGCTTCCACTGTAAATCTTGGAGATTAAATGATGCGCGGGAGTCACTTGTGATATTATAGTATGTAGATAGGTACATACTTTTTTTTTAATTTATTTATTTAATGTCGCATCATCTTAGATCTATTACCGATCACTATTACTTTACATTATATTATTGGACGGTGTTGCCACGTGTATTTACTTGTGCTTAACACTGTGCGTCTTAAAACCTAATATGTAATATAGGGTAGGACGCACTAATACTATAATTATAAATTACGTTTGTACAAGGAGTGTTTTAAGGAGGGTCATTTATTTAGTGTTTATCTTAATCTATTATGGTGCCTCTCACCTAGTTCATATTTCCTTAATTATTTGGAGTTGTTCTAGGAAGGATATTATATTCCTAATATATCTTTTACTAGCTTTACTACGCGGCTTCGCCCCGAAATTTAGATTCTGATGTTATAAAAAGAAAATTTTTATTTATTTATTTCTTTGTGAGAATAGTCACTTTCATCTGGATTAGCTAGGCATAATGAGCTGGGACACATTTCGTGATGAAAGTTTTTAGGCGACATACAAACACTTTCTGCATTATATATTAAGATTATTGAAACATTCTTTCTCAAACATACCCTCTTAGAGTGAATAAATTTAAACTTTAGTTATTGGTGATATGTAGAGGATATGTAGGTATGTGTTACGCAATTTTTTTGCTGGCCAAATTCACTCTAAGGGTGTGAAATTGACCCTTGACAATCCGGCTATTTTCCGATTTTGTGTTATAACTCGCGAACCGTAAGAAGTGTAGGAACTGTAAGTTACCAAATGATAGTCCTGATTAAAGGAAGTAACTTCATCCTGAAAACTTGTTTTCTGTCTATTACATTTCGCGAGTAATAACACAAAATCGGAAAGTTTTCAGGGGTCAAATTCATCCTCCTAGAGTGAATTTGAGCAGCAAATAAAACTGCGTTCTACTTAGGAGGACTAAGTTTCATAATTCTTTGAATTTCCGGGTTGGGGATCTTCCCTTGTCAAAAGTATGAGGGTTGAACCTTTGTAACACGTCATACCTGCAAATGCTTACTCCCACGAATTAAACTCATACAACCTTTTTTGCAGTGAATTTTCCAAGCTACAAATTTCGTAATAACTATTTTTGTCGTAAAACTGATGGACAACGAGATATTCGCGAAAAACTGCTTGCTTTACCTTTGACCCTCTGTAAAATTTTTAGCCCCGGTCACATCGATGGGGACTTTTGACATATTATTTGAAACGGCCAAATAAAGGCCCATAGAAAAATTAGCTTCCTGGGAATTTCTCCGCAGACAGATTCTAATTTCACTGGACTATAAGATGATATCTGTATACAGAACATATTCGTGAAGTGTACAGAAAACCCCATGTGCTTCTTGCAACCAATCTCCTATAATGAATCTGAGCAATTATGAAAATCGCTATACAAGCATAGTGCCATCATAAAATTTGAAGCACGTAGAACTAAAAAGCATGCAGCTGAAATTAGGACACCGCTATGAAATAAAGTTACTTAACAGTACAGCGTCATAGACGAAAATTTAATCCCCCAAAATCTGACTACTGTTCCCTGTTGCAAGAACTATCTTTCCATTACATGGCACTGCTAACTGTGTTCCATTTAAAACAGTGGCTGCAGGTAACTTCGTAATGAGATATAATACAGAGCGAAATTTTAACGCGAAATTAAGGAACAGGGGCAGTGAAATCTGAAATTATGAATTTCACCAAATGCATAGATAATTCCAGGGATTTAACAATGGTTTAAATAAAAACAATTCGAAGCTCCCCAGCGAAACGTCACCAGTTGTACAACCCACAGTCCAAACTATTTTAATTAAAGAAAATGCTGCATGAGTGAAAGTCATGCTGATAGCGAACTAAATACATAACGCGTCCACCGAATTGAGCCGAAGGTACGCGCAAACCGCGACTCTTGATCAAAACCGCAGTAGTCCGTAGTTTTCGCTACTCCCCTGTCCGATTGTCAGCGGCGGTTAAACGAATAAAGTTCCTAATTAGTTGCTCAACATTTTTGCCCGCCCAGTCCACGGCGCGCTAGATGTCGTAATTATTCGCGCCTCGAGCTTCATAAACTGCTTCGCTTCGCGTGTTGTTAATATTCCCTGGAGCGCGAGAGTCGCCGGAGCTCGGCTAATTTAGCGAAATTATGCGGGCCAAGTTCCCGAAAGGAACGGGAATATTATATATTATATTCGCCGACCGTATCGACGCGGCTGACAGTGTTTTATCGTAATTCCTTTGGAGGTTCGTCAACCAGCCGGGCGAGCATCGCGGGCCGAGAAGCAGCTCGTAAAAAAATGTTTTATGCCCTGCACACGCGAGCGGAAACTGGATCCTCGCTTGTGCTTTTTGTTTTGCCCCGTGCATCCGCGTTGACTTTTTACGAGGCCCCGCGAAGAATGGTTTCCGCCCGCGATAAAATTCACGCGTCTAGTTGTCCGTCTTTGTTTCCTAGGACGTGCTGGCGCGTGTTTTTGCGTACGCAATTCTGCACACGTGGCGCGGTCGCCCTTTTAATTCGCCGCTCCCCTTGTTACGTAAGAAACCGCGTTACTTTGATTTATGCCATCAGTCTCGGGGAGAAATTGGAATTTCCCGTGGATTTCATAAAACTGTTACGCTCGCTGCCCAACGTTCCGAATGATTTATAAATCGCGCTTTATCATCTGCTATTACGCAATCTATAAGTTATTATTATTAATCGTCTTTGTTGCCCATTTTTCAAATGTACAGGGAAATTTGTAATACTTTGCGGACGATTCATGTAGGTGTAGGTATAGCTGATATAGTAAATGGAGAGGCTGCGGGGTAACCACTGTTAACAAGCCTAACCGTAAAATGGAACTAAAACTAAACGAAGTAAAAATAGAAATTAAATTAAACACGACTGTGACACGTTTAAGGGGTCATATACGTTTCTCAGCGCTAAAACGTAGTTAATGTTTGGGAGTGATTTTGGGGATAAACTATTAATCCGATTGGTTTAATTCTTTTTGTGTTTGATAGGCATATGTTTATATACCTATAGTTATATGTGTCTGGTACGAGAATTGGAAATTTTTTAAAAATGTGGGTTTTTCTCGAAACATAATTTTCCAAGACGGTGGGCATGATAACTGCCTCACCGTTCATCCGATTAACTTAATCATTTACACAGATAATTTTTTCAATTAAATTGAACCATTTTTTAATAACAAGCAAAAACGTACGGCTTTTATAGCGAAAATCACGACCCGTTTCTTCAAAGTGTTACCGCAATTTTTTTTTCGAAAAAATAGTGACGTCATCGTATAACTACGATCCCAAAGATTGTTAAAAAATTGGAGATTTTTTATTCAGACTGCTCGTACCAGCTGAATCGTGCACACCGTTTGGGACGACGCCAGATATGGGTTTTGAGAAAAACCCGTATCTCCATTAATTATTGTTGTATATGGTTGATTTTTTTGCAACTTACTGAAATGCTAGTAAATATGTGTGGATAATGCTCATCGGTGAAAACTTTGTAGCTTTTTCTGTGCGTCATCCCTAAAGAGGATAGAGGATCTCGTTCCTCTAGACGAGGATACCCCCTTAAATGATGAATAGGAATTTGAATTTGACTTGTAGTAATGTGCGGCAATATAGGAAAAAGGTGCTGCAAATTACTTAAATAAATCAAATGTGAAGTTATTTCTTTTTAATTTTATATACGTAACTTCAGAGTTTGTAAATTTTATGATTAGATAAATTATGTCTGTCGGTTGTAGTTGATTAATATTTTGCAGAAATACTAATGGTATCACATTGTATGTTTAGGTACCTGCCTACACAAAATATTCTGATCGGTGTTTATGCATGTTTAAACTGAAAATTATAAGTAAATTAATTTCAAAGAAGTGTAAATGTATGTGAAGGGTTAACAGAATCGACGACTGAATTTTAAATAGATATTTGGATTTTAAATACGGCACAGGAAATTTCGTTACATAGTCACGAACGTGTGTACAGGCTGTTACACACGTTGTAATATCAAGGAAAGGTGTGCTGTTAATCATAAATTCTCTTTTTGCCCAGAAGTGTACCCAAACCTGTTGCTCGTGTAGAGTTCATCATATGTTAGTTGCTGAGTAGAATAGAAATTTAACAAAAATCCACACGTTTTAAGCATTTCAATTACGATTTAATGTTTTTTGAGTATGAATAACTAACATTAAACCTCTGTTTAACTAATTCAATTTATTACAGTAGTTTAACTGTATCAGGTCTAAAAATGTCCATAAAAATAGTTTACATAGAAAAATGACAACACTCGCGTGCATATCATCAATCAAAACCTGTTTTTAATAATACTTTCTGCAAAGTACACACCGAAAAAGCTAGTTAAAAGAAAAGTTTAGCAGTACACTTAAATCTCCTTCAGGCCCACATGTTCATATATCCATTTTTGAAACATGATAGCATAAAGAAAAATTTCGCAAATAGTATAAAGAAGATGTAGGCTTCCATAGTGACCTTCATCCTATTTATTATTATTATTATTATTACATCACCATACAAAAATCCAGCAATCATGCCAATTCAAATTCGCTCCCTCAGCATCCCTGCAAACCTATTAAAAATTAAATAACATTACAATAAACAATGTTACACGTCGTCTACAGCAGTGTGAATTTGAATAAATTAGACTTGGCTGGGATACGTGGACGGCTCAGGAGATTATTCTGTGGTATTAATAGCAGGATTTGCTGGCCACCGCCACTTCGGGGGTAGGAACTGTGTAACAACCATAATAAAATGGCCGACTAACCACCGTAAGAGGACCGTCCTGCAGGACTCCCGGATATACCTACGGTTAATCTAGGAAATGGCTCCCCGGCACTTGGGCAACGTTGCGAACCCTTCGGTTTTCAACGTATTTAAGGGGAACGTGCTATAAAGTCATCTGAGAGATGCATGCAGCTGTCAGCTATGTCTATCCAGATCGATGTGTGACCGACACGAATTTCTTCTGAGGAGGATCCTCAACGGTTCGAGAGAATTCGTCGTGGGACATTTTCTGTGAAAAATCCGTGAAAAGCTGCGTAGTGAGGTAATAAAATGAAACTGAACAAACTACATTTCTTAGGAGTCGTTGTAAAATAACAGGCAGCTTTTAAAAATGTATACTGTGAAGCTTCTACTCAATTTGTATTCTTCATACACTTGACTAATGAAAATCAGTTTGATTGTAGGTATAGGGTGACATTTTAATTTACATCTTTCAACTTATAAACTTTCATGACGATACAGAAAATACATGTAGATCGAATGAATCTATTTCATTTTGTTTTTAAATAAAATATTATTGTAATATTTTTTTATCGCAAATTGGGACACAATAGGTGTATCAGATGGATAATTATTAATAGTATGCTAAATATTTAACGCGTCCAACTTATTTTAAATAAATCTTACTATCGTAACTAACGTAAAAAGGTATAACGAATTATATTACCAATGGAACTGCATGATTTTATGCTTGTAAGTTATTATAACTCATCGTGTTCAGAGATTGAAATACGACGAATTAGTATCGCGTATCTTGTGGACATATTGTAATGATTTCTCTTATACACAGAATGGGAGTAAAGTTAACGGTTTAATAATGATGTTGATTAGCTCCATTCTCAGTGTTCGGCGTCATCAAACATTACACGTAATTACGCGTTTCTTCGACGAACGCGTATGTTAGCAGGCGCGGGCAGAACTTCACGAATGAATTATGTTAATTACGCGACTTGTCTAAGCTAAATTATGCATCCCAGGTTCCCGTAAATTCGTTAATTAAAGGGCAACCGTAAACGCAAACACGTAGTATACATTGTGCACCCTGGGGTGGAACTGCTACGGTAAATCTTAAGTTTAGATAAGTGAAACTTCTACGTGCCTTTAAAGCTAATAAGATAACTCTTTAGTTGAACAATTACCATTGAAATAGACATTCCCCAACTATGCAGACTGAGGTAGTTGAAACTACTGAGTGGATTTCGTGGTCGAAAGGAGGAAAGGGAGAAACACTACGATTAAGGAAAATATAAAGAGTATTTCTATTGTGAATAGTACATTACCTGAGTATTATTACCACTGCATCAGTGGAAATTACGGGATAATTTTAATTTTTAATATTGCCCGAAAGCATTAATAGTTTCGATCTGTAAGTGCATTAGTAAGTATGCGATTGATTTTATTATATTCATGTTTCTGTGAATGTAATTGGCACAGAAGAATAATTGACCTGTCGGTTCCGAATCTTTTTTATAGAGCTATTGTGATTCTATCTCACCTCGAGTTGCAAACGTATTAAACAAATGAAGTACCTAGAAGCATATCCTCTGATGCTCTAGTTAACCTTAACAAAAAATTCTAGAAACATAATTAAAAGAACTGAAAAAGTCCCCTATTTTTTTACAGTTCAATATTACATCCCTGGTTCTGAATATATTGCAGATTTTGACGCTTGGCTAGAGCTGTAATCTTTCTTAAGGAGAATAATTAAACGCTTCGCTTCCATTTTATTTCACATAGTACATTATTTAAAAGGCGAATTATCGAGTTATTAATAACATAAACTGCGTATACACTCATTTATAAGACACTTGGTACCTATACACTATTTAAAAATTTAAAAATATAAAATGCAAGTAAATGTGTAATGAAATATTTACATATTCCTAAAGTTTGCATTAAGTTCGACAACTTTTATTTGGAACAATCTTTAAAATAATGCACATATAGGTACATACAAAATTACAATGAGATATGGTTTCAGTGATACATATTGGTTTGTGAACGGAGGCTGACCATAGGAACACCTCTTCCACTTATTCTCTTATACTACTTACAATGGCTCTCTCTAGAGCTCATATGGAGAGCAGTCGTGCTTTCTTTTGTTTTCCAGAAATTGTTAAAGTTTATCTACACAAAAACTTTTTATACACCCTGTACATAATATATTATTTAATACATGCGACGTTTTAAATATTGTTTCATGCAAGAGTTGCTTAAATTGAAAAGGCGCGGTAAGGATGTAAAAACTTATCAGTATGTAATTCCATTTAAGACTGTCAAGTTGCAACACCATGCACATTATTAGGAAGAACTCGAAATTTTCCCTGCCATATAAAAATAGAAGAATCATCTCTTCATAATTATACACTTATAACAATAACTTAACATTAGTAAGCGAGATCATTCCACATTCTTCTCATCATTTTGTTCTCCCTGCGAACAACCACCTGAGACTAACCATAAAAAAACCTGATGGTTGCGTTTAGAAAAAAATTTACAACAATCCAGCTGTAACAAAATGATATGTTTCCACTTGCAAACCTTTAAATCTCCGAAGTGCTTCTACTTAAAACAATTTTGTTTGATCCATCTTGTGCCCCTCCCATAAAACTATGCAACTTTAGTTTATCCCACTTTTCTCTACACATAATAATATCGACGTGAATGAATCTAATAATTTCAAGTATCCCACCCTGTATACTAATAGTACCACAAGATTTTTGTACACAGAAACCATTTTGTAACACTGACTTTAAAGCATTCCTATACATACTTCTATTTCCCCTGCAAGTACTACACACCTGCAATAAAATTTTCACAAAACTCTATTGTATCATTAGAATTTCTCCAAAACGTAGCATCATAATGCATACACTATGCCGACTCACAAGGAACACTATCGAGTTGTCCAGCGGCATTTTGTTTCTCCTTGAAATACATTGTTAAGCACGCAACTCTAAGAGATACGTATGCTTTTGTTTTTGCTCAAATTAATTTCCTCAAGTCTCGAAAATCGGCATTTACCGAATGAAGTGTTCTACCACTATAAACGCCAAATATCCAGCAAATTATGTGCGTTTTAAAAGAAATACATACTGTAAACTGACCTATGTGTTAACAATTGCAAAAACTGCAACCGGAGAAGTGAGGGACTAGTGAAACTTGAAAGCGTAAAGGGGGGTGACCACGGTACTTCACCGCGGTACAGCTTTCCATTTTCTTGTGAACTTGTAAATGAAATGAAGCTGGTAAGCATCGCATGACGTTATCTAATTATTGTTCTGTTATGCAAGTTTTATTTGCCAAATTGTTAATTACATATCCTTTCACGTAACAATATGCCGCAACCTGCGATAAGTCATAATACCTATCTTGAATTATACACACACTCCTATCATTTAAAGAAGTACATACGTACGAGTCCCTGTCACTATTGCAGCGACTTAGTAAATAAAATTCATATAAACTCACGTACGTTTCGCTGCTTTCGCGACACCGTGTACATCCATCACCGGGATACCGTCGGCCATTCATGAATTTTTCGCGATACTTGCCTGATTTCAGTCCAACATTTTCCGCAAACTTTCCCGCGCAGCATGCATCCCCGTGGCACCGATATATAACCGAGCATCTTTTCGGGGCCATAAATTCCGCCGGAGATTTCGAAATCTTTGACAAAGTTTCCAGCACTGCTTTCCGCGAGTTCTGGCCGCAAAATAAAAAGGCACCGTGGGCAACGTATAAGGGTTGCGAGCGCGGAGGTAAGAGACGGTGCATTCCCTCATTACTCTTCGTTTGGTCCGCGGGAAAATATTTGGATACGGTCGGCTTATCGTCGAATTTCACCCCCCACCGCCGATCCCTACCACCCCCCTGATATTGCCACCGGGAAGGGGGAGGAAGAAGAAATCGCGGGGGGAAGGCGGACGGGGCAAGCAGACAGATTTACGACGACCGATTTATCCGGGAAAAGTTGTTCGTCTCTTGGCACCGACCCTCGTGCGCGTTCACCTCAGCCACCTTAATGGACGCTTTTTGAAATAACGAGCAAACAAAAGCGGAAACGCATTTGCTTTTATGACTAACCATCTGTCGGCCCCGTGCTAACGACGAATTTTTATTAAAAGTCTCTTGTCGCGCCAAGGGGGGCCACTGGCATCGTAACGTAATAAAAGTTGTCAGAAGTTCGGCTTCCCCTTAAACGGTCGTCTGCTGTCCGTACTAAGAAGTCCTCGATTGATGCGAGATAAAATACACACCTGATTAAACACTACCTACTGGATTATTTTATCGAATTCCAATGGTGTGTAACTATCAGGCTTTTATTATTTATTCGTACCACTGATTTCCGAGAGATGAAATGTTAACTTATAATTAGTTGAGTGCTTCGTTTGTGTGTAGGTGGTACATTCTCCTCTGACACAAAATACAATATAACTCGATATTTGTTTAAAGATATCAAAAGAAGATAAATTATATAAATATAGTAAGGACACCAATAATAATTATAAAAATAATTATAAGAATAATTATTATAAAAAAATTATAAGAATAATTATTATACAAATGATTATAAGAATAATTATTATTAGTTCATTAATTATAATTTTTGAAGATTGGTTATTAGTTATTCTGGTGAAGTAAAGAAATATAATTATTATTCCTCCGAATTTTTTATATTTACCTGTTTTTTTCACTATTTTTTGCGATCACGATATAATTTGCCAAATATGTCCAAAAACGTATCACAATTTTATTTTTGTGACGATGAACAGTCTCATGACCGATGTTTCGAACGAGGTAAGCTGCTTATTGTTCTGAATTACTTTGAACATCGTTTCCCTGATAAAATTCGAAATTCCTTATCTGAGCATGACGTCTAGTCGTCTGGCTAACGTAATACGCGGGTAAACAGGGGTTAGGTTAACCAGGAAATTGCCTCTCGAGCTGCAGACAGGTGTTTCCTGCCAGTCAGTAATGTCTCTGATGATTTCTAATCGTGCCGGCGACATTTCCGATTAAGTTTACAGAGTGCCGGCTACCAATATTGATTTTCCAGTCAATATTGTATCGCGTAACCAGTTGCTAGTGCAACTTACGCGATTTATTCTCGACTTAAGTTGTTTTCCGTTAAATTTCACAGGGTCACTGTATTTCTAAAAGTTCTATAGAGGAATTAAAATTGTCTTATACAGCAGACATTGTTGTTCAGTATTTTCCAAGAAATGTTAAGGATATATCTAAGTAGATATTTATTATTATTATTATTATTATTATTAATCTTTATTACTTGGAAATATCAAAGACTAACCATAACCAAATAACTAAAAATAAAAATAAAACTAGAGAAGAAAAGTATTAAAAACTATTGACAAAAATATCGAATTTGTATTAAAAACTTGTTTGCCCTGTGCTGTTAGTAAAAATCATACTATATTTCGATTTTCTTGTTTGCAGTCTCAATTTACTTTTAAGGGGAATTATGAAATTTTTCACTCTTATTTTTCTTGTGTTCTATTATGTATTATCTTTCTAAACTTTGCAGTGTCTATCTTAACTTAACCAAAGCTTATAAGAAGTACCGTACATTGGGAGTATATCCAGAACAAAAGCTGAATGAAATCATCATTTTGACTAACAAAGTAGTTCACACGTTAATTGAATATTAGAGCACTGTTCCAGTATTCTAAGGACAATAAATCTTCTACTAAATATTTTTGAAATGTGGTTCTATCAGATGTTACTGAAATTGATTGTTAATTTTATAAATTAGGTATTTCTTCTTACATCATACTTAGATAATATTCCACATAATTTTCTACGTGAAAGAAAAAAAGTATTATTAATGGATGCAAGATCTCCAATAATATTTTTACTACAGGAGGACCTTATACTCCTCAATCTTTTGATTTTTTCGCAACTTACTTAGGTGTAATAATTAAATTCTGCTTTTACATTTATCTTCTTCTTTTCATTACTCAAATCTGCACTATTATTACTTTCACCTTTTTTAACATATGTATGCAATGGCTTTGTTACTATGAAAAAATAACAAACACATGTTGACAGTATTTATTCATGTTAGATTACAATATAATATGTGGGTAGATTAGTAAATCGTCCTTTACAGATATAATTGTGTTTGTATGTATGCAGAAGCATTGAACGCATGATAAGATTATTGAAATGCTTAGTAAACATACAGATAGGGTGTAATTGCTCGTTTAGTAATATTCACTAATTTAAACCGTATCGTATTATGATTTGTAGACTATAAATTAATATTAATAGTATGTATTTGTTACAACAACTTATGCGAAATTATGAGTAGACCAGAATTTATTAAGACAATAATTAGAGAAGAAGAACCAGCGAAAAATGATTTTACTACTATTAGATCTATAACTTAAACCTCTACATTATTCCTAGAAGCGATTTTATAGAATTATTTTAATAGAAATAATGCCGGATTGGAGAAATTTATTTTGAGTAGAAGTAGAAATACGATTCTGTACCTCAAGTTGTTTATGCGATGTTGCCACTTCCGCTGTTCCGACGTTAAACGTGCTCGTAATTCTGTCTCTCAGCGACACACGCAGAATTTTCAAAGTAACAGTAGTCGAGGATACCTGTACACCAGATTATTTGAACGATGTACTTAATTAAACTTCCATTAGTCGAGGGATGCAGGTCCAATGAATTATGTCAAGACCAACTGTGAGAAACCGAGGGAAATTGACTTTCTGGTGCAGCGACGATCAGAATGCACGCCAGACGTAATTACGATTTACTGTCACTGCTAACGAACCTTGTAAATAAATTCGGAGATGGAAATTCTGCGAATTTAACGATGTGTCCATTTATAAAGGACGATTAATTTAGCCAGCAGGTTGTTAGATATTGTCGACAGCGTTACAGTTACTTGCTTTGAGATGGTGGCCTCAAATTACATGCTCCCGTCAAACGACATAACTGGGAAAACATTCTGAGTCGTGCATACACCAGACATTTTGCAAATATACCGAACATTAATCATTGACAGCAGCAAAATTCATTTCTTGAAAGAAGCTTTTAAAAGCTGGGAAGTTGTAGGATGGAATCTATTAGAAGCATTAAACAGGGAGTGGAATGTTAATCAATTAGAATATATATTTATTAATATCAATTTATTAGTGTTGAAAGGAAATTTAATTTTACTCTAATGGACAAATGTAATTAGCGTAGAAAAATAATTTATCTAGCTCTTCGAAATTCTTTTCACTTCGCAAACCTTTTGTTTTCTTTCTTCGATCAATATTAATTGTAGTCTTTAGACAAGTATATTCGAGAAAAACACTTATTGTATGTTGATGTATGAAATGTTATCTCTTTATTCTAATTTTAGTTCTAACCTATGTATCTCAGAAGAATATTATGGGAGTAATTCCCAAGCGATTATTTTGTTTCTTAACTTTTGCCAATAAGTGTATACTGTCCATGTAAACACTCCGCATCTACACGCAGAAGTAGCGAGAAGTTAGCAATATCGTGTAACGAAGAGCTTCGTCAGATAGAATGACTGAACCAGAGAGCTCTTATGAACTATGCACTATGGACGTGACGAATGGCTGTTAATACTGTTCTATTCGTACGCGTCGAGGCGTCGCTAATCGACTCTAATCAAGTGCGACCGAGCATACGTTGTACACAGTGTGCTACACGACGCGAATTAAACGGTCCCTGAGAGTACGGTGTTTTCAGAATAAGATAAACGAGAAATGAAGACGCAATTAGAACGCTTTAGTAGTTAAAGGGATCCGAATGTATAGGATGCTCTGAACTTTGTATCTTCCTTGCACGGAACTCTATGCAGGAACTCAACGTTGCGTCACATTTTATTGAAAATAGAAACTTGTAGTTAAAGGACGTACCATAATCGCATGATATTCTTCGATAATTCTTATTTCAATCCGATTGCAATTAAGATCAATCAGGACTCGTTGCATTCTTCAAAGAACTATACTTATTTAAAAACTGTGAAGATCTTTAAGTTAACTGTATTTACACGTTTCAGCTTTAGTGAAAAGTTATACTGTAAGCTGCGAGAAATTAGGGCATTTGTTTATCAAAATTTGACCATGTGGCAGCGCAACAATATCTTCTTTTAAATTCTATGAATTATGAGCGTGGTAGGAGAGACCGGGGCTAGTTAATACGTTATTCTGTTCTCAATTTTTTTTCATTTTTATTTGAATTAAATACTTAATAACAAATATGCCAAAATATACTTTGGTACTTCCTCTTTAATATGTAGTAAGCGAGAACTTGAGAAAATACATACAAAATGAATGAAAAAATGTTATTTGGATGTATCAAAACTATTTACTTTTTCTCTATTTAAACGAAAACAGTAAAATAACGATTGTTAAAGTCAAGGTACACAGACGTGCGGTGGATCGTAGTAAAGAATTGAACAACAAACTTCACATATCTCGCTCAAATGGAGTTACATATATACGGTGTCGAGATAATTCGTCTGTATCAACCTGCCCCTGTATCAACTAGCTCCGGCCTCCCCTGTATAGTATTACGATATCGTTAATTTCAACGTTGCATCATATCGAAGATCCGCTATGTCCATAACCATTGTTATCAAGTTTGGTCCTCCAGGTAAGCCAAGGATAAAAGAGGAGGTTGAACAGTGACTTGTTAGGCTGGACCAGATCGCCATTCCTCAAGTAATTCCAGTAAGTCACTCAAAGCCGTTGGCCTTTGTGAGCCTAAGTAACCGTAACTCAGGCTACGGACTATATCACTTGGTAATATCCAGGTAATAAATTAAATCATCGAAGATAAACCAGATAGACTTGGTCCGGGGCCCGTAGGGTTAGCTAGGAGCCGATATCAAAATGGAGGGTGTAGCGTTTATACGATGCCTCTGACCTTCTGCTTTTACCCAATGGGAATTGATCACTTGGCCACCTTTAAACCACCAATACAATTTAACTAGTTGTCTTAAATAGTGTTAATTTTTAAGCAATTACTGTTACTAATGTTTCACAAATGACACTTAAAGATTGGATCTTCATTCGATCAAAAGTTTTTTCTTCAGCTACAGGATTCTATGCTTACAGTAATCCACTGGAGACTTAATTAATTCCGGCAGATAAATACATACCGTTTGAAAACTGATTGAATCAAGGTCACGTCATTTCGAACCAAATGTAAAAAAGATACCGAGGGAGGACGGACCTTCCATTTGTGATTTGATTAAATTCTACTTGATTTTTAGTCACGTTTAGTTTAAATTCTATTTGCTACTTGGAATTTGAGATTTATGCCTGCTCCTATTCTTATTCGATTTCTAGTGTTAAACATTAGTAGTGAGTCATAATATGTGAAAAAGCATCTAAGGCACTTGCTACTCAACCACAGTGTAACCGAAAAGTTCATTGAAGTAGTAATCTAATTTCTCGAGATTTTACTACTACTACATAAAATTCTACTTATGCCACTACAAGTTTATTCGAACTCTGAAAGAAGAGTTCAATTACTTTTATATAATACCTTTGGCATACAATATTATAATACATAAACCCACCACAGGTATGCACAATATTCCGACAACTTCGCAATATTCGAGAATTCTGATTTTGCATAAAATCCTTCCTAGCAGATTGCTGAAGTCTTTCTCCGAGTATTAAGGATTATTTCTGTCCTTTTCAACGTCTCTAGACACTGCTGTTCCATTGGACAGTGAACAATCGAGAACAATGCAATCTCACAATGGTAACACGGAGTTATCTTGGCTTTTCAAGATTTTCAGATTTATCTATGCATTTCTGCACTGCACTTGAGATCGTAGAGCGCAATGTCCGGTTACGTAGATGCAAGTACACGTATGTAGACACATACACACCTACGTTTGTAGAACGACACAGCTGTTCGGTGTGGAGGTGTGTATTGCTGAAATGTGCATACACAAAGCTGATGGCTTGTATACTGTGCGTACGCTCAACAACGCGTATATAATAGAGACGCGTGTGCCTTGGGGCACATAAATCTTACGCACACATTCACCGCAGCAATGGCACGAACATAGGTAGGGCTACGACGTGCAAGCCTTTAGATCGCTCTACCATATAAATTTACAGCTCATTTTATTATACCTCTTCCACATTGGTTATTTATTGCATCACATTATTGCATCATATATTTTAAAGATCTATTGGATTTCTATTGATTTAAATGAATAATTTCTAAATTATTATAAAGATTTGTAAATTATCCATTAAGTATCAATGTGTGTAAATCAGTGTTCAATAGAGATCCATTATTTACAATTCAATCAGTGAAATGGAATCACTGTACACTCGATTTTAAAAAATAAAATACTTTAAAAATTCTATTTCTATATTTTCGTAATAAAAATAAAATCAGAGATTGATAAAAAGAAACATTTATAGAGCAAGAAATAATAAAAGCACATGTGAAAATGACTTTAAAAACTCATGTACCCATGAATTAATCAATATGTCTTGAGTAGGGGATATTAGGTACACTTTTTTCAGGACCCGATTTTTGCATGTCTTACGTTTTTTTAATTCCTAATTAAAAGTTTGTAGGTTTCAACGATTCTAACTTATGCTACGTGAAAGATGAATAATTTCTCTTTAGGTAGGTACTTTCAAATGAATTGCATGCAAAATATCAATTATTATTCAATTGACAGCGATTTAACTTTTACTAGGCGATATTAGGTATGGTGACCCTTTTTATTGAAACGAATAGAATATTATCCAAAAAGAGTCGCATGAGCAGAGACAAAACAGTTTTTTATATTTTAGTCTTCAGGGAATAATGGAGTCTTTTGTCTGATGTATAATCAAGCTACAAGTTGGATACAAATATAAGATTTCTTCAGAATGTTATGGCCAAAGTTATGAATTTATCGATCCAAGTTGGTGCAGTAACGGGAATTATGAATAAAGATAAGCAACTATGGCAAAAGCTAGAAAAATCTTTAACAGCAAGTGAAGGGTAAGGGGGAAAAAAGAGGAATGTCCATTTTTCGTGATTTTGTGATTTGTAGCATATTTTGTTGGTGACAACTGGGACTACAGATCTGTCGAACCACGAAGGGTTATAAAGTTTTGGTATACTGGTTAAAAACAGATAATGTCCACTCTGCACTGGAACAAAACACTTAATTTTCTTAATAAAGCTGTTTCGTGACGTTCCCTGCTTTCCTCTTACCCTTCAAACGCGGTAAATGTAAAATAGTTGAGTCGATTGCATTTGAAGTCAACTTATCTCTTTCAAAGGAAATGAGCATTGTAACAGTAAACTGGAAATTTCAGAAGGCGGGCTTAAAGATCAGATTAGTAAGGAAAAGAAAAAACAAACACTATTTGGTGACTACTACATTACAAGTTACTACGAACCTACTAGAAGCCCCCTGGTGACCCTGCTATTTTATTACAAAAAGAATGGTGTAAGATAACAGCACGAAAAATTCTGGAATTATGCACAACTGTTATTAAAGACAGATGGGTAAAGAATTTAAATTTGAACATTATTCTTATATAAATTTACAAGCTCTATTACTGTATACCCAGCGAATTTCAAATATGTATTTTCTAAAAAAAAAACGACGCCTCAGAAGAAAAAATCTTACTCTCCCTTATCCGTGTTTATATTCCAATGCGAAGCAAGCAACATTAAATTTTACGCAAGCCGTGGTATGTAATGTCTATTTTACTGAGGCCAGCTTCGACCTGTGCACGAGAAGTTTACTCTGTGACAACAAAACGCGCAGCAGACACGGTAAACACTGAAAAAAAAAAATTAATCTTGACATTGATATTTACACGCGGTAAATTATTAACCTCCGCTGACCTAAATGACCACAGGTTAGATATGGCGCGTTACACTCGCTTCCACACGCGGAACCCATGATTACACGCACGCGAGTTTATTTCCCTGTAAGAAACAATAACCACAGTGCATCTCGCGCGAGGGCAAGCTGCGCGAAACAGAGGAGAAAGAAGCGTGGGTGTATTCAAAGCATCGTGGATCGATCGCCGCGCCAATGTGCTGTCTTTTATCGTGGAGCAAGGATGCACAAGGTGCCGTCGATGGGTAGGGAGAGATGAGAGATCGGAGAATTCGCCAGGCTACACGGAAATCATTCAGAAAGGCGGCGGAAGGAGAGGGTGGAGTACGCGACGATGCAGAATGAACGCCGCGGAAATGGGGAGAACCTTGATAAAAAGAGTCCGGATGTACATGTCGAAAATAAAGAGCGGACGAATTATTGTCCCGATCCTTTCGTTCGAGGATTTAGCGTACCGATGCTTTCAGTATCGCAGAAGACATTCGGGTCTGCAGCGAACCGCGATATTTTAACGATGACATTGTAGTGTCCTCCCCCTTTTCTCTTGGTTCAGCAGCGTAACGTGTTCGCCAGTGGTCAAGATCGCGCATTCCTCCGGCTCGTGAGGCGCGCTCAAAGGATCGAACGATAGGCTGGTTACTTTCCTCGAGAGAGTGCGCGTGTGACGGATCTGACCAAGCTCCTTGGAATCTTCGGGTCTAGAATGCAGATTTTTTGCTCACGAGTTTGAACGTCGCATCAATTAGGTACGGGGTTATTAGCGGTGAAACGGTACAGCTTAAAACTTGTGAAATGGTTTAGTATCTTTTGAGAGGTTATTGATATCGCCAGAGGATGCGAGAGTAGAGGAAGAACTGATTTCTATTTCAGTCTGGTTGGATTGAATTTGGGATATTCGGTGTGGAATATCCTAAAAAACGGTTGGAACTGCTAGATGAATAGAACTGCTTCTTTGGTTCTGCCAATTTTTCTTCCGCAGAATGCAGATTTATTTAGTTGGTCCTTGGAACCAACAAAAAAACGGAAGTTCCAGCTGTGGATGGATGTTATTAAAATAGTAGAATTAGTTATAAGTATTAATTTTACAAACTCGTGTTAAGTAAATTTTCTAAAATTTTTAAATATATTTGGTAAGATTACCATCAAGGGGGAAGAATATATTTATAGTAAGCGGGCTATGAACAATAGTGTCCCCACAGAAGTATGCAAAGAGTAATAAAATAAAATTTAATAGGGTAAAGAGTACAATGGTTGGCCATTTAAGTAAGAGTGTCACATAAATAATGAATTATAAATGTGAATTTAGTAAATTTGAAATGGAAATCAATACAAATAAGTACGAAAAACCCCTAATAATCTAAAAATAAAGAGTTTATAAAAAAAAAATCAAGAATGTATAAAAATATACAAAAAATGTGTTTCCTACGAAGAAATATAGTTATTGGCATGGTCAAGACAGTAATTGTCCAATCGGTTCGACAGTGATTGGCCGCTATTTGACTCATAATATAACCTAAAAGAAAATGTTATCTGATTTGGTGATAGAAATAAGATTAAAATTATTCAATAAAAATGGATATATTTTATTATGTATATATTTGTTTCTGTTTTTAACAGGGGGTTAATTACTGTTTCACCATTAACATGGTTAAAAAACAGTCACTGGCCGCCCGGCCAATTACTATCATTCAACATTATTCATATGACAGTTGTTGGCCCCCTATATTTTTCATAATATATGTATAATTTTAAGAAATAAATAATTCCTTTATAAAGTTTCAACTTTTATTTATCGATATATACCGAATATAAGAAATATACATATCATAAATACATTAAACTATTCGCAAACTTTCAACTGTACTCTTATGGTTTTTTGATTAAAACGCTGTAATTTCCAAGCTTCAAAGCCGAGTCATCCTATTTGCTTTTATATATAATCACAGTATATAATGAGTGGAGAAATATTGATCACATCCGAAGCAAGAAAGTACAATGAATATGAATATGTTCATTAAAAAAAGGCATAACACTGGTATTTCTTTATATTCATTTATTTCTCAAAATATGGCCAATCACTGTCAGGTGGCCAACCACTGTACTCTTTACCCTACTGTTTTTTTTTTTCAAATTAAATAACCACACACGCTACAAACAGGAGAACAAACATGCCAATTGAAAGCTCAAGTCTGCACACATACATACTTAAAATTTTAATGGAAACCCCTCCACAGGTTCTCCTTTCCGCCACTAGCATCGTAATCGTAGAGATCGCGTTATGTGCACAAACACTAGCCACCCGTCGAGGTGTTCAAATAATAGCCCCGGCAGAAATGCGCCCCGTTGAATTGATATCAAAGCGATACGAGAGTCCGTTAAACGGCAGCAATTTCCGTCAAATTTTTACGCAGCCTCGCTTCTAGGGATTTATCAGCCCGGGCTTCTGAGATTTCCGTACTTCACTGAAAGCTCACTCGAAATAAACCGGAAGTCGATGTTCCGTGTTACGAAGTTAGGGTAACCCTGGTAAGGTAGCTTGTACCGGAGATAACTACCGCAGTATCTCGCGCGTACGTCCAATAAAAACTTTCTCTCGAAGCCCCCCCCACCCCCCCCCCCCCCACCCTTCATCCGGCGTATATAGATCTCGTTTCATTTCGCGTAAAAAGGATCCCACCTTCCTCCCATTTCCGTCCCCTGCCGCGCCCCCGTGCACGAACTTTTTAATTCGTCCTCGCACGAGGAAACCCCCCGCACCTCGCAGTCCGCGCCTCGTATTTCCTCTTTGACGTCGTTTCCGGTTACTGAAAGGCGAACGCTTCACTACATTCCGATCCCCGGCTCTTTGACTCTTCTTGGGTGAAATTGTTACCGGGACAGGTAATTGCTATTTCCCTCGACAATATTTCATTTTTAAAGGGATCGCGGATGGGAGTGAAAGCTATCACTGCCCTGTCACTGCCGCGACTCGTGAACGTTCTTTTACTGCAATCTCTCCCGGAACGTTTCGCGGCGCTGTGAATTCGATTATACAAAGCCGCTTCCGAAGTATCTGCCATCGATTTTGTTCCCGAAATGTGTTACCGAGCAGCGTCATTTAAGAAACACGAGGGCAATAGAGTCGAAATATCTGTGGCGAATACAATGCAGTAAACTCGTGTTTATTTATTTATTTAGTTAAACGGAGGACCTTTGACAAATACAAGGAACAGTAATATAGATACTGCGCAGTGAAGCGCAGATTAGAGAAGGAGTTATACACGTAGTACGTAAATAAAGTAGACAGCGGCCGATTTGGGATTTTCGGGAGGGGGGGAGCGCAGAGGCGAATCTGAGATTTTCTTGAGAGGGGGAGGGGCATAGATCTCAGAAATAAACCAGGGACCTTTCCGATATTTTCCTGCTAAATGAAAAAGTGTTTTTTTTTTAGTATCAATTTATCATATTTTCCCTCATATTGCTAAGTTAAGATAAGTATTTTGCAATTTAAAATAAGTATTTTTCACTTGAGGGAGGGGCGCGCGCCCCCCTCTGAATCCGCCACTGAAAGTAGAAGCAAAAAGCACATAAAGGTAAAAACACAAAACCAAATTAAAGAAAACAGCAGCTAAGTAGTTACAAATATGATTGATGACTGTAGATCTAAATTATTCTAAACTAGCAAAATACCCTCGCGCTTCGCTTCGGGTCTAAGAGATATTAACGGAATCCGTGGAAACACATTTTACCCCGTTTCACCCCGTTAGGGGTTGATTAGGGCAAAATGCTGAATCTGGTTTTTAAGTAAAAACCAAGTTGACATCTAATCGGGCCTAAAAAATAATGAGTCCGAGAATACATATTTCACCCCTTTTTACCCTCTTGGGGTTGGAATTTCAGAAAATCCCTTTTTCCCTATAAAAAAATTTTAATTTTTTTTGTGAAAATAGTCACATTCATCTGGATTAATCGAGCATAATGAGCGGAGGCACATTTCGTGATCCCAGAGTTTATCATTCGAAAGCTTTTAGGGGATAGACAAACATATTAGAAGCTTTCTGCTTTATATATTAAGATAGTTTTTGGAATAGCAACAAGGAAAGTACTGATTATGTTCCAAAAGCTATCTATATACTGTATCTGTGTCGGAAGAAATATACATAAATAGAAACCGCTGTCTGGAATTAATAATTTACCAATTTGCCCATTGTAATAGATTCATTTGTGTAGAATTTGTTATAAGTTAATTGTCCGTGTATTCCAACGCTCTTGCACGAAGTGATTTGAATAAGATTTTATTTTCTTAATTGGAATTCGAGATCCTTCGGCTGCCAGCTCCCTTTCGCGTTGTATTAAAACTCAGATTAGCGTTCATCAGCAACCGACATCCATTGCCGAGGATACATTAGGATCTTCAATTAGTAAGTTTTAATGGCCAATTAAGCATGAGGATGCTAATGTCGATTCAAAGTAATTTCGATATCTTACAATTGGATTCATCCTTGTAATAGTTCAAGCCAGTGAAATGAATGTGGTTGGGGAATCTTGATGAAAAAGTTGTTAAAAATCTGTTCTTCATATTAATTTACTTTTCTTTGGGCTCTAATAAAAATAATGAATTATAAATACATGTCTGAAATTTCAGGAATATTACATATATGTATAATCAAAGTGGCATGTTATTTTTTATTTCGTTTCATTGTTTTGTCGTAAGAGCATTCCATCAAATTATTCAGTAATTTGTCATTGTATTAGGATATCGCCTATGAAATATGTTTTCGTATATTGAAGCATTTTCGAAGTAAAAGTTTTCAATTTTATTTGTGTATCTACATACAGTTCTGAAGTTCTGAACTTCACAAATGTGAAGAAAAAAAACGAGAGTGACGTATGTAGCTGTTGAATCAAGGAAAGTAATCTCTTTGAAAAAAATATTTTGGTAACGGATATAAATGGTACAGAACGTGTATTCGCGATTGTATCAGAATTTTATGTTTGGGTTCGTTTGGTGTTTGTAAAGGTAAAGACTGATGGCCATATATTGTCAAACAGAGGGATAAAGCTCTTCCTGTTTTCTGATGTCTTTTATTTTTGTGTTAGCAGAAAGATACACACATATTGATTTTCAGATTGTTACAGGGAGAACCATGGTAGACAGATAATCCTCTCTATTGTATTGCTGTACACGTAAACATTAGTGAACTATATTTAAAATGGCGTTTCATATGCAACAGCCGAATATTTACCACGAAACAGAATGGAACCGGGTGAAATTTATTTTAATTAAATAGACATTTTTAAATATCAATCTAACGAGGGTTCTGGACGTTCCTGTTTCAATTACCCCAGAAATGATTTATTTACGCAAGACGAGCATATTGTATTTTACAACATCTTATGAGAACGATTAATATTACGTGCACTAAAATAGCGACATTAGTGAAATGTGCATGAAGAACATTAATAATAACGATACGATTTAGAAGAGTCAAAAGATATTGCGCAGAAGATATGAGTAATAACAAAATCGTTAACCTGAATGTAAAGCCATTACTAAAACAAGGCAACTTTTACCATTGGCATTACTCTCGCATTAAGGTTCCACGTCGAGGAATCACTGTAATCCACCGCCATCTGTACACCACAAATCATAAATGTCATTTAACCGAGCCATTGAGTAAAACCTTGTAGTTTGTTATTTTCACAATTGCGCGCCATTTATAGACCACCCCAATAAATATCTTCGGCGAAGTTTTATTGTTAGTTCCTTTTATTTTAAACTGTTTAACGTTAAAATATTATCTTTTTACAACTAAAAGTACGTATGAAAAATTGTCATTTTGAAGCCGACGATACAAATATTAATTTATTTTTTTAACATTTCCTCTAATACTACTTCTAAAGAAATGAATAATGATGGGAAAAAAGGTGGCAATTTAGGGAGACACATGCACAGGAAAGACAAGTACGTGCAGTAGATATACCACGATCAATCATCTGAATAGTTTATCGAATTTTATCAGTACTTCGGCTAGTTTCCTAATTAATTTCTGAACCTCCCCATAAATCCAGCGAAAATTTTCTGCTTTTAACGAACACCTCTGGATTGCAAATCTACTATATATCACCGGTAAACGACGCAATTCTTAAAGCCAGTTTTAAATAACCAACCATTTGTTAGCTCTGAATTACATTCTTCAAAATATCGATTCCTTGCTCCTTTGTGCTCGCTACATTCGTATAGATCGTACATTGATGTCACTTTACGTACAATACATATATAGCATGTTGGCCATTAGAATAATAATTCCATTACCCAAAAATTCTCTTATATGAAAATTTGTATATTAAAAAATTTATTAAACTTAATATTAAAATTTTTATATTATTATCCACACAATCACTTATCTCCACTAACTGGAAATCCAGAGGTTCTACCGTACACAAGATTCAAGGTTCAATCAGCTTGAACAAATCATAAACGAAAGCTTCAAAAACTGATTTTTCCACGTGCGCGCAACAACGTGTCGCCCATGTTTAAGATCATAGCGAAGGCTGCATGAAGCAGTGACAGAAAAATTTCCAGCCACGATATTGTTGCTAGAGATGTTCCTTATCACATCATACAATGGGCACACAGCATCGAGAATTCCATCTAATTTAGTGTTCCTCAGCAAAATTGAATATTCATTTTCCAGAGTTTTTCTGGCACGTCTATTTGCGTGTGGTCTACAAATGGATTTTCATCTTCTCGCCTGTGATACCTTGCCAAGTACGCACAAAGGTTCTCCGGGTGGTGCATCGTTTGACCAATTACAGCGAAACGGAAACAGAACTTCCTGCCGGTAATGTAATTCCCCCGTCGTTTGACGTTTGAGTTTCCCTGTAAGCCGCCGAGTAATTATCGCCGTGGAAATGTGTTACGTTTTCGCCGTCGAAACCTGCCCGTAACTATCGCGTGGCCGCGACGGCCGGCTATCGACAACGGTTTGATTAATAATCAATTAATGGGAAATCGATTTCTTACTGCTACGCTGCCTGACGTAATGGGCGGATCAAATTAATATGAGTTTTATTAGTGTTACTGTTTCCCGACATTTTGCAGCGAAACTTTAAAGTACGGAAAGGGTAAGAGAGTGGAAATTGGTGGGATTGTGCTGGAATTCAATTTTAGTACCAGTTGCCGTTTGGGAAATTTGGTCTTTTAGCATTGATGAATTTAGGAGCTACTGGCGCCTAGGTTTCTTGTAGTCGATGGACCACTCCGTGGTCGCACCTTCTTATAATCACAAATTAGTCACACAGGGTTCACTGCACCCCAGCGTCATTTATCAGTCACCATTTTTGTATTTTTGAATCTTTTATTTTCGAGTGATAATTGTACATTCGTAATACTCGTACAATTATGCTCTAATAGTCTTTTTCTCGAGATGTTAATTTTGACATGTTGAAATTTGTATTTGGAAAAATAGTTGTGAATAATTTTTTTGTTAAAATTCACCACAGTTTTAAATTTTATTATTATGGTCTAAAAGTATACAGAAATATTGGCAAAGGTAAAATTGAAGGTAATGGTAACCAATGATTGCCAAATTTAGGACTGGCTGACGTTTAGTTTTGTTATAATTGATAGGGTATCGCCTGGTTAACGTCTAACTGTAACGTATTTCTTTCAGTATTTCAGTGAACATGTAATTACTATGATTGCTTCTATCACTTCTATATTGTAACTTCTTGAGGGTGCAATTGTGTGTAATAAAGCCCTCCGAAATCAAATGATTGTCAGCAATCCCGAATTATTCGTTTTACTTTCAATTTTCACTTCACGCGCGTCCAACAAAAATAGTGAATATTCAATTAAAAATCCAGATTTACAATTTGAAACTGCCGTAACGTCTAAATCATAAAATGAAGTGTGACGATTCCAAATCCCGATCAGCTTTATCGACGAGCCCTGGGCTTCAAGGAAACCATTTTGTCAAAACCCCGTCGACCACGAAGGGCTAAGCAGACATTTTTATCGTCCCATTTTAAAAGGTGCACGCTAAACGCTTAGAGAAACACAGTGCATCACCTTTAAGAAAATCGATTTTAAGTTTACAGCGGGATTATATCAACTCTGCTCCTGAGGCAATCAATATTTTTGAGACGCAAAGATGAGAGGGCGTGGAATTATTGAAGTGAAGCAAGTTCGGATGGATTTATTTTAATTCGATTTTCGAAACAATCTACTTCGTACGAATCCATACTTCGATCACTTTAATATTTTACCTTGTATTCAGTGAAAGGCTTATATAAATAATCTTTTACAAAAATATGTAATGTACCTACGTAGATTTGGTATATGCTTTTTACCAAAATGTGAAACATCTATATTCATATAAGAATACAATTTATAAAAATGCATGCCTTTATAAGAATGCAAATAATATTTATGTTTTATAAGAAGTGTTGTGCGATTAAATTTATGTTCGTGACGTAAACTCTTGCCTCTAATATTTGCGTATCTAATTGAATGATTAAATTAAGTGTGTAGCAAAATCTGCTTGCACTAGTGTCATTAATATTGAAAGCAGTTGTGCAATAAATAACGACTGCTGCATTTTACGCCAATGAAATTGGAGAACGTTACTTCCAATATCAGACCGTATACGTAAGACTTACGGTCCGCCGTGACACTTTCAGCCACAAAAATTCTTACGCTTAGCATAACATAGGACGACAGCAGCATAACGTCGGAAATTTAAAAGTATGCTTATTAAGGGACAACAAAATTACGACATTTTAATATTTTAAAAGGAAAAGCAAAAACATGGAGGTGCTTAAAATTCTTTTAACTACTATCGACATGCAATTCTTTTAAAAAATTCTTGTTTTTAAACGAGAATTTCTAAATTATTGCAAAATCTGATGATATATCCTACTTGAAAATGTGTACGTAAAAACTTCATTTAAGATACTTGAAAAGCAATGTTTTACAAAAAAAAACAGTACCTCTGTAAAACAGATTCGAAGCTTATGAAGATATAAAAATTGTGTTTAAAGGAAAATTGTTTCATTTGAAGGATTCAATAAGTCAGAATCTTAGTTACATAAAAAACTGAGTGTGCTAGCACTAAGATCATATATGTTAGAATTTTTTACATATGCATGATTCCAAAAGAAGTGATCTGTTAATTGATTACTAAGTCAGAGAAGAAAATGCTGTATTAATACTTGCTATCACTGGAGGATACTTGCAAATCACTTCGAAAAACTAAGTAAGTCAGAGAAGAAAATGCTGTATTGATACTTGCAATCGCTGGAGAATAACTTGCCAATCACTTCCAAAAACTGAAGGAGAAATTTCCAAGTTTCTCGCATGATTAGTAAAATTACCAATGTTGCACAAGCATAGAAAACGTTTCTCACACAAAGTTAGTGCTTTCAGATTAAATCTTATAAATACAAATATATATGTACCACATTTATTGGTTTAATAGTTATGAAGTATTATATTCTCAGGTCGAAAAAGAATTCCGTGTTTCCTATTACAATATTCAAAATTGATTGGCAATTATCACTGACATCAATACTGAAACTGAAATATTTTTAATTAAGTATAAGGCACCACAATATCAGAAACTAAATCGATCTTAAAATAGTGAAACCGAAAATTCCAACAAAGATTCATAAGATTGATTGCATCACCCAACAGCGTCCATTGAAATTCGCATTAGAAGCATGCGAAAATAGCAGACCAGGTTGTCTCATCGAGGAACAGGTCCCATAATGGTACCCAAGAATCAGATTCTCTGCCTGCAAACTTGGTATAAAGAGATTATTCAGTTTGAGCCTCGCGCTAGATTCAATTACATTGCACAGAGGGATGATCGGTGTTTTTGGATATCGTGATTTCTCGAATTTCAATGTTCTCTTTGTCGTTCGATATTTTCTTCGTATCCTCTTTTCCTCTGAAGGATATCGAACTTTTTGAGCATTATTTTTCAGTCCAAAGTAACACGAATGCTGTCATTACAATACCACCGTTCTAAATACGTCGAACGTTCTCGAATTTGTACTGTAACGTGAGATGCATGTAAAGTTGCGGTCGTAAACGTTGCCCTGGAATTCCCTCCCCTCGCTTTATATACGCGCGTTTGCTGGTATGTGCGCCCTTCTTTCGCTGCTCCGTAATTTCAGACTCTGCTGAGCGATCTCGTGTTGGTTGACAGAGCCAGAGCTGGGTGGAAGGTCGAAAATGTACGGAGCAGTTCGAAAGAGGATTAAATGACAAAATCCAAGCGGATTTGCGACCAACTCTTTCTGCCAGACGATGTCCGCGTGTGCGTGGGTCATTTGAGAATGCACCGTCCGAATTGGTCTCGATATCGTTTTTTTTCTTTCAACGTGCCGCTGCAGTACATGCGAAGCCTAATGCGCAAAGTAGATTATCAAAAACAGGGAGTCCAAGTGTCCCTTTTGAATTCAGAGATAAAGACAAATATGTAAAGCACAATTTAAATGGTTTTGAAGGGTAGGTAAAATTTTCTTCTACTACCATTCGTTATTTTGAAGTTACATATTATACTGGCGTTTATTACAAATAAGCTTAAACACGGCTTTAAAGCTAAAAATTTCCTATCAATTATATAATCTGAAAATGGCAGCGACTCACTCAACCTGAATAGCTGTAATTCTTGAATTCTAAGTGGATATTACATTTCTAGGAATTTGGCTAAATGAAATTCTCATTTCTTATCCATGAAACTTATTTTTTTTTGCAGCGATTAAAGATAATAAAACGAAGACTTCCGTAGAAAAGATTGCATTAAGCATCGATATTTGATTTTTAGATTATTTGCATATTAGATAAAACGAATGCTTCGCTTTATAGCTTCCGGAGCATCTACATATTTATCGCCTCCTAATCTAACAAATTGAAGGAGTAAGGAAACGAGAATGCCCTGAATTCTCTGAATTACTACTTGTTGGTTGAAATTTCACCAAATATCTTTACTCGCGTTTTCCTTAAACGCGGGCCATTTTCCGCGGGTAGAAATAATGGCGTAATTGAAATGGCTTCTCTGGATACGTGCCAGCTCCAAATCTGAGGAATTTCTTTCCCCGGCATTTTGAACGTGGCGTGCAGCGAGCACACGTCTACAAAATGCTCTGATACTTGTTCTGAAAATAAACGAACAGAGTGGCATTAAGTAATTACCAATTACAATGGCCATTTCGATATCGAATGTTTCGATTCACTGATATCGAAAACTTAATCTCACGGCCTATTTAAAGTACAACTACTTTCCCCTATATTTTACGTTATATCAAAGGTCAAAAGCTTCTACCATAACTTCTCTCGAATCCTCCTCGTTGTTTTTTTTTCTAACAATAAGTTACAGTAACGAGGTCAATAATTGTAACATATCGGGAGCGATAAATCTATCACTGCTAATGAAGTAGAATGGAACCCACGGCGGGGGGGGGGGGGAGGGTAAATGGCGCAGTTTAATAAATCTGCCGCGGACCTTTTATTTATCTGTATTCCTTATCCGCGCGGCCAGCCCGATTTTCGGGATAACGAGGTCGTAAGCCAGTGTCAGTAACAAGATCCGTCGAAGTAGCGTTGTGTATCAAGAAGGATGCCTTCGTTATTCCGCCGTTATGGTTTTTGTTCTTCTAACGAAGAAGAAGTTGTCTGTCTTCCGTCCCCCCCTGCCCGGGCGCAGTTCTTAAGTCCTTCTTAGATGTGGCCTTCTGCTTTGTCGAGGCACAGGAGGAGAAATTTCATGGACTCTAACAAGGACCACGTTCAATCGAGTGCGCATGACAGCCCCTCTGTGGAATAAAATGGAATACTCGTGCAAGACGGGAGGAAGAGGTCGGGGGAGGGGGGGGGGGGGAGGATGTATATGTTGTACATGCGTTTTAGGGATGAGCGAGAAAAATGTTGTCGGCAAATCAATAATTGAAAAAGGGGTTTGGTCCCAATGTGGATTTCCAACGGTGGCGTCACTGAATTTTAGGAGGAAGTTTTCATCCGATCCATTTGATGGATATTTCTCATATTTTCGATGGTGGTTAACTGTATTCGAAATGCCATTTGCGAATTGTTTTACTGTGGCGAACGGGTTTATTGTTAAAGAGGATTGAAAGCGTAGCGCCACCAATTTACTTGTAATAGAAATATGATCTTGGATAAAGTTAAATAACAATTTTCTGCATGTACAATATATTTATAAGATAAGTAATTTGTTACGTTACGATTCGAGTTTGGATGCTTAAGGTTTTAATTAATTATCGTACTGTTTTGGTGTGAGGCCAAAATGGCAACCAATCTCTACTGTTAGTCACATCAAGTACAGTAAAAATTTCTATAAAACATTTCCTTACAGTTGGCATTCGAGTTGTCCTAAGCGAAAACCACTCTTCTTTACAGGATTCGAATTCTAACCCTTCGCTCGTGATTCGGGACACTTGCATTTAGACTACTGCGGTAGTTGAGTATTACTGATGAAGTCATGATGTCATAACTGTCATACTACGATAAAAAAAAATTTGTTGTCTGGCTAAACTATCGACCCCAGAGGAGTGATTCATAAAACTTCTTTGTTCCCATTATTAATCCCTAAAGTCCAAAAGAAAAACGAAGTCGATCCGACTTATATAATGGTGAATGAACTCCCCCCTCAGCGAATGAACGTTGCTCATATCATAGGAAAAATTAACACCTCTCATACTCCTTTCACGTTAAAATTTACACACTACTTCTTTATTCAACTAAGTTCTTTTTAAGTTCTTCATTATGTTCAAGGTAAGTTTTGTTGATTTTTTTAGGTGTTCACTGTTCACTTCTACATAAATATTAATATTCTACGATTTTTTATACTCATCGCCCCCCCCCCCACTCACAATCATAAACAAAAAAGGTGTGAGATCCATAAATTGCTACGTAAATAATACATTTATATTACTTTTGCCATTTTTATTTGTATTATTCTTTCTTAAGGGATCTCCCTACTTTGAAGGCCTGAAAAGGAGCGCGATATGTGGGATTTTTTTAAGAGAAACCCTCAAATTATATTAATTTTAAAAAATTTAATTTAAAGTGGTACCTGAAACATTAAAAGTGTTTTTCTCAAAACGATGTTTTTCGAATTTATTCGCATGATATCTCAAAATCCAACCACTTCAAACTTGGCATATATCTTCAGTAGATGTCCCATTCTCGCCGGTACTAAGACTAAGTCAGTTTTTGCAAAATTAGACTATTTGTATTTAAAAAACCAGCGATTTTTTTGCAGAAATCGATGTCTGTTTTAGACGCTGCCATTTTTTTTTTAATTTTCAGTCTTTCTCATTTCATCTAGTTAAGGCGATAGCCACACTCATACAGATTACATAAATTTTTAAATTTTCTATTTCAGACAACTACAACGGCTGATTTTATGCTAACAGTGTGCGTATGATTTTTGTAAGGCGCTCTATTTGAAGCACTATAACTCCGGATATAATCACTACTTTTGCATACAATTTTTTTTTCATATTCTCTAAAGATTGACAAATGAAGCCACGAAGCTGGAAGTTAATATATTTAATGGTTTTGTTTTAAAAAATTCCCAAAGTTCGCATCATTTTTCGTCCGCCAAGACGCCTTGGGGAGACCCCTCAAATTGTAGAAGAATCAGCATCAGGAAAGTAAGTGGCCCATTACCCGAAAAACTCTCCTATTCAAACGGACATGCATCCCTACTGTATGTATAATTCTGATACTGGACATTCTACTGCATTCCCAGGAAACAACGTGACCCGCATGATTTACAGTGAAACTCCTGCGCGGCCCCGTGTAATTGCTCAGTCTTAAAGGAGACCGTTGAGTCGAATCGCGTCACCTAGACATTGTTCGCTCACCCCAACCGCTACGAGTGTGCCTGTTTGAAATATGAAGAGGTTGTTCCAAAGTTATAAGGACGCGCCAGGTGCGGCACCTTTTCACCCACCAGTCCGCTACATTCCACAAGCTGGAAGGTTATATTCGCTGTTAGAAATGGCCTTATCTTCGCCCATTTTTGGAGACGCGGCATTCGACTACACACGGTGTGTCGTGAAGAATGGACGTAATTTGGGCGTACGGCTTCGAACATCGTTTGGAATAGGAGTTATTACGTCGCCGCGAGTCTGTTTGTAAACAGCTTTGAAAGTGTAGCCAGTCGAGGTGCTGGTGTGCGATAGTAAGCGCTGAGGTTACGGTTCATAAACGTCTATTAAGTGGGCAGCCGCGATTTGCGAGGCATTTTGCTAATTTGCAAGTGCTTCTTCTAACGAGTGGGTATCGTTATAGTTCCCGCTGTAATTGATTAATTAAAATTAAACGTTCCACTTAGATTTGTTATATTGGGGATATCGTGGCTGCCTGAGAATAAATTATGAGTGACAAAGTGGATAAATAATTAATGTTTTCTGTATTTTAGTGCTTGGAAGTAAATTGCTGTAAGGGTAAATATGGAATTTGAATTTCTAATCCCTTCCCGTTTTATTGTCGATTTAATTTATGATTTTTATTTATTTATGTGTCAAATTTCATTTGTGTCTGTGCTGTTATTCAATAGTCGTATAACAGATCTAACAAAGGGACCTTTTGGTTTGGCAATTTCAGAAAATTTCGATACTTAGTGTACGTGAAGGTCTTCGCTCTGACATTAATTTCCCAAAGCAGTAAGACGCGCTTTACAGCCAAATTCGAGATAAGGGACTTTGAAAAATTCTGAGTTCCCTTATATACAGGGTGTTCCTCTATCTATGGTCAATACTCTAAGGGATGATTCTACAGGCAAAAAATAAGGTGAAAATCAAGAGTGACGAAATTTTCGCGCAGTTAGGTGAAATTCAAAGTCAATTTATCTGCAATTTATCTGAGGGAAGTCAGAATTTTTCAAAGTCGATTTTCTCGAATTTGGCTGAAAAACGCGTCTTACTGCTTTGAGAAATGAATGTCCGAGTGAAGACCTTCACACACATTAAGTATCAAAATTTTCCGAAATTACCAAACCTAAAGGTCCCCTTGTAAGAGATCCCGCTCTTTTGCAAGTTCTTCCTCAACAATTCTTTGTCAAATAGCTCCATATCTACTTGATCAAACAAAGGAAAACACCTGAATCCCAAATTTATTTTTTACTTTAGTGGTGTTTCTGAAGCTTTTCTAAATACTTCACTAGTAATCGCATTCTTCAAAATCTTCCTATCCCTCATTTTTCTGTTCTCTACTCTACTCTAGTCTACACTCATTTATCTACACCAGGGGTGGCCTTTATTTATACGTGTCGAATTTTTTTTGCATTTCTTTGCTCTCACCCTCTAGAGCGGTGCCATTTGATAAAAAAATAATCCCTAAAAAAGTTTATTGTAATCGGACAACAGACATCAATAGTTTGATTTTAAATAATTTCTCAAAAAAGGTAGGCTCTAGCGAAATTTTCGTGTGTCGAAAAAATTATGTATGCAGTAATTGTAGAAAATTGAATGCTCTTTTAATATTATTTTAACAAAATTTCGATAGGGCCTACCATTTTTGAGAAATTCTTCAAATTCAAACCATTGATAAATTTTAAACTTTAAGACCTGGTCGGCACCCTTTCCTGTTGTTCGATTGCAATAATCATTTTCAGGGACTTTTTTTATGAAAGGGAATCCTATTAAGGGGTGAGAGCAAAAGAAATCTGAGGTTCAAAAAATAAGGGCCATACTAATCTACACTTTCGTGATGTCGTCCTTCGAGTATCGCTAGAATTTCTTAAAAACATAAGTAACTGATAATAGTGTGGTATACTATTTCACCTTCTTGCGTGTAATCAGGCTTTCCAAACCATTTCCTAGAAACTCCACTGCAATATTTACATAAACACTTGCTATCCACGACGCTAGCAAGTTTCTGTATGCCTAACATGAAAATACAATTCGAAGAGTTTACGACCTCTTCTAAGTTAGCTAGAAATATCCAAGATAAAGAGGCTGCAATAATCAGAAGGGGAGGACGTTGGGTTTAGGTATTATTGCTCTAACTGAATTTCATGGACGGGGTAGTGATACAGGGTACGCTGGGGTACGTGATGCGTAATAAAGATGAAGTATACTCGCCACTTCTGCTAACGTAGTTTCGCTTTTATGACATGGTCGTTTCGAAAGTTATACTGGCTTCGCAATTATAAATTTAGCTTGCCATTCAAAAATTTAGAATTTCAGGAAGGCAGGTCTGCGTGCCTTGGCGCTTTCTGCTGAAAATCATAAATGTTTCCCCAAAATGTCAGTCATTAACTGAAAATTCTTTGCCCGCATCCATAAATTTTTCCATAATTTAGATTAGATTATTTACACCGTATTTACGATTACACCTTGCATCTCACCTAACGATAAAACTGCATACAGCGAATAGAAAATGAAAGCTCCACGTTTATGTATTCTAGGTTCACGTACAGTCTACATCCAAGGAAGTTGAAAACTCTCTCAAGTTTCATAAATTTCTTAAGTTCAAAAGCTTCTAACAAAGAGTTCTGCTTTCATAAAATTCGAACAAGTTCAGTAAGCTATAGTCCTCCTGTTAATCTTATCTTATAACGTAAGCCTCAGATTGTTCCTCCAAGATGTTCTTCAAGACGTTGAAAGCCTGCAGTTTACTACTAACAACATATTACCTAATACATAAACTGTTGATGCATCTTATTGTAATTGAGAGGATACAAACTGTATTAACCTTATGGAACGAATGAAACTTTTAGGATAATTGAATTACTTCATGAACGATACGATACTTTATCATCAGGTTAATAGATGTTAGATTCTGATTTACAGAACTTATGACTGCAATTTGTCCATCACAAATTTATCTCCGAATCTTATTGTTTTAAAAAGAATATTAATGAAAAGGTTCATATGACAATCGAGTAAACATTGGTGCCATTTGCTGTGCCGAAATTGAAAAATGTCCCAGCTTCCCCTTTTCTGTCGTTCAAACCTTCTCTGCGTTGAAACTTATGCCTACGGAAAATCGTGATATTTCCAGAAGCGAGTGACGTTGTGTTCTCGAGTGAGGATGGAAGAAGTTTGCCCTCGGTGGTTCGTCGAGTGAAGATCCAGTTTCGTGTAACACGTTTAAGAAATTTTTCAGGCGGGTCGTACATGTTTTACGACGTTGGCAACTTTTCCACACAAAATGTGTAGTGTGTAGCTCCCATTTAATTGCGTCGTAAATACTTGATTACCGAATCGATACATTTGTCGATATAATTGATCAAAACGTATGTTCAAAAATTTATGCAGTGGTTGGCTGTAGAAATGAATCAGTCTGTCGGTTTATTAGGATTATGAAAATGTATTAATGGTAATAATATAATTAATTATGAAACAAATTAATATTTCGCAATTCTCTGAGGACTAAATGAAGCCAATATGGAAATTAAATTATCCGTCAATAATAATTCAACGTAATAATTATACAAATAATCGCAGAACACTAAAATAATATTAATAAGTATATTGAAAAATGGAAACTATGATTTTCGAAATAATGTGTACTTTTGTTACCAACATATTCTGATTTTACTAATACTGGTTACTAAATAATTACTGCAAATGTGGTTGAAAAATTTATATTCGAATACAAAATTGTAATTTTTAATCATTTCAATATTAGTCCTACGGGTGGTTACTGAATAAATACACTTCTTTTCAAGTGTCAGCTGCCAATGAATCGTATTTGCAAAATAGCTGATGAAAGTTCGTGGACACCGAGAAGTTCCGCTGTAATTTCGAGCGGCGTGAAGTTCCTTCAGTATGCAAAATCTTGAATCGAGCTTAACCAGAACATCGTTGCCGCGGCTGAATGAAATTCCGTGGCCGAGTCGATTCTCTTTGAAAAATTCAAACGATAACGAGCCAGGCGTCGTTCACATTTTAACTGAATTTAAATTTTAAATTCCACTCCCCTCCAAGATTCCGTTTCGCTGCTTTGAATCAATTTACCTAACATCCGCTTTAGTTCTTCCCATGCGTAGAGCATCTCGTGTATCTGCACGTCCCAGCGTGCCCATTTCAGACTCGCCTTCCCAACTTTCATAAAATTTCTTCCCTCCACCGTCCAATAACCATTAACGTAACTCTTTCCATAGTACTTCCATTTCTAATCCTTAAATTTTAAAACAGAATGCACTCTAAATATCTGCGACTCGGCGAAATTATTCGTTTTCTTCAGCTGGCTGTAACGATGCCTGCTTTTGATAGAAAGCTTGATATACATAAAATGGTTTTGCGAGCTTCAGATTTTGAATTATTTTTCAATATTTTGTCTGCACAGCCATCAGTGCCCTGCTCTTTCGTGTTGGAAGACAAACGCTGTTATTTATGAGAATGCAATAAAATACCCCCTTTTTGTCAACAGCCAGATTGAAAATGGTTACGAATTACCATTCTTGATTTCCTTTTTTTTTTATTTCTCAGCGAGAACCACTTACATTGTGCCCTTAGTGGACGTTATGAAAATTATCTGAATATCTCGTTTTATATAACTGTTGATGCTTTGCATTTTCTCCTCGCGGTTTACTTGTACACTCTACTATTGCTGTTCATGTCGTTGCTTTCATTTTCGACGGTATAATGTTTACTTTGCATGTCAACTTTGAAGACCAGAACATTACCGCTACTCTGACTCCCAGTATGAACGATGTTGTTGAATAAGTTTATTAGAAAAACAGAAGATTTATAATTTCATGTTAGTATTATTTAACACGCGTAAACATCACACTTGTCATTCAGCTTGTACAAAATCACTATACCAATTATTTACATTCAGTAGAGAAACATATCTTTAACTAGCTAGCTTAGCTAGCTGATAGGCAAAGAAAAATAAATTTATACATAAAAAAAGTTGAAGGTGACTTTGAAAACATATTTAAAAAAGACGTAGAGAAATCTAATGTCACCTTAAAAATCCTTCAAAATCGTGTCATCTATCACAAGAAATATATTGATCGGTCCACTAACAACGAAAATAATAGAGATAGTCATGTGACGCAATTCACCCTGTGTAGATATTCCCTGCTTACGCAAGGGAAACGGAGCGTATATGGTCAGCCGCATGTTCCGACCAGTAAGTAGTATACTCCGTAACTTGTCGTCAGTGGCTGACCTTAAAACTATGTACATACTTTGGAATAAAATTTTTGCAGATTAGTGAGATTTTTTAAAACGTGCACAGTCTAGTAGCTGATTTATTTAGAATGTTGAAAAATGAACATAATGCCCTTTTTCTATATAGTATAAAAAGCTTCTACATTTCGCGAAATTTAATTGAAACAGTATAGCTATATTATTAATAGATTTTCGTCGCAGTAAAGCAGCCTGTACCAATTACAAATATATTTTGATATAGGTAACTCATTCTTACAAAGGCCATTGCAAAATATGTGGTGCAGAAAACAGCTGATCACGTCTATGAGAAAAATAAAGAAAATGTGGAACAAACTTTGTTTGTACAAGCCATCGTTGTCGGAACAATTGACTTTGAATTGTTCTAAGTTACTATTGTCTAGGTTACTATTGTTCAACAAAATATACGTTGATATTTCATATTTTTACTTTGTTTAATTCGTCAGTTTTTTATGGCACTGGTGAATCGAGGGCTTGAGAACATTTGTTAACGTAGTTTGGGCTTATTAACAACTTTCGGTGCTTCAGTATTTTTTTTAACATTGTACTTTCACAGTTTTATTAGAAAAAGCATTCTCTTTTAATTGTCCGTTTGTATTAAATAGTGTAATACATGATAAACACTTGTACTGAGAACCACGTAACTAACTTTAGTGCGAACGGAAAACTAGAATTCTAGATATATCCAGAAGTCCAGTTTTTAAAATTTTTAAAACTTCTATTAAGAAATTAAATTCTTTTTTTCGTTAATGTTTTTATCACTTTACATATGCGACTGCACAGAGTTTCTGATATACATAGAATATCCCCAAATATGCGTTAGAACCCGAGGTACGTAACTTTTTTCCAAAAATAAAAGCAAAACTGACTAAAGCTCTTTCCTTATGTATATTAAAATACTCAACATTAAAAGTGGGGAATTTTTACTTAAATATCTAAACCACCATGCTGCCATAATTAAATTAACATTCTTCAGATCTATTAACAGATTTTAAAATGTTTCAGTGTCATCCACAACTTCTTACGAAACCAATAATCATTGTACAATGAAACACGATGAAATTAGACTTTATCGGAGAATTAACTAAAACTCGTAAAGAAGGGTGTTGACAATCTCCTTACCCTGCCTCCTAATCTAAATTTCATCTTCATTTTGAAAGTACACATCCCCTTTACATAGTCTCGCGTGCACGCGCGAAACAATGTACACTGTTCCTTATAATTATAAATCCATTCTCCCGGTATCAGTGTTGAGGGATTCTTTAGCTCTTGTTGATACAGTAAAACTTTTCCCGTTTCAAGAGGCGCTTCGCCATCGTTATGTGAAACAAAAAAAAAAGTGAAATAGGGAAGCGTCCGTAAGATCCTAGCTTATTGTTCCGTCTGCAACGGAGATAAAACGTGACGTTTAAAACTGCGAAAAGGCAGCCCTAGAGTGAAATAATTTCGCGGTTAACTCTGACAACAGATCTGTAGATACGCGCACAGTCCTGGCATTTAACCTCCCGGGCTCTCGAAACTTTTATTAGAAAGTGCAGAAAGTAAATAAGTGGGCGAGTGTTATTCGGGGCAAGTGCGTTTCTGTGATGCATGCGGTTCGGGAGACATTTAACGATCATGATAATTTATTGGGGCATAAATAAAAGCGCGGGAGGAAAGTTTAGCGCGACGTTAAAACGAGTTCCCACTTGTTACGCAAGTATTATTTATTCGAAAATAAAGCAGACCCGTAATGTCTATGCATTCCCGTAATTTCTTTGCTACCACGCGAGGCTTTTAATCTGCTTCTATTAAAAATAACGAGTTACGCTGTTATGCAGTGAATTTAGTTAATTCAATTATGATTGGAAATAGATTTGTTGCGCACTATGATTTTAGAATTTTCTAAAATTTTATACACTTTTATATGACGTGTTAATACCTATCTTTACATATATAGTAAAGTTCGTGTTTATTTGCAACAAACGCAATTTCTGTATCTTCTTTAGTTATGGAGAAGATTATTAAAATTATTTTCCATTATATTCTAAGATGAAAAGAAAGTACAGAATTTTCAAACAAATCACTGTGAAAGTTAATACTATTTTTATACAGAAAAAAAGCGAGGAATGTTTAACATTTATGTGTGTGCACGGGAATGTTGGTAAAATTCCTAGTGCTCTTAAACGTAAAGATGGCGGTGATAGGTTTAGAGGTGAAAGTTGGGTAAAGTGATTATGACTTTTGATAGTCCGCGAAAGCTCGAGCAACCACAATAATTTCAACTTTCCGCGAAGTGGCGAAAGTTAGCGTGTTTCCTCAAACATGAGATTACATTGACTCCGCCGCTTGATAGTATTCGAATCCCCCGAATTTCCATTGAAAAGTGATACCGTTCTCGTTTACTTGCAAAGTGCCGTTCTAACATGACGCGGGGCAAAGAAATGCGCGGCGTTTCTTATTTCTCATTCCCATTAAAATGAGAAATAATTTTAGACCAGTTGTTAATTCATCCTACGATCGAACAATTTATTTTTTCGCATTCTTCTTGCTTTTTATCGAGCAATTTCTGTTGCGTAAGGTTTTGCAACAGTTTCTAGGATTCTCGCCGATCCAGTTACTAAGGAACTACTTGAAAACTTTAGTGGCCAGTTTTGATTTATCTGTCTCTGTGGTTGAGCTCACCCGCTTTCCAGAGAAGTTCTCTCGAAAATAAAGAAACACAATTTCATCCCCTCGCTACGACTTACGAGCGTGTATACAGTGGACGTCCAATAGTTCTTACAGGAATGCGTACAGCGTACAAATGAATGTTGTCGCAGGTAATATTCACTTTGTACTACTCGGAATGTTCTTAAAATGTTTGGTGGGAACCAGTGCATAGTAATTAATTTACGTGCATTCTAGAGACACAAGTAAGTGGTCCTTAACCCATTGACAATTTACCCCGTGTGAAACACGGGCAGAAGAATAAGAAAAAATAAAAAAGGTATCACTTGTAAAACATGCTTTTTGCACTTTTTAACATAAACGGAAATATTTTAGAACATAAAAAAATATACATTTTTTAACCGGAATTTGAAATTTTATTAAACTGTCAAAGTGTTAACTTGTATAGATATTTCAGCAGATGAAATTGTGAAATGGGCTGCTTAATTACGGAGATAATCAATCTACAATATTGTGTCATTATTTGTCGAGGAAATTAACAAGTTCTTGCCATATACTACAATCTATATCATCTGTAAATTCCCTAATATATATTTATAAGTTAAATAAAGGACTCGCGTGATTGGAATAAAAAAAAAGCACTGGTTATAGAAACGATGAGATTTTGTACTATCCCCATTTACTTGCCAATTGTCATTCCAGTGCTTGAACATCGGTGTTCCATAGTGTCAATATTTTACTAAGACTACTTTGGTGGAAATGTTGTTACTGTTATTTTTTATTTTCCACCTATGATGGCTGCGCTGCAGTATTTACCTACCGTTTATAGAGAAACTGAAAACAAATTCAGCGACATTTATGAACTGTTTATTTAAAGAGAGGACGAGATATATTCATATGAAGTACCATTTGGTGTACGTAGTAACTTTGCTACTTTCTTGCATTCGATTGCCTCTGCAATATCCACCTCACTAGATATTTTGAATCAAACGACTGGTGATGCGTGTAGGTAAACAGTAGAGTACGTATGCAAATGCGCATCGTTGAATTTATCTTTAGCTTCTCTTCTACACAAGTACGAGGGAGACATAATGTTCTACTTAAAGGGACACTAACCATTGGAAATTCAGAAATTCTGATCTTAAAGAAAATTGTTTCTTTATTATAACATTCTCTTTATTGAATCGAGCTACTTTTAGGCTCGCTGTCTTATTACCAACACACAACCATATATGTAATATTGTAAAAGTTTCGTTAGCTGAATAATCTACTGTACAATCGCCCTGTTTTTCAAACTTCGTATTATTTGAAGAATGTACATTGAACATTCGTAGAATATTTTTTCTTCTACGACTATCAAGACTATTTCAGCTTTAACAAATTACTATGAAATTGACAATGTAGCGATGTAGTAGTAGTAGGCATCTAAATATAATGGTGGTATCAAAGTTTGTAATAACAATGAAACCTAAACACGAGGCAATTCAGAATTGCAGAATGTTGAGTCTGTGAAATGTATTTGACAAGAATTAAGAAGAGTGTGTGGGAGTAGAAAAGTTATGATGACGGACAGTGTTATTATTGTCATTCTTCAGAAATACTTCCTTCGTGATTAAAGTATTTTGGTAGTAAAATAATACCAAAAAATGTTAGATGATTTGAATCATAACAAATATAATAATTCTCATACTTGTACAATTCAAGAATCAAGACAATACAGGACTCGTAATTTTTTAAGAAAATCGTTACTTTATAAAAAGGTTTCCGCTGTCTTGGGTAGAAGATAGTATGTCAGGATCTCAACGTCAGGAAAATCCTGTTATCCATCCATTATCCTTCTATTATCTGAAAATTCCCTTATCCCAACAGTCACGTCTCCCTATTACTGTGAATAATGAAAGCTCAAATAAAGTATAATTCTTATTGTTATGCGATATCTAATTGTGTTTACTGCCTATTACCCTTTTCAAATACTATGAAATAATTTTTATATTTTACAATTTCTTTCAAACAATGAAAGTTCAAACATTTTGAAAGCACATTTATTTCAGTTTCTGTTAACTCGACCAGACTTCTATAAAAATAATAAAGCATACTCCACTGAGTCACAAATATTATACTAGGAATTTGTGGAAAATAAGGCTTATTTTATTTTAAAGTAGATTAATCGCAACATGTTAGCGATACTCTATAAAAATACCATTTAATGCTTTACAAAATCACGTTGTTTAAGTTTTAGTAACTGGTTTCTAAAGGACAAGTATCACGAGATAGATAAAATCAGTAATGATTTACATTCTTTTATCAAATTAATTGCTTATTTTTTGTACTACTAATGAAAACAAATTAGATTATAAATACTAACTTCAGTCCCCCATATGCACCAGTAAGTACCAAAAATTATGAAACTTACTTTCACCCCAGATGCAGTATAAATACAAAATATGATTTTCAACTACACATAATGCTTATCCATCAATTTTCAACGATCTGATTAAACCACCACTAAATTTATTTTTATACACACATCGTTAACGATTATTTAATAAATCATTTTCAAATAAAAATTTCCAATAACTTTTAAAACTTCTATTTTCTACATGCCACCTTGAATACAAGTAATTGCTACTCTCTGCCTGCAGCTATTTCGACACTATTTCGACACGGCTCACTGGTAAAACAAATCATTTCGTAACGTCAGAATTATTCACACGCGAGCAACCTGGGAAATAATAAAACTTCACCAAGCTAAACTGTTATAGAATCCCCTGTACACAAACGCGAAGAACCTATCCAGCCGAAGAATCTGAGATGTCTGGTGTCCACTCGACCACCAGCGAACTTTCCACGGTTTCTATTTTTCGCGAAACTTTTCCACCTTCCAACCCACCCACCCACCCTTCCGGCTTACTTGAAACTTTCCCCGGAAGACGAGACCACCGGGGGTTGGTATCCACAAGCGGGGCAAACGTAAGCAGAAAATGCGGAAGGGAAGTCGGTCTTGCTGCAACGAATCGCGGAAAGTTCATTCTGAACCAATAAGAAAGGATTCTCGAGATTCGACACGGGGGTATATCGGGCGGGGTTGCATAACCAATGAGGTGCCTGATTGTGGGAGGAAGTGAAGTAAAGTCGAAGACACGATTACGGAAGGGACACGGATAAACACGAAGATTGAAATTAACTTGGGGATTGGGATTGGGACTCGGAGAGGTCTTCGTCGGGTGGCACAGGTTTGCTTTTCGTTTTTGTATGCAGCCTATGGGGAAACGTTATTTAAGGAGAATTATATAAATGTAGGTTAATGGTAACGACTTTTTGGATGTTGAGGTATTGTTGAATTATTTTTATGTTTCCATAGTATTCGCTGGCAGGGCTGGGGAAAATAGATTTTTGAAATAGATAAACAGATATAAATATCTTTATTTCTTCCAGTGATACAGGATTTGAGAAATAAACTTTTCTTTGAAATTGCAGTTACGTAAAGAAATAGTATTTCAAATATATATTTTAATACTAATTCATACAAATACTAGTGTGAAATAGGTGTTTCATTGAAATACTATAAGAAAATAGTATTTTAAATAATAATATTTCAAGCAGTGCCTAGTATTTCAAATAATAGTATTTCATTTAATGACTGACTGACTGACAACACAAAAAATGTGTGTAAAAATACATACCCGCGTTCAGAAATACTTGCAAGAAATGTTTACCCGAATATTTGTAATCTTAAGAAGGTAACGAGCGATAGTTGGGAGATCGGTTTGGTTTTGAAATTTGTATCTCCTATTTTCAGTAAACAGTAAATGATATTTGCTCATGATTTAAGCATTTAATGAAATAGTATTTTCAAATAGTACTCTGTTTAAGCAATAAATGATTTAGTATTTTCAAATAGTATTTTATTTAAGCACTTAATGAAATAGTATTTTCAAATAGTATTTTATTTAAGCATTAAATGAAATTGTTTTTTGTTAATTGAAATCAATTTATATCGGGCATTCTCGTTTAGTTACACCGCCCTCCAAAAAGCTTTCCAATCCGTGTGTATAAATCCTAACGTGTTGAGTTAAAAAAATATTTGCTTATGGAAATATTTCAATTTTTAGTATTTTGTTCCAAACTGTTTCAAATTTTCCCCAGCCCTGGTACCTGGGTATATTTATATCTACAGGGTTCTTTTACAATGTGGTGTACGTGGGTAAATGATTATCATTAACACTGATAATTCCTCTAGGTGAATTGTTTACGACCTGCAAGTGACTGCGATGTATTTAATAGATCGGGGTGTGTTTCGGAAAATGTAACGAAATATTCTGTCATTGGAAGGCAGAAGATCCCCATTCGTTTCTTCTGAACATATTCTACAAAGGGTTGGCGTATGGCTATTTAAATTATATAAGTGGAATAATTTGCATTAAATTATTCTCCAAGATCTTTTCGACAACTAACGAAGGAGCGATACCTCATTAAAAAAAGTCAGTGTTACATTTTCAAAACGCTCCTTGTTAGAATTGCATTTTCTAATAGATCCCATCTAAATAGTGACCTCAGGTTTCCGAACGCTCCACAATCCATATATTATTGCCTACAATTCTACGACATTATTTTCATCAGAGTCCAGCTATTATTAAATCAGAACTGTACTTGATCAAAACTAATTAAATACAGGACATAGCTTATTAAAACAAATTCCTAAATCGACGTCACAAGGATACTTAACTTTCAAATAAAAATCACGTAAGTACATCCACATTGACCTTGGTAACCACCACTGCCAAAAGCACAGGAAATTCGTCCAAGCCAATTACTTGGTCCGCAGAAACGAATGGAACGAGAAGGATACAAAGATCAGCGCCATTTCGATAATCCGACTTCGCTTAGCCGAATGGGGACGAAAAAAAACGTCACCGAAGGTGGAAAAAAGATTAAAGGTATGAGAATGCAAAGTGGGTGACAGCGGAGAGCAGAGGGTAAAGTTAAGTAAGGAGCTTGCTGAAAGAAGAAGGAATTTTATTAAAATATTTAAGTAGCGAATCGCATTAGGGAAATGGCGACACTATTGTTCGGCTGAAATCTCATTATGGCCGAAACCCTCGGCACGGGTGAAACCTCGGCATACGAACTTTTCCATAGAAGTGGAAAAGAACTAGCTGGGGCCCTTCGCGAACGAGAACCCGCTGGGGGGGGGAGGGAGAGAAAATGGAAGGGCGGTGGGGGAGGATAGGTCACTCCGTCAAAATTCCCGTGGAATTGCCCGTCTCTTATGGGTTGCCAGCTAGGGACTTTAAGGTGCTTTCCGTGTACTCGCGAGAAACTTGCTAATCTCCAACTTCCAGGACGTCATCAGGTCCAGGATTAATTTATCGTTTCATCGAGACACGAAGAAGTACGATAACACTCAGCGTGGCTTAACGAAGTTCTTAGTAGGTGGAGCTTCGAGTTCTAATAATTAAATGTCTGTTTGGCGGGTTTACGCGACGGTGACGCTTTTCGAAATCCGTGCTACGCTTCCAGGAACATATAACAATGAAATGATTCATGCATTCCGTTGGTCGTTAAAAGTAGAAAGAAATTTTCGATAATTGAAATCAATTTATATAGAGCATTCTCGTTTACTTACAACACCGGTTACTGTTTGTAGAAGCTTTCCAATCCGCGTGTATAAATCCTAACGTGCTGGAGCTAAAAAAATAAACAGAAAGGAGAGGAGAGAAGTTTTGTTCGTGTCATTCAGTAATTGGGATATTGGTAACATGGGGATGGTTTTCGGAACGGTGATAGTAGCTTTTTTTTTTAGTGGACACGGACGAAATTGGAAATCGTGCAGGTTTTTTTATTACCTATAGTCTGCACAATACTGTGAGCTGTATAAAATGCGAAATGTCATTGAAAATTGTCGGTAAATGTCTGGGAATGCTGAGAAAGATATCCGTAATCACAAAGCAGAAATAGTTATAGGAATATAAATCTTCTCAATTTAGGTTTTGCATCTGGATTTTCTGTGTCACTCATTTTGCTAATTCTTATCACTATGGATTTTGGAACTTATCTACTCCTCACTCAAAATTACGATTACTGATAGGTTTGTTGCATTGAACATCTATTTATTTTGAAGCTTACATTGTCACAGTAAACACAATCATTATAAGTAGTGAAACTAACTTTTTTAAGCGTTTTTTTTTATATTGTATTTACTCTTTTGGACATCGGAGTATCCTCCTTTCTGCACCTTTCACAAAAATATGAAATCTTTAACACGCTTCAGTTCTTGAAACGTTTCACTTGTGCTCAATAATTTGTCACTTTATTAACATCTACTTTTTATGCATTTTGAATTTCTACGAGAAAACAAGATAAATAAAAAGGAACTTCCTTTTAATAAAAGTGAAGAGGTACATTAGGTGAACCGATTAATGGTAGACCATGCTAAATTAGAGGCTTCAATTTATAAGGAAATGAAATTGAACGTGTGAAGTAAAATCTTAATATCTGAGCAAATAAATTGTAACGCACGAGCTCAGAAATTCCAACTTTCCAGGAACTGCAGAGAAATTTAATAAAATATTTTACATACCAACGCAGGAGCTTCCTTTTGCTCGAAAAATTCTATTTGAATTCCTTCTATTGCAATTTTATGCATCTATCATCGTGGCATTTTGCTATTAATTCTATCATCGATCGGTTCGATAAAAGACTCGTCAGCTGAACTTCGACTTGCATTTTTTTGTTAATAATCCTTACAGGATTTCCAATTCCATTATGTTGTCTGTATAGTTTACGTTCTTTTCTTATTGCACATAGTTTTATTTTTTCATAATCTTTTGTCCCGGGATCAGTGATTATGGTAAAGTTAAATATAAGTGTCTGACTTTAGACGTTTCTTCTACTAATGTCATAGTTGTAGTTTCCTCGAAGTGGACACGGAAATATTTAGCCAATTTAATTGAAGCTTACAGAAACTATTTTGCAAAACTACCTGCAGTTATCTCTGACTGAATTTTTTCCATAAAAAGTTTCATTCTGTTTCCCTAATCGAAAAGTTAAAAAGAAATACGTGAAAACTGATATTTCAATTTCAACGTCATTAATTCTATTTTAACAAGGAAATTTTCATTTTTAACTGTGTAGCTAATCAACAGTACAAATTTACTTTACAAATTCGCTTCCTCTCTTTTTTTTTGAGTGAATCACTGAAACCACATCTTCGTCATAAAATACTACACATGAAATCCACAGCAAAAATAGCTACATCTCCGACATCGTAAACGAATTCCCTATTAATTTTCTATCAAATACTTTCAGATAAAACTAAACTAGCTCAACCGAAGTTAGTAATTTATTCCAGAAAAGATTACAAACATAGGCACATTTAAATAACACATTTAAAATCATATATGTAACACTTATTTCAAAATGTTATTTCAAAATTATGATAACACAAGACAATTATAACAGTTGGGGTGGCATCAATGTGTTTTCACGCCGAGGGATTTCCACCCTGTTCCCGACTTTAGTATGTCTCCACGTCGATATTTTCTGGAAAACATCGAGAGCATTATCCGGGAGCCTCTGAATGTTTACTTTGAAAACAAACCCCAGCGACCATTCGCCCACGCTGCAGTCTTGCTTGCATTTAATAATGAAAGTTTTAATTTCTCTACTTTCTATTAAATCTTCACACATGTGTTTCGAACAAATTAGCGAGATTCTCCAAAGGGAAGTGAATATAACCTCAACCTCGCTCGAATTACTTTTAATCCTACAGGATGTACAATTAAGTAACAGACTTAAAAAATGATTCGAATTAAGCGCGATTAAATACAGTCTGAATAATGTCATGTGTGGATTCATTTACATCAACGAAACCTCGCTCATCCATTTGTAGTACCGTCATGAAGATGTAAAATAAAGAAATTAAAATGTTTATTAGTGTCAGCCAGAGTTGGACATTAACTAAATAAAGAATTATTTAAATAACACATAGAATAAAAATTACTTTAACTCTAGATTATTCGACGAATAAAGTTAATTTTTTGTTCGTCGAGCGTTTCAACTTCAGCGTCGAATAAATTTTTCAACATCAGCTTTAACTTTAACTTTATTCGACACATGACGAATAACTTTCTTAGCCTTTATTAGTTAATATATTCGAATTTTTTATTTAAATAAAAATTGTGCTTATCTCTGGTGTCGGCATGTGCACCGGGGCGAGTTGCACAAAGCTTTTCCAGTAGAAGCGATCGCTGGAACAGGCCTGACCGGTTACAAAAGTACAAACACGTTATTTCTCCAAAGTTCAAACCGTGCGGCACTAAAAGTATTAAACCGAGCAATGCTCGACCGGAAGGATCAGCGCGTGTGTTATTCGATGCGTGAATGATCGTGCCCCTGGGTCATCTGTATGAACATAATCAAGAAACCAGCTACGCATTCCCCCGTTACCCAGGGCGCACACCAAGTTACCCTGAACAAAGCATAAATCACAAAGCGCCGAACATTCGTTATGCGGCATGCGGACCATGAAATACGTGGACTCACAGTTTCTCTACGCATTTACATGCACACGCACGTGGTCATGCCTGGTATCCATGTACACAGAATACGTTACGCTCGACGAAGCAAATTCATCCGATTGGATTCAGTTATTCGTAGTGGCGAAGGAAGGGGCGGAGGGTGGAGAGGGTGCGTGCACGCTCCGAGAAACGTACTGTCTATTTTTCACAATTCCCGGAGAACGTTGCAAAATGTATTACCAGCGTTTCTGGTCGGTAGTATATTGGTGGATGCAATTGGTAATGTATTGTTAGTGCAATTGAGGATCGGTTGGCCAACGGTCCATAATGGTAGCTATTCGGAGTGTGTTCAAAGTTAAGGGTGAAGTTACGATTTTTAGCCAGTCGCTGCTGCACGTTTTTCTTAGCTCATTGGGATAGTCGATGTAACTCCCTGGTGAACAGAGTCAGAATGAAATGAGAGAAGGAATTTTCAGACAGTCACATTTATAAAACAGAAATGTTTACTTAAGGGGTCATGCTCGGTCAGGAGGCCGAAAAAAAGGGTGGTCTTTGGAAATTTTTTACTCAAAAGCTATAACACATTTCTCAAAAAATCTTTTTTCCTTTTAAGGATTGCATCTAGTACCGTGCATCGTAATTTTTTTATTTAAAAATATTTATCAGTAACTATGTTATTGTCCATCACTCAAAGGTTCTCTATAAAAAAAAAGCTCTGCGGTGACCACTGCTGCTCGAAAGTCGATCATCTAAAATAAAAAATTCAAAAGAATTTACTGATTATATTATATTATCTAGTATTTGAACGAAGGATTTTTCGAAATATTAATTTGGGAAAAAATGGCTGATGTTTAAAGTAAAAGTTTCAATTTTTATCATAAATCGTGCCTGATTTTCGTCAATTAAAAGAAAACTAAGCATCGGATAAAAAAAATCCTTCGTTCAAATACTAGATAATATAATATAATAAGTAAATTCTTTTGAATTTTTTATTTTAGATGATCGACTTTCGAGCAGCAGTGGTCACCGCAGAAGCCTTTTTTTGAGAGAACCTTCGAGTGATGGACAATAACTTAGTTATTGATAAATATTTTTAAATAAAAAAATTAGGATGCACGGTACTAGATGCAATCCTTAAAAGGAAACAAGATTTTTTGAGAAAGGTGTTATAGCTTTTGAGTAAAAAATTTCCAAAGACACCCTTTTTTCGGCCTCCTGACTGAGCATGACCCCTTAAAATGAGCACTCGTAATGTACATGCTACAAAACAGAATAAATGTTCGTGTTTAACTAGAACTCTGTTCTACTTTTACGCAAAACTAAAGTTTCTTATTTACACAAAAATGTATGGAATAAAAATTGTAGTTAATACACTGCAATTTTATAACAGTTTTCTCGCAACAGAAAAGATAATAGTCATAAAATTACAGTTATTTCATAATTAATTGAAAATTTTAACAGGGTCATTCGACCCCCGGTTTTAGACATTTTAATTTCAGATAAATACAGTGACTCGCGAAAGTATTCGAACGCCCTTTAAAATCATGTAACTTGTTTAAAATTGGTTCAAACGACTTGAGCTTTTTTGAGAAGCTAGAAGGATTAGTTTACTAGGTGACGTGTTTTGACGTGTTGGAAGAAATTGCAATTCACCTTTTTGAAATTGTTATTATAGCACACATACATTTTACGACGAAATTGTTTTGTTATTGTGATATAAGAATTGCAAGAACTGCTCTTTCCTACATTTCAACGTAGCAACAGATATTTGGAAAAGTTTGAGTTTCAGACAATGACAGGACGTTGCAGTATCGTAGGATGCTTGCAAATACCTTCCGCGTTTATGAAGTTGCTCGAAGTTTATGAGAATTGTTTGCATAGAACGCGTCGAGATAGCTGGGAAAGTTCTTGCGATTCTAAGCGCCCTTAAAATGTCGATTACTGTTCCTTTAATGGTAATTTCAATTGCTCCTCCTCTTCCAACTGTAAGAGAACTATAATATAATAGGGGAGACGTAATTTCAAAGTTATACAAGTAATTTTCACGCTCTATGATTTCACAGTGATTTATTTTCCTTAATTTAGAATCTGCTACAGGGCTACAGGAAATGGATAGAAAAGAGACTTTAAATGTCACTCACTGAGGAACATTTCATTTTAATTATGTATCCATATTTACAAAAATTTTATAAACTTATATTCAACATAATCGTTGATTCTGTCGAAAAAAAAGTGACTTCAGTATTCTTCTTATTTTAGCCAAAATAACTATTTATTGTTACAAGAATCGTGGTAGCAATCAGACTAGCAGATCGTTCAACGAAGAAATAGGATTGTCGGTTGCATTTCAGGAATTGAATTAGTAGATTTCGTGGCTGTTATTAAATCAGCAATTCGTGGGGAAAATTTGGGCCGACCGTACGGTGCGCACAGATCAAAGCAGTGACTCGCAATAAACAGAAATTAATGCGTTCGAGTGGAAATCCTACGCTGACTTCGCTGGTCGCCTTGGACCAATTATACATTTCTAAGAGGATCGCGAAAGTGCATGCCTTCTACAAGCCGACCCTTTGTGCTCGGGGACAATAACAACTCGCCATAGTTATCCAATTCTCTGTTGGATGGGTGAATAATCAAATTACGATGTTATTTGGATTTCCTTGTTTCGTGCCGCAAGACGAATCTCTTGGTTATTCGGTTAACCATTAATTAATATCCAATTCCACATTCCCCTTGCGTGGCGCAATTTTGAAACTGAAACCACTGAGCTTGCTCGAAATGCGAGGACGTGACGCGTAATTTCCTAAGTAGTTCCCCGTAGTTCTTCAATGTGATCGGTTATTTCAGAGACATTATATGTGACATGTTGCAGCTTTTGAATATAACAATAACAATTGTGTGAATTGCCCTAATAGTCGATGAAAAATGTATGTTGCAACCTGGGAGGTCTCTACATTGTACTGGCAAAATAGGTAACCAACTTTCCAGTAGAGAATTAAAAAGAATTTTTTGGATGAATGTTCACATGTGTTGTTTCTGCAGTAAACCAGTTTTCCCTTCGTTTTTGGTGTTTTTTTTTTTATTATTGAAATACGCCAGCTTAAGGGTGAAACACAACATTTTATTTGTTTGAATGCACGTGTTATTAAAACAATAAAGAAGATTACCTGGAAAAATGAAAAAAAAACGCCTGTTTCCTAGTTAGAAATATGTTTGTCGATGCTTTCTTTTATAAAACTCCAGAGCTCTGGGATTTATTAACCCCAGAACAGCATTGTCACTGCCCTTTCGCAGGGAACCTTCTGCTACGTAAAAGCTGATGGAGATACTCAAATAAACGAAAATCAGAGGGGAAAATATTCGGAGGGTACAGTGGATGAGGAAATATCTCAACTTTAAGCTCTAGAAATTCATACCGTTTGCGTTATAAGTTATAAGTGGTCGAACATTACCTATCATGCAGGAAAATTCGTTTTCTGTCGATTAGAAAGGATTACTTTTCGACTAACTTCTGCCTGCCTATCTAAAGTTGTGGAAACTATTTGCCTGCGTTCATTGATTTTTTTATTCAATGGAACTTTAATATTCCACCTACAGTAGAGCTTCATATATATCTAGTAATTAATTTGGACTATTAATTAAGATTTACTGAGAGCATACTGACCACTTCAATCATATCTCCAAAAAAAGTTTATTTTGTGAATGCATGCGATTTTTAGGTGGCAGCCACATAAAACGGGAAACAATCGTATAAAATAAAAATTGATCAATAAATTTTATCTCCGTGAAACGAACTCGCATTTTTTATAAATCGGACAGAAACCAAGCATGAAATTGGCCGCTGTTAAATTCGCGACAGCGTACGTTTTCGATATTAATTTTACCATATTCCTTTGATTGGAAGTGTTATGGTTGATTTTTGATACGACAAGTCTTGAAATGAAAATTTGCTTCAGCACGTGTTTGTAAAAATTTACTAAAGTTTCTTCTTGTTTAAAAATATATTCATTATAGTATTTAAAGTTTTCGCGCGAATGATTCGAATGTTAATAAACTGCAATGGACTTTGAACAGTATTAATAAGAATGAATAGTCAATTTTTATTATAAGAACAGGTTATACGTGCAGAGCAATGTACCTTGCAGCGCCAAGCTTCTTTCATGAATTATTTTTTATGACAGTTTTACTTCTACACTTCAGTGGAACTTCATACTAAAACTAACCCTGAAGAACTTTTCATTACATGAAAGTTAAATTAAATTCTGTCATAGAACTTGCTTGAACAAAGTTTTTACTGCCCACCCTATTGGTGTCCTAAGATTCTTTTCTCAAACAGAACAGTCACGTATATAATCTTACACCTTTCTCTCAATTATCCTTCTATCTGGAAATATCAAAATGCATCACAGCGACATGTTTAAATGGAAAAGTCATCAACCGAATATTCTAAAATATTACAAACTACTAAATTTGTACGAAGTGATTATCTGCTGAAAACAGTAAAAGGTAGAAATTAAGGGTGAAACATCAAAGTTGAAGATAAAGGGGTCAACTCTGTGCTGACCTTGGACGATCTTAAAAGTAATCTATCGTTAAGGTATTGGTTATAACGTTGATTATTTAAACGGAAATACATATATTCGATTCACGAAAATATTGTACTCAATAAATTATTTAAAGTATCGTCATTCTTCTATTAAATATGCTTGTACTCTTTTGGGGAAACTGTTTAACGCATTTTGAATGTTCGAAGTATAAACACGCTTCCTGCAAAACTATAATTAATACACATACGTGAAATTCTAAATTTAATGCACTATTCTGCCAAGGAAGTGATTTATTAACAATCTTAATATAGTAAAAAAGAAAAATTCATAAATTAAGCCCTTTCGTACAAAAATGTATTAAATAAATATAGATAGAAACAGATCTGGCTCAGGTCAATCTGAACTCGAATCATGTAAAGATATTAAAAGTCGGACAGACTGAAAACTTAAATTCCTGCAACTAAACCCAAACTTCTTCGTCTTCTTCGCTGCTGGTAAATTATTTATATGTATGGAATTCACTAACCTGGTGCGTTTCACCACAACGGCGTATAACATTGAATATCGTATAACAATACTTTTCAATCGGAGAGACGGAAATTAAAAGGAGTACGTCTCGAGTCCTCGGAACTTCGCGACTATCCGGGACAACTTTTTTCACTGCCGAGAGGCTGCGACGTTTCAATACAACGTCGTCGACGACGTTTAAATCCCATTTATTTGATTGCCTCTCCTTTAATCGAGGTATTTCTCGCAAAATAGGATTTCACTGAATCGATTCTCGCGTTGGAACTTCGAAGAGGGCGTTTATATGCGAGAAGCTCGGTTGAAGAAATCGGTTCCAAATCACTGTTTTATTTCCTTCAATATAAAACAAAAATGAACCCCTTTTCTTCGTCTTACAAGCATTATCACTACATTAGTCTGACCCCCTTGAATAAATTTATAAGAAACAATATATATATATATATATATATATATATATATATATATATATCTATATGTAAAATATTTTTACTAAACTGTTAAATAGTCGTCGATTTGCTACCTCATATTAGTCTTTATTTTTCCATCGGTTTTTAATTCAGTATTTAATATCGCATTAAATACACAGATTAATCCCGATGATATCTACTTTCTATGTAATGCAACATATCTATTGTTAATTAGAATATGTGTAAATCGTTTTTGAATTACATAAGCGATCCCATTCCTATTTGCTCATTGTCGGATGTATTTGATCCACACAGTTTAAATTCAATTTAACACAATAATATTATTCACCTTGCAGCGAAAATAGCTATTATGTATAACTAAATAGCAAAATAACTATTTCTTACACCGGTTTAAATAATATATTTTGCTCTACAAGAGAATACAATTACAGAAACCAGCGATGAAGAGTTAAGGTGTGAAGCGCCTGTCAGAGAGTTTCTTAAAATTCGTAAATACGCCCGTAGGATTTTCGAGGAGAGCTCGAAAATACGTAGAATAGTGGCGTTACGGTAAATAAATTATCGCGAGAGGGGGCATTCTTCATTAAAAGTACAACGGGGGCGGTCTTTTGAAATTACGGTATCTCGTTTGAAGCATTTTTCATGCTTTGTCCACGAATCGAGATAATGGACTTCCGGTTCACGTGAAACGAGGGAAAGCAGCATCCCTTCTTTTGCCATGCTTTCTCTCTCATTAGCATTCCTAACGCAATATTTCTGCCGCTGGTCTTACTCGTTTCTCTTGCTCTCCACTCCGTTTCCTCCCTTTTCCCCCCCTTGTTCAGCCGAACGTCCTCGCCAGCAGGGGGCCTCCGCGTCAATTAAAAAGGAATTCGAAGCTACACAGCCGTGTTCATCTCGGCGCTATTATGCTGACTTCAAACGGGGCGGGGAATTATTTAAGATTTTCTTCTTTTTTTTCAACTTCAATTGCCCAGCGAGACTAAATGTAGATATTCATCTTCGATTGATGGAATAACGCGTTCGCGCGGAAACGCCCGGTGGAAATCGTGTAATTGTACATTGAGATCGTGGGAATATTAAATCGTTTCTTTAATATCGTCCTTTAACAATGAGCAAATTATAGTGAAACCAAATTAATCTCTGCTGTTGGAGCTCGATGTGGGGCAGACAAACGGCGATTGTAATCCTATGGATGGGGTGCTGCAAGAGTTTTGTGATAGGCTGTCATAAATAGAAACAGACCACTAAGTTGTCTTTTATGGAATATGAGAGGAATTATTTTTATACAGACAAATTAAATTTTAACTGTTTCTTATTAGCACGTACTGAGTATCTGCTTCAGAAAGTTCACAAAATATTTTGTGTTTATTTTACCAAGGAACGGAACGCTGCTCTTCAAATCGCTTGTCGTGATATCTCAAGAACGAATTAAACAATGGCCTTCCAATTTTATATACGTATAAAGTAGGTACTTATTTATCACCGCTACAAAAATTACGTCGGCATCTGAAATACTTTTCTCTACGACCTCTAGGAGGCGAAAAATTTATTAAAAATTATTTATATTTTCTTTCTAAGACTGTCATTTGGTTAAAATGTGTTTGTTATGTTTTATTCTAGTAAAGGAATAAGCTAATCTTATATAAATTGAGATTTTCTTGCATTTGCTTGTCTGAATTGAATGAATGATACCAATTATGACAACCATGAACTTAACAAGTGTGTGAGACATTTACGTAAAAATTTCAAATTCCTCTGTCTTATAATGTTTTATATATTAAATCTTGAACACCGTCCACGAAACGATAAGATAAATAGGACCATCCTCTTAACTAAAATAATGGAATGGACTACAATAAAAAGAAATTTATAACATAACAAAAATAATTACTATAGGCATTCCAAAAATATGAATTTAATTTAAAAAGTGTATATGATTCCATATAATTTCATAACCCGAAATTAATTTTTATTAACCGAAATATTGCTTGTGATCTTTCACAACGTCTAAACAACTTTTCACGAATGCGATTTTTTGAGTAACAACGTGTGGATTGTCTATCAATATCCTTCGATGAATAATAACTTTCTGTTGAAATGCAAGTAGTGCACATACATCACACAGTATTCTCAGGTACATAAAAAAAAGGAGCAAAGATAAAATGAAAACGTCCATAAATATTTGTATGCACAGCACGAAAAATGGCAGCGTGAAAAGTGGATTTCAATAACCTAAAAATACATAGATTTACTATACACGGCACGTATTCAACTTGAACGATAAACAACTCGTGAAAAACGTAAACGTATGTCGTGCGAAAATCTCATAAATCGACTGACCTCAAACGTGGCTGCAACATCAACTCGGGACGTTATACCTTTGGAAACAACTCCGCATTCGTGTAAGTGCAAAAATATTACTGGTCACAAACGGACGCGTGCATTTCTGGAAACAAGCCTGTATGAATGCTTCGCAGAAATATGGGACGCATATTTAAATGATACATTATGATCTCAGAGTATAATATCTCTGGAATCCGAAATCTTTAAACAAGTGTCCTTATACATATATGAATAGTAATGTTCATTTCTTTTTTTGAGCAATTTACTTTAATTCATATTTAATTAAAACTCACTTAAAACGTCTTATTTGGAATAAAAATCCTCTTTCAATGCCTTGTGTGCTTAAATTTTTATATGCCTACTTATGAAAAAAGGTAGCTTCTAATCAACCTTTAACTCTATTGGATAGCGAATTAAGTTTTTAATGCAAATTCAGTAAAATTCATGAGGATTAAAATTCATTTAAAATATGAAATCTAGTTTTCTTTTCTTTTTACGAAGCTCCTTGTTTAGGGGGTGCCAGGGACCCTTGCCACCCCCAACCCCTCGGGTTGCACCACTGCTCATCTAACATAAGTACCCACCAGAAAACCCGCGTTACTCATTGGATAACCTGAGACTGAAGCTACGCCAGGTAGAGAGTAGAGGTGGCTAAAACTACGGGGGTCCCTTTGAGCCCGCGTTAGCAAGGGAAATCTTTATTTCGCTGGAGGGATTAAATCCTCGTCGAGAGACGGATTACAGCCGTAGGGACGGCAGTTCGCGAGCGCCGCAGCGACGCCCGTCATCAGAGATGGCCGCTTAGCGATATTTTATAACCACTGTGCCGAACGAACCCTGCGCAAGCTGCCAGCGTTACACGGGCACAGTGAAACTCTCATCGGGGAGCTTTGCATGCCGTGGAGAAAGTTTTGTCGATGTTAAGGAACTTTCGACGCAATTGCGGCGCGACACTGACGCAACCTTGCTCCTCTGGATCGTCGAACCGTCTAATAGATTTACGTTTACACACGTGCCCCTATAGAAACTGAGAGGGCATGCGTGACGCGACGGAATATGTATGGGCATCAATGGCAGCTTGATACTATGTCGCCCTCGAACTGGTGCAAATGCAAAATTGCACGCGCGACGGAGAGGAATACGCGCGGACAGCTGTTGCCTGTCGTTGTCTGATGGGTAACAGGTAACAGGAAGCTCTTCTTCCCTCGCTGTTGGCACTACAGGTGTTTCGACTTGTTATTGATATGGCAAAATTGGGGGGGGGGGGAGGTAGATATTTTTTTATTAACAGTTTGACTGGCGCAAGGGTTGGCGGAATACAGTTTCAAGATAGTCAGGACATTCCGAATGATCGCTTCTGACGGGAAAGATTTGTCTAGAAAGTTTCTGCGCTTTCAATACACCCGATGGCTTATTACACAAATATTGTATGCCCACTTTTAGCGTTTTCGAGAAAAACAGTTTTAAAAGTGGTAGGGGAGATGGAGGAAGTACGAGCCAGTTAATGAAATGTCAAGATATTTAATCAATCACTTGAAATATTTAGTAGAACCTTTTGTAATTCTTTAAACAAGTAATAAATAATTACTTAAGAGCGGCCTTCTTCACGTGCCATCAAATCAAAGTAAACTATAACATTTTCCTGAAAAAAAAAACAAACAAGTCCTCACACAGAACACAAAAAATTATTTAGCCAAAAATAGAATTAAAATCTTCTCTTTTAAGAATAGAAGGACAACAATTATAATTATAAAACCGTCTCTAATAATTATTAGAGATCCATAAGAATTAGTACAACAATCAAGTTTAATGGTTCGATTAATGTTTAACGAATTCTAATTAAGTGGGTGCACTTAGTTACAAAAATCACATGTGTAAATACTTATTTGGTGTGTCACAAACTGTGCCAACCGTTTCCAAGTTCTTGGCATCTTTACCAAAAAAGGGTGTCACTATTCAAAGTCTTTGTGGAGTAAGGAGCGACTTCACTCTCCTTACCCCCATCGCCGTTATTTTATTTCTGTAAAAATAGTAGAATAACATTTGAAATAAACACAAATTTGAAGTTATTATAACAAATTTGAACTACCTATGGTGAGTATGGATCATTCAAATTAAGCCTGAATAAAATATAATAAACAAAGGTTTCTTCTTTAGTAGGGTTTTATTTTAAAGTGGTCACATCTACACCGGTGTCATTAGCGACCACCCACCTGCGCACAATGATTAAATATTTGAAATTTAGTTACAAAATTACATAATGCTCAATTATAACAGGTCAAGTAAATTAATCGTTTTGAAAAATTGGTTTACATTCTGGATGTTAATGCTATTTATATATAAAGTTAATTCACATGTATTAAAGAAGAAAAAGAATTTTACAAAAGAGTTGCAGAGTCATAGGATACCTGCTTAAAGCAAATGTAAAAATGTTAATATATTATATAATAAAACGTTACAAACACCTGCCAATGTTCCCCCAGTTTACGGTGCATCAGATTTTAATCACCCCAACCTGCAACAACACCCACGGCCCTCCAACCACCCCTACCCATATTAATTCCCTGCAAGAACATTGTCACTTATCCGTCATGGAGAATTACAGTCCCCCCAATCGCGACGCTGTGCCATAGCAATCGCCACCCCCAAGCAAAGATCGCCAGCAGCCATCCAGAATTCCATGATTCATCCAGCTGCTTCCACGACGCAGCATACAAAATTGCCAGCACATGCTCCTCCCTGGTGGCAGAGCAGGCTTCAGCTAGAATTTTCGATGCCCGCCGCGCAAGTATCCCAGCCAGGGTTCCGCGTGTGAATCCCGTTACGGTCCCATGCGGTCGGTGTTAATGCAGTCCGCAACAAATGACAAACAACAAGCTGCGTCAACGCGGCGCAGCAGCCGCAGCACCGAAATTCGCCGCGACGCACGGGGCGCGTAGGTCAGGGTGAGAAAGGGAGCGACGGTGAGGGGGTGGGGGGGGGAGGGGGCGAGGACGCCGAGGGTTACCCATGCAACGTGTAAACGCGAGCACCCTGGAAATTTGCAAGTAAATGGCAATTAATCAGTGTCCGTATGAATGGGCCGGCGCCGTTAATTTGTCATTTCGCGCCGCGACAATTTGCATGCGACTGTCACCGTCGTCGAATTCGCCCTCGTGCCGCCGCGCGCGTAATAATCTGCGTGGGTACACAATACACGTATATGCACGGATGTGCCGTGGGTGTCTGTATGCAAAACGCGAACGAAGCGCGCGCGATTTTCGCGTCGTTGTCGCGAGGCAGGGTGCTCTCGCTACTTTCCGATCATCGATGAAACGTCCGAATTATTGGCGCGGAACTGATCCCCTGATGTGAATGAAGCAACCGGCACTATCGATGTCGGGCGAAACATCTCATTAGGGGATTCATTAAGGGTCTGCTGAAAAAATGATTGATTGAGCCGGGTTTATTGTGACGAGGCTCTGCAAATTGGGTGAAATTTTCTGTCATTGCAGGGCAATGAGGGCGCTGTGAACAGGTGGAGTGGGTACCTCTGTTTCTTTTTTTCATGTGGGCGTTGGGTTTTCAACCTTCACCTTGACGGACGTGATAATTAATTGGAATTCGTGAAATAGTTCACAGTTAGTTAGGAAAATTTACAAACATTCTATAAGTTTGAAATATTATAAAAAATACGGACGTTTTCCTTATTCTGATAGATAGGTACATTTCGATGAAAATGGGTGAACATAGAATTTTCCGACGGTTTATTAATGTTCGGACAGTATTGTCTTTGTTCATTATTCTTCGTAATTTAAGGAAAAGAAGCTGCTTCCTTGAGTCCTGACAGAGAATATTTATGCTGTGTTTCTGTAACAAAATTAATCTATTTATACAATTTTATCCTACTGCAAATAACGACCGTACTCATTTTATTTGTGGCGATGTATTTTACGTTTAGTTAGTTTCGTCAGTCTTCTATTTATTCCACAGTTTTCTATATAGCTACCTGAATCTTTGTTTATCTTGAAATATAAATTTTTTTAATAATTGAGGGGCCCAGTGGAAAACAAGCGCATACCCCACCGTTTACTGATTTTAGAGGAAAGCAAGTTGAAGGAGAAATTATTTTCATAAGAAATGCGGTACGATATTGTAATTATTTTAAGCGGTACTTGAATTAGATGGTATGTGACAACTATTATCAAATTTTTGCTGAAAAATTACTTTTATTAGGTCAGTTTTTAGTACATTTTACTTTGAATAAATCATTGGTTATTAGCTGCTATAATTTGAATATTTTTCAACAAATTGGAAAATTATATTGCTAAATATGTGTTGTGTATTTAGTAAATAACTAAGTAAGAAATAATAGTATAAATAATTAAACTCTCTATCGGTTATATCCATTTTGAAAACAATGTAAGATCTGGGCCCCTCTTACACATTTGTTTTTTCACCGTGCGAAGAAAATTTAATATGATTTTGCTCGGAGAAACGTACATGCTATTATATTAGGAGGTGGTAGAATTACACTACATTGCAGGAACTAATTAATTTTGCATGAACATTAAATATTTTGCGTTAGAATTCAAAAGCATAATTTGCTAACACTATTTTCAGCGAATGGAACGGAAAGGTAATCCAACACACATGTTTTTCCATCTTGGTGGAAGCTGTATTAAGGTCCAGTTAATAGTTGCGTTTCGTGGAGGTAAAGATGAGGCAAGAAAGTAGGCTTACGCGGAAATACTCGGGATTTGCTTAACAACTTAGACTAAATTTGGCTTTGGCGTTGTTAGAGCAGAGACAACATGAGCTGTACAAGTATTTGCTTATGTGGATTAGAATCCGCGAAACTGAATAGACACTATGTGAACACTTCATTCATGTTTCTTGAAGACTTGTTACTAAACCCGGAGATAAAACTGGTCGTTGAACTCGTGCCCAAAAGCGTTCTGTGACAAAGCAGTCTCTTAGATAAGTCGAATACCATACAATGCGTCATTCTACGATTAAAAATAAATAAAAAATGTCATAAATATTGACCCATAAATCGTTTATTAAAACCGTCATAACAAAAATACGAAACGTGAAGAAAATGACAATAAGTTTTTAAGACGAATATGAAAAAATATATTTCCACGTTGATTACCCGGAAGAAAAGAGAATTTCCCCGAAAATTTTCTTTGGCCAAGGGGGTGGGTTAAAGAACATCGATTCTCTTACCCCATTTCTAGGTTGGAGTTTCATATTTTACATCCTGTCGGTGGCGAGGTCCTGGCTTCATCCTTGCCGACACGCTTCACGTGGTAATGCAATAAATATTTTTACAACTTGGAACACGCCGTGCCGTTTCAAAGTGCAATAACTATGAAGGTAACTCGCGATACGTGCAGAAAGTTGAAAACGAAGTTCCACCGGCACCGAGGAATGCGCATTTCTATATATTTTTCGTCGGGATATCTCTAAGTATACATTTTCCTCGGCCACTTCCGGGAAACTTCATCGCTTCACCTGAATTCTTGATCGAACAGTTTTCCCTCGAATGCTGGGAACCCCATGAAATCGATCTTCCAAATGGGATCACGGTCGAATGCCGTGAATTATATGAAGAAATTCGCGTCAGCGATTCGATGAATTGGCTCTAGTCGAAGGGAACCTATGATATTTACGTACCCGTCCTGTTTTACCTTCTGTCTTATAATTAACGGAGACTGTGACCATTAATTTAATCCAACAACAATCCTGCGATCCTCAAGTAAAACGTGTTCTTCGTGGAAGAAAGGTGTGGTGAATACACAAGCATTGGATATTTGTTAACTAATGTCCTCAAGCTCAATTTCTTTTTCGTGCAAAAATCGTTGATGCTTACCGTACTTACAAGAGTGATAGTAATTAATACGTCATTTGTTGTCGATAATTCACATAGTCCCTGTGAATTACCATGAGGAACCAATTTTTCAAATGCTTTAAGGGAGGACCCCACCCAGAAGCCACTAAAAAGTTTGTGATTTTTTTGTTCGTATAAATAAAAATATTGAGCTTGGATCTTTTACGTAGTTTTAAAGCAATCTTTATTTTGCGAGAAAAAATTTTTTTTTATGGAAAATTGTACAAAATGGCGGCGGACAAAATGTCTTCCCGGAGCACTGCAAAATAACTGGCCCATACTCCCGGGAATAACTGGATCATCTGAGAAGGAAATACAAAAGAGATATATAAACTGGAATATATTCTCTCCAATGTAACGTAGGATTTTATTGATATCTCAATTATTCGACTTTTTACAAGCATTTCAGTGCAAATTTTTACGTAAAAAATTAAAGTCAATTCTTCAAACTGCCACAATTTCCAAAATAATTCGAATTTTGAGAAAATCCTACGCTACATGGAAAATAATATATTCCAGTTTATGTATCTCTTTTGTATTTCCTTCTCAGATGATCCAGTCATTCCCGGAAGTGTGGGCCAGTTTTTTTTTGCAGTGCTCCGGGAAGACATTTTCTTCGCCGCCATTTTGTACAATTTTCCATAAAAAAAAAATTTTTCTAGCAAAATAACGATTGCTTTAAAACTATGTAAAAAATCCAAGCCCAATATTTTTATTTATACGCACAAAAAAATCCCAAACTTTTTAGTGGCTTCTGAGTGGGGTCCCCCTTAAGGGGTCATCCCATCTACTCAACTGCCATATCTTTTAGATTAACAATCAAATGAATGTAGTGCCACGAATAAGCTTTATAAGTCTGGGGGCTGATTTATTCTAATTTAGTACCTCAAGATTACCATCATAGTCTAAAATTTTTCAAGCATTGGCTTAAAACGTCCTTTACATTTAGTACAGTAAAATTAAATTCTTTTGGACGAGAATTTATTGTATTTTGCCTAACGAACATATGAAAGCATATTTTTAACTGTATTTAATGTCTATAAATGGTTAGCTTCCATCCATGAAGATCGTATTTAATAAAACGGGGAATAAAATTACAGAGACCACTCATTATTTTATTCCAGTAGAAGTGTCATTTTATTAAGGAAAATGAGCTGTGGTTTACCGCCTTTGATCATAACGAGTCTATTAACATGAAATTACAAAGATGCAGAACCACTGAAAAGTTAATAATGGGATTCCTTTCTTCGACTTCATTTTGTCGAACGAAATATTGGATAATATTACTGGTTTATTCTCTTACTAAATAAGTAGTAACACATTGTGGTCTTGTAGTATTAATCCTATGACACTGGAATAGCGATTGAATTTATGAAAAATTAAATTGTATTGGAAAACAAAATGCTTCCAACATTATGCCAACAAAGAAACAAAAATGGTAAGAAAACAAAAACGCGTTATTCGTAGGAAAGCAACATTCCATTCAATTCGTAAATGCAAACAGATTATTTCAGCCAGATCTGTAGGCGGCTTTTGATAGTTCATCTGAATAGCGACAATTCACTATTCACTTGTAATTTCTATCCTACTCCCCCCCATTCCCTCGAACTTCCCTCTCACATTCTCCGTCTTCCTTTTCCTTCCTCAAGTTTTTTTTTCCATTTTTGCGGCACTTTCTGTCGGTGAAACGACAAAATGAAAGTTTCGCAGCGGGTGAAATCGCTCAAGTGTCTCGTATAACGCTTTTCGCACGTCGGACGAACAGAAAAGCTTCTATAAAGTTTCGAGATATATCGAAATCGTTCCCACCTATCGCTCAGACATCGAAAGTGAAGCAGTGAAGAAAATCGGGGATCGTGCTTTCCGCTTTGGAAGAAAAAAAAAGTTCACCATTACCCGGCGGTTTGGAATATTGGATTTTTAATGAAATAAGTGGAGCACACCATTTCCCTAATTTATTTTCTAACTATGTAAAATTACAGGCATTACAAAAATGTAACTGGCACCAGTGGAACATCTGAATTTTCTTTTTAGATGTTTTTTTCCAACAGAGAGAAATATTCTTGAGATATATACAGTTACATTGCACTTTGCGTTCAACGGCTCAAGTTATGGCTAACTAGAACTTAATTCTTTAATTAGTCCGTCCTGTATGGAAGATCGTAAATCTCCACAACAAATTATTCCCACTCTCTTACGACAGATTTCGATCATCTCAGTTCACTAACTAATGTTTGCATAAGAAGAGATGTTCGAGATTTGTGGGTGATTGAATTATGATTCACAGCACTTACTAAATTAAGACTTACAACTGTACTTATACTGTTTAATGAAATACCTAAATTAGAAAGTAATGAAGAGGCACCGACTTAAAAAATATGAGAGTCGTAGATTAAATAAGGGAAAAAATTATTTTTTACTTTTTAGTGCAATTTTATTTTTTTAAAGTCGGTTTTAATTTTTTTTTAAAATTTTTTTATTTTTAACTTTTTAGTTTTATATATATTTGGCACAACATGCCGAGAACATATGCCCGTACGTACATAAAATAATAATAATTAGGTGACAGTAGTATTTATTATTAACCAGAACTGGCAAACTACTGGGCCAATGTTAATACAGTGTAGCATGGGACCACCATGGCCCTCTTTCGAATAAAAAAAAGGTCATCAAAATCAGCCCATATGCTGAGGAGTTATGCAGGAACAAACATATAAATAAATTATTATTACCTATAACTGGCAAAATATTGGGCCAATATTGATTCAGTGTAAGATGAGACCACCGGGACATCACCCTCTTTCGAATAAAAAAAAGATCATCAAAATCGGTCCATATGCTGAGAAGTTATGCGGGGACAAACATAAAAAAAAAATACAAACTGGTCGAATCTATAACCTCCTCCTTTTTGAAGTCGGTTAAAAATGAATTTCTATTTGCTGTGACACATTGTGGTGACTTATCATATTAAGTTGATCCTTTCTTTGATGTGCTTCTGCTTGATGGTAAATTAATTTCGTAAGGCTGTTAGACAAAAGAATCAGTTAAACAATACCTTTAATGGAGCGTAGAGTATTTCATAGCAGCAACAACTAAGTAGTAGTAAAACACAGAGCGCACTTAAGGAGGTACTCTAGTGTAACTGCCCGCTTTTCAACGGCATCCTCGGTAATTTATTTAACAAAAACTAGTGTCACGGTCTAATAGCCCAAGAACTACTTAAGTGATTTATGAAATTCTTGTGTTTTGGGGACGCTTTGGTCTCCGCAGAGACATCTTTCAGTCTTCGAACTGCTGCTTTACTGTCTCAAATTTAATATTAACTAAATAAACAGTTCATTGGAACATTCAACATGTTTATTACTGCCATTCGAACCGCGCGCTGGGATGAATGTTAACAATACAGAGGTCCGTAAACCGGGGGTTGATTCTCTCGCGTTTATCGTTGCCGTTCCCCGACGCCTCTGTTACCTCGAACAATTTTCCATCATACATATAGGCGTATCTGATTAATTTTCGTTTTGTAGTGGCAAATTAACGAATTTTCCCCGCGGCGCTCCGATCGAGCCGGTCGCCCTGGCCTACGCAATCCGGGACGCGTAATTCGGCTTACTTCCGCTAATGAAGGAGGCTCGCGTCCATATACGTATAGAGGCTGGTGCACGCGGGTTAATTTCGACGGTGCATCTAGAATAATGTGAGCAACGTGGACCCTCGTAGGTGCTCGGGATCGATCGATGCGCCGTGCAATTCGAATTCATTCGGTTAATTCCGCCGGCTGATTCGACAGGCTTCCAACGGGCCGGGTCTCTGCAAACGAGAGCAAATTATTGTCATACCGGCGATAATTGAGCATAGCCGACTAATAAACTGAATCGAATCGCCGACTCTTCGCGAGCGACCGGGATTCGACCAATTGCGGCCGCGAGCTCCCACCCCCCGGTCAAATAACGCTGTCGCCCCGTTTACAGTAACGCGGCGTTACGTTTACATCAGAAATTACCGTCTGATTGGCTATTCCATAAACGAGAAATACCACTTAAGGGGAAAAATCGAGAACATATACGCTCCGCCGTTTCTGCTATCGTTGGTTGTTCACGAATGAAACCGATTATTTGAATGGGTTTCGATACCGGTTACCGTTCCTCGCGGCGCAAGTTATAGGAATCGACTTTCAGCAGTCTTAATATTTGCCTCGATTGTGTTACAGATTCAGTGTTATAGGAAAAAGTAAGCGGAAAATAATTGTAATACGTAAAACTTTGGACGAAACGTTTCCGCATCGATTTCGCGAGTTTCTGAATGGCGCCTCTAATTATTTTTATTATTAACGTCTTAATTGCACTAAGGCAGTAGTTTAAATATAAGGTTAACAGAGATGAAGAGCGATGTAATATGTGCAAAGGAAATATTCAGCGCTCTAATTGACTAAGTAGTTATTAGAGTTGTAAATATTCGAATATATTCGAATACCAGAGTGTTCGAATGCTTAGAATATTTGAATATTCGAACCTCAAATTCGAATTTTCTGGTATTCGAGCCTCAAATTCGATTTTTCTGGTATTCGAACCTCAAATTCGAATTCTCTGGTATTCGAGCCTCAAATTCGAATTCTCTGGTATTTGAGTACGTAGAATATTCAAATATTCGAACCTCAAATTCCAATTCTCTAGTATTCGAACCTCAAATTCTCTGGTATTCAAGTACGTAGAATATTTAAATATTCGAACCTCAACTTCGAATTCTCTGGTATTTGAACATCAAAGTCGATTTTTCTGGTATTCGAACCTCAAATTCCAATTCTCTAGTATTCGAACCTCAAATTCTCTGGTATTCAAGTACGTAGAATATTTAAATATTCGAACCTCAACTTCGAATTCTCTGGTATTTGAATATTCGAATATTCATAACACCCCTACTTCATACTTAACCTTAGTAATGTCGTTAGAAATAAATAAATATATTTGAACATATACACAAGCATAAAAACTATCCGCTTTTAATTCGCAAAGCAGCATTTAACCTTTTCAAAGTTGACTCTCAAATGAGCCCTTTAAATATGCGTTCAATTCGCCGTATGTTTCAGTAGCCTTTTCACAGTCACGATATTATCGCATCAGCGACGTGCTAAGTGGTTTTGTCTGCAGTGGGGCCGATACTCAAATAATCCGCTGAAACGTTTATCAACAAAATTCAATTATCGGTCGTATCGATGGGAATGGAGGTAATGTTCACGATAAACCGACGCGGTCGGCGACTCTTTGTAATAGAACTAATAGCGACGGCCTGTATCGCTTGACAAGATCCTGCACGCGTTAACGTCACATCGACGGCCGGACGGGGCCAATAATATAACGTTTACACCCCGGCAAGGTAACACCCGCGTGTAATGTACCGCGTCGATGGTAAATAGTATAACATTTATACCGGCAATTAACTTCTAATTAGCCTGATGCTGCACGTGTACCAGCCTGTAGTAACAGTTGCATCGTTGCTACCCGGAATCGACATCTTGCTTATTAGCATTCAACGTTGTACGGGGGGGGGTTGTGTTTGTTCCTATTACAGATCGCTAGTAATTTAATGTTTGCGGGCTTTTACACTGTTAGATTACTCGAGCAATTCCGCGTTAATGAACAAGCACTTTCGAAGGGCACGGAATGTAAAGGCTGAGTTCAAGAGGAGGTCGTCGGTCCTCGTGGCTTTCTGTAATTTGCTGTTCTGAATGCTTCAAAGCGCATGTATGAGAAAATGGTTTCAATACGGAAAATGTGTATTAAACAAGTGGTAGATGAATTAGAAACGGGGACATATGTATTAATTAATTAAGCATTAATGACCTCGAAGGCATTGATGTGCTTCATATGCACCATCCTTCACATTCAGCTGCTTTCGTTTTTGCTTATTGCTTGTCATTTGAAAGATATTTAACCTTTAGAGGGCCGGGATTTTTTCATTGAAATTGTAAATTTTATTTACTTAAAATTTATGCATATGTACCACCAAAATGGCCGGCAAAGTATCCAAATTCTTAGGTGGCCACTATAGTGGCCAGCCCACTATAGGTTAAAGGCCCTCTAAAGGTTAAACTGATATTTGTAAATTCTGTACACTATACAGCAAGCATGAATATATTGAAAATACAACATTCCAAAGCTTTTTTGTAAGTCAAAGAAGTAAAACAGCTGGCAGTTATGGTACGTAATAGGTACATGTATAAAATGTAATGGTCATAAAACAGTCTCCGAAGATGAATTTGCACACCCGAAACAATGAAAATTGGTTAAATAAACAATCATTCAACAAATATTTTTAATAATCATTGAAGAGTGTGTAATAAAAAAAATAGTAGAATATTACGAATAAAATACACAAACTGTAACGAATAATAAAAGAATATTAAAATGTTGTTTATTTAAAAAAAAATCATGTAAAATCAAAACTACGAAAAACGCACAGACATTTTAGAGAATTTTATTTTAAATCTCGCAGCGAACTATTTTTCTGCCAAAAACATCCGTCCTATTTCTATGTTTCAAAATCTATTTCACTTTGATATATTTTGCCGCTTAATTCAATTCGTCCTTCACTGATACCGTTTCCTATTTCCACCTCAAAGTGTCCATGAAATTTTCCAGACGGTCCCAATGGTAAATTCACACCGCCAAGAGCATCATGCGTATGTACGCGCTTGTGTGCGCTTAGCAAAGGAGTTGACGAAAATCTTGACCGCAAAGGTGATGGTGAAAAACGTGTGGCGAGTTCTCGAGACGAAACACGGCTTCTTTACATAGCTAATTCAGGAAAATACAGGCGTACACTCGAGGCTGGAGCCACTGTGTAACCGCATTCCCTAACAAGCTGAATCGCGAAAGGATTCTCCCGAACGGATACGTACGCTCTCACGAAAACCGTTGCTGTATAGAGGGGAATTTCATCTCGGGGCACAAATTCCATCCTCGTTGCATTTTCCAGCGCTACATATCGGCCTGCTGTACACATTCGCCAGCATGTGTACAGTGCAGTGCAAGGGATGGCGACCTGAAAGGATGTCGTAAGTCGCAGACTATTTTTTCTCGCTTTGCAACCACTATCCTGTATCTCGTATCGTTATCTCCCGTTCCTCCATTTTCCTCCTGTTTATTCGCCTTTGTTTGCACCACTTGCCTTTATTCTATACCTCCCCTGTTTCCTAAAAAAAAAATTCATTTTCCGTTGTCCGACAAAAATGTCGAAACCTTTATTTGTCGCTACCTATGTCTTTGTTTATTGCTCCTCTTGTTCTCTTTGCTTTTTTTCGTAATCTGAGGATTTATATGAATTTGTGATAACCAGTCGAGTGGAAGGAATAGATGACAAGCGTCGACAGAAATAGATTTCGAAGAGGAAATTGCTAAAATGTTTCAAGTCTGATACGTTGCAATACATTTGAACAGTAGTACAATTAGTGCTAATTGCGTCAATAAATATATTTTATAGCATGGTCCTGCATAGCATAAAGTACAAAATTAGTGAATAAAGCATAGTAAGGTAAGATACTACCAAAGCAAGCAACCCTCAATAATCTGGAACTGAGTAAATTTAGTTTGATGATTTTAATTGTTAAAGAAAAGTACGTTTTATTTCTTCTTATTGTTTTACAACGCTTTTTAATGGGTTATTTAATGGTGAGTAGTATGATTAATATTATTTTAAATTTTCTGTAGCTTTTGTTTTTTAAGCCTAAAATGGAACTATGGCTTGGTAGTTTTAATAATTGTATACTGGAAGGGGTTGTTCTATGGGATGGAATTTTTTTGCAAAATAAAGATCACAACATTGTGGGATCCGTACTACTTTTAACTAATTTTTTGTCGCGTTGATGGTTGGGGTATCTTTCTGCATAACTAGGCCTAACTGTGACACGAAATTCTGAATGCAGATGTTCCAAAATATTTACTTGCCATCGTTCTGGAACTCAGCTCAAGTACTGTATACTATATAAATCAGCCGCTCTTGAAACCTCACCAACATTTATTTAGGCTTCCAAATAAACACATACATACCACTCGACAGCACGAGAATCTATGTTTGCAACCGCAGTAATAAACCCTATTCAAAGAACACCGACAAGGACTGACAATGAGTTCATGACACCGTGTAATTTGTAATTAAAATTTCCTTTCATCTTTTTTGTGATGATTTTACTCTGTATCTATTGCATTAAAATATATTATCAGATTCTAATTAGAAATAGGCTTTCTTTTCTGCTGCCTTTGGTTAAGCTAGCCATTCGCATAGCAAATTGCCTTCAGGTGACGGACTGGGGATTATTTGATTGTCATCCATTTTCAAAACAGACACACAGTTCGTCAACAGGTATACACCTGAATTTTTGATAAAGTGACATCAGTTAAAATCTTCCATTCAGACTGATGGTTCACTGTCTGCAGACAATTTAAACAATTTAGACAATTAAAAATGTCTTCTATAAATATTGACCGATTTCAAAATTTTTTTTTTGCGTAGGTCTGTCTTCCCCAGAGGCAACTTTTCCGCACTTAGCTGTTTCGAGTTTCGAAAATTTGATTTCTTCGGCTCACCCTAATTTACATGACAGGCAGAATGTGTTTACCCTTTAACGTCACACTAAATTTTAAAAAAACGTTAATAAAATCACATCCTTTTTTATGTTTCTATTTTACTATATAAATGTTTATAAACTGGGATGTAACACTTTTTTCGAAAAAAAAAACATAAAGCGGTTATGATTCTATCGAACGTAATATTACGGCGGTGGAATTTTGAGACTATCCGCAAGAAACGTAATATTACGGAGGTAGATCTGAAGGGGTTAATGAACACGGGTCGAAAGTGTACTCCGTCGGGGTTAGAGTCGACGTTCAGTGTTATTAATTCGAGTTATTGGAGTGAAAACAAATAACTCTCTTACCACATTCTAATTTTGATGTTTATAAAATATATTAAAAAAAAAATTTATGTTAAACGATTTTATTAAAAATGCACTACAAACTAAATTTCTTTAGTGTTTTTGGATTTACATTTCATAGCACAGACTTCTTTACAAATATCTTTTATTGCTGTATAGAGTTTAACAGTTTGCTTAAACGCTATAGTGCTACAGTCACTAAAAAATAATTCTTTTCTTGTACTACAATTTCGATGGTGATATACTACGAACGCCTGCAAAGTTTTAGTTTTACTATTCGTACATACGTGACGGATCATTTCTCGATAAAATGTTTATTTTCGGTAATCGCGATGCGACTAGCGTCCTGAACACAGCGGCTTTTTGTCGTTTTCGTAAAGAACGCGAGTGGCTGATTTCAAGTCGTTTGGATTTATGGTTATGGGTTATATTTATTGATGACTGGGTAATTTTTTCACCCGCTCGGGGTTAATTTTTTTTAAATATTGTATTGTCATCCAATCTACGCACGCCTGCAAAGTTTCAAGACAATTGGATAGTTGGAAGTGAGTTAAATTTGAGTTGCCAGATTTGAACCATACATACAAACAAACATACAAACAAACAGAGGATCGAAGCTGAATAAAATCGTTTAAAAATATATTCTACTCGGCATTTCTGTACACACACACACACACACGCGCGCGCACACACAACTGTCACATACAACAAAGTATCGAACTCTTTCAAAACTTCCTGGTCTACCCTCGACAGTCATTTTCTACTTACCGAAGGAAAACCCACAGTATAATACCTTATAATATAAAAAACACGATATAACACAACAGTCATTGTGAATTGTGATATTAATAAAATACAATTGTTAATGTGGTTCCCTTATTCTCACTACGTACGCAATAAACACACTAGAAACAGACAGGGTTCCTCCACCCATGCTAATTAATCACACTTTACTCAACTTAACAAGTACTCCACCCTGCAAGTCCCAAACCGTTTTTTTTTTAAAATCACCTTGCACAAAGCACCAGGCTGTCAGCGGCCTTCAGTATTCCCGAAATAATCTACCTACGTTTTCATTTCTTTCCTCCCGTTTCCCATTTGTTCTGTTCACTCTGAGACGCGATAAGGGACGCGGTCAGAATGGGGCGGTGGAAAATTGTCTGCAACTTACGACACCATTCCAGGACACCGCACCTGCTTAACTTAAGGCTATAGCTACGCGGAGGCTGTTGTACACGTGTAACTTCGCACGGCACGGATGCAGGCTTGCCCTGTACGTGCAGAAGCATCGATGCACGTGTGCAGAGAGAAATGATGGTGATAAAGTTCGGCGAACAGCTGCGGGGAATGTATCGTCGTTATTTGTCCGCGCGCGGTTCCTTTTTGCAACGGCTTCCAAACCGCCGACCAACGGCGTTTCATCACGTTCGGTTCTTGCGGGAATGGTTGTAAGGCTAACCGAATGGACTTATGTAAAAAAAAAAAAAAAAGGGACGTTACAAATTCGAGTGCTCGGGGTAACAAGGCACTTCCGCCCGGGCTGCTTAGGAAGCGACTGTAGTTGGACGCTCGAACTTCCTCGGCGATGCTTAATCGACTCTGCGTCCGCTTTTTGCGCGACGATTTTTGCGCGATCCGTCCATTACTCTGTTTCCGCCGCTATTGCTCGTCGGACGCTGAGAATTCTTTGTGCTGTATGGGTGTGGAAATTGCAACACGGGGATGGGCATTCGTTTTTATTCAGCACGTAAGCAATTTGTGACGATTCGAGGGAAGTGCAAATGAGTCCCATTTATTAAAACGAATTTCTGTTGGTCGGTGTCAATTTGGTTTGGATTATGAAGATTTTATTTCGTAAACAGGTGTTAGGTACGTGTAACTGGCGGGCAGAGTTTCGTTGTTGGGTGCCATTTTTTACTGGGAATTTACAGTGAACTGAATTCTGACTAATGTGCCAGTGGTTAAGGGATTTTTGGTATAGGGGATGGGGCAGAAGACGGAGTAGGGTTTGAAGCATTTTCTCACGGAACGAGGCGGGATTGAAAAAGTACAGAGTAGGTATTATAAGACAGTAGGTACCGTTAAGGAACTAGTTCTTGATCAGGCACTAATTTTTTATCAGTTCATGAAATGAATCGTTCTTTTAAGTTTATGTCAACAAATAATTGTTTCAAACAATTACTAACATAACAATTGATAATTCAGAAATATATGTGTTGTCTGTGAAAGCAGTTCGTATTGTTAGTTTTCGTGAAAATAAATGTGTAGAGCTATCCAACTTGAAGGAAAGCCCCTGTTGAACGCCATCGTTCAATTACTGTTCGAAGTAAGAGATTACCATCGACGCCACAGTCGATTTCTTTGCTGGTTGTTGCGGTATTAAAGGTTATTTTCATACATTTTGCTTACAATAGTTTACTTTACAATGTAGCGCAAGAATTTTAGTATTATGTATATGTATCATTTTGCTTTAAAAGTCAGTGATCATTATTTAGTTCCAATTTTTCTTGTGGAACTAATTTTTGTTCACCTGAATAAGGACATTATAAAATTATAAAAAAAAATCAAATTTAGATGGTATAATACTAAAAATAAGTTTATTTGGTACTTTCTTTTTAATTAGTATTAGTATCTGATCAAATATTAGTTCCTTACCTGATAAGTAATTAGTTCCCATGTATTTTAGATGATCAAAAACTAGTTCCTCACCTGATCAAAAAAATTAGTTCCCATGTATTTTAGATGATCAAAAACTAGTTCCTGACCTGATAAGAAATTAGTTCCCATGTATTTTAGATGATCAAAAACTAGTTCCTAGTCACCTTATTATTCTGTATTATTACGATCTGTTAAAAAACGGTAACGCAAAATTAATCTTGACTTCGAAATTCACGATACAATTTTTTTTATTTTAAATGATTATCGAATTAAGGATCAGTGGTGAGGGTAACTTGAAAAGTATGGATTTTCCGATAATTATATTTCCGCAGTTTTGTAGATATATTAAAAAAAATTCAACTTCTTTTCGATATCACTCACTATTCCTGAGATATTCCATGAAAAAGAAAATTCTGCATTTTTTTCAATGCATGATTTCACTCTCTCTTAAACCATGGTACCACCAAAAAATATGTTTGTCTTACGGATGAACTACTCTAGTTGCCCACAAAGTTGCATAATTTTCCGAATTTTCGGGTTGCCTAACTAACTTCCCTTGTCAGAAACACCTCTTTAAAATGATAGTCTAAACAATAAACACTCGATATCTCCCTTAAACAAGTTTGCAGACCGAACCAGCTGATCCTAAGTGGTTAACGTTGATATCATTCGTTTTCCGACGCAATTACTGTAAACTTGCTGGAGGAAATATTATCCGAGCCAATATCGAATCAGTACAGTCAGCAGACAGGGGCTTAAAGCTTCGTATCCACCCCCGTCATAAACCAAAACCGTTTCAACACTTATCTGACTGTGCTCTATTTGCCGGAAAATTTGCTCCACTTTGCTTAGCAAGAAATTTTTGCGGTCTCTCTCTAGCTCGCCGCCACCCCCACCCCCTCGGCCTGCGCTCCACTCCCGGGGCCCCGACATCCGCCTGGCATCTCGACCTCATCCAATTCCCATTGCCTGTAGTGGTGCCGACGGGGCTGTTCGCGAGCAAAAGCGACCGAGTAAATATCTTGCAGTGACGGTAAACGGAATTGAATAAACATTTTTCAGCAAATAGAATCGACAATGGTACGAATTTAAAAGTCGCTGAGACGGGCACAGGTGGTTCTCCCCCGCCGGCGGGGGAAAGCGCCGAACGGAAAAATTGCATTTCACACTACCCTCCATCGTCCCGCCCGCCCCTCAGCCCTCAACACCCCGCTCACCCGCTCGCTGTCCCCATGCACCGCACATTTCGTTCGTCCCCTCGTTCCCTTATACGAGCGGTGGCCTTCTTCGTACCCCTCCCCCGTTACCGTGAACACTAACGTCAACCCCCTATAAACCGTGCACGTCCAGGATCACCTACGAGGAAGTCGTGGTCGGTGCCCTCGACTCTCCCAGACCAGTTATCTCCCAATTCTTGCCGAGAATTGGTTATAAATGCTAATGTACGAGCCAGCTGCGATGCAATCTCCGAGGAGGAACGTTTTTAGAGAGGTGAAAGGCGTCCGACGTGCAATTTTAAGGTCGACCACACCGTAGGTGCTCTGGGTTCCGAAGATGAATGGCAGTTCCCGCGATGGGGTGTACGAGGATGCACTTCAATTTGGGGAGTTTAAGGAAATGTGCTCAGATGATCCTGTTCGAGGGGAAATAAGCTCGACATTGACAGCAGTCAACAAGGGACACCACCAAGTGGTGGAAGCCAACACTACATGTGTCCACCAGAGATGGACAAAAAATTATTTGAAATACAAATTTCGTACACAAATTTTTATTTCAAATAATTTGTTGCCCATCTCTGGTGGACACTAGGGTAGCCCTTATTATTACTATTAGCCTTTTGTATTACTTTGCTCTCACCCCCTAGAACGGTGCCATTTGCTAAAAAAATAATCCCTGAAAAAATTGATTGCAATCGAACATCAGGAAAGGATGTCGACCAGGCCTTAATGTTTAGAATTCTTCTATAGTTTGGATTTTTGTTCAAATAATATTAAAAGAGTATTCAATTTTCTACAATTACTGTATATATAATTTTTTCGTGCTTCCAACCATTTTTTAGATAATAGCGTTTGAATATAGGGAAGTCCGCGTAGGCGCGTATAGACAATAAGTCACGCCGTACAGGTGGGACGGGCGAAGTGCGGACCTCTCTATATTTAAACGCTATTATCTAAAAAATAGTTCGAAGAACGAAGAACTTATATATACATAATTGTAGAAAATTGAATGCTCTTTTAATATTATTTGAACAAAATTTCGATAGGACTCACCATTTTAGAGAAATTCTTCAAATTCAAACTATTGATGAATTCTAAACTTTAAGGCCTGGTCGGCACCCCTTCCTGTTGTCCGATTGCAATTATCTTCTTCAGGGACTATTTTTTTATGAAATGGAACCATATTATGGGGTAAGAGCAAAAGAAATCGCAGGTTGAATATAAGGTCCACCAAACACAAATCAGCAGAGAATTTTGCAAATTTCTCATCAACATCCATTGTTCCCTACAGCCCATCAGAAATCTCCTATGCTTCTTTAGACTTTTCTGATCCTGTATTATACATATAAAAGAATGAGACTACTACAAAATATTCGTATTCAAAATGTTGGCGAAGACAAAAAAAATTACCAACAACACGCGGTATTCCCAAGCGGTCACCCATCCAAGTACTAACCACGCCTAGCGCCGCTTAACTGCAGTGATCAGACGGGAACTGGTGTTCTGCAGGCGCAGTATGGTCGTTGGTATGAATACAGTTTCATTTATCGGTGAAACTGACACACCGCTGAGCCAAATACTGCAATGCCTCGTTATAGTCCCGTTTTTAGCATGCGTATTACGCCCGGTGACTATCCCCACCATTTCTTGGAATCCTTCGGTCGAGAGTGAGAGAACGAAAGAGTCGACGGCAACTTCGTGTCAACTGTTTCGTTCCCTCTCGCTCGGCTCTTGGGTTTTCTCACTCTCGGCATCGGCCGCACGGAATAGTCTTAGCGCATATACTACTCTAAGGGAATAGTGTCCGCATCACGTCGTTCGCCCGCCGCCAGCCCCGTTCGTCGGGTTTATTACGAGGAATTACTGTAATCACAAACTGGTCACACGGAGTTCACTGCACATCAGCGTAATTTTTGAGTTACCATTTTCGTATTTTTGAATCTTTTAACTTTCGAATGATAATTGTATATTCGTAATATTCGTGCAATCTGTCTTTTTCTAGAAATCTAAATTTTCATATCATGAAATTTGTAGTTGAAAAAGAGCGATTTACCACGGTTGTGGAATAAGCGATTTTCTTTTCGCGATAAATCCCCTTTGGAAAACGTAAAAGCGCGACGTTTGAACTCGAAAATTGTTCTTGGGATGCAATACACCCCGTGCGATCACGAAGGGTTAATGGCGTAGCTGTCAAAGAATCTGGAAGAAGTTTAAAGGGACTTTGGTCGCATTATTGCAGATAACAAAAAATACGTGTCAAATATTTTTCAATATTCTGCAAATCTGCACAGTCTCATCAAAATCGGCATGCGCGGGTTCGATATGTTCCCCTTTTAGGGGGACATATCCGGTGCAGCATCGGAACGTTCCAGGAACATTGCTGGAAGGTTGCAGGAGTCTTCCTATGTCCGCCCCTGTGGAACATTGCACGGCAACGCCCATGCAACCTTCCTGCAACCTTCATGCAACGGAGTGTGCTGTATGGGTTGTAATATCTTTACTTGCACCCCTAATTACGATACACCCTACTTTTCTACGCGAACCAATTCGTTTCAAATAGAATTACTACGCAAGTGTCTGATTAAAAACAATGCATTTTCACACTTCACATTTACAACCAAATCATCAATTTAATAACACGATATTCATCAAAGCGACAATGCGTCTCACCGCGCGATCATCAAGAATAATTTGTACAAACACAAACCGAAGTAGTCGCTATCGCGAACCGATAACGATCATCTGCTTACCAGGTCTCGTCTGTAAAACGACTGGTGCTTTCGGGCGGTCTAAGGTTCTCCGAAATGAGCCATAAACTTCAACCGGATCGTTCTTCGATTGTTTACAATAAAAAAAAAGCAACGGAAGATAAAGGAGGGACAGAAACTATCAGTCGTTTACGAGGATTCAGGCGAGCTCGTAACCGGGCAGTAAAGGTGGTAGGAATAAGGAGGACAAGGGGGAACGAAGAGTGGGAATCGGAACGGAAGTGAAAGAGGTCAGATCCATGCTCGGCGCCATCGCGGGGACCGATTTACGATCGCGAGCGTGCTTCGGCAGTTCGTTCTAAAGGGAAATCGTTTCTTCACCAGTGAAAAGGAGGATCGAGAGCAACGATCGATCAGGACAGACGATAAATTAGCATCGAGTTAGTATCCGACGTGCTCAAATTCATTGGCCCCCTCCCCCATTATATTCGCAAGGCTCGCGCTTGCGTGTGCACGCGCGCGCGCTCGTATGTGCATCCCTGTCCAAAGCAGCTCGACGGCTGGATGCGGCCAATTTTGCTGTTCAAATACGTCCCCGCGTGTTCGTGAGCTCTCGGCTTGAACTTGCTCAGATTCCACTGAATGGGAAAGAAACCCAGCGAACGGTAAATCCTCGGAAACCGGCTGACAGAGGCGACGAAGGGAGGCGGTCGAACGGGTCTTATCATTAGGATCGAATTCTGAACAGCTCAGGCGCCTTCCGCTCCAGGCCCGGAAACCGACGAATAAACCGATCGAACGTAATTGTTGCTACCGTTGCCTCCCCTAATTTCTATTGCCTGCGATCATGGCATGATAGGTATTCGGAGAACGAAACCCCTTTCCTTTGGGTTAATCCTTGGCGGCTGTTCCTGTATTCTCCTTTAAGTGGAATATAGTCATTTAGAAGTTCCTGATGCTAACGGATCTATTGCATTGGCATGGGTGGAATTAGCGTGCACTTTTTGAAAATGGGGGACACTTGTTTTGGTTTCCAAAAGGATTCTAGAGTGCGGTGCACGAGGATCACTTTATACCTGGTGAAACTTTGAGATGTCTGACTTGTAATGGTTTGGGTAACACCGTATTTAATTATGCAAGAGTGGTGTAACACATGTTTTGAAAGTTTCGTCAAATGTAATTTTAAATGCTGGTAGATTTCTGCCTCGATATTAGCCAAAAAAGATAGAAATCTAATCAAATTTCGTGCAGATGCAATTACTTACTTTTACAATGCCGATGATTTTTTTATTTCAAATTATATTAGTGACATAGTGATCTTCTTATTAGTGATCATAAATTCACCCTGTCGATCTTGAAAAAATATTTTCTTATTGTATAAAGGGACGAATGTAATCATTGGATTAAAGGAGTACGTGGGTATTTGACAGCTAAAATCAACGGTTGCTTCTGGGCTAGATTGTAGAGCCAGTAATAACTTAAAGTATTTGCTCTTTTAACAATTCTTTCTTGGGGATATACGACGTATTTTCAAATAAGAATGTTTAGAAAATATTAAAATACTAATATACAGGACGGCAAAGTGAGGGCTTGCGTAATGCGCGCCTCCATGCGGTGAACACGATTCCGATTAACCGATTCATCTAAAAGCAAAATCGTTGTATATGTGTATCCTTTAACTCAAAATCTACAATTTAAAACTGGGTCGAAAAATTTTAATAAAAAATTCACCGAGTTATACAACAGATATCAACTTTGAAAGATTTTACTGAAGAAATTCTGTGATAAATGTTGTCTTAAATGCTGTTAAAGTTATGCGATCTTAGTGAGCGAGTTCCACATCGTGGAGAAAAGTGTTTTATAGGTTCAATTAAAATTTCAACAAAAAATATCTATCCGTTCTCGAGTTACGATGTTCGCCGTCTTGAGAAACACAGTTTCGAGAAGACGGCTTTAAAGCCCGCCGCGGCGCGTTTACCTGCATTGGCCCGTCCGTTACTTTTTACGCTGTAACTCCCGGAATTTTCCGAATTTTTCAATGAAATCTCTTTTAAAATGCTTCTAAGACTCGTGACTACCATAAACAATCGAAAGAAAATTCGATTTTTTGATCCCGAAATACCCACGTACCTTAATAATAATCGATGAGATTGGAAAGCTACTAGAAGTACGTTTCCGATCTCACGTATTACTATTAATACCGCGATCAGATCCGTCCCTTTATAAGGAACGTGGACGCCGGTATTCCCCGTCGATGCTTGTAGAAGACTTTCAATAGCTCCGTGTTACAACGATATTGAAAATACCATGGAGACGTCTCCAGTTTTCAACTGTGACGCCGGGGCTTTCCCTATATATCCCCGTATAAGGTACAAAATCTCCCTTGGAATCTTCGAATTTAAATATCACTGAACATCCAGCCAGCCACGGATCCTGAATCACGCTCGGATATGAAGAACTCAGGGGCTTTAAACCAGTTGATCTTGCTATGCATTTATGGATGTCGAAGGCCCGAAAGACGTACTATATCGCGCGCTTTCCGCTTACGACGAATCGACTTTTCCTTCCCGATCCAGACCGGGACGAGCGTGTCGTCCTCTTCCTTTCCATTTCGGTCCGGCGGGCTTTCCTGCGCTTCCTTTTGTCCGACTCCGTGGGCTCTGTATTAGTGGATTTGAGGATGATCGGCGATTATGGTCTCTCCGCTAGGAGGGCTCCCATGGCCCAGAGGCAGCGCGGCAAGGAAACAGAAACATCACGGGGAACTTCTCCACGATTTCCCAAAGGGCCCCCCCTCGCCCTCCCGCGATAATTCAACGTCTACCCGGAATTCAGGCTGTCTTCTCTGGGACATCGAAGCCATCGCGGCTGGGCGTCAGTTCTCTGATTCTTTTCGAAATTTGATACGGCGAGTAAGAGGATAAGGAACGTCCGAGCGCGCTACGTACCCGCTAGACCAGTGCCCGGCGCTCTACTTTTACCCACGATCCTTATTCTTGGACGTCGACCGGTACGCTCTTCCCATTTATATCGGGGAAATAATCTCAAAGAACATTTAAGATTTCCCCTTGGCGTTTCTGTCAAATACGCTTTCCTGGCGAAGGTACGTAAACAGGGTATTCTTGAAAGAGGGTTGAGGGTGAATAGTGCTCGCTAAGTTGGGTGACAGATGCTTAATTAAAATAGGTTGAGAAATCTACTCTGTCTGAGGTAGAAGCGATTTTTGGTTTTCTATATTTTATGGGCTTATTTTTTATATAAAAATCTACTGAATGACGGAAGGATTTTTTTTTTAATGTATAGTTTCCATTATATCAACGAAAAATGGCTTCATAGTTATCACTAATGGCCGTTTTTCGTTGATAAAATCTAAACTATACAGTGTAGAAAAAAATCCCTCCGTCATTCCGTGGATTTTTATATAAAAAATAAGCCCACAATATTTCAGATATTTTTATTATAAACGTAAATATTTCTCTACAAAAAATTACCAAATGCTCTTTAAATGTTGCTCTTTTAAGTACAAAAAGTTCTGTAAAAATATCTGCTTCCGCTTTTTCAAAAAAAAATCACCGCTTTCAGCCTCCCGACTAGGTATAACTCCTTAACACGCGTATTCGCTATTACGTCATAATTACAACTCTGTACTAATTTAATTAATACACATAAATGTAACATATGCAGTTATTGGTACATAAAGCATAAGAATATCTTATACCTAATTGTAAGCACGCATTGCCTTTGTTTATCGCGGATAAATAAATACAACCAACACTGTCAATTTCAATGCGTTGAATTCTTCAAAATTCTCTCTAACATTTCAAAGACTGCTGAGCATTCTCCCGTTAAAGTAACAATTCCTTACTCTTATTAATATTCAAATACAGTCCACACAGCACAAAATACTATTAATTTATGAATTCATAATCGCACCCTTACGTCATTGGCCACCACCTAAGTATAACGCGAATAAGGTGCCGTCGATAAATTCGCGCTACGCAAATTCCACATTTCCGTGCCTTGGAGCGACGAGATCGCGCCCCGGTGCCCGTGGCACGTCGGATCGGAGGGACGGGAAATGGTCAGTTCCATTTCCGTTCGGAAGCTTTCCTCCTCTCGCGGCGTGTTGAAATATTACCGCAATACCGCACGGCAGAGGGTGAAGAAAAGTAAGCGTGAAATCCAATCGACCAATCCTATTTTCTCGCTTCTGTTTGCAGATTACCTCGATCGAGCGGAAAGGAAACGACGCCTCGGTTCGCGCGTCACGGAGCCGCTGATTTATTCGCCAGAGGCAGAGGGGGTGGGGTGGGCGGGTGGGGGGGGCGAAGGGGCAACGGAATGAAAACACCGCGGCACAGAGCGTAGGAGGCATAAGCAAATTACTGGATCGAGCCTGACCGCGTTAATCGGCTTTTCGCAGTGAGCTTTCACCTGAAGGTAAAAAAACGGTCCTGCATTAAATCGGCGTCGCGAGCCAACGGATAGAAGAAAAAAAGAAGAAGAGAGGAGCAGGAGGGGATAGGGAAAAGAAGGAGGAAGAAATGAGAGGAACGAGCCAGCGTAGAACATTCGAGCAGAGAAGGGAAACTACGCAGCCGCGGCGTGCATCGGGAATACTTATTCCGGAAATCCGGTTTGTCGGAATGAAGCCTTGAAATTGCCATCCACTTCTTTGCCGGTTGCGTTTCCGACTGCATACCGCGGCTCCACTCGCGGCGACGTTCCCTTCTACCTCACGGCCGAAGAAAAAGGATGGGGTAGCGACGAACCTCGCGGTCGGTGGCTTTGCATTCAGCCGGCACCAGGGAAAGTTTAAGCGACTCATGGAGACACTCTTGAAATTCACCCCCCTCGCGGCTCCTTAAGTTTCTAGCTCCCCGCTAACAGAAAAAGGGGGGGCCTTCGGTGTAACACAAGTGTTCCCGTGGATGCCGCAGTGGCGGTGGTTCTCTCCGGTGACATCGCTCCGGGATTTAATTGATCGTCGTGCGCGCGCGCTCGCGCCGCTGCGAGGGGTATTCGAGCATCGCTGTTCCTGACCATTCACAGTTTCAAATGACTGTGGTAAACGTTTCTCCCATTGTTGAAGGTGAAATAAGTGATTAATCGCGGAGTTCGTTACGCACCACTGTCGTAAATGATTTCCCCGTAAGAATCGAGAGACTCGGTGATGGTAAAATCGAAGCGTTCCCGCGGAACTTACGATGCAGAATTATGCCCCCCGCCCGCCCCGCATAATGGCGATAAATCCTTTAATAAGAGCCGACGTTATTGCGCCGCCATCTATAAATATTTCTCAAACGTATGCGTCCCTTAAGGGGGCAATATCCCGAAAACGAGGGCCGAGCCTTTCGATTTCGATCCTCCATGGAGAAGCTCGCCTCGTCCGCGGCAGGAACTAATATCCCAGAAAATATCTCAAGCATCGATTTTATCCATAGAATTCTGGGCCGCGTTCCAGTCGGGGCAACCGTCCTCTAGAAAAATCGCGGGAGCACGCGATCGAACGCCCAGCCCCGGGATTCTTCCGGGATATCCTCGGTGATCTGCCCCCCCCCCCCCCACCCCCCGTCGAGCGACCGTTTTCTAAGAGGATAATAAAAACCGACGGTGACTGCAATCGGGGTGTCGACTCCGTGACAACGGTCCTTTGTCTCTCCGCTGCGACAGGAACATTCGCAAATCTGCCGGAACGTTCTCCCGATAGGCATTCCGATGTGAAGCATTCGGCAGCGCGTCGTACCGGTGCGTCAAATGGAGTGTTTCGAGCCGAGGCTCGCTGGCGACGGTGGACTCGGCATTTCGGGGGCCCGTATTTACGCGACGCAGCTGGCGCGAATGGATTCACGGCGCTCGCGAAGATGGTCGAGAAGGAAGTTATTGAAGAGACTGTTCGCCATCAGCGTTACAAAGTGACCGTGTCTGAATGGCTTTCTCCCGCTTATGAGCACGGAACGGGTGGTAATCGCGTAACCCAGAGCGGGGGCTGAGCGGAAGAATGATCCAGTAGCTAACCGGGGCAAAGGACAGGAAGAGGGTCTGAAACGGTTTCGACCACTCTCTGCTCTCGGCCGTAGAAGCCGAGGATACGAATGGCGCGAGATTAGCCATCGGGAGAAGCTCGTGGGAGATTAGAGGGTCCGGCTCTTATCTTCCTATTTTTCTTCGAAGGGGGGCCCGGCAAATGTGAACGACAGGCCGCGCCGAGATACCGTTCGACAAATGCTAGTCAAGGGATAGAACTGGGTGATCCGGTAGAAAGGGAAACGCGAGGATGGAGAAGGACACCGTGAGACATTACAGAGCTTACGAGGGCTTCAAGCCCGCGAACAATGGCAATACATCGTCCTTGAAGAGGTCTACGTCGGACCGCTCGAAAATGCATCCGTCGAGACAAGTGAGGTGTCTCTGCTTCGGCGGAGTGCCGGACAAGGCCAGCCAGCACTCATTCCTCAAGGGTTTTATTATAAACCTCGGGATATGCGCCCTCCTAGTGGGTTACACTTTGCTCGGCAGTTTCATCTTCCTCGCCATCGAGGGCGGCACCGACGTTGGGATACAACAAAGGACACTCGCCACGACAATAGCGGGGAATCAGCCTATCAGACGGAACACGACCGCTTGGCTGAAGCAGGTGAGTGTAGGAATATTGATTTCCGTCCGCTAACTTTCTTCTCCTGGCTTGCGATCGAAGACTTTGCCGCAAAAAGGAACGCGGTTACGTGATTTGCTGAAATTGAGTTATAGGCGGCGTTGAATGTGGAGAAAAATTCCGAATAGATTAGCGCAGAGAAGAGACAGATCCAATAATTCAGTCCCAGGTTATACGGATAGTAATACTTTCACTCTATCTGGATTTGGTGAAAGAACGGAGCAGCTCCCTTATGTTAAGTAGATTTTTATACAATTTAGTGCAAAAAGGGGTCAGCCTCGAATTTTGAAAATTCGCCCCGCCATTTTTGCATAGTAAGAGTGCTAAATGCTGTATTAATATGTGGATCCTAAGTGGGTAAAACACTTTGAATATACATATTAGGGTGCCACTTATTTTTCGATCTTTAATTTTGAAAGGAGACCCCACCTAGTTTTGTTCCTTTTTGTCTAAAATTGCGCTACACCAAATTTCAGCTGATTCGGATAATATTATCCCGTGGCGACAACACGTGGAAATTAACAAAAAATTACGTTTTCAAATTTTTATCGAAGTATTTATCTTATTTTAAGTGTCCCAACTGTCTTCCAAATCCTACATACTTATATTCTAATTTATCCACTTAAAAAATTAATCACAATTCCGTAACTTATCAAAGTCAAGTATACAGTTTTACTGTTTTATTATGCTGCCTTTATAACTGATTTGATACACGGTGATTTACATAACCGTTACAGATAACGACAATTCTACGAGACAATGAAAATAAAATTGAATAGCCGAGGTTGATATTGCATTCCTTAATTTTCGTTGTTTGCAAGATTTCTTTGTAATTTTTTAAAGTTAAAGTTCAAATCGCCACGGTTTAATGTTATTCGATTAAGTTAAACCTTTACACATCACTACATTAGATTAAATGAAACAAAATGAGGGGGATCCCACGGAAAGTTTGATTTTTTTTTATTCAGTAAATAAGTGGCACCCTAATACATATGTCTAAAAATATTTTTATTAGTTTTCGAAAAGTTAATACATTTGGAGCTGCCCCCTTCTTGCTGCAAAGTCTTCAACTGTCGCGCACTTTCGGTGCACGTGGTTTGAATATTAGTTACTTGTTACCTAACAACATAACTCATTAATAATATAAATCGAGGATGCAACTTCAAACTAGAATGTTTTGCGCGCCATAAAACTAACCTACCGATTAGTCTATCCAGAATTTTTCGTCATTCTGCCCTATCGTTAAATTTTTTTTGGATATCTTAACTGTTGAGGCTACGAATATCAGTAATTTTATCAGATTTAAATGACCCATTTCCTTATTCAATTAATAACTTCAAGTACTACGAAAATAATAAAATAACTTTCAGCTAGTTTTATCATGTTTGAAGAGATGTAAGACACATAAATATTTAGGCAACTCCGTGTTCACAATATTTCACATCACTTTCATACGCAGTGGCTTATATAAATTCGGAGAAGGTTCTTCATAACTGATCAACTGGTTTTTTAATTTAGAAAAAGTAAAAACGTACTGAAAAGGTCTATGCCTTGATTGAACTTTCAAAGAATTTTCTCATGTCATGTTTTAGCACTACCTATTACTAAAAACAAAGGACGGTATTTAATTATACACAATCTATAACAAACTAAACAAATAGGAATGAATGGAGAATTCTAGTCGCTGATATTGAAATAATGTTAATATCTCAGTAACGTCTACAAACAATTTCCATAAAAACATGAACAGGAGAAATCACGCACCTATGCTCTCATTGGTATTTAATTTACTTTTAATGACGTACAGTTTCAAACACAGATACGCAGTCCCCATAATTTTATTTCCACCTCAATGAGAAGTAAATTGAAAATGCAGCAAATAACTCGATATCAGAATGAACTAATTGCAATTAATTGTTGAAGATTCAAATTTCGTGCTCGTATTGGCAGACTCTGGAGTGAAATGCATAATTCTATCGAAATGTGAATTTTAATAAATACAGTGGGGAAAAAGTGAACGACCATAATCCCATACAAAATCTCTATTTCGGTACCAGCTAAAACGATACAGTAGCTGTGCATTATTATCGTCATTCATCCTCCGCAGGTCGAAAAATATTTCACCTTCCCCACTACCTGTGAATCGTTCTTCAGCTATAGCTAAAAGTAAATCCCGATTTATCGTCACATCTCCTGTTCGGTCCCGCTTTCCTACCTGAAATGTCTTCGCTGTACCCGAAGTCAATCGAATTATCTGTGCGTTCTGGCGTTGGCGTTCGTTTCCAGCAAGTTTTATCGATCGAACGTCCCATCCAGTTTCTGCTTTCTTTAAAAGTGATACCCATTCCGCAAGGATTCCTGCGCAGAAAGGATATTTACGGTTTCACGATCTTATTTGTAGTTACTCTTCATGCGCCAAGTCCTCTAAGTTTCGCAGTAATTCACCACGGGATCTTTCTCCAAACAGTTATTTCTTTCTTCGATTCATCGTGATAAACAGAATTGTAATAACAGAAAAACGCAACAAATGATGCAAGAACAGTGGCCCAAGTTACGTTAGAAGTTCTCGGGAAATAGTGAAGTGTCGTGGATTAATTATACGTAGCTGTATAAATTGTTGGGTTAAGAAAACTATAGGCTCCAGTGACAAAGTCAGAACTACAGAGATGGTTGGATGAAAAATATCATGTTTCGCCCTAAAACCCAATAATAAATAAACACCACAATGTGCAGAAAATCACACTTAAAAAATCACGAGTATGTAAAATCAACTAGGCAGATTATTCAACACTTAAGGAGGGAGGCCTATTTAGGACGCTAGGAATAAGGTGATTTTTGGGAATTTTTTTTCTAAGAAGCTGCTAAGCGGATCTTTTCCAAACTTTCAGGCTATTTTAGTTCACATTCAAACAATAAAAATTAATTTCTTTGTTACACAGTGTTCGGTAGAAATGGAGATATATGAACACGTTCGCAGGGACTCGCGCGTCGCAGTTTCAAATTTGCGATTATGTTGGGGGCCTGAATTCTTCCCTGAAATAAAAAAAAACAAAGGATTTTCTTATTTCTCGTGTAATTACATTGTCGATGTACCTAACCGATGTACGCAAAGAAACGTTAAAAGTTGGCAAATTGGTGGGACTTCAAAGAAAAAGTTACGATTCTGCCCCAAAATATTTTGTACTATTTATAGAAAAAGAGTTGTTCAATTTAATTTACTTATGAAAGTTTTAGGTCCATCGACAATGTAATTATACGAGAAATAAGAAAACCCTTGGTTTTTTTGTTTCAGGGAAGAATTGGGGCCTCCAACATAATCGCAAATTTGCAACTTCGGCGGCGAGGCCCTACGAACGTGTTCATATATCTCCATTTCTACCCACCACTTTGTAACGAAAAAATTAATTTTTATTGCTTGAATGAGAACTAAAATACCCCGAAAGTTTGGAAAAGATCCGCTTAACAGTTTCTTAGAAAAATATTCCCTAAACATCACCTTATTCTTAGCGTTCTAAATAGGGCTCACCCCTTAAGAATAAACTGAGATTCCTACCATTAAATGATTTCTGCAATCGACATTTCTCCTCATTTAATTTCACTTCCCACGTAGCGATCTTTTCCTGCCTTCTAAATATTTTCTCAAACGTGCGCGCGCAATTGCATTCCTATTTGTTTAACGCAAGCATTCCCTGTGTTAAGGTTAATTACGAAGCTCGGGCGAAGACCGTTGAGAACATATGGATAATCACAGAGAGTTTGAACATCCTCTACCGTGAGAACTGGACAAGACTGGCCGCCCAGGAGATCGCACGTTTTCAGGATCAGCTAGTGAAGAGGATCACCGAGGACATGATGGTGGCCCAGAACGCAGGAACGTACATCGGAAGTTCCGCCAGCGATCCCGTGACTGAACGGCGTGTGCCTGAATACGAGTGGAACTTCGCCAAAGCGTTCTTGTACTCCCTCACGGTGTTGACTACGATCGGTAAGTAGTACCTATTACACAAGTACTTAAGGGAATTAACGGAGCCTTCGACGTCACTTTAGACCTGCTACTCACGGAATTCGTCGCTACCCCTTCGGTCTTGATTATGACTCTGAACCTAAACGACAGATCGGAACATCGATACTATAAGTTCCTGGAACGACGTCAAACTTTGATTAAATAAATAAGAGTTTACATGCGGCGGGACTTATTTATGCAGGATTCTTTAAGGGGGTAGGTAACCCTCAACAGCCCCAAAATGAGGCTCTTTTTTAAACGCATATTCTGAAGTAATAAATGAATATAGAGTTAATTTTTGTTTTAATTGTTAATTGTCATTTCGCTGGCTTCAATGCACAAAAAGAAAATTTTAAATATATTTACAGGGAAAGAAGTTGTAAATATAAATGTGAGAGCATGTGCGCGATGCACGTCTGATGGTGAACACGATTCCGGGCAGGTGAATTACCTAAAACACAGAGTACAGGCATTTTTATAATCTGTAAGACAGTCTCCATCTTGTGTCGGAAGCAAAATTTTGATAAACAAATTAATACAATTTTTATATTGATGTATATGATTTTATCCTTTGTTTGTGGGAAAAATATTTTTATCTTTTTTTTTTAAGAACTTATATTGAAAATGTGCTCCCGACAGATTGTGGGGAATAGTTTTCGGCACCTCCCTGTAAATTTTCATTGAAATCGTTGGAGCGGTTTTCGAGACTTTATGTTCACCGTTTTGCCGTTATGCGATCTCATGTGCACGCTCGTACATTTTTGGCTGTAGTTCCTTCAATTTTTTGAATTTCGGGGCCCGGTTGCGCTTAAAATACGTAGAAAAGATGTAGCTAACGGAATATGCAAAAAAAACCACGAATCGAATTTTCGAAAATTTTGAGGGTTACCTACCCCGTTAAAAAAAGGATTCAGTAGTTATAGGGTAGATAACACTCCCTAAGCTGACAAGAGAAGTACGGTAAATTTAAAAAAATCTGAAACTTTGCAGAAATGTAGCTCAAGTGATGTTGATAACGTAACTATTTTTTAATTCGGTAATAAAACGGCCCTAAGGGTGAAAACACCGTCTGGCAAAAACGGTGAGTTTTCAGATTATCGTGAATATCTACGGAACTGTAAAGAATATAAAAAATAAGTTCAATTCAAAGTTCTACGGTTCTTTATGTCCTATAATGCGGCGATAAAGAATTTGCGAGAAACATTATTTCTTCAAAAATTTCTCCCTACCACCCTTTTTGCGACAATGCTTTATCACCATATTGTAGGATATCGAAAGCCATAGAAGTTTGAATTGAACCTTTTGTTGATTCAACAATTTCTTTGAGGAGGTGTCTTCACCCTTATGACCGTTTAATTACCGAATCAAAAAATAGTTACGTTATCAGCATCTCTTGAGCTTTGATTTCTTTGAACTTGCGAGTTTCCGAACTTCCCTCGCGCGTCAAAAACGTTATTTGCACGGTCCACTTTTCGCGAGCTATGGAGAAAATAAATGCTTTTGGTTAAAGGCGAATCTTTAGCTCCACTTCTGAGATTTCAACTGGCAGTGAACTTCGGGTAAGTACCACTATCAACTGCTCCTTCCAAACACGATTAATTTACTCTTCGACGCGTGTCTAAGCCTGCGAGAAAACGTATCGAACAGGCACATCAAACAAGTGCCTCTAAAGGGGAGCATATTCCGTTGCAAACGTGCGCGAACAAACACTCCAATGAAACGGAAGACGGAACAGACCCGCGCCGTCCAAACAGGCTGGGCATTAATCGAAACGCCAAACATTGAGATTCGGACGTCGTAGCGTCGTATCCAGGGGACACGCCACCTTCGTGGATACAAAATGAAACGACGAAGACGCTTTTACGTCGGAACGATTCTCGATAAAACGTGTGTCGCTTTCGTTGGCGCGGGGTATGCGGCGCATAGCTGGCCCAGGGAAATGGAACGTGGCGAGGAAAAAATGGCACGGGGGCAACAAGAGAGTCAGTGGTTGCGAGATCGAAAGAGCGAAACAGGGAAGGGGCCAGTATTGCGAGCATTAATTTTTAAGGCAAACAGAGTCCAACATTAACGTGTAATGGCCGTGGTTCGGGACGATCTTCTTTTGTCCGCTTTACATATCGGCAGGCAGGGTTCGCGCGTTCCCCTGCGGACAATTTCAATGCGTCCAGCTTAGCGGCGTTCGAACCGAGTGACGTCACGTCCGATCGTTTACTCTCGTTATTACTGAAGCAGATTGGAAGTCTATGAGTTTTGTGGATATTACGAAAAAAAAAAAGGGAACAGGAAAACACATAGGAGAGACGCGAAATAAGGGGAATATCTCTATAGATATTCGGGAACAAGCGGGGATACGAAACAGCTTATCGAATTATCGTTGCAATATACGTTTTTCTTTCTCCTTTTCTACCTCTCTTGCATCGACAATTTCTGCCGTGAAAATTCAGCTAGCCAACGCCACCAGAAGCTCTTCACCTGCACTTGCATATAACGCGGCAGGAATTTATGCGATTTCCTGTTTAATTCTCGACGTGATATGCAATACGATCGAGTTAACGTTTGAATAATTACGGATTGAGATTTAGTTGATCCCTGTGAAGAGACGTACACTTAGGACTAGAAAAATCTGGTGAACTTTGAAAATATTTTTTTATTTATAAATCTTTAAATGCATCTTGAAGTACATACTTTAGTATAGCAATTATTGTGTAAATTTAATTCGAAAACTAAGAAGATTGAATTATGTAATAGCGTTTTTCTCGAAATGATATTTTAAAAAACGGTGACTAATATTTCTTGAGAACCGGTGGACCGATTCCGTTGAAATTCGGAACAGAGGTTTTTGACAAAATTGTTTAGTTGTTGTAGAAATTTTTTTTAATGTCATAGCTCATTTTTTTCAATTAAAACAGGATGATTTTTACTACGGAGTCACACATCTGTATTCAAATGGCCGCCCTTTGCGAGAAATTGATATTTTTAAAATCGGTTACGATTTCTTTTTTGTTTGTTTTGGGTAAAAACTGTGGGAGATATTGTGGTTAACTGTTCTGTTAAATCTTCTTAATTTTAGAATTAAATTTACAGAATTGTTACATTAAAGTATGTATTTTAAGATGCATATGAAGATTTTTAAATTGAAAAATATTTTCAATAAAAGAAAATTGTCAACATTCACGCTGGTTTTTCTAGTCCTAGGTATATGTTGCCCCTTAAGGATAATATGAAAGAAACTTCGTACGCTGCTTATGTCTGATATTAGTAATTGGTTTAATACTTCTGTTTCCATTAAAGCAGCAGTTTTACGATTCAAATCTTTTTCGTGGATGAAAAGTTATACATGAACTATGAATATCAGTGTCAGTGCCTTACTTTTACAGTTGAGAATGCACTATTACAAATCGTAACAATAAACTTACCTCTCAATTGTAGCAAAAACGCTGTGTTTATGGACAAACGTAATATTCTAAATTAACTGAAACAGTAGACAAGGTGTTGGAAGTTAACATTTGCCAGAAAAATATTCTTCTCCTCGTTCTTCTCCATATAATATGTATTAGGTTATTTATAGTTTCATTTATGAGAATCGTATGTATACACGCTAATAATTAATATTCATTAAATTCATGGGACTTGGTTACCGTCGGTAATTAAGAAAAATTCTATATTCGGAACATGTGAACAAAGTCTATGCGACAGAAGCACTTAGGTGTCTGTTTTTAATATAGGCAGGTAATGTAGTTAGCTTTACGAGAGTGGTATAGGTACATATAACAAGGTTTTATTTTTCTTGGAGAATATTTTTAAATAGATAAAAGAAAATATCAACCTCACAAGTCATGTGCACCTAACTTCATGGATGAAATATTAATATCAATATATTCCGAACCGAATACAATAGGTAAAACTCGACATAAAGCATTATATGGTTTTATATTACTATTTAATTAGATACCCATGTTTCCTTGTTAACCTTTCGATATTAATTAATTATTCTCATATTGTCGTTGTCTCTCTGCTCCATTTCGTTTCCATATTTTTCGTTTCGCTTCTCTATTGTAATTAAGCTTCCAGCCTCCCTATCTCTTTCAATTACATTTTCCTCCATTTTCTTCGATCCACCCCCTAACTCCTCTTTTAACTTTCTGTCCAACCTTTCTTTTGTCATAATCCTTTCTCTAACTGCTCCCTCAGTTCCCTTTACTTTCTTTTCGAGATTGAAAATGACCGGTCACGAGACGGAACAAATTTACACTCCGATTTAAACTTTAAGGAAAGCTACACTGTTTTGTAAAAATTAAAGAAAGGAAGTTTAACTTAGTAACAATTGACATTAATTACCAGTTCTTCAAATGTAAAAGATGCATTTAATTGTTCCATCTTAATTTCAAATACTGCTCCGTGTACTTGGATTTAATACGCTTCGAAGATCCTTTATTCACTTTCGTTGTCACAGTTGCAAAGAAGCAAAGCAAGGGACTTTTGAAACAATATGATCCAAAAAAGATGCCGCAGGAAACTAATTCCTTTCTGGAATTCTTAAGCTCACCCATCTGATTTTCTTTCGCCAATCTGTACCTTTCCTTGTGAAAAGATACTCAGCAACTTTTTGCCAGGGTAGTGAATGTATCTGGTAATTGAATTACAAAAAACACCCTGGTCCTTTTCATCGACATGGTTGAATACAAAAACATTGCTTGAAAATTCTTCGTTTCTTTATTTACCTAAATAATCCAGTTCACCGCAGCAATGGTGATTAAGGGCAATAACAAAATAATAATATACATAAGACTGCATAGTTTCAGAAGGGTAAGATTAATTCTTTGCTGTGGAAATTTTATTTAATGGTCATCCATATTCCGCGAACATTGATGTAACTAGGATTTATTCGTAACTATACCTAAAGGTACGTAAACATATCGTGGAATAAATTCTGAAGAGAATATCGGGTATATGTATTTCTTATTCAACGATAACTTTTCTGCAATTTTTCTTATCCCCTGCCGAGAGAAAAGGCGAAAGCTGGAAGAAGCGGATAAACGCATGAAAGGAAGAAAGAAAATTCTCCTCTTACTGCTGGAACATTTCGATACGCGGACTTAAAGAAAGAGTTGTTGTAACCAACGAGCGTTATTTTTCTGGGGTTGGAGGTGTCTCGAGGATTTCTAAGGGATAATGAACGCCCGCTCGCGGAAACTCCCGAGTGTTGGCCAAGGAAGTTTAGTAAGGGCGAGGCACTAAATGTCGCCTTGCTCATTCACGATACAAAAGTTGCTTTAATTGGCAAGAAGATGAAAGAAAAACTAAACACGCACGCACAGTCCGCGCTATTTAAATCAATCAAAATCAGTGGACTTTTAAGTAACATTTCTGTTTTGAAAAAAAAACGTCTAATTTTTAGTTACGGTTAATACTTTCCACGCTTTGCATTCTTGAATAAAAAATTATGTAATTGCGTGCATCTTCTTCCACCCATGATTATAATCTACTGAAAGTACCTATCATATGAGTCTGCATCTCTGAACTTCAATGAACTAATTTTTATGATCTTTACGAGCAATACTAACGACATGTTACGTTAGAATTGAAATGAAATCATTGAGTAAACGAAGAACCTAAAATTAAGACTACAAAGCAATTTGCATTTACATGTAGCAATTAATTATATTCTGGGAAGTGGTTGAATTTGAGGGTCGTAGAGTTTCGTCCCTTACAATTAGCCTGCAGCGCCTGTTAAATTAACTCCCAGTATTCCACCGAAAACTTCGCGTTGACGAGGCTGAACTTGATATCTTCTTCGTTTCGAGTAAGGAACTTTCTAATTGCTCGCTGCTGTCGCGTTCCAAAAATTTCGCCGTTTCGTGCGTTCCAACGACGCGACGTTCTTCGGAACGATACAAAACGTAGCGTCTAATGGTTTGCTCAGCCGATAGTTCCGCTAGTAATATTAAATAGCCTTTTTCAGAGTAATATAATAGTAGTCGCAAGAATGAAGGACCGTCCGAAGCTCGTACCACGATCATTAAGCACGCCGACAAAATGTAATCGAATTTTTCGTCCCTCTGTTTCTTGTGACGAATTTCATTCAGACCCCTTATCGATCCGCGGTACGCAAAACGAGCCGCACCCAGGATGCGTCCAGGCAAAACGTTTCGTTTCTTGCTTCTCCCCTGAAGTTTCCGTAATTATTCCAGACGCGGAGGAGAGCACTTTTCGACTGACAAAAAATATCGATGGCAAGACGGTCGGTGACATTCTATTAAAGGTACACCGGCCGACAAACAATCTCCGTGCATGTATACAGTTGTCGAGATGGGTTTCTCCTTTCAACTAGACCGGGTAAAGTAGAATGCAAATATCAGCAGTGGAACGAAGGATATTAATGATGAGAGTAAACAAGATTCGAGTCACCGATATGGCTTAAATTTTTTAAATACTTAGTGCACATCGTTTACAACAATGCATTAAACATGTAAGGTGCATTACTCCAAATTCTGTATGAAAATTGAGTTCGAATTTTTGTCTTTGCCAGAATCTTGATCAGAAGCTAGTTAAGCTTCAGTCTACTAAATGTTTTTACATTTTTTCTTAATTTTTACTGGTCTACGATTTATACATAATATTCGGGCCAATATGCATGAATGAGAAAAGAAATTAAAAAATATTAAAAATGTATACAAATGTCTGGAATTACTATAATATACATACATAGGTTACAGTTGAGCTGATACTGAAATTCAATTAAGAATTCAATTTTGCGTATGGGCACATTTGAAGAATCTGGAAGAAACAAAACTTTGTGCTTGATATATTATTATACGTGGTATGTGCTAACAATACTTATACAAAAATTGAGCCAAATCGGTGAATTTGCTGCACTCCGATCATAAGGAACTTCTATTAGCCGTTTAATTGTGCTGCATTACAATGATTACATTAGGAGGAAAAAATCAGGGAATGTCACAAAACTGCTTTATCGAGAAAATTAAGTCTTAATACTTTAATCCATCAGTAAAGACGCAAGGTTCAATGAATTAAATTTTCTTATATAATTTTCTTTTTAAATAATTTCTTGTTTTACCTTGACGACAGAAGCTTGAAGCTTAATAATTAGCTTAATAATTTTCTTCTTAAATAATTTCTTATTTTACCTTGACGACAGAAGCTTGAAGCTTATTGTTAGCTTAGAAAAAGAATGGGCACATTCCATATTTTGTTCCTGTGCAGAGTGAATATTTCCTGTTTTTAACCAGTACCTACACCAAATATTTAACGTTATCTTACGGGGGTATTTGAACTTTCCACGGTTCTGTAGTCCCAGTTATCACCAACAAAATATGCTATGAATCGCAAAATCACGAAAAATGGGCATTCCTCGTTTTTCCCCTTACCCTTCGTATATTCTAATTTTACATATGAAACATTATTTTAATATAGAGAAAGCACTAAAACAGGGTTCAAGACTTGTAGGGTACATAACGTGAACCAATCTGAGTGAAGAGGGTTTAACGAACATACATTAATGCCCATAAGTATTTAACTAAGTAGCTACGTGTCTATAATGTTCCCAAATGTTTTGCAAAATGTTGAAAAAGTATATTGTCTATAGAAAACTAGAAAGTAATTTAAGATAAAAGGGGTTGTAAACTATTGTCAGTGGTTTCTTCCCTTTATGAGCATCTGTCTTTAAAAAAATGTTCAGCTACCATCGCAATATCTCTCGATAAATTATAAACTTTTCTTTAACAAAACTGACAGAAGATACCAAGTGAAAAAGTAAAAGAATTGCTTTCAAAAGGATTACACTCTTCTACTATTAAAAACAGAAATCCCAACTACAGATGAATCTACATTCTACGCAAAGTAGAAGCCTGAATTACTAAAAATTCTTTCCAAACAAAAGTAAAATTGCTTATTTTGCACATTCTGTGTCATTTTATTATAGCCACATACTACCCTTATGCGAACAGAGAAATATGTACTTATAAGCGGTAGTGTAGATCGCAAAATAAGAAATAATAACAACAGTCAACCTATAACGTTTATATAAATGTTATTATAGTCCCATCATATTTAATATTTGTTACATTAAAATCCACCCATATTCGTGTAGTGGAAGAATCGAAAACGATGGAAGAATCCGAAAAGAAACGAAGCTTGAAGAAATTTCATTACCAGACATTCCTAAATGCACAGGAGCCCACCGTACCTTAGCGAACGTTCTCGCAAGATCCGTGGCTATTCGGATGCCATCGCTGTTCGGAAATATCGCATGACATTTACGACAAATCTGGCATAGCTCTTGGGAGCATAATCCAGTTTACGTATCGCCCGAGACGGATCGTCCGTTTGTATTTCGCGATATGAGGTCGCATGAATATTTGGCCGATTGCCTCTCCGCGGGCAGGAGTTACGTATTCAGAAAATGGTCCGAGCGCCGCTGGACCAGGACCAACAGCCAGCGAATACGGATCCCGAGGATCAAACTCGATTTTTATCCCCTCCGAGGGTATTCCTTGCATTTCACCTGCCCCTATGTGTTCTTAGAGCACTTTATCGGCGAACGGCCCCGGATATGGAATTCCCTGAATCAAATATTCTATCCTTCTCGTTGATGCCAGGCGCGCGACAGAGTCCCCGAGTGTCGTGTTTATCTGCAAGATTGATACGTTCATGGGAGAGGAAGCTGTTGTCGATGGATTCTGCGATCTGTAAAATCGCAGATTCCTCCCGGACCCCGTGAAGCAGTACTTGTTTCTGCTGCTTCCTCTGCTGCGACGCAACGTTTCGTTAGTCGCGGATTAGACTCGAGGATCTTCGCTGAAACGTGAGAAAGAATATTCTGGCCAGAGGGGGTGGGTTCAGAGAATGACAAATTGCTCGCTCTGATTGAAAACTGGAAGACACTGATTAGCTGTAGGAAATTGAAGTATTCTTGAAGTATTCCAGTCATTTCGTGGTAAATTTAAAAGCTTGCAGGAAATTTTAGAAGCATGAAAATTGGTTTGGTGCTGAAGAAAGGGAATGTTTTTTGCAAACAATTGTAAATTGCGTGATTATGTTGATAGGCGAGTTAAATTATTAAAAAATAGGGAACATCTTTCGAGTATGAGTTAGGGGCGGGGGGGGGGGGGGGGGGCAACAGGGTAATTGCTCGAAAATTATAGGTATCTTAGGAAATTTATTAAAAGCAAACTACTTAATGAATCTTTTTGAAACTTTCGGGGCTTTCTATTGGATATTTAAGTTATACGAATTGTTTTTTTTTTCAAATTTATTTAAAGCAGATTTGTAACCTGTACAGGGCCAGTAACTTTGCGCTGCAAAAAATCTGGTTGTCAGTTTTCTGACGAAACGGTGGTTCTAAAATCAAGAAACCAAAATGTTTTAGGAACTATATGCAGATGACTGTGACACACCAGGAGATTTTTTTGATGGGTCGTTTCCTTCTACTTTTTTTTTTACCGAAAGAGATTAATTTACTAGAACCGAATTTCACAATTTTTTTCAGAGGCTCGCCGTTTTGTCATTTTTCAAAATTGTCAAAATCGAACCCGTTGTGCCATAGCCATCCGCATATAGTTTCTACAACTTTTTGGTTTTTTGATTTCAAACGAACCGTTTCGTCGGAAAGCTGTCAACCATTTCAGTGGAAATTTTTTGCTGCGCTGAGTTAATTGAAGTAACAATTAGAAATTTTTTAGATATCTGCTGCAAAATGTTAACAAGTTTTAAGTAGACCTATAGTCAAAAATATATCAAATGTGTTGCAAATGTGGTTATTTATTTACTGAAAAAAAAATGAAACGTGTTTATAACTTTTCTTCCTTGCCTTTTCGATTTGCAGTAAATTATTAGTAACTGGTTAAAAATAGGTCGAGCGTCAGAACACTCAGGGAAATCAAAGCACGAAGCACCACAGCTTTCGAGGATCACCCAGGATTGTATCCTCTCTAAGCTCTTGCACCACGTTTTCGTGTACTTATTTCACCGTCTACTAAATCTACACATATAAAATTAACCATTTTGAACGCCTTCTGAAATAAATAGCTCCAAAGCACCAGCACCCTTAAATCTTATACAGTTCCTTTCTTCCCATAAACACGTCCTTTCAGTCATTCAAAAAATGTATCATCCTATTTAAAAAAAAAAAATCAATGACCTTGAAATCTCAAGAAATGTGATCTCGAAAGAAATTATTACTTCACAGCAATATTTGCCAATTCGAACAGAATAATTCCCTCCTCCAACCATTTTTTTTATATCGTCGAATGGAATGGAGACGTTTTAGGTTCTAATCCAAGTGACTCGCCCTTACCATTCTAAATTCTTCTTTAACTATATTTCCATCGAACAGAGCCAAAAGTATAATACCTATTAAAAACATTTATTTCTCTCATTTTACAATTGACGTTAAAGTTCCATCCCCTCGGACGCCCAGCGCACCCCTCAGTGATAGTTCCTCCCTAATCAAGCAACCTAATCCTAGCCGTGCCAGTACAATCCTTCAGTCCACAGAGCAACGCATAAATCACCATTAAATTGCCTCGCATTTGGTTACGATGCGTCGCGAGCAGCCACGGGATCCCCCCAAGCGTTCGTAATAGATACAAGCAGCGCGTTTTCAGGTTTTGTCGGTTCCTGTTCGACCTTCGAACGGCGATAGTCAGGGGAAGGATCCATTAATCATCTCGCGTGGTTACTTTCCTGTTGTTGTGATCTCCATCCTTTCGTTCCTCTATTTGCCATCAGGGGTAGTCGCGTATTCCCGCCAGCTTTTTTCGAGACGCGTATCTGCAGCTTCTTCAGCAGGGCGCGTTCCACTTTTCTCTCTCTCTTTCTCTCTTCCTATCCCCGTGCCGGTGTTTTTGTCAGAGACAGTACCCCATTTTATACGGGCACTATAATTTCCCTTCCGCCATTTTCCGTCGGTCCACGCGCACTTCGAGGGGCACAGGAATGGAGAATGAAGAAGGTGCGACGACGGGCATCGACAACTGGCCGCCTGAAGAGGCCAAATGCACCTCACACCCCTCCCGTTCCCGCCAGTTTCGTGAATTTTAATCAGAGGACTCGAGGCGTCCTAAGACGGCCTGGGGGCATTCGACTCTTCCGCGACTCGCTAATGGATTGCTAGGTGAGAAGAGGTCGCGGACTAATCGCAATTTTGTTCCCGTCCCGAGCCGTGTTATACCGCCGAGCTCTCCCATCCTTGTTTCTTTCGTAACCCCTTCTTTCTTCCCGCACGGCTGATTGCACTTCGATATTGCAAATCGCCACTTGAAACGCGCAGACCCGTTCAACGGATGGAAAATTGAATGGGACTGAAAGATTGGAGAGTTTTTACCCTCCCTTTTGGACCAAAAAAACATTGCAAATTAAGGGAATAAAAAAAGGGGAATCGTGAAACACTGAATACTTACCTTTGAAGAGAATGTGAGCTCCGGGAAACGAAGGGCGTCGAAATTTGCGAAGTAAAATATGATGCATAGTTAGAAGAGGAAAAGATCCGAGTGCTGTAAGGGAGTTTTAGAAAACGGATGCTATGATTAGAAAGTTTTCACTGTAAAGAAAAGTGACTGTACTGAAATAGAAAATAATAGTAAAATGAGATTACAAAATTGGAATAATGTATCAACATTTTTGTGTAAAAATTTTTGCGAATAGTGACCGAAGGATTTTGTTGAAAATTCGTTCATTTATTTCTATTTTACCGAAGATTAAAGATTCAATAAAAAACCAACAATGACAATAACACACAAATGGTAGCAACCACTAGAATAAAAAAATGAAGCAAATCCTAGCAACAATTGTGAACGTAAAAAAAATTAACAATGAAGGTAATATTAACGACTAATAAAATGCAGATTAAGTCCACCTTTGTCCAATATTCATTTGAATGTACGTGAATATACATACACTAGCATGTTCAAGCCAGATATTTTCAAATACAAAGATAAAAAGTTTCTTCCGCTTACAATAAGGAAATATAGGTGTAGGATCTTGAAAACATATTCTATGAGTTAATTACAAGTAGGGAATACAATCCCGGGATCCCGCGATCCCGGCTGTTTTTTTGATTCCAAAAATCCCGGGATTTGATATAACTAATCCCGAGAATTTCGGGATTTTTTAAAAAGGTGAATTACTTTATGAACTGCTGAAAAATATATAAATAAACATAGTCATTTCATAATAATATGGACAATAATAATAATGATTTATTTAAATAATAATATTAAGTCGCATATAACTAACTGAACTATATTTATTTTTACAATGATATTCTCACTTTCCGCTATTTCGAAATCGCGCGAGTTGAAAATCGCAACTTAACTGAACACGTAAATCGAAACATCGTAGATATATGTACTTTAGGTGGTTTGCTGTTTCTTGGTTCGCATTTCCAAAAATCTTCATAATGGTTTACTGATATTATTTACTTATTGAGACTTAACTATTCTTCTACTGTTTTTATTATTAAAAATGACTTTAGCTTATGTTTCAAACTAAAGATAGAAAGTAAGTTTCTTTACTTTAAATAAAGATTTAGAATTTTAGCACATAATGAATCATTACAAGCTTTTATTTAGCTTCACTTGTGAGTTTGTTCGTTTGTTAGTTTGGGAGGATGAAATCTTGTAAGCTAATTTTGGCCCACTTCCACATGTCCGATCGACTTGAAATTTTGCACACATACGTAGTTCCGATGACAATACAAAAGCTTGTTTTTAAAATTTTTTTTTAATATTTTATTTTAATTACAGAAATTTGCTATTACCCAATCTCGTGATTATTCCTGAAATCCCGAGATAGACTTTAAAAAATCCCGGGATAGTAAATAATGACCGGGATTGTATTCCCTAATTATAAAAAATACCTATACAGTAAGTATTAATGAATAAAAAAAAATGAATGAATTCCCGTTTTTAAAAATGGAACGAAACAGGTCTCCATCGTTTAAAACGATTCTTAGGTGTGATTAGTTCGTTCTTCCGCGCCGTGAGTATATATCAATCAAATTCGATAACACAGAAACGAAGCAAAAAGAGAATAGAAAGGCGTTTCAAGAGGTCGTGGGGAAGTCTAGAAGTGGCGAAGAGGTGATTCCCTCTTTTCGTGTTTCCTTGGATTCGAATCACGCCTATCTCCTCGTCTTCCCCTGCTTCTTTTCTTTCGCGCTCCCCAGCTCACTTCTCATCTTTCAGGCGTTGCAGCGCGTCAAACTCCTCAGACGTCCTCCTCCACCTTCGTGTTTCCCCTCTCGTCTCGCTGCCCGTAAAATTGCAATTTTCGTTTTCTGTTTCCTTCGGCCCATTCGACCAAGCAATGCCACCGCGAATTTTAACCGATCTCCGATCTCCCGTGCACTGACAGAAATTCCACGTCATTTCAATTGCGCTCCGTTCGCGTAGAAAACCGAACGGAAATTATAATTCCTTCCATTTCCCTGCCTTCCTCTGTAGAGAACGTACATTTCAAAATATTGTCCACGATTGTGCTATGAATTATTATTTCGGTTCTGTGGTAGCGCATCTTGGGGCAGAGGGGGAGGGCAAGGGTGCCCTGGCACCCCCAAAGGTAAAAGAAAAAGGAGATTAATGGAACCACGAGCGAAGTAAATCAAGAGCTTTGTAAAAACAAAAGAAAAGTGGATTTTCTTCTTTAAATAAATTTTTATAATGACCTATTGAATTTGCATTAGAAATATTTTTATTCGTTCAACTTGGCTCCGCCCAAGATTAAATCCTGAGTGCGCCACTGTATAGTGTATAATATTTTAAAGCAAATATCGTGTGAAGGCTCGTCCTTAAATTACGTAAAGGTAATTTTGGCGATTTCTCACCCCCTCCCTCCCCCAGTATAAGAATTCGTAAGATTTGATATTGCAACCCCCTTCTTACGTAATATTTTTTACATTGAATTTTGCAATTATTAAAATTCTTTTAAAGGTTTATATAATTCATTTAACTCGGTTTCGGGAAATTTAAACTAAAACAACTTTTCTGGAATATTAATAATAGAATTTGTATTTATTAAACATTAGGTTAAAAAATATTACGTAAGACGCTACCTGACTCCCACCCCCTTGTAAGAAAACGTAAGAAAATCGCGACCCCCCCCCCCCTTAAAAAGCCTCACGTAATTTAAGAACGACCCCTGATTTAATTAATGTACCGAATACTCTAATATATACGACAGTTTTTCTAAAAACGTTGCGAAAAGGGAAAATGAAAATTGTGTACGATAATGCATATCTATTGTAAAGTGTGAGGATTAATTGTTGAGAATGGAAAAACATGACATCACCTGATGTCATTACTTATCAATGTTACAAATTTCTTTTTTCATCTCTTGAATGTTATAAAATCGATAGTATGCACTAAGTAGTTGAGGATAAGTGTAGTACAAGCTACGATACACAGTTCTCAATGATACACCAGTAGAACAAAAGTGCAAGTGGTTTATAATTTCCAATAATAGAATATTATAAGCTAATAAGTCATTCTCATTACAAAATAAATAGATTTAAGGGCTAAACTAATTTTCACTATTAATTAATAATTATGGATACCCAGATGAGTGTTAGTCGCTTTTCTAAACTCATAATCAAATTCCTCTATCCTATTCCATCGTTCATATTGTCCGAACGCAAGATATATTTATAATAATAATACAAAATATATTTGCGAACTTTGCTATGCAATGTTTTAATAATCCGTCGTACTGCTTTGCAAGAAAAATTCTTTGTGCCATTGTGAAAAGTTAGTGCCCAACTTTTCTTTACGCTTCCTTAACAGAATTATTATTCAGTCGAATACTGATCTATTTAGCATCCCCAGCCTGCTTTCCTAAAGCAATGAAACTGTCCCGAGATCAAAGGAGGAACAGTATCGATAATTGACGTCAAATTCATTAAGCTTGAAAGGAATCGTTTCTCATCTTCGATTTACTCTTCCTTCTGGCCTCCAGATTTTCACCGTCTGTTAGCGAAACTTCGTGGAATCGATGATTACAAGATGGTCGTCGAACAGAAATTATACTCCTTTGAAAAGCCAGTATCGGGCAGGACAATAAGGGTGTACGAGAAACACGGATAAAAGTAACGAAATAATAAAAAGCCTAATACTTGGGTCGATACGAAAAACTCGACACTTTTATTTATATATATTTCAAGATCTTTCTTCTTCATCGAAACAGTAGTATACTATATGCACATAATACCTATTATATCTGTCGACGTCGCCGTCAAACGCCACGAGATGATGGATTTTACCTTTCTCTTTCAAGAATAATAATATATACGAATGATCGATCGTTACTCGAGTGGAATTGTGCGCCTCGCAAGATATATATTTTTTAATCTCACCCCATCTCTCCCGTCACTTTAACGTTTCCCTCGCCTCGTCGCGACGTTTCGGACCATAGATAACTTTCCGATTATGTTTCCTCTTCAGAGTGCCATGCCTCATAAATTGTAGATTGAATAGGCGAAACGAACGTCTGAGAATATATTTCTTCTAATCTTTCCTCTCCAATGGAACGTACGTGTTTCGCGGCGTTTCGGCCGACTTGCACGATTTTTCTATTTTCGAGAGTCCACACTAGGGGAGGGTATTTCCCTCGATTCCACTTTCCTCCTTATATTTCTCTTACTGTCTTTACTTCCGTCCTTTCTTCGAAACTCTTATTTAGTGCATGCACTACTGAGGCAACGTCGAGGTAGTGAAGTTTCCCGTAGCATTTGGTCAATGATTATTTAAGCATGGTACAAATAATATTAATAATTGTAATAATAATTCTTTATTGCACCAGTAGATATTAGGAAAATATCAAGAAGATAGAAAAAACAAATACATATAAGAAAATAAGAAAGAGAAAATTAGTAGTGTTAGTAATTATATAGTATGTGTAAAAGCAGAAGTAGAGGGCAAAAGGCGAGGTTCAGCTGTCAGCTGTTTTTAATCAGTAATAGTGCATTCAAAGGATCGGAGTCAACTCTAGATTAAAATCAAGGCAACTTTCATATTTTTTAATTTACTGGTAGAAATACTAGGGTGAAAAATAATGCAGCATTTTCTCGCTTCTCCGCCTTTATTTATTCATACATTATCCATAACAACATCCTGCATAACGAAAAAAAGGATAATAAAATTTACTCTCATTTCACAATTTTACATACTCTAATTAATTTGATACCCTGCAATTATGTCTGCAGCAGTAATGTATTCGGGGCGGCATAGAAAATTATATAAATGTTGCAGCACACTATCAAGCATACGGAATAATTCACCATTCTTTTTAATAACACCCCGACATCACATATTTTTCTAATTTTAATTACTTAGATAACAATGTATTAACACGAAGTGAACACGAAGTGAACACGAAGTGAACACGAAGTGAACACGAAGTGAACACGAAGTGAACACGAAGTGAACACGAAGTGAACACGAAGTGAACACGAAGTGAACACAAAATGAACACTAAAATCATTAATTTATTATCAATAATGCAAACAATTTATCGTTACGAGTAAACGTATCACTTAGGTACTGACACTTGGTGACATGAAATATAAACTCAAAATAAATTATTAAAAACAGCTGTCAGCTTTGCGTTTGTCACGTTCTCCTTTAAAGAGATGTAATCGTAGAATTCAGATTGGTAACCAATAGACGGTATCGGGACGAAACAATTTGCAACAGTAATGATTCCGAGGAAACAAGTGCTTTAAACAGATGGCGATGGCGGAAGGGGCGAGCATTGCGCTGCAGAAAAATTGCAAGGGGGTTGGAAGGTTGGAACGATGTCGACAAGACAGAAGAAGGCGAGAATAGTTGCCTTTGATTAATGCGATACGCTCCCGCGTGAGAAAACGTAGTTCACGCTCCACGTGGAAGCACTTTCAGTCCAGAATACAATGAATTTCGTATCATAAAACAGCCCGAAAACTTTTCTGCTGCATCAGATTCTTGTTCGCGTTCGTGCAAAGCACTGAGCATTAATTTTCATTTATTATAAAAGGTTACTGGCTCAGCTTCATTATACTGCAGCATGTTACATTATTTCACCCTAACCAAACACCTACCGTTTTTCTGAAATTAAAAATGAAAATCTTCTGTTTTCACGAATTTATTTTTTATTTTCATTTTTAATTCTTTAATTTTATGACACATATAAAGGTATAAACATTACCTCTGGTAACGGTATTATAATTGACATTACGAATAACTATATTTACATTTGAATGCAAATAAATATTTATCTCATCCTGCATGACACATCACATCTGGTCAAATAAATAAAATGTTAGCTTTTTAAAACGACTAGCGACTTCTGCAAATTATGACTAAGTAGTGTGTATTTGTCATTTACAGCACTGGCTATGCATAAAAGGAGCAGAATATAATAGCTAAACGATAATTCAAACAATACTAGTGCAAAATACATATTACACTGAGCCTGCACAAAGAAGTTTTCTAATATCGGCATAAATATCGTGTCTTAGCGTGCAAGCCCATATTATTCCGTAAAAATTATTACACCTAAATCCGCATAATACCGGGCTGGTATATTCCAACGAAGACGGTCGGACTTGCAGATGCACCACCGTCCCAACGAACGCATTAACCATCCATCTGCTTGCTTTATTTGTTCTTGTAACCATCTCCATAAAAACTTAGCCGTGTAATCCGCCATGTTTCTTTTAACGTTTCACACAGACGCCGCATTCCCTATCCTTTTTAAACGTATTTACGGAAGGACAATCCCATAAATTCATAAACAAGCCAATGCGCTCGGAGTAACATAATACAAGGGAGATTAATCAAGAGAAGAAATAGCTTCACACAAAAATTCGGACTGTTGTACACTATATTGCACATAAAATGCTTAATTTCGCTTTTAGGAAAAAACGTTCGAGATACAAATCGAAAATTAAGGAACACCTCGACAATAACAAAAAAAAATATAGCCAGTCAAGCTTAATAACACTCAGGAACTTAGTAACGAAGTATGTTTTATTCATGGACAGAATATTCTCTTGTTCTATGTAAATGGATGTTACACGAATTCTTTTTACTTTTATTTTGCAGAGATCCTTACTTTTACTTAGATCTCTGAATACTTGATTATTTTTAAATTTTCTATCCTTTCTTTCATGTACGTTTTGGAAAGAAACACGACATTAACCACGGATGAATTTCTATCTTATGAAAAATTAATTTTACAGAACAAAAACAGCTAAAGTTTTAGCAAAAATCTAACATTTCTTCAAAATGCTGTCATACTGCAAATTGTTATTGTTAGGGGGCTTCTGTGGTTTCAACTATAGCGACAACCATAATAAAGAAAATAAACCTTAGTTTTCCATTTTGGATGACTATAACTGTCCCGACACCATCGCCCGTCGGAAAATAATTTTTTTGAAGACATATACCTATGTATATATGCGATAAAAAAAACTCAAAAAATTCTGAGTATTACGTCAAACATACTTTAATATGCAAGCAAAACTTATAAACAGTATAAACTTATTATTTTTATTAAATAAATTGCCGAAGATGGGGGTGAAAAACGGACAGTTATACTAGAGTAACCCCTTAAGATTTGAAAAAAAGACAACATAAATCTATAATACTTTATGAACACCTTGCATCATGCATTGGAAAACTGTGTAAAGAGTTGATTAGAATATCATTCGCTTTTGTGTCTGGTATAGAACTAGTGAAATAAACAAACACAATAGGTACAAATTTAAAAGTACTTACATTGTGAAGCTTCTGCTTTAAAATCTATTCGGTAATTCAGAAAGGCCCTGCATTATAAGGAGTAATATTTACTTTGCGTTTAATACAAAATGGTATAAAATTGTTATAAAAGATATTATCTTTTTGATGGATTAAATTTCACTAAATCGTACAACTGCCAACTTATATATTTGCAAAAATATAGATCTGCGAATGCCTTCTACAAGATTTCTGCACGAAGGTTATATTACTTTTTAATCTTCAAGATCTATGTGATGCACCCTACGTCCAGATTAATTTGACAATTAAAACATTCGACGCTCTTTTCGTTCAGCTGAGCGTGCTTTAAGAAATCAGCTTATTGTTAGAGGGACTCGCCTTTAATGGCCATGGCGAAAGCTGGGCAAGAAATGAACTTCGTGGCAAGCAAAATCATAAAGCTGGCATTACGACCGCGTGAACTTCATTAGAATTACTTGCGAGATAGTACGGCTGAGCATAATTGAAGCGTAATACGGAGATATTAATTTCAACTTCCGTAGTAAAAGTGGTTTGCTTTCGCAGAATGTAAATCGATGAAGCTATTCTATATGTTTCATGAATTAAACGAAAGGAGAGGAAAGACTCGATTTTAGGAAGTAATCGATTTTATTACGAAATTCATTTTATAAAATGATTAAATGAGTCTGGATTAAATATTTTAGTATTAGATTTTCAGTTTATAGTAAATTTATGGCAAACGTTTAATATGAAACATTACAATATTTACATATATCCTAACTTATAAAAAATATAAATCCTCAGTATAAAAATAAAAATTAAACGAATGCTATAGTAAAATAATACAAGCAGAAAAATTTACAAAAGTGTAGTTACTATCGCAACAGTTGCACAGCGTGTCTGACTATATACGATCCGCTTTCCCTTGCTCTGCTTCAGTTAAACTTGTCTACTCTTCCTACATTTTACTGGATCGTTTCAGATGTATATTATAGAAATTACTTCGTGTAAAAATCTTACAATATATCAGTTTCTCATTACTCAGAAGGTTTTAAAATTTTCTTCTTCATATAAGACAAAAGGGCTTTTCAAATAATAACGATTAAAATAAACATGCCTAATTCTAACCTTGTGAATATATTCATGAAAGGTCCTTATAACGAAATTATTAAACCCTACTATGTATTATAATTAATCAATTCTAACTGTTAATTAGCAAACTGTGCTACTTAGTTCTGACTAAAATAGTTCATTGCAAATGTTGATTAATAGTTACTCTTCTAATAAAAAAAATGTACACTGTCAAGAACGTTTCATATTTCCGTTAAAAAAATTCGAAAATAATAAAGACATGTTAAAACAAAGTATCGAACATACAATTAGTTTTGATTAAACAACTCATGGGTATTGCTTTACAGCACGCTTCATGAAAAACTGGTATTAAAATATATGATTCTTATGGAAATTATCTAATGTCAAAGTGTAGCATATATGTATACACTATACATACATACATAAAGCGACAAGTCATCATTAAATTACATAGACAGAAACGAGAGCAACAAGGCTCAGATTTCAGCTACTTATAAATTGTTCAACAAAAGAACTCTTATTAAAGTATTTTAAAGTACTACCCACATCACGTATATGAATATATTTCCAATCAAACAAGCTTATACGCTGAACAGATCGTAACAAAAAACACCGTGAAAGGTAAAACGAACAAAAGAAGCTCAAGCTGACATATTAGTAGGCGAATCAATAGGAAATAAATTGCCAGAAAGTGTATAGAGTTTATAGTCAAGGCCAAAGGGTCTTAGTCGAGAGTTAGGGCGTGGAATTATTCAGTTTATATGACACGCATCAACAGTGGCGCCCCCAGAGGGCTGGCCAAGGGGCCCTGGCACCCCCTAAAGAAAAAGGAAAAAGGAGATTAATGTAACCACGACTGAAGTAATTCAAGAGCTTTGTAAAAAGTAAAAAAAACCTGAATTTTATTCTTTAAATATATTTTATAATTACCTAATGAACTCTATTGAATTTGCATAAAGAATATTTGAATCCGTTCAACTCGGCTCCCCTCAAGATTAAATCCTGATTAACACACTCCACACCATAAATCAATACCTTCAAACTTTCCACAGCCAATAGGTATCGTGGCTACATTTTGTCCTCGCAAAACATTTTCTAGAACCGTCGAATATTCAAACTGACCAATAGAAATACCTCTGCAAACCTTCACAGAAATGTACAACTCTTCCCAGACATATTTCTTTGGCCAGTCACGTGCGAACCGTGGTTCAACACGTCACTACCATCTTTCGATACATCGTGCCTACTTCCACGTTCACAATAGTGTGCAAGAAAATTAATTGCACGCACCAAGTCAAGTGTCTTCAACCCTTCATCGCCAGGCGTCATTCAATTCGAAGCAATCCGAGTAACATTAAGTTAACGTCCAAACAATTGACCGGGCGACGCTCAACAATACCAAGCTATTATTATTACTACGAAGTGTATTTAACACCGGCTACCCTGCTACCCGACGCTCCTCCGCGGAATGGTGAAACCGATCGAAGCCAGTAAGGAAACGCGAACACGTTACGGCGTCGAAAGCCGACCGAGCCGAGTAGTAATTAAAGCTGATAATGCAAACGCGCGTGAAACTGCGGGAAGAAGGAAGTAGCGGGGTGAGACTTCGTAGGCAACAGTGCTACCGGAAGTCCCGTAGATACGGCACCGCCGGAAATATCGTCGAAATATGCTAAGAGCCGACCAAGTCACCCTCGTGGTCTTAGCATAACAACGGCCTGGCATTCGGCGCAAAACTTCTGAATATGCACGAGGTGCCCAGGACTTGGAATTAAAACGAGATCCACCTTCGTTCGCGTTCTCGTTCGTTCTGCTATCCCCTCGTTCGCCCTCTCCCCCCCCCCCCTCCCCGTTCGAGAATCCCGCGCCGCGAAACGTCGAAACATATCGACGGTATACCTCTCGGCGCTACTCGACAGCTCGCGACTAGACGGCAATCTTGAAGGCGCGGCCAAGTGTCCCGAGAACCTGCAATTGTTCCGGATCCGTTCATCTTGTCTGGATAAACAACGGGCCTCGAGTGCGAATAATTTCGTCGCGTCGAGTCGAGCGTCGGATATTAGCTGGAAAAGGGGGTTCGGTTTGAATGCAAGTAGGGTAGATGCACCATTTGTGGACACTTTAAGGTATTGTACCAGTTCTGGCCACTTCTTAAAAAATATAATACTTTTCCGTGTAAGCAATAAATGTAACCTCGTATTTCTGGCGGTACAGTAAACAAAATATTTATGATGTGGAATTCTTCACATAATAATGATCTGCAAGCAATTTGAAAATAAGGTAATTATGCACATGGCCAAAGACAGTGCAGTGGCCACAAACGGTACATCTAACCTAAACGCTCGTTAATCGTGCACTAAGAATCGCGGCTCTAGATCGGAGAAGTCATTTCATCAGGAGGAAATTGATCGAGCCAATACAAAAATTAAGTCAAAACAAGCCAATGATATTCCTGTACTCGTGAAATTCATTTGCAAATATTTATTCTATGTTTAGAAAATTACCATCGTCGGCATAATGAGGAGTGGACAGTAAAAGTTCCTCGACGGTTTGGATTATCTGTGGAGATTAATTGATAAATAGAATTACAATGGACTGAACTATCTTTAAAAGACTATGATTAATATACTGTTCGATAAAGTTTTATTATAAAATATATTGCTCAACAATAATGGGTTTAGGTGAATTGCGTCAATCGCCTGCAAACTCTAGCAACGTAACACTTTTAATGTACAAAATTCGTACTTCAATCAGAAAATAATCCGAAGTCTTGTGTAACAATAAGTCGACAGTGCAGAATAATTCTTTGTTGCCAAAAGCGTTGTATTCGAAATAAACGAGTTTAAACAGATAAAATGTTATAACAAATGATATCTTCCATGTAGAAGCCGTAGAAGTTACTCGCACGAATATCGTGATCAAATAGATTTTTTATAATGCCCTTTACACTCGGGCGGCACTACCTTACTGTCAAAATTTAAAATATAAAACAGTTCTTAAGAACCATAAACTGACCTGTAGGTACACAGTTTAATATTATATTTCTTAAAAAACGGTCATGGTACATTTCATAAAGCCGTCCAAAACCTACGTTGCACATATATGAGCATATTCAAAAGAACAGTAACTAACTACCTCCCCCATCAATATTCTACCACCTTTTCCCAACGAAAATTATTCCCCAGAAATTCTCTCTAACATGCACGAAAATATGAATCATTATTTAGAAAATGTACACTAATCCTCCCCCTATGTATCTCCCTACTATTATAATTCTATTCCCCTGGAAATTCGTTCATTGTCAGCCCTCTCCTCTTTCAGACATGCTGCCCGCTCCTTTATTCTTGTCCACTTTCCATAACTTTCTTATACTTTTTATCTTCCTGTCCTAGAGTTATGTGTATAGGGTTGGGCATTAAATAAATAAAAATTATTTAAATAACGCATCAAATAAAAGTTACTTTCACTTTAGATTATTCGACGAATAAAGTTAACTTTTTCTTTTCGACGAATAAATTTAAAATTAAAGTTGCAAAATTTATTCGACGCTAAAGTTGAAACGTTCGACGAATAAAAAGGATGAACTTTATTCGTAGAATAAAGTTAAGCCGGGTCAACTTTATTTGACACAGGACGAATAATTTTTTTAAGTTTTATTCGTTATTCGAAATTATATTTAAATAAAAATTTTGCCCATCCCTGATAGGGTTAGGTTTTAAAAGAGCAGGAATACAGAACGTTGCCCATTCATCGCTTAAATATTTATAATTGGTGATATAATAAAGTCGTTATTATTATTTTTTTTTTAATCCCTACACAGTTTGAAAAAAAATACCTCAATGCATTTCTTTCACAGATTCATCCGAAACGTACATAACATATTAAAAGAAAAATGACTTTCTTCTTTAACATTAGAATCAATATTCCATCCAGTACCTATCTATTGTGTTCTAAAGAAAATAATTCTCCGTAAATTCCGTGCAGCTAGCGCGATTGAAATCCCCGCCGCGACCACTAGACAAAAATCCCAGGTCAGTTCCTAAAGTGCCATATTTCTTCGTCGAATTTGCATTGGAACTAGCTCGACTCCGACTGCGTCCTCTTGGCCGTCCAAAAGAAGCGCGGATAAGGTGGCGAAGTTGTACGCGGCCAACGAAGAAGAAGCCGAACAAGGGAATGTGGAACCGGCACCGTGAGCTTGCAGCCATTAACATGGCAATAGCGATTGTTACGGTGCACCAGCCCGCTACCATGGTCGAACGACAACTTTGTCCCCGACGACGGCTGCGGCTGCGAGGACGAAGAACTTGTACACCCCGGGGAATACATTAAGCGTAATCTCCACCTTCGTCCTGGAAAATACCGCCTCCCACCCATGCTGCTAGATCTCCACGGTTGAACGTCTCAAATACAGCTGGCTTTCGGAAACCAGCCTTTATTGCGCGATAAAGACGTCGTACTTTCGAATTAGTTAGACACGACGGTTCTTAGGAAGGTATTTTATCATTTCCGCCCGACCAGTAGTGGAGAATTTATGTGTCAGTTTTTATGTATTGACATTTGTTCGAAGTATCTTTTACAGGTGCGCAGGGTGAAGCATAAACGCTTGGTCTCACTTTGCAGAGTTTTTCGTTGTTGACGTTGAAGGATTTAATTGTTTGCGAACGTGCGTTATAATTAGTATTTTTATGTGTAGAATGGTGAGGGAGGTCGATTTGTGTAGAGAGAATCAGTGGTTCTATTTCAAAGAAAGATGCAAGTGTAAGTTGCATCAATTATGAATTTAACAATTTGTAATAATAATTTTTTATTGCACCAGTAGACATAAAAGATAAAAAAAAAACAAATACATGTAAGAAAACAAGAAAGAGGAAAATAGTAGTTAGAAATTATGTAGTAGGTTTATGTAAATGTTGAAGTAGAGTGCAGAATTTAAAGTTCGTCCCGTATTCGAAGGAGTTCTGGGGATATCAACGTTGAGGAAGTTTTGAAAACTTCAAGAATTTTAATGTAACAGCTACGTGCTACAATAAATGAAATATGCTTCCTTCTTCCGAAGTATTGTTATGGATCTGCGCACATGCGTCGTGTGACTTTCAAGTGCAAGTGTGAAGAGATTAAAAAAGTTCTTCTATTGAAATATTCAGCATTATGAATACCTAATAATATATTAACAAGAAAAGTATGTTTTCGACCCTGTGTGCAATGCTTGTCACCTCGCTATTATTGTTGAAAATTATTCTACACAAGCAATAAAAGATTTGATACTGTATCAATACAGGGTAGTAAAGGATACTATATGATACTGCTGCAAATCTGCTATGAAACATAAAAAGCTTCATAGCTTTTGGTAATTTTGCTGGGTCCAAAATATTTGGTACCAAAGCAGCGATAATTTTGCATTTGTAAATTGAATACTTGTTGATATTAAAATACCAAACACAAGAGGCTTCACCCGCGGTATATTATTTCCAACATAAATTGATCAGTCCTTGTAGGAAACACTGATTGGTAGATGTCCCAATTACTGCCACTGTCCCCATTACTACGACTTTATTTATTTTACTTAATAAATACGTGACGTATAAAGAATAGTCTTCAAAGAAATGTATTATTAAATTGAGACTGGTTTTATTATTATTAGTAGTAGTAGTAGTAGTATTAGTAGTACAGTATTCTTTATCCGTTACGTTTTTATTAAATAAAATAAATAAAATGGCACTAATTGAGACAAATTTATCGGAAAATGTTCCACGTGCCAATGGTAACACTATAGTATAGAATTTGATTTTTGGCACATAGTGTTTTCCACACGAACTGATTAATTGTATCTACAATCAATGTTTTGGTTCTATCACTTCATTCTTTCATTCTTCACTTCCTTCCCTTTAAGGGGACCCTCCGGTCAAACCCCTTAAAAAATAGGTGAAATTTATGAATTTTTTACAAGAAGAAGTTGTAACATGTCCTAAAAAATATTTTTGGCATTTATTGACACAGTCGTTCAAAACGGGTGCAAAAAATTTTTTGTTTCGTGGTTGCGGTCTTGATGCATTTTCTAGGTGGCGCTTAGTGCAGGCGCTGCCAAAAATAGATGCCAAAATGGTAACCATGAAATTTACTCAGGATCGCCCAAATCAAAAATTGAAACAATTTTTTAAAATTTACTTCAATGGCTATCGTAGCACCCCTTGTTGGGACAAAAAGGACCAAAACCACGATGTCGGCGCACATTTGAACGAAGTAGTGCAAAAAAGGGGGTAATTTTCCGCACAAATATACAGATTAAAAGAACCCGAGTTTCAAAAAATTATGTTATACGATACTGCAATAGCGAGTCCAATTACGAATTAAATGCCTCAAGGCTTTTTTGAATCGGTTCATTAGTTCTTCTGAAATGGTGGTTATCGTTTCGAAATATCGTGTTTCGAGAGAAACGTGTTCAAAGTGTTCTCGGCTCATACCTGCGGTCGGAGTTTTAATTACATAGTTATGTAACAGTAGAATCTATACCGTTGCGAATTTTGGTGTGAAACTTTCACAGGGTATTCTCGGGATGTTATACTACAAAAACATATATCTATAAAAAACCCGATTTTCTGAAAAATTTTAACCGGACGGTCCCCTTAAACGAAGCTTTCAAAACACAAAGAATGCACGTGTAATGCGACATTGGTCTGTCAAGTCCCAAGGACTAACAACAATAATTTAAAGAAAACACAATTTTCGAAAACAAGTATCCAGTATACGAAATACTAGAAGACTTGATCAGATAACCTTCGGATTAGTTTTCACAGAACGGCACGTGTCGATTTTACAATTCCCTTCTCGAGCGGCTCGTGCATTCTCAGTAGTATAGTCTATCATAAAGGAGACACTCGGTTTACATGCGACTGTGGCTTCTCTTCTTTCCATCGCCCACCTTTTGCACTTGGTCGAAAAATGATCCGACCTGCGGACGATTTATATACGGGCAATGAAACCGTGTGTTGCTGTAATTGGAAGACTGAGAAATAAAAATAAATAGGTCCTTGTTGAAACCTGGTGACGAGACATGCGTGTGTACGAGGAAACATATCGAATAGAAATCAGGATTTAGAACCTCGATCCAAATCAGCCTATCTGCCAATGACGCGATCCCGTGGCGAAGCTGAGGTACTACCACCGTTAAAAACGTATTCTTCCCGCGACTTCGTTTCGACGATTAAACATTGTTTATCACCGACCGACGAATTTATGCGCGCACTCATAGAACGCACCTGACGGAAAGTGCATTACGCTGAAAACCGAATGTCAGGGATCGAAGTAATTGTGCTCCCTTTTTTTACCTTTTTCTTTTTTGACAATTTTTGACGAGAATCAAGATACACTTAGGGGGCAGAGGTTTTTTTTATTCACGGTTTCCGCGTGTGGATGTGACGTGAGCTACTGTTCCATGAGAAGGATCAATGATAAATGTGTTTAAAAAGGTATATAAAGTGCATGAATAAGTACACGTAGTTAATAATTCCGAAAAAGAAACTTTATTCCCCAAAATGACGGTGTCCCATTGTATTTTTATAAATATTTTTACGTTTTGCTTCCAATTACTTTTGATAGGTATACTGATATGATTGTTGAATTTAGTTAACTTGGATATTTTTAATAAAATCTAATATTATTTTCCAATTCGATTAAAAAGTGAATTCAGCGTGTCTATGTACAATAGAAACGAAATTATATAAAAATTAAGTAATCCATTCAGCACCAGTCTCCTTCCAAAATTTACTGTTTATTATATTTACTATCAAAGGAAAACAAATACAATCGATAATTTCGTACTGTCCAAAAAGGACACAAGTTAATCTCTTCTACTTCTAAAAGTGCTCTGAAGGAATTCCCCTTTTGCTATTATTAAATTATTATCTTAAATGACTTTAAGAAAAGTCTGAGACAAATAAACGAGGGACGTTCACATTCGTGGTTTTCCCTTTCTACGGGGGTTTATTCAACAGACAATAAGGTATTTTTCCGACGGAAACGTTAGCCTCAATTCCGACAGTGTCCGAGGACAAACTTTTGTCGCCGTCGACACGAATCGAGAGGAAGTTCGAGGGGAAGAAACTAAGCAGAAGAAATACAGCGTCCGCTTCTTATTCCGTTCACGGGTCGCTTGGAACCTAGAACAGCGCCGGAGCTGCATGGTTGAGGGGGCCGAAAAATCGAAGCCACAACCAGATAAACTTCCACGGCGAATACTTCCTTAATGCCCGACACACGCCGTCAGTCTCGAAGCTATATCGCGGCTTGGCGAAAATAAACTCCCCCCTTTCGCACAGTTCCGCATATACCGCAGCACTGATGGCGCCTCACCCCTCAGCCATCCACACTCGACCAGTTACCCAATCCTTTCGCGAATCGAACGAGTGCCCATTATTTTTGCCCACGAGAACATCCCGAGTTTTGTAAAAAATTCGCTCAGACTTTAGTGACGCGTAGAAAATCTTATCATTCGCGTAACTTTGAGATACAGTGGATCTAACCAGTGCTACCTGCGTGGTCTTCGCGTGGACAGATTCCCATCGGTACCCCATCTCGACACGCCAAAATTCAATGATACTTTTAGCACCGCGATGCGCCCTGAGTTTTCGTATCTTTTAAATATAATACATTTTTACCGTTTTATTACATTTAAATCATACACTTATAAATACTCTTCATTACCATTGAGGTGGTAGAAGAATCTTTTTTCCTTCGAGCTGAGCATAACAGGCTGGGAAGCCTTATTCCTTATTCCACTTATTCCCGGGACACCCAATATAGAAATAATATCGTTCGACGTACCATTTCCTGATCCAAATGAACTTATTACGGAAGCCAATAACTCGGGGAACCGATGTGGCAAAAACAAGAGGAATCGAGCCGTGCAAACGGTCTCCCCCTTCGAGGCAGGCTCGCCATGCCTTTCAAAAACTGGCCGGAGAAATGGCACGAGGAAGAATAAAATGGACAGGAAAGCGGAAGCTGACCGAGGAGAGCCGGGAATAATTCGGGGCACGTCCCGTCGATGGATTCGCATAGATAACTCGAAACCTGTAATTACCTGTCGGATACAAAATCGATGTCAAAGCGAAAAGACTGGCAACGGGGAGCGGACGTGATCGAAAACAAGCGGTGGACGAGGGTCCAGGAGGGCCCGGATGCGCGATTTGTTATTCCGACAGTTGAGCCTCGGTATGCTTTCACGACCCTTCAGATTTTTCGTTCGGGGATTATTGAAGCACTTTCGATGGGTAGGTGTGGAACGAAGGGGGTTGATGGCGTTACGTCTTGCCTCTTTCAGGGGAACGCGCTACACGCTGGCCGCTGTAGAAATTGAGAGAGAAGTGACGTTACAAGGGAATCTGGGTTACTTAGGAGAGATGTACACTACCGCTCAAAAGTATTTCCGTCATTTATTGCTTGTACGTTTGATAACAGAGAAAATAGAATAAAATAAAACGTAGTTGGTTATTGCTTGTCTTTATCAAATTACCCCACTTTAATTAGATATGATTATTATTGTTACTTTTTATGTAATCGAACTGTTTACATCCTAATAACTGAGGAGTTGAAATGGTGTAAGTGACAAGTAAATGAAAAATATTTTTTTTAGTGGAAAAGGATGTGAATTCCACGCGGAATACGGTGGCAAATGTTATAAGGGCTAGAATAATTTATTTTAACTGTTAGGGCTATCGCAGGATAGAGCTAAAATCGTAAGTGCCCAGCTTCGCTGTGGTGAAAAACGATGAAAGTACCAGCAATCTTTACGGCCGTAATATTTTTATTTCCCTCTAAATCTGTAAAGGTGGTATACGCTGAAAGTCCATAGCAATAAACGATCAAGTTGAGATAAACGATGTACGTGGCAAAATGAACAGACATGCGTTTTTTTTTCTACTGAAAAATTTTAACTACTGCCCCTTACATCGTTTCCCATTTCAACTCCTCAACTTATATTCAATTTTTCACTTCAAAATTGTTTAATAACATTTGAATGCTGCTAATGTTACATTTTATGATTGGCTATAACGTTGGTAATTACAGTTACAATAATAAACACTTTGACTGATTTCTCGATTTTGATTTACTACTTTTCGCGAGCATATGAAATCAATAATTGTATTTCATACAAAGCTATACCATTCAAAGATTTATATCCTACTTATAATACGCTGTTTTGCTGGTTTTCGAGGACCAATGAATAATTGAAAATTTTTAAAAAATATTCACAGTGAACGCATTTTGCCCCAAATGTGCGGCCTTGAAAGTGTTAAGTTAACGATAATTAGTTGAGTGACCAACAAAGGCGTATAGATATTAATCGAATATCACACATTGCGCTCGCATTGTCACTCAGTATTAAAAGGAATATCAGAAATGGAACACGATAGAAAAATCAGTCACTGTAATCCGTGCCGGACGTTAACGGATGAAGATATTCTTCGACATCTTTTTCTCCGGCTTCAGGTTCCCACTATCTTTCCTATGGATCTTCGGTTTCCCTTTCCTCTTTCGTTTCACCGGGGGGAAAAGAAACTTCAATTGGTACTATCGATTACAGTACCATCACCAACGAGGCGAAGCCTTTCTATCCTTACGCGAACACTTTTTCATGTAGTTTTCGTCACCCTCGGTTTGCGAAATAAATTCGATTATTTTTGTCGACTGCTAGGAAATCCTTCAATGCCATGGTTTTCGCACACTGTTCCGATCGATTAGCACAATTGCGCATGATATACTACACATTAACACGATACTGCTTTGATCGATCTCATTTGGTAGAAAACTTACTACAAAGAATTATGGAATCACTGTTTCTCGACTTTATCTAACAATACTTTATTTTGAGAAAAGTTGAACATTATGGTATGCCCTGGACCAGAGATGAGCAAAATTTGTATTTAAATAAAAATGTCTAATAACGAATAGAAGTCAAAAAAATTATTCGTCATGTGTCGAATAAAGTTAAACTGAGTTAATTGGTATATATTGTATATACTTTAATTCGTAATACAGTGTATGCAACTCTATCAAGTGATTCTATGCTACTGAACGTACCTCCACTTCTAAGCGTGTATCCATATTTTTTATTTAGACCCTCGCTCGTCGCTGTTCTGGCTACAGTCTCCCCCACATGTTTCTAATATTTCGTTTTTGATAAGATTTTTATATCCAGACGTTATGACTTGCTTGAAGATTATCAAGTGCTGTTTAGGTTTATAGCTGCACGAGTGCGAGGATTCATTAAAATTGTTAAGTGTGGCATTTTTCCTTGAATCTCACTTAAGGTCTCGAATTTTGGGGCACAATTTACGCTTAAATCTCCAGAAATCATATAGACCTCAGAAATAACAACAATTAAAAGAAAATATGTTGAAAAAGAAATTTAAAAATTAGGAATCCTCTTAAGTAATTGAGGAATAATTTATTCTCCTATTGATTTCACTAACAATATGCTACAGTCAATAGATAAGTGAAAATAATTCAAAACACTACAGATTAAAATTAAAATAATTACAATATCTGGGATTATGCAATGCATACGTATATTGAAGTGTATACGTATATTACATACTAAATCTATCTTCTCCTCGTATTCATTTCGCAACTTGAAAAAAATGAAGAGCCATGTGGAATTGATGGCTCGTATCTCTTGCTTTCATTTTCATTTTTTTTGCCATTAAAAGCTGACCCAATTCACTCCTTTACAATGCGAATGAAATGCATATATTATCGAGCACTTGAATGAATTTCGTTATATGGAGCGGTTGGAACCTACCGAAACACTGCCATAATCCCTTGACGGTTACTGTTTGCCAATAAATTTCATAGGTTATCTTCTGGGCTGACAGATACATTGTTTTATACTAAGTTGCGGATAGCAGCATGGCGTCAGCGTGATAATAATTAATGAGCGAGTGACGCTTTGAGCTGTGTTAATTATGTTATAATTGCATTAATTGTTCCGTAGAAATTCATAATAGGATTTGCTTGCTGGACTGGTTACTAAGCTTTGATTGATTTCCATTGGTCCATTCAGAATCATTGAACTATTCAAATCTCATTATTGCACAAGCGTATCAATCGTATCATAAATCAAACTGCAAGTTTTATGCAAACGTGAATTATTATTGGGATAAAATAGAAAGTGTGATAAAAACACAGTTATGTATTAATCAAGAATTTTCTTATTTTGATTTCGAAGCAATCAATACGTGAACATAGTGACTAATTACTTAGCGAATCATCTAACTGACAAGATTAGAAACAGAATTTAGCATGTATCGAAGTGCCAATACTTGTTTAATTATTATTCAAAATATTCTATTTTAAACTTCATTAAATAAGGATAATTATTTTTTTTTAATTTCATATTTATCTTACAATAGTGAATATGGTGATAAACACAAAACTGTAGAAAGATAAACTTTCGATATGAGATTGCCTAAAAGAGTTTATAAAATTACTTCGAAAGTATTTATCAGTTATAGATATCAGATATTTCTTCTATAAGGAGAAATGTAATTAAAATTTTTTTAGTGAGATAGGATATAGTACTATCTTATTCATTTATAATTGTAGCCGTATTTTCACGAATGATAATAGAAGAATTTTCTCTGCGACGTGCCCGATAACGATGCTGTTCCAGAAGAAAATACAGAAGAAAGGAACCCTTTATTTCGAAAGCCGCATCCCTTTGTCCTGCGCAAACCTACTTATAATTGAACGGAACTTTTAAGTTAAAAAGTAATTTTATCACTATTGAAGACCTTTCTTATTTCTCTATATTTTTAAATAATCTAGAAATCGATTCTTTTATATTACATTACATATGTATATTATTATTATTATTATTATTAAATGACTTTGTATGGCGAGTAGACGAGGTTCAGCATTAACTTGGTGCTCTACAACCTACCCTAAAGAGACGTTAGGAGATAAGAAAAAGAAAGGAAGTAAAGATTAAAGATTAAATAACTACAGAGGATATGTGTGTACATACATTTCAGGAGAAGGAAATCCATTCAGACTAAATTTTACAATAATTGGGGTGACTGATGACTGGCTAGATTAAGTTATATGACGAAATATAATAACTACATAATGATTTTGAATTACTAATTAGTTTTTACGAAGAGGAGAGTATATTATACAGCCCTTGTAAATCTTTTCATGGCATCAAGGCTTCTTCAATTTCAAGACTTCTTCGAATCTAATGAAAACATTGACTTGAAATGTCGAGAGTATATTCTGTAAAAGTGAAAATTCCATTTTGAGCATGACATTAGTTAAGTTCTTTGTTATAAAATAAGAAAAGCTTGACAACCGCAAAGCAATCTTTTTCTTACAAATCAGCATCGACGACAAGTAATTTCTCGTCAGGTTAATATCTTCGAACGATTTTTTTACCGATTCCACTCTTCGAAGAATGAATTTTAGTACATTACCATGGCCGTCTGTAGTACAGGCCGGACACTACGATGTTGCAACACTGCATTTCGAGCAACCATCAGTCCGATGACTATGTTCCGACCGGCACCAGAGCCGGCCGTGACATAACGCGCGAAAGGCTTCAGAAAAATTCAAATAGGACTGCTGAGAGCGTTGCCAAATTCACTATGTCCCGGCCTGTACTACAGACGGCCATGACATTACCCGAAGTATAATAAAGAGACATTACTGCACGAAACTATAAATTGTAAAGTTGACGATACAGCCTGGTTATCCCTCTTTATGCACTGTTTGCTGAAGGAAACAGGATGTACCTATGTCGAGTTGCAGCGTGGAAACGAATGAATTCGGAATAGACATCTCCGCCGAATTTACAATTCGACGAGTCCCAATGGACAGAGAATATTACCGTCCGTAGAAGTAACGGGGGGGGGGGGGGGGGTGCTCTTGCCTCGTTTCGGTCAGGTGGCTTCTTTGCACTCGCGAGTCTCCACGGGATTCCTAGAAGCGATGACACGTCAGGAACTTGCTGAATATTTGCTCGCGGCAAACACGCCCCGGTGAGTGTAACTACGACGATTTTCGTGTCCGTGTCTGGCGAGGGAAGCTTTACGGCGAGAAGTCATTACTAAACCTCGAAGGACGAGTGAAGCAATTGTCGCGATGACCTGGGGAGCTCCTTTGCAGAATTTCACTTCCCTTTGTGCAACACGGGGTGGTTGCGTGGACTGCAGCACGCCGGGGTGCCGTTCCTGTGTCGTTCGTGCAGGAAGCCTTTGTCGAAGCCACCAGGGTAAAATTGCCCCTTGAAGTTATCGGGGAGCAACGTAGGAATTGGTTAACCAAACATTCGCTACGGCAGCCTATCTCTCGGATGGCTGCTGCGAGCAACTTGACGATGACTTAATATGTACTTCCAAAGGAATTCCTTTAGTCCTTTGGTTTCGGTAGACAGTGCTCCCTGTTACATTGTATCGGTTAGAAGATAATAATTCGACGTAAAGACATCAACTTTTAGTGAACAGGAATCGGATGGCACGATTAGACAGTTTTTTAAATTGTAACATATTTTTTTATACACTGGAAAAATAACTGTTGTTTTGTACGCAGGTAAAGTTTAGACATAATTTTAACTGGATGAATTTTTCTGAGATTTTTGTACAGTGTCTTAAACGATTTTTTTTTATTAATTTCTTTCTGCATTTTGTTCAATAATTGTGCCCCGGTAAGGGGTAGTTTTGGACAGCACTGGGGCACAATTGTATTTACATAAATATAAAATGCCATAAAAATGTTATACATAGCATTTATTTAACTCTTTTAAACACTATATAAACAAGTTTGAAACACAAGCATACTGAAACAAAGGAAAAGATCGTTATGTTAAGTTACTCAATCTGATACCCATCAAAATACAAATTAAATTTGACACAGGCATTCAGTCTTGATGTTTAACCTACATTGATGGGTTTTGGCAACTTGGCAACTACATCCGAACGCATTATTGTTGAAATATCGTCTACCCGAGGATAAACGAAACACAATTTTCCATTTTTTTCTTAAACACTTCATCTCATAAGTGCCATCGTCTTCTAGACTTAGAATTTGCCCTATATAGAACCTTATAAGTACTGCTTTTTGTTGGAAACGTAATTAGCGAAAATCCCCAATAGATATTTTTTCGTCATCAAGTGGTAATAATATATTCCAATATAATACAGACCAAATCTGCCCCAATTTTAAACTGTCCAAATGTGCCCTGGTCTCCCCTACTTATAAAGTTGTAACATTCTAATTTTTATTCAGATATTTTGGATATAGAAACGAAATATTACGTTTTCATTTAGCTATCATTTCTAATGCAACAGATAATAGTATAACAAATCAGTAAAACGCGGTAAACATTACATTTTTATTTCTACAAGGAAATAGCGAATTCTTGAAATAATAAATATGAAATACTACGTCAGAATACTTCACTTGATGATGGTAATGGTATTTATCAACTAATCCTCAGTGTAAAGTTGAACGAGTCCACAGCTTGAATTGGTGATGTATATATGTCTGACCACATACGGGGCATTTCCACTTGTCCCGTTTAGCTGATAAAGATATTCATAGCACTAGGTACTGTTGAATTCTAAATTCTAATTGTAAAACATGTATAAAATACAGCTGGTCATTTACATTAACATTAAATCTATTTTGACAAATTTTTACATTTTATTTCACAGAGTGGCACTATTTTCACTATTTCTGCTTAAGTACAATCCACATTACATCAATTTTTTTATGCCACTGTCAGAACGTAACAGATCTTCAACTTTTCCCTCAAAAGTTTAGATTAGAAATCCGCAGTGAACAGAATTATATTAACTGAATTTTGTAAGGTTGTTCGGTGTTAAGTTTTCTTTCGGTGAAATTTTTTTATTGCTTTCCGGTACCTTCCATCGGAATTGCCTTTTCTCCGGTGTCTTCTCCAATAATAAGAGTTTCCATTACGAATCGGATAACCGACTGTTCATTCAACTAAAGCCAAACATGTCAGATGTACTTGGGACGCTATAAAACTTCCGTTCCCGTGCTATCGGTGGCATGAACTGCTATTCCGCGACAACAAGCAGACCGATGGTCTATTGCTTCTTTCACAGGCTGCTTCTGACAACTGGCTCCGCGTCCGAAATATAAAACTCGCGTCCCAGTTCGTACATTCAACTTCATGTTCGCTGATGTGACAAACACCTAGCTTTTGTGGCACATTTGTAATTAACCCCGTTTTATTCGTTAAGAAGAAAGCTTCTGGCGAAGTATCGCGCGAAAAGTAACGGGAAAGCTGAACGAAATATGCATTGTAAAACTTCATAAGGAAAATGGATTTGGTTATAATACCGTTGCGGTCAAAGGGAATAAATTGTGAGAGGTAATAAACAGCAGAAAAAACTCAGAGGCAGTGAAAACTTTGATTGAATCTGATTCTGCTGTTTCAACAGGTTATTTAAGCTGAGTGAATATTGTTTGAAATTAAAGTAATAAACAAGGATTTGAAGTAATATTCCAATCTTTCGTTTGCAGCAATGTTTTTTTGCGATTGAATGAAATACAGATTTAGTTAAAGTAACAAGAATTGGAATGAAGTCAGCTTCTTTTATCCACTGGCGTTACAAATGCATAAAAATGTGCTGAACAGAGGTGGAATGATTTTAATGAGGCGAAATAAATCACACAGAAAAATAATTGCCTTCACAAATCAATTTTATTATCCCTGAATCGCCTTAAAAAAAAGAATATAATTGATGTGTACACATTTATTTTGTTTGACATCCATCAAAGATTGTTTCAATTTTACAAAATCCTCCATGCTACATAAATACCCATTGATTTCTATGTTCACTTAGAGAGCACAAGATTATATCCATTCAGTTCCCAATAAATAATCATTTATACCTCTAATCTTTGCAACTAACAAAATAATCTTATTTCGAAATTTCGGAGCCCAAAAGCAATTCTTAATCGTACCACAGACGAGATACATCTATCACTCGTTATAAGCCCGTTTCTATCATGCGTTGTACGCTCGGCGACTATCCCCACCATTTCTTGGAATCGTTCGGACGAGAGTGAGAGAACCCGAGAACTCTTTCGTTTCCTCTCGCTCGCTCTTGGGTTTTCTCACTCGCGCCATTGGCCACACGGAATAGTGTCCACAACGCGCTACGAGCCCGCCGCGAGCCCCGTTCGTCGGGCTTAAAACGAGTGCGTACGATGTAGTCACTTGCTGATTCTCCTTACAATCCTGTCAAATAATAAATTTGCTCCCGACACAAAGTTAATATTTTCAGCGATCATTTTAATGTTCCTTATTTTAATAACTTTAAACATTTTATCACAAGAAAAAATTACATGAATTTGTTTATTTAAAGGAAAATAGAAAACGGTATCTACTACAATTTTATTACACCACATAAACAGTACAGGCAAAGACAGAGACTCAGCGAGGACAAATTACGCTGTGATTAAATGTAACCTTTTCGATTAATGTCTTCATTCGTTTAGAATGTTAACCGCACAGTAACATGCTCAATTAAAGTACAGTTGTATGGATGTTTTGTCGATTTTTCTACAACAGAATTGTATGACAATGTGAAAAAGAAAATTTGGAAATTTGTGTCTCTAATTTACAGTTACCAGATGTTGAATTTTAACTTATAACCAATTGCCTGGATGGCCGAATATTTTTATAAAAATCTCACTGCATCCCTCCAATCACGGAGTGATTTCAAACTTTGGGCCGACAGTTTAATTCCATATACAGAGAATAAAATTGAAAACACATGAAAGAGTCTACTACAACGCGGTCTTCACTCCACACCCCTCTTAGAGTACTCAGGCCAAACGTAGATTCACGAGAGTCGAGCTTAATTATCCGTAGCTCATTATCTTCGTGAATCTTCTCGCACGTGGAGACGCGACACAGTCATCCCCTTTCCTCTTTTTCTAGTCGCAGGTCGAGCCGTTGAGCAGTTGAGCCGCGAAATTAGACCTCGAGAGGACTTCGCTCATATGTGTTTTCATCCGGCTTCCCGCTTTATTATCGCCCCGAAACGTTGCGAAAGCGATTAAATAGCAAACAGTGGGTGCGTGGCGTCACCAGCCCCTTCGTACAGGGTGTAAAAAAATTTATTCGACGTGGCTGTTACAGGTGATTTTTAAAACATGAATCTGTGGATTTCCATTAAAAAGACGTTAGACATAAAAAAAAAGTACTGTTACCTACATTGAAATAATTTTGCGAAAAAAGTCTCAAGCATAAATGTATTATGCTGCATATTTCACGTAGAACTACGGTTGCGGCTCTGACGGCATCTGACAAAGGAAGTTCGGTTACCCGAACATTCCGATTTTGTTTAAACTGTGCAGATTTGTAGAGGACCTCGATAGAAGTATGTATCAGGAAATTTTTTGTTTGTGCCCATTTTCGGGTTTTCAGGGTGAAAACTCCCCCTAAAGGTTAATGAGTGTGTTTCTATTTTACAGTATATCTTGGAAACGATATATAAAAAATATGTTATAAGTAAATACAAATTTTGTTGTAGGGCTTGATAACAGTTCCTGAGTACAATCATTTGTAAAATGTCAAAAAAAAACACGACGCAAAATACAGGGTGATTCTGTAGCAAGCGTCGTCAAAGGCGATACCGCCAGCAATCACGCGCCTCGCTGAGTTCCGTGGTCTTCGATACTCGAAACCAGCGGGGTCATACAATGTTGCGCACTAAGCAGCAGCGAATTTCAAATTCTGCATTTCTAATCAGATCTTTGCGAAAGTGACGCCAATCGATTCCTTATGTTTTTCTGATGAAATTGGCCCCAAGAACGACATAGTTCGGACCATAATTAAGTAAATCACATGAAAAATTGATTTGCATAATGTAAAATTAACTTCGTTAAAAATAGTTCGATTTACATAACATTTGGTATGATTTTCATCGGAAAAACATAAGGAATCCATTGGTATCACTGCCATATTGATTCGATGAAGAAAATAAAGAATTCCATTTTTCTAATAAACTGTGAATCATCGCGTGAGCGACCGGCGAAACCCGGCGAAGATGAAACGGCACCGCACGGTCGAACGCGAAATACATCTACAGACGCGGTAGCGTCTCGACGCCAAGTACATGTTTCGACACCCTGTATATGTCGACTGTCGCTACCGCCATCATTTATATACACTACATTCTGCCGGGCCGTGATCGCTGCGTCGAGTTGAAATCAAATCAAATTTCGTTCATTTTCGCTACGCTGTCAGCTCGCTCACAGTCAACTGATAATAACGATGCATATAGTTTTAGATTCAGTGTTCCTTCCTCTATCTAATGCTATAAAAATCATCTCTCTATCCCTTTCCGTTTGCGAGCAGTAACAGCGCAACGGGGTTGCATATTTCGTGACATCCAAGTCTCCATTTGAGCCCCCATAGCCGTTGCATACCTATATAGTGCGGGAAAAGACGTAGTTCTACGTCAAAATTGTAAGCCTTAAATTATAAAGTAGTGTATGGAAATAAGTTTCCAAAAAAAATGTGGACGTCAGAATGCAGAGTATTGCGCGGAAATAATTTTTAAATATGTTATTGGCCTCGAATATATATATGAACATGTACCACAAAATTGACCTTGACCTTGAAATTCAGGATCAAGTTCGTTTTATTGTAACATATTCTACTGTCTGAGGAGATGAAAAGTTTTAACTAAACCTTGTTCCAAATAACGAACCGAATAATTGTTCCCTTTACACGTCTTACCCTATCAGTGACTAGAACACGTTACGACAAGAAAAAAGTTTGAACTTCAATTTAGAGATGAAGGATAATTTTGCGGCACATTTCTTTTAACAGACCTTTACCAGTTTAAGTGAGTAGAATCGTGTGTAAACCACGACAGATAATTTTTCTACAACCTGTACAGGGACCGAGCTATCGAGGCGAGGATTAAGCTTTCATGACAGAACTGCGAGCTTTTTTACGTGTTGCCATGTTGTTTTGTGATTATTTATGGGGCGTATGTTCCGTTGCATACACGACGCCGAGGAAATTGAATATCTGAGAAGAGCCTTTGACAGGTGCATTGCATTCCCGAAAAAAATGACACCACATTATTCATCCATTGATTTTGTGTTTGTGTACAGAGGGTGTTCATATTGTTTGACCCCTTGATTTGTAAATTGACATAGGGCAGCAGTTCTACTTCTGACGTTAAGGAACAGGAAGGTTTAGGGTTTGGATTAATTTATTTTTCAAGTATGTCTGAAGTACATAAATATACTAAATATAATAGATATGCTAAATAACACTAAAATAATAATAATAAATAATAAAATATACTAAATATATTAAAAAATATTTATATAAATTCGTGCAGTAATGTGTATGTGAAGCATTTTGTATTTCTATGTAGAAAATAAAATTACCTATTGCGTGCTATAATTTCACGAAATAAAACTATGAAACGTAAAAAAGTTTACGGACACACTTTTTCATTAAAAAAGTTGTCAAAATAAGTTTAAGCTTTTTAAATAGTATCGTATAATTTTCATTTCGCGATGTCGCATCGAATATGAAAAGGAAATCAATGGTTATCGAATGTCAGTCTTATTATTTTTTATTGAGAAGTTCACGATATTCCTTGGACAGGTAAATCGTGACTAAGAATATGTAATAATTACTGTTCAGAGCAACATTTCTAGCGTAATACTCACCAAGATGAAGTTTTCATAACACTGTTGGAATTTTCATTAACTTCCATTGCTAATGAATTTCTATATCTATTTCTGTGGTCGTAACTATTAAAATGACTGTCTTTGGTCTATTTATATTTAGTCTATAGCTCAAATTTAACATACGTCCGGTTATTCTGCACCAGCCTGTATACCGTCGTACGTTGAATGTTTCATTGACTCGACGTAATGAACGGCAGCATTGAACGCGCGTACACAGAAACTGGTTCTGCCCAACTAACATTGTCCTATCGCTGAATCTATGTTGTGACCGTAACAAGCATAATCAACCGCCTAGCAGGTTCAACAAGCGATACTCAGCACATATTAATTATTGGTCCATCTCGCCCTTCCACGTCGTCTAAATTCGATTGCCCACATAAACTCTGCCCTGCAATAATATCTCCTTAAGCCTCTAAATTCGACTGTTCGACTGATTAGTCGTCTTAACTATGCATAAAGACTTTTGAATTCTATTATAGGAGTAACAAAAGATGCACACAATTTTAACGTAGTGCTGCAAATATTGCGAACACTGTGTCTGTAATAACTACTGGGATTATCGATTAAGCGAAAACTAGATATCTAGCTTGAATGAAATTTGAATTTGGAGAAAAAACACACCAATTTCTATTATACAGTCAATTTTTATTGTGAGTTGGTTATTGGAATTATAATGCTTGTGTTTGTTAAGTATTATTGAGAAATTGTGAAAACACCATGAGAGAAAGAAGCATCTCAATGCGTAACAATAATAAATGTTGATTTGCAAAGAATTCAAATACAGCTGCATATTGTAATAAAACGAAAATGATTTCAACTGCTCGTTGAAGGCTAGAAGACACTATTTTGTAATCAGATAGTAGCATTCATAACGTTTATACGGAAACAAAGATTCATTTTCTTTTAAATTTAATTTTTGCTTCAATATTATGAATAATGGAACTATCCTCTTCTTTCCATTTCTTATTATTAATGTAATTACGTTAAACATATTAAGTCAAGTAAATATTTTGTACACTTCTGCAGAAAATATTATCTTATTAGGAGTACATTCTTATTAAATGAATAACTAACATTTAAACTTAATGACATAAAATGTCTGATTAATGTATTATTCATTCTTAGACGAATTATATTAAAACAATTCCTTTCACTGTAACCAATTAGAAACGGGAAAAATAGATCGCTTGAAACAATTTTAAGAATTTCCTTTGGCGTCGCTAAGATGCGGAAAGGAAAATGGTCGAAGGTGTACGTTTTACAGAGGAAAAAAAGAATGCATCCCTCTCTGAAACGCCACTGCCGAGAGAAATATTTTTCACCTTAACAGCTATCAAAGGCAGGCGCGTCCTTTTCGATTCTAAGGCTTCGGCTACGTCGATGGACGTGGACCGTGCATCCTTAGAATCGGTAAAGCTCGCCAGATTCAATGGAAGGGCAAAAAGTAACCGAAATCGTTAACTTTGATGTGAATTTTCAAAGGGTTTCGTTGCAGTAAAAAGAGGCGAACGACGTAACTTATTCCGGGGAACTTTCTCATAGATGCCTCAGACATCTTCCAAATCAATAAATTCTCGCCGTTTGTACAGAACGTCACTTATTTTCCTTTCTCGCCTATCGCGTCCTCCCCGGTCAACTGTTTCGTCAGATTCTTGGTTTTCGAAAATACTATTGTACCTACTTAACAGGCAAAGCTGTAGCAACTCGAATTCCATGCTCCATAATCTTCTCAGTAAATAGAGCTGGAGTTAATTTAATATTTACTTTACTGTTAGAAAGTGTGGACGTATTAGTTATTTAACATTACAAACGAGGATGGCAGTGCAAAACGCAACAATACGTTTTTTGATTTTGGAATCCAGTTTGCTTTCCCATTGAAGCTCCATTATGTAACAATGATGGTAATGGTATTTAGCACCTAATTCTCAGTGTAAAGTTAAATGAGTCCACAGCTTGAATTGTTGATGTAGGTCTGACCGCACACTGGGCATTTCTACTTGCTCCGTTCAGCTGGTAACTATCTTTAGAACAATCTGTACTGTTCTAACCGTACTGTTTGCTAATCTTTTACTCACACATAGTGAATCGTAATTATAATTACTATTACCGTCCAAAGTAACGTATATATTATTATTAAATTCCTACTTACATTTCTTACGGGTGCAAATATGTGTGGACATTGGACTGGCGAGAGATTAAAATTCTTTCTACAAAACCCTTAAGGGTATAAGTTATAGGTCAAAGTGAATGAAAATTTACCTTAGTTAAGTAATAAACCTCATTCTTCGTTACACTTTAACATGTAATTGTTGGGAATTTCAAATGCTGGTATTTGCGTTGATTAACTAAACAAATGGTAACCGTTCTCTTACCATTAAACAAAAAGGAAACATCCTGATGGCGACTAAGCCAAGCCTACTTTCGCTGTAATGTGACCTAAATAAATGCATGAAATTTTGAAGCGACCAGGAGATCGTTGACTGGCCGTCAATACACAAAGTGAACGCGGAAACTCGCACAGCACTCATATAATATTTTCGTGCCGTTGGACAGAAGGAGACGCGTATTCATATGTACATATGCGTCGCACAAAATCCATGGCTGACATCGTGATCAGATTATAAACCGATGTCGACGCAACGGCCACCTTTCACGGCAGCCTCGAGTGCCGATTGGCTCGAAGAAAATGGTTCGCGAATTGGCTGGGCACCGGCTACGATATTATTTATTATTTGTTGAATCGATTGCGCCACCAGCCGCTTCATCTGCTGGTTGATGGTTTCCGACCGCGAGCGTTGTATCACTTGTATCTCCAGCTCTAGACGCAGCTGCACGCTGCGAATGTTCTACTGACACGCTAACGCGTCTCTGGCATGCGTTGCATCCGTGTAAAATTAAATTTGTTGCCCGAATAAAGTCCATGGCGCCTGGGCAACTGTCGACAGTAACATACATGCGTGAAAATAACATTGCAATTTCAATGGTGTATAAAATGGTTTAGAATTTAACGAACCGTGTGCCTTTCGGCGTGAATAATGGGATAAATAAGTTAACCATTTTGTTATTCTCTGTTCAATTGTAATTCTCATGGATGTGTTCTCTTTCATATTCATTTGTTGGAAATAGGGAGGAATTCGGTGGAGGTTATAGTCATAAATGAAAACCTTCACAAGACAGTTTTGTCTGGTTGGGATGATATTTTTTTAAGGGGACATGTGTTTGCATTAGAATATTGAAATTAGAACATCAGAATATCAGAATATTAGAATATTAGAATATTAGAATATTAGACTATTAAAATATTAGAATATTAGAATATTAGAATATTAAAATATTAGAATATTAGAATATTAGAGTATTAAAATATTAGAATATTAGACTATTAAAATATTAGAATATTAGACTATTAAAATATTAGAATATTAGACTATTAAAATATTAGAATATTACAATATTGAGTGTGCAGATTCTGTAATTTCTAATCGGAAGGAAAGTCTCTTAATTTACGAGTACCTATGTTATTATTGTTATTACTGTGTTTTAATCAGAATCCTTTAAGTATATAATCATATTAAGAATGGGTAATCAAAGCTATTTTTCCTTTGTAAGGAACTCCTTTTCCTTTTGAGCGAGGAAGGAGTATTTAACACGTAACTGAATTATGTGAATCTTTATTCATATATCTTCCAAATTTCGTTCAAAACATGTGTTTACACTTTTATGTGCCTGTAATTCCAAAAATAGCGTACCTATATCTATTTGCACAGCAAGAAAATTGTTTAGCTGCGTTTTCAAAAGAAATATTAATGTTCTAAAATAATTGACAAACTTTCTAGACATACTTTCTTTCATTTTCTCAAAATTATGACCGATAGCATACATATTTTAGGAGAACATGACTATCTAGTATATCTTATGAACTACATCACATAGAATGAATTTTCCAAAATAAGGAAACTTTAGTGCTACAGTTATTTTTATACAAATTTAGAAATACCCATTATAAACTTTCATTTAACCCCACAAAAAGCTTTACAACCTAAAACTTGTTCATATTCAAGTTTCGTGTAATGCAGTTTCATGTCGTTCGTGGTTAAACATAAAAAAAGGGATGCTTAATGAGCAGAGAATAACAAAATGTTGATATTTGCAAGATAGTGGTGCAGCAAGAAATTTCTTACATCTTGGCTGACATTGCAATATTAGTTTAAACCGTGTTGAATTTGAGTTATAAGTCGAAGCCATATAGGATTAGAGCTTGACATAGTCCAGCACTGTATCGCCCTTTTACACAGTGCCATGAATTTGAAACAGATTAATTGAAGCTTCATGGCGAATCTTTCGCATACAGCTCGTATTCTGGAACAATTCACTATCGCGTTCACGTTACCTAATCGATAACTCAGTTTAAAAAAAATTATTGACTGAATTGGTCGAGTGCATTATCCTGTTTCTTGCATTAACACTGTATTATTTAAGTGGCATAATAAAATATCCTTATCACATTATGTGTAGATACATATTAGTACTTCAGTGTCAAATGACACCTAATGAAATATCTCCTTTTGTGGTATATTTAATATCAGAAGAATAACTTAAAACATATGATATTTACATACAACTGGAATGAATTAATAGTTTGAAGAATCGATATATATATATCATAAGAAATATTCATACAGTAAACAAATTAGCAATAGTAATAAATTACACCCCAATGAACATGCAAATTACAAAGAAAACTATCTTAATACCTTGCTCCAAAAATGTCTCCTTCGCAGAACGTGATTCCTTTTCGCCGAAATTCCACAGAAATAATTACAACCATAATTTAACATTAATTTTACCAGAAATAGTGTCCTGAACCGCTCTGTAAAGTAAACATATTTATCACCTCGGTATAACATACTGTCGCCCCGACAGAAAAATTTCCCCAAGTAAATCTGCTACCATATCATACATTCGGAATATCTCACGGAGCCCCTGTCGTAACGTAACATTTGTCAAAGAAACAAGCTCGCCGCGAACGGTGCAGCTGTAACTTAAGGAAACGACAGCATTTCTCACGGCAATAATTGCAACGATTCACGCTGCCAAAGAACGGAAATGGACGTTGCATGGACACCGAGAATTCCTTGAAAGATCCCCGAAGCAATTCCAGATCTGACAGCTTCGATTCTCCTTCCGTCAATCGGCGCGAGGTGCCGGGCGAAGGTGAACGAACTGTGAACACATCGTATCACTTTTCGCCGTGTGGGTTTTAGGTAAAGGTTAGAATCTCGACGCCCTGCACCGAAGCCTGGAAGAGAAAGGGCGATGTGTAACAAGACAATCCAATATCCTAGCGCCAGGTACGCCTCCGGAACTGACAGCTCCTACACGCTGTGCGGAGGTTTTACCCTACCACTCTGTTAACACCGACGGTGTCCTTTGTCCTTTGTAAGCTTCGGCGAATCCTGATTAACGAACCAAACTCTCTGGCGAAATATCGAATCTACATCGATAATCGGGATCTAGATTTTCCTCTGAAGTGACGTAAATTATGAGCAGGGTTATCTTTTAATAATATTGAAATTTCATCAGCATTATTTTATAGAAACGTGTCGTATGAGTTTTTTCGAAATAATATGACTGCAAAATTCAGGTTTATGGGGAAAAACAAAGTAATCAGAGATTCAAAAGAAGTTATGTTAAACATTTTTTGGGAAAACGTTATTAAGTACAAATTAATTTTTATTTAAATGGAAGCCAGTTGTCACTAAATCTCAAAGAAATTTCTCAAAAAAATGGTAACCATTATTAAGCAAAAAAACGGTATGAAAATATATGAAACAAAGAATAGGATAAAACAGGGTTGACTAACTTATACCATAACTTTTAAAATTTCTTTTATAACAGTTATGGTGTCTGGAAGTAATCGTTTAATATGCAATTGCATTAGCTTATTGCGTTTTAAAATATATATTTTAAAAAAAAAATTAAAAACAACGTATAATAATACATGATATAATTGAACGTACAATTTTTACAATCAACACTAAAAGTTTATTCTAATTAAAGAAAAAGAATTGTTTAGGCATTCGAGACTTTAGAAAACTTCACGCGTTCTTGATTTCAATATTTTCAAAAATTCTTCATTTTATTTACAAACTTAGAATTAAGTTATAGTGTCTAAAATAACATTATAACTGTCTACTATGGGTAACAAATTTTATTCTAGAAAGCTGTAATGAGATTCGTGGAATTAAATTTCATGCAAGCTCACACGTATCCCTCCTATATTCAAAATCAATTTTCTCGAGAACGAAGAGCCACGTAGGAAAGATATTATTCTACAGTTTCGATTTATTTTTTCAGCAAGAATCATTCCCTTTCAAGTTGTATCACGTATTTCGGAAGATGCTGTGTATACATATATATTACATTTCGCCTGGCATAGAAACCTTCGAGCCGTGTTTCCTCATTCGGCCACCATTTTCTTGAGAATTCTATTCGTAACTTCGTGTACTGCATCACCGCGAGTTTATTGAACTAACCGACTCGATGACTAAAAAATAAGAACCGAGCTCACTAAAAAGTATATAAAGCATATTACCCATATTGATCCTTTTATCGACCATCATTTAAATTCCCACTGTTTCTCTGTGTACTACTTTAATAAGACAGAATTCAGAACAGAATCTTTCGTAGATCTATGCTATTTTTTTATGGATATGAATAATATAGTACCTACGCAATACCCTGTATACATGTGTATTTGATGAGGAGATGCCTTTCAATTACTGTATGCGTCAGTTTTAAACTAATTGCGCATAATTAAATAGTAAGGATTTTATAAACAGGGATACAAACGCTAAAGCACGAGGAACCATATGTATTTTCAATCTGATGTATTTGCTGAGACTAGATTTTTCAAACGACTTGCTTGCTCGAATTTTTTTGTAAGACACTCTGGTTGGCAACAGAAAGCTAACTTAAGGGGGTATACCCGTTTGAACCCTCGGAAAATGTGTACATTTTGTGGATTTTTTTACAAGTCAACGGTTTGATGCAGATTTCCCGTTTTTTTACTATCTTTACATAGTATTATGAACTACTTAAAAAAAGAGTTTCAGTCAAAAAACTATTGTTTCTCGGAAGTTATGGATACATATCCGAAAGTCTCTCGATTTTAGACGGCTAAATGATGGGCCTGAAAATAGCTGTATGTCGTGTCTGAAATAGAAAACAATAAAATCTTCTTATAAAGTATGTCAATGGCTATCGCCCAACGGGGCCGATTTTGAAAATTTTAAAAAATAAAGAAATGGTGAGAGATCACAGGTAAAGTTACATTTTTCTAAGAGAAACGGCCACCTTTTTTCTTTATAAATAATAAACGGGGAATCGGAATAAAAAAAGCCCTCGTTGGACGATGTGGAATCTTATTACGATCCTGCATGCAAAATTGGAAGTGAATTGGTTGAACGTAGCGCGAGTTTTTAGGCCCACCGTTTAGCCGTGTAAAATCGAGAGACTTTTGGATATGTATGCATAACTTCCGAAAAATAATAGTTTTTTAACTGAAACTTTTTTTTTAAGTAGTTCATAATACTATGTAAAGATAGCAAAAAAACGGAAAATCTTCATCAAACCGTTGACTTGTAAAAAATCCACAAAATGTACACATTTCCCGAGGGTTCAAGCGGGTATACCCCCTTAACTTTTAAAAACTAGGGGACACAGATTGGATATGGGCGTGGCTATCATGTCTGCAAGTATCTTGCACACTACTGCTAAAAGGGCGATTCTAGGTATACAATGGAATAGTAGAAGAATTTGAAGAAGTAGGATGTTTTCAAAAAGTATACATACAGGAAAAATCTGCAAGTATGTCGGCCTAGCTCGAGCCTTTTTTGCGCCCTAAGCGAACTTACCAAATTCTGCCCTTTATTTATAATACATTTGTTTGAGTTTTTTTTATGACTTTACTCTGAATTTTTATTCGTAGCTTAAAACATTTATAATGCAACTTGTAATATTTCATTTAACCCTTCGCTGAAACTCTGGGTGTGAACCACCCACAAACTGATTTTGGCGTTCTGTATATACAAAATAAATATCTTTTTTCCACAGCCGACTTACAAACTACTTTTTTTTTATCAAAATATTATATCGGGAAAACAACTCTATAGATTTGTAGCTTCTAATATTGAAATTTATGGAAGTTACAATTTTTTGAAAATTTTCTTCGTGTTTCCTCGACATATGGTAGTCTAGATTTTTTTTGCAAACACTGTGATAAAATGACAATAAAAAATCTATTGGAATGCATTCTAGAGACCTTGAAATTCACCCATGATTTTTTTCATAACGATTGGATTCTTTAGACGAGTATGGCAGTCGTTCAAAAATTGTTCTGGGTGTGAGCCACCCAGGTATGTCAAAGTTGATCGAGAAAAGAGGTGTGTTAACGAAGGATTAAAACTTTATTTAAAAAAATGCCAACACTGAAAATACCACTTTGCGCCGCTTATCAACAACAACAAGTATGCACATAGCTACATGTAATTATAAAAATTCCAGTTGTAAGAGTTACAAACTTATAGAGTCTAAACCAGGCGTGGCAGAAACGTAGAATTTATAAAGAGACGCGTGCGTTTGGCTCCCTATTATAATAATAAATTAAATAATAGAATTCCACACGACACGAATTTGAGGCCTGAAATGAAAATGCGAAGCACAATAGTTCTTCGCAGCACATATGCTTTAAATCCTCCGGTATATTAAGGCCAACGCAAGGGATATTCAACACCATTTTAGATAATGACAATCGCCAAATCTTTCACCACTAATTGCGTCAGTTGACAATCACCGAGGTACATTTTAACTCGCAGCGTACGCTGTTACTGATGCAAACGGGTGAACCATCTTCACACGACCGTGGCACTGTTTAAAAGGTTTGCCGTTAACACACGCGATCAGTAGGAGACACGTGACGCAGAAGCGACGTATGCATAAGCGACGCTTCCACTTTCCCTGCTTCGTCACGCCCCGGCAGCCAGCTAACCGAGGGTCGCGCTTGAATTTCCATAAAAATTAATGTCAATCCGCAGTGCTCGTCTCGGGGAACACGCGACGGCCTCCGCGGCATCTTTCCATTCACGGCAGCAGCCCCATCTCGTAATCGCATAGAACGAGCCACCGTTAAGCAACCTGCCCTAACGTTATTGCCATCTCATCCTCCTCCTCCTACTTTACCGTGCAAAAATTTCGGAGCATACACGATCGATGAATTGTACCTGCGAATCACGAAATAGATCGAAAATTTTGTTCAGGTGATTACAAACATTTGAACGGATAAAACAGAAAGTCGAATTTGGAATCCTTTTCGAAGAAGGTAAAGTACCCAGGGAATGTAGTATGAAATTTTCAGCACGTATGCAACCTACTTAAATCTACAAACGGGATTTTTAAATTTTCATTACAGGCTCGGATAAAAAAATTGAGGAAACCACCTTCGCTAATAACAGAAAGTCTTTCTTGGTATTATATTTAGTTATAAATGAAAGGAGACGAAAGTCACTTGGGCAGGATCTGGCGAATAGAATGAAAAGAGGTGCCGCGCTAACAGAAATGTGGAGAAATTAGTTTATCACGCTCTGACAAACTCTGGCATCAAATATCTCGATATAAAGATTATATAGGTACAGCGGAATGGCGGCCAGAGAGGAAAATTACTCGAGTAAATCGAAGTGAGAGTCAAAGAGCCACAGCCGTGACAGAACTGGGTGAAGGTGGAGGCCTGGAGATGGTCGAAGGTGAAGCACGGAAAGACAAAGGGTGGAGCAGGTTCAGTAGAAGGGGTTATTGATATTATAGGTCTCTTTGATTCTCCATTACTCCGACAAAAGGTTATAAAACTTATTGGACGATGAAACGAGGGCATGCCTATTGCTCGTTGAACGTGCATTCTGAATAGATCGATTGAATAGTTCGCGAAATGAATAGATGCGCGATATTCTACGTATATATTTATATCGCGCATTACGTATGGTCATAGTGATTTCAAAAAAAAAATGTACAGACTGTCCCTAATCGAAAGAGCACTACTTTGAGATCTGACAGGAAACGCACTAATTGAAGATTTTGTAGCAACAAGGTGAATGCTCCAAATGTTTAATAAAAACAATGTTAACCCTTTAACTCCCAGTGTTGCATGAGTATAACAAACATTTTAAATGTGCGTAAAATCCTATCGCCTGTTTCTATTTAACTTTTGTTAGCAACCAGCCGTAGTTTTCCTGGTGGTAAAGTGTATTTCTAGGTTCTCGCTTGAGAAAATCAAACATTCCCTTCAAAAATTTATTGTGGATTAAGCTGCCATCTTGTGGTTCCTTATTCTGTTGAAAGAAATCAGTGGAAAATGCAGGTAAGTGCCTATTTTCATAAAAAAAAAATAAAACAACCGATATTTTCCATTTCAAAATAGCAAGACACAACATATATATCAGTCTCACAATTTTGAAATAACGGTTCAAGGGACTGGGCGTTAAAGGGTTAACTAAATATTTTTAGAAATATGTTTAAAGTATTTTATCCACTTAAAATCTACATATTAACACAGAGTTTAGCACTATTATTAAGGAAAAATATGTTTTTTCTGTGGCCGAGCGAATTTATTATTACATTAAACGCCATTATATTATAAAACTATGTATCAGTGCATGGAAACATATCAGAAAACATCAATTTGCACAATTTTAGAAAAATATAGTGAAATGCGCTTACTAAATTATGAAATAGTACCAAAGCTTACCTGCTTGATTATTGTCATCTGCACCAAAAACTACAGAACGATGTTCACTTTCAGTTAAATCACAGTTATTTTTTTTTTTTACATTCAATGCTACCTATAACTAAATTTCATCAAATTATGAAGCTTCAATTTCGATGTAACAAATTCCAGTTGAAGTTATTGAAGAGAGTTCAAACAGAGGAAGTGTTTTAAATAATTGAATTCTATACATTTCTTGCTTTAACTTTTATAAAATCACATCAATTATCAATAACCGCCATATCACAAACAAGAAATTGAATATCAATAATTGAAGAGTCCTTGTAGAAAACATGTGTAGAAAATTAAAAAAAAAATCTCGTCACCAAATGTTCTACGTGCCAATGGTAATACTAGAGTATAGAATTTGATTTTTGTCTCTCGTCTCTTCAATTATTGGTAGAAGTGGCAGTAGTAATGTGCATACATATGCCGCCGCGTTTGACAAAACGCTGACCAGTTCCACTTAAAACGTGGTCTGCGGCTAATTGAAAGCGCGACGTTTCCCGAGTTGAATGTTATGCGATACTTTTATGCACGTATTTTATTCTACACATAAGAGGATGCATTACACGCGCTGTATAATTCGTATGAAACTTACTATACAGACAAATTGTCGACAAATGGCAGTATACATAGTACATATTACAAACGATCTAAAAACATTTCCCATATTTTCGAACTCTAAACTAATCTATCCTCGTATATTATATACATTTTATTGAAACGCAGAAATGATATCACCATTAATAACATTATATTATCAATGATTTATCAAGCTCTTACATTGATTAACGCTAACATTACAAACACTTTGTTAGAAGCCATCAGAAAAATTTCGCGACTCAATGCCGTTAACCTGAGTCCACTATTAAAAGGATGTTGAAAATCTGCCTCTTAAAACGTGTCCCGTCGCATATTTCTAAAAGGAGCAAGGTGGCAGGTACATGGGACGCAAACAACCAGATACAGAATAAAGAGGGCCGGTGGTGTAGCGTTATAGCTACGTGTTCTACATTATTTAGACAGTAGGACATGGACTAGGTGCACCAGTTTTCTGCTAAAAGAAAAACCTTTCCATAAGGTCCGCGCAGAGTGCAGCAGCATTTAATTTTTCCAGTTTGCCGCTTCTTCCTTTTTATTACACAAACGACAACCGGGCAGCCTCCTCTCTGCGTGAAACGTGCTTTCCGTTGGAAAAAATACCTTGCGAAACAAAGATTTTTAGACAGAATATTGAAACCTTAAAGGATATTTGACATTTACTACAGTGTACCTTGCATTTTGTTCGCGGAACTCTTTTGCGCAGGAATTTTCTTTCTTTCGCTCTATTCTTCCAATTGGACACGAGAACGGGCGAAGATATAGATACAGTTTCCCTTTTGACTTAATACTTATCCACCTGGATTCAAGAAACTCGCTTAGTACCTTCAGCATCACTTATGATTAGTTTTAACTTGTGAAGAAGGTAGAGATAGCTCCTCTACAAATGCACGAAGTTAGAAAATCCTGCTGTTTACTTTGGCAAGTTAAGCATATAACGCGGATGTTTGGGACAATACGAAAGTATCAAACGACTATTAATTTTTAATTCGAAGTTCTAAAGAAGCAAGAGTATATGCCACGGCTGTATTAAGAGGACAGTCAAGATTTGGCATTCGAGTTTAATATACTCATTATTAAAATGTCGTATGCAATCGTTCTTTGAGAGAAGATCAATGTCACTCTGTCGTAATAGTTATTTCATTATTTTTCACCCACAGTGTTGCAGCATCGTATAGAATTGCATTTTTATTATAATACAGCCCCCTTTCATGCCAAAATCCCCTTATCTACCCGCTATTCTTACAACAGCTAATAAAATTCCGTAGGCAAAATGTTAGGTCAGCGCATAAGTAATTTCGATTATATTCTAAAGGCTCTAAATGTAAGTAAAATAGATTTTTTTAGCTTATTTTAACTATATTATTTCGATAGTGTTTATTTACAAGCGATAAGAATGGTGTAAATAAGTAATTGTGGCTTCTTCTTAGTTACTGAAATAAACATCTAATTTGTCTGAAAATGGAGATGGAAAATTCTTTTCCCATTCCACTAAGGAAAATCGACTGCAGAAGCAACTAGAATTATTTTCCAAACTTATGAAGGTGTTTTCTGGGAAAAAGTATGTCAAAATTGGTTTACGGGGTAACATACACCTAGGACTAGAAAAGACACGGTGAACTTTGACAATTTTTTTTCATTGAAAATATCTTTTAAGTTACAAATCTTCATATGCACCTTAAAATACATACTTTAATGCAACAATTGTGTAATTCGAAAAGTAAGAAGATTGAATATGTAATAGCAACCTCCGTTAGACAGTTTTCTCAGAACAACTTCCGTGGTAGCCAAAATGTCACCGATAGTTTTTATCCGAAACAAAAAAAAAGAAATTTCCAATTTAAAATTGCCAATTTTACGCATAATGGCAGCCATTTGAATACAGATGTGTGATTTTTCAGTAAAAAATCATTCTCTTTTAATTGATAAAAATGAACTATGATGTTTAAAGATTTTTCTCTTCCTTTCTCTTCACACTCATTTTTTAGTCCTACATGTATGTTGCCCCTTAAGAGATTCGAAAGTTGTGATATTAAGATTCGTGACAAGTAACGTTCTAGGAGGCCTCAGGAAGTGCAAACAGACCACCCGCAGGTATTAATGGGCCAAACCCTGCACAGTCATCTTATGAGCTTGCAAGACAGTTAGAGGTTGATTATTCAACAGTAACTCGAGGCTTACATGCAAGGGGAATGGTGCAAAAAGAAGACTAATTTTTAATCACGAAAAATGAAATTACTTATGCACCGACATAGTGCACCAGCTCTCTGTTGGATATTCTATTAAGATAAAAGGCTTTATTAAGTAATTATAACGTATGGTTAACATATGTGTGTAAGGCAAAAGTACCAGACGCCCTGTCCCTCTGAGCCACAATACACAACGTTGCGGGATAGCACTGGAGAAGGAAAATAGACTCAAGTCTCACCAACAATCTCTATACAATCGCAGTTATGCAGAAACCCACCAACTCTCAAAATGACAAGAAATTAGTTAAACACAGTACGGATCCTATAACTTTGTGATCTTTATTATGAAAAAATTTCCAACCCATGGAACACCTCCTGCATTATAAAATTATTAAAACTGTCAAACCAGAACTCCATTTTAGGCTTAAAAAATAAATAATAGTAATTATACTACTTGCTATTAAATAACTCATTAAAAGACATTGTAAGACAATAGCAAGAGATAAAATATACTCAATAGAGATAAAGCTACTTTTCTTTAGCCCTTAGTATCATGATTTTTTTATTTTACCCAGAAAAATTCTTATCGGTCCACACTTCATCGTAAAAATAAGCAAAAAATTCCTAGTGTAACAATTTTTTGTATAAATGAAAAAATATGGTTATAACACCAGTGTTAAATCATGCATAAAGATACCTGTGTATTATAATGTTAAGTCAAAACTCGGTTTTGCAGAATGTTACACTAGTGTTACATACATTATTATGTTCGACATTAAATTTATTCGCAAAGGAAATCCGAAATAATTGAGAGAAAAATTAGCATTTACATGGTATTTTCAGTTGTCCTGGCGAAATTAAGAGTTGTAATCAATAATACGAGACAGTGTATCACAGTAGAATTTCTACAGATGTATTTCCGCCCTAAGGACACTTGTTACACATGGTAATAGTAAAGTAACGCTTTAAAGTTCATGAAAAAGACCCAAAATGGCGTGCATAATTTTTTCAATTCGCGTAACACGGGTGTTACACTATGATACTAAGGGTTAACAATTGAAGTCTTCAAACTAAATTTACTAAATTTCAGATCATTGAGAGTTGGTAGCTTTCTACATAACCCGGCCCAATTGTGATTCAAGCCTTCCTCGATGAAAGGTCGGGAAGGATTTCAACTTCGACCTGGCAGCATTCAATATAGCCCAAAGTAACCAAGATCCTTATTGTCTGATCAACTCGGTGTCAACACTCTAAACCGTTCCACCATTTCTCACGATTCATCCGCGAAACAGAAAACGCTGGCGCCCAAACAGGGGTCCGATATCGCACGCAACTGTCTTGCACCGATGCAAACGCCCCGTAAGCCCAACGAATGATCCCCGGCCCACGTCGCCATCGTTCCCAGCATTTCAAAAATACCCCGGTCTCCCGAATGCAATCCTGAGAACGGTCGAAACGTCAATAAATCAGGAACGAAAGAGAACGGAAGCGATACGATCGAGGCGTCGACGGACGCCTTTCTCTGGTATTCGGACATAGCGACAGAGAGATAGAGCGACGGGGCGGGAGGGACGGGGTGGGAACTGTGAGACTTGCCGGCGTTTACATCCAGCTCGCGGGGTTAAAACCTTTTTCCCTGGAATACACGGGGTTTATTGACTGTCGCGAATCGCGTAGCTGCTTGGCTGCCCGAGGTTATTGAGTTCGAGCTATTCTCACGCGCGCGGGTCACGCAACCAACACCGACCAAAATCGTGCATCTATAAGTACACGCACGTACGGGCCTGGGCCATGGTGATGCAAACAGTACAGGCATACACGCAGCCACAGACATGCATTACGGTCACGTAGCAATATTCAAATAAACCGCGGCAGAAAGCAGCCTGGCATAATAAGTTCCTGATCCGCCCCCCTACTCTTCTCCCGCTCGTCCAATGCACCCCACCCGGGCGTTCTCGCCAGCGGGAGGAAGAATAATCGGACGGGAAGGTTGCTCTCGGTCCGGCGAAGCTTCCGACGGAAAGCGGAGAAATATTGCGATCTTCGACGTACTGTACAGGCGGCGGCCGTGGATGCCCGAGAAATTTGAAAGGGAATTACTCGTGGATGGTGATTTATTATATTGCAGACATTCGCACATGGGAGAATCGTATTATTGTACTGTGAAAATAATTTCAGCGGCGCGTTGCTCGGGGAGAGAGGAATTGGAGCACCGTTTTGCGAGCGACCTCAGAAGCTTTGTTTTATGGGTAGTTTCTTTGCTACCATCGCATCGTTTGCACTCGGTAACCTTCACCGAATCTGGCTTGTTATACCGGGGGTAATTATTTTCTGCAAAATGTTCGAAATGATGTGACTGATTTTATATACGTGTTGCGAAAAAAATTATGACGTAATTAAGAATGACTAAGGGACTTTTAATGCTGTGGAAGGATCCTAAGTTTACAGTAGCGGACAAAGAAGTTAGAACTTTTTCAATCCACTCTACCCCTATTACTTTTTAACATCAACTCAAAACTACAGCTTGTGCCCCATATAAATATTCTGATAGAGAATTTAAAACTGTATAAAACCCAGTGAAAGTTGAATTTATTTAACTAATAAACAAAATCCCTACATAACATTAAACACGACAACACCCTTTTAAAGCTGTTAAAAAGTTACCACTTTTGAAAGGTAATAAAAAATTTGATATATCGTGGGGGCACCTTTTGCTTTTAGGACGGTCTAAAAAATTACCAAAAGTGGTAACTCCTTTTTCGGCCCCCAAAATGTGTTGTCCTGTTCAATGCCATATAAAACTTTTATTTGTTAGTTAAATAAATTCAACTGTAACTGGATTTTATACAGCATTCAATTCTCCATCCAATTATGTATATTCAACACATACCACAGTTCCAAGTTAATGCGAAAAAATAATAAAAATAAAACAAATCGAAAAAGTGGTAACTTTTTTGTCCGCTACTGTACGTGAAGTATTTAACGCAGGGATCGAAAAAGTTCTGGAACTCTTATTTTTAACAATATCTATTCCTGTGGAATTTTTATTGGAAGAAATGGTACCCTTAGGAACTTCTTTAGAAGTGTTCTCATGGAACAGATATTTTAGAACGTATATAATAAAAGTTCTATGGAAACAGTTATATTAGAAAATATTATTATCATTTATTAAAAAAGGTTCCATGAGATAAAGAAAATTACTAAACTATTAATAATTTAGTAATTACTAAACTTAAATTACTAAGCTTGATAGTTTAGTAATTTTCTTTATCTCATGGAACCTTTTTTAATAAATACTAATAATATTTTCTAATATAACTGTTTCCATAGAACTTTTATTAGTAACTATTAAGTTTAGTAATTTCCTTTATCTCATGGAACCTTTTTTAATAAATACTAATAATATTTTCTAACATAACTGTTTCCATAGAACTTTTATTAGTAACTATTAAGTTTAGTAATTTTCTTTATCTCATGGAACCTTTTTTAATAAATGTTTTAATATAACTGTTTCCATAGAACTTTTATTATATACGTTCTAAAATCTTCTAGTTTTATTAAACAACATACTATCATATTCTTCGTGTTTATATAATAAAAGATATGAAAATCATAACATAAGTAATTAATAGTGTCATAAGATGTATTAAACAGAAAAGAGAACTTGTCAACTATAATACCTAAATAACATTTCTTTTATAAGTTACATGAACCAAAATACACAAAAAATTTATAATATCTGCGTAGAAATTATCTACATAGGTAAATATTACAAATAAATAACACATTCAGGAAATCTTCCACATTCGCAGTGTTTAACACGTTCACTGCCATGATTCGCCACAATTTCTCTTTAGAACCCTTGCAATAAACGAACCTTTGGAGTTACATACTTCCGAACGATATTACTATTATTAGAAATGGTGCAAAATATTTCATTATTAACCTACATATATCGTTGAACTATGTGGCATTCTTATTTTCGATAATACACGCTTGAATCGGCGCAAACGAACGGAAAGCGTAAGGCAATCGCGCGGCAGCCGACGTGTTGACGAAATCACGGCAATCCTGCAACGCTAATTTAAACCTCGATGTGCCTGCGAGGCATACTTGAAGTGCAGAGGGTTAATAGGACTATGCAAACGACTTGCGCCATTCGCTCTGGAGGGGAGCAAGTCGTGGCTCGCCTCGGTGGATCGTTCGTCGCTGTACAAACGGTGCGGTCGCTAGTAATTCCGCGCGACATGAAAAAAGAATGCAATCGCGCTTTGCCCGATGCAACGAATTAAATGGCCGCCCGGTTGTTCCGGCGCAGATTGGAAAATTCAAAACGCGTTGCGCACATTTCTCAGTCAATGTCAAATACACTGTCGGCATACGCGAGGGCAAACAACGAAAAAAAAAACGATTCGAATCAAATCGAATTTCCGGTCCAGTCGAAATGATTTGAACGAACGGTTTCGTTCTCGCCGTAACTCTACCGTGCACTTCCGACGTAACCTGTGTTTCTCCTCCACCTTTTGTTTCCCCCTGGCTTCCTGGGAAAACGCAGTTACCTGAGATAATTTATTCACTGAACGCAATCGAGGCTGCTAAAATATCATATGTCCGTTAACTGATCTATATCGATCGTAGGAGCTGATTTTCTGCGCTCCATGTCCTGTTCGAAATTTCGTTACAAATATACGTGCATGCGTATCGTTGGCTTGTTAGTAAAACTGCCCAAATTTCTTAATTTTCGGTAAATGCGAATTTAACCCTTCGTCATCACGCCTTGTTATAATCAGAAATTGGTCGCATAAGGTTCGCTGCAATCAAGCGTCATTTTAGAGTTACCGTTTTCGTGTTGTTAATCGTTTTACTTTTGAGTGATAATTGTACTCTCGTAATACTCATACGATCATGCTCTAATAGTCTTTTGACTGAAATTTGTAGTTGAAAAATAGTTGTGGAAGAAGGTTATTTTTTTGGTTAAAATGCGTCAAATTTTTAAATTTTAATATTAAGGTCTAAAAATTTACAGGAATATTGGCAAAGAAAAAAAAAATTCCTGGGGTGCGATACACCCTGTGTAACCACGAAGGGTTAAAGTTCAATCTATTACAATAAATCAGGTAATAATTGGAAGCTATTGCAAAACACGGAAGTTTTTCCCTATATGGATTTTTATTAATTTATTGTTGCAAAAAAACAGGGAAAGTAATTGCTTCCAACGATATCTACAATATATCTGTACATATGGCGTACTATTGTGTTTACAGATAGGGAATTGTTCAGAGGGAAATGTTGCAGGGTATAAAATTAATGTTATTGGGGTAAAGCGTAGCGGTTGCAGTGTCTGAATCCCAAATTTTGGCGGATTATAATGTTCTGCTAATTAGATAAATAATTTGCATGTCCTCTAGGGATTAATTCATACCGCAAACTGTTATTTGTGTGTGCTATTTATAACTTCAGGCGTGAATTTGACATATTATATTTTTTGTGTTTCGCTAATGCTCTTTCCTGAATTTTCTAAAAAAGTGCAAAATTTTGGTAACTGAAGCTATGGTGATAGTATTAAAAATATTATGGTATCTTCTAACCACTTTATCCGATCCATCACAAATATACAATTTGAATAAAGTCAATTTTATTAAAAAAAGTTAACTAACAAAATTTTATTGAATCGCTACCTAACAAAATTCTTTCAAGGCATAGAATTCGAGGATTATAAATGATAATTCTAAGTTTTCAAATGTACATGCAATAGTTACATCTACTGCACTCACCACATTAATATATGTACAATATTATTTTAAAACATAATATATTACTCTGTCAATGTGTCAAAGTCAACTATATATACATGTTCAGTATATTTTCCTCTTTTCTAAATAGCATCATCAGGAATAATTCTCTTAGACATTTACTTCGAAAATATTTTTCCATGTCGTCCAGCTCTTTCTAGCAATAAAAAAAAATTAAACTCGACGAGTAAACTTGTTAAAGTGGTAGAATTAAAAAATAAATCCAATTTCATTTAATCTTCAAACATACGAAATCGCACTTACAAGTGAACACATGAAATACATAGGAACATAATTTTAGTATCAAACATAAACTTGAGAGAACTATTAACAACAGCAAAAAAGTGCTAAAAATATTATTAACTACATTAAAAACACAAATTTACTCCACGAAAACTAGACTAACTAAAATATGTAAGTCGAGAACGTCAAAACAGTTGATGACACCTTGAAGGAAATAATAAAGAAAATTAGAATTAGATATTAGTTACATTCAGGAAGCATAAATTCATCAGTCACTCATGTGGTACGACTATATCAAAGCATTACACACTTCGACAGTACGTTATTACGAATGAACAAATAGGCAGCTTCCTTTACCCCTGGCGTATTTTATACAGTGGACACGAACTCTCTTACAGATAGCTCAGTTGTTAGGTGCACGGAAATTGAACATCCGAGATTGAAAATGAAACTCGGAGATTGGTGATGAAACGTGTACCACAATGGCCGTGTAGTAAATTTATAGCTGTTTCGTTTATTTTCGCAGTCAGAAAATTGCCGTTGCAACATACCACGAATTTACCAGCAGCATCGTGGATGCTTTATTTGCAATTTTGTTCCGAATTTTTTCATCAAAATACGCAAACGGTTTCCAAAACCCAATCTCTGTTCTCCTCAACCAATTTTTAAATACCAGGACGGTAATTAAACGGACAACTATGCGCGTCTCATTTTTCCTTTCATCAATCTGCCGCCAATTTTTATATATTCACAGCCCGTGCTCAGTAAATTATCTTTTCCCGAGTAGTAAGAAGATAGATGCAATCAAATTACCATTCTATTTCTTAATATAACGTTACTTCGTATAAATACTCTAGAAATTTACAACTATAATGTACGTTATTTTAATAACTTTACTGCATGTTCGTTACTTTAATTTCTGAATAACGTTTTTAAATATGTACGTCCCAACGATGTTTCGAAAGCATGACTGGTATGATCCAATTTTCGCTCACGCCTTCCGTTACGCGAACGAGGTATTTCGTAAGCATTCACCAATTCTGGAAAAAGGTTTTTCAATTTCGCACAAATGATATTTTCAGCTTGTGCGTCATTTGATGCCACAAGAATGTGTGACGAATTAAAAATTTGAAAATGATACTTTAGATTAATGGAATGTAAAATTTTATAATTAATAAATACGGCGAAGAATAATTAGAAATATGAAAGTCTTGTCTAAAGCGATGACTTCTTGACGTATTCTCATTAACAACAGAAATGTATTTGACTAAATTGAAATGGGGGGAAAGTAATGATGAAATCTGATAAATAGGAAGAAGTCTTTATACTTTACTTCTTCTATACGATTTAGTTTATTGCTGACTTGCAAAATTAATTTCACGATGGTATTCGGTTAATACATTAAGATTCCAAAATAAAAGATCATAAAAGCAGAGTTTATCTGAAGAAGCAACCGAATTTTAAACTCATTTGTTTTGAATAAAATTTTTAAAAGAACCAGTACAAAAAAGTGCATATATAAAAATCAATTGACATTAATTCATTTTACCCTTATTTCAGGTATAAGATTAACTTGTAAAATTATGTAACTCACGTTACTAGTCTTCGTTTCCTAAGCTTTCAATTTTTCTCTAGCAGGAAAAATAGCACAAGATTATTTAAGTTGGTAATTATTTAACCCCACTGCGAGTGGTATACAGGAACATCCCCTAAAAAATTAATTTTCATCTACGATATAGATTATTAATGGCACCCGCGTAGACGTGATAAAATATTCTTTTAATCTCTTGGCTCAGTAATTTTTTGCCCCGCGTGAGATTGGCAATGAACAAAGTTTTCCTAGCGACGTGTTCGCGTAATACAACTCGCGGCAGAAAAAAGATGCGTAGAAAATGCCTCATAGCTTGCATTTACTAGAAAGTTTAACGAAAAGAAACGAAAATATTTTTACTCTATAAAGGGGGAACGCATTCAAGCGTAATAAATTGAATAATCCTGTCGGTACAATTTAATCCAGTTACTTACTGCACCCGGTACATTTCAGCACAAAAGCCTTTTTTCAAGAAGCAACCAGCCAGAATATCTACAGTGGTATATTAAATTTTTATATATTCACAGCCCGTGCTCAGTAAATTATCTTTTCCCGAGTAGTAAGAGGATAGATGCAATCAAATTACCATTCTATTTCTTAATATAACGTTACTTCGTATAAATACTCTAGAAATTTACAACTATAATGTACGTTATTTTAATAACTTTACTGCAAATTTATATTACTTAAATCTAACATATCTAAATTCTACAATTTTACAAACATGTGTTTTTTAAATCTTGATGTATTTTATGACACAAATGTGACTTTTAAAAAAGGTACAACTAAAAGTAGGAGATGATATCCCCATAAAAAAAAACAAGCAAGAAATGTGGAATAAATTTTTAAGGATTCATATTTTCTTAGTTTTTAAATAAAAAATAAAGGAACGAGAGAATATTTATATCTCCTTCAGCATGTATAAGGCATTCCTTATCTGCGACTTCTGTATTCATTTTTGTGTCAATTTTCACTTATGAGGTTACATTAAAGCAGTCCTTTACACTCGAGAGATAATAAATCCTGGACAACTGAGAAGAGGCAAGAATTTTACTCGAAAGATGCTAAAATTCATAAGAATCTAATACGAAGAGTGTAGCTTCGCTTACAATAACATATCCAAAGATCTATAAAAAATAATTTTTCAAATTTGTAATACCATTACCAACTGCACATTATTAATTGTAACATACTATTATTATTTTATAAAGATTCACGACGGTCACTTAATACAGATGATGCTGAAACTTAAATGAAACCATAATATCACAGTTGCATCTTCAAAATCATTTCTTTCAAAAGCTAGGCGATCAATCAAAAAAACTAATTCCATCATTTTTACCTTGTAAGTATAAACTAAAGGTACTTCGCAAATACTGTAAGTTGTTCCCGCATTTATTACACAAATTATTAAGTGTATCTGCAGATCTTTTATAAAAAGAGTTTGAATTCCCCTGAACTGAGCTACATCTTGTTGGCCCTCCGTAGTTTCTTTGTGGATCGAGGTTCGATCTGTTCCGAGGAAAGGAAGGATAAGGAAACATTTGGTAAAGGAAAACGAGGCAGCTCCTGCCACGTGGTTGGACCACAGGGCTGAATCGAAGAAAAGTTGGTTTGAAGAAAACCGGAGGAGATCCTCTCTGCATATTCGTATTATCTCAAGCTCGAGGACACTATAACCAAGTTCCAGATATCCATCAGTGCCACGTCGTTTACATAGAAAACCATCCTGCGCCAGCTTTTATGGCTTTCCATTAAAATCGTCCACAAGCCTGCAGCTCAAGAATCGAAGCTCCTGCGAGCTTATAATTAATACTGTAAATATTTAAACCGTGTCGAACGGAGAACATTAAACAACGAACACCAATAAACACTGCGCCCCTTGTGGTGGCAAGAGATTACCAATAACAGCGTTGCAAATAAATACTTATATTACGTTCCCTCGTGGAAATAATTTGTGGAAAGCAGAAAAGGCTACATCTCAGAAACAGGGTCACATTAAACGTACATTTATACTACCTTCTTTAATTACTTTCGCGTAGCTACTAAATCCTCCGCTGCAGTACTTCTAACAAATTAGAAAACACTCTGCATACTGAGATTACCACCCTCCGAGCACGCGCAGTGTTTCATAAATATAGAATGTTCCCTCTCGCGAGGCGATAAATTCGAATTCCAAACAACGCAAGGGTAAAGAATTTTTTCCTAGAGAAATATGTGCCTCCCCCTCCCTTAAACCAGCCGCTGCTTAAACAAAGGGAATGCATCAGGAGCGACAACGTGCAACATTGGATACAGCTACATCCATAAAATATTACAAGCTCGCAATTTATTTCGCGGAGGCGTTAGCTTCTCGAAAGGGATGGGCCCAATCACGAAATAATTAGGCACTAAAGCGGCTTGCCTATTATACGGTGGGGCGGGTGGGGGTAATATAATTAATGCCGATATTATACCTCGCACCCGTTCACTCGCGCCGACAAGTCCCTCCCCATATTCCCGCGGGGGATCCTGAAAATAAAATCCCGGGGATCATCCGACCAGCCACGTACGTACACAGAGGGCGCCTGGGTCAGCGGCAGGCTTTCCCTGGATTTACGAGTGGATATTATGCAGATGGTACTCGCATTAAACGTACTGACAGCGCAATACTGCACGGATGAAAAAACAGAGCCCCCGCGTGAGAAGTAATTGGTAAATGGCTCGCCTTGTACGGACGCCCCTCAAACTGGTCTCTTTTCCGCGTCGAAAATCCGCGAGATAGATGGGGCGCCTATAAATATTTTGTTCGGGAGCAGAGCGGAAGCAGGGAGAATCGCTTGCATGCCGGAACGAAGCGATCGGCACAGCAGCTAGACCAGGCGGAGCCATTAGATTTCTACTTCTTTTTTTTGTCATTTCTGTATTCTCGAATCCGGTGTTGATTCGTGAATCGGGTAAGGTAGGTATACGTTTTTTAAAATAAGCTAACAAGGGATGCTCGGTCACCCGAAAAGTGATTTTTTTTAATCTGTGCAGGTTTGTAGAGGACCTCGATAGAAATGTCAGGCAATTTTTCGGTTGTGCTCGTTTTCGATTCTCTTCAGGGTGAGAACATCCCTTATAGGTTAATTAGTGCTTTCCTACTTTCCTGTATATCTTGCAAACTATAGTGGATAGAAATAAGTGTTATAAAGATGGTTTTTTATGCTGTATAGAACTATGTAATCTAATTGTTTAAATTACAAATTTTAAACAATTTGATTACACAGTTTGATAGAACATAAAAAGCCGTTTAGTTTTCATTGTAATCGTTTCTTTATATCTACTACAATTTTCAAGATATACAGGGAAGTAGAAAATCACACATTAACTTTTAAGGGATGTTTTTCATCCTGAATAATCGAAAACTGCCACAAACGAAAAATTGCCTGATACTTCTGTCGAGGTCCTCTACATACCTGCACAGTTTCAAAACAATCGGAATGTTCGGGTAACCAAACTTCCCTAAGCCTGACAAAAGTGTCAATTATAAAACTATAAGAAATTTGATACATACTTCTCTTTGATGTTCGTCAAAATTTTTTACGATCGATAACCAATATATCCTCGAGAAGACATAGCATTGGTTCGCCTCATCTTTTCTATAGTGTCACGCAATATTCAAATAACACGTGCGATTTGGAGTAACAAAAGACAGTCTCGATGTGTCCATCACCAATTTTGATGAAACTTTAAATGTATAGTATAATATACAGTCTTCGTGAAAGTATTTGGCACATATTTCTTTTTATCGGCCATCGTTCATCTTGAAGGGGTGAAATCATATTTTCTCGAATATCTCGAAAACTGTTTACGTAGCTGAATTCATCCTTTAAAAATACCCAACTTTGCAATTTAACCTTTTTGTCTATACCGAACAGTTTTCGGGATATTCAAGGAAATATTTTATCGACACCCAAGTTTGAGGGCTGCTTTCAACATGGATGATGGCCGATAAAAAAAAACACGTGTCAAATATTTTCACGGGGACTATATCATACTAAAGTTTTATCACAATCGGGGCTTGACACTTCGGAACTGTCCCGTGTGAGTAGGAAGGGGAAGATGTATCAAAATATTCACCATCTTTATAATCTCAAAAAGAAAAACCTATATTTATTCGTCCAAAGTTAGTGACTTGATAAATTTACAACGATATTAGAAGATATGATTTAAATCACGAATTTCAAGGAATTTTAATCTCAAATCTGTATTTGAATAAAAGGAAGACATTTGTTGTGAAGAACTAGCATACAAATTTGAATTGGAATAAATTCTCGCCTATATCTATGTTATAATTAATTTCAACACACGTACAAAGTGCTTCCCTGGCTCTTTAAAAAGAGTTTTTTGCAATTGCGTTTATATTATCGATATCACATTCTTCTTTGAACTTCATTGTGTTCACGATTCTTGTGTTTCATATAAATAAAGGAAAAGATTTTAAATCTTGTATAACAGCGTAAATGATATTGTAACTTGAGAACCTTCAACGAACGATTGATTCGTGTAACTAAAACGTGAGAGAGAAGTATACATATAATCTATAAGAGGGCAAGTGGAATAGGAGTGTCTATGGTCAGACGCTCTTGATAAATCAATACGACGTATATAGTGGGCCTATATCTCTCTACAATTTCAGCCACGTGTATTATTTTCAGAATAGTTTTCTGTCATTGTTATACAAATTCACGAGAACTTTAAAAACGTTTAATATTCTGCATTACATAATATTGTTTAAGACTTTTCACTTACATCCTTGTTAGTCCCGTTAGAGAGAAAGCACGAAGCCTTTGGTGTACAAAACAGTTGCTCGTATCATAAACGTTGTGAAGAAATATATTAATATGATTAACACATTCACAATGAAATCTTTGTAATAGAATTAGTGGAACGCTATAAAGAAAATATGAACACTTCTGTGTTTATTTTTGTGAATATAAAATTAATTGCAAGTGGAACGTCAATTCTATTACAAAAAATCTGTCGACAATGTAATAATAGTATTGGCTTAATTTTATTTACTGAACAATAAAGTGTTTTGTGTTAAATAGAATAGGTCACTTAAAGGGATGAACAATTTTGTGGATAAATCTGTGCGTGTTTCTAAACATTTTATTAAGTCGAATAGTTCTTGTTGAAAATATTTTGATAGGAAAAAGCGGCTAATCATAGATAATCTATTTTCACTTATTTGTTTATATTCTCTTCGTACAGTTTGCAGCAGCGTCTCTAATAAGCATTATTTTGAAAATTATGTGGAATAAAAATTATTTAATTAACAAGAGTTTGGTAAAGATATACTTTAGCAACACGTCCATTTATGATTCTTAAATTATATCACTATTTATACTGTCAAAAGTAGTTCAAAATTCTCTCCTTCTCATGTCAAACAGAAAAACTCTACAGATGATAAATTTGTAACTAAAAATATTATTTCTCTGTCGCAAATATACAACAGGAAATATTTATTGCATCACTCAAATAATTAACACGCCGTCACTAATATAACACTTAATATTAGTATTAGGAACGCATTATTATTGACTGTTAATTCAATGCCCGATGACTTACAATTAGCCAAAACAAGTTACAGTCACTTTCATCAATCACTTTATCAGTCATTTGGTTATGAAAACTATGCAGCCTACGTGGACTTGTGAATGATGTAATAAATATTTTCAGTAGTCTTAAATAGTGAAATAGTCTGCATATGTCTTTTCTGAACTCATTCTGAAATTGATAAATTCTAAATAACATACATGATCTTACGTTATCCTGCTCAGAATTATCGAGCCATGCTTTAATTTCCCAAAACATACATTCTGAATGTAAATTGGATGAGATTTATGCCTGTCATCAGGCAAACTCTGAACAACTACAATCTTTCTCCATATATCCATCGTATAATGTGTCATTCTACTTCGGTAATAAATGCGTAAATTTTAATTAGGAACGCAATCTACATACTGCGAAAGAATTTAATTGCTGTTTGGCATGAAAAACCAGTTAGCGAGATCCGTTCTGTTTAGCTTTTGCTGTATTTTGTTACGCCGACGTCGTTGTGCTGTCATAAATCTAATTTTCGCGGATAATTCTGCTCCCGGGTGTAATATTTGGGAGCGAACGCGCGAGCTTGTCTAATTACTCCGTGTGTAACAAAAAGAAAAGCGTGTGATCGAAATGAAATTTGTTCGAGCAGAATCTTTATATCGTGATACTAAATTTTGGATCGCTTCACTTGCTGAGAGCGCTAAACCACAAGTATGAAAAGTGTTGGACCACATTTCGCTCGAAATCAGTCCAGCAACGAGTAAAATTCACTATCATCCATGTTGTCTCAGAGTTTTTCCTGAAATTATACTTTTCGAACTACAAATTTACTCTCGAGCACAGTTGAAGTAGTGCCATTTGGATTAATGCACTTGTTGATCTCAAATGCGCCAGTTTATTTATTGCAAGTCAAGTATTAATCTGTTGGTGACTAGAATCGGTGGTGTTTTTAATTAAAAATTTATTATGTTTACAAAAATAGAAGAATTGAGGAAGAATTTCCTCGAAATATTTCTGACAGTTCTTTTGACACTACCCTCTGTCAATGAAGTATCAGAAATAAAAATTAATATGCACATCTTTACTAAGTCTTATTTCAATGATATTTTCTTCTTTGAAATTAATAACAAGCAAATCAATTATTGACTACTCATAGCCAATAATTCAGTTACCACTGGTACGTATTTAGAGCAACTTAAATTCGCGAACTTAATCCAATGGATACATCTGATAATACGATAATGGCGCGCTTCGATCTGTGATTACCGATTAGGGATTATCTATTATACTTATACCAGCTGTATGCCTCTTAAACGCTCACGCATAAGAGGGAAACTGTACGGGAAGCTAATTTGCGAGCGTACAATACTCTAACACGCGTGTCCTAGCAAATATAAGAGAAAAGCTTTCGCGAAACACGTTTACGACCATTCTCAAGCAATCCAGACCGGTATCACATACGCGACAGTTTCCGATGCGAGGCGATTTCCGCGTTTTCTGCACGGATGCTTTCTGCTATTGCAATTTTGCAACGCCACGTTCTGCGGCACGGATTATAAATGTGTTTTCAGGAACGGGTCGGTGACTCTTTCTTTGTGCCCGTGTCATTGTTTTTGTCGCGCACTTTTAACCCCCCACCCCCCGCACATCTGCACCATTTTTTCTCCGCGATTTTTATTGAAAGAGACGTTTATTTCGCACTTTTCGCGCGAAAATATTCTACACGCGCAAAGGTGAAATACTGGTTTACGTATTAAATGAAATGCATTCGCAGAATTTCCTTCTTCTACTCTCTGGCGTTTTAAATGAATATTGAAAGTGATTTTATTTGGGACGTAAGAACTTGATCTAATAAGTAGGGTTCTTGTTGTGGTAATTTTGTCATTTTTAAGAGAATAATTAATTAAGGTACGGAGGTTTGAAACTGGTGAATGCTAAATTATATTTCTTCCGTTTAGCACGTACGTTAAATCGTACTTTTATACTTTATATTGATGTTGTGGATGGAAGTACACAGTGACGAAAAATGTCAGTGATTTCAATAGAATACATTAATATGATAGGATGATGATGGTATCGATACAAATGTGTCTTTTTACAACTGTCATAGTATAATTGTGACAGCTTTGATTATACTATTCCTTTTACAAAACTTGCTCGACTATTATTTCCATTATTTTATTACTACTCTATTTTTACACTCCCAAACTATCCCATTAAACATTTAGGCCACAATTAATGGGGATTGGCACCCCTGATGTCAAAATTGGTTGATTCTATCTTTTTGCATTCTCCGATGGTCCTGCATTAGTAGTGCTGGAATAGATTCAGACTGGTATCATAATATCACTTCAAATATGAATTTCAACTTTGACGCTGATTTGCCAAAAAAACTTTTTGGAAACGGTGTGCATGGTTAGGTACTCAAAAGCTACGCCACCACCAGTGTTAAAATTTTTACAGCAATTTAACCACACACGGGACTCTGGTGTGAACCACTGACAAGACTGTTGAACTATTAGTTTCTTCTTTTTCTCACATTTTATCAAAAACGTTTTGCTTGGTTTCCGTTTATGAGATCAAAGTACCTACCTATCTAAAATGGCTTCGAATTAATTTTGATCCTAATGATGGTGGTACATACTAGAACTCCTGTCATACTGATTGTGTAGAAACAATTGAAGGGTCGAATGCAATAAGGGGACTAGCGCTCGAAAATGGGAGAAATTATTGTCCAAACGCTAAAAAAGATTGAAAAATTAAATGTTGTTTAACTGTATTTTAAAAAATATAGTGTTGTAATGCTCGTCACGACACGCATTTTTTCTATTTACAGTTTGTTTATCCAATCATTACTATTGGAGCTAAAAATTATAAACCAAGAATTTTTCATCGTCCAACACTATATTTCTGAAAATACAGTTTAACAGCATTTAATTTTTCAATATTTTTTAGCGTTTGGACAATAATTTTTTCCATTTTCAAGCACTAGTCCCCTTATTGCATCAGAGGTGATATTCCCCATTAACACCGAAGAAATTTTCAAATTAACTTATTATTTTATCATTTTCATTCCATCGATACTCTGCATTTTGCTAAAGAACGTAGATTTTCAAGTCTTCACGTTGCAATGCTCATGAGAAATGGCATACGTATAATTTATTACAATATCGTCGTTATAAACGAGAAATTTTCCGAATCACATTACGTCGAACAGGATAACTGATCCGTTGCTTCATTTATCACGGAATTAACTTTGCTTCGCATTAAATCGAATTTCCTTGTTTTCTGAGCCAGTGCTTCAATTTTCCAATTGAAATGCAATGAAAATACATGGACACATTTGAAACGTAAAGAATCGAATTTTGGGATGCAGAGAAAGATATATTTTCCAATATAAATGGAGTACCGCTGTTAAACAATTACTGTTAATCGATACTAAGAATTTTCTTCTATACATTTACCTAGTTTTGCCTAAGTAGTTATATTTACCTTTAACTTGTAATACTTTCAATGTCACTTAATTTCATTGAATTATAAATTGAACGATTTATTATCGCACACAGCCCATAAATTGCATACAATTTATTATTATTATTTGCCTAGAATGGTTATGAGTAACCAGACAAAAATTAAACTTAAGACTTGAAAGACATCATTTATTGTTACCTGAGTACTCCTACCTGCCAGATTAGAACAATCACAAGACATGATATAGTGAAAGAGAAAATTATTAGTATTACTTTCGTGCACCTATATTAAGAGCTAACAATATTTGACACAATGCAAAAACTTACATAAATGCCAAAAAAAACGTAGTAATGTAAAACCGACTGTTTTTCATAAAAGCAATAGCAATTACAATTACCAACAATCTGTCGTTATAAGGCTCGCGATAAAATATAATGAGCATAAGTACGAGACGTTGCAAAAATTCGCAGAAAGGCAATCCCTTTCCACATAGTGCGACCATATTCCTAAAACAGAGCGTAAAAGTCTTCAGCAGAATTATAATAATTTATGAACTGCAATATCCAATCCCCAACCTCAAAACTAGTAAAGAGTAATAACGATAATAAAGGATCTTGCTACTATTGCAAGTAGTTACCATTTTTCGTTGTACCGTAAATTAGAATTATAATCTAGAAAATAACATCGCGTTATAAAATACTAAATAGTAACTGTTGGCTTCTGGAACAATTTGTTCCGCATATTTGGGAATAAAACAGATATAAATATGGCGGCCACATTGAATCCCAATAGTAGTGCATTTAATAAAAGATGACAATTCCATAATTCGACCAATCGGCATATAACGGAGCCTGGATCGCTAAATTCGATATAACCTACCCGCAATAAATACACTTGGAGGGGCAGTAACGCTCGTTTGTCGGTTGCGGCGATTTCTAAGCCCATAAATACTGGGCCTGAACGTTCCCACGTCAGTAATCGTTGATCCGGATCGTCCCAAACCCCGTCGATTCGTTCTTTAACGGCCATCGTTGAAAAGTTATCGCAGAAACTAATTTACCATTAGCTTCCTATTCAGGCGTATTCGTCAGTGGGTCTGAAAGGAAGCAGATTTCCAGAAATATCCCTCGCTTGAGCAGAACATTATTTTTTAATTACTTGCAGCTTGTAGTTTGCGTCGCATATTTAACCGCCTCAACGCCAAATTACTGTATTAATATTCGAATTCAATTAATGAGTAGAATTAACACAGACACGTAACATAAACGCAGGCGTGTGAAAACTTTTTTACTAAAATCAAATTATCGAGTAACCGCAGGTACACACAGTTCGCTGATTAATTTAGTGTAGGTATCACTTTGGTGATTAGTTGAAGAGTTATTGTTAAAAAGTTATTAATAAAACGATGAATAATTGATGAAGAAAATAATCCAATTAATTAAAACATATTAGAAAGAGAAACGTTAATAAATCGGACCAGAAATAAATGGAAATAATCGGCATTGCTGCACGTTGCACGGTATTTCATTTTTGCTTATAATCCTGTTTTTTTTTTCAGTAAACTCACCGATCGTAAACGGCGAAAGAATTTACGCTTCACTCTAAGCCCGCTTTCGTCCCGTCAGACGGAACAGTACACACACTCCTGATAACGAGGAACTCTCATACACACACTGTTGAATCAAAAGTAAATATTAAGCCTCTCTAAACTATTGGTTTACGTTAACTGAAGCTCCGAAGGAAACCGTCGATCACGGTTGATGGAGGAAGCCGAGCAGAATCGAGAACTATGCTGCGATAAATGGAAACAAACGGCGAGGAAGGAAGGAAGGAGATAGGCTTGAAGATGGAATGAAGGGAGAAGAACAACGAGAGTGGAAAAGCAGAAAACTTGTTGATGGAAAGGTGGTAGTAATAATGGAAGGGCGGCGTCAGGGTTTCCGAGGAAGGGCGACAAGAGTCAGGAAGCTCGGGAGAGAAGAAAGGACACAAAACAAATCAATATCACATCATTGGAAAATGGTAACTTCATTTAGATTCCCCATGAACTGTGTACAGTATATATTGAAGGGGAAGAAGAAAATACTTCTGTGAAAACTTTCGGTGAATTCGAATGAATCAGTTCAGTTGGTCATTCGCTTTCTACGGGAAATGTTGAGTTAATTAGTAAAGCTTTCAGCTTCAATAATATAACACCTTGCTTGCAATGCGATGTCAAATATTATCCCGAGTTGATCGAGTGAAACTCTGTAATCTAATTGGCTCATTACAGCACCAAAACTTTCGGGGGTCGTATACAGATACACTTTGAAAAAAGAATTGATTTCTAGCGCTTTGCATTCTGTTGAAATACAAAGTGCTGAGAACGCGTTCGAAAAGATTACGAAGAGAGTTACTTAATTAACGAAGCTATGGAATTTTGAGCAAACCAAGTTCTGAGCACACACTTCGTTCTGCTGGTCAATAGTCAATAGATCTGGCAGAATTTGAAAATCCCTTATGTTCTCTGAATAGACTCGTTTCAGGAACTCATAGCAATTCTTGGTCAGAAAGCAAGGTTCGTTTTTTGATTTCATTTTGTAAATAAATTAAATAGCTCAGAGAAGTATGCTTTACATTTTTTGAAAGAAAAAGAATGCTTACAATTAGTAGTGAAAGACATATGTAGTGCCAGGAACTAAAAATGCTTAGTGAATAAAAAATTTCTTTGTCCAATTTTGCTGCGGCAACAAATATGTACACCTCTGAAGTACAAATGGAAAAGGACCACTACGTTGAAATGGAATTTGCAACAATTGCATCGTGGGTATAGATTAATAATTAATATTCTAAGAATTGTATGTATGACAATGCTTTAGAAAGGTATTTAAAAATAAATATAATTAAATAGTAAATATTTCCATATGTCATAAACATCTGAACAATAGATCAATATATTTCTGAATATTAATATTAATCCAGACAGAATAATTATGCAAATTATTCTAATACACGAAAGTACTGTTCTTTAAAATATTCATTAAATCCATAAATACTCCAATTTAATTCTAGCATTTCTTTAGCAACTGCCTGCACTTATTTTATCATAAATCTATAAACATAATTTACCCTATAAATCACCTAAATGGTGCATAAACAATTTAATTATCCCGAAGCAGCGAAACAGAATGTTTAAAACATGAGTGATGCATAATTCCGTACTTCTTTCTCGTAGTAAAATATTGTATCGACGTTACTATTAATAATATCGACACATGACCGCCACAGCTGCATTTACAGCAGCTTCTGACGGAGACTAATGAATTCCAAGGGAAGAAGATGAACTGAGAGAGTTCTGAGGGCATCGATTTACTCTTATTACGGCGAAAACTTGTTTCGGTCTGGTGGAGTACCGGTTGGTACGACATTCAGATGTCGATCAAAATGGATAGAAAGAGAAGAACCTGTGAGGATCTACGACTACGCGAAGCTCACCAGCATGCCTATAGAATCTTGTTAATGGAAAGCATTTTATTTAAAAAATAAAATGGAAGAGATTTTGCGTTGAAAATTAAATTTTATTTTACTCGATTCTTTCAAATTAATTTGATTCATTTTATAGCTTTGAAAAAAAAGCTGAAAAAGAACTAACTGAAAATTTGACAAAAAATATTCGGTGAAATAACAGTATGGTTTTTCTCTACGTTATTGGGTTTTAATACAATATTGTTTCTAAATTATGTTTCCAAATAGAAGTTATTTTTTAGTCCTCCTTCTGGTCCATAGATTTTTGAAATTGAAAATATACCACGAATTTTAAAAGGATTACTTTTTTAAATTTAAAAGGGTTTCTAAGGGCATCGAACAACATCAATTTTTAGTTACTTCTTTCTGACATTCTAAAAAATGATGGAAGTTTTCGAAAAGGAGAGAAATGAAATGGATTTTTCAGATAAAAGAATTTCCTTTTGAAGTTGAAAGTCACAAAATAAATTTGCTTTTATAATTTCTCTTACGTTGTATATAATGTAACACAAAAAATTTCAATTTTCACCTTAGAAACAGATTACAGAAAAATAAATCCTTCTTCAACAAACTTAAATATCTTGTGAATTAACACGGAAAAACACAGAATGCAACATTTGTTTAGTCTGCGAATAATGTGAGCACGCATGTTGAAATAAAAGTATTGCGACTTTTATAATAATTGAGCGTTTCCATCAAACGAATCAATTTCATATTTTTGCGCTACATTCTTTTATTAAAACTACATTGCTAACAAATCTAAACAGAATAAACGATCTCTTTCGGCAGTAGCAGGGTTCAAAAACAAAACTACGTTAAACGAGTTAGTAAGTTAAAAAGGATTCCATTACCAGTATACATTTTTTCAAAATAACACAGAGAGACTAAAATTCCCGGAGACCCTGCCTTGCGGAAAAGGTGAAACTCATTAAAAAAATTCAGATAACTTGGTTTAATTTAAATTTATAGTTCTACGTACGAAAACTCGTATCGTTCTATTCTCCTGGCAACTGTTCAACCATTTTCACGTATAGCAAGACATTCCGTTGGCGCGCTGGCTTCTTTAATAGTTATAAATGTTAACGAAGCTCATTTTGCTCCGTATATACAACAAAGAATGCTTATAATTTCTGAGCAGAAGATATGACTTTTTCTTAGAAACGTATCCTAAACAAAAGATACTTCTCTTGCCTCGGTCTAAGGAAGGTCGTGATGAGTCTGGTTTAAATACTTTTTTAAAAAAGTGTAATTTTAAAAACAGATATTGAAGTTACATGTAGCAACAACTACTTCTCGTTATACATAGTCACTTTGTAATTTAGAAATTAAAGTAATGCTTGTTTCCTAGTTTATTTCTGGTGTTTAAATAATTTGTTATTATTTTCCATTATTTAGAAAAATCCTTGAAAACACAGAATTAAAATCTTTATGCATCCTCCTTATCTAATTTTAAAATCCATAGTGGCAAGAGTATTCTTTAAAGAGGAAATGTTTCCTGATCAAGCTTTTCACTCAACTACTTAGTAAAAACGTGACCAACTGAAAAGTCCGATGAGACACACCAATACACCTAATCGTTATAATAAAAAAAATAAAACAAAAGTATCAAAATAATTTTGCACAATTTCACCTCCTTCCTAGCTCCTCGCCTAACGCGTCCAAGATCGCGAAACGCCAGGCCTTGAAACCAGCGCCCCGCGTCGCGTGCCAACATCCCGGAGACACCATTTAATCACAATGAAACGAAATCAGGCTCGTCTCGCTCCGTCGCCCGAATATATTGCGCGGCGAGTGATAATTCCCTCTCGCCGTTTAATACCAGCTTAGCTGGGATGAAGGCCGTCCGTATGAGAAAGTTTCGCGCAAGAAGGTGTAGCAGAGCCTGCTGGAGGATGGTTTAGATCCTCTAACGGTGGCGGCGCGTGAGAGAATACCGCCTCGGCTAGGTGAAAAGATGAAAGGGTGCAAGGGAGATGTATTAGGCAGAGACTTATTCTTCTAGTAATTACTGCTAATAGCCACCCTCGAATGCCGGAGGAGCGAGACGTAGTGGGACTACATTATTCTATCTCTGTCCGGGGGAACCTGAGAGAATTCCGCGTCGGTAAACATCCCGACCATAAATTTTTCCAGGATTCCGTGGAATTTTCGCCCACTCTCCGGGATCCTTGTAGATGCTCGGTGACGCTTCTTATTACGTAGAGGGAACCGTTCCTCCCACCCCCCAGTCGTCGAATTGTCGGTGCTCATCGTCCAACTTATAAAGATAAAATTCATGAACGTCATTCACGTGGTGGGTAATACTCGCGTGATGAAATGAGAACGAATTCGTATAAGGACGATGTCGGTTATTAGCTAGCTTGAACAATGCGCGCCAAGTCTCCTTGAGAAATGGGTTTGCAGACAGTATTCATTGGTATGGTTTCAGTGTTCGTCGTAAATTTAAATGAATCTTGGTGGGACGGCGAGAAATCTTTGAAACAATGTAGGTATGTTACACAACACGTTCAGATCAAGGCCTTTTGATGGGAGATTCTTTTTGTAGCTGACGAGTGGAAATTCAGATATAATCAGTTTTATAAATTCAAAGTGTTCCAATGGATTTATAATACTTTTAATATTTCTTCTCCGGTCTGCCATTTCTCCTCCAAATTTATATTTGCTCTGCAAAGCATACATCTGCTTTAACTTTTATGATATTAAAACTCCCCCAAACCACAAGCGTAAGCAACAAGTTACATGGTAAATTTGGGCTGTCGGTACGCCTAATATAAAATGGCTATTAAAACTAACACTGGTATTATTTGTTTCATCAGAATAATCCTACTATGTCCAAAACTTTATGCTGACTCGGGAAAACTGGCCGATGGCTTGAAGACAACATTTGCTGAAAATCGAGTTGAAAACTCAAGTCATGACATCTGACCATTTCCCCCGAGGTGCCTTTTAATTTTAACCCGTTAACTGACAATGAGTCATTTCTTCGCCAGAACCGCCTTCAATCTATTTGAAATTGTATATTTAAAAAATGATTACAGACGAATTCACTCGTTATGTCCATAGTATATGCGTGTGACCTAAAACAATTATTTACACCTGTTGGGCGAATGAAAGTTTTACAGTTTCTTAATGAATCTACTCATCTTTCCTGACGTAGACGAATTTTTAAATAAGTTAACTCCTCTTCCCCAGTTAACAGGTTAGGTGGGTATAACCGTTTGAAAGTGTCAAAAATCGGATCTTCTTTTATACATATTTTCATAGATTGATGTTTTAAAAATATTATAAATCAAGTCCGACGTAAAAATTCGGAAAATTGACGAAGTTATAGGCATTTGAGTGGAACAACCCAAGTAGCACGGGGCGGTGGTTCGACCGATCGCAGCGGAACTACATTTTTCATTACGGTGGCCCTAAAAACTCGCGCTACGTTCAACCAATTCACTTCCAATTTTGCATGCAGAATCGTAATATGTTTCCACATCGTCGTACGACGCCTTTTTTTATTCCGATTCCTCCTTTATTACTTATAAAGAAAAGAAGTGGACTTTTATCTTAGAAAAATCTAACTTTATCTTTGATATCACCATTTCGTTAGTTTTCAAAAGTTTCAAAATCGGTGCCGTGAGTCGACAGCTATTAACATATGTCATAAAAAAAATTTACCATTTTTTATTTCAGACACGACATACAGCTTTTTTCAGGGCCACCGTGCAGCCGTCTAAAATTGAGAGAGTTTCGGGAAACAATAGTTTTTTAACTGGAACTTTTTTTTAAACAGTGTATAATACTATGTAAACATAGGACAAAAGCGGAAAATTTTCATCGAGCTGTTGACTTATAAAAATATCCACAGAATGTACACATTTTCCGAACATTCAAACGGGTGTACCCCCTAAGGGGGAACACCACTGTGACGGCCGAAAAAGTAAGCCATTTTTAAGAATTTTTTTCAGGAATAATTTATAGTTTTCACAAAAAATTTTTATTACCTACCTTTAGCACGCTGTCTTAAGAGACTATACAAAAAAAATAAATAGAAAAACATCCATACATTTTAATATATTAATTAATCTTCTAGACCCCCCCCCCCCCCCCCCACGCGAGCTGGTCGAATTGGTAACTATGGAACAGCAAGTCCGAAATCAAATTTCATTTTTTTTTATAATCTATATGAGTGTAGTTTCCGTTGTGCGTACCGATTTCTTAAACAAATTATTTTTGTAAAAATGGTGCGCTTTAGAATAAAAGTTTCGAAAATCCGCGAATAAGATGGACAGTTTTTCGAGCGTATTTCAAAAAATTTGTTTTCAATCAAAAAATCCGTACTCGCAACGGAAACTACACTCATCTAGATTATAAAAAAAAATTAAATTTGATTTCGGACTTGCTGCTCCATAGTTACCAATTCGACCAGCTCGCGGGGGGGGGGGGTCAAGAAGATTAATTAATATATTAAAATGTATGGATGTTTTTCTATTTAGTTTTTTTTGTATAGTCTCTTAAGACAGCGTGCTAAAGGTAGGTAATAAAAATTTTCTGTGAAAACTGTAAATTATTCCTGAAAAAAAATTCTTAAAAATGGCTTACTTTTCCGGCCGTCACAGTGGTGTTCCCCCCTTAAACAATGCGCCGCTTTACCAATATGCTAGCATTTTCGTTAAAACAATTGTTAAGTTTAATGTTGAAACAATTAGGCCGCAACGCTGATCAGCCACTAAAAGATGACGCTCGATACGCCTGTGCTTATTTAACTAGATGCTAACTAATGTTGGACAGGGTCCAAGTTTCAATCTGATAAGCGATTCGTCTCGTGGCAAGTTTCAATATAGGATAGAATATAATGGGATATCTTTCGCGAAACTTTCTTGGTCGCCTTCCAAATTTCCGCGACATACTTACGATGTCCCCCAGAATTATTAACCTATTCGTATTTCGGGGATACGGGGACCCACCCCGCCGCAGCTCGGCCCGCGGATTACATAAATTCCGCTGGCTCCTTTCTGCCGTTTATGTTCCTCCGCGTTTTACCAACTCGCAGGATGTTGCAGACCCCGCGTTCCTCGCCAGTCTATCTTCGATCTCGCCCGTATTTCGCAAAAAGTCGGCAATTTGCTTTGGCCCGTTCACTCGTAAAATGCTGGCTGCCGGTGTGAAAATCGCCACAATAACGGCAACCCCATAGACGGCTCGCAACGTACGTAGCCCCGGAATGACTTTCCCCCGTGATTTATGTCTCAACACTACCACGTCCTTATTCCCTCAGCTCGTCGACCCGCGGCTACCACTGACTCGCGTTTCCACGGGAAGTAAACATCTTGCTTTGCAAAACAGAAACAATTCAGTGGATTTCTTTTGCTTCGACTCGTACGCCCGTGCATTCTTGACAATATCTAAAAAAAATTGGGGAGCTATCATCGTTAAAGTTTAATTCAGTGTTTATCATTCACTTTTTCATTTCTCTTCTGCTTACAAAATGAACATTCAGATTTTAGTTTTTACATGGCACTTTGGGATGCCAGTGTTCATATTTCTAAATTGAATTAACGAGGGCAATAAACAGTAATGGAAACGATGAAATACAGAAAAGACAACCTACTTGTATACCTTGTATGTACACTTGTACACATAGTATATAATATTTTTGTTTCGTTATTACTCTGTCCCGTGTGTTTCCACTTGTTTTCATACTGCACATTTCATTTTTGATCTTGCTATCCCTATTACTTCTTATTCAACGAATAATCTTACAATTTTTAACGGACAATACTTTAAAGTCAATATATTATTGTTTAAAAGATAACTACCACAGAAACATTTGTAACAGAGTCGTGTAAATTCCCAGGTTAAATTGGAACCCATAATTCCATATTTGACTTACATTATTAAACATATCGTGGGCTCGTTGGTAAAACTGACCAAGTCCATCATTCCATTCTAAAATTCAGTAAGGATTAATGCGAGCAATTACTTTGTGTTTTCCAACAATAGATTGATAAAAATTCATATAGGAAGAAGCTTATGTATTTTGCAATATCTTTCAATTATTAGTTGATTTATTGTTCTTTAAATTTGCCGGCAACAAGCCAACGACATAACTAATTGCCAAATTATTCAATAATGTCCCGCATTATCTTTAAGACATGGCACAGAAAATACAGCTCGAAGGAGAATCCAGGTTCGTTTCGCGAGCTGTCCAATTCCCCTACCGCGCAACAGTAACGTCACATAAATTACACCGAACAAAAGGCGCAATTGCACGTCGACGTCAAGATTCCGTCAACAACCCCCCGATAGAGGTGATGCCGAGCACAAAAGCGACGAAACGCAGTGGGGCATCGAACAAGCCCCGAGTGGTTTGTGCTCTTGAACCCTATCGCGAACCTTATCTCGCGTCGCGTCGCGTCGCCTTCAACATGCTCAGACGGCGAACGTGCGTTTCCATAAAGTAGAAGCATCTTGCCCTGGCTGGGTGCAGCGCGAGCCAGTAGGTGAGATATATTTTATGGGGCAACATTTCCCTGACAGTGTCGGCGTGCAGAAACAGCCGCAGAGAAGTATCCCATACGTCAGATGTATACATCGCCTCTACGAAGTCCCAAACGCTCTCGGTACTCCACCCACATACTTTCTATTTCATTTTATTCCTCGGTCCCTACACCCTTTCGCCCGTTCTTCATATTCCTTCTTCTTGCTTCCTCCTTCGCCGGTCCCCTTCCTTCCCGCCAATCATCTTTCCTTTCCTTACCTAGCTTGTTAGCCTCTCCCCTATTTTTCCAACTCGATGTTCCTTTTACTCTTCCTTCTCCTCTGCTCTTTCCCTCCTTCCATCCGATCGTCCCCGACAGCTCCATTTCTCTCTCACTGCTTACCATTTATTCCAAACACCCTGGTAACTGGCAGTATCACGGCCACAAGATACAACTTCCCCTGGCCCACATTTACCACGCACGTTCCTGGGGCCAGCTCTTTATGTCGAGTTACTACTTCATAAAGGACTTAGGGTGTTTCATATTGTAGGGTTAAAAGTAACATATTACATTTATTTTTTTTACTTTGCTCTTGCCCTGATTCCTATTAATATAAAAAGAATATCTGACAAATTTTAGGAAGATTGAGTAATATTTAGAGGTTGCACATTTTGCACACTAAATAATATGTAGTAGGCTAAGGAAACACGATTTCCAATAATAATTAGTTTTATTCTCAAGTCCTTAAAAAAGAAACTAAACTTCAAAGAAGACTTAGACTTAGATGGATTTATATTTTATTATTATTATTATTGTTCATGCCTATAAAAATTCTGTAACTTTTTACCCACATTTTTAAAACCTGAAGAAGCGAAAATATATAGGGTAGACCGGGGACGGTAGTAACAGGGGGACGAATGTAACACGCTAATCTCAAAACATATAACGAATATTAACACCAATTTTAGATATACATATGATAAACAATGACATTTGGAATACACACGTCCATGCCCTAGCAGTATAGATGTGCAATAGCCATGGATAGTGAAGAAAATAACTTTTCGATACCCTAAAGTAACTTTTTCTTACTGACTTATGAATGTAATGTAAACACACCCTTTGCAAGTATGTGCTTTTTATTCATCTGTAATTTGACCTTTTTTAATGTAATACTGATCGTTACTTAGCACTTTTAAGTGTCTCGTTAGTCACAATTTATAATTGAAGTTCCAAAGCATGGTCGGGGGCAATTGTAAAGTATAATCGGCAGTCGGGGTCGGTTGTACCGCAACAGAACCGAATAGTGTCAAAGAAGGCGAATGATATTCTCTTGTTTGCATAGAATCCATGCAGTGTGACAACCGACCCGGGGTCAGAGACGGTTGCAACACTTTACACTGTAACGTTAGGGCTATTACACTCCGCTTCTTATTTTTTATTAATAACTTTAATATTACTTGGCATACAGTGAAACTGTTGTGACTCAATAATGTCAGATAAGTAAGTAACATTTCCGTATAAGAGTTTCTGCTGTAAATGTAATAGTTCCTGCGTAATCGTATTCCCAAGTGAAAGTGTTACTACCGCCCCAGACCTACCCTAGTGATAAAACTGTGCAGCCTCTAAATATTATTAAATTTGTCTAAAATTTGGCATACAGATCACTTAGATGAATAGAACCAAGGGGGCGGGCAAAGTTACATGAAAATAACACCTTTGGAAAATTGGAACACCCTAATAAAGCTAATGCCACTTTGTCGTCGTAAGAATCTGACCTTTGGAGTCCGACTCGCCTTCCCCTTCATACCTTAGAGACCAGCCAGTTTATCCTCTGATTGCCTTGAATGGTAATGCAGCTGAGCCTCCACTGAAAAGGGACTTGATCCTCAAAGGCGAAAATTTTAATCCGTTTCACATTCCGCTTGCAAATAGTTAGTACTTGCTAAAGTATGAGTAGATACTAATCAAACTTCTGAGTACTTCTACCGGACAGCATCTGGACAAATATAGCCTCGGATTAATCTCAAGGGAATATCTCAGTTGGCAAATAGCAAGCTCCCTCTGTGGGATTATATTGTCCGCAGCGTTTGTACGTGTCTGATCCGCGCACTCGCAAGGAAACGTTACCAAGCAGAAAATTCTGATTTTAATGAAACTTCGTATGAATGTAGAGCATATTAGAGTATGCACGAGGCAATTTTTCTTTTCTGTTGGAAATTCACTTTGCAGAGGTGAAATCAGCCCTTAAAGTTGGTCGCAATTTTTCGTTTGTTTAATATAACTTTATTTTTAGTTTTGAAGTGTGATAGAGCATACAATACCGAACAATTCTTATATTTAAAGTTTTGTTTTACCTCGCACCGGTACTAAAGTTAACTCACGCAATAAACGTGTTAATGATACTGATGTAACCTTTTCACTAAACCAGATTGCATTAACAAGCTTTTATACCATATAAAAATGGTTGGAAGAACGAAGAACTTATATATACAGTAATTGTAGAAAATTGAATGCTCTTTTAATATTATTTGAACAAAATTTCGATAGGGCTCACCATTTTTTAGAAATTCTTCAAATTCAAACTATTGATGAATTCTAAACTTTCAATTCTAAAGATCCAAAAATACGAAAATGGTAACTCAAAAATTACGCTGGTGTGCAGTGAACTCCGTGTGACCAGTTTGTGATTACAGTAATTCCTCGTAATAAACCCGACGAACGGGGCTGGCGGCGGGCGAACGACGTGTTGCGGACACTATTCCCTTAGAGTAGTATATGCTCTAAGACTATTCCGTGGGGCCGATGCCGCGAGTGAGAAAACCCAAGAGCCGAGCGAGAGGGAACGAAACAGTTGACACGAAGTTGCCGTCGACTCTTTCGTTCTCTCACTCTCGACCGAAGGATTCCAAGAAATGGTGGGGATAGTCACCGGGCGTAATACGCATGCTAAAAACGGGACTATAACGAGGCATTGCAGTATTTGGCTCAGCGATGTAACAGTTTCACCGATAAATGAAACTGTATTCATACCAACGACCATACTGCGCCTGCAGAACACCAGTTCCCGTCTGATCACTGCAGTTAAGCGGCGCTAGGCGTGGTTAGTACTTGGATGGGTGACCGCTTGGGAATACCGCGTGTTGTTGGTAATTTTTTTTGTCTTCGCCAACATTTTGAATACGAATATTTTGTAGTAGTCTCATTCTTTTATATGTATAATACCGGATCAGTAAAGTCGAAAGAAGCATAGGAGATTTCTGATAGGCTGTAGGGAACAGCGGATGTTGAGAAATTTGCAAAATTCTCTGCTAATTTGTGTTTGGTGAACCTTATATTTAACCTGCGATTTCTTTTGCTCTCACCCCCTAATATGGTTACATTTCATAAAAAATAGTCCCTGAAAAAGGTAATTGCAATCGGACAACAGGAAGGGGTGCCGACCAGGCCTTAAAGTTTAGAATTCATCAATAGTTTGAATTTGAAGAATTTCTCGAAAATGGTGAACCCTATCGAAATTTTGTTCAAATAATATTAAAAGAGCATTCAATTTTCTACAATTGCTGTGTATATAAGTTCATCGTGCGTTCAACCAGTTTTTAGAGAATAGCGTTTGAATATAGAGAGGTCCGCAACTTTGCGCGTACCACCTGTACAGCATGACGTAGTGCGGACCTTTCTATATTCAAACGCTATTATCTAAAAAATGGTTGGAAGCGCGAGAAAACTGTATATACAATAATTGTAGAAAAGTGAATGCTCTTTTAGTATTATTTGGACAAAATTTCGATACGGCTTACCACTTTTGAGAAATTCTTTACATCCAAACCATTTGATGAATTCTAAACTTTAAGGCCTAGTCAGCACCCTTTCCTGTTGTCCGATTGCAATAATCTTTTTCATGGAATATTCTTATATTAAATTGAACCATATGAGGGGGTGAGAGCGAAGAAAATCGCATGTTTAAAATAAGGGCCACCCTAATATTCATACTTATTTTATATCATTGATTTTGCGATGCTTCTAACCATATAGTACACCCCACTTTCCCTTTCTGTCTTATATTTCGCTAGTGCTATTTTGAAAATTGTTTGCACTGAAAATCCTTCATATTAACAAAAGCTTTGTAAGGACGTATGTATGTACAAAAACCACCAGTCTTATTTAAAATCCTCAAGTCTCTCTATTTAGATTATCAAAAAAAGGTAGGTACACAATTTCTTTTTCGACATGGAATGAAAACACCCTTCTCTTGAAATACTTTTCATTTTCAAGGGGCAAGTGATGTTCATTAACACAAACTTATAATTCTCATACAATGCATAAGAAAATAGTAGGAATATTTTAGAAAGCTGAACCACGTTTGTGATGCAATTCAATATCCACCTTCTATTTTCAGTATAGACTTGTCTGAAGCTCCATTCTATTTAACATTCTTCGTGTTTTATAAATGAAAAAAACTCTGTGTAATATTCGGACCAAAGTTAAAGAGAGAAACTGAGTGGGCTCTAGCTGATCCTTAATAATTCATGCTCTTCCCTACGATTTTTTCATGAAATGTATAATCCGCTTCCGTTAATCTTCCTTTCACTGGCTTTTTGTATTTCAAATTGGAAAGCTTTTAGCATGATAGTACCTTCACACTGGAATAACCGCATCTCACAATACCGTACAAACCTTTCAATTTACCCCTCTCAGGCACGGCGTTTCATATTTTTAAATGAAAATCCTTATTACCCTTGCCACTGTGTCTATACATGTAACCATGGCTGGAAAAAAGTTTCACGACACACGAATTATTTAAAGAGTAATCTCCCAAATGCATGTCTGTGAAGTATAATAAAATAGAACTAGGCAAAAATATATTTGATTAGGGCAGGGGTAGCGAACCTATGGCACGTACGAAAATTTTGCTGGCACGTCAATGATTTACAGGTGCTATCATTAATACGTGTATATTAATCTAAAATATTTATTATATGGTTAGATACACGTACGAAAATATTTTTGGCCAGCTTTTACTCTACGACAATGTGTATGCCAAGTTATGAGTTAATTCCAGAGATGGGCAAAAAATTATTCGTCATGTGTCGAATAAAATTGCCGCGGGTTAACTTTATTCGTCGAATAAAGAAATTAACTGTATTCGTCAAATAATCTGAAGTTGAAGTAACTCTTATTTGATCCGTTATTTAAATAATTTTTTATTTAGTTAATGCCCAACTCTGGGTAATTCTTATGAAAACTCTATGTTAATTTTTAAACTTTCTCAATAAAATTCTGCAATCATTAATTCTCTACTAATTTTTCCCCTATTAAAAACTGCCCGGCACGTCAGCATTTCGATAAATATTATTTATAAATTTTTGGCACGCGCAGATAAAAAGGTTCGCCTCCCCTGGATTAGGGCATAAGCGCATAAAAAATGCATGCAGTACATTTCTTAAAATAATAATCGTACAAACAGCAACATTTCTTGTCCATAATAAATACACAAACACGTAATTATACATATTCTATGTCTGTGATACAAATTCCTGCTTCTTAAAATACCTGTTACTTTAGATAAGTTAATAACATTCAATGTGCATATACAGGGTGGGTCAGGGCGAGTGGTACAACCTGTGTGGCACATAATTCCTTGACAAAAATAAATCGGACATGTAGAATAAATTCTTTTTATATGGGCCTTCCTTCACGAGAAAATCGATTTTGCAAATTCGTAAGGTACCCACGCACCTGACTAAAAATCAGCAGAACTGATCAGCAAACATGGTACAACCGTGATTGAAATGGATCCTCAAGTGAAATTGTACAGGGTGCCCCAAATAAAGTGTTACAAGTTGTATTGCTTCCAAACATATAAGGGATGATCATGAAAATGAAATACTTTACCCATCCTCCCCTATCCATCTTAAAAAAAAATTAAATAGTTTACAAATTCTCCCCCATCCACCTCAATCCCCAGACATGTGTTTCGCAAATGGCTGTGTTTCCAAGGATCCCTCCTCAAATAAAAAACTTATCTCTAACTTCAACAAATTTCAGAAGCCTCTGGAATTTCTTCTTCAAGCCTCTACTTTCAATTAACAAGCTTCACCCACTAATACCAACGCGACAAAATTCTCAAAAAAAAAATACCCAGCGCGTCACGAACTGTTCCCCGTCGAACCACTTCCCCCGCCCGTTCCCCCTCCGTCAATCGAAACGGTGGCAGCAATCGGTACAACTCGGCCCGCTCGTCAAACAGCTTCATCCAAGTTGCCCGGATCGAAGCGCGTGCACCAGCGGCGGGGCAGCTAAATAACATCCAGCCAGCCGGCTGCTAGACGATACAGCCGCTGTCCCAGATCGTAATATCGCTTTAATTATGTGCGCCGTATTTGCGCCAGGTCGCGTTATTAATTTCGGGTCCTCGCGAGGAGAGACTTACCATTACGACCTCGGGGGTTACGTCGGGGATCCCGACAACCCCTGGTGCCGTGGCACGACGTCGACAACCGGCTGGCAGCGGGAGGGTGAGGGGGTGGGAGCGGAGGATGCCGTGGATGGCGAAACAGGGTTGTTCGCTCTTCTCCCGGGATACTAGTCAGAGTAGGGGAACGGAAGGGGAAGAGGGGGGGGGGGGGTGTACGCGCGCGTGGTGCAATACATTCGCCTGACGCGGCGCACGACTCATCTTCGAGATGTTATTGCGCGACGAAAGCGCTCCGTCCTGCCGTATGCAAATTATTTCGGGCGGTAAATTAAACAGCTGAAACGGGGACGTAAATGCTACCCGCAAGATAAGTCGCCCCCTTCCCCCATCCCCCAGCGTCGACGACGCCTGTTCCGCGGGTGTTACTTCCCGTCCCGACTGCGGCCGTAAATCATCGCGTGCGAGTGGATTTTGATTGCGAGGAACGCCGCGCGCCGCGGCACGCTGATTCGCGAATGTATCGCCGGAAATGAGTTTTTCGGCGCCCTGGTCCGTTGTTTTGCCGGCGGACAATGGTGCCGGGGGCACGCGGTTCGCGGGGACACCCGGGCCATCCCCCCGGCCCCGATAACCGAGTAGCTTTATGGTCGGGCGGGGTGAATCTCTTCGTTCGTCGTCCGGGTATTTATGTAGTCGAATGAAAGTATAATGTAATCGTGTGTATTCGCATGATAAAAGCGACCCCGCTGGATACGATCGCGCGAGATTATACGCGGCCATGCGTTGGAAGGGAACTCTGGAATGTTGCGGAACGTCTTCCCTTTGTTTGCGCGAGCTTAGAAGGGAAACGGGGGAATTTTAGGGGGAGGGAGAAAGTTTGATTAAAAGTGGAACTGATAATAAAGAAGTCCCGAAATGTTAACGCGCCAAGGGGTCAACTTGAGCTTTCTCGGTTCTAGTTCCCACTTTGGTAAACTAATTTCGAGTAAATTATGCTTGAGAACGAGCAGTGCGTGTATGCTTCCTATACCTACGTATGATTTGTGTAAAGCATCGGGTGATGATGATTACATTGGCAGTTGTGACGGGTGAATATTGTGTTTGTGATGTGCGTTGGATAAAAGCAACAGTTTGAGGAAAACTCCTTACACCGTGCATGTCTACAAGATTAAATACCCAATACTGTAAGTGTTAAACCGAGCTTGCATTGACTAGTACTGCTATATATTTCATATTTAATGTCAGTAACATTTTTAAAAACAGGTTTTGTGATTCGAAATCGACTTCTGAATTACACTTTATTGCTCCCCTTTATTAATCTCATCACAAAATGATCGTTCGTTAAATTTCACACTTTTCGATTATATAGCTTGGCAAAGAATATCAATAACAAAAGGGATAAATACTAATAATGGAAGAATAAAATGTGAGAGACTAAATTCCAAAACAATCATTACCTCTGTTGGAAGGGATTCATATGTACATTTTCGTCTATTAGCTTATATGTAATTGTATGTAATTCATCCTGTAATTTTAATTGAGTATATTAATATTAGAGGCTTTTATATTCTTAAATCAAAATTCAGAACATTAAATTCTCTTAAAGGGTTATACCTAGTCAGGAGGCCGAAAAGAGGCGAATGTTTGTGAATTTTTTTTTGAAAAAGCGGAAGCATATATTTTTACAGAACTTTTTGCACTTAAAAGAGCAACATTTAAAGAATATTCAGTAATTTTTTTGTAGAACATATTTACGTTTATAATAAAAATGCAACGACATCCGAGAAGCCTTTTTAAAAACTGAGCAAGATATCTCAAAACCTACTGCACCAATCTTTCTGAAATTTTGTGGGCTTATTTTTTATATAAAAGTCTACTGAATGACGGAGGGATTTTCTTTCCATCGTATAGTTTCGATTACATCAACGAAAAACTGCCATTAGTGATAAACATGAAGCCATTTTTTTTATATAATCAAAACTATACATTGAAAATATCTTTCCGTCATTCAGTAGCGTTTTATATAAACAATAAGCCCATACAATTTCAGATAGATTGGTGCAGTAGTTTTTGAGATATCTTGCGTTTTTAAAAAAGCTTCTTGGATGTCGTTGTATTTTTATTATAAACGTAAATATTTTTCTACAAAAAAATTACCAAATGTTCTTTAAATGTTGCTCTTTTAAATGCAAAAAGTTCTGTAAAAATAAATGCTTCCGCTTTTTCAAAAAAAAAAATCACAAACCAATCGCATCTTTTCGGCCAGCTGACTAGGTATAACCCCTTAATATTCATCTCTGGTAGCCACGATTTACATACACGTTACTGTTTATAATCTAAATATATACACTATCCTTCTGCAGTAAGCGCGATAAATTATATCAGTTTTACTCTGTCACTTATTATCAATGACAGTGGATTTGAAAGTTCTATGGAAGGTCTTAAACATATCAATAACAAACTTCTCCCCATTTCCAATAAATCCATACAAGTTTTGCAGTTTTCTAAGCGCCGTCTGGAACAAAATTTCACCAATTAAAACATTATCTTTCTGACCTTTTCTTTTCTAGCGTAGCATCGCTTGTGTTAAACGCGGGATAACTTGTAGCTGTTCACTCCATAGCACTTCCTCTTTCCACATAAATGTAATTCCCATACAACGGGCTTTCATCCTATCTTATTCGCCACGTTGGCTACGAAGCTTCCTGAAAATGAAAAAGCAACGAATAGTAGTATAGACTCGAAAAAGAGATAGAAACATTGACTTCACTGTGTTCTGCCATTTTTAGTATGAGCACATTGCGTTGATTAGGAGAATTCTCGACCTCGTGCTCTACTTTGGAACCTGATTCTGGAACTGTTTCCATGTTTACTAACATTTTGCACATTTCGAAATCAAAGATGTGGGAGAAAAATGTACCTGCAGTATTATTAGAATATATGACTAAACTCTCAGTATTATTACTTCGTATATTATAATCATATACTTGTGGTAGAGTTAAGCGTTATTCGAGTAAGGTTTTATTCAAATTAAATTTCGAATAATAAATAATCGACAAAAGTGAAGTTATTAAAAAATATCGAGTAGTCTTTTATTCAACTAAAAATGTATTAAAATACATCGACGACTAAAATTAGGACGCTAACCGAGGAAATGATGTTGCATCTTAAGGAGCGATTTTTTTTAGCGATTATCACGGGGATGGATATGAGGGAAGACGGTGAGTGATGGATGGTTAGTTCTCTGACTTTTACATTATTGATGTTTTTTATATCTGACAAAAAATGTATATGTAAAGGAAATCGAATTTAAAAATTCATCGGCTACGCGCATGCTCATCTACTTGTTGATTTAATTTTTAACCAGTAAGTAAACGGATTTTATAAAGTTGCGCGGATAAGTAAATTTCGGTCAAATTGACCCAATATCATATATTTCCAAGAGACTAGTATAGAAAACTAAAACTCAGCTCGTTTAATTATTACGATTTAATATTTTAAGAACTTATTAAATTTCAACAATGAAAAGATCAAAAAATAGAAAATTAAAGAAAGAAAATAAAAAAATTAGATATAAAGGTAGTTTAGTCCAGATAAAAGAGAAATTAGCATTTTTGTCTGGATTTTGGGTGAAAATGACATATAGTTACAAAATAACGCATACAACATTTGACGTTGCGACGTACATTTACTAATAAGGCATTTCAACTATTTTACTATCCAATTTACCATCCGATTTTACTATCCAAGCTGCTAGCATATTAAGCAAAAAACTATTGGAAATATTGTCGTCCTGGTTGTCGAATACAAATTGTTGCTGCATTATGATAAAAAAAAAGTAACAACTTTTTATCACCATTCGCGTAATAGGGGAGAGTTGCCAATATCGTACTGGTCACCTAAATCGTACCTCATCAATTTCTCAGTAATTAATGAATGTAAACGACATCTGATAATAAAAATATCAAGAAAATAGGAAATAAGAAATAGAAACAAAACCTTTTGAGCTTACACTCTATTTTGTGCGTGCTATAAACATTTAAAAAAATCAGGTATGATTAATGTAAATTTTTACCAGTTTATTTTAGCTGATAATAATCAAACATTGCAATTTTGTCCTGTATATTGGTATTTTTCTAAAAGTGGGTTTAATGTAGAATATTTTACATTCATTTTAAGTACATATTACATTCATTATAAAGTTTAAATTGATATTTATAAATAAATTGATAATGTTTCCTAAATCGTACCACTACAATCGTACCAGTAGAATTTGACAACTCGTATGTTATATAGGTTATGTACATATATCATATACATAGGTTATTGCGACCTGTGTGTAATCCATATACATATGTATATATAACTATATAATAATCATTACTTTATGTTGAATATTTTCTTCTGTATTTGTTATTGATACTATTTTTAGTGGAGGTACGATTTTGGAAACCGAGGGGTACGATTTAGGAGACCGATTGCCTAAATCGTACCTTTTACAGTATGTGACAAAAAGATTAATAACAAATTAATTTGTTCCGAACAAAAGGTTAAGCATATAATAGTAGGTGCCTAAAAGATCAAGCTACAATATCCAATAGTCATTTGTGTTCAAATTAGTACCAAATATGAAATATAACGTAAAATGTCTTAAGTGGTACGATATAGGCAACCCTCCCCTATATTAAGCTGGGGGTAGTAAAAGATCACAAATACACCACGTAGAAACAAGACATTTCTATTCAAACCAAATTAGTTTCTCACCTAGTAAATACAAGAATTTATACAATTTACACAAATACAATAATTTAACACTTCACATCTTGCAAATGTAAATTACAAGATACACTCCACCGTGCATTAATAAAATACATAGTTCAAAAACAAAAGAGAAAGAAAAGCAGGAATGAAGATAATTCTTCATCAAGGGAGGAGGTCTACCAATCGATATCAATCGATATGTCTGAAAATTATGTGCCGTCGACTTTTTCGCCTCGGACATGATGGCACGTAATACGTATCAAAGGTATCGGAAAGTTGGCTTCTCCGTCGTTATGTGCTACAGGCGCGCCCTTATCGTTACGTTGCTCATCGTGCAGGTGTAAATTGGTTACGGGGCCCAGCCGATAGTGGTCAGTGTCTATTATTTTTACAGATGTAATTTCTCCTTGTTTTCCAGACAGTTTGGTCGGCCATCTCGTAGAAAATGCGCCCGTGGATTGCGGTTACCGTGAAAAATAAATAATCCCCGGAGTCTCTTCCGTTTCTCGTTTCGGTCCGCTTCGCGTGTCTCGTGTCTGTTACATTTTTTTTTTTTATCGCGATACCGTCATCTCGTTACACCTTTCCGGCTTTTCCTCTTCCACCGCGAGCCTGCCCCTCCCCTCTCGCGACTCTGCATCCCCCTGCCTGGACGTAATCTGTTGTTTTTGAGCAGCAACGGGTGAGGAATTGTTTGCTCGTTTATTGAGGCCCGGGTGAGAAAGATAGTTTAAGGTAGGAGGACAAATATGCACATACGATCACTCGTAAATTTTTTCACGAGAGACTGTTACGTTCTGACGGTCACATTATGCGTGTAGTCTTATTTGTTGTACGGTCTAACCTCGATAAATCGAATCTCATGGGAAGGGAAAAAATCTTGGAATTGTAGAGGTTTCGGCTTATCGAGTTTTCGAGTAAGAGAGGTTCGACAAACGAAAATTCGACTTATAGAGGCTCTGTGCATACCACTGTTAATTTTTCGACTTGTGAAGCTGTAAAGCAAGACAAATTCAAGTTTTAAAGGCCAATTGTTTATTGTAAACCTATAATCAAATATACCTACAACTTATGTACTACATATATAGCTACATATATAAAAATAATTATTAGACACATTTTATGCTCGAAATATTACTCTTTATTATATATTAAAAAAGCTTGTGATTTTGCTTTGTGCTAGTCTTTTAATGTATAGTAAATCAATAGCATTTTTAATCTTGAATAATGCAGAGAAAACATTTCCCTCAATATTTTGAGATCTTTCTAACGAAATTTCGTAATATGTAGAAGTAAACTTCGACTTGTAGAGGTCGGAGCTCTTCTAAATTCGAGTTGTAGAGTGTAATAAATTCGTAATAAATTCGTTGCAATGCATATTTATAAATATATTTCGTTATTCGTTACATTTCGTTAGACGAATTCTACAAATAAATGTTTCCTTCTATCATAAAAACTTTTCCTCGTAAAATCTGCTAAATCGGAACGATTTTTTTTTTTAGAAAATATTCGAAAATTTATTTAAAGAATGCATGAAACACGAAATCGAGTAATAAATCGATTCACGAGAATTAAAATCGGGTGCATGTATCTACTTGAGAATATGCTTGATGGAGTTAATTATTATTCGATGAAGTTATACATCTAGTGACATAGTAGTTGACGCATTAATAGAAAGTGTTTAACGGAACTTCATTATCATCAAATAAGGATCGATCACATTAATGACGTATGTACTTTACAACTATATATTATTGGTCAATTAACCTAATAGTTCCTATCACGAGCAATTTTATTATGAGTGTGGCCTAAATTCACGGACACATCAATGACACTAAAATTGATTACTAATGCCGATACTCGTTGCTAATTGATTTGCTAAGAAATTCACCAAATTATTTCAAATTTAATTTAAAAAACTGTATTTATACAGTTATATGTTCGTAACTACAATTAGTTCGCAATTAATTAAACTTCAGTTCTTACCTGTTTTCAACTTCAGTACTGGTAATTTATTTTAATTTTTTGTTTACACGACTGAAATAATTGATTTGTTATTTAATCAATATACATATATTAACGAGTAACGGATAAATAACGTCACATATAAATCTAAATCAAACAAAAGATAATTTTTGTACAGGGTATTCTAGAACTTTTGTTAAAAAATTTACCGATCTATTTTGGATAAGATTCTGAACCACAAATGTCATGTTATGACTATAGATTCGTAACTTCATAATTAAGACAAGTATTGTTGGAGAAGATTGTTAATGTTGACTGATTTTTATCTATGCTCATCGTGTGACAGACGTTTGATTTAGTTTTCTTCCTCACTGTCAGCGCTCGATACTCTTTCATTTTCGATATCTAAATAAAAACGCAAAACAGTAGAAACCTAATTTTATCATTAGGTATGTATTATTTAATACTTCCCTTCATATAACAGTTTGTGTCCGAAACATCTCGTCGCAGTTTGAGGCCAATCTGTATAAACTGTAAAGACCAACGAAAATCTATACACTACTTAGGACATTTATCATAAAGCAACAAAATGTATCGCAAAACTTTCGTAAAGTGCAATAATATCTTAAAATATGTCTAGACAAAAGCTGAAATAATTTTTTTTTACTCTATCACAACTACATACATTGCTAATCATTTTCTTTAGAATGATTGACTCTGTTACGTCTGACACTATTTAAACCAATTCTACTGCGAGAGCTACATACTACTTACACTTACACCAATAACATTACGTTTAGCTTAACATTAACATTTAGTTTCTTTTGATTCAATTCTAGTATATAAAATGCTATTCATAAACAGGCACTCCCGATTAACTAACTAACTAAATAAATAAATAAATAAATAAATTTAAATCGACCTTGCGGTTCGGATACCACTCACATCGTTAATACTGCGTTTGATTTTACACGATTAACATTCAAATATAATAGCCTGGGCAAGCTACTGGTTACTGAATTTGAGAAAAAATATTCTTGTAGCATATTCATCCCTTGATACGATTCAAATTGCATATAAATTATTTATTTTAATTAGCTTTAATTACATGGGCCACCCTTTATACTGAAATTGCTTGCCACGAACAAAAGAACAAATAATATATATTAAATATTTCCTTAGCAGCATTGAAAGACAGCTCGTGTAAACCTATTATTATTATTATTCGTTTAAAACCTATTATTTTACAGGCAATTAAATCCTCTGCATTCTCCTAAGCTCGGGTTAAAACGAAATATCTGCACCACTGTCGCTACTGTAATATCATCGCGCAGTTTAAAAGGGGCACTTCGAGTTCTTGATCAGATCAATTAACGAATAAGAATTTAACACCACGACAGTTCCGAAAAGTGACCAAACTTCCAAAACAGTTTAGCGCCTGTTATAGTGGCCCAACAACATCACGAACAGTTGTTTCAAACTTCACTTCACAACACCATGTGCTTCTATGCCGGTGGACGATGCTCCAGAAGTTTAAGCATCGATACGCTATGTGCAGTTTGGCATGAAGACGTTTAATTGATTTCTCGTCGTACATTGTTATTATCGACCAGATTTTACCGGTGTAGTTGGAGCTATGAAACTCTAAAGTGAAACTGAATTGAAACTTGTTTATTAACATGGTGTCCACACATGCTATCGTATGCAGACACTACGCTATAGCTACCTACAAGAATATGTGATTACACAAATAACATTGGACTATTTTATGCAAAAGCCTTTTAATTAGTAACACATTAAATTTTATCTTTAATAATGAGGTACTATAGATTATTGTTTATCGTGACTGTACTTATAAGAATAAATTTTCATCTGTAATACATATAGGACTATATTTTTTTAAATTTCATTTAATTGTTTATGGTCATAGTAGCGTTAGATGTTTTACTTCTATGGAGTTTCAATATACCTACTTTCTCATATTTACGATCTTTATGTAATTTGTAATTTATTTGTATTTAAAAGTTTAATTAATTAATAGCCACTTTTCTAAGTAGAAGTTAGCAAGGATGGAAAATTAGTATTTAGATAAGTATTTTCTTGTGTAATCAACTAATGAATGCCCTCAGTATATTTGAAATTTTCCTTATTTAAGGGGGATTCTCATGTAACAACCCTCGAAATTTATGATTTTTTTTTAAAAAAACTATTGTTAATATTGCATTAAACTCTTTTGGGATATAAGGAGGCATCTTTAATAGTATTTTAGTTTTTATTTATAATACTTTTTTCGTCGATATAAAGAATAATATGAGAAATTTGTCTAAAGGAAAAACTTACTTTTTCTTTCAAACGCTATAACTCTTTCAATTTCTCATTTTCTTTTTTTTAAAGTGGACCAATCCCAGCGTAAACTATCTAACTTTAAGAAACTTCTATTTTTTTGCAATCATATGACTGTGATAGGGGCTACACATCCCGCCAACAGGGGTTACATCGTCGAAGAGGTGGACACGATTCCACAATAATTAATAAATGATAAGAAGGATCGACGTAAAAAAATATTTTCTGCAAGTTTAAAGATGTCACCTTATATCCCAAAAAAGTTTAATCCAATATAACCGACAGTTCCTTAAAAAAAAAAAATCTTAAATATCAGTTACGTTTTTCACAAAAAAACTTGCATGATATTCATTGTTCTTACTTTACTACTCTATCGATATAAGAGACAACTTTTCATGCAGAGTTGCAGTTAAGGGAATCAATTTCGAAATGCCTGCTGTATGCACCCCATACGACGTGTCTTCAAAATAAATGAATTCCAGACACTGAGTCTCAAGGAACCTAGTGTACAAATTTGCTATAATTATTATTCGTTCTTAATAGATTGGAATAATAGATTCAATATCCCGCAATTTCAATACAATGTGGAATATACGTCTACATATTTAATGCACTGACGAAAAGGATCTAATAGAATTACTAATTAAGCAATTAACGCTAATTAAAAACATCTTAATCACGCTCACAATACGCAGCACTGCGTATCTCAGATTTTTAAGTAACAACAAAACCAATGTTGTATATCGTCAAATATGCTCATCAATGTACAATGTTAATTATATTGTACTTGGGGAGGGTGATAAATTTCGTAATTATACGAACACATCTGAGATAGAGGCCTTATCTGACTGTATATGTATACATGGCCTGCTTGGATCATATTCGATATCACGGAACACCATCGAACTCTGAAGTACATGGATACCGCATGCCCATGTAATTTCCGACCTGCTGAGTGTCTCACGGCTACCTGAATATACACGAGCGCCTTGGGTATCGCTAGTCGTCCTTTGAAATAAGGGTTTGCGAAGGACCTGGCCAAGGAGCGAGGGAGACAATGATGCCTTTTAATAAAGGGACTGTGACGAACACCCCTGCACTTAACACTCAATCCATGGTTCGAAAACGATTTATACAGGGTGGGCCACATAAAATGTTCAAAATATTTCAAAAAAGAGAACTACCTATCTATGCCCGTACAGGGTGTTTATAAAAATGTGGGACATTTTCTCAGGACTTTTAGCAGAGTTTCAACGAACCTATGCATCTGTTACTATTTATTGCATCATTGAAACAAAACAATTAAAACGAAGACTTTCTGTTACTGCGGGCAGAAACATTTTGTGCTTTTGAAAAAACAATTACAACCAAGAATGAATTAAGTAAAATTATTGTAGCGGAGGATTAACTTTCAGAATGAAGTGAAGAATATTTGTAAAAGCCTGTCAAGGAAAAAGGGAAAATGCAATTACAATTTCTTTGTTATTCTAATGGAATTTTGGTTGAAATTAATTGAATGCCCCTAACTACTTGTGAATCACACCCCTTAATGCAATCAGATTCTGGAATGTTAATTCTGGTACATCAAATACGTGGAGTAAAGAAATACTGTCGATTTAATATAGTAATACTTTAATAAAAAAAAAAGTACTGTTTAACATATATAACATATCTAAAATTATTGAATAGTGAGCGTTGAAGTCATTTGGTTACACGATTCTAGAATCATTTTAAACTATATGTACAGCTCATTGTCATAAATGTAAAGAAATATTTTAAATTGAAACAATCGTTTTTTCTCTAATACGTGATACGTAACATTGTAATTATAATATAATAAAATCGTTGCAAGATTGAATTAATTCAACGCGTAATAGTGTACAGGGTGCCTTTTGGTACTGTTTAGCTGACATCCAACTTGCGGCAATAAAATTGATATATGAGCAATGCCCTGAAATGGAACTCAACACAGAGTTTCGTACTTATTGCACAGAAAATCTTCATTATCTCGAACCGGGAGAGAGTTCAGGTCGCAAGTACATATAACGAGGTCATTGTGAACAAGTTTCTTGGTCTAAGACACCTTGTCAAACTTGAGCTTGTTCTCAATGAGTTTTCCAAGTTTCACTTCACCGTGTTCCAGCGAATTCGAATCCTCAGGACTCATATTTGGTCCAACTTATTACAACCGACCTTAACGGAATAGCTTGAGACATAAAATAGAAATATTATGAGGATATTAACATGGGAAATGATTTCATCTGTTACCTGGATGATTTCTTTACTAGAAACAACTTTAATTTAATTAGTTATCCATAGTAAATGAGACACATGACCTAGCATATTATTTCTTCCTTTTGAATGAACAAAACTGTCGAAGTTCGTGACAAAACAACTTGTTTTAGGCGACGTAGAAGAATTTCCAAATAACGAGTTGGACCGTTTTCTCTAGTTAAAAGGTTAATGGAGGCTAATGTTTTCCTTACACAGGGTGCGGGAAAGTTCGTGATACAAACGAGGATAGACCGAAATTTTAGAATACTGTAAAATATGTTTTCTAAGCTTTGTGTGTTCTAAGAGAAACAAAAAAATAATTTTGTTTGTTTCTATATTTGAAAGAAGTATGTAACCAATATTTTAAAACGTGAATGTATCACCCATTACCATGCGTCTTTTATATACATATTAGGGCGGTCCTTATATGAATGGTAAAAAATCGAAGTTTTTAAAATTTTCTTCTGACCCTCTCAGAAGCTTCCAAATAGAATTTCGTCTCAAATTTTGTTGAAATATATTAAGGATTAAAGGTCTCTCAATGGCATTGAAATATGACTATTTTGGTATAAATTGATAGAAATTTTTGCAATAAAGACAAAATAATTTTATTAACTTTTAAGTGAGAGTATAACATTAAAATTCGGGCACACGTCGCATAGTCCAAACGGGTTTATAACGAGTGTGTACTGTATTGTGTTGTGGCATAAGGCTTTATATGCACATTTAAATTTCTCTCATCAGCGGCTCTCGAATCAGATGCAGACGCAAACTTTGACGTACATTCTATTCAGGTTGTTAAACGCATAGATAAAAGCATGGTTTCGGATTCTGATATATAAATATGGGCCCCGTTTCATTAAAATTGACAAGTGACAATTATGGAAAGTCGCAGTTGCCAAAATTGTGGTACATGCGAAATATAAAGTCCTTGAGCAACCTTTATATATCAAAATATACAAATAAAAAACACGAAGATATTTTTTTTGTCGAATAGAAGATTTTAAGAGTTGAAAAATAAAGACCACCCTAATACATATACATGTAAGAATAGAAGGGATTTGATACTTCTCCCTGAATTATTAAGTGGCTGTGCGGGATGTAATACGGAAATCTTGCTTGTAGGAAGAATAACCATTTCATAATTACCTGCAAATTGACTCAAGAAGAGTTCAACATGCCATTCACGCGATTGCAATCAATGAGCGAGGCGCGTTAACAGTTCACTAGACACAAGTGCTAATTTCGTCTTTAAACCACGTCATGCTTGGTCTAATTACGCAACTTGAATCGGAAGCTCATCGTGCACTACTGTGCATCACACAACACTCGTGAAATCATTATGCCAATACCATATGTACGAAAGGGAAACGCAAAGCTCTAGAAGCTGCGAAAGTAAAATGATTGAAAATGTGACAGACGATTTTTTATATCGGTGCCTATGCTTACTATTTATTACATAATTATTTGCATTGACTTCTTTCATTAAATCTTTTCAAAGTGAAGGGCGAACTTCTTTTGATTAACTTCCTTAGGCTTCCAAATAAACAGAAATAAAATGCGGTTGCCACTTTTATTTCTAAAAGGCTTGTATCTACCTAAGTATTTTATATAAATTTCAATAGCTACAGGTACATAGTGACTCCTCGCAAAGTATTATTTATTTACAAGTGACCCCACTGAATCGATAACATGTCTGGAATTCCTGAACCCTTTCCAAGTCTCCAACTCCAGCACACACATCAGGCCTTTTGCGTCAAACTTTAATCAGAAATTCTTCATAAATATGCAGAGCATCTCGTGTTACATATTTATTTCGATGCATTACGAAAGTCGGATATGAATATGCGTCACTCAACAAACCTGAAATACATTCGGTATTCCTGTTTAACCTACAATGGCTGTAGATCTGATAATAATAGTAGCTATTAATATGTATATGGGAGAGAAGAATGAGAGCGCTATAACGACAAATTTTAAGAAAATAGATGATGTACTTTCAACAAACGGTATGATATTCGTGAACGAAAGAAAGACCCTGCAGATTAAGTCATCAAATTGTGGGAATGGTCAACGGCCATAAACAACAGCGATGGTGACAAGCAGAGTTCTATGGCGTCGTCACACCCTCCACCTGACTTATTAATGTTTAGTTTCCTATGAAAATGTAGTGTCACAGTTTTTTTTTATGAAACCTGAAATATGACGTTTTACTATTATTTTCCAATGACTTATCCTTAACGGTGAAATTTTCAATATTTAACTTCTCGAGTTTGTAAGAACTAAGAAGTGTATAATCTAATATAAAATGTTCGAAAAGATAACAACTTTGCTCTAATACTAATCACTGTTTTTCAAACCAGTTTCTATCCTCTCAACTCGATACATATGAATGTAAGATATAATTCATTTTTAGACTCGCTTAGAGAGGATTGTCACACAGTAACGAACAAATCTTCGCTAGTTGAAATATATTAATTTGTATTGGGATTTCTTAATTACTCTTTGGTCCATAGTAGAAGTAAAATAGACACAAGTATATAAGTAGAATTCAGTTGCTGCGAATAAATTCTTCTTTTAATAAAAGTAACGTCCGCTTACTTCCCTGCACAACCCAACGGCAATAAATATGTTCTAATTATTCAAAGTTCATGGTGCAATGACCTATTAATTAAATTCAAATTCGGCAAATATCAAAAGTAACCTTATATATCACTTGAGAATAGTTTTCAGTGAAATGTGAAATTGTATATAAAATTAGGAAACTGTATTTTAATAGCACGTATTACACAATGCTCGGTTTCTCCAAATGGTGAATTTGAAAAAGAGACGTAAGTATTGACCTTTCAACGCCAACATTGATCTTTTATAGTAAATAATAATCGACTACAGGTGGCCATCCTTTTAGGTGATCACCTTACATGGCAAAATAAGACGAAAATCAAGAATGACGAAATTTCGTTTGAAGCTTCGTTTCAGGGTTATTAATTGTTGAAAATACGCGCAAAATTCGTCTGACGCGAGGGACTTATACTACTGCCGGCGCGCAGTAGTAGTTACCCAGGTCACGCACGGCGAGGGCAGTAGTCTAACATAAAGTCTGGCGTCAGACGCTTCTTACGCGTACTTTCAACAATTAATAACTCGGAAAGGAAGCCTCAAACGCAATTTCGTCATTCTTGATCTTCGCTTTAATTTGGCCCCCCAAAGGGATTCCCACCAGTAGTCAAACACTCTGTATAATTAATACACATCGAACACAACTATATTTTTAAGATACCACCCCAGAAAATCTTCTTAATAACTGTAGGCTTTCGGCGTTTGAGAACGACTTATGGTGCAATATTGCTTCTGCACCTGGGCGACCGGCAACACAGGAACCTCCCTGAAAAAGAGTCTTGTGTTCGAGTCCCATCGCCCGAGGTTCTCCTTCTCGCCTACATAATTATCTCCAATATCTACCAGAAGTAGAATGCTAAAGAGCACAGCATAAGTACTATAAAAAAAGAATTGCAAAAGTTCGAATAACAAACTATAGCAAGCACGAGAAGTATCGTGTTCTTGAACGTACAAGAACCCCGGTGCGCGATACATACGATCAACAGATCCGTTACAGTCTGCACTTTCACTCCATATATTGTTGTTCTCCGACCAATAAAACTCGGGCTGACAATCTGCCGGAGCCCCTAACAAATGGTAACAGATAACGGATACGAGAAGGGTCACACCATCGCGAGCGATAAGGCGGAACGACAGTGACGAATAGGCTCCCGCGGAGTTCCGCGAGGCTTCCGGGAGCGCAATTCCATCGACGATGCACTTGAGGCCGCTATCATGCACGGCCCAGAGCAATTCCAATAGGCGATCCATTATCTTAAGCGGCGTCGGCCTGATCGATTCGCCCCTCCGCCCTTTTTACAACACGGTTCTTCGTCTACCTAAAATGCCCCCTCCCCCCCGCCCCTCCACACGCCGTCACCGTTCCCCTGCAACCCTCTATGCCCGCGAAACGCTGGACTTTTTGGCGCAGATCAGCAGATTACCAAAGCACCAACATCCATTTACGAATATTGTACTTTCTATGTAAATTCCAGCCCTCGTCGCAATACGGAATTTGCCGATATTAGGATTAATCGCCGCCAGGGATGGCCATGAGTATGCGGCTATCGGGATTTCATGCGCCATTCGACGACGCTCTTTTTCTTCTACTTTTTATCTACGGGGGAAAATGGCTGTTTTAGGTTGGGATGATGCACTGCCGCGCCGGCGGAAAGGCCGTGAAATACGGAAGCAGCGAAACATACGATGACCGATACACATTTTCTGCGGTTACCATATCGGAATTTTGAGATGAAAAATTTGCCGCGGGGGCTGCGGGAGAACTTGTAATTGCGTGCCTGGGATTCTGCGTATTGGCAAACAGCGCTGGTACAAGTGACTCTGGGTATTTTATGGACGGCGTTTAAGGGGGGCGTGCACCTAAAGGGGCCTAAAAAACTGTCGTTCTTTTAGAATTTCTTTTTAAGGAAGTATTAACATTATTGCACCCATAATTTTTTTTTTTGTTAATTATGTCACATTTTTGGCTGTAATAATAATAATAATAATAATATTTATTAACGGGTACTACCATTTGGTACAGACGTGAGTGATAAACGGTATAGAGTGTACAATTAAAAAATAGCATAATGTAATATGTATTACACGAGTGTAATGCGAATGTAAGAGCATAATGTGATATGTATTACTACTGTATTATACGAGTACTATTTTTACATACAAAAATTAAGTTATATAGCCAAAGATGTGACATAATTAACAAAAAAAATTACAGCTACAATAATGCTAATACTTTTTTAAAAAAAATTCTAAAAGAACGGCAGTTTTTAGGCCTCTCTAGGCGTATGTCCTCCCTTAATAGTGTTCTATTGCTAAAACTTGACCTCCGACGCACTCTCCATTTAATTGTAATTGCAAATTATCGCCAATTCACAATAATCTGCATTCTCAGTAATATTCATAATAATATAATTTACTCGTTGAATTTATTTGCTCTTCTTCGTGATTATAAATCAAGGAACCCTACTGCATAAAACTTCCAACAGAACATTAACAGAAATGCAGATCAGACTCTACAGATATTTTCTACAAAATATGAATTTATTATTATATCTGCAGGAAAGCTCATTGCTACTCTCATTTAAGCATGGAATGCTTGACCCACTCATAATAAACGCGAAGATTTTTAAGCGCCATTGAAATTCTCCTAATTTATTACACAGAATTGAAATCATGAATTACCGTAGTTTCGTAAGAAATACAAGGATCCCTTTCAAAATTTCACAGAATTAAGTTAGCCATGGACAATGGGCGCTGGAAACGTTGTATACTTTACGAGAGTACCCCGCTCAGATGTCAAATATTCTGCTTGCAGGTTGCGGCAGCATAGCACCAAAATCTACATGGGGTAAGATCGCAACCATGGGTTACGCCAGCCTCGGGATCCCTTTAACACTGGTCTACTTGTCGAGCGCTGGAGGTCTGTTATCTAGGTGCGCCAGAGGTGTTTTTACTCGAGCTCTTTGTTGCTGCCTTTGCTCAAACTGCGGCTATTGTTGCTACGATGAAAGACGAATGGAGGTGAGTAGATAAATACTAGGTACTATAAAACTACGCTGCGACAAGCGTTAATAAATGTAAGCTGAAAGATTGATATGGATGACTCTCGACTACACTGTATTCATACTTTGCATCTGCTACTTCTAATATAATTCGATGAAGCGATTGAAAAGACTTATTATTATCAACTTATTACGAAGTAATAAAGAAAAGTGATTTTCACAAAATATTAGAAGCTAAAGCCCCACATTTTGTGAAAATCACTGTGGGGCTAATGTGTAGGAATATATATATATATATATATATATATATATATATATTCACTCACACACACACACACACACACACACACACACACACACACACACACACACACACACACACACACACACACACACACACACACACACTAGCCCCACATTGTGTGAAAATCACTTTACGCGCGCGCGCGTGTGTGTGTGTGTGTGGGTGGTGGGTGGGTGGGTGGGTGTGGGTGTGGGTGTATTCTACTTATTGTAATTATATGCAATTATCATATAAATATAGAATGTTTGTAAAAAATGTGGAACATTTGATCAGGATCGATTCTATATGCTATTATAATGGAAAAAGATCATATACACTTGTAGTGCATTAATACGAATTAATTATTACTCAGATGTTTATTTAACCCTTCGCTGACACTCTGGGTGTGAGCCACCCATAAGCTGATTTCGACGCTCTGTACCTTTTATATGCAAAATAAATACCTTTTTTCCAAAGCCAACTTACAAACTATTTTTTCTCTGAAAATATTATATCTGAGCAATAACTCTGTAGATTTCTAGCTTCTAATATTTAAATTTGTAAAAGTTACAGTTTTTTGAAGATTTTCTTCGTGTTTTCTTGACATATGGTAATCTAGATTTTTTTTACAAGAACTGTGATAAAATTTCAATCAAAAAATTATTGGAATACATTCTAGAGGCTTTGAAATTGACCCATGATTTTTTTCATAACGATTGGATTCTTCAGATGAGAATGGCAGTCATTCAAAACTTGTTCTGGGTGTGAGCCACCCAGGTGTGTTAAAGTTGATCGAAAAAAAGAGGTATGTCAACGAAGGGTTAACAACACGTTAATAAATATGCATGATGGAGTTCTAACTCGTCTTATGTTAGCCAACTGTTGTTTCGAATCTGTCAATTAAATACCAAACAATTGTCAAAAAGTACACAATTGAAACTCTATAAGTATGGTCCAATTTTCTTGAGTTGCAAATTTGAAAGATACAAATGTAGAAAAAGGGATTCTTGCAAATATACGTATATGTGTCCAGGTTTATCATTATAATGAGTAGAAGATAGTTTTGAAGCTTGGCCCTTTATGTTATAAATAACACTTGAAAAGTTTCTGGCAAATGGGAATTAAATCTGACTACAAAGGAAATAAAAAATGGCTCTTCTTTCCCACGTATCAATTCATCACAGTGAATCCTACTGCTGCATTGTCCTGAACAAGAAATACATTCTTACCCAGTGGCGGACTGGCCAGGATGTGAGCTTGCTCGATATTGAAAAATATATTGAAAATATTAATGACCTTTTAGTAGCTTGAACATATAATAGAAGTTGTATTACTATTTTAATAAAAAAAAAATCATTTTTCGAGGATACTTTATATTTAAGAATATAATAAATAATTCTGATTCGAGTTACGCGCAATGTACATTTATTTTACAGAAATTTTAATTGTACCTTTTTCATACTTATGTATCTTCTGAACATTTTATTTATTTCTTATAAAAATTAAATAATAGTCTTATAGTTGTAGGTGGGCCCCCTTTGTCTTTTGGCAACCAATATTTTTGGACCCAGTTCGCCACTGTTCTTACCACGTAATAAAAGTTGACTGTCTGTACATTTAATATTTCTAAAACGTCTATTTATATATTTCACCGATACGCGGTTATTTCTTGCTTTAAAACCTTTTAAATTCCCGTCTGTTGTCCCCTTTTCGATCAAGTAATTAGACGATTACTACCGATACACGTTCCCCTGAAAAGAAGTGTAGTCAGCCGCGCCACATCAATCTTGTCGGGGCACATTTTTGAAAACGACCCCCGCCCCAAGTAACGCGTGAGAGTAGTGGAAAATGGTTCTCTTCGTAAATCGATCTTAAAAATTGCTTTTAAATTGGCATGGATACAGGAGAAAGAGAGACGAATGAGGAAGAAAAGGCAACAGGAGGAGCTGGTGCAGCAGCAGCAGCAATTGCAGCTGCAGGAGCCCTTTTACGTCCGCGCGAACGCGTCAACGTTCACGAGCACAGTGGAAATTAAGGCCAGCCCGAAGGACGAAGTGTCGAGTCTTGGCTCCGGTGACAGGCCCAACGTTACTATACTCGCACCGATCAGCATTTGTCTGGGCGCAATGCTGTGCTACATCGTGGCAGGTGCTTTCACTCTGCACAAGTTAGACGGCTGGTCCTTTGTAGGTACGTGTAACAGAGACGCGGCAACTCCCGCAGAACAATTCCACCCTCTCAAAAGTGTATCGCATGTGACTTATTAACCGCCAAATGATGCGCGTTCAAAAGAATAACAAATGATCAGAATTGGTAAATGAACCGCTGACGCTTGTGATACGCTTTTAACAGATGAGGATGTTTTCGAGATATTAATTTGGAAAGCCTCTTCAATTTTTTTGAAAATATTGCAGGTAGCTTATTCGCGCTTTAAGAGAGGGTTTTGGTCTCTGCAGTTGAAAAAATTGAAAGTCTTCTTTCATTATTTAGAGTGCATATATTGATAGGCGATTTTCTCGAAACCGCGCTTTTCAAATTGGCGAAACAAATATCTCGCGACTAAATAAACCCAGCAACTTGGTCCTTCCATTTTTTAAAAGATTGGATGATGAACTTAAGTCTCTCTAAAAATTTGCAAATCCAATATATTTCCTACAAACAATACCTCTGACTTTAATTAAAGCGCAGCCGTTTTATTCATCTTCCACGCTTTGTGCTGCACTGAAGTTCATCCTTCAATAAAAATTATTTCTATTTGAAAAGCGAAATGTTCAAGTAGGTCCGTTTAGTTCTTCGACACATATCTACTCCATCAATTTGCAATTAATTAGAATTCACCAGAGTGGCAGAAATTAAATCTTTTTCCATAAACGAAACTATTGCTAATTTAACTTATTTTCCATCAACAAAACTCCATATTGATATGCATATAGTTTCTCTTACAGGTAGGAGCGATAGCTCGATCACTGTATTACAAAATGAAAGTATTAGGTGCAGAAAAGAATTCTGTGGTTTTTTCAGTAAAATTCGATCTTTACTTCAACAAAAATTGAAATTAGCTGAATTATTCAAATATTCTTCATTGGTATCAATGACTTTCACCCATCTTTCGGACAACTTGGTGACGTTGAAGCGATAAAGTCATCGATACATTTTCTGCATTGGGCATAGTGTGCATTAAGGTGTCCCTTATTTTCAACCTGCGATTTCTTTTGCTCTCACCCCCTGATATGGTTCCATTTCATAAAAAAATAGTCCCTGAAAAAGATTATTGCAATCGGACAACAGAAAAGGGTGCCGACCAGGCCTTAAAGTTTAGAATTCGTCAGTGGTTTGAATTTGAAGGATTTTTCAAAAATGGTAACCCCTATCGAAATTTCATTTAAATAATATTAAAAGAGCATTCAATTTTCTACAATAACTGTATATATAAGTTTTTCGTGCTTCCGACCATTTTTTAGATAACAGCGTTTGAATATAGAGAGGTCCGCACACTTCGCGCGTCCCACCTGTACGGCATGACGTAGTGCGGACCTTTCTATATTCAAACGCTATTATCTGACAAATGGTTGGAAGCACGAAAAACTTGTATATACAGTAATTGTAGAAAATTGAATGCTCTTTCAATATTACTTGAGCAAAATTTCGATAGGGCTTACCATTTTTTAGAAATTCTTAAAATTCAAACTATTGATGAATTCTAAACTTTAAGGCCTGGTCGGCACCCTTTCCTGTTGTCCGATTGCAATAATCTTTTTCAGACATTATATTTACAGCAAATAGCGCCGTTCTAGTGGGTGAGAGCAAAGTAATACAAAAAAAATGGACACGTACAAATAAGGGCCACCCTAATGCGCATCGGTAAAGTAATGTTGATAACAATTGAATGTGAACGCTGTAAAGTGTAAACGACCTAAAAAGCAGGAAGATAACTCATAATCAATTCGACGTCGCTTTATAGACTGTAAAACGAAAACCACAGAATCCTTTTCTACACCTAACAAATGAAAAAACGTACCCTTTCATTTTGCCCCAAAAAAGGTTCACAAAGAACACTCATTTTTCGACAGCCTAAACCAGAACCCGCCCTTAAATAATTCATAAAGAATACAAGCTAGATTTTATGTGTACGATAAGAAGATATTACGTGTATCGCTCACCTAAGCTTCCTGTTTCGTCTCCAACTACAGATGCAAGCTACTTCTGCTTCATGAGCCTGAGCACGATCGGGTTCGGCGATATGGTTCCCGGTTCCTATCCCCGCCAAAGCCTTTACGAGTCGCGGAACGTGACCATTTGGTTCTGCTCCTGCTACATAATGTCCGGAATGGCCCTGACGGCGATGTGCTTCAACATCCTCCACGACGAGATCGTCCACAGGCTGAGCCATCAGGTGGAGAAGTCGGAGCCGGTGAAAGCCAGCCCGAGCGTGGACGAGCTGTCGACGGACCCCTTTGCGCTGACCTCGTGACAATTTCCGTCTGGCAACCTGTGCCACAGGAACGGCACCGATGAGAATGACATATGTGGAACAGAACCGCCTACCAGCCTGTTCGCCCACGAGAACGAAATCAATATCCTAAAGGACTCTTTCAATCAGGTGGACGTCACTAGGGACTGCAAGCCGATCCTCAAGCTCGAGGATCACGTACCGTCGATTCCTGGTGTTTATATGTTGCCGAAGGTCGACGAGGAGGCGGAGGAGAACACCGAAATGTAAAACTCTCTCTCTCTCTCTCTCTTTCTCTCCTCGAGCGCGATCAATTTTAAGGTAACGAAGTGAAGGGCAACCTGGTGAACAGACACGTTCGAGGACGCACCCGCGGAACAGTATAACGTTCTCGATCGATAGGCACAGGCAAACGCGTCGTGTATGTTAAGAATAGAGGAGTAAATCGTTCTATCACAGTGGCATAGTGTGCGCTACGGCGAATGAGGAGGGAATACTGGGAGGCCATTTCGTTGGTTTCGTCGTCGAGGGTGGTAAGCGACAATTTTTAGTGTGTCCTTTCATAAATTGTCCTCGTTTTCGAAACGGAGCTATTCGTTTTTAAACATTCGACGACCTGTTTCGTTTGGAGAGATTCGTCTAACGAATTGGTGTGTATGTCAGCGGTCGATGGACTGTTTTCGTGTAGAGTCTTCGAGGTTCAACCCTAAACCGCACAAATTAAAATCTAGAAGGGAGCATTCTCGTTGGACACGAGAGCTGCAGGATTTTCAAAGAAAGTATGCATTCGAGCAACGACTGATAATAGGTGGAATGTCGTTTCCGAGGTCAATGAAGCGGAACTTTTCAATTTCGTGCGCAATTTTCACCGCGAACGACGATCGAGTATTTAAATTGCAACTTCTCTGCGAGCAAACTGTGAACACCGAATTTTTAGAATACTATTTTCCAACCGATCCTCTATTACTTTCGCGCCCCCTTCGGGGATGCTTTGCCACAGAGGATTTTCGAATTAATTGTTATCGAATTATTTCTTAACTTTCGATCTAAAAAAAAGCAATCAATCATTTGTAGTGGAACATTGTTCGTATACATTTGTCTTCTAAGAGGAGTATACCTGGCAACGCAAAATATAAACCACTTTATTATTTAGAATAATACACATCATTACAAGCGACCGTCAACATTTAGTTTGATTGTTTAGTAAAGGAATGAAAGAAGTTATGCAAAAGGAACACTGCCTAATTTTCCGATAGTGCACTCATTATTGTCACACTTGACAAAGTCAGTAATGGTACTACGCAAGTTCTCGGGAAGACGTCTTCAAGATACACAAAGTGTCTCCTAAATGTTCTAGGAATTTCCTGAACTTCCTGCAGACGTTCCTATGTTAATCCAAAACTACTCTTAATGAACGTTCTCTCTGTATTGCTGGAATATGAGCTCTGTGCTTTCATCTAGACTGTTGTCGAATGTGAGCGCAAGTAATAACAAGGAGAATTACTCTGCAGATGATGTGTATAAAATAACAGTGTTTGCACACGACATTAAAGAAAAGGAAACATATTTACGAATACGTTCTACATTTTCTAATAAAGAGAAGAAAAAATTACGAACATTTTCTGCTTCTTCATTTATACGTTTGAATAATTTTTTTCGAACAGAAAGGAAGAAAAGAAATTCGATAAATAGTTTGGTTTCAATCGGAGATGACATTCTAACTTACGATGAGACCGGCTCAATGTTTCTACACGCCTACTAAAAATTAGATAGAGACTTGTAACAGTATGTATACTTCCACATTTAAGCACTCACAAGGTAAACACATTCTTGTCTATAACACAACAAAAACGATTTTTGCGTCTAGTTTGTAAGATGGAACGTCTACAAAGCATGTGTATCAACCGTTCTTTTTCGTACTAAGCTCGTCGATAAATTATCCACATGCTAACGATTTCTCGAAGTGCTCGACGCTGCTTGATAGAAGCGTCAGCTGCGAAAATTAGTATGCCGTCGAATAAAAAACAATACATTTTTAATACACGAATATCGATAAGTACGTTTTATAAGAAGTGAGCGTTTCTGAAGGGAGGAAATTAAGTAAGTCTTTTATACTTGTAATCGGTGAATTTACAATCTTTTAACGCGACGTTAACTTTTATACACGCCCGCTTTTATTCTCGATTTTTCTACCTGGAACGTTTTTATATTTCACCAAGCTTCTGACGATTGTTTATGCAGGCTTTGCAGACCACGTAATACTTTCGACGATAAACAATTGTCAGCCATGATAATGCGAGGCGATTATTCTCTGTGTGTACATCAGGCAACGCCCATCGACTAGACGCCGAAATCAATGAAACAAAAATCACATTCAAATTCTGTGCTCAAGAACAATAACTAAAGTACTGTTACGGATAAGCACTAATCTTTAAGAGTGTTGCATATAAAAATATCCACACTGTTTAATATCGGTATTCGTGATAGAATATGAGATTATGGGGTGCGAAGTGTATAGCTGTGAGTTAACTGTGAAAATATCATTTTCGTCGGTGCAGAGCAGGCTTTAGAAAGTAATGCGAAATTATCAACTCACCCTTTTTACCGTAAAGAAATTCTTTCGTGTACACATTTCTTTAGATTCCTTTAATTATTCATTTTATTCGTCTTATTGTTACAGTTTATTGAAATCCATACAGATAATCAACAACAGCACGCACTATTATTTATATAAACATACATACCCACGATCGTAAATTATTTAAAATCGAACAAACAGCGTACTCTTATATTTACGTTGCACGCGTCTGCTCCATAATTGGGGACCTGCAGCAAGAGGGGTGCAACCCCCATTATTGACATTTTTTTAGTTATGACGTGAAATATACGTGAATGAAAATTCTACATCGTCTGGTGCACGTTTCATGCAAATCCGATAACAAATGAGCGATTTATTGCGAACTTCAAAAGATTGCTCCAGATTTGAAAAATTAACCAAAAATAGAAATAAAAACTTGCCGACTCAATAACTACTACTTATTGTGCAAAAATATATATTTTTCAATCAGTGTTGTCTTTTTATTGTTAAGTCAAAGCAATAATATTATAAACAGTTTTTTCTAATTTACATGAAGCTGGTAAAGATGGAGTTACATCCCTCTTACTGCAAGGTCTTCTCAATCGTCCACTCTTTAATTCTATTTTTCAGCAATGAAATTATTTCATGTTATACAGGATCTGTCGGAAGACTACGTAGTTATCTTTTAAAAAATCACCAAAATTGATTTTCCACGTTCAAGAGTGGACAGCTTGCGGCACAAAACCCTAACGAAAATCAAATTCCCCCCTTACTGCAAGGTCCTCAGTTGTCTGCTCTTTAATTATATTTTTCAGCAATGAAATTACTTCATTTTACACCGGATCTGTTGAACCACTATGTAGCTATCTTTAAAAAAAACTCACCAAAAATTGAATTTCCACGTTCAAGGGTGGACAGCTTGCGGCACAAAAGCCTATCGAGAATCAAATTCGCGTACAGCCTGCTCTGTGCAACCGACGAAAAAGCCGCGTGCAGTAGCGACCTAAAGAAGTGTCCCTTTTTCTGTTTCTTGTAACATATCATAAGATATAAGCGAATCAAATGCTAAGATCCTTTCATGTGAAAAAAAAAATAAAGAAGAGGAAATGTATGCCGTTCGAATTTCGGGGACGAGCGCCGCCGAACCGCAGGTTTCGGTTGCGCAGCAAACAGGCGTGCGAGTTTCGCGTGGTGTCTAATGACAATCGATATTAGCTTGAGCAGTCGCTGGAGTTATCGTTATCACTCGACTGGTGATTCGATGGAGGGTCGTGGCCGTTAACCAAGGACAAACTTTGCGCTCGCACCAGACCATCCAGCCATCGATCCAACCTAGCTGACCGAGCAAACTTCCTCACACTCGTTCGATTCATATCGAGAGGGGCATACGCGCACCTCCAACGCCCACGCTTGAGCAATTTACCGAGGAAAACCACTTGCCATTTTTCTTTGATTCTTATAACGTTTCGACGCTTCGACTGCAGATGGTCATACGCATCGAGGATTATATTGCGTTCAGAGATTCAGCGGAAGAAAGTGGTCGTAAAGCGACGTCAGATAAAATACATATCGATTACGACCCTTTTTACGCAACATTTCGTCAAATTTGGTGAATGCAGAAAAATTTCTCAGAGGAATCTGTTTCAAGTCTTACAATCAATAAATCCGCGAAACTGCGGATGGTTCTATGAGTAAGAGATAAAATTTTATACGACGTGCATAATTTGATACCAAAGAGTAAAGAATATGTGAGATTTCTGCACACAGAAATCCTGATGGGCTGACCAAAAATGGCCAATTCCACTTATGGACCTGTTCCGTGGATACTGTATAGGGTGTTAAAAAAGTGATGGTCACTGCTTTCAAGGGTGAACCTACACCTCTGCATGGGTGCAGATTTGTAAAAAAGCTTGCTGCGAAATTCTTTGTAACATCGAAAATTAATGGTAATTTTTTTTCTTTGCATCAACATATTCTGCTCGCTGGAAGGAAAAAAGGTCTAAAAGGAACCATATGTCGCAAACGTTGATGCAATTGATAACATTTTGATAGGGATGAAGTGATCCATGCATTCGATGAAACCATTTTTCACGTTTTTCAGAAAACGGTGCGTTTGCGGCGTGTGGTTCCTTTTAGACTCTTTCTCCTTTCAGGGAGCAGAATACAATATTGATGTAAAGAAAAAAGATTAATATTAATTTTCAATGTTATAATCAATTTCGCAGCAATTTTTTTTTACAAATCTCGCCCTAGAAAACAGTGACCATCACTTTTTTAACACCCTGTACATACAATTACATTTTTCTTTCTCCTTGTTGTCGAAATTTGAAAATGTTTCGACCCTCTATTTCTCATCCTGGCATTACGGAAATTTGTAGAAAGTAATTTGCCATTTGACAAATCCGTATACAAGACATAATAACTGATGAAGAAAACCCGTTTCTGCGCGGAATGGGCGTATAATGTTATCCTTGGTTCCAATGCGAATTCCCACCAGAGAAACTCCTATCACGATGTTTCTTATTTTATAAGATTTTCTTTCCGCGGGTCGTCTGATCTCGCTTCCCTGCGTTCTGGTCTTGTCTCTTATCCCCCAGGGAAATATGTATAACCGTGTTCAAAACGTTCGTCAGCGGCCGCGAAAGTTTAGCGCAACAATTTCTCAAGAATAACGTCCAGCGGGATTCTGATTGGTAGATTCTTTTTCCACGTACAGGAGCAAAACTCGATCCTCTATCTATCAATTTTATCAAATTGATCATTCTATTTCGCTGGTGAAAAAAGTCAATTATATTATCACAATTTGGTGTTCGACCATAACAAAAGGCTTACGGCAGTGTTGGGCATTAACTGAATAAAAAATTATTTAAATAACGGATCGAATAAACGTTACTTTAACTTGCGATTATTCAACGAATAAAGTTAATTTTTTTATTCGTCGAGTGTTTCAACTGTAACTTTAACTTTAACTTTAACTTTAACTTTAACTTAACTGTAATTTCAATTTCAATTTCAACGTCAAATAAAATTAAAGTTAATGTTAAAGTTAAAGTTGAAAAATTGATTCGACGCTCAAGTTGAATCGCTCGACGACTAAAAGAACAACACATGACGAAGAATTTCTTTAAATTTATTCGGAATTTTTAATTAAATAAAAATTTCGTAAGCCACAGCTGGGCGATATTTTCATTTACTTAAATATTTCGGATATACTTCCGAATGGCCCCAGTGACCGATCGACACGAGGTTTGGGGGGGCGGGTGAGGAGGGAGTATGGACCCTAAATCTAAAATTGTAGCTTCGGGTATTTATTAGATTCCGAAATATTAATAAAAAATTATTGTTAATTTTTTTTCAAATTTTTTTTATCTGCATATACGTAGCCCTAACGGGGTTTTATTCTACCCCCCCCCCCCCCCATTTGTTCTACGGACACCTGAACGCGTTCCCCTTACATCCGCGTGCCCCTCAGGCGCCTAAATGGCACGCGTATTTAGTTGAAATTCAAAGCTAATTTTCTAGAAAACGAAGCGCGATATTAAAAAATTGTATTCTATATTTTCGTCTTATTTTGGCCTGTAGAATCACCTCCCCCTCCCCCCCCCCCCTAGAGTATTGACTATCAATAGAGTAATAGGTATCCACCCTGTGTAATAGGATGGATCGCATCTCCCAGTTTCTGGTTCAAATCTCCAAACTCACATCGGTTCGCTACCATGCTTTACGCGCCCCCCGCACTAATCTAGCCCCAACCAATACTAATATACAGAACAAGTTGGAAAGTGGCATGCGTTATGTCGGAATAAGTCAACCGAAATACGAAAAGTTTATCATTAATATCTCGGAAACGAATAAATTCCCGAAGCAACAAATTTAGATTTAGGGTGCACACACCCTCCCTACCCCTCCCCCCAAACCTCGTGCCGATCGGCCACTGGGGCCATGCGGAAGTACAGCCAATATTTCGAACATCTCTGGCTTACCGTTATTTTTCTAGTCTATATGAATCAAAGAAAGCGACTAAAGTTAAAACCCCGAGAGACGTAATACAAGACTGTATAAAAATATCGGTTTCGTTGCGTCAAAGAAACTGGCCACGGCTATCCGAGTTTCAAGAAATCCGAAGCACAATCGAAGAAATAGAAGAGAACGTTTGTCGATTGCTCAAGCAAAGGATTGAGTGGAGCATTAGACGGAGAGGAAGTTTTGGAAAGGGTAGAAATAGTTTTACGCTGATTCAATTTCCACAATTGTCGAATCGGCGGGATTTGCTTTCTGCCGTCCTTCCGTTGCAGCGAATCCTATATGAAATTGCAGCGTAATGTAAACCGAGCGTAATCCAACACTTCTGATCGTGTGTAACTATGTCTTCGAGGACAACCGGGTTGGGAAGGTGGGGGGGTGGGGGTGGGGGGTGGGGGTGGGGGGGGAATGTTAACTGATATTTCATCACCGAACGGTAATCGTTATTAACGGGTCGTGAATTTAGACACTGATATCTGTAAGGGCGACGACGTTGCTGAACTTTTCTATAATTACCCCTGTATATAGCATTGAACGTTGTACGATAATAACGATAGTTAATATTTAATGTTAGAGAAGTGCTGTCGAAACGTTAGGGCTGAATTTCTATTTTCACTCTCAATCACATTTGTCGGGACAAGAGTTCTAAGGACTTGACACGCGGATCGCGACACAACAGGCTAGGCGAAAGTAGCTGCGGAGGTGGCGACACGTCCAACGACCTGTCGTTAAAAGTTTTTCTTCGACCGATCGCCGCCTATCAACGCTCCGAAAGAACACTGTCGTGCACTTTATAGAACTCTCTATATTACCTGTTCTATCGAATGTAAATCTTTGTACAGAGATATCGATGTCTTGCGTTAAGGGATGTTATTACAACTTGAACGTTTTGTTATCAACCCGTTTGTATCGCGCATGTAAATTGTATGACCTTCGCTTATAACGACAACAGTAAACCTGTATCACCGAAACACGACTGATCACATGTGATTTATCAAGTCATTCATAATTTCTCTTTCTTTCATTTTTTTTAAAAAAATAAATCAATTTGCGGAATATTCCGCTACGAGGATATCGGCCAGTCGCTGCCCGCGGATTATTACGCGTTTGGTGATATAGAGCAGATATTTTTCGCGGAATATTTCGCTCTGTGATGCAAATGGGTTGAAAACGATCTTGCGAGAGATTTGTTAATTTCATGTACGCGCTTGTTTAACTGAAAATGGTGTACATGTGCGTGCGCGCGTGTGTGATAAGTGTGTCAGATTAGCGATTTCCATTCTGTTCAGATTTGCAGGAACTAGGCGCTGCCGTTAGGGATCTGTAAAAACTTGCTGGTGAATCAAAATATCGAAATTCTGAGGAAAATGGGAAATATCAGTAACTTTTAAAATTATTTTCATTGGAAAATTGTGTTGCATGAAGTTGATAGAAGATTAAGATTATGGTCTGCTTTCAAAACATTTTTACATCTCCTTTTGCTCAGTAGGTGCATACGTGAAGACTTGAATAAGCCTCAAGCTACAAATAATTAATTTAAGGTTTCCTTATTCACTTGATCAGTGTTGTGAAGATGTCTTGAAAATGTTAGCAAATTTTACATTTTCTTTAGACCCTCTTCCGCGGTAATTTTCTGAACTCGACTAGGCATTACCTTGCACAGTTCAAACTATGTATTCCTTCCCAATAAATAAAAACGAAACAGAAGAAAAATTTCGACGAATGCTGTGTTATGTTTCAAGTTGATAATATTTTAGAAATTATCGTAGACGTATAAAGTGTTAGAAAATGTTCAAAAAATTAAGAAGAAATTACCTGGTCCAGGTTCGAAGTTATTTTCGATTTCAGTAAAATTAGTGACGCTTTTCCTTATTTAGCAATTGTATTTAATTAATGTTACACTGTTTAATCATAATTTTATCAAGATCTTGCCAAAGTGGGCGATATGTGTTGTGAAACGTGTATATGTATGCGGATGTTACGGTTAAAGTCTGAATTTGGCTAATAGTCGATATTAATCAACAAAAGTGGGTAAAAGACCTGATCTTTTTTTATTAATAATTTTTTCTCGTCTCATACCGATTTATCACTTCTTTTCAGAATATTGTAACAGTATAATGATCAAAATGAGAATATAACTTCAGCTTTTTTACCACTAAAATCCTGTTTAATATTAGTCAAAAGTCAATGGATAATGTTGACGTTATCCTATTTTCCATTGATTTCGAACTGAACCCACTTCTACTGACTAATGTCAAGTTTAGCAATTCGGCCTTTAACAATAGCACAGACATGGGAAAGTACTTGAAAGAGCTTCTATAAACATCAAAGTGAAAACATAGCACAGTTGGGCATTAACTCAGTAAAAAATTATTTAAACAACGGATCAAATAAAATTTACATTAACTTTAGATAATTTGACGAATAAAGTCAATTTCTTTATTTGTAAAATAAAATTTTTGCCCATCTCCGAACTAATCATTTATTTAGACACTGCATTCAATGGCTGGAGGAAAGCTCTATTACCTTGCAAGGGTTGATTCGTAAACCTATGTTGACTAATTGCAAAGATTTTCCACGAACTCTTCCCTTACGATTAGTGAAAACCACAACTTGGCAAACATTTGACCAGCATTTTTTAACACTGTTGTAAATTTTGTAACGTTATACTTAGCAAAGAGTCATTAGCTATTGTGAAAGAAAATTTCAATCGAGGAATAAAGCGAACAATAATGTTCGTGATCTATGATCACTTCGCTCCGAGTTACAAATCGCGATGCGTACTCACACTAACCCAGGGAGTCTGAGAAAATCGGAAAAGCTTCTGCAAACAGACGGAAAGACGGTAATAAATATTTCCTGGAAACTTTGCGCGACGTCGTCTATCAGACACAATGTTCCACGCTGGTTTGCGGCGAATTGTCATGCTTCGGGAATTAATCATGCTCAAAGTTTTGCGGTTCCGTTCATGAAGATCCCTTCTTTCGTTCGTTAGCCCCTGCGTACACTCGGAATTTTATTTCCCGTCGAAGGTTGCCGCGCGTAGCAAATCTGCAGAACCGCTTTTCGCATATTTTATTCGACTGCTTGTATCAGCGCCCGACTTTTGCACAGGCGGTATACGTGAAGAAAAATTGCAAGAAAGGAAGCGTCTGTATAAAAGAGAGAGAGAGAGAGAGAGAGAGAGAGAGAGAGAATGGATGAGTGAGAGAGCAATTGAATACCGCGACTCCATGACTCGAATCTGTGTCGTGGGACAAATACAAGCATCAATTAATACTTTGTAAATAACTAAGAAAGTGAAGGATGTGGGAGTAAGTACATTCGACGTCACTGTAAAATACACGGAAATCGAATTGCTGGGTATTGTACGTCTGTATAATCGTTTGTCGAACAATGTATCTTATATTACAGAATAATAAAACAAGAAAGAATTATCAGAATTTTCATGTTCCCTTGTAGTTTGATCTTTTATTCGTAGAGCTACCGCTTCCATTTCGTTTGATATTGTTAAACAGAAAAAAGTAGATGATTGACATTTTGTTAATATAAATCTGTCGCTGGATCAAGCGATTTCATTCCAGTGTTGAAAGTAGTAGACTGTAGTGGCAATAGGTTCGCGCAAAAAAACGGATAAAACAAATACCTTACATTTTTTAAATATTAATTTTACATTTCCTGAATATTTATTTTACAATTCTGAATATTTATTTCACATTTCCCGAATATTCACTTTACATTTTCCAAATATTTCTTTTACATTCTTGTATATATAATATTTGGATTCAACATTTTTTTCATATTAAAAAGTGTGGCTAAAGAAAGATCTCTTTAATATTTGAGAAAAATATTTAAACAATATTTTGCGCTACTAGGGGATATATGAAACTTGCTCTAATATTAATTTCTGAAGAAGCTATTGATATAGTTAATGAAATAATGAAGAGAAAAAGGGAATTTGGATGCGTAACTGGATAAGAAAAAGAAATGAAAAAGGTGGCTTCACGTTACTTTTGCAACAACTGAAATCAAAGGATCCTTCCGAGTATAGATTGGCCATGAGATTGTGTGTAGAAAGTTTTGAAGAATTATTATCTTTAAGCTACATTCAACGTAACAACACAATGTTTCACCAGCAAAATTAAAATTAGAAGTCACATTATCTTTCCTAAGTACTGGAAATAGTTATAGAACCCTCAGTAATTTGTTTCTGATACCACAGACCAGGTATAGGATAGACTTATCATCCAATGTAATTTTATGTCGCACGCTCGGAGGGCTCGCAAGCCCCCTTACCATTTTCGTGTCACATCCAACGTTATCGACTCAGTCGAAAATAAGATTACAATGCTAGAGTAAAGAGTACAATGGTTGGCCATTTAGGTTTCAGCTTGATACCGTTTTGCAAGTCGCAATGCTTGGGAAATGTTACCAATTAACCAAGCACACCAACATGGAGATACCTACGAAAGTGACCCATTTCTACGAAATATTTCTGGTCCATGTTCGACCAATGCTTTGTGCATTTTGAAAAATTTGGGAAAAGTCTTACGACTAAAGTTCTTAAACTAAGACTTATTGCTAGGACTATACCTAGTTAAAACTAAGCACGCGTGCAAGTTCTTCCGCGATGTATAAAATTTTAGGTTTAATAGCTTAAAATTATTTTAATGCAAGGGGGAAAGAAATTTAAGTCTATATAGCAGCCACATTGGCAGCTGTCATTTATTATTATATGGTAAATGTGGCATTTTTGATTTCTCGTAATATTGCCACTAGTGTTGACATATTTAGCAGATGCAACGGTGAAGCAAAAGTAGCGAGCATACTGAACAGGTAGTACCAACATTGACTATCATTGTTAGTTATTAAACCAAACTAATGCTTTCTATTCGCGCCATATTAAGAGAATCAAATGACTCGAATGTAATTACTGTTAAGAGAAAAGATTTGAAAGATCTCACACGTAAAAGTTCAACTTCAGAAATTAAACTCGTATTCGATACATTAAGCATCTCGAATGATTGGGATATTTCGCGTTTGAAACGCGATATTAAAACTTCTATCGCAACTTTAAAATTTATTTATTGCATGTTTCTACGCGTATTAAACATCTGGAAGCACACACATTAATGTTACTATTCACGAGTACTAAGTATGTATTCGTGGTCACTATGCTCGCTACAGCAATCATTTTATTCGATGGCATGCAGAAAGATTGAAAGAATGAAAATGTAGGTATCACTCACCGTTCGTTGCAACAGTCTCACTGCTTCCATGCAGACAAGCATCCCCCTTCAGCAGCAGCTATTCGATCTGCAGGCCAATGTCCCGCAGCTGCGGGGTCAGTACGGAATAAAACATGTCACACTCACAAATATGTCGCATTAAGTTCGCGATGAAGAAGCAATAAGAGCACCGGTGCTCTGAATTAATTCTAAATGCGTTAAAACACTGATTCTACGGTCGCGTCCACGTTACTAACACGCAGGGCCACTGTGCACTACGAAATACTTTATCGCGAAATAAGCACTGACTTTACAATTGCATTGCACATCATTACAAAAGCACTTCACGCTTTTAAACATCTCTCAACAGTGGAAAGATGTGTTCGGACTCGAGTAAAGTGTTTCCAAAATAGTCCTCTAGATACTGAGTATAATGTAGTAGAATTTTGTTAAATGGCCTTCCACATAGTCCAGTAATTGATGGAATTGATGCAAGAATCGTGAAATAACGAAATAATATCCACCGTGACTACACAGATATTCACCGATCCGATCACCGTCGCGGACAACGTCGAACTGTTAGGGCACACCGTTCGGCGATGTAGTGACTTTGGTAGAGGTTGTTGATGTTTTTGTCGCGCTCGGCCGACTCCCAGCTAACTTGAAATTCGTCAAGGCCAGAAATAATATTATATAGCAATGTCCATTGCAAAATTTTCACTTTTCACAACTACAGTCGTGCACCCCGCACCTTCTACACGTATTTTTATCACTACGAGATGTGATCAAAGACTAGGCAACAATTTGTCAAAAAGTCTACTAGATGATAGATATATTCTAGTGAAATCTTGTTAAACGGTCTTCTGTTTAATCCAGTAGTCGAACGAATTGATGTAGGAATCGAGAAATCACGAAATAATATGCACTATGACATGCACACACTTCACTGAACACTGAACCGATGAATTTTTCAGGGCTAGACAAAATTTTATTTCACAATGCGTGTTTGAAAAGTAACTCGATTTGCAGTTGCATCTAAGCACCCCACGACACTCATGCATCGTGCAACTTTCTGCGAGGCTTTTAAGAATTACAAATAGAATCCAATTATTATTACTTCACTAGAATGATTAAGCAGTGCATTAGAATCTTGCGGGAATGTCAGTAACAGCGTCAATTTTTAATACTTTGCGGGGTACGATACGTGAAAGGGTTCTACTACACGCAAAGTACTAATAAACAATGTCATCTTGCAATTTATAGCTCGCACGAGCTTTGAAGAAATATCATTTTTGAGCGCCATAGTGTCTTGATCCCCGAAATGGATTTTCGGAGAGAAATCCACGTGACTCGTTGAGAAACCGAGCTACAGCATAGCGTAGCAAAAGCCTGCCTTCTATGTCAAACTCTCGCTCTAAACAAGTCACACGTATACAAGCGCTCACGCACCTTTCAGCATTTCAACACATTTCAAAGCAGTTGCGGAGTTGGACGCTGTTCATGAGCAGATGCCACTACATTCAGTCCTTAAATTATGGGTCGGGAATACAGTTTGGGTGGCGACACGAACATCCATAAGGTGATAGGTCTATCCTATACCTCGTCTGTGCTGATACCTATATCTTCTATATCAAAATTTGTACCAGAGGTCTGTCACGAAATAAGGAGGGCATTAAAAGTCACCAAGGTTAGTTTAATCTGTTTATTATTAATCATTGACATAAGCTTTTACAGTTTTTCACTTCGTGTTAAAAGTATGATGTAAACTATGCATTGTCAAAGGCATAATTTATATTATCTCTTTGATTGATTTCATAATTCACATTACTACTTTACATGAGCACAGAATTGTATCTGATATACTATTCATTCACAAGATCGTTAATAGTCTGGTTAACTGTCCGCAGATTTTGCGTATTATTAATTTTCATATTGCGTCTAGACAAGTTCAGGAATGCAAGACTGTTTGATACCACTTTTTCTAAATCGAATTTTGGCTACTCTAGTTCAATTAATCGTAAGTATATTCAGTCATTTCGCTCCACACTTATCTGAGTATTCCAAATAATATAAATACTGTGATATGCTTTAGCTTTGATCCATTTTGGCTTATACAGGGTTATCCATTTAAGACTGGCGGCGCTCGCGCGAGTACAAATGAGAATGGCAACAATGTCACACGCATACTTACTACTGCAATCATGTGTCGATACATCCGCCATCTATAGTCTGGTGCTAAAAGTATAGGTTCGTGTAGGTCATCTATCACGACATATGATTGTATTAGAAAGTATGCGTATGACGCTGTTGCCGTTCTCATTTGTACTCGTGCAAGCGCCACCAGCCTTAAATGAATAACCCTGTATGTATTGTTCGCGCGTAACCTCGAAGAGACTCGACCTCTGACAAAGGAACACCGCGAACCCGGACTCACCGATTGGAACGCAACTTTGTGGGTTTTTAGAGTGACTCAAAACAAGAACAGCGGTGTGTTTCATTTGGGCCCTATCGCCCTTTAAAGGGGTGAAAACTAACCTCAAAGTCAAATTGGCACTTCCACTTTTTCGCGTATAACTCCCAAACTACAACAGACAGAAAAAAATGTTTGAAACAAAAGTTTAATGGTGCAATGAGCACTGCAAACTTGCCTTAACAAAATTTTGAAAAGAGTTTAAAAAAAGAAATACCTGATCGAAAAAACCTTTATTCAAAATTTTGTTAACGCAAGTTTGCAGTGCTCATTGCACCATTAAACTTTTGTTTGAAACATTTTTTTCTGTCTGTTGTACTTTAAGAGTTATACGCGAAAAAGTGGAAGTGCCAATTTGACTTTGAGGTTAGTTTTCACCCCCTTAAAAGGCGATAGGGCCCAAATTAAACACACCGTTGTTCTTGTTTTGAGTCACTCTAAAACCCACGAAGTTGCGTTCCAATCGGTGAGTCCGGGTTCGCGGTGTTCCCTTGTGAGTGTCGAGTCAACGGAGCTCGTAAATCTCCGTTACGATTTTATCGACCCCGGAATTACGCGGATACCCTATACGTGTTACTGTGATAGAGCTGATTAAAGTGAAAGAGACGATAACAGGAGAACAATGATTGAACTATATTTACACAACAATAAGAACAAAAATAAACGTAATGGACAAGTGAACACTGAAGAATGATTTGCGGATGACCCGTTGGTCAGAATTGCGATTTCGACTGTTTTACGCTAACCATAATACGTTGACGGATTCGCGCTGACCCTTCTGCGTTGACAGGAGATGCTGACTTTTCGGAAGTCTTGCACTCGTGAGGAAAGCTCGAACAGCTGACGGTTGTGAAATATCACTTGTGATTGGTTGGGTTTTGAAGCTAGGGAACCGCCCTTACATTTTCAGTGGAGTTATGGAAGTGGAAAATTCTTCGGCAAGGTGATGCGTGCACTTGCACGTTATAAAAGTCCAGGGTCAAGGATCACCTTACCTGGGTTTCTGAGTGCCTACCGACGGTGCGGTTTATGACCCTTTTGTTCGATGTTTCGGGATCGTGCGGACGAGACCGACTGTCGACCAGATGTCTAAAATATTCGAATGCTGAAGAATATTACAAGAAGTAAGCTATAAACGAAAGTGTACACGGTTGTACGAAAATATGGAAGGACCGAGTCCCGTTATGGGAAGACAATGTATAGAAGAAGACTTATTCCTAAGGGATTCGATACAATCCTAATTCTAGCTACGCCATTAGCGTGACGCCCGCATGTCACTGTCATATACTTTATTATTTTATTGTAAGGGACGCGGAACATGTATGCTTTTTTCGTTCTCGCGTTTTTCTATTTTGTCGTTCTTATTTTATGTACCCAGCGTCATCTGTCTTAATGTTCTTATGGTTTTTATATATACCTCATTACTCCTGTACACTGAAGCGAATCTCTTCCCGTTTAGAAACAATAAATAAAATAAAATAATTGAAATTGACAAATGTCAATGAATCTTCACTACTTTGGGTTGTTATGATCGATACAGGTCGTGTAATCGGCATTTTCTTATCACGCTTTGAATTTCTTCTTGAGCTACGATACCTTGCTCAGTTGAAAGTTTTCTTAATTGTTTTGCGACATGCTTCCCGAAGACATCGAATTCGTCTTCTTCTTCTACTTTGTATATTGTATCATCTTGAGGCAATTTCACACTACTAACTCTTGGAGATAGCTGTGACAGTTTAATCTTTTTTGGTTTCGGTGTAGGTGATTCTATTTCAGAACATATAGCAGGGGCTGCAGTGGCATTATTTTGTAATTCAGACCGGGTACTGCCATTGTTCTGAAAATAAAATTATAATTCTTACTCACAGCTACCAAATACACCGCAAGAATGGGAACAAATCGAGGAACGATTTCGTAACAGGTGGAATTTCCCTTTGTGCTATGAAGCTGTCGATGGAAAACATAAAAATTCTCGGCTTTAAACAATGTGGAAGTTTAAATTTCAACTAGAAAAATAGAGCACAGTATTGTGTTAATGGCATTAGTCGGCCACGATTATTGTTTGCAGTACATCTGATGGAGGCGTTTTCAAAAATTGTTCCATTTACAGCAAATTAGAAAACGATACTCCTATACCTTACGGAGGCATTATTGTGTGGGATGCAGCGTTCCCGTTGAAAACATATTTGATGAAACGATACCCAGGACCAAACTTAAATTTTAAAGAAAATATTTGCAATTAGAGGCTTTCGCGAGCTAGACGAATAGACGAAAAGAAAACACTTTTAGTATATTGGTAGATTCCGAATTTTCGAAAAAGTTACTTCTACAAAGTTGGACCCCGTGGACGGCGTAGTAGGTAACTACGTCCTACATAAAAAAAAGACAAGCTAATATTACTACAGGTTGGGTAAACCATTAAGATACCAGTAACTTCACTTTAATTCACGGCAATTGGAGACACCAAATTAACGCTTTAGTGGTTGCTATTGCGAGGCTGAGGAAATAAGAAGTGGGATTGGTTATTGCGAGGGTAGAAGTGGTGTTTCTCTTACTGGAGAAAGTTACTTTTCTATGTTTGAAGCGATTTCGGATGGAAGAAGGGTCTTGAGGCCCACGGTCTAATCCGCTTGTTTGCGGCTAAGGGTCCAAGTGGGTGCCGATGTCCAGGCACGGTATAAGGGAAAGTCGCGCGGAAAGTGTTTAACGGTCGAAATGGGTGACAATGTCCAGGTATACAGGGTCATCCGTTAAAACGCAGACGAAAATGGCAACACCGCTTCACGGACGCATTCCACTACGACCATTCACCGGCCTGGCGTTCGGAGGGTTGCCAGCGACCGCTGGACAGCAGTGATGCCCGAGCTTCGAGAATTTTAGGATGGTCTCTTTCCAATTAACGTCGCAAAGAGATGTGCGGAATTTCCCGGCCCAGGTAAGCGAGCCGCCGCGCTCTGATTTTATGTTCGGTTTACTACTCACACCCCAGATTACTGTAATGAGGTTTGAAAACAATGGTCTCGTACTCGTCTCAATTTCAAAAATTTTAGCTACGACAGGGTTGACCGCGGCGCTATACCCCTGTACAGAGAGATTTTTCGCCATCTGCGTGTAAAAGCCACAATAATGGCGCATCGTTCCAAAAAATGACATTAACGGAAGCCGATATAGGCGTGGCGTTGAGTAGGTAGGTAAAAGGTTAAAACATTCAGACACAAAAATTGTAGAAAAAAATTCAAACACCGCTACAATCAAAGACACGCCCCATTAGTTACCCCTTACGCCCGATCTATGTATGCACTGCATTAAGGATAAAATTATAAAAAAGAAAACCAGAACACTAGATTCTGAGGTTTGCAGAACTAACACATAATTGAATAAAAATTTAATTTCTCAATTTATGAAAGTAATGATACCGAAACACCTAGCCTATTGTTTATCAAAACCACGAATTTTAAAAAGAGCTTTAAATACAGTATCAAATAAACAGTTTGCAAAAGCTTTTCACAACAATTATGGTTAAAAAATTGATAAAAGAAAAATTAAGTAAACGTAAAATATTTTAAATTATCCATCATTAAGAGGGAATAATTGTTTCTCATTTTTTGGCGCAAATTGCATTCCGATATCTTTTATAGTTCAAAAGTTATACGAAAAAGGCCCCAAATTCTGCAACCCGGGCCATGAAATTTCAAATAGCATTTTGCGACGTTAATTTGAAAGAGACCATCCTAAAATTTTCGAAGCTCGGGCATCACCGCTGTCCAGCGGTCGCTGGCAACCCTCCGAACGCCGAGCCGGTGAATGGTTGTAATGGAATGCGTCCGTGAGGCGGTGTTGCCATTTTCGTCTGTTCGCGCGCGCTTAGATTGCAATTTTAACAGATGACCCTGTACACGTTGCGAAGGTTCAGGGTATCTAACAGTACCTATCACGGTGTAATAGCCGCAGTACCTATATATCACTCATCAGGGCAGTAATAATTCTACTTTGTCTGCTAAAGAAAAAAACTCTGAGTTTACAAATTACTTTGTTAAAACAACATGATATTTACATTTTTTTAATAATCTATATCTATACCATTACATAAAAATATTCTCACCATGTATGTGTGTATGTTTGAATGCGCAAAACTCAAAAACTACTGAACCGATTTCGATGCACAATATACCACAAGAAACTTTATTTTAATGGGAACTGCTATAGACTATATAAAAGTTCCAAAATCCACGCGCAAAGAGCGCTACACGTACTTTTAAAATTAAATGAGAACTGAAAGTCTAATTTATACCGTAACGAAGCTCGGGTATTTTCCTATAAATAATAAAGGTGATTAACAATTGACTTACGTGTGTTTTTCTTTTGACCATCACAGTTTTTATAAAGGAATCCAGCTCCGCAAACCATTTTATTTTAGATTGATATACCTTGCCACTAGCACCAGGTCTAGTTGATTTTTCAATCTTATCCAGTTCTAAGTAGTACGTAGATCGAATAGACTTTATTTTATTTTTAACATCTTGCACGCCAAAACCTTCAATTTCCATATATTCGCAAATCTTTTTCAACGCGGATACGCGCATAGACTTTTTTTTATAATTTTCAGACGTGATGTCCCATAAGCACTGATGCTCTCTGTACAGAGTAACGAACTTAAAAGTTTGGTCTTCGTTCAATTTCTTCACCATTTTTTATTGAAAACGCAAACACGTGTACACTGCACTACGCTTCAGCCGGCACTGGACTGAGCTGCCTAGACCAGTCCAGCAACGCTGGAATGTTGTGCTCTCGATGGTGGGGGACTGAAGTAGACTTTCGATCGAGTCGTTCGACTGGATTACTTGCTGGACGGTACTGTACTGGAATTTATTGAAACACTGTTTGCATTATTCCAGTGCTAGGTTGGATCATTGGACTGGAATACTACTGCACCAATGTAATCCCAGGTTCAAATTGAATTTTTCAAAAATACGTAAAGAAATATATTAGTACAAAAATAATAGTAACAAATACGTTTGACTTAATGCTGCTTGCAAGTATTCTATGTAGGATTCAAACGAAAATATTACTTAGAATTTAATAATTCCATTATTGAACTATAAGATTCGATAAATGTCGTTTAATTGGATATCTATTTCGTAAAATAATAACCAACGCTGTATTTAAACAATTTACGGGGTATAATATTATTTCAATTTCATGAACTTTTCTACGACCAGATTAGTACAATTAACACCTTTGGACAATAATTTTCTTAACGCATATTGGAGCAACAATTTTCGCCTCCCTCCTACAACATATTTAGTAAATATAATTTATTATTCTAACAGATTTCAAGTTTCAATTTGCAACTGCAACATATGTATAAGGAAACCATCGATCTAACGATAGAATTGATTTACTATTATTTTTCTTCTACCATGATCCTTACAGTTAACTAAATTATGACTTATATTTAAAATATGTTACAAAAGTAGACGTAGAATAATCGATAATACCTACGAACACGAACATACAAATGAGGCATTGAGAGCAAAAACTGACTAACCCATATTGAAAAAAATCCATTTTTCCTATTGCTACTAACTCAATTTCGCAAAAAAATGTGGGTTAGCCCGTTTTGCTCTCAATGCCTCAAATATTCCCACTAATATTACACTCTCTTCCTTTTCAAATTTCATATTTATTTTTTAATATTTCCTCATGAGATATTTATTTCTGAATCACAACGTTTTACACTGATGCAAAGACGAAACAGATTTCCTGCAACGTTACAGAAGATGACATAAAATAACATAAAAAATCGATTGTTTTTTGTCATTCGATAGTAATACTCGTGGAGAATGTATTCCCAAAATTACAGACAGAAATTCAAAGTAGCTTCATAGATATAGCCGACGTAATAGATGCTGCGTGTCGCGCAGATATAGGTACCTACCGTCGAGAACTTTAAACGCGTTTTTCTCAAAACCTCGTTTCCTAAACTTGTGTACACGATAGAGAAAAATTTATCTGACCGATTGACTGCACCCGGCGGTTTTTACTTGCATACTGACCAACCATCGTCGATGAATGAAAAACATTTATGCAGAAATTAAATTAAACCACTTTTTTTGCATAAATACGTCGAAATTTTTCCGTCAAAATCGTAACTTCTTCGTTAAAGTCCCATAACTTTGTCAATGTTAAACTTTTTTCTTATTTTTTTAATACATCGACGATATAAATTCATGTCAATTAAGAAAAACTTCGGCTTTTTTATTACAGCCACGAAGATATACCAATAAAACAATATTAAGTGAATTATTCTTGAATAAAAAAAAAGTTTTCTTGTTGTCTGAATATACAGTAAAACACCCTTAAAGTTTTGGAACGATTCGCTTTATATTTATCGAGAAAATAATTCTTAAAGATCACCGTGTTTTCAGCGTCCTAAACTGCATATATTTCGTATTTCTTCACTTGATTTTGTTACGCGCAGGCGTGCCTCAGTGGCGCCCCCTACTTAACCATGTCAATTTGCTGAGAAGCGAGGGATACCCTGCATGGCCAAATCGAGCCACCCTTTCTTGTCGTCCCTTAAACAGCGGTTTTGCCATCCATTTTTTACCCTTTACCAGCTATAATCAGTCCTTTCGCATCGTGACAGATTGGCTCTGTTTGCTTTTTTCTTTCGCAATCAGTTAAAAAGCTCAATTAATCACTTTGCGGCTTTTTGCTACTTTTCTTTTTGTGAAATTTCTGTACACTCCATTAGATAATGACACTTTTACTTAATAAATAATCGGAGTTTATTGTGAAGAAAATATCATTGGCCAAGACTAGATCAGTCAAATTATTCCGCAAGTATAAATTAAATCACTAAGGCTTGAAGATATCACTGCAGACTTCATTTAAGTAACATGGAATGAGAACGTTAATGCAAAATTTAAAATACGCTATTTAAGAGCTCGCTGTGACATAAATTTTGAATACGATAATATTCTGTAGGATTTTTAAAAACGCAATTTCAAAGTGACGCTTGCAAAATAAGAATTTGTTCATTAATTACATGATACAAAAACGGCCTTTCGGTGTAAAAAAAAATATTCAGAAAGTACAATACCTCTACATCAAAATAAAAGAAGAATGAACTCCACATGGTTGATAGTTATAAAGATAAAAATTCGTTTATAGCGCCTGCTTTCACGAAAATAGGTAAAAATTTGCGAACTTTGATGCCCTGTGTTTTTTAAACAAATTCGAAACCAATAAAATCGTGACTTAAACCCCCCTTAAATTCATATGGATTACATCATATTCCAATTTTATCATAATCTCTGACATCGAGTGCAAAAAATAAGCCATTTGACATGGAATGTTATACCAGCGGTATATCAGCATTTAATCACGACTCTATGCCCCAACAAATAATATTTAATTATTTATCAATAAAAACGTATGTTCACAACAAAATATTAAATTGTGTCGCGCTTGTCTTATTAGAACCTTTTTACATTTATATATTGAAAAGAATGTTTTTCAATATTCACGTTTTTATTTTCTACACGCCTGTCAGTACTTTTCCCGATCCTACAACTACAATGTGACAGCTTCATGAATACATCTCTTTAATTCCGCATTTCTACACAGACCACTGTGTTTAAAAAAGCATATGCATGCTAAAGTGTTAAAATTTGATAAAATCATTATCTTCAGTTTCGTGTCGACAAAAAGGAATTCAGAATATTAACAGTTGGTACTAATTTCACACGTATTCTCCCCATGGCCGCTCGCAAATAACAGAGGATTACTTATCGATGGCAAAAAAAAGCGTTTGTGGATTTGCAATATTTGTGAAATCTCCAGCAGATAGCGCAGGTGTTTGATCAAGCCGGCGTACAGGAGAGACGGAAGAACATATGTTTAAGTAGTGGCGCATGCGCAATCACTGCTTCCGCGACGTACCTAGCCATCTTTCCAGTCAAGCAAAAGTGATTGTTTTCAAGTTTAGTCTTATTTAACGGAACTTTTATTAATGTCAGAGCCACAGTCCGCGCTTTTACTACGGAAACAATTAGCAGGTATCCAGTAAAAAGAGTATAAGTGCTAAGTGTGAATCGTGTCGTGTATTCGGGCCCGACGAAAAGCCGGAGCCGTTTTCGTGCTCGAAACTCGTGCGACTCATCATCGCCGTGTCTCGACCTTCGAAATTCGCCTTTGTGAACGTTCTTTCCCCCGTGATAACAGTTGTCGGGCTCTCCTGTAACCTTATCTGAGGGCCGGTTCAGCCTTTCGTTATCTCGCGGTAGTCCTGCGCCCGATTAGGGCGTGAAAATCAATACGGCTACGGAACCGTAGTGTGCCTCCCATGAATAACTTTAACCTAGCATTCAGTATCGCATTCACCCGTACCAATACCCTGGCCCGGTGCAGGCCGTCTCGCGGAACATTCTCACGCACGGCGTACGCCGTTTTCCCCTGTTACCGAAAATAATTACAGGCAAACGTTATTTATAGCACCTCGCGCGTCACACCGTGTACGACGCGTTTCGACTTGGAAAAAAAAATATATATATATAAGACAGAGAAAACCATGCCGTGCAACGACCATCGAAGGTCAGCCTCCTCGAGCTCCATGCTCCTCTATCGCTTTTGACGCGAAATCGACACCGACACCGCCGATTGTCCAATATTACTGTGATTTCCATCCTCCGCGAAACGTCATTGTTCGGCGACCAACGCTGTCGCGGCCTTTGCATCTGAATTTTACGTGAAATACCATGCCAAGGCTGACTCATTGTCGTTAACTCGTGGGTGATGATGGTTATTTAGTACGGTTGAATTTGACCTAACCTATAGACATCAACATAGCGCAAGTGTACCCCGGTTTTTTCAAACGGATCGCACAGAGTCCTGTGTTAACGGTCGTCTATTAATGTTTTCGTTACAAGTAGGTTAAAATCTAACGACTGTGTATGTGTTTAAACAGTTTCTGTGTTCTGTCACTGTACGATTTACAGCAGCAACACCTGAAATGTCTCAAGTACTCTTTCATATACTAAACAGTGTTTATATACAAAGGTGAACGATATCGGAAAGGACATTGTCTGGATTCTCTGTGGGTCTGGATATAGATATTTCAAGGTCACCATAGTTTTCGTTAAATGGAAGGTTTTTATTCCTAGTATGATAGCTGGTACTGAGTTTATTTCATACAGAATAACTGAAAAAAGCTGTAAACTATTATCACGGATATTCAGATTTCATTACACTCCTGTGTCGCTCTCTCATGTGCTACGACCGCTGATACGTACGCCTGAAGGCAGGGTTAAACACGTGTAATGCATAATACAGAACACCTTTGAAAGGATCGATTTTAATGGGTCAACTCGCAACGAGGGACCTCGTGCCGTAACGAAATTTGGAGCGTTCGGAGCGTAATGCGCCCTGCGGCACGTGTTTAACTCTGCCTTAACGTAGCAGCGCGTACAATGTATCCCATAAAAATCATTATTTTATTGTCTTTTTTTACTTCGAAGGACTTGTCCGGCTATCAGACTAACAACCGAAGAATTGGAACTCTCCATTAAAGATAATTAAGATGACTTTCAAATCATCTCTGCACTTTGTGGAAACATTATTTCCATCTTGTATTGCGATGTTAATATCCACTGTATGTAGTTTTGAAGAGAAAATATTGCTGGATTCGTAGAATTTTACATTTATTCAGATTTACTTGTAACGAAGGTCATTCTGTTGTACAAGAGAATGCTGCTTTATTTGTGCTTTTTTCTTTCCTGCAGAACTAAATAAAAACCCAGTAGAAGGGTTTTCAGCAGGCCTTATAGATGACAATGACATATATCAGTGGGAAGTACTCATTATTGGACCTCCAGACACGTTATAGTAAGAAGGCGTTATAGTATAATAGGATTAGATCGTAAATCTCTGTGCTAGCAATTATTTCTGTACGTCTGCAAGCGATTTTACATGTATCGTTTATGTTTTAGTGAAGGTGGGTTCTTCAAAGCACACTTAGAATTTCCAAAAGAATATCCACTTAGGCCACCAAGAATGAAATTTATAACAGAAATATGGCATCCAAACAGTAAGTATTTTTCGAGAATTTCGGTGCACACGCGACGGGGCGAAATTCAAGATAAATACGTTATTTTTGCAGTCGAGAAGAACGGTAATGTATGCATATCGATACTACATGAACCTGGAGATGACAAGTGGGGCTATGAAAAAGCATCGGAACGGTGGTTGCCAGTTCACACAGTTGAAACTATTCTGATAAGTGTTATTAGTATGCTTGCAGATCCTAACGATGAAAGTCCTGCTAATGTGGATGCTGCCGTAAGTAAAATTGCGCTCGCAATAGATCTGTGTTGTTAATTAATGTTTGGAGGTAACGTTACTAACAGCGTTATTATTAATGTACTGCAGAAAGAGTGGAGGGAAAGTTATTCGGAATTCAAGAGAAAGGTGGCGAGGTGCGTCAGAAAAAGCCAAGAAGAATGTTTGTAGGAGATGAATAAATATTCAACTGGAAAGACTTATTTAATTCTGGTAAGCTTTGTGGAATTCGCGCGATACGATACTCGGTGTATTCTCGTTATGTAACGTCCCGCGATTTTTGTGCAGAGAAGCCGTAAGCACTGTAAGAAAGAAACTGATGCTCAGCGTAAAGCTAATGAATAACAGTGCCACTAAAAACGGATAAAGCCTGACCCATCCTTATGCAAAGAGAGGGAGACGTAGTGTGTGTGTGAAAATAAAAGATAAGTTCACACATCTCTATGAAGTTTGTACCACCGCCACTGACGTACCATCCATTAATATGAAGAACATACGGGAAATACATGCAGCTCACCTTTTACATAATAAACAGCTAAAAAACTAATTTACACGTATACATAAAACGAAAAAAAATCATCTGTACGATTATTACCTTAATATCGATAGTTATGGACTTAACTTCCCTGTCCCTCCTGCTCAAAAGCTAGCCCCCACACTTTACACCCAGGATCCTGTAATTTAAAATGTTTACGTTTATCGTTGATCAATAATTCCTTAGTGTCGTTTCGTATTTTCTTACTTTCGTAAATATATATATATATATATATAAATAAATTTTTGTAAAGTCAAATACACGGTACGTATATACGCTACAATCGTTGAATGTAATGCCAGTAAAAAGAAAACGAAAATTAAATATATGTGAATCAACTGTGACACTGCAAGCAAACATAAAGTCGATTAAGCTGTACAATCACGGCTATGTAAAGATATGTGAAATTTCCGCTGAACCGTAAGTTGCCAAAATAACGAATTCTAATCGAAGTGATAATAATACTAATAACGATATTATTACTAGAGATACACGATTAATTACAGCTAGTAAACTTAACATAAGATTAGGTACACGCCATAAAGACTTTGTACACATTTTTGACCTGTGCCAGTTTGTGAAGTGATTGTTCAACCCTATTTTTTTCTTATATCGAAACTTGCGGTTCCGAGTCATCGATATGTTGAAATTTTAAATGATTTTTTGTCCATCTACGTATAATTTAATATTGTCAATTAAATTCTACAATGCGAACAAATGTTTATTACATCAAACCCACTTTCGTATATTCAGAAGATATTATTTAACAAATACCACGCGATAAGACGGAATATTTTCTAACGTCCATTATTGAAACAAGCAAATCACTTTTTATACTGTGATTTAATTATTTCTAGTTGTATTCTATTTAATAACGCTTTACTTTGAATGGACTAAACATAGTTAAATAAAATTTGTTTTACATCATATATAAGATTTTTTTTATTCCGGTATCACGAAGACCAGATATATGATGTTGTTCTCTGTAAGCATCTTCATTACACAATTCTTCATATAGATAAGAATACTCTGTCTTGTTTAATGTTCAAACCACGCATATAAATATCCACCGAAGAAAATGCCTCCTTACAATTTTAGTGCTCTTCTTTAATCTAATCCTGCAGGGGTTACGCACCTCTCTCGCGCTCTCTCTCCCTATCTCTTTCCCTCTCTCTGATTAAAATGCGTCTTTAAGCATGCGACATCCTCTACTAACCCAGTAGACTGACTACTAGTAAAGGATGCTGAATGCTTAAGACGATCTTAATCTTGTATTGTATAGTATATTATTTTTTCCTGTTAAACAGGATGGGCGTTTCAAGCTTTTTTTCGCTTATATTGCCCAACGAACTATTATAGTCGTCCTATCTTTTTCCTCCTCTCTCTCCTTCGGGTCCCAGCAGCAGCGGCGCACCGGGAGAAAGGTGGTCTTCCCATCTTTCGCCCCAGTACCCACCCCGTGATGCTTAACTTTGGTGATCTAACGAGAACCGGTGTTTTCCATCACGGCTACGGCCGCTGGTGATCTTAATCTTAAGACACGTTTATGAATACCGCCCATAGAATAGACCCGTCACTCGATGCTATTTTCTGTGACACGGTTTTGGGGCTCATGAGTCTATTACAATTTCCGTGTCACGTCCAACGTTAACGACTAAGCATGAAATAAGAGTGCAGCACTATTAGCGGTAGGAAATAAAATTATAAAATTTAATAATTCACAAGAGATACACTATCGACAAATTATAGGATAGACTTAGCATCACAGACGAGGTATAGAATGGACCTGACATCTAATGCACTTTTCTGTCCGGGGTTTGGAGTCCAAGGTGTCCTAAGGGCCCCTTTACCATTTTAATGTCACAGACAACGTTACCGGGAAGGTCTCGAAACAGATTGTAGCGCTACGAGTGCTAGGAATTAGAATTCATCACGGGTAAAATTAGGTTCCTCGAAGCCCGCGAATTACAAATGTTTATGTTGTGTAATAATTTAAACATCGTTTTATAATCGTAGTCCGTCCAACGGAAGAGAAAGAAAGATCACAAGGAAACGAAAGCATATTCGCCCTTTACCCTTGCTGTTCTGTTCAAATTTATTTAACACAAAACAAATGTCATTCGCGCGCAACAACGTTACTTGCGAGAGGGGTGCTATGTTTTTAAAAGCACCTGTTGCTGAACCTTACTCACTCATCTTATGTGTATGCGTATACATTTACAATTAACACTATTTAGGATTAAGGAAAGGCTAAGAAAAATCTCTGTAAATAAGAAATACCCAAAATGTTAGTCCATGGTTACCTACAAAAACCGCGATCACTTGTGTGGAATAAATCTCCATATCATTGAAAAATGTAAACAAAAAAAATACAAATCTGAAATCCACAATTCGTTTCCAAAAGAGACATTCATAACCATTTATTGACATGAACCCCCCAAATATCAGTCATCCTTTTACACGTGCACGCATAATACATAAATACATATAAGAGATCTATTATTTCTCAAAAGCGATTGGTTTATTGAACTACGTTTTTAAAATTTTTTTCTGACTTTTTAATAGTTCCATTGACCAGTAAGTTTATACTTACTTTGAACCACGTCGTCTACCTACCATTTCCTGCATTTCCTCCAAACTAGTTTGCTGTTTGATGCCGTTATTTCGGGAGGTTGTTTACATCGTGAATTACGTTATGGTCTAAAGTTGTGTCATATTGATTTGATTTTCTTTATGCCTGCTGTAATTCGTTAAACAGATTTAAAAGACATTTCGGAAACAAGAATCCGTGTACATAGATCGATAAAGTTTCACACAAAAGTTAAAAACCCATAGAACTGTATTGATATGGGTTAGTACCATTTATAGTGGATCTCATTAAAATTTTATTTATTCTTGACATCGAAAATTTCAACAAGGACGGGAAATACTTTTGGTTTACATCGAACCAATTAATTTCTAAATATGAACGATGAACAAATTGTTTTAACATTACCTGACACACAAAATGTGGATTCAGTATATTTAACTCAATCTCAGGAAGTATCGCAAGAAAGAACTATGGTAGTGTGGGGTAGGTTGTGCCCTATTAAGTTACCATTCAAATCAATGGGTAAGATTGTTTCATTTTTAAACTTTCTTAACCCATTTGGCTGAAACAACGATTCAAACTCAGTGCATAAAGTCCGAGTAATTATTAATTAGAGATATTATTATTAATAGTTTCATTTAGTACTTGAAGAGTTTGCATTTTAATAGAGATTATTTTTGAGATCGTTAATGTCCTTTCAATGTAAATGCTAAATCGATTCGAAATATTCTATGTGATCCCAAGATTCTATTATGATCATTTGTGCTTAGCCATTCCTTGATAATAGGATTCTGACAGATACCTTATTTACAGCTACGAAATGTTTTCCAATGACTATTCTTTTCTTTGTACTTATAACTTCATACACTCACAGCGTAAATCTAAAAACTAAGGAATGTATGAAACAAACCTTGGTCAAATGGGTTGATTATAATTTGAAAGTGGTATTTGTTCTTTTGTACTTGATAAATGTTAAGCATAACTAAATATTTATATAGAACTGATCAATGATGTTTACACGCTTGGTCGCTTAGAAAGCTGTGATATTTGTGTGACTAGAAACGAATTAAAACCAAAGTGGCTTAGTGTAATGAGCAAGACGCATTTTAAAATAACTAGAGAATATATCGATGGCAATATTAACGACGCTGTAGTATACTTAGAAGACTTAAGCCAGAACGGAACTTTTGTTAATAAAAAGAAAGTAGGTAAAGGAAAAAAGGTTGTACTTGATAGCAACGATGTTATATCTTTAGCACAACCCGTCGTGACTAGTAAGTTGAATACTTTTAATTTTCAAATAAAAGAATTTTCTTTCAAGTGCAATATTGTTGTCTGTGACGCAACTTGTATGTATTCCTTTATGTTTGTGACAGTATATGTATTTATGAGCACCTCTGCATTTGAGAGCAATGATTTACCTCCAGAACTAAGAAGCAAATACGCAGTATCACGTATATTAGGGTCTGGAGCTTGCGGGGAGGTAAAAATGGTGTTTACTAAAGTTGGCTGTAAACGATTTGCCATGAAAACCATTGTTAAAATTGGTGGTACGACAGGTGGATATAAACATCCACTAAATGATCCCGATAAGATTATGAACGAAGTTAAAATATTAAAAGCTTTGAAGCACGTAAGTTACTATGCACTGCAAACTGTGAAGATTATTTAATCTGTTAATATGTATTCTATTTCTAGCCTTGTATAATTCGGATGGAAGAAATTGTAGACACTCCAAGGGCTGTGTATATAGTTCTAGAATTAATGGAGGGTGGTGAACTCTTCGAAAGAATAAAAAGTCGAGGAAGGTTATCAGAAAAGTCTGCAAAATTAATTTTTTATCAAGTTGTACTTGCTGTTAGTTATCTTCATGACTCTGGCATAACTCATAGAGACTTGAAGGTACTGTTCTTTTTCTAAATAAATTCTGTGCGTTATTTTATATTTATTGTATATTTACAATATATAAATTTTGTTCGTTTATAGCCAGAAAATATATTACTAGCTAGTAATGCAGAAGTTACGTTAGCTAAAGTATCAGACTTTGGTTTGTCAAAGTTGGTTGACGCACAAACCATGATGAAAACTTTTTGTGGAACTCCTATGTACGTCGCGCCAGAAATATTATCTGCTATTGGACATGGTTCATACACGAATCAAGTATGTGTGTATGTAAATAGAGTATTTATTCGCTAAGAGTTCGGGACCGACGGTGAGCATTTAACGTAGAGGGGACACGATTCCGAGCGGTCGGTTCTTCTTTCATGCCGCAGGCGGACTCGCTTTCACCTTCGCGAGACAGGAATGAACCAGAAGTGGTGGGGATAGCGCCGAGCTCCTAACGTGTAGGCCAAATTGAGCTCTTAGCGAAGAAATACTGCAGTTAGGAATGAAGTGGCGTTGTTTTTAATATCTTTGATTTTACTAGGTAGATGTGTGGAGTCTAGGAGTGATATTATATGCTTGTCTAAGTGGTTCAGTGCCCTTTAATTGCCAGAACAAAAACATTAGCCTACAAGACCAGATTAAGAAAGGTCATTATAGTTTTCCTGCTTCAAAATTTGGACATGTTACAGACAGAGCAATAGATCTGGTAAATGTGCAATACTATTAAGCTGGACTATACAGAGAAAAATATCTTTAATTTCTAACGGTATCATTCCTCAGATTAAACGTATGATGACAGTCAACCCAAAAAGGCGGATTACAATAAAGCAGGTTTTACTACATTCTTGGTTACAAGATCGTGAACTCCTGGATGCAGTTGACACATTACTGTCAAAAGAAAACAATGAAAACGAGGCACCTTCAAATATCCCTAGCAATAATCAATACAAAAATGAGCAATACCACGGTTTAATAAAACGAGCACGGTTAGCAATATAAGTGCAAATACTTGGAATTAAGTAGCATATAATTGAAGAACTATCGTTTTCAATTTACTTCAGAATCACAGACCTTTTCGTTTAAATAATACTTTTTCGTAAATCGCCGATGTTTGTAATCTATTCCTTGTATACGTAGTTACATATTTATAAAAATCCTTGATCCTTAATCCTTAATAATAAAAGTTACTAATTTCTACGCGAACGTTAAAATAATTTCAAAAATATATTGGAAAACAGTAATATAATAGAATATTAAGTTGATAGCAAGTGAGATTAAAAGTAATGAAACTGATTAACTGACCAGTACAATTTAGAGTATTAATAATATTAATTTACAGTAATTATAAAGATATGCAACAACGAAACTAGCTACTGTAGTAGCTGAAATTATACCAAAATATTATTTAAAATAAGAATTCTAAGAAATTATTTTTGTATTCTGTACTCTTATACGCTTGTAATTATTAAAAGGCTGTTAATTATATGTCGTTGCCTTTTTCCCCATTCAACTTTTCATACGTATTAGTATAGATAAAATAATTGATAAAAGTGTATGCAACAGAGAAATCTTTATCTTGATAATTTTTCATTTTAAAAGCAAACAAGACCTTGTGTATAATAAGTAAAGCAGGTTTATATACAATTACAAGTCGTCGCAAGAATAATGTTTTATTAATCACGCTTTTTCATCCTCTGGCACCTATTCTTCCCTGCATTGATATATATCCTTTTGGCCTGGGCAAGTATTTGTAATTGGAGTATCCATTTCCGGTCTTTCTTTCTTAGTAAGTCCTGCTAGTAACCGTTTTATTTGAGCTATTGCTCTTCCAGGATTCAAACCCTTGAAATAATTAATATATTACTTGAACACAAATTACTGGAAATGCTTTTCTTTTTCAAATACAGTATTATTCGCTAAGAGCTCAGTTTGGCCAACAGGTTAGCAGTTAGGAGGTCGGTGCTATCCCCACCAGTTCTGGCTCACTCTAATCCTGCGAAGGCGAGAGCGAGTCAGAGAGATTGAAAGCGAGCGAGGAACGGTACGCAACAGACGACGCTTGACACTTTGTCTTGCTCCGTCTTTCGGATGCACGATACTCCGTCCTTTGCGTGCGCGTGCAGAGTGTGTAGCTCGCTCTCGCCTTCGGCAAGAAAGGTGCGTGCGCCCTCTACGTTAGTCCTAGCGATTAAATATTGTAACGTTTCGTACCTTTGGGCACGTTTTTGTGCAATTGAAAATAGTGTGACACCGATACACCGAATAAAAATCTCGCAATTTGCTGAGTCTCTCTCTATGTTCCATATCGCGTGAATCTATTATCCATCTGTAAGCCTACGCGATAAAGCAGTTATTTTGTATTAGACATACTGAGATATACAAATGTTAAATTTAATAGTTGGGTTAGTCTGTACTGTTACCCGTTTGAATTGAGAGTATGTATACTTTTAAAATTCCCAGGCATATATGTACCTGCAAAAGAGTTGCGGGACCGAGAAATTTATCGCCAAGCCACCAATACGGGGGACAGGCAAAAGTACAGCATCCACAAAGGATGCATTCGTACAAGCCATTCAATTTTTCTCTGTCTTTCGGGCTCTGTAGGATTTGTCGTAAACCGAGAAAATTCTCTTCGCCGGGACGCTTCAAAAACGGCTCAATTTCCACATATTGCTTCAAAAATTGAGTCATGTCAGTTATCAAGTCCCTAATTACATAGGAATGTGGTAGAGGATAGACGACTATAGGCTTCGGTGATTGCTTCACTTTTCTAAGGATAGAGAAAACGGATACCAAACAGTTTTATGATAAAAGAACTAAATATGATAGTATCAGTGGCGGATTTAACGGGTGGCCGATGGGCCCAAACAGGGCTCCATCTTCAAAAAAAAGTTATGATTTTATCCAATCATTATATTTTTTTCTCTGTGCTGTACTACACTTAGCGCGTTTTTAGTAAACTACCTCTTCATTTTCTCGAAAAATGGGCCCCTCAGAACGTTCGCCACCTGGGCCTTTTTCCTTAAATCCGCCACTGGATAGTATCATCTGTTTTTAAGTATTTTAACAATTTTTTAAGCAATTAATATCAGCGAGATAATTGTAAATAATTATGTGGTAGATTAAATCTGTACATTTCGTTATTTCGGATCACTGAAAGGAAACAAATATTTCTAAGCTTTTCACATTACGTTACGCAAGCCAAAGTATTGACACCATCTATATTCATCGAACAGCTTCCGCAAATTCCCTCACGGCATGATCTTCGATAAGACAACGTGGGATCGTGTTCCGCTTTTATTAATGCCAACACATCCAGCACCATTGTACCACATTTATTTAAATCGACAGAGAATTGTTGCATATACGGTTTCACAGTTGGGGTCTCGGGGTTCCAACGGTACACCCGAACTGTCTGGAGTCTTGGCTTCTCCGGCACTTTTCGTTCCTAAATATTAACAGATCTTTAACATTAAGAAGTTTCTGAACTTTATGAAACGTCCAACAGTACATTTTACGCGATATATAAATTTATTGGAGAGATTAAATGCTTGGCAGGGTAAGGGAATATTTAAAAATGGCAGCAAATATAGTTTCTGATAAGGGACATGAATTTTATCGAATAAGAGAAACTGGTGTAAAACATTTATGATCGCTAACTTCGGGAGTTAATTTGCAATCCTTCATTTTGGCAATTTCGGTATCCATCGCAGTGTCTGGTTCGGATCTTTCCTTTTCCTTCTTTTGGCTGGAAAAAAATCTACAGCTTCGATGACGGCTGCTTTGACACGTGCTTCGACGAAGAGACACAATCGTGGAGGGCCGAAAATGGCTCACGCGATTGATAATGTTGAAGTTAAACATGTTTGTAAAAATAGTATTTTATATTAAGTTCCTCGTAAGTGTCGCGACAGATTACAGGGGTATATTTTACTTTTTAAACGATTTTTTTAATCTTATGATCATTTCGTTCTGTAATGTTTAACTCTTTGCTGAGATGGAAACAAAATATCATCATTTGCAAGAACTTCATGTTTATTCGTGACAATTTGAAGTTGCTTTAAAAATGAGACTGCAAATATATACTGTGCTTTTTATATGCATATGTACTAGCAAATACCCCCGCTCTTCGCTTCGAGCTTAAGAGATATTAAGGACTCCATGAAAACACATATCACCCCTTTTCACCACCCCCTTAGGGCTTGGTTAGGGAAAAATCCGGAAATTGGTTTTTAGGCATTTGTGTGGGTAAAAATTGGGAAAAATTCTTATTCTTTATCTTACAAATTAATTATACAAATCATGTATCTGAAGCTTGGTTATTTAATTAATTCTACAACTGTATATGTTTTGGCATCATTCTTATCATTCCAATTCATCCCTGTTCTGTAATAATGGTCTATACACCAGGCATGTTCAACTATTCTCTTGGCAGTCGCAGGCAAGGTTGCCAGAAGTAAGGATCACATGACGTAGCAGCAGGGCCGGCACTACGGTGCTTGACGCCCTTATGGAAGAATTTATATGCCGCCCTACAATTATTGCGACAAAAGCGCGGCGTCTACATATCTCGTCGCAGATAAGACGCCATCAAATTTCTCCTACACAATACACCTCGGCTTCTTAGAAGACCCGTTTAATAAAAGTTAAAAAAAACTCTCTTTTTAATAATATATGTGATGCTTGATAAATAAATTAGACTTATGCACACCGTTAGTTGCCTCGAGTGAAGCTCTGATGGGAGCACGCGGGGAAGTTATTTTTCGCCATCATGGTAGGGTCCACTAGTGCTGCCATCGCTGTCATGCCGTGGCAAACTTTAAAAGTGCACACTTGAATTACACATATTTTAAATTGATCTCTGAATTGCAGACTGTCTCTAAGCATCCATCCGTATTTTATAAATTCATAAATGTTTGTCTAAATGATACATGTAGAAAATGTAATATAAGAGATGAATAGAACACGATATATTAAATGACCAGAAAATAGTACAAGTTTATTGTAATATTGTCTTCTCCTACTTCAAATATTTGTTCTCTTGTGACAAATGTAGTGGTATCTTAATTCAATATAATATTGTATAATACATTTAATAATATGAATTCAATGATTGTAGAGCAGTGTAACTGCCTGCTTGTGTAATTCTTCTATTCTTGGTGAATGTAATAGCCTCTTCGGTGATATAGATATAAATTTATCTACATACGACAGTCATACTGGTAATAATGTCTGCAACTGCAACAAAATATTGCATATTTGTCATGCTACGCTCAGCAATTGATATTCCATATAAATACAAAATATAACAGAATTTACATATTCACTTTTTAATGGAGGTACAACTCTTGGCACTTTTTCCTATCCTTCATCGATGGAAATACAATCCATAGAACAGTTTTCTACTCGATATTCCACTGGTTCAGCAAATATATCTGAATGATCATTTTTCTCTTACTTCAATGCTAAATGTAACTACACTCCATTCCATATCAGAGCGGACTCACGTCCCTACCGATTTACGATCAATCTGCGCAGCTCCCACGGATCTGACACACGCGATTGGGCGTAGCACGTTCCCCGCCGGTTTTCTACCAATCAACAGTATATCCCTGCGCGGAACGAGTCCGCTCTAAAGTGGAATGCAGTGTACTGCATAATAATAGTAATATTTTCATAAGATGATTCTCGTATTTCAGATGAAACAGTATGTAACGTGAAAATGCATTGTAACTACAGAACATATAGAAGAAGAAGTCTCTTCATTTGATACTTCTGTGTATATATATTTCTACAACACTTTTATGCTTCTAATATAGTACTCTCACTTGTTCTCATTATCAAGCCATGCCACTTTTAACACTTAAACTCGGTTGTAGAATGCGCCACCGGTAGACCGTACCAAGATGGCTGAAAGACACTTAGCTGTCGATTCCCCTTCCGTCTGTCGCTTCAAGCCCTGCCGGCGCCCATGCACCGTCCTTCAGGCCACCGGTTTTTCGTAACGTATCTCGGCAGGCAAGAGTGGGGTGGTCAAGTATTTTGTTGAACGGCGTACAGGTGGCGTTACAGCGTGGCTCTTACCACGCATGTGTCATGGCGCTGGTGCGTCAGAGAGCAGCAAGACTGTTGCAGATGCAGCGAACGTTTCGTCTAGTGTAGGTAGTGGAGTTCACGTAGTGCTTTGGTCGCGCATGTTGCAAGAGTTCGTGTCAGTAATGGACGGCTTAGTACCTGTTGCACGACCCGGCGCGGACCGGTTCGAGTCGTTCGGCTATCGACATTTGTCGTAATAGAAATAGTGATTTGCATTCCGGCGAGGATGAACCGTTTCGATTGTCATTGTTGACGTTTCTTGTGGTGTGACAGTGCTGGCCGCCACCGCTGCCTTGCGCCACGATTTTCGTGTGCAGACACAGCCCAAGATACGTAGTAGCTACGAGTGAAACAATGGGGATCGTGCAGAGCCGTGCCGGCGAGAGCGATGGCGGTGTGCGTGAGGTATTCATCGGTGGTGTCAAGGGCGGCGCGGCTCATCAATCCTGTCATCCTAGTCTCGGCATGGGAAGTTTGGGTGGACCGCACGCACGGAGCGGCAGCGTCCGTGGCGCGCCAAGGCAGCCGATGCCCGACGCTGTCGAGCTCGAGAGGCGCTTCACCAAAGTTCTGGTGAGTTTCTCAGACTTTTTGTTCCTTTCCTCCCGTCGGATTCGTGTAGCTTCTAACGCGCACATCCGGCACGTCTCGCGGATTAGATATACACACCATTTCGCTCGAGTCGAACCTTTCTTTGATCCACGCCGAGGCCAGATCCAGGAACTGTCAGTGCTAACGCAAATAGGCTTGGATTCTTAGAATTCAACAAAAACGTTGTTGCCATTGCCGGCGACCTAGTACGCAGGTGCGTACTGGTTTGTTCGTTTCAATACGAGCTCCTTTAAGTAACAGCATCGGCATTTTTTATTTCGTTTCCCACGGCATATACACACAGATACAGTTTCAAAGTTTCCTAATTGTAATTCACTGTGAGATTATGAGAAACAATTTCTAACAGGCATATAAACGCGTGTGTGCGGTGACTTTTAGAAAGCATTTACGTTTATTTCTTTTCATTAAAATGTGCCGGTTTTGAAATCCACGATATTTCAGAAAAATGTAATCGATGTGCACACAAACGATGCTTACAAAGCGATCCTTTGAAACGCTAGATAGAATCCGTTTACGCCGACATGCGTGAACGCCGAGAGTAATAGGATATTAATTGAATTGCTTCGATCGGCGGTAAATCACGTGGCGCATCGACAGTCGGATGATCCAGTTTACATTAACTGGAACCTGAAATCGCTAGCAAGTACGATCGTTGCAGAAATGATAGGAAGCAACAATTCCTAGTAAATCGCGGCCTATGTAGATACCGAAACATATACTGCAACGGTGTGCTTCACCTATCTTGCACTTTCATGCACATAACGTTGACGTAAGAGCACGATCATATTTATCTTTACTACCCCCAAGGTGTAATGTAAGTAACAAGCTGATCGGTATCGACACGCGTGGCCCGTAACTTATAGCCGCTAATATCTGAACTCGAGTGAACTCAGGACAGTGGTTCTCTGGAATATCGATATTCATCAGTATCCTATATAGTTAATATTGATTACGAACGGAAATGATCGTTACGTTCTTATTTTCACTCCCTGTAACCGCATGAAAGCAACTTTCGTTTGGATTTTTATTTCACAAACCATCTTAGCAAATAGAAATAGGAATTGTAAAAAAGATAGGTAAGAAGAGAGGATTATTGAATTTTGGTGAAATAAATTTTTTATAATTTATGAAGGCATTTTGTGAACTTTCGTAACAAGTATCAACCGCTGCTCGAGGGTCACTAATTTTATTGTCGAGATGAAATGTCGAGAGGTCGGGAGCGAGAATCCATGCGGCGTGGAAGGGAGACAGCTCAGGCAGCACAGGGTTGAGAAAGAGTAAAAAGATGTGTATGTGTATACGCCTACGTAGAGGCTGCTCTCACCAAATAAGATTCGATTGTGCATCGAGACGACCGTAGCAGCAACTACGAACATATCGTAAACAAAGAGACCCCTTTACGGCTCGCATTAACTCGCAGCCATTCGATTTACTATCTCTTTTGCTCTCACTCTGCCTTTCTGACACCATGTCCAGCCCCGCTTGGCTTCCAACCTCCGTGTCTTGCTTTTAACATCGATAATTTCGACGATTTCGGTATCATGAATGCGAGCCATTGTATCCATTCTAGCTACCGTCAGCCAACCATTTACATTACGTGTAATGCTATATGCAGTCACAGTATAATATACTTTTTCTTATTGAAATTATTATCGATCTCTAAAGACGAACCTTCTTCGATATTTATTGCAGTGACCATTATATTATATTATAGTGACTAATAATAAATAGATTGAAAGAACCGATGCACATTTAAAATGCGAACACATAGTGTGTCCCACAATGAGTGGTGTAATCGAAAAGAAGGTAATTCTACGTTCAATCGCCAAACGAAAACGTAGAGTATTTGTTGCTACGAGTCTTCATTTGTCTTAGAAAATTGAGTTTGAAAATTGTTCAGGTATGCGTAGACCTGATTAAAAATTCACAGAGTGAAGCAGTAAATATTCTAAGAGCTCCTTTTTTAGTGACGTTTTCAAAAAAAATCCGCCGAGTATACATATGCCTGGCCAAGAATCAATCTTCTCAGAAATTTACAGTGTTACTCTACAATATTCGACTTATTTCTGCATATGTGTTCATTTCATCCAGAGTTGTGCCATATTTCGCGCTGCAGTCTGCTCATTTCTTACAATTACTTACAATTAGTCAGGTGCACGGGTACATGACGGAATTTCAAACTGACTTTCTTTTCGAAAACGGAGGCAGGGCCGGGATTTGCATATAGGCTAAGTAGACTGCAGCCTAGAGCGGAAAATTTTGGAGGCGACAACCTATATGCCTATTTGCTTAATATGCGTATAAAATATTAAACATAATTTAATAGAAAGGACCAGTTTTTTATTTTAGCTGTTTCGACCGGATGATCTTTAAACACAGAGGCTTGGGACAATTTTAAAAACAACTCACTGCTTTTTCATATAGCGAATTAGCAATAACTCATATGTGAGTTGTCATATTGAATTAATTTTAAAATTGTCACAACTCTTTTAGATGCTTGTCAGCCTGAGGGCGCCACATCAAATTCGCCCCTGAACGGAGGTTTATATAATAATATTTTATTCTATATTTTCTATTTGTTTCTGGAGGTGGAATAACCTCCTCGATTCTACCACTCATTGTATACGTTATTTAAGTATTGCTTATGTAGTATTCCGTGGAATATAAGTATATAGGTCCAGAAAAAATGAAGATATGTAAATATTTTTCACTTCATTTTCACACAGAGCAGCAAATAATTTGACAACAGTTACTTGAACTCGTATTTTTCTATACGTTCGACCTAAAGGTGCGGCTAACTGTTGTTTTGTTACACCTGACGCCCGATAGCAAAGTATGGTGCAGGTCGTTATAACAGCTTCTTCGTAAATCACATTTGCCGGGCTTTATGAACTAAACATTGATATTGTCTGCTGGCAATAATATAAGCGGGAGCTTAGATTGATATTCTTCTGTAGCATGCATTTATAATATGTGCTTATCACGTAATTCATTCGTTTTCAATACGTAATGGCAATTTTAAATCGTGACCCAATTTGTGACTTTAATAACAAAAGGCAGTGATCCTACTGCAACTAACATATACTTGTTATTAGCATTAAAATTGATTGAGCTTCACGTATATTGTCTTGGAAATAAAATGTGACTTAAAGTTTATCAGGATTAGAATGCATTTTCATCATTTGTTCAATTTTCTACAGTTTCTTTTTATTTATTAAGTAACGAGCAACGACCCAATTTTATTCACAAAAGAACAATTAATGCGCAATTTAATGATATGGAATTACTTTGCGAGCAACCTGTTTAAAACTGTCAAGTGACCCAGAAAAGAGATCTATGCTGTCATTAATAGAATATTAGTCCTTTTCTCAGTTCTAAGAACCGGTATGGTACAAAGAGACCGATGATGCGTTGAAATTTATCACTTCTTAAATTTATCTTGCATTTAAATAGTTGCAAAGGCAAGCCAGGAAATTTCCCTAAATACCCAAGTCAAGAAGCTTTTGTGATAAGATTCACCGAGTCAAAGGCCGTTTCTAAATCGGTAAAAATGACATCAACTTGATGTCTCTTAGCTTGTGTAACGTGGTAATTGAATATTGCTAGATTTGTCACTGCAAATCTACCAGGTACGAATCCACGCTGATCATATGATATATGGTTTTCCAAAATTGTTTTAAGTTTTTCAGATGATATTTTCAAAAATGCTTAGCGAACGTGTTTAAAACAGATGTCGGTCTGTAATTGTTCACGAGCGACTCATTGCCTAACTTAAAAATCGGTGTAATTAAGCTGGTTTTCCAGCGTGACGGAAATTTACCTGTACCCAATGATTTATTAAATATTATCCAGAGAGGACGGGCAACAATAAAGTTGTTATTCATATGGCGATGTGGAGGTATCCTAGACGCGGAATATACAGGTTCTAAATAAATAGCAAAAGAGTTAACTATTGACTGGTCATCGTAAACCAAAAGAAATGGAGTGATAGCAAAACACGTCCGATACCCCCCTGACGAGCTGATTCGAACGAAAAATTCTCTATCGAGCCTTCTTCCTAAAATGTAGAATATGTCCATGGTTCCATACTTGTTGAAACATTATAACTAGGACTACCGTTTTCGTAACTAGGAAATAATAATTTTTGTAACTAGGAAATACTAATTTTCGTAACTAGGAAGATTTTCTTTGGATTTATTAATGCGTTAGCAGTCGAACACCGAGAATGAAAAGATTTTTATCGAGTATCATTTCTCTGTTGAGAAGAGTAGAAGGTTCCACGTATAACGCGTTGTCGCGGTTATTTTAGAAACCTACCCAGCCAACCGGAAAAACGTTGATTGTTGTGGGGAGCGCGTCATTAAAGTTACTAATTAAAGTTAAACGCTTATCGTTTAGTGAACCCTTCGTAAGATAGTACACACTGCTTTTTTTCCAGTCGAACTCATTGTCCATTCGTTCGCGTGGAAAAAAAAAATTCTATAAAAAATGTAACCTACACATTCTAAATTTCAAAACTATTACAATTAGTGCTTTAATAAAACCAAACTCAAATGCTTGTTAATTGTATACTAAAGTAAAATGATTGTTACCGATTAAATAGACAAAAAGGTGTACATTAAAATTAATTACACTTATTGCTTATAATTCTCTGCATTCAAGTTTTTCATTGCGCAAACGCATACTCTTGGTAAAGTGATACACTTCGTCTTCTTTATAATAGTAATTTATTATTAAAAGTACGAAATGTTATTTTAACAGGAAGAAGCTCAGAGAATTTTTTATGATTTGGAAGTAAAGGAGGGAGCTAGTAATACTAAGAACATACTCGTTTACACGTATTGCATTTGCTGCACTTGCATCGCTAATGTCAGTGACTCAACGTCATGTAATGGAATAAAATACTCTTACAAATGACATTATTGTGCGCATATAACGTTATACGAAAGAATCTTAAACTAAGTTCCTTTCTTCTTTCTTCTCTGATGCATTGTGTATTTCACCAGATCGACACCTCCATTTTTTATGGTAATAATCATTTAGAACTCGCCAATTAATGTGAGTTTAATAATCTGGCGTTGCTTTAAGAAAATTGATTCTGCCGTATACTTCATGATAATAATCTTATCGCTGATATTATCTGCCTTCCTCGTAATTCTGAATGAACGCACGTTCACTTGAAATACGTATATCAGAGTACACAGAAACGGGCATGTAAACACAAGATTGCATCGAGTATAATTGTACCGTGTTAATGTGTGTATTACATCAGTAATATGTTGAATATAAAGTGGTAAATATGTTTTCAAATGTCACATAGTTGACGACGAATTAAATTAGAAATACGGACGACATGAAGGATGAATGAAAATGTGAATGAAAATTTCTTCGATTCATGCAGTAATAAGTAAACGTGGTCTATAAATAATAAATATAAATGGAATAGTATTGATATAAAATATCTATAAAAATTATGACCAATGTCTCCATTAAATGTTAATTTTTTTTCTAAACCGTTTACCAAGGATGCAACCATTTATATAACATTTGATTTGAAATAACGAGGGTGGGATATCGTTTGATGGCGATTACAGTAGTAGCCCTAATTGTTAGTGAATCGCCAACCCCCTAAAAAGCATTTTGTCAAACTTTAACAGTGTCAATAAATAGACTCCTACGATTATCACATTCAGCTTCAGGAAACATTAATTTCTTCAAAGGTGTACATTTAAATTAAAGTAAAAAAGTAATTGCTACATTACACGATTATATTTATACTGATCTAACTAGGTTACATATTGTATTATACTCTTCTAATAAACCCTACAGAAAATTGTTGAAACGGTGAAAGCGCATGATGCTTTAATGATCTTTTAATAGTTTGGCAGCGTGTTGGAAATGATCTCGAGATTGTGTTTTATTATAAACTCTTGTCGCTGAGTCATTGGTAGATAGTCGTGCATTGTGTAGAAACTGCGGTTTGACTCACGAGAATCACTCCAGGGCCAGGCAAAAAATTTTCTCGTGTCTCCTGCTCTCGTAGCGGAAACCTAATATACCTTGGTATTCTCTTCTTCTCTTCCTCGCAATAAGTATTAAGAATTTCATCCGCTCTACTGTTTACAAATCGCATTTCATGATATAAACGTTCACGAAGGTTTCATTGAATGCACATTAATGACGATCAAAATTAAAAATTTTGCCGTAATTTTCGATCAAAGTATATTGTTTAAAAAAACAACAACAAATATATTTCACAAGTATTATAGGGAAACGAATATGAATATTAAAATAATAAAGTAATAATGACTGGTTAAAGTAAAAATGACTGAACCACCCACACAATGTTGTAAATGTTAAAAAGACACGTGTACGTATTTTGTTGTTGTAGAATATTTGAACTCGTTTTGGCAATATGGATCTGACGAGTCGGTAGGTACGAACTGGTAAAGTGAAAGGAAAGTTAGGTATCATAGCGTAAAAATCGTAGCACCTAATATTTATTCCTGCTTTTTACAGTGTATCCTGTTTTTTCTAGGATAGAAACAAATATATTGAAATCTTACAATAACTGCATTTTTTTAGTGTAATAGTAGGTGTAAGTACCAGTCTCAAATACGCTAAGAGTGATATTGAAGTGTTATTATTTTTCTATAATTTGACATTAACAAAAAATGACTAAATTCTAGCGAAATATAACATTCCCGATATTTTCGATAATCTTATAATTCTTACTATACTTCAGTGCTACAAACTTACGCTAATATAGAAAATTAACAAGTGAGGTATTTCTCTCTATAGCTATATATTCTTAAATACATTACACAAGAATAATATAAAGTTGAAAATTATTAACACTTCAGATAACAAATTCTAGATTTCCGTCGTAAATACTGCAAGTCTTCAATTAAAAAAGTTAAGAAAATGTTTCATTTTTTTTTTTTAGTTTTTAGCATTTTATTCTGATTTCCTAAGTGAATAAATATTCTGTTAGTGTAACGCAAAATACTTCCCCAGTTGTATCGAGCAGGGAAGAATACATGTGTAATGCCACAAATGCATGCATTCGCTTCAGTTCTTCTGAATTTTCGCAGTCGCCCTCGGACAAATATATATCTTTATAAGTTGGCGATATTTATGGCGAGAACTAAATTGGAATTGAATATTTACGGTGAATCGCGAATGCAGAGGATCTTTCGATTGCCTTCTAGGGGTCACTATTTTACATCCAGACTTACACCCGATCCTGCCGCATTCTTGAAGGACTGCCTGGACGAGCATAGACTTGCCAGCTTATAGGAGAGATACGTGCCTGCTTGTTTGCTCGCTTGATAGCAGAAGCACGATCCTCCTCGAGGGTTCCCACTGAACACGAAAATCTTCAACATTCTCACAACCGAAGCGAAACTGACCGCCGCCCACGCCTTCTCTCCTCTTCCCTTTGCCACCGTCAGGCATCTCTGTCCTTCTCCTTTCTATGTTTCTTTTTGACAATACGCCTGGAACGCTGCCAAACGAAATCGTCAATTGTTCGAACCCAGAATTTTATTCCTTTAAGAGCGACATTGCGTTATCAGGGCTCTTTCATTCATTACTCCATTTAATTGATTTCTTTGGGCGAATTCCACTTACGCCCGCAACGCCCGTGATTTTCATCAAGGTAGGCTTTCCTATACGCGACTGGACGCAACGTCATGCATTTCGAAGTCGATTTTCTCGAAAATGAAGCGCGATATAAAAAAAAGTTACTGTTTCTTTTCGACATATAACAATTAAATAAATCGAGAAAAAGGAATACAATTTTTTGATATTGCGCTTCATTTGCCAGAAACTCGACTTTGAAATTACCTCCAGCCGCGACGAAAATGAATGATTTTAGGAATTTTTTTTTAAGGGTTTTATTAAAAAGAAATAAAACAAAATACTTATTACATATGATTTATTAGTCCATAAAGTGCAAGAAAAAATGTATTTTTACCATAATGCTTGTGTTGAATTATTTATGATTTTTGAGGTTCTTTAGACCACTACAGAAAAAATACCGCTTCACGGTCGGCCTGGTATCTCCTTTTAAGCATCGATGGATCTGAAAAGTAAAATGAGATTCTTGTAAAATAATGCCATCATAGTCTCTCGGGCCATTTCACACGTGCCCGTGTCAGTGACTGACACTGGCTGCATTGAACCGTCACGGAACTGACACGTGTGAATCCGCCTTAAAACATCCTCGTTCCTCTCAATAACCGTAGGCCGCCATCGATAGCCACTAGCGATTGACATAATCGCGTAATGTGTGGCCAACCGTGCTCGGATACGATTGCACTGGGTATTATAAGGTTGCTAAGAAATCGAATGGGAGAATGTGGAAAAAGTCGATTCCGATAATGCGATTCTTCGGAGCTAAACAATGCCGTTCAAGGGCCGAAGCTGGTCTGAAAATATCCACAGGAAAAGATAAAACCAGCGTTTCTATATATAGAGGGGTGGTCGAGCAGTGTTTCTCATGTTGGTCCATCGTCGTTGATAAATTAGGAGCGTGCACAGTCATCGTTAACGACCATCGTAATGAACACGGTAGAAAACCCGTTACGCATTGAAAGGGAATAAAAAGCACTTTGTCTAATTTTCGCAGCATATTTTTACTTTACGTATGACTATACGCGTTGGCATTTATCTGTTGAAGAAACCATTTTTCTTGTTTCTTAAACGTTTGAGTTTGTTTTTTTTTCCACAAAGGAACCATGGTAGTGGTTTTAGGTGTAAAGACATTTCTCAAACAATCCAGATGCGTTTCTGAATGTAAAAATTTACAGATCACATTTTCTTTACACTTAGATACCTACCTATATTTTTTAAATCGAGTCTCGATTTTGTTTCATTTTTTAAAGTATGTAGCCTGGAGATAATGTTTACCTACATCGAATTCTACATAATTAACAGAATACTGAAATTTGTAAAGTGAATCAACTGTCGAGTACTCAACGCAATTGAAATTAATAGTGTATTAGAGACAAAATGTGAAAGTTGAAGCGGTTCTTCATCGACAAGTGCATATTATGGTTCCTTAATAAGTTATGGCCCGAAATAAAAATTTAATTCAATCGTCGGTTCCACATATGCAAATTCATTTTGTGGATGAGTAAAATAAAATAATTAATTGTATTAGGTTAGTGGGTTAATGACCGGTAAAGGTTTTCAGGCATTAATTAATTATAAGTAATACTAAGTGGAATTTATTTTATATAAATATAAAGCTTGAAGCTAGCTAAAGTGTTGGATTTACATTTCACGCTGGGATACCAAGACTTGGTAAATATTTAATATGTAACAACTTGGGTTAGGTACATATTTAATATCTAACAACTTGGGTAAGATATTAAATATTTTACAACCGAAAATAGTAAATTCCAAAAGAGCTGGGCGGTTTGCAAAAATTTCAATGCAAAACAACATAGATTAAGCAATTGTCAAATGGAAGATATATTGTTGTTAACTATGCTTTTAAACAAATCTTACACGTGTGTCGATCGTGTCTGCAACTGTGACCAAAAAACTATAGATGATTTTTTACTGTAACAGGTGTAATGTTCAGCTCCACGTTTTCTCATAATGCCAGTGTTACGTAACCATTGTTTTTGCTGCAAAAAATTATACATTCATGAAATCAAGGCTTTGATCGAATTTCAGTAATACGAGACGCGCGCCGCGTTATTGAGCAAAAAAAAAATACGTAATCTGTGTTACAAAACATCTTGCTGTTATCGTGACTATTTCTTTTCAACCGCGTTTCCCTTTATTTAATTCGAAAGTGCATTACTGCACCAGAGTATGCAATCCATTGAACGCTCCTTTATTACGCAAGCATGTCAGAATATGTAGGTACATGAAAAGGGATATGGAACGCTTTCACTATCAGCTAAGGGTAGAGAGTATCAGCAAGTGCCGTAAAATGGGGTGAATAGAAACAGCGGGATGAATAGAAGTAGAACTTTAAATAGAAAGAAATAATTCATTAAAAAAATTTGTTTCATAAATATAATCTATCTTCACGTTTTTAAAATTCTTTAAGGTTATTGGAAAAGAAAGAAGTTGGGCAAGTGACAGCAGTTCTTCAGCATCAGAATTTTGACGGCTTCTAGTGCAAAAAATTTATTTCGCACTGTCGACTTATTTTTTCGAGGAATCGCTTATTTTCCAGTCGTACTATAATTTTTTTTTCCAAAGAATCCACTTGAAAGATCTTTCGGCTTGATAATTTACCACCCATTTGGCAAGGCTTTTCCTTCACTCATTTTCTTGGTATTATTTACTGAAAGAATCGTATATATTTTTGTTTACATGTCTGTCACTCTAATCTAAAGAGTGAAAACAATTACTTTTTCTATTGATAAATAATAAATGTGAATCATCAAAATTATCGGCCTCCTTATTTTCCAAGTTAAAAATTTTGTGCAAATAACCAAAATGCTTTCAATATTTTGCTCTAAGTGCTCAGTGCACTAGCCAAAGAGGAACCCTCATTGGTGGCATTTCCCCTCCTAACCAAGCGCGATCATTATACGGTCTAACTATATGTAGCTTCATTAAACATTATTACCCGAAACGAAGTCATTACAGCTTTTCTATCGTAGCGGCTCTTGCGCGACGACAAAGTATGAGAAATCACATCATTTGTGATGCAGACGTCGAATGGGGCAGAGGCCATAAAGATACATATATTTTTTTCGCCTGAAAGGAAATGTAGGACATTCTCTTGCATATCAAAAGTGGCGTAACATTCAAGAACTGCGGATTTTACGAGGCAGTGCAGCGATACGCGTCCACGTAAAATCGCAATTTGTGTTGAGTGGTGAAGGTGAAAGCAAACGGTTTTAAAATATAAGTCGGACAATCCACGTTTCTACGAATGATGTGACATTTCAATATTTCTTTGGTAACAGTTATAAAGTTCTAAAAAAGCTAATTGTAGTCACTGCCACGTATGCATGGTTTCTCGATTTTCATTTACTACTTTCCGCGAGTTTAAGAAATCAACTGTATTTCGTATTTATCGTCGACAAAACTGAAAGATTTTTTTTCAAAGATCTTAATATATAAAACAGACAATTTATATGTTTACCTGTCACTTAAAAACTTTCGAACAGCAAACTATTGGATCACAAAGTGTGCCTCAGCTCATTATGCTAGGCTAATCCAGATGAATGTGACTATTTTCACAAAAAAAAGAGAAACTAAATTTTTTTTTATTTATTAAATCAGAATCTAAATTCCGGGTGAAACGGAATAGTAAAGCTATTTATCTCCGGTGGACGTGTAAACGAGTATAAGTCAAATTTTGGTCAAAACGAGACAAGTACGTTAACATTTTTTACATTGCTGTCCTTTGCTTATGGTTCCAGTAGTCCATATCACTTTTTCCCCGCTTTTTTTTTGCCGGAGATCGTAATAGTATATGTCAAAAATTGGTGGGAAAAAGAGTGTAACCTGAGTTATGTATCTATGTCGATGATTACGCTGAAGAAAATAATATCTCACCTCAACCTAAACAGTTACTTTTTTGTTCTTTTTCGTGGATTGCAGTTAAAAATAAATTTTCCTTTGCCCATTTGTAATTTAATTTAAATCTCGTATCTTTTTTTCGAATATGAAGTATATTTGAAGGTCCAATGGGACGAGGCACATCAATATTCACGTCCAAAATTTAACACCCGATCTTACATAGCAGTTCAAATATTCTAACAATAAGTGTCTTCCTGTAAAACTAAGAATTCTGACTTATACTCGTTTGCTCGCCCACTAGAGATAAATCCAACCTATCATATGCTGTTTCAATGGTTTCCAAAAACCAAAGAATGGTTGAAGAATTTAAAAAAAAACATTGACAGTAAACGTAATTTTGCCCCGAAAAGGTGGGGTCCTCATTAAAAGATTTAGCTCGTGGCATATGTGTATGAATAAGCTGCGCGAGGTATTAAGGTTGATTCTCAATATCCGTTTACACTCTATCTTCGTTATAGCCCCGTTTTTACCATGCGTAGTACGCCCGGTGACTATCAAATCTTTGATGCTTCTTTCGACTTTACTGATCCGGTATTATACATATAAAAGAATGAGACTGGTACAAAATATTCGTTTTCAAAACGTTGGCGAAGACAAAAAACGCTGTGAACAAAAAAAAAAATACCAACAACACGCGGTATTCCCAAGCGGTCACCCATCCAAGTACTAACCACGCCTAGCGCCGCTTAACTGCAGTGATCAGACGGGAACTGGTGTTCTGCAGGCGCAGTATGGTCGTTGGTATGAATACAGTTTCATTTATCGGTGAAACTGTTACATCGCTGAGCCAAATACTGCAATGCCTCGTTATAGTCCCGTTTTTAGCATGCGTATTACGCCCGGTGACTATCCCCACCATTTCTTGGAATCCTTCGGTCGAGAGTGAGAGAACGAAAGAGTCGACGGCAACTTCGTGTCAACTGTTTCGTTCCCTCTCGCTCGGCTCTTGGGTTTTCTCACTCGCGGCATCGGCCCCACGGAATAGTCTTAGAGCATATACTACTCTAAGGGAATAGTGTCCGCAACACGTCGTTCGCCCGCCGCCAGCCCCGTTCGTCGGGTTTATTACGAGGAATTACTGTAATCACAAACTGGTCACACGGAGTTCACTGCACACCAGCGTAATTTTTGAGTTACCATTTTCGTATTTTTGGATCTTTAGAATTGAAAGTTTAGAATTCATCAATAGTTTGAATTTGAAGAATTTCTAAAAAATGGTGAGCCCTATCGAAATTTTGTTCAAATAATATTAAAAGAGCATTCAATTTTCTACAATTATTATATATACAATTTTTTCGCGCTTCCAACCGTTTTTTAGATAATAGCGTTTGAATATAGAAAGGTCCGCACTACGTCATGCTGTACAGGTGGTACGCGCAAAGCTGCGGACCTCTCTATATTCAAACGCTATTCTCTAAAAACTGGTTGGACGCACGATGAACTTATATACACAGCAATTGTAGAAAATTGAATGCTCTTTTAATATTATTTGAACAAAATTTCGATAGGGTTCACCATTTTCGAGAAATTCTTCAAATTCAAACTATTGATGAATTCTAAACTTTAAGGCCTGGTCGGCACCCCTTCCTGTTGTCCGATTGCAATTACCTTTTTCAGGGACTATTTTTTATGAAATGTAACCATATTAGGGGTGAGATCAAAAGAAATCGCAGGTTAAATATAAGGTTCACCAAACGGAAATCAGCAGAGAATTTTGCAAATTTCTCAACATCCGCTGTTCCCTACAGCCTATCAGAAATCTCCTATGCTTCTTTCGACTTTACTGATCCGGTATTATACATATAAAAGAATGAGACTAGTACAAAATATTCGTTTTCAAAACGTTGGCGAAGACAAAAAACGCTGTGAACAAAAAAAAAATACCAACAACACGCGGTATTCCCAAGCGGTCACCCATCCAAGTACTAACCACGCCTAGCGCCGCTTAACTGCAGTGATCAGACGGGAACTGGTGTTCTGCAGGCGCAGTATGGTCGTTGGTATGAATACAGTTTCATTTATCGGTGAAACTGTTACATCGCTGAGCCAAATACTGCAATGCCTCGTTATAGTCCCGTTTTTAGCATGCGTATTACGCCCGGTGACTATCCCCACCATTTCTTGGAATCCTTCGGTCGAGAGTGAGAGAACGAAAGAGTCGACGGCAACTTCGTGTCAACTGTTTCGTTCCCTCTCGCTCGCTCTTCGGTTTTCTCACTCGCGGCATCGACCGCACGGAATAGTATCCGCAACGCGTCGTACGCCCGCCGCCAGCCCCGTTCGTCGGGTTTAACACGAGTGTTTACTGTACTAGACGGCAGCGGTAGGCGATCGTCAGTCGAAACCTTTTCTGCAATCAATTTCTTCGATGGTGGTAGAAAGCGATGCCACTATGCTTGATAAATGCATATTGAGAATGAATCGTTTTGGCGATCGTAGCCTACAAGGTAAATCGGTGAGAAGAAATGCGTTTCAACGATTACGTAACCGCGCGTCGGAAGATACGAAGGCAATGCGCAGAAATGCTTTCACTATCGACAGACTGGAAAGCGTGTCTCGGTAGCGGCGTATTTTTAACGCGGATCGCCGGCAGACAGCTTTATGCAATTTATACGGATGAATTAAGCTGGGTGTTCGTGAGCATGCAGGCGTGTGCGCAGGATACCACCCTACGCACGTGTGTGTGCGCGCGCGACGCACGCCCATGCCGACGCCTCCCGACCCGACAATGGAAACGTTTTGCGTGTGTTTTGCCTTGCCGGTTCTCCTCGCCGCTGCGTCTCGCATAGCGGACCAAATGTCCTTCGAATTGTGATTCCGACGATGCAAACAGGATGTCCAAACGATACCGCTAACATTGCAATTTTCACGTTTCGCGAGCCTACCGGCTGTCTACTGTGGGAACCCTTTGAGAAATGCTTTGTTCGCGCACTTTGATAACACGTGATTCATATCCATATTTACATCGTCAAGCGTGCGTTGGTCACCTTGATTTAAAAGATTGCGTAAGATCCGCGAGATAAAGTAGGGAAACGTTAAATTTATTTATTTTGTTAGTTAAAGGGAAGCCCTTTGATAAATACAAAAAAGGAAATAGTATATACGCTAAATAAATAAATTGAAAAATTAGTGAAGTTACTATAAGTAGTATAGCCACGTAAAAGAACCTGATGTTACGTATATAAAGAGAAACATGAAAATTGTGAAATTATTAACTGTTACAGACATGTTTTATTTGTAAAGAACTTTTTTGTAATCATTATTCCTGTCTACCCAGGGCCGTTCCTGGCGGGGCTGCAGAAGAGTGGCCGCAGGTCATTTATTATATGTAAAATTTGGACTAATAAGAATAATAATCGAAAGTTTTATGATTAGTGATATCATTCCTTTGCTCATTTAAATTTTTTTAAATTATCCAACGCTGGTTTTCGAGATGAAAATTCATAAGTAGAACCAATTTTCACGAAAATTAGCAAAAATCCAAAAATTCAAGGCCCTGTATTTTTTAAACAAATTTGAAATTGACAAAATTATGACTTAAACCCCCCCCCCCCCTAATTTCACGATGACTATAACATATTCTATTTTTAACAAAATCTGTATCTTTAATCTATTTCTTTTGCATGATAACTTTTTAAAACTACGTATATATAGATACAAAAGTAAACGCTGCATATAAAATTCTCAAGTAAAGAATATTACATTAACAAGGGCGGCAATATTGCTTTTGCACCTGGGCGACCAACAACCCAGGAATAGTCCTGTGTCTACCTGTTTTCATTCACGTTTACGTCAATAAGATACTTCAATAATATTTCTCAAATCACAATCTCATTTGTTATTAAGAATATCGATTTAACTTCAGGCTTTATGATAGCAAATGTGGTTGAGTTGTGCGGATTAGAGTATTATATACATACATGCAGTATGTATGTATCAATGGCGTAGCGCATGTTATTAATATCAACCATTAAATCCATTTCATAAGAAGATACGAGTAACACATCGTCGTGTTGCTGCAGAAAAAAGATGTTGGGAAGCAGGACTCGAGAAAATTATAGAAACATCGTAATCCTGTTCGTTTACCCTTTTCACTTTCATATACATAATAAGAGAACACGCACGGCTACATGTGGCTAAGGGATATCTACGTTTTATAAAAGTGAAGAAGAACTCGTCTGACTGGCACGCTTATCGCATAATTACCTGCTTGTAGCCTAGTGATAATGTTTATTACAGGAGTTCCTGTTTCAATTATAAAAGATGTGCCCCTTACTCAATGTAAAATAGAGTATGCAGTTTTTTTTTTTTACGATACTACAACCTTTTTTATTTCCAAAGTCTAGTTATCACACTGACGTTTTATTATTTTACTTTAATTACACTGAATTTCAAAACGCAACACGACAGAACCAAATCCTGTAGAATCCTCAGGCTCGTAGCAGCGAGTAATAATATAACTAGAAACGTGTACGGCATTTTGAAACTAACTGTATATTATGCAATGTCCATACTTCCTTGTCTAATCAAGGTTAATACAGCTTGTTCGATAATACGTGCAGGCGTTAGTTAATTATGTTTTATTACTTATATGACGATTGAAAACTTAATATGTAGAAGTTGAAGTGATTCTAATGTTAGCCTCAGAAATAGAAAGTGTGCTTGATTTTTGCTATCGTGTTGTAAGAATGTATTGTGAAATTTTTATAAATCAGCTAGTCCATCGTGATTAATTCCAAGCTTCGAGTAACATTGGAAAATGTAGGTATGTAAGAACATACAGAGTGAGTCACAAAATTATTGCGACAGATTGTGTATTTTATAGAAACAAATGAACTTACAATTAGAAACTTTGCAATCCATGTTCTTGTTACTCTTATAAGTGATAATACTGTTTAGTACGTTGTTCAAAGTTAAAAAGATCTACCGCAAAAATCTGTGTTAACAGTAATTAAGTACAGAGATAGGTAATACAGTAGATACACTCATCCCTCGATTGACGTGGTACTGCTTTTACACGGTCTGAATATACATATTATTATGTACCTATACTCGTTCTAACTTAACTAAAAATAATTGTGAAAAAATCATCCGAAAATAGACCAAGTAAAAAGGAAAGGTTGAGAATTTTTGAGTACTGTACTGACAGCGACAAGGAAAAAAATTTAAGTTTTTCTGAACATTCGGTAGTAGGTACTGTTTCTGTGCAAACACGTGAAATAAATATTTTTACAATATTATTATTATTATTATTATTATTCGTCTTTATTACTTGACACATACAGAGAAAAATAATACATAAAGACAAGCGAAGTAAAGGGCGAGGTTGCAGCACAACACTGTTAGAAGCCTAACCGTTTTTTTTTTTTTAACTAAAACTACACTAAATTAAAACTAAAACTAGGGAAAAAAAGTAGAAACAGAAAGTTAGGGAAAAATTTAAAAGAGAGAATCTAAACATTATTCTGACGCATAGTGTAATAATATATATCGTCGAGCTTTACATTTAAAATCTGGAAACGAATTTAGCCCTCGATATTAACAGCTTCTTCTTTCTCCATTTATGCAATTTTCAACCGCGCAAAAAAAAAACCGTGGAACGAATACTTCGCGTAAATCGAGGGACAAGTGTATATTTTCTGTTTAGGTTGACCAGAGACCCATCACACTCAGGCTCTCGATGGCTGATTGACAATCAATCAAAGGAAATTAATCATTTCTCGATATAGCTAAGTTTCGTATTCCTTTTGGAATAAATGTTTGTACGAAACCTATTATTATTGGTATACCAAGGCTTCGTTCTTGTCATAGGCATTTGTATTTACATTACTCGCTCTAATTTATCATGAATTTTCCAATTTCGAAGTCTTCCGGGCGCGCCTACTGCCTTCATTACTCAATTTCTTTTAAAATTCTAATACTTTTGCTTGATTATTTTTAATTCCAGTAGTCGTAGGCTCTCCAACATTATACTCTGCCGCTAAATTCGAAGCACGTTCGCCATTTTTGAAACGTTCAATCATATTTCATTTCTCTTCCTACTTCAGCACCACTCTTTCTTTTTTTTTTTATAAAAAGTATGGTATAAATGAAATGTATGTTACGTACTAAACTGTGGCATTTGAATCGTGAAGGATACGCGTTGCAAAATATAAATGGTATTCGCAGCAATTTGTGCTTGGTATAGGTGCGTGACTCATTCAGTGTTGCGATAATCGGTCCTTCGGATCACTCATATTCGGATAATCGGCGTTTCCGTTAAGTGACGTTCTACTGTGATGGAAAGCACACCACGAAATGGTCTATGGGCAAATGGCGTGCACGTGCGAATAGAGAGCTATTTCTGCAGCATGAATAAAGGTTCCTTTACATTCTACATGCATCAGACGCCACGCACAGCTGTCGGTGGCGCCTAAATGCTCTTGCTTGACCATGAACTAGCAGCCGTCCACCGAATCAGGAAAACGGTCACGTTCGCTTGTTTGCTTAATAACTATTTTTATTTTAAATCGCAAATAGAATACCTACATTCGTTACGCTTTTAGGTATACATGTGTAAATTGAAATACTAAAACAGAGCTATCGAAAATGCGTTTTTAAACGATTTTATTTAGCTTCACTCCTCTGTCTGTGTTTGTTTGGTTCAAATTTGGTAACTCAATTTTAACCGACTTCCACCAATCCAATAGACTTGAAACTTTGCAGGCCCACGTAGTTATGATTTTTTTTTTTGGGAAGAGTGGTGAAGAAATTGCATTCTCTAGAATTTGAACCTATAACCACAAATCCAATCGACTTGAAATCAGCCTCTCGCGTTTTTCTCGACAAAAAGTCGAGAAATGATCGTCACGTACAAATAGTTCAATTTTTCAAGTTTTTTTAGTTGTAAAATTCAAACAGTAACTTCAAAAAGTAAATAACAAGAAAGTATTTAAAAAATTGAAGTTAAATGATTTTATTTAATTTGATAAAAAATGTATTACAATTACGATGGTGATATGTCATAGATATATGGCAGGATATTTCATAACAGGATATGAATCAAGTTAATACAGAATCAAGCGTCGAAATGAGCGGTGAAAAGCGATGAAATATCCTGCCCCACGATTTTATTTATATATAGTGACATATCACCATCGTAATACTAGTACAAGAAAATAATTATTTGATAGTTTTTAGTGTATTTTTGATCAAATTAAATAAAATCGTTTTACTTAAAAATACGTATTAAAAAGTTTTGAAATTGATCAATGGTCGATTTCTAATATTCTACGCCTTCTCTGTACCATCGATCATCTTATTCTCTCCTGCAACAAATTCTCTATAGATCGAGTTGCTAATAACTCAACTTAGAGGTTGATGCGACTTTCCTGTCTATTATTATCATCATTAATGTCTAATCAATTATTAACACATACCTAATCGTCATTATTATTTAATGTTAATCTTTTCCCTTAATAGTTCAAGTACTGAAAATTAAATTCTGTTAATGAATCTGCATGAAAGTACTCGAAATAATATTCTATTCAACAAACAACCAAGGGAAACAGAAAAACCGAAAAAAAGGGGAGTGTACTTCTTTGTATTTCTCAACAGAATTAAATAGAAAAGATACGAGACCGAAGAATAGCAGAGGAGTAAACAGTGTGAATAATGAATCGAACACGGGACTTGCATACAAAAAAGCATCGTAAAATTTAGGTAACGTGAACCTTCTACGAAACGGAAACGAAACACGTAATTGTACGTGAGTGGTAATTAGAGAGTGCTGTATGAAAGTAGTAGGAGTACTTTCACGTGAGTAACTATTTTAACATCAGAAGCGTATTATAAGATGTTAGATTTTCGTTGAGTGCCTCGACGATAATCCAGAGATATTTATTTAAAAAATAAAGAAGGTGCATTGAAAATAGGTAGACTGTTTTCTACACATGTAAGTAGGTGTTGTTGCATGTGCGTATGATGAAGTATGATAAAGAACGCAGCAGGCCGGCAGATGTGCATCGTAATCCCAGGAAGAAGGGTTCCTTGCATTCGCAACCTTAGTGAAAAACAATTGGTCTTTGAACTTCTGCCAGGCCTTCACATTTCCCCAGATTTTCTTGTAGCTCTTAATATTAAGTTTCCTCATAAGGGGTCGTCCTTAAATTACGCAAGGCTTAATTTCTTACGTTTTCTTACAAAGCGGGAGAGAGGGTCTATCTTTTTAACCTAATTTTCAATATGAGTAGCTAAAAAAACGTTGTTTCACCGCACACACGAAACCGAGTTAAATGAATTATATAAATCTTTAAAAGAATTTTAATAACCGAAAAGATGTACTGTAAAACATATTATCTACATAAGAAGGGTGGAGGGTGTTGGAATATAAAATCTTACGAATTTTTGTACTGGGGGAAGGAGAGGGTAATCCCCAAAATTACCCTTACTTAATTTAAGGACAGCCCCTAATCTATATATATGTTACAGTCAAAGCGTTAATTCAGCGAATGTATACATTCACTAGTCAATGTACGCACTCACTGATCCGATTGGCTAAAGTATTCTACTAGTGTTTACTAGTGGATGTATACATTTTCACCCTGACTTACAAGGGAAGATCCCGAACCCGGAAATTCAAAATTTTTTGAAACTTTATGAATTTGTAGGGAATTTCCTCCTGATTATAACGCAATTTTTGTTTGCTGCCCAAACTCATTCTGAGGGGGTGTAATTGACCCCTGAAAATCCGGTTATTTTCCGATTTTGTGTTATAACTCGTGAACTGTAAAATAATTTTTTTTACCAAATGATAGATCTAATTAAAAGAAGTAACTTTTGTCTTGAAACTTTTTTTCTATCTCTTACCGTTCGCGAGTTATAACACAGAATCGGAAAATATGCGATGTTTCAGGGGTTAATTTCACCCCCTTCGAGTGAATTTGGGCAGCAAACAAAAATTGCGTTGTAATCAGGAGGAAATCCCCTACATATTCACAGTGTTTCAGAATTTTTTGAATTTTTGGGTCCGGGATCTTCCTGACTTTTTTAGCATTTAAGATCGAAGACCATGCCCTGTCTTTCCTCGTGACTTTTTCGTGGATCTTTCCACATTCAACTGGTCAATTGTTTCGTCACGAAATCCTCTGACTCATTGCGAATGATTGTGGCGATGATGCCATGGGTAAATGAAACTGAAGGGCGCGAATGATATTATACTTGTCTTAAACTGTTTGATAACTTTTTACGTATACCTTCAAGCGCGAGAATCTTTACCTTTTTATGAGACGTCAGGCATAATGAAATTTATGCCTTAATTAACTATGGACAATATTTTTCTACACAGTTTATAAAAGTATCACATTTAATAATAAAAATAGTTCTTATGTTATCTTTTCGGCGTTTGTCTGTTTTGGGCGGTTCGTTTTTTAATAATGCGAAAAAGAGAATATAGAACATTTATAAATGTATCATTCAATACTTTCGTAAATATCTGCATCAGTGAAATAATTCTCGAGCTATAATTCTCGAAATAAGCAATGAATATGTGAAACAGGAAACACAAAAGACCTTCAGAGAACGGAAGAGCAAAGAGATAGTAAAAGACACGTAAGTGAAAGGCTATAATGAGATAAGGAAGGAAGACCAAGAGAAAATGGAATAATTCCAGTATAGCTCATAATAAATACGTCTACTGTGGTGAATAATACTCTTATGTACGAACAAAATGGTAGTTTATTAACCATCGATTATCTTCATTCTATCCCGCAACAAATTCTCTATAGATCGAGTTGTTAACAAACCAACTTAGAGGGTGATGCGGCTTAAAATAACTAAATTAAAAAAAAAAAGGGTAGTTTCTATTTTACACGGTTCAAGTGAATCCACAAGAATTCATTCATTACATGGACCTCAGTATGTGATTCAATCGATTATATCCATTCAGTTATAAATACTTTTCACATGCGCCATATCCTTCGTTCACTTCAACGAATAAAATAATCAGAATATCGTTTTTATTACAATTAGAAAATAAGTTTTGATAAAATTTTGTTTAATACCTATGAAGATAAATAAAAGTGGAAGGGAATGAGCAAAAACATGGAAACGTGTAAAAGGGAGAGAACTCGTGGTCATTTTTTTTAACGAGATTTCAAGGTCTAAATAGAACCCTGTAGTATTTATTTTTCGACATCCTTGTAGATTGTGGAAAAAAAAATTAAAACCGACTTCAAAAAAATAAAATTGCACTAAAAAGTAAAAAATAATTTTTTCCTTTATTTAATCTACGACTCTCATATTTTTTAAGTCGGCGCCAGATTTACACAGTGCAAATGATGAGGCACCGACTTAAAAAATATGAGAGTCGTAGATTAAATAAAGGAAAAAATTATTTTTTACTTTTTAGTGCAATTTTATTTTTTTGAAGTCGGTTTTAATTTTTTTTTAAATTGTTTTATTTTTAACTTTTTAGTTTTATATATATTGACACAACATGCTGAGGAGATATGCGTGTACGTACATAAAGTATTAATAATTAGGTGACAATAGTGTATATTATTAACTATAACTGGTAAAATATTGGGCCAATATTGATTCCGCGTAGGATGGGACCACCGGGACATCGCCATCTTTCGAATAAAAAAATGATTATCAAATTCGGTCAATATGCTGAGGAGTTATGAGGGGAAAAACATATAAATTATTATTAACTGTAACTGGTAAAATATTGGGCCAATATTGATTCCGCGTAGGATGGGACCAACGGGGCACCATCCTCTTTCGAATAAAAAAAAGATCATCAAAATCGGTCCATATGCTGAGGAGTTATGAGGGGACAAACATAAAAAAAAAAACATACATGCGGGTCGAATACATAACCTCCTCCTTTTTGAAGTCGGTTAAAAACAAATTCAGCGATCTTAACCCTTAACTGGTATACTGTTTTTGGTAAACGTGACTGGTATACTGGGGTCGTGGCAGACTCCAAATAAAAAAGGACACAGAAATTTGTAAAGTCGACACTAGATCAACCTCTATGAATATTTTCTTCTTAGGTAATGTATAAAATAATAGAAACGTAGAAAGTTAATTAGAAATTCAGTTTACCAGCTTAGACAGCCAAAAATTTTGCAGCGAACTTTCCGTGCTTGGGGTCATGAGCGACGCCAGGATACCAGTTAAGGGTTAATAATCATACCGTTCCTATCATTTAATTCAAACGTCGTTGAATTTGTTTTTTTTTTCACACTCTACAAGGATGTCGAAAAATAAATTTAGCGATCCACTGAAAAAAAATACCGATGACCACGAAATCTCGTAAAAAACGGCCATGAAAAAAAAAAATTATTTCTAGTGAAACTTTGAACAGAAATAGCGAAACTTTGTCCTGAGAAGTTTTTTCATACAACAATAAATAAGTCAGATATTTAGGTGATCCCATTTATCTGCTCCACCCTGTATACACTTATACAATATGCCTTGCTTTAAAAGCTCCCCTCTTATTCCTGTCTCTTTCACCCGTTTAGTTTCCCACTTCCTCTCGCGTTCCTTTCCATCGCCCTTGTTTTCCTCCCTCTGCCCTTCATTCCCCTAATTTTTTCTTTTCTCATGTGTCACGGGTAATCTCTATCCCTCATCCAGCCCTTCATTTTTCTTGCTCCATCTCCGCTTGTTACGTAGTCGATCCATTTTCCTTAATTTTACTTCGCCCATCGTAATCGTTTCCTTTAAACCCGAGTTTCCCTTCATTTTTCTCAGCCACCGTTTCGTCCACCTCTATTTTTCACCCGAGATTTGCCCTCCCTCTTGTATCCCACTCTCTGGCGCGACAGCCAGCGCTCTGTCCACAAAAATACAGGGCAGAGATCTCTCCTCGCTTCCTTTTTTTTCCCTCTTCGCCCAACGTGCTCGTCACTCCCAGTCCCCTTTCGCCTCCGGCCCTCCTCCTCCTCCCTTCCTTTTGTCAATTTCTATCTCCCTCCAGCCTCACCGCGAGTTATATACGGAGGTTTATTCAACCGTGACGTGAGTGAGGGTGTCGGCCCGGTAGTTCGACGACTGCCACAACAGAGAATCCTAGGTGTGTCACTAACCGGTGTGCACTTGGGTGCAATCCTACTACCACAGTTATTCCACCGGTTTTTTTTTTTTATCGTACACCGACTCTTTTGTATTCTACCGTTATAAAGGGGCACAATGTAGCACGCGACGGACTTGGTGATGCCTCGACCGAGAGCCAAGAAAACAGTCGATTTGCTAGCCCGCAGTCGCGCGTCGGTGGTTGATAGTAGTTTCACGATCATTTTACAGCTCTGTCTCTCCATCGATTGTCTGGATGATCCGGATTCTTCAGACTGGTTTCGAGCTTGTAAAGAAAATAAATACATATACGCGTCGAAGCCCGAAGGTATACACGCATCACGTAATTTGCTCGTCGTATTACATTGCTCGCAGTTTCGTTTCTGTATCGAGTTCATCGTTCCTTTGGTGTCTCGCCAGGGTTCGTTCTAGGGGGGCGCAAGCAGAGTGGCAAAATTAAAATCAATAAAAACCAATGAAGAAACTTTTTGAAAAGCGATAAAAAAAAGTAGGTAATACATGCTTGAATTTAGTTTTAAACTTCTGAATTGTTTTTAAATCACCCATATAATTACTATTATACTAGCAAAATGTGCGTAGCTATATTAATTATATTGTTATTCGACAAATACCTACGAAACATTTCACTCACTGGCAATAATTGTATTTTAAAATTATCATTTATAATTAAATATGAAGGGCGGCAAAAATCATTTTTGCCCAGAGTGTATTTCTTTCTCTTATTGTCATTCAGTGTAGAACTTTATGAGTTAAGCTGCTGTATAGATGTTGGTAAAGGGAGTGCACAGTTATAATGAATGGAATGCGATTTAAACTTTATTTCAGTATGTGAAATTCGAGCAGACTCTTGCAATATAGTAGATCATTTTATATATCTCGTAACTCACCTGCTTTTCGGTACACATTCAAGATATGAGTCCAATTGTTGCCTGTTAACGCTTCTATTTAAATTGAGGGGACTTTGCAGCGAGAAAGGGGCTAAACTCCAATTTGTGGAAAGCTAATAAAAGCAGTGTTAACCCTTCGTTGCACACTGTTGCAAATATGCAACACATTTTTTCTTTTTAATTTTTTGATTCTAACTAGCATGTAGTGTGATGTAACTACTTTAGCGTGAATGATACATATTCTAGTGTCTAAACATTTACATGGATCGCGTTAAACGCCGCAATTCCGTGGTTTTTAACCTTTAGAGGGCCGGGATTTTTTCATTGAAATTGTAAATTTTATTTACTTAAAATTTATGCATATATGCCACCCAAATGGCCGGCAAAATATCCAAATTCTTAGGTGGCCACTATAGTGGCCAGCCCGGCCCTCTAAAGGTTAAGTAATCATAATCGTAATGGCGGAAAAACTGGAAAAAATAAAAAATATATATATGTATTTATTATTTTTTCCTTATTAGTATCACTTGTACGAGCCTAAAAGTGTATTTTTTTTGTTCATAAATCGAAGAAGTTATGCAACAAATGGTTAACAAAATATGTTTAGACATGTTCAAGGTATTTTACCCACTTAAAATCTACATGTTAAGAGAGCGTTTAGTATTATTATTAAGCAAAAATATATTTTCTCTATGGTAGGGTGAATTTTCTAAATTTGTAGCTTGTAATTGGCTAGTTGTATAAAAATTTACTTATCTCATGTAAATAATCACATTAAACACCATTATTATGTTGTAAAAGGCGTGGATTAATATCTACATGGAAACATATCAGAAAACACCAATCTACACAACATATCAGAAAACACCAATCTACACAATTTTAGAAAAATTATAGTGGAATGTGCTTACTAAATCGTGCAATAGCCTCAAATTTCATCTGCTTGATCGTCAAATCCAGATATCTGTTCCTTGCGCCAATCTATTCAAATTGGTTGAAAGAGGAAGGAAGAAAAATTCCTTAAAGTTAGATAGCTTACGCTGAAACTGAACATAAAGTTTTAATTTTAGTTTTTATTTATAATACCTTTTTCGTGGATATAAAGTAAATTTATCTGAGGGGAAAATGTTACTTTTTCCTTCAAACGCTACAAATTTTCCAAACTTTCATTTTCACCCTTTAAATTAGGGTCAATTCCAGCGTAAACTATGTAGATTTGAGAAATTTTTCTTGTTTTTGCAATCAGATGACTGTACTTAATAGGTGCTACACGTCACGTCAACAGACGTTACATCGACGAAGGGGTTTAACAAGATTACACAATAATTAATAAATAATAAGAAGAATCAACATAAAAAAAATCTGCAAGTTTAAAGATGCCTCCTTATATCCCAAAAAAGTTTAATCCAATATTAGCAATAGTTTTTTCACAAAAAATTCATAAATATCAGTTACTTTTGAGGCTGTTACACGAGAACCCCCTTAAATCATTTTCTAATCCTTCTGATTTTTCCTCGTCTGCTTTAGAAAATTCTCTAGACCTCGTCTCTTTAAATAAAACCTCAATTACACTTTCTATACCCTGCGTTACTCTTAACTCTTCTTCATCCAAATAGTGTTGGCAATAAATAAGTGGTTATAGCCTGTAATTTAAGACGTAAATATGTATGTATGTGACAGCAGGCATGTATTCGGAATAGCCACATCGACGCGAAATAGTGAAGTCTACACGCTAGGCTTGTTTCATGTTACAGCACCTCTTGAATCTAATGTAAGTGATACTGTAAATGTAATCGTTCATATTTCTTTTAAAAAGCTTCACATTCCATAATTCATCGCGTGTAATATCATCCGACTCACGTGTACTAAATTTTGTGTATTCGTAAAAGATGATTTGTTATAAAATATCACGCATTCATTTTTAATCAAGCTAAAATAGGCATAGTAGCTTTTGGTCTAGGTGTAATTTAAGCGAAGCCGGAGCAAAACTTTTTGCTAATCGGTAACTTTAAATATAATGGCCATAACTTGTGGCAGCCGGTTCGTCTGGCACTCAATCGAATCGGCAGACCCTCCGCTTTAAAATGATCTTCAGATTGTGATGTTGCTGTCATCCCTTAATTAACGAAATGTTAACCAACTCGAAAATCAAAATAGGCATTTTCAAGAGGAAAGACTAATCTTTCTATTGTTTTTTTGTTGAACGTTCTACGATGATTACTTCGCATTCTAGAAGCAATTAAAGTCAAAAGCACGGTTTTCGCTTCAAAGTTGAATAAGTCGGCCACAAAAAATCGCACAACAGCCAATGAGCACTGATTTTACGCGGGGAAGTAGTCGCTTTCCAGTGGTATAAATGTAACCAGTCTAAAAAATTTCATTCGCCCCGTGGAACATCACAAAGTAGAACAAAATTTTTTGAATTGACAAAAAGTCCTCTTTGTATCGCCATAACTTTGCCGAAAAGCAATACAGCTGAAATCCGAAGAAAAAAAACTGCTAAAAGTAGAGATTCCACACTTTCAAACGGTATTTTGAAGATATTTTCACCGGAGTTATAACCATTTCAACTTTCCCCCATTTTCGGGTTCGTATAGGTGATCCCTTAATTTTTTTTTGTTGAGTAATGTATTAAAATTATAAATAAATTTTAGGAATGAAAAGTCTCGTGTTTGAAGTAGAAACATAAAATTGATTGTTACATATTTTAGCAGTAGAAGGGTTTAATCAGTTTCACGGTTCATGGACCAGCTTGAAAGCTGTGTTTTGTGTCCAGGGCTGCATCCATGGTAACGAGCTTGGCTCCACGCAGTCTGTGCACCCTTGCTTTACCCTCGTTTCGTCCTCGTCTCACCCCCGTTCCGTCCTCGTCTGGCTGTACACGGCTTGGTGTGTGCCTGTTCGCATCCCCTCGTATCTATTGGGCCACGTCGTCAGGGGCCGTAACCTCCCCTAACCTTCGATTCTCCTTGAAACGATTCCAAGCGGAAACGTTCCGAAACCACTCCGTAATCATCCACTTTGTACTCGCGAAGCTACCAGTATTCTCGAACCTCCCTCTCGCGTCTGTATGCCTTTGTCTTCACGAGAATTTCGGGACAAAGCCTTTGAAGATTTTGATTTAATAATTGCGGTGTAAAGCTGGTTAATTAATGCCGAAGGCTTATATTCGGCGAGCAACTAACACGCGTGGATCTAGCGATGTGGGCAAATGTTCGCTATTCGGCGATTGTCAAATGTTTGTGCGAGCTTCTGTGCAAATGCTCGCGGTTCCCAATCACGAATCGAGTCGATTCTGATTTGCCGAATAGTGATATATGCGATATTGGTCCCAACTATCGGTAATGCTTATCGATATATATTTTTTCGTTCAATATCGATGCATGAAATATATTGTTCAAAAAGTATCGATACGAAGATCGTATCAATTTACCAATTAAAAAATAAGCTACATGGGTATATTCAAGAGAATATCATTTTGGATTAAAAAGAATTTTCTAAGATATCAATTTTTATATTGTACCATTATTGAAATTATTTTATTTAAATTAAGATTCAAAGTATTAAAATGAAAGCAAGTAATTTACTTTCTCAATTCTTATTTATAAAGGAAACCAGAATTTATATTTTAATAAGGAACATCATGGGCATCATTCGATATAAGAGTATGAAAAATAATTACTGAATTTTCTTACACGTAGTAACTTGAAAATTATTAGCTTGAATTGGGTGGAAGGAAAGAGTGCTGCAGTAGAAGTATATTGTAAATTTAATCTTCATGAGTTCATATTTCCTACAGAAAATTACTAAATGAAATAGATTTATAATTTATATTTTGCACGGATTTAGTTATTTTAGTTTTTTTTTTTTAATTTGGTTTTGTATGGGGCATATTTTATTTCGTTATATTTTTGTGGTTCCATAAATTTAAATGAACTGAAAAATTGCACAGATTTGTACGGATTTTAATTATTTTAGTTTTGCTTTATTTATTTGGTTTTGTATAGATAGAGTATATTTTATTTTGTTATATTTTTGTAATTCCACAAATATTTAAAATAAGTATAAATATTTTTTACTGTTCAAATTATATATTTTTTTTAAAAAATCGAAAATCCATTTAACCGATTTTTTGGAATACTGAAATTCAAAAACCGGTTTTTGTATAAACCCCTATACGCGAATACTTTGGCGAATAGTTTGCCAAGTGCCGAATGTGCGGTTCCGCTTTGACGTGTATATGTTCGATGTAGTTTGACAGTTTGTTAAAGAAAATACCCAAGATAAACTAAGTTCGTATTACATTATTATTGACATGAGTTTGACTATGCCTAAAAGTAGCTTCAATGAACAATAAGTACCTATCGTACGTATGCATTAAATCTGAAATGCTTTACCCTTCAGTGCCTCAGTGCACTTTTGTGGTATAGACTACAAAATATAAAACATAAATTAATACAGTACTAATTTTTTACATTCTTTCGTGGTAATATTACTCTAAGCGGTTTCTTTTGTAGAACGAAGATCCTCAAAAACGCTCGTGTTATGCTCGTATTTCTCTGTTTAATTCACGGAGTTCCTACTGCATTTAGGTCAACTGGTTGCGGTGGCCATGACAGCAGGGCAATATATTTTTTCTTAAATTTTTTTTATTACCTTGGCAATGTATTTGGAGCCGTTACCTTGTTTAAAAATGAGATTCTCGTTAATACTCTTGCGTGTACAAGGCAGCTTCGTACCGTTCAGTGTAGATATACAGGGTGTATGGTACAATCAGCTGACGAGTTCTCATCAAAACATATAAAAGGCATAGAATATACGTTCTTAAATAGTCACAATAGTTTCCTAGAAAAATAAGCACGACACAATGACGCTATGGAATTCGTTAAATAATTTTACCACGATTCATAGCGGTGACTTTGATATGCATTTACTTTACAAACTAACAGTACTGTAATACAGTAACCATACAGTTCGTAATAGTTTTACAAGTTATAAGAATTATTTTATATAGAAACTACACATGGAAAGTGTTAATTATCGACGTTGTAAGCAAAGCTGTATTATTCGTATTAAATTCTTACGAATTAATATATTGTTTTAATTGTTCAAAATTTGTTATCTGCTTGATGTAAACACTTGCTGCACTATAGCCTCATAAATAAAAATTGACAGGTAAAAACGCACCAAAGTCCTAGAAAAGAAATGTCTTCCACGCATTCAAGTGTACATAAAGTGATTTTATATTCAGAGCCACTTGTTTTCAAAAGCCGAGCGAAAAATAAAAAGAATATCACGTTGTTCTTTTGCTCTTTCACTGTAGGTGGTACCACGATTTACCAGACACCCTGTATAGTTAAAACGGCCATAAGACCCCATCAATACGACGTATCGGTCCTGGCCTGTTACGAGAGGAGCATGCCCAATGGGCATTGCCCATACGATTACGCTTCCGTCGCCGTGTTTTATGGTCGTGAAAGTTGCATCGAGGTTTTAGATCATCGCCAATAAGACGCCCGATACATCGCATTCGGTCAGAGGAGACGTGATTAAATTTTGATTACTTAATTAGATTACATTGAATAGGCGTTTATATGCTTGAGGACAAATAATTTACATTCATCGATATTTGAAACTGAACGATGAATTCTTACGTGGCATTTGTACTCCCACGAGGTAGATTGTCCAATTGCTCAACGCAGACATTGTTTCTGCTTTTAAAATACGTTGTTAAGAGCATCATTTGTTTACGTATAAATTAAATAAAACAGGTAGGCAATATGTGCCGGTGATTATGAAAGGGTGTAAGTGAAAAAAAATCGAGACTTCTCTTATTTTATATAGTATTGGTTTATATTTCAATATTATGAAAGAATTGTTGCAAAATAGCCATCAAGTAAGCGATGACACGATAGTGTCAAGTGGAAGTTTAAATATTTCGAAACAAAAGTACATGGCTTACACCACTTTCATGCTGCAGAATATAATAATAAACATAAAACTGATTGCACGGATATTTAATCTCTCAATCTTCAAAAGCTCTAGATGCCTAAAACACGAACTTGCTTGTTCCGTGATTCAAGAAGTCTGTTTGATACTCCTGACACTTGTATGTATTCATTAACAGTAGTTCTTAGGCGCAGTTCGATCACCGTCAAACGCATCCTCGTGTTGCAAAGTAATTCCGCACCGCAGGCGGCGCAGAAATGTGAAACGCATCAACAGGGGCTGCGGGTTCGTTATATCCGTGCTGCGCGCCGAGTAAAACGACTGGAATTTACCGCAGCCGCGCGCAGGTTTTGCACGCATTTGCTTGGAGAAAATACGAGAGAACAAGAGGAACGGGCGTGAACATTGACGAGATGGAAACGCAAGAACCGAAGGAGCAAGATTAAACGGAAGGCGGAACAGACGTAAAAACGGCGAAGGAAATGAGACAGCGGTTGGGGTCAGAGGGAGAGGAAAAAAGTAATACAGCAAAAGAGGGGCGTGGCGATGAGTAAGAGAGAAAGAGACGCGTACCCGCGCGCGTCGCGTCGTGCGTGAGCTCGCAAGATGATGTCACTATGCGCAGTCGGCACGAGTGCACGTGACGTTGTCACTTAATTTTAGACGACGCTCTTTCATTTAGCTTTACGATATTCCTCAAGCCAGTCAAGAACACCATTCACGTATTAACGCCAAATCACTATAATTTCATTGGCAGAAGGAAAATATAAATATTTTTTCTAACTGACTGATTTAAATTTAATTTTAAGTCTACCACGTAATTTACTTAAAAACTTTAAACTTTAACCTGCTTACTGCAGGTGTTTTTTTTTATTTAAAAACATTACTCTCGCATGCCGATTCAAAATGTAATTTCGTAAATTCATATGATTCATTGCGTTTCGAAGCATATGTATAATTTTCCACGAGGAACATCTGTGCATACAAATGTACATTCACAGACAGGCTTTTGAATGACAAAACTGTTTTACAGCTACTGCGCAATCCTTCAGTTTTATAAACGAACGCCGTCTGTCTCTTTAAAGTTTAACTAACACTAGGGTAGATGTTCCAGTTACTGGCAATGTCCCTATTACTACCACTTTATTTATTTTACTTAATAAAAACGTCACGTATAAAGAATAGTGCACAAAAAACTTTATTATTAAATTGGGACTGTTCTTATTATTATTATCGTACACTAGTCTTTATACGTTACGTTTTTATTAAGTAAAATAAATAAAGTGGTAGTAATAGAGACACTGGCAGTAATTGGGACATTTACCCTACCATATTTTAATCGTGACTGAAAGTGGAAGTCCCCATTAAAGCCTTTCCACACGAAACACTTGCTTGGCTGTATTTTGCGTCCATCACACCTTTCGCATCTTTTTTCTAGCTTCTTTATATTAGCACTGTCTCTCTCTCAAGTGGATATATCCGAGATATCAGCTACAGGTGTATTTAAAAAATTTGTATGAAGAAGCCCTTAGCAACCATGTCGCCTTCATTGACTACAGTAATTTCCGCCTGTGTGCGTGCCAACGTCCCTCCGTTCTATGCGCGCGGACCGTCCCCGGGGATTTCCCACCACTGGCTTGCTTACTCTGTACACGTGACTGTTCGTCCACGGGAAGCTGGTGCACCGTCAGCCGAGAGCAATACAGTCGGCGCGGCGCACAACGTGGCAAACTGCACTTTTTGTGTCAAAATCGTGGAACTTTTGATAGAAATAAGATAGAGCGATGAATCTTTTTCGAGGTTATAGCTACGATGTTGTAGAATAAGGGAAAAATATTGAGGCACCATGGCAAACAAGTTTGGACCTTGAAAATATTTGTCAAAGTTGACATTTTCGAAGAAAATTGCAGTTTTTCCGTTATAATTAGGGTTGCCATATGTCCCGTATTTCACTGTTCCCGTGACCGTATTTCACTAGTGCTCACAGAGTAAAATAAACCTTTACCTACCCACTTTTTTCATGTTTTATTAATTTAGCACTTAAACGTTTCGTATCAATGCTTGGCAATTATGGCAACCCTAGTTATAATGTGTGGTTTCAGTTTTTTCTTGACTTGTTATACATCATTTCCTATAGATTTTAACGCGCGTAATTCAAATATAGCCGCAGAATTTACCTTGCCCTTCAGGATTTTTTGACATGGATTTTCAAAGTCAAATAATAAGACACTAATAATAACAAAAATAATAATATTAATATAATATATATATTGTATTTATATTAATATTTTGTGCTACTAGGTTATATACAAAAATTAAAGCTTTTTTTTGAAAAACAGTGTTTCATCCCAGTTTATAAACATTGATATATTAAAATAAAGACTTAAAAGAGGTGGTCATTTTTTAAAGTTTTTCTAAAATTCAGTAAGTCGTTAAAAGGTCAATATCTAAAACCTAGCTAATTCAATTTAGATATTAATTAATGGACACAAGAGAATCAATAGCAAACACGAGTAGGTCCATGAAAGAGACAAAAAATAGTTTTTGTTACAAGAGTTCTTGTCATACTTACGTAGAAACGTGTCAGAAGAATTCACTAAAGAAACACTTAATTCTGATTAACAAACAGCAGGTGGAATTACCACAGAAAGGGACTAGCCTTTATCATTTGAACGTGTCAAATATGTATTGGCAACATAACAAAAACTAGATAGTCTTAACTCTTATTATTTGAACTATTTCGATTATTATTTATGCACAACTTACTACAAATTTGGTGCCATATTTTTTAACAGATAATATAAATACCAATTGTATTATTTATCTTGGAGATAATCGAAGATAGGGAAGATTTCGTGAAACATTAGTGTAGCTGGTCGGAATTTCCAATGACATTTTGGCTAAAGAAAATCGAATAACATGTTCCTTTTACTTGCGAGTAGGTATTCATAAGCGAGTTATAATTCTGTGTTTATTCACAGGCGTATCGTTAAGAACGTGTGTTGTAATGGTCTTAAACGGCTGCTGCATCAGATCTCAAATGACTCCTCGACGACAATTCGTCGAAGCTTAAGTGCTTGATAACAACTAATAATTCTTTCAAATTTAAAGGGTGTCTGCGGTTTTTCAGCCTGCTCGGTTGTATCCGATTTATTCGTAACTTTAAAATTGAATTCTTTTCCAGACAACTTTTCTTACTTTTCACGTATACCCATACACATTTCTATGTTTATCCGTTAAAAGAGAAAAGAATAAGTACCTTACGCATTTGTACGACGTTTCTGTAGTAAACAGTATTTCAATTCTTAATTATTATATGTTTAAAGTGCACAGTTTACTCTGCTAAAGAGTGTTACAATTTCGCATTAAGTTGTTTGTATTCAAACTTATTTAAAACGAAAAGTAACCAATTAAATAAAATTTGACGTAGTCTAACAAATACTCAAAGATTTGAATTCACACTGTGAATAAATTGTAAATTTTCAGAGCAAGGTCTTCCACTTCTAAAAATTTCTAAGAAAGTGTGACATCTATTAAAAAACAAGTGCCCAAGTCTCGCTTCAATTTATTTATTTCTGTAATACCACGACCGCACTAAGAAAATCCTGTTCTTCGTTTTGAGAAGATTATCGGATAGAAGATGCGGAACCATATTTCGTTTGAAACTCTGCGTATCAGGCTTACTACGATCGTTACTACACTTTCCTATGAGCTAGCATTTCACCCAAACTTTGCTAATTACCATCCTTGGTTACCCAACAGTAGAACTTGCGTTTCGCTATTATTATCGTAAATCTATATCAGCACACGCTATTTATCCTAATGTTTGTTGTTTCTGGCTGTCCGCTTTAATCTTCCAACCACCTACTTTCTCTAATCTCTCTGGCTCATGAGAATTTTATGTTATCCGTAGAATCAGATATTAGCTCATTCCAGGCTTTTCTTCTAAGCGAATCTAGAAATTACATTGACAGAATGAGCTTGCATCTTCTTTGTTGCTGGCTAATGATTTTTATCCAACTAGAGAGGTTTCCATAGATGGATTAGAAAGTTGATGTAAGTGAAACTATTCTACCATCACGTAAAACTAGAATACTAAACCAGTATCATATGAGGCCAGAATTAATGATTCGTCAGCATTATTTGCTCATATTAATCTTTTTTTTTTATTTGAATTTGTTAAATCGATCTTTCACGGTTTGAGCGGAGAATTGACGCCGATTGCAAATGTGTTTCTTCTTTCTTTTCCGTTTAGATTAGTTTCGAATATATATTCTGGCATTGTTCATTTTTATTATTCAAACTCAAGTTCGAAGTAATAGAAGTTTAACTGTGCGAGATATATTTCAGACAGATGATACTATTGATCTTTGAGATTGCTCTTACTGCTGTCAGTTACAGTTGGCACGATTCACACTTTTGAACAGTAACATTTATGTGAAAAAAAATATATATGATGAATCAACGATTTTGAATCAGTACCTAATATATTTTGCTTAAATGGGAGGTTAATTACCTGATACATTTAAGGGGAAAAAATTTTATACTGGTCTGCATAAAGCGATCTTGATTTAGTAAATTAAAATAATAGATTATTAAGTTTCTTTATTAGTAGAAATGTTTGAAATACCATTCTTCATATTTCAACAACAGCAACATATTTTAGAACACTAGTGCTCGCCTGGGGTCTCACAAATATGTATATTTTCCTTAAAATAATGATGGTTGTACATGTATTTTACGGTCTGAAAAAATATTCATATTTCTGGTAACATTAAAGAAATATTTTATCTTTTCTGTTAGCAAATTATACAACAGCTAAGTATATTTTAAAAAAATGAGTAATAACCTACGCTGAAATAAGAGTTTTATCAATTTAACGCCATTTCTTTAATTTTAATTAAGAGGCACCTTAATTTCATTTACAATTATTTGACCAGCGTAAAATATGCAGACTTATTTACCTGTAACAATAAATTGACAGCTACAAATTTTATTTTTGGCAACAAAAGTCACCATTAGGCATTTCTTTTATTAGAAAATGTATCAGCATAGAAAATATTCTGCTATTTCTTGCCAAAATATACACTGCTTAAAAAGGGATTATTTTCTCTTTGTCGTTTCATGTATAAAAAAAAATATTACAGTCGCCTGGTATGTAGGTTAAAAATAATATCTACAATATTATAACGCAGCAATGAACGTTACAAAGCACTGGTATTTTATTTTTGTGAAATGTAAAAGATTCTCTACTAATATCTCACATTTAAAGATAATAATCAGAACGTCATGCAGCACGGAAATTATTGAAGTTGCTGCTTATAAACTACGGAAATTGTGCGCTTTCTGTCACTGATCTGAAAACGTATCGCCAGAAGTTGGATAGAAGGGCGACAGAAAAGGAAGATGTTGTACTGCAGTTGGTTGTAAGTTCTTTCTCGTTAGCTGGTCCGGCGAAGGTCAGTGCCCGTATAACGAGCACAAGCCTATAACCCCTACGAAATCACCCATAAAGATTGCTTTTCTTTCCAACCTCATTAGAATATTATTTTATCGACGTTGGGAGGTTGATATCGGAATATACAGGGTTCGGCGGAAAGGATGCCACAAGCGGGCAAGTGTAGAATGAAATTTGTTGATGGATCAGCAAAATTGATTTAAATACAAATTTTCAGCTCCAATAAAAGATAAAAAATTCTATTCGTTAACGGGCAAAGATAAAGTATCTTTTATTTGATACGTTATTTAAATATTTTTTTATTTAGATAATGCCCAACTCTGTTCCGAGGCATAATTTTCCAGAAAATTGGGTTTAGAGATGTGAAAATCGGTTCCGCCTTCGAGTCGATCTTTTCGAAATCAAATTCCATTTGAAGAAAGTTGTTCTGCATTTTTGGGTAATTGTACCGTATTTACTGATAAATTTTGCTCCTTTCTAGTCGGGTTCATGCGCACATAGCGATTTTTCCATATCGATTTTCTCGGAAACTCAGCCTTGGATGTAAAATTTTTATTCTAGACGTACAAAATTAGCAATAACCCGGGAACAAGACCAATTTTATTTAGGTTTTTACATGTTTTTATGATCTTTTTTCATTATTTTTAATTGAAGAATTTATCCGTAAAGTGGGTCCCACATATTGTGGAACACTCTGTATATGGTTTTATTAAAAAACCTCGACAATCTTCTTGTCTCCTTAACACCCCTCTGAACAAGAAAGCAAATGAAATCGAAAAGTGGCCCTTCTAAAACATTTCCACTTCGCCTAATACCCTTGACATTTTTTGGCGACACCAATATTTTTGAAAATATTCAGTCGTAACGTTTTAAGTGTCTCGCACTGTAAGTATGCATTTATGGTGTCCTAGTGGCGTACACACCCTTTTACAACATCTTGAACGATGACGCAACATTGAAATGTCAGTGATGCCTTTACGCTTTATAATGTCGTTACATGATAATATGCGCTTACGAGTTTCGCATTCAGTCCTAGGTACGACTGCATTGTCAAATATTCAAACGCCATGCTTTTGCTCGCGTTGGAATGCGGTAGCTTAAAGTCAAAATTAAAATTGGCCATCATCGAGGCTTTGTGTTTTTACTTCTTCAAATAATTGATTTAAAATTTAGATTAGATTTTCTTCTCCACGATTTTGGAATTACTTGATTATTTAAAATATAGCGTATCAAGCTCTCATATTCGAACTAATAAATCGGGTACTACATAGAAAGTTTGGAGCTACTTGAACTATTGCTTGAATGACCAAGTGTATATTTCATTCGATAAATTGATTCTTCTTTAATTCGAATTTCGTGCTTCTTGAATGCTTCGAGTGCTTTCGAAACTTATGTAAATTGATTTAAGATTTGTGTACAACTTAAAAGTATTTCTACGTGTGCTATGGTAAATTTGATGATTTTTAAAGTTATCAATACTTAAAAATTATATAAATTGCATTCCGAGATCTTATTAAATCAGCCCTGGTACCTATGTAGAGAATGTTTTGTTTGATTCTATTTAGGCGTTCATTAATTAGCGCGGTTAATTGCAAAAGTGAGCTGCGAAAATGGGAGAAGCTGCGTTGAGTCTCACGGCCCTTCTCTTCCTCCCGATAATTTCGTTAAATAAATTGGAGAAACTGCGTGCCAAATACATATTTTTTTAATTGACCGAAAAACCATGAAATGATTGTTATGATTCTATCATACTCGACACAGAAAACTCAACTACAGTTACTCACAAAAGTATGCACCCACCCGATATGTATAACATATTTTACTTACTCAAGTAACATTAAATTCAGAATTGTGCATTATAATTTATATTGGTATAAACCTTGATTAATATATTCTAGTTAGTATCATCTATCAAAGAAATTTTGCTGCAAGAATGGAACAAGATAAGTCCGAATTTCACGGGAAATTAGATTAGGTACAGCTTACAATAAAATCGCAGGAATATTAGAATAATATTAACTTATTCTAATTACGTTGTATAAATTAAATTTTGAATTTGATCGAATATTTTCTGCACGATCTTTACTACTTTCACGGATAAGAATACTTTTCTAAATAAACCGTGTACAACTTTTCCATTAAATGCACCCAAGATAAAAGTATATTAATCAAGGTTTATATTAATGTGAATTAAAATTACAAATCCTTGCTTTGAAGTCGATTTAATGTGTAAAATATGTTACATATAGGGTGAACGGATACTTTTGTGAGTAACTGTATATGTTTTATACTCCCGTATTTGTGCAACTAATTTATAGTAGGTAAATAACAACTGCCAGTTCAGAAACTATGAAAGTTAAAATGAAAAACTAAATGTTTAATCGTATCGAATATTTGTATCAATGAAATTTTTGCTCCGGAAGAATCAACGCCCGAAGGTCAAAAGGAACATTCTATTCTTGTTGAAAACGTGCATCCGGACCGTGCGGAAGCGGCATTTCCTTAATTGTGACCCAACTTCCAAGAATAATTTGCCGTGGAACTATTTCATTCTTAGTTTCCCGTTTACTATGTACTTGCAACACAGCTCACGTCCATCATAGTTAGTAATGAATTCCACTCATGGAATTTCGTTGTGCCAAATATGGTTCATAGTTCCAGAATTGAATCTAGAATCTAATAATAATTTACCATTCGCCTTTCATGCGAATCTCGATTATTTTACGACGAACTTCACAGTAAGAATATGTAATTTACATTTTCTGTGTAACTTCGTGAATTTGGCAATGTAGGTACCTATAGAATATCTGCCAATATCACAAATCTATTAATTTTATTGTATTTATTTGAGGGAAGAAACAAATATTTTATTCGATTTTTAGTTGTTTTATACAGTATTTGATTTCTGTACGATATGTGTAATAATTTATAATATTGTTGTAATATTATAATATAAATTATAATATTATTACACATATTATACAGAAAATAATGATTAGCTTTACCCCGGATGATTAGCCAGATGGATTATAAACCATACTAGCTTCTATATATAATGAAATGTTTTATAATAATTGACTTCGAAAATATCACAAAAATTTCATTATTTATTATTCCACTGAATTATTAATTAACCCTCATCAATTTTAACGAATATTTATCATCTAAATTAAATAATGTCTTGAGTCTCAAATGAAAGTCGGAAATCGCTTTTGAAGTGAGATTTTAATCTGCTGTGAATCAGCAACTTGCTAAGTTCAAAAAATACCGAAAGGACTGCTGACTTCGATAATCTTAAAATCGAAAAGTTAATAAATTCATTAATACTTATATTTAATGTCATTTCAACTGGTAGAATTTGACACTGCCAGTTAAACAATATCTTCGTAGGTACTACATCTGTTCCCATAATTTAAAAGAGATACATAATTTTGGAGTGATATAATAAGCTAAGTCTAACCTACCCTGCACAGCTTTCATACAGTCTTTAATAAACAATTATGAAATGATTAAAAGATTTCTTTACATTTAACATTTTCACTTTTTCATTACAATCCATATAACACTAATTTATTAAAAAAATTGCATTGTTTACAACAATTATACCTGGATGTTTCTGTTGATTTCTATTAGTTTTCTATGCTTCGTCTAACTGAAACAAACATTGCCACTATTCTTATAGAACCACTTGAAACGTAGTAGTTTAAACAAAATTCTAATACATTGCACATGGTACCAAGTAGGTAATCAGTTAAAAATTAGTGGTCCCTTTAATTCCTTTGAGTTATCTACACAGAGAGCGGTCTACTTTAAAAAAAAGTATATATATACACAGCAGCTTCACCCATCTATTTTTGTCCCTCTCCCTACGCATTATTAATAGAAGGCAATAATACGGAGAGGGGAGAACAGAACTGTGCACGTATGCACTCGATTTAGTTAGGAGGTTTGTTGAACTTGCCTTTTAGTGCGTAATTGCGTTCAGGTATATACTGTATTGCCACAAATGGGATCCAATGTAGCCAGTGGCCACGTCGCGGTCGATGATGGTGACCAGCCCAAGGAATCCATAACTTCAACTTCGAATTACCTTCGAATTCATTATTTCTTTCCAGAAGCTCATCAACAGACTACGCGCATCTGTCACTTTTTCCATATAATTTCGATATTCTACGATAATTTTCGAAGAAAATTAATTTTTTAAAAATTTATCCTGACTACCCTTTTTTTTTTCAAGAATTCTTTATCGAAAACTATAAACCTTTAAATTAAACTTTCTCTCGATATCATTCACGGTTTCGCAGATATTCACCTCACAATTTCATTGAGGGGGTGTTTCCACCCCCCGTACCATTTCGTTGCCGAAACAAAAATGATCTACGTTATTAGCATCATTTGAACTACACCTCTGCAGGAATTTGTTTGAATTTTCGAGTTGCCGAACATCCATTGTGAGTGAAAATTTAGTTCTCTTATTTAATGAAAAACGTTGGGTGTATGTACTTCCTAATGTATTAGAAAATGTGACGAAAGTGGAAAATGCAAGTGGTAATAGTGAACAAATTAAGGTATTGGTTCTTTTTCAAATTTTCGTTATAATGAGGAAGTGAGCGTTTCTGCTAGATAGGTGTTAAGATGAACAGACTGAAGCATGGATTAGTTGGAGTTGGATTATTACGTAGGACGGTATACGTCACGTTAGTAAAAAGAAAACTCGATGCTAGTGCGAAAGGGCACTAATATCATGCATATAATTAAACGCGTTTGTATCGTCCGCTCAGTGTGGATGATGCGTTGTTGCTAATTTGAATAAAATCTTATTTTAAAAATATTCCCGTCACTCTTTCATATGCAGAGTATGTAACGACAAAAATAAATGTAGGTATATATGTATATACTTTTTATTATCAATATAATTTAGTATTATGTATATTATATATATTTTAGTATTGTATATATTAGTATTAATATATTTCTTCTTCGAAACAAATAAATTTCATTTAAGAAAAGTGAGATCAGGTAGATGTTTTCTATAACATTAAACTCTTTCCTCTGCACTCTACACTTTTATTCTTATCTTCAACTAAACAGGAGTTAGGCAAACCATTTCAGTTGCGCGCCGCACCCTGTATAATACGAAATTATATTACTTCCATAAATTTTCATTCACTCTGGGCTACGCTGTACGTTTGAATTCAATTAAATACGAACTCGTGCCCCGAGATTATTCCGCCAGTATTTATTAACCCTTACACATCTGTAATGTTTGGTAATTACCAAAGGGTTTGATTATAATCAACGACGAAAATTCAAGTGAGTGGAACAGTGTGGGAAGCATGCTCTCTTCAAATACATCGCTTTATTTCATATCACTTAGTTCTCATGCTGAAATTCTGTGGAAATGAAAAAATAATCATTGATTGTGTTTAAAGTATTTATTGAAGCAACATTTCTCTGGTGGACTGGCAAACGAGTATAAATCAGAATTATAAATTTTGCAGAAAGGCACTTAGAATATTTAAAGTGCTATGCAAGATCAGGTGTTAAATTTTGGACGTAAAAGTTGATAATTAATATGTTAAAAGAAACTTTTAAGCTCGAGGTAAAAGTTTGTTATGTGCCACGAATTGAGGGTTGTGATGAATTAAGGGGGTACTCCACTGTGAACGGTCGAAAACTTAAGCTATTTTTAAAGATTTCTTTCTCAGTAAATACAACTTATAATGAAATAAATCTTTTTGGTATTTATTAAGCTACTCTTATATTAATACCAAAAAAATTAAAAAGAATATTTTTAATTTGTTTTACTTGTATTTTTACTGCGTCAATATGGCATCTAAACAAAAATGGCATGTTCGTGGTGCAGGTGATTCTCCGGCTTAGGCTTATCTGAAATAAAAAATCCGAAAAGATTCTTAATCTGTATGAGTGTCGCTATCGTCCGTAGCTCAATTACCAATTTTTGTTGAGAAATAACAAAATGGCGCCGGTTTGAAAAAAAAATTCTCCAAAATGGTGCTTTCTCGAATGATCCCTCAGAAAAATCTCAGTTATTTTTCGATAAAAATTGTTAATTGAGCTACGGGCGATAGCGACACTCATACAGATTAAGAATCTTTTCGGATTTTTTATTTCAGATAAACCTAAGTCGGGAAATCACCTGCACCACGAACATACTATTTTTGTTTAGATGCCATATTGACGTTGTAAAAAAAACAAGTAAAACAAATTAAAAATATTCTTTTTATTTTTTTGGTATTAATATAAGAGTAGTTTAATAAATACCAAAAAGATTTATTTCATTATAAGTTGTATTTACTGAGAAAGAAATCTTTAAAAATTACTTAATTTTTCGACCGTTCACAGTGGAGTACCCCCTTAAGACAGAATTATGTTTGACTTTTGTATCTTATACAAAAAGAAGATTACTCTACGAGATCTTCATTTGTCAGCATTAGGTAATACTAATTGGAGCAGCACTGCGAAGTAAAAATTATTAATACTTAGAGATATAAACGATGCCTGGCGGATGTTAAATTACGTTTTAAATTAGATTTCGCAGATTTATAATTAGGACGTAAATAAGTTCGTTTAATATCAGACCTTTCTAGTGTTTAAAAAATATTTCAGATTCAGTTTGCAATTCACAGGGAGCAGAAATCTGAATAAACTTATTTCTGACGATACAAAAATATTTATGGTTGTTTTTTTTTAAATAATTTCAAATGGAAATTACTCTAGTTAAGGGAATTTCAAAAGACCTTTAACTGAAAAATGTTTTGTGTCCTTCTAATCGTCCACCCTGCACAATAGTGATAACTTATACTGCAGTTATTTATAATATTTAATAATATTTATTTCGTGACCTTCACATTTACATACATAATAGGCACATTAAGAAAATCATATTCAAACTTGTACCTACTTTAATTTCACCGAATGTATCAAAATGTTAATACGAGTAATGTTAGGGTTAGTTTTAAAAATAGAGGATTCCTAGGTCGCCGAACCTTGCACTTTACACACTGCTATCTTTTCCTACACCACGTTGTCATATTATCGTGCACTGTACCTATAGTAACAATTTATTACAGCTAATATACCTAGAACGTTATAACTTTATTTGATTATGTTATATCTGAATGGTAGTGATCAATCACGGTTCCAGTATTTTTTATTTCATTTTAATAAATAATCAAAGGTAGAATTTTCTATACCTAATATGTGTAGGTTGATATTCTTTATAATTTTCAAGGGTTTAAATCTCCGAGCACACGAGGATTCCCAAAATCTGTGCATTTTATTTAAATATCCATCTCAGATTTATATACATACATAAATGTCCCCGATGGACGTTTATGACATTTTTCTCGTTCCACGATGCAGTCGTGACGAACAAGAATTCGTAATCAATTGAACCCGATTAATCTCACGACCCTTTAAGAATATTTATGGCGTGTCATCCACCCATAATAAAGGGTGGGGGGGGGATGAGTTGGGGTAAAGAGGAGGAAGGGCCGTGTGGGCGTGCGTTACGAAAGCCCAGAGGGTTTTCTATCGTTGCTTCAAGTACTCCAACTGATTCTCAATTGTGTTCCCGGTGGTAGATCTGTCCATGTAATGGCGCATCCATGCCATCGTCTGCGCGAGTATATACGTCAGAATGAACGACACGCGCGCGTGTTGGTTGGCCACAAAAGAAAGACCTCGGCCCTCGCCCCTGACATTGATTGCTGGATGGGAAACAACTGGGCAGAGAAACATGGAACCGACTAACCGTATGATCCTTCTGAAGGGGACTTTCCGCGATTGATCGCCCTGCGCGGATCCTTTTCGTGGCGTCGACCCTACCGGCGCCGCTATGGTATATCTCCATTGTGCTTTTATGGAGTATTAACGTGGAAAGAGTCGTTCATTTCCGATGGTTCTTGTGTACATACACGAGACCGTTCGCATCTTTCTTCCCACGTAACGAAAGCGTGTTTAGTTGGCTGCTCCAGTGTCATTTCTTCTCACAAGGGACGCGAATTTCTCAGAAAGTTCGGGTCCCCGATTTGGTTAAACTTTGGCATAAAATTGTGATTTTGCGGTGTGATCGGATGTAAGAATTTTTAGCGTCCTTCGAAAACATCTGCTTGCCAGATCTTCATAAACGCCAATCGAAACGGTGCCGTCTTGAAGGATTTAGGATTTAGACATTCTTCGCTCCGAGTTAATCCCTATATTGCTCCGTCGGCGGCTGGTACACGTGGTGACTTCGTACTCGCCGACCCGCGGGACAATACAGTCATAAACCGCGACTCTGGCGAGACGCTCTGGCTATTTAGTTTTTGGGAAGCAGATGTTGCATTTCCCTCTGCTTCGACAAGGAGGAGAGGGTTCCTCGCAGAGGTGAGGTCCCTCCTCCTCGAGGAAAATGCAAGCAAACAGGTCTTCCTGCCACCTCCCAAAATTCAAAAGCACGTCCACTTTCCAAACGCCGGGAAAGCTGAATATACATTCCCGTCGCGGCTTCCGAAGAGCATTCTCGTCTCTTCTGGAATCGCTTCATTCTCGTCGCAGAGCTCTCATCGTGACAGTCAGCCTGTCAATTTCTGTTTTGGCCAACGTCCGGACTAAGTCGTTTCGTCTATTATCACGAAGTTTTATTTTACGCAAATTCGACACCCACTAGCGCCGCTGTTTTAAACTACTTAGTTTCTAAAAATTAATTTGGCGCAGTGACAAGTCACTGCTGTACGCGCACCACGATGGTTAATTGGACTTTACAACCCCGAGAGAATTGAAAAGACTTTTACAGGTGACATCATTAATATCTGTAGGTCAATCTAAAATAATTATTACATCGTTAGATATACTAAAATATTCTTGGCCAGCTTTTACTATACCTACGATAATGTGTAGGTGTCATGTTACGAGTTCATTTTTATGAAATTCTATAATACCCGGCACGCCAGCAATTCGATATATTTATCTGATAAATATGAAAACTGATAAATAATATTTTATTTATCAGTCTTCGGCACGCGCAGATAAAATGGTTCGCCGCCACTGGTCTAGCTGACGTTTTCAGTTGAGTCCTCATCCTCTTCGGATGAAAGTATGTTGGTAGAATAATGATTCAAGAAATTATTTAAAAAGGGTATAGTAGGTAGGTTTTTATATCCCGGAAAACGGAAATATTCTGAAACTATAGCTACATGGGAACAATCGATATACAGTTCATCGGCATCGTTCGTGCGTCCCCACGCAATAGTGGAAAATGATCAATACATAGGTAGTCGGTTACCCTCTCGTCATTCGCATAGTGTTAAATATTACATTGTTCGGCTGTTAACAGGGCCAAATCTAGCTCTTCCGCCGCTCTGGGCAAAAATGATTTTTGCCGCCCTTTATATTTAATTATAAATCATTATTCTAAAATTATAATTTTTCACAGTGAGTGAAATTCAGAAATTATCAAATAACCAATTTTAGCCGCTCTGGGTTGTTAAATAGACACAACTTCAATAATTCGTTCACTATTGTTAGATAAAAGTCAAAGCGGGTTTGACGTTATTATTTATTGGACCGCCCGCGTGGATGCAAGATCGCGAGAAGGTTGTAGGATATTACTTTCATGTGACAATTACACGATTGTGGTTTTTTAATTTTGCTTGAAATCAAATCAATCCTCCATCAATTTACCTCCAAGCTTTTTAAATAATTATATTCTACATGGATTATCATCCGAAGAAAATGAGGATACAACAGCGTGGTAAATTAAATTAGAAATGAAATGGTAAATAAAAATTACTTTACTTCTGGGATAACTGATTAGTGACCACTGATTACCATAATACAAACGGCATCATTCTGTAAAACTTTCTTTTTCAATGGCATTCAAAACTCGCCTCTGTCTACCATTGTTCTTTTCAGATTTCGAGAATCGTGTAACGCTCGATGATGCCCTTTCTAATCTGCGTTTCCGGTTAATCCTGGCCTGAAGACACGCGTTTCATTATTCCAATGCAGCGTTCCGTATAATACCAAGAACATCGCCTGTTTCACAATCTGATTGTTATTAAAGGACTATCACATTTATTCAAGAAACTACTAGACCGGGTGGGTTGTGGCTTCGATTGTTAATTTTCAGCAATTAATTAATAATTTCTATTTTCCAAACCGTTGTCCATGGAATGTGGATCAGGGAACGAGGGTAGATTTTTGAAAGGATGAAAAATATTTGTCTATGTTAATGCCAGCAAATACTGTATCTTTATTTATATAAATAAAATCCACTGATAGCTTCTTTGTAAAATACGTACAAATTTCGCGAAGTGAACATACATGAAAATGGTTACTCCTACGAAAAAAACTCATCGAACCATTTTTGTAGACAATTTCCTAAGCTACAAATTTCATAATAACTATTTTTCCCGTAGAACTGATAGAAAACGAGATGTTCGCGAGAGAATGTTTTCTCGTTTACCTATGACCATCTATAAAATTTTTAGCAGATGTCGGATCGATGGCGACTTTTGACATATGGTTTAAAACGACGAAATAAAAGCCCATACAAAAATGTAGCTTGCTGGGAATTATTCCTCAATTGCCCAGTTGTCATATTCCCTGTTAACTAATTTCAAACTTTGAAGCTGTTGAGTACTTGGTGTTTGCGGTTAAAGGGCGAGGAGGTCTGTAAAGTTAATTCACAGTGGCCTACGCAAAATCTTGAATTTGAATATTAACTCACAAGATCGTCTTTGCTCCTTGCATCGCCTGCAGCCATGCATGGTGAAAAAGATGGTTTCGCAACATGCGTGCCCAACCAGTCCGTTTATTTACACCGTCCTGTTATCTGGGACAAATGTAACCCAAGGATTCTCCATTTATTACTTTAGGACTCCTACACGCGATTTTACCAGGCTTCTTACGAACCTTCGGAGTCTCATGGACATCCTGTTGGACAGAGATGGGCAAGAAAATTATTTGAAATAAAAATTTCGTACAAAGATTTTGATTTCAAATAATTTTTTGCCCATCTCTGCTGTTCGTTGCGCGGTAATAGCACCATTTAAGGGGAGGTTGCGGTCTAAAAATCGATTTTTTTTTATTTCATTTTTCGAATGTTCAACCTTTTAGGAATACGTGTTTAAAAGGATTTTTTGAAATTCGTAAAATTCCCGAAGTTATAGGCATTTGAGTAGCAGCAAATGCATGGGTGACACTCGGCGATCATGTAAAACTTTAAACGCGTTTCTCTCGAAACAGTACATATTCTCAAAATCAGTGGGATATCTCCAAAAGTTATTATCCGATTCGACTGAACCTTTTTTTATTTCGAAGAATATACTTCCGACTTGTGGACAGACCAGTAAAATTTAAAAAAATTGAAAATTTGTAATTTTTAAAGGCGTTGGAAGGACGAAAAATATAGGGCCAATGGTTTAGATGCCACAGGTTTCACCGATTTGGATGAATTTTTTAACGCCTCGACTTTAACGACTCTCCAGTGCCGTCTGCAATGATTAATTATAAAACAAAAAATTTATTCCTATAGTTTAAGACATCTTTAATTCAATGCAAAAAGTCCCATTAAATTATATGTAGTAATTTTCCTTTAATTAATTCCTAAAGATCGCCTATTTTTATGGGCTTTAGACCGGAACAGCCCCTGAAGAGAAACAAACGTAACGATCTATTCGTCCTGACTCTCTTTTTCTTGGTTAAATTAGAACTTCAAGGGATTAAGGAAGAAAAAGTAATCAGTGTTTAATATTTACAGCATTTAAAGAACTCAGCATTGATTTATAAATAGTTTTAAGGATTACAATTTATCTGATAATCTTCGTCTTTAATAAAGGCAAACTTTTATATACGAATGAGACTGTAGTTTCCTTCATTCCATGATATTAATGAAACTTCCTGTGAATGTAGAGCATATTGGAGTATGCATGAAGCAATTTTTTTTTATGCGAAAATTCACTTTGAAGGGAATCATCCCTTAAAGTTTTGGTGTTTTCCATTTTTTTTTTAATATAACTTTATTTTTCTTTTGGTAACGCGATAGAGCATAAAAAACTGAAAACTTATTACATTTAAAGTTTTGTTCTATCTCGCACCGTTACAAAGTTATATTAGAAAACGCGATAACTTTAAGGGTTGATTTCACCCCATAAAACTGAATTTCCGGCAGAAATAAAGTGCACCTTGCATACTCCAATACGCTCTACATTCACAGGAAATGTATGAAATAAAATAAATTCACCAAAAACAAATGGAATAAAATGAAAAAATAAATATTTGAAATAGTGTCACGAGCCAGTGGATATTTTCCAAAATTAGTCTCGTCTAAATTGTTCCGAGAACAATGTTATTTATTTGGTTGTTAGAAATTGATAAATTTGGGAAAAGTATTAGAATTTCTTTCAAACACTACCACATAAAGGTATTTATTGCTTGACTGTGGTAAGTCTAATTTTCTTCAACATTCTACAGCTCGATCATCAATTTATATTGCAAGGAAATAAAAAGTGTCTTCAATTACACAACATTGATAACTAATTTCCAGGTGAGGGTAGATACTTCGGGACGTGTTATTCCACTTTACCAATTACGTGACTGTCGATATCGATAACATTTGTCTGAGGTTGTTTGTCTGCTTAAGTGCACTTTTGGGTGGCAATAAGGGAAGCAGCAGACATAAGAGAAGCTTTTAGCTGGGTCAATGTGTGGAATCCCTAATAGGTTTGTTTCACTCCGCTGTGACTATATACATGTACCTATGTATATCTTGTATCTCCTTGGCTAGTAAAATATTGAGAGAGAAAGCCACAATTTAACAACCGATATTTCTATCTTATTATTTTTACAAATTCCATTACAAATTTGTAAAGCTAGAGGCTTTTGTAGCTGAACATTTGTAACAGGAATAGCGATTGGTAACATGAAGAAATATTGTAACAACAAACTCGGACTATAAATTAGAAATATAAATTAATAGTAAAGGAATATAACTAAAGTAAGTTTCTTTGTCTGAAATAATGAAGTTCAGGTTATATATATATAAAAGTTGAAGGTTGTACTATAATACTATACTTTTTTTTTTAACCATATTATATTGTAAGTACAATGGATATTGCAGGAATTATTATGTAAAGATGAAAGTGGACGAATTAAGAGCACAATTATTATTCTTACAGATATTACTTTTTATTTGCAAAAGATACTCGAAGTTAGTACCTTTCCACGTGTCACTTTCGCGACTCACGATTGATATTTCGGATATGTTCACCTGGTAGATACAGTGCTATTTTAAATACGCTAGAAAATATTTGAATATTCCCGAAATACATACCAGTTGTTATGAACTACGTAAGGGTCTCCTGTGAAAAAAATCTGTGGTTCTCTAGCTATATTCGTTTTAAACGTAGAACAGGTGGTCTGCTTTACTACCAACGATCTGCAATCTACGCACAGCGTGCAAAGTTGCTAACGCGGCAGTTGCAGGACTTCGTGATAATCGCATATCATCTGGCGCTGTCCGATGGGCCTTATTGTTAGTAGTCATTATACAGGGTGTCCCGACAGGTTGGAAAAACTTCATACGAACCTATGCCCGGAATTGATTTATTAAGGAGTTATAAGAAAGCAAAAAGTTTCGTTACCCGTTGCCAAGTTTTACAATGCTCCTCCGTCGTATGGGTCTGTAAAGTTTTTTTAATCAGCAATTCCCTCTACGATGGGTCAAATATTTGATCTTCTAGGGCCCAGATCACCGGATCTAACGCCGCTTGATTGTTATTTGTGAAGTCACGTAAAACAATTGGTGTACACAGACTCGAGGCGCTCGATTCGGATCATATTTTTTCTGTCTGGTCTTTTAGTTGAACTTTTAAGTTGTGACTTTGCAGTTTGATCAGCTCTAAGAATTTAGAAGCAAGTCGCAATCGGGACCCGACATTGTACATCTTTGTTTAACGAGTAACTGATCTTTACTATCTCATAACTCCTTAATCAGTCATTCTTGGCTATGGATTCATTTGAACTTTTCTCAACTACTTCACCTGCCGAATGCGCTGTTTTAATTTGGCTGCATCATGCGTTCGAAATTGTGGTATGTATGCACCCACAAAGATCTGTGGGTGTCCTGGAGACCATAACGAGAAAATTGCTTACCAGGCCCAGCTCAATACTTTTATCCATTTGGATATTTCATCTGAATTTTAAATTGGACCGATGACGAAACGCAACATTTACCTATACCGGAACTTGTGTTTACGCGTGAGTTTGTTCCGTTATATAAGTAGGTTTGCGAATTTAAAATACAATAATTCAGGAAGTATGCATTGCAGCTATACAGAGCACCATATCGGTCTATCGTGCCCAAACAGTTTTATGAGCCTAAGGTTTTAAGAAAGCATAGTATGTAATACTGAAGACAAGAAACGTAAAGGTTAACTCACAGGAATTCGTTGTTATACGTAAGCTTCTTCAAAGCATATAATTTTCGATCGACATCTCTTCCAAGAATTTCCGAAAAATAGTATTTCAGTGACGACTGGTGGATCCACTTACACATTATTTAGTTTGCAATGATTCTTTCGTAAAGCATTTCGTATTTTCAAATATTAATTACACAATTTATCCTATATACTTTTTTTAATAAAATATGGAAACAACGAAAGTTCTGATTGCAGTTCAAACATAAACTAATAATTGTAAGTAATTTATTTATAAAACGATGAATATCTTGTCATAAAAATATGTACAAACTGGCTTCTGTTGATTCTATGTGGTATTTGATAAACATTTTAATTGAAGGATTTATGTTTAGTTAGCATTGTTTCGGTAACAAGTATTCTTTTAACGTAATACAACGTCTGTAGAGATTCGGAAGGATGAATTTCAAGTTGCTCTGGATAATCAGAAACCGTAACTGAACAAACACAGCCCCTCCTCCGAAAAATTACAGCTTTTTCTTATTCAATGTAAATAAATGCATGTTGCAAAACGGAAACGATTTTCACGGGACTTGAGTGGTTGGAAATTGTAATTCATAGTGCTCGCCGAAGGAGAACATGCGTCAGCTTTCCCCGTGGAGCAAAGAATTGCATGGAACATCGCGTTGGAAAAGAAAACGAACAAGGAAACTGTGACTTATAATAGGATTGTACTGGGAGACCTGATTCCTGATTAGTTTCTGAAAGACTTGTCAGTGTCTATGTCAACTGTTGTTCTTCAAAAATTCATAATATTTCTGAATTTGGCAAAAAGTGTAGTAATTATGTCGAAAATGTGGAATAAAATTTTCTCGTAAATGAAGCGTGTTACGAAAAAATTTTATTACAATTTTTCGACTCATGCTTCCAAGTAGAATCGCCACACTTTTGCTTGTACCATTTGTTACGAGACGTCTTGTATTACTGCTGTTTACTATATTATTACTTACTTTCTATGGCAAGATTCTAACCACATATTTAAGTGAAGTTCTCGTCCAATTATGAGAACAAGCACTGTACAAAGAAACAAGAAGTTTAATTATAAATATAACGTCCCACCTTTTCATTAACTTTTTATATCCTTATGCCAAGTCTATCTTCTTTTTTATCGGAAATAAAAGGACCATAACGAGACCTACTCTTTTAATTTTGCAAAAAACTTTAAAAGTGAAACGTTAAATTTGCGATTAGGAGGCAAAAAGCGCAAACCTGTTTTCTCTCTCGAACAGGGTCACATGCAAGCTGAGCGTTGCAACACGGAAAAAGGTTCACCCGTGAATCATATAGGTACGTGCATAACGTTCTCCGTGTCGCAATGCTCCGTCTGCGGCCCTGCTCCAGAGAGAAATGTGGGATGTGCACGTTTGCTCTCTTCCTCTGCTCCAATTAAATTTTAGTTTAATTTAGTATAGAATTATTTAATTTTAATCTAATGCAATTCAAGTTTAACCCTCCAATTGAATTTTAATTCAATTTAATATAAAGTTATTTAATATAATCTAGTTTCATTCAAATTTAAAACTCCAATTAAATTTTAGTTCAATTTAGTACAAAATCATTTAATTTTAATCTAAAGCAATGCAAGGTTGAAATGCGTTGTTTGCAGTTTTTTCAATGAGATCGTGTGTTCCTTTTTATGCCAAGAAAACGTAATCTCGCTAAATGAAAAAGAAACTTAAATGGTCAAGACATCTTGAAAAATGCAAATGGGGAAAAATTTGACTTTTATCATATCGTATGCCCATTCTAATTATAGATCTCCTGTCTCAGCTCTTTATGTAGCACTACAAATGCAACTATCCATTACTCCAGTTTTAAGTGGCCCATTTTGTATACATATAACAAATGTAAAGGTGAATTTAATATTTAAGAACGTTAAAGAACATTTGCATGAGAATGTGGCTGAAATTATATCATTCTTGAATTTGTCTTGCAACTGTACTATATATCGTTTACAGTGATGTATGTGATTGTCTTAGAGATTTATGGAAATGAGAGAAAAATATTAAGTTAAACGATTTTATTTAACTTGATAATAATGCACTAAGAAGTGAAAAATAATTCTTTTCTTGTATCACAATTTCTTTAAATAAAATCCATACATGGTAGTAAAACTTTATTTTTTTGTCTTATTCTCTTATCCTATATTCAAGATATTAAAATGTTTAGTATATAAAATATATAATCACATGACGCATTACTACCATGCATAGATTTTATTTAAAGTTTCATATCACCATCGAAATTGTAGTACAAGAAAATAATTATCTTTTACTTTCTAGTGCATTATTGATCAATTTAAATGAAATCGTTTAATAATTAAAAACATTAGCTTCGAAGGAGAAAATTTTTTGTCGGAGGTGAAAGTGTTGAGGACGTTCCAAGGTCAAGTGAAATTTTTTTTATGAAATATATTTTCCATCTCATGGGGTAACAAATGATTTTCACACGAGTTCTGCGAACTCTGTATTACAAGCTCGTTTAAGCTCATTTAAGGTAAAAAAGTGCCCACATAATGGTACAATTTTGAAAGTTCAATTCGTATTTTTATTTTCTATAAGTGCTCAAAATGTCGGCCTTCAACTCGTCGATTGCAATGAATTGGGTGGTAAAATGATCCACAGCTGTTAAAAATATTTGGCGTGAAGTAGCTTCAATTGCTTTGGTAATTACCTGTGTAATTACCTAATAATAATTACCTGTGTCAACGAGATGAAGTTCGATATTTCAAGTATTTATTACAAAAATCCGAAATATAAAATTCACATTCAAAACCACTTGATTACGTAGTATTTACCTTAAATGATTTTGAGAAACCTGCCAGTCACTTTGACTGTCATTCTGCAAAAAAAAAATCGTCCTTGACATAGCAGTTTTTTTAACATTTTCTCAAACAATCCTATAGGTATATCATTCTATTGACAACATCGAAATATTTTACGAGATCGAGCAGGATGATTGCAAATAATCGCAACTATATAATAATAACTGTGCATTCTTCACTTACCCGCCAGTTCACGGCATTTTTATTTTTTAGACCTTAAATTTTAAATCCGCAGTTGCTGTGGTTCTCATTTCCATTACAAAAATTCTCTACATGCCTCTACCTACAAAGCTCCAAAACGTTTTCCTGCAAGCTATCACGCTTGGGTTACACCGTTCAGCCTAATTACGCCACGTAAATGCTTAAAAAGGTTCGAAACCGAGCGTGTATGTACAATTTACATGGCTTCTAGTGTGGAACGCGTTTGCTATGCTGTTATACATACATGCGTCCAATGTTTGGCAGAAGTACCGTATGTATGCTATACAGGATGACTCTTTCTCATTTATATTCTCTTTTACCGGAGATAGAAGCATAAAGAGACGAATCCAGCAGTGCTATTTATGCACATATGCAGGGTGTTTCAGCTGTCTTTGTCACCTGAAATATTTCTGCTGTATTTAAAATTTCGTACAAATGTTTCCTACAAAAGTTGCACAGTTTTGTGAGGGCCAGCTTATAGTAACAATAGTTTTATTTTGTTGGGAGTGGTTAATGAATAAAACGGTCAATTTAATTTCTTTAAACGGAGTAGCATATTTTTATTTGTACCATATTTTTATTTCTATTTGTCGGCACCTAATAGCCATATAATAAAATCAGACGAAGCACTTTGTATACTCAATTTTTTTCGATTTAGTGTACCTATCTTGTGAAACAGTCATCTATAGATCGAAATGGGTCAGCCCTGTGTGCGCGTCGCGAATAGTGATTCCGTGTGGTCGTGGTTTCCGCATCCGTTCTTTGATAATTATTCGTGGACTGTGGTCGTCGCTAGCCATGACGACATACACGTTGCGACGGCTGAATATTACCCTCACGTCAAGTTTCTTCGCCATATCTTGTTTCGTGATTAATGTACCGGCGCGATGTCCTTTAGATGTTCGCGTTTATTTAACGCTGATGCGAAGCAAGAGGAGTCGCAGAAATGTTCAGTTCTATTTGATTATAATGCAAACATCTGTTGTGCAAAAGAATCGCAACGGGAAGTTGCCCAGAAATGTATAGAGTGTTCACGTTATTGCCATTAAGTGTTTTTCTCGAAAATTGCAAATGCATGTTTGAAAAGAAACACATGCAGTCAAGAACGAAAGAAAGAAGCACTGCGCGTATTTGTGTTTTTTTATTGATAAGGCCACGTAGCATATGTGGCTATAAAATATTGAAATTCTTTATTATTATTATTATTTCATTCCTGACGTTATCTGATTGTTAACGTTACTGTGTCTTATACCGTTAAATTTGTCTTAGCAGCCACTTTTATGTGATATAAATGATACATGTATATGATAGCTTTAATTCTAGGTTGTCACACTGGGTCAGAATGACCCAAAATTTTACTTTGAGGTAAAATATCTTTGAGGCATCATTGAAAATGTTACTCCTGGCAACGTGTAGTAGTAATTTCAGAGATGCTTTGCAAGTGAGGGGGATTTTATTTATGAAATTTTTTAATTTTTTATTAAAGTAGCATATCTTAAGAGTGTAACCACAAAGTTTTAGCTAAAAATATTAAACCTGAAATAAGTTATGATTTTTTTAAGCAATGAACTGTCTCTCTGAACTCTTTTTCTTTCAAAAATTTGTTTAAACAGGATGCTACTTTAAATGTTAATTTTCAAGGGTAAACAAATTGGTTCCGGTCAAATCGACCCAGTGGTGACAATTACGTTAAAAAAATAGATGTGACAACCAAAGGTTAAATTTATGAAACAATCACCATCGTTGCTCGGAAATTATTGTAAATTTAACACAATGTAATTAACCGTGTTACGGATAGAAAGTAGTGAAACTTTTTCTTTTTCTCATACGTTTAACCTTTGTGAAAAAAAAATAGATAGTAATAACGTGAATTTAAATTATATCTGAAAGTAGATAATGTTATCTGTTAGTACGTTTGTGCACTCTGGGTGTCCTTAACAAAATTGACATTGCTGTTATCGAAGCTCATTTTATCGCGGATGAATCATTCTGCCGAACCTTTGTATCGCATGTCATTATTGCTTTTTCAATAGATTATGGCTGAAAAAATTGCTAATGCGCCACATATGGCACTTAGTGTCTATTCTTTAAATGATATTGAAACGTTTATTTTTATCACAAATATTTCAAGGGAACGAGACTTACTAAAAGCGAAATAAATGGCATAAAATGGAACATAATTTGGAATTTCTGGAAAATATCGTTTCGCACACTTCAAAACTTAAGTGGCAATATACACTGCTCGAAACAATTAGAGAAGCCGTTGTGATAAAGATGGCTGTGTTATTTCAAACACTTGATTGCTGTCGCTGAAGGGAAAAATGTGTAAAATTAGAGTAGTCTTGCCGTGAAATTTTAAATTTAATTTTAATCCTCCAATTTTAAATGAACTTTTATAAATCTTAAATTACATTTAATAATTTATCTAAAATTCAAAATTGTTTATTAAAATTTAATGTAGATCCTCAAATTTTAAGTTAATTCAATAATTTATTTAGAATTAAAAATAATTTTAAATACTAATAATTTTTAAATAATTTTATGTACCTTCTTTTCCCTTGGTTGGCGCAATAGAATCGTTCGCAGTAGCGATCTTCCAACTGTTTTGAGCAGTGCATAATGAAAGTGTTCAGAAATTCCGCGGAACCTAAACATGAAGATTAAAATCACTTGGAAACATATTAATAAATTACCTGAAATTGCTACATCGAAAAGTAGCCCGTTGTATGCCACCTTTTTAATAAAAATTTCAACAACGAGACGGTATTAATAATACCATATTATGTCACGGTGAATCACTTCATGCGTAAAAACGTCTGAAAGTGGTGAGAGTGAAAGCCACTCGATAAAGTTAGCCCCTAGGTGCTCGGTTCTTTTAACGCCAACCTTTGCCTCGCCGATGACTTAATTACCCTAACGAGCACGGTTCAAACAGAAAGGTATATTGTGAAATTTTAAGGTTTGCATACTTGAATAATTATCACTCGACCCCCAGCAAAGATATTTAATTATTTACTTGCTTCGGCATATTGAATAGCATGAATCCTCAATTGCGAATGATTTCCGGCGTTTCATTGATGAAGCTAAAATCCACTGGCACAGGTTCATCCAGTTAATTAATTTCGTATGATACCAAACAAGAAATAAAAATGTCAGTGGTGGTGAAAGTCAAATAAGATTCGGGGAATCATAGATAGATCGGTTTTTGTTTTTAATTACAGATCAGTTCGTGAAACCATTTTCTCATAGGTGACATTTTGTACATATTATGTATGTGCTATTTTTTTTTATTATTATTATTAACGCAGTTTTAATCTCCTCAAGCAGATTATTCTGAAAAACATTCTACACTTATTACAGACCTGTTGATACACTTATTTATAAATACAGTACTTTCTTAAGTCACTAGCAAGGGAACATCCCGAACCCGGAAACTCGAAAAATTCTGAAACTTTGTGAATATGTAGGGAATCTCCTCCCGATTACAACGCAATTTTTGTTTTCTGCTCGAATTCACTCTAAGGGGGTGTAATTGACACCTGAAAATCCGGTTATTTTCCGATTTTTGTTATAACTCGTGAACTGTAAAATGATTTCTTTGTCAAATAATAGATTTAATTAAAAGAAGGAACTTTTGTCTTGAAACTTTTTTTCTATCTGTTACAGTTCGCGAGTTATAACACAAAATCGGAAAATAGCCGAATTTTCAGGGGTTAATTTCACCCCCTTCTAGTGAATCTGGGCAGCAAACAAAAATTGCGTTTTAATCAGGAGGAAATCCGCTACATATTCACAAAGTTTCAGAATTTTTTTTTAATTATCGTGTTCGGCACCTTCCCTCTGTTGCATTCGTTTACATCCGAATAAACTAAATTGCACATTGCTACTGTAGGCTTGCAAAGTATCACATTACACGATAATAGAAGAAAAAAGCCTCGTATTCGCAATCCATTAATTAGTTTGGTTCTATGTTGGTCAAATGAAGGATATCGCCACAGCACGTGATCCAATATCTTGTCTCTCCGAGCCGCACGTACAGCTTGGATCGTTTACCAGACCTATTTTAGCAAGGTGCTATTTTCTTAAATATATAACGCAATATTCGTGAATACAAAGTTGAAATGTCAAGGTTGAAAATAATTAATAAGATTCAAATTTCTTGCGCACAATAAAATCCAGTTGAAATATTTTTATTTAACAAACGGAACATTTCCTTTAAACAAATGCTAGCTTATCTGTACATACACATTCTAAGTTGGATATTTTAAATATTGCAAGTTGAAAATAGCGAAGAATTGTTATCTGAAAATTATAGTTCCTCAAGGAAATGTTCGTAGAACTTTAACGTTACTCTCACCAGTTATGAAATGCTCCGTATATTATAATACATAAATACTATAAACAACAACATAAAAAAACAATTTCCACGAATTGTATTAATAGTAATCCATATCGAAGGGTATTTCCATGACTTCCCCTTATTAGTTCGGGCACCACGCAAATAATTCTGTTGCGTTTAGGCAGATAATTTTCACTGTCCTTGCGTCGCAGCCATATATGCAAATGGCCCGAGCTAATTGTTTCGGTTAAATTATTCCCAACTCTCGAGTTTATTTTACGTTACTGCGAGCGCCCTCTCCCCCAGAAAAAAAAGATGAAAAGAGAGAAGGTAGTGCGTATAAGCCGCGGCGCTTCCTCAGCGTCACATGTCGAGACATTAAAATGAAACCCCGATCCTTTTTTCTGTGTTTCAGGCTTCAATGGATTTGCCGCCAGACAAGGCAAAGCTTTTGAAGCAATACGACAACGAGAAAAAATGGGACATCATATGCGATCAAGTAAGTATACACCGTGCACAAATTGCTTTCGACTTTTTGCTCTGGCAAAGGACTTATGCAATATTAAATATACGCTTGAAGCCCGATCTCGGGACTCCCTGCTTCCTTTTCAACTTTGTTTTCGCAGAGAAAATAATGAAATATATTTTAAGCTGAACAGTTTTTCGTTCATACGAAAAATATAAAGGATACGACGATGTTTACTTTCTCGCAGTACCAAGGATTTTTTTTTTTTTTTTGAAACGATGGTCGTCCATTCATATTGAAAATTACCTTCTTTTATCTCAAAAAATTTCAATTAAGCGATTTGATTTAATAATTTGATCAAAATTGCACTAAAAACTAAAAAAATAATTATTTTCTTGTACTACAATTATGGTGATATGTCCCTTGAAATAAAATCGCGGGACAGGATATTTTACTTTGACACCTTCATGGCTGTCTGACTCATAGGTGGATCATACCTATCCCTTCCCCTTAAAAATAACTACTTGCAATGGCAAGAAATGATATTATGATATTAAGAAATCATATTATGAATATTAATGAGTTCAAAGGAAACTTAAAACTCACATTTTCGACGTTAAACGATCCGGAAATCACAGTTATACTGTGTGTAGGGTTGCCAACCGTACCATAATATGTAGTATTGTACTATATTTTTGTCTAGTGTACTATATAGGTACTATTAGAAAAAGATATATGTAAAAAATACTATATTTCTGATACATCGATAGAATTCTACAATTTTTACTTATTTTTTTATTTCATGGCAACATCAAAACTTCAGTTTGTGAAATTAAACTGTACATTTTTAAAAAAAGTGTTTTCTATGATCTGTTTGTCAAAAATATAAAATAATTTCATACTTTCTCTCTATTCCCACCACTTCAGCTTTTACAAACAGGATTTTTTCTATAACGAACATGAAAAATGAGCTCCTCATAAATGTTACTTTGGAGTTTCAGTGCAATCAAATTTTTGACATATTTATTAAACACAGTAAATTGCAAATTGACAAAAATATATGGCTTTAAGAAATAAGATGTCGTTGTTTTAATATAATTTTATTTTGTACCACTGTCCTCTAAAAAGTACTGTCTATATTTTTCATAATGCACTATATTTTTTGTCACACTTGGCCGTAAAGTACCTACTATATTTTCCAAAAAAAATTGGCAATCCTACGCGACTTCTGTTGCGGATTTCAAAAGGATTTACGACGCGGACGTGACTTCTTCGCTAGTTTTCATCCGAAGAAATTCGCCTGCACAATTACCGCGACCGTTCACATCTGGCATCATAAACAGGAGAGGACTCGAAATTGCAATTAGGACGTGGAACCCTCGGAGTCCGCCCTGCCGCTCAATAACCGATTGACGCATCGTAAACCCCCTGGACAAGACGCCGCACGTGAGGGTCCTGATGGCTCGCGGAGCCTTGGGGTCGGTTCCGATTTTACCGTTACCAGCCTCGCTCTCCCACTGCATTTCTCTGTGCAGAAAGGTGGGCGTAACATTGAGAAATTCGGGAAACCAAACCAATCGGTGGTTTTGTTAATCCTCCCACCTTCACTCAAACTCCGCCAAGGAGTTCATGGTAGGAGAAATAGAATTTTCCTAAAGCATTCGGACGAGGGAGAAGTCAGAGCTCAAGTAACAGAGGCTGAGATAGGTTCTCACTTGACACTTGTCGGCCTTAGAGACGGCTATTCACTACGCGACTCTTCGCGACCTTTCTTACGGTCATTATTAATAAATTGTTGAGTTTAAAAATCGAGCGTTGTTATTGAACCAGTAAATAACAATTAACAAGTGAAAATGGTGCCACCGTAAACGGATTAATAAGGCATTAACCAGAGTTCTCTGTATCAACCTGATCTCTAGTATTCGAGAGATCCTATATTAAGGGGTTACATACGTTCTCGGCGCTTAATAATTCATGACTTTCGGGATTGTTTTCCTAGAGAGGTATGAAATAAATCGAAAATTTTATAATTGTATCTTGTTCTTGGGACCTTTATTCATATAAAAAAAATTATTTGACATACTTTTGTTATTATATTGCCGTTCGTTTTCTGCGGTTGCAGCAACCTCTGCACCAAGCAGGGGGCCTCTTTATCAGCATGATAACTTCAACAATTTACAACCTTTTTCCACGAACTTTGCGTTAATCTATGCAGAATGACATTCTCTAAGGCTCAACGGACCAAATTTTTGAATTTTTAGAAAATAAGAAAATTATGCCATTTTGAAGAAAGCAATCGATTTTTCGTCTACAATATCGATCTTTAAATGGTAAAAAATATTAAAAATTTAAAAAAAAAACAGCCATTAGTGATAGCCATGGAGCCATTTTAGTTGATATAATCGAAACTAGGTATACATTGGAAAAAAAACCTTCCATCATTCAATAGATTTTTATATAAAAAATAAACTCACAAATTTTCAGAAAGATTGGTGCAGTTGTTTTTTTTTTAGATATCTTGCTCTCCGTTTGTAAAAAGGCTTCTTGGATGTCGTTGTATTTTTATTATAAACGTAAATATTTTATTACAAAAAAATTACCAAATATTCTTTAAATCTTGCTCTTTTAAGTGCAAAAGGTTCTGTGAAAATATATGCTTCCGCTTTTTCAAAAAAAATTCGCCTCTTTTCGGCCTCCTGTCTAGGTATAACCCCGTTAAGTTCCTCGAAAGTGGTGATCCGTAAACGGTTCTCGCGAAATTGATGCGATGCTGTCGTCGTGACGAATTATAAGAATGACGTAATCAGCCTTTAGCTTGATGAACGTATTGTTAATCGGCGCGGTCTGAGATCTTTGCCCGGCTGGGCACTCGTTTAATTCCACACCGGCCAGTGAATGTCAGTGAATGCGGGTCCACGACCCGTACTTCCTTATGGAGCGTCCCACGATCTTCCTTCGAATTGCTCGCGCACCTATTCCATTCTATTAATTACTTGCGACGACCCCCCTTGTTGACACGAGCACCCAGTAACAGTTATATTTATGACTATTTTTATTATATCGATATTTACCGTGGAAGAAGATTCTTCTTAACGTTTCGTTTAATGACACGATGTAGGTAATAGAAAAACGAATGCAAGAATCTATGTTTATTTGTAGGATGTACGCAAAACACTGTGTTTATGTTTCGAAAATGCAATTCCATCAATCCATTTACCTTTCCATAGATTTATCGATGAGCAATAATTGAAATAGACATAGAAATAAAAAATAATATGAACTGTAGTTGAACTATGTTTTTTTTTAGTATAATTGTTGTATAATTAATTAAGGAGACTTATTTATGTGTGACGAGGAAATACATTCTTAGAATGGTTTGGTAAGATAGATATTCAGTGTGATGATAGTTAAATTAACCGAGCCGTTCATTCTCAAAATTATGCAAAATGAGGTTATTAGAGAAATAGTAAAATAAAATACATATTTTATTTGCTAAGCAATGTGCATGTATTTTTTTTTACGTCAAAAAAAGTATCACTTTTACATCTTAAGTAGAATGGCTGTAACAATGTCCTGTAAGTATTCTAACAAATATGGTGCATACATAAATAAATAACGCGATAATAATATATACATATATAAAAATAAAATATAAAACATATAACACATATTACTTACCTATTATTCATGCTAGATTTGCTTAAATTTATTCCTTCGATTCATTATATATTTTCACAAGCATTAAAGACTAATAAAGTATTTCTTTCTACATAGATACGTAACTATGTATGTGTTAATAATACATATAGATATACTAAATGAGACACTTAGGCACTTTTCTTTATTTCCGTAATTCTATTATTTATTAATCTCATACACATACTATGCTTAATAGAAAATATTGATCTGTTTTCTTGCAATGCTTTGAAAGTAACATTAATATAGATTTTGATTATTAATATATCAGTTACTGTACGAGGTAAGTCCCTTATTAGAAAAATGTGACACTAAAATGTAGTGCAATAGCAAGTAGCCAGAAAATTTTCATTGTTCGTTACGTCATCGCTAGTCAACTATTGATAGAAATATATTGTTTCTTCTAAGATAAATGTGTTATCGCCATTAGGTACTATTGTGATTTTTTTATAAAGGATTACACAAAAGTTTAATTTTTCTGAAAAAAAGGGGGTGGAGGGACTTCAGTTGTCAGCTAAAGGGCTCAGCAGAGTATAAGCGTCGTATTGTACAAGATTCATGGAAAAATTAAAGCCTGCTTTATTCTATATATAGATTCCAGACGTTTAATGGCCGAATGCAATATCGCCGAGGCAGACATGCATATTTAGTCATTTGTATGCCTCATACGCGCCTGTGGGGGTATGCTTAAGTGGGTTTAATCTCGAGTTTAATCGAGGGCGAGCGAAAGTGTCGCCGAACGAGACACCTCTTTTGATCCGTGAAGGGCGTGGATTATGGAAGATGCATCAGCCACGTTGCAAATATACATTCACCCGTCGCACGATTTTCTAAAGCATAGAAACAATTAAAACGGTTATTTCAGAAACGATACATGTGACATTTTTTAGTTAGATAATCTCTACACAGGTTACCAAAGCGCATCGTTTGGTATAGAAATTAGTCATGCTGCGCCTACCCTTCTCTGTTAAAAACAGCCTCAAAGATTGAAAGCACATGTGTTGTTTCTGAATTACACTTTGCAGAAGACGATTCATGAGAGGAACTCATTTTTCCACGTAATTTCCTTTATTGTTTTCATAACATGTGTACCCGAACAAATAAAACGTGGAGTTTAATTTTTAAGCTAGAACTTTCGAATAAATAAACTGCGAGTAATCTTGGGAACAGTGGTTTATTGTAGGAACTGCTTTATAAAATGTTTTTGTTGGTTCTTCAATGGAAATTTGATTACCTAATTCGCTGAAACAATGTAGAAACTTTCAGAAATAGCGACAACCGCTGCAATAAATTAATGCACCATACAAAGACGGATCATCCTGTTATTATCTACTCACGCAATTTAATCACTTGTGTTTTAAAATGGCAATCAATTTTAGGGTAATTCAGATCTTCGTAATTTCATGATAAAAATTGACCAACGCTATTCGTGCGGAAAGCCTTTCGAAGCGTTTCTGTGGTAATAGGGAACGGTTTGACGCATACATTAATCGTTTTTGTGTGCTCGGAACCACGGAAGAAAAAGCTACAAAGGGTTCTTCTAAAGCTTTTTACCGGTTTAGGTGGACCATTCGCCTCATTAAACCGACAAGAGCCAAGCAAGTAGGGTGGAGCTCGTCTCGAGTGGAAATTACTCTCTTTTCTCGTACTGAGCTCTGCGAGCCCAGCATAAAGTACAAAATGGATTTGACGAGTTGTCTGGATCGAAGGGAACGAGATATACACGGAGTTTAAGCAGCCTTGGCTTTCGTCTTTCTTCGGACGTCAAAAATATCTGATCACGTTTTAGGACGATTATAGATTGAACTAGTTCCTAACGAAATAAATAGTAGCATTAGGGTGTTTGTAAATCAACTTAATACACAGGGAAATGAATGTTTTAGGAACAAGTAGAATGTCAATAAAGATTGCAAATAATTGATATCTTAAATATTAAAGAATCTGAATTTTTCAATAAGATCCGAAGTCACTGTCACATTTCTGTATGGAGCCAAAGATAAAAACAGTAATTTGGCGTTGGAGAAATAATGAAGAACTTGCTCATACGTACATGCGATTTCATTCCATGTACAAAAAAATGTATGTGCACTAAAAATACAGTTTTTTTTGTAATCTTTAATGCTCCGCTGTTATCATTCTTGAATAATATAAAAGACTTTCAGGATTTGTTGATTTTTAATTTGTACAAGGATACGTTCTGAGTCCGAAAATTCTGATTTTATTTTAGTGAAACTTTGTGCGATTGTAAAGCAGTGTTTCCTAACCATTTTTGAGCGCGATCCCCTTTTATAATATACAAATAATCTGTGACACCTCCCCCCCCCCCCCATATAAGTTAAGGTAATGAAAACACTTTAAAAATAGGTAGGTATTTCAGAATATTATTCTGACTTAATATTATAAATAAAAAAAAATCCGTGGCGACCGCCCAGGAAACACTTCGCGACCCACAGATTGAGAATCACTGATGTAAAGCATATTGGAGTGTATAAAGAGCCATTTTCTTTCCGCAGAAATTCTCTCTGAGGGGGTGAAATCAACCCTTAAAGTTATCGCGTTTCTTCGTTTTTTTTTTTTTTAATACTCAAGAATGAGGATCGGAAAGAATTGGATGGTTTGCCTATCGCCGACTAACAAAAATCTAAAACTTTGTGAATATGTGGAGGATTTCCTCCTGATTACAACGCTATTTTTATTTGCTGCCCAAATTCACTTTAAGGGCGTGAAATTAACCCCTGAAAATTCGGCTATTTTCCGATTCTATTTTGTAACTCGCAATCTGTAAGAGATAGAAAAAAGAGTTTCAAGGCAAAAGTTACTTCTTTTAATTAGGACTATCATTTGGTAACTTACAGTTCTTACAGTTCGCGAGTTATAACACAAAATCGGAAAATAGCCGAATTTGCAGAGGTCAATTTCGCCGTCTTAGAGTGAATTGGAGCAGCGAACAAAAATTGCGTTGTAATCAGGAGGAAATCCCCTACATATTCACAAAGTCTCAGAGTTTTTTGAATTCCCGGGTTCGGAATCTTTCCTTGCAAGTAGGTAGATCTGCGAATGAAAAAAATCACTTTAACCTGTTAACTAACAATAAGTGAATTCTCGTCTGGACACACGCCTGACAGGTGTAAAACTTAAGGTTAAACTTAAATCCTGTCAGGTGCCGGGCTATCGTCAAATGACGAGTTAACTCGTCTCTCTCGCCTACGAGGTTACCTGATTTCGAATATTGAAAGAAGCGTTATTCGATTCGAAGCGCGTACCTACATCAAGTTCCGAGCATTCGAACGAGGGAGAAGTTTATGGACGGGCTGTGCGGAGTGTCAAATTCATGGAAACGCCGCGCACGTGTGTGCGTACACATTGGCAACAGTGAGCCAGGGATGCTGTGCACTTTTTTTTGTGGCCCGTTTTCTTGTATCGTATAATAGCACGGCTTGCATTACATCCGTGTCGAGTTACCCACATGCCCTACAGGCCCGTTCAAAAATCGAGACGGGGGCCACCGATGACCCCCGAGGGAAGAGGAGAGAGAACAGGCAGCCCCGTCGCCTCAACGGTATCCTATTTCACGAATAGATTATGTGCAACAGCATCCGCGACACTTCTTGACATTGGGCTGACGCGCTTACTTAGGTAGGCGTCGTGTCAGGCTCGTGTGATTAATGCGCTTACACTGCTTTAACCCTAGAATTGTACACGGGTATCATTTTTGCCCGAGACGTTCCTCCCTCCTCTGTAATACTTCGGACAGTGAATGGCTTTTGAACTCTTCCCGCAGCAGATAAAGTTTATAAACTCAAGTGGATAATAATTGAATATTTTTCTCCACTTGTTTGCTACTGTTGTTTATTTAAAATTCCTTACATATAGAAAATGTGTAAAAAGAAATAGTCCGTAAAGTATTGACAGGGAATGTGCTAATTTTATTCCTCTTTTTTTAGGCAGTAAGAAATAATAACGATCTTTATTTCATTCCCATAAACACGAAGAGAAGTACTCAGCAATTTGCTGCTTTTAAGTCTAACCCGAATTCTTCTGAGAACTCTTTTAATACTAATCTTTTTAATAAAATACACTTTTCGCGCATACACGAATGGCAGTTCTTCCTTCACATTCCGGGAAACACAGATTTTTATGTAGCATATGCAACATAAGAAGTGCCTTGTATTCGCGAGTAAAAAGAATTATAGTTTGCGAAATATTAAAAAGTATCAATATTTGCATCTTGTAAAGCAACTTCATCAGTTTACTTATCTCTTTCTTTATTGAAAATATTAATTACGAAAGAAACACCAGCCCGTATGGAAGCCTGTTTTTACCATGATCGCCAGCACATAATGAAAATAAATATTTATTTACTTTTTACGGTTGTGATGATTATTACAACTTGTGCAACAAAGCTAAAAGTACCTGTTAAAAATTTCTTAAATTTGTATATGCTGCAAAAATGAAAACAATTGTTTATTGTTCTACGATTAATCGTTCCTTGGAATTTTCAGTGATTTTTCACGTTAATAACAATTCTGAAAAGCTCGGTAGGTTTCTAGTCAGGCAGCCTTTCAGAAAGAGTTAGAAATAAATATTGAAGTCTCTTTGATGTCAACTGGGAAGTGTAAACGCCAGATGAAAGTGTATGCGAAGAACAAGCCCACGTAGAGAAATTAGTAAAATTAGAGGCGCAGACACGCACTGACGCATCCACGCATTCAGTAAACCGTGGGATATTGTTCTGCGCCGTACGAACGTACAAAATTACAGAAGCCTCACCCATTAAAGCCACCAAGTGCGGAATCGCACGTATACCGATTACGAAGCCATTCGTTAAAACCTGCTAAAGCTCGGATACGCGTTCCGTCAACGAATTAAATCTTCTGTACCACATCTATCGATTATCCTTAACATATCATTTAAAGGACATACACCAAAATATGCCTAAAGGATTTCTTTTCTTTTCACGTATTTTCAGTGTTTGATATGTCAAGAATATTTTCCCAAAATTTGGCACCGAAATTCGCAGACAATATCGAAGATCTAAATATTAGAAGTGAAGAAATTTAACCATTTTGAAACTATCTGACAATGCCCTGATACTTCCCAAAAATCATCGACATGAACGTACACCGGGTAGAAGTCCCTCAGCGTGAAAGCACGTCGGCGGCATTGAAAGTGTTAAAATTAATCATAAGAGACTGAAGCTTCTAGACTTTTCTACTGTAACGTGTACGATCTTACGACTTAAATAACGTATTGAATTTTTATGTTTTCAGGAAAGAGTACAAGCAAAGGATCCTCCGTCCCATTATTTAGCAAAGTTACGCACCTACCTGGACCCGAAAGCATCGCGAAGCCATCGAGTACGTTGCGTTTTATTTTACGTCTCGAGCATTATTTTTTTTTTTTATTGTACTTTCGTCTCTTTTCGTTGCAACGCGGCCTTGGGAATACTAGTGTTTTACTATACAGGATGCAGCCGATAATCGTGATACAACCAGAAAGATGGCATGAAATAATGAAACATATTTCTGACATATGAGGCTTTTCGTAAAAGGTTGTTCAGAAAAACGGCTTTCGAGTGTTACTTATTTTTATTTATTTACTTAGTTAAACGGAAGCTCTTTGGAAGATGTAAGAAAAAATAATATATACACTGAGCAACGAGGCGCAGATGGGAGAAAGAATTATACAAGTGATGCGTAAATAAAGTAGAAGCAAAAAGCACATAAAGGTAAAAAACACAAAACCAAAATAAAGAAAATAGCACATTCATTGAAGAGATCTTAATAGTATACATACATGAATTTAATAGTGTACCCTAAAAGATATTATAAGTGTTTAAGAATTAAGGGTACTCGAAACTTTTGCAATTCTTTTTGGGTATTTTACTTTCCCTTTCTTCTTTAAAGATCTTATTCTTCCCAAATAGTTTTGACGCAAGTTCAAAAAATGAAGCCAGACATGAGATTTTGACTCCTCACGCACTCGTATAGGTAGAAATGTGAGCTGCCTTTTGAGAGTTCATCAGGTCATACATTCTGCACCTGAAAATCGAAACGGAAATGTATTACTTCATTAATATGTTAGGTACTTAATACACTTGCAACAGAAACGAATTTGCTTATGAGCAAATATTCAGGGACGTAGAATCGCTCGAAGTATTTACACACAGCAGTAGCATCATTTGTTGATGGCTACATACTCTGTCGTCATATATTAAAGGAGCTAGGACAGCTTGTGGGGAAAAAAACAGCTAAAAAATACTGTGGAAATGAGAATTTACAAGTCGCCAGTTGTGTAAGAAAGGCGGAGAAAAACGACAAAGTAAAGGCAGAACAAGCCCGTGTTGAAGCTGGGAGGAAGGGAAGAGGGTTCGTGTAATTTATTAGCCAGGAATAATTAATTAAACTTAGGAATAGTTCTACTGCAGAAAATCCTATTCTATAACTATCAAAGCCGTTTTTCTCGAAAAGACTTTGTTTGTCTTGTGGATCACTATCGACGAAATCTTTGATTCCTTTGGGGAAAAAGTCAACTGCAAAAGTATCTTGTGGGAACAGTTTGAATTTATCAAAGAAACCGGAGGTTCGCACGATAGGCATGGCAGTTTAGATAATTGTTGCTAAAAGAATTCTGATTTTTGACCAACTGCGTAAATTGTGGAACTACCACGATGAGCCCACTATATTCTACGCAAAGCATACCTCGAAACGACGCAGAGGCCGTGTGGGAAATATTCTGAATCCTATTCAGTTTAAAGTAATGCAAATATATTCAGCAAATATCACTTAATATGTTTCTTAAATCGGTGATTTTGTTACCTCGTATAAAGTATTAAAACACAACCCAATTTTCAAAAATTGTTTATGCGTTCGAGGAATTAGGAATACAAATATTTTTAATAGCACCATCCTTTCAAGGTTTTTATTTTAATAAAGTAAATTGCAAAAGTGCATCTGTTGTCTCCAATCACGTGCACTCAACAGAATCTCAGAGTTTTGTTTTTCCTCCAAAACTGGATCCTTATATGTACAAATGTTGTTTTGAAATTTCGAGTTTATTCATATGGAGTAAATTCTTCCCAGGTTGTATCACCAATTACTTGCCTGTCCTGTATAATCGCGGACGAAACTGTAAGGTTTCACAAAATGTTTTGGTTCTTCAACTGGGAAAACATTCGTTTATTTTCTGTTCGTTTTCCACTCGTGCAAACTGGGAACGGCGGATACTAATGATTATACAGACGTATCGTTTCCTTACATTCTTCCAGAAGAGAAAAATGGTTGGGGAGTCGACGTCGACCCAAGTACTGCGGGATTTGGAAATCTCCTTACGCACGAATCACATAGAGTAAGCTCGTATATTATATTTAAAAATTTTCCTGAGCATGAAATGTTAAGTGATCAAATAAACTAATTGAAGTTTGTGAAATAATAGATATTTATATACTTGGACTAGACTTCACAGGGCCTGGGTTTATGAGGTGAATAAGAATAAGCAAACAAATTTTTCTGCTCAAATTAAGGGTGTCGACGGGTCGGAAAATAGGTTCATTTTTATGATTTTTTTTTCATATAAAGAAATGTTATACTTAAAAATCAAGATATACATCTTGTTGCGTATAAATTAAGCTGTATTCTCTTGAAAAATAAATTTGATATCCTAAGAAATATTGCTACAGCAGCCCCTTCTCCCAAAGCTTCTTCATAGTTACAGCATTTACAGTGCCGAAAATATCTTAGAGATTAATGAATAAAATTTCGCACGAATATTCTTAAGATTATAAGCTAGTAGGGGCGATTTCAAAAAATTTATTTATTGAAAAATGGCAGCTACACAAAGTCCAGTTCTTTTATTAATACAGAACAAAACACGACACTAATCGAAAAATCGTCTCGACAAGTACTAGATTATAGTCTTCAGCATATTCGTGCAAAATTTTTTTCAAATCGGTCCACTAATCTCCAAGATATTTTCGGTACCGCAAATGCAAAAACGCCTTGGGAGAAGGGGCTGCTATGGCACCATCCCTTAAGATATCAAATTTCTTTTTAAAGAGAATACACCTTAATTCTTACGCCAGCAATGTATACATCCTGATTTTTAAATATGACGTTCCTTTATATGAAAAAAAAAAATTGGTAAAATGACCCTATTTTCCGACCTGTCAAGGGTACGTAACCCCTTAATACTGTATCACAAATTCTAAATTCCATCGCAGAAGTAGTAAACATTAATTCTGACTATGCACCTATCCGTCCTTAAATCACGTAAGGGTAATTGTGGCGATTTCTCATCCTCTCCCTCCCCCAGTATAAAAATTCGTAACATTTTATATTCCAAATCCCTCCCTCCCCCCCCCCTTACGTCCTATCTTTTCAGTTATTAAAATTCTTTTAAAGTTTTGTACAATTCATCTAACTCGGCTTCGGGAAATTTAAACTAAACTTACTTTTCCGGAACATTAAATGCTAGAATTTGTATTTATTAAATATTAGGTTGAAAATTATTACGTAACACGCTACCTGACTCCCTCTCCCCTCTTTGTAAGAAAACGTAAAAAATTCCCCACCCCTCCCCCAAAGCCTTACACAATTTAAGGACGACCCCTAAGTTACCTAATTTCAGGTATGCTTGCAAATGCGGTGTAGGAATAATAAGATCCAGTGGCTCGTTAGCGATGTCGAATGAATATCGTCTGTTTAAAGCGTAAGAGCTATAATACACCTGGAATTCCGTCTCATGATGTAAACGATGCTCCAGGTGGGTGAGGGAGTTCCTAGACGAGGAGAACCAGGGCTTGGACGCCCTTATAGACTACCTCAGCTTCAGGTTACTCATGATGAGGCACGAGCAACGTCTCTTGGAATCCCACGCGAGTTCCGAAGAAAAATTACAAACCGGTAAGAGTCGGGCAGGCCGGCCGGCCCGCGTCCGCGCCCGCCAACTCTGCGCCCGGTCTCTATTATAGCCGAGGCCCAAGAACAGATTTAATTGCTTACCGCAAATCGCGCGCGACGTAATTATTTTTCCAGCCGTTTCTGGGGACATGTCGCCGTTAAACAACGGCTGCCTCAGGCCGCCTCTCCACAAGCTCAAGGATAGCCCCGGCGTTAAAAGGAGATCCCGGCACGTGGCGCGCCTGAACATGGGCGAAGCGAAAGACGACATTCACGTTTGCATATTGTGCATGCGTGCAATCATGAATAATAAGGTACGAAAGTTGCGTAAACAGATATTGACACATCCGCTTCTCTCACTGTATTCTTCTATAATAGTATCTATATACAGGGGCGTGGCCAGGATTTCATTCAGAGAGGGGGCAGTAAATAGTGAAGCCAAATTTTGAATTTATTAATGCGGAATTACTTCGCAATTTAATTTATATTTATTTTCTAATAAAGTAATTGAATTTTGGACCAATCGACTAATTTGTTACTTTTTTCCTGCGCCAGGGGAGGGGGCAGGCGCCCACCCCTATTCCACCTTCGCTACGCCCATGTCTATATAAGCTAGATAATGCAAAAAAATTAACTGCAGTGATTTTCTGGAGATATCTTAAGCTATGGAAATTTTTTACAGTACGGTTTTAATATGGTCATACAGCACCGAGAAGCAATCAACTGCATCGCACTTAGTTTGATACACAAGAGTTTAAGGTAAAAATATATTTCCCCCTCTCCCGTCTACCTACCCCCTAGTAGCATTTCTAGGTCGAATTCCACTTACGCTCAAATCGCCCGTGATTTTCGTTAAGCTAGGTGTTTCCTGTACGCGACTGGACGACGCAACGTCAAGAACTTCAAAGTCGATTTTCTCGAAAATGAAGCGCCATATGAAAAAAAGTTACTCTTTCTTTTCGACTTACAACAAGTAAATAAGTCGAGAGAAAGGAATAAATTTTTTTGATATTGCGCTTCGTTTTCGAGAAAATCGAGTTTGAAATTCTTGACGATGCGTCCAGTCGCGTATAGGGAAAAAGCTACTCTAATGAAACTCACGGGCGATTTGGCAGTAAGTGGAATTGGCCCCTAGCTGGCCCACAGTATCCCCAAGTTGGGAATTAGTTAGCCATCGAAATGCCAACAATAAATGCTACTAAATAGGGACATTGCTCTATTTTCGACGGTGAAATAAATAAAAAGAGAAATTTCTTTCAGAACGAAAGCTCTGGTATTAGAACTCCTTGCTGCGATCTGCCTGGTAAAAGGTGGCCATGAGATTATTCTGTCCGCGTTCGATAACTTCAAGGAAGTGTGCTCGGAAAGGCGAAGATTTACAACGCTCATGGCATACTTCACCCAGTACGACAGTTTTCACATTGAATTCATGGTCGCTTGTATGCAATTCGTGAACATCGTCGTCCATTCGGTGGAGGATATGAACTTCAGGGTGCACTTGCAATATGAATTTACCAAACTCGGGCTGGACGAGTATCTGGAGAAGCTCAGGCATACTGAGAGCGAGGATTTGCAGGTCAGTAAATTGTGGTGCATGCTTATTTCGTGGTGCTTCGTATTTACTTTAATCCTTGGACGGCCGTGATTGAAGTTGCGCCGATTTGGTTTCTTTTATTTTCCGACGTTACGGCCATCGTATTAGCTCTTGAAGCATTTGGCGATTGTAATCGGTAATCCGCGCGGAATGAGGCGCCTGAAAATAGTTTCATGGCAATTTTGAGAGGTAATATTGAAATTTGGAAAACATGTATGTACACAAATGTGTAGTAAATATTGTGCATTTAACGATTAACTTCTGGGGCGAATTTGAGTATATTTAGGCTAAGTTGGCTGCAGCCTAGGGCGGCAAATTTTTGGGATGTGACCAGATTTAAGCGAAAGAAATTAGAAAAGGTTTAAGCGCAGAGGCTTGAGGCAAATTTAATAACAATTCACTTTTTTTTCATAGCGAATTGGCAGTGACTCAGACGTGTGTTGCCATACTGAATTAATTTTAAAATTGTGTCGACTCTTTTAAATTAAATATTTGACGATATTTCGCTTCAAATCCGCCCCTGATGAATCTATAATTTCTACTATATTTTATCTGTCGTAATCTTTACCTTCGCTCGATTTTCTTGGAAAAATCATAGAGAGACAACCTTAAATTTAATAACAATTCACTTTTTTTATATAGCGAATTAGCAGTGACTCAGACGTGTGTTGCCATATTGAATTAATTTTAAAATTGTGTCGACTCTTTTAAATGAAATATTTGACGATATTTCGCTTCAAATCCGCCCCTGATGAATCTATAATTTCTAGTATATTTTATCTGTCGTAATCTTTACCTTCGCTCAAATTTCTTGGAAACATCATAGAGAAACCACCTTAAATTTACTGAAATCTCATGTTGAGTGCTTACAACGATGGATATTTTTAATTCAATACTGTACATTTTTTTTTTTAATTTAATTAACACAAAGTTGTTGGTTTTTCTTAGCTAAATTGGTCCAGTTACATGTTAAACGGAGTCCTTCTCATTCGTGAATCATCGGTTCAGCTACACTTTTATCGATGTGCTCAGTGAAACCTCCTTATATGTTCTAATACCCGCACCTTATCTATAAAAAGGAGCACAACAAGTATATGCCTTGCTTCTGAGATATATGGTATACGTTGTTACAAAAATTTCTGATTACACGTGGATTTAGGTATTCGAAACATTTTTCAATTCGGCAAATAATTTGTGACGAATTATAAAAAGAAAGTTGTTTCATTCAGCGAACTTTGAAAGAGTGTTCCATCCTGTTCAAGATTTTTTGCCCTATTTTTATGCTAATATTTTTTAATGCTCTACAAATTTATGACCATATTACTACAAAGAATTAGTTCTCAGGACGTTTCGTCAATTCACCAATATTTCGACCACTCAGAGTTATCAATATTTTATCGAATACTTGAGATAAATAGGCATCACCTTTATTCGTCATACTTTCTTTTCAGGTTCAAATCTCTGCGTATCTAGATAATGTATTCGACGTAGCTGCTTTAATGGAAGACAGTGAAACTAAGACTGCCGCGTTAGAAAAAGTAGCTGAACTGGAAGATGAGCTTGGCCATGTAAGTGCGCGGTTCTCTTTTCATATTTAATAGCTAATACAACAACCGCTTGACGACTGTATTATACATTGAAAATAGGCGCACGACAGAATGGCAGAATTGGAAAGAGAGTCCCTCGCAAAATTAGCGGAGCTAGAGACCGAACTAGGTGCATTAAAGGTGGAATATTCCGACGCCGTGGAAGCTCGCCGATTAGCAGAAGAGGAGCTTACAGCTCTGAAAAGACAGAAGCAGGACTCCGCTCGAAGGCAGAGTGTCTTAGAAAATAAAATTATCGAGTTGGAGACTCTTACCGGCACTCTGACGAAAGGTTCCTCAGGTATGTTTCAAATACATTTCTGCGCTTCGCTCTAAATACGAGATGCGAGAAGTTAACCAGCAACGTTCCGAACTTCAGCAGCCAACCATCGAAATGGACCGGCAACAAGCCCCCTGCATAATTCAGATAACGTCACGTCCTCGACGTGCAGCTCGCCTCCGTCGCCGACATTGGAACAGGCTCCCCCATCAGCTCCTGCGCCACCTCCACCACCCCCGCCTCCATGCCCGCCCCCACCTCCCATGGCATCTCTTTCCCCCGGAGATCAAAAATTACCGCCACCTGTACCTATACCTCCGCCACCTGCTGGCATGATGCAAGCACCGGATGGAGCAATGACGATCAAACGAAAGGTGCATGTCTCTTCTTTCCCTTTCCTCCAATGCGAATCTTCATACATGACTGTTGTGCAGTTCTCTTAAGGATGTATTGGACCTATCTTCAAAATGGTACCAAGTTAACGAAAATTTGTAAGATTGTTCTTTCTAATCTTCCTGATGTGCTCCAAAAATTTTAAACGAATTCACTAAACGGTTGCTGAGTTATTGAAGAAATGGTACCAATGCTTTCAATTTTTTTTTTACACGTAGTATATGGGTAGATGAAAATATCTGCCGAGTTTCAATTGTTTTCACTACACCGTTTTAAAGAAATAAATTATAACTTGAGAAAATTGCGAGTTCAGGGCATTTTCACTGCCAAAAGTTTAGCAAATAATTCTTGAGAAAGCATTTGCAAAGTGAAAGATACCTTCCTAGGAGTAAAAATAAGACTCCAACTGTCGTTCGAGTTTCTTACATCTAGATTTACTATGCGTAAGACGTAGATATTCAAGTATTTCAAATTTCATATACTTTTGTCTAATATTGTACGTCCGATACATCCTTAAATCTCATCTGCTTCAAAATTAAGCAATTTTTTGTACATTTGCTTGGCCCTTTCAACGATACATTTCTACCGTTTCGTTGCAGGTTCAAACGAAGTACAAACTTCCTACGCTTAATTGGATCGCCTTGAAACCGAACCAGGTGCGAGGCACTATTTTTAACGAATTGGACGACGATCGATTGCACAATTACATAGACTTCTCCGACTTCGAGGAACGATTCAAAATCGGTATGGGCGGGCACGTAGCTAACGGCAACAACGAAATCGACGGTCTGCACAGCTTTCCCAGCAAAAGATTCAAGAAGCCAGAAAACGTATCGCTTCTGGAGCACACTAGATTACGAAACATTGGTATGTAATTTTTTTTTAAACTGTAATTTTTTCCCCATTTAAAGCACGGATATTTGCATCATTCTCTTGGGCACTTCTTTCAGCTATATCGCGAAGAAAAATGGAGATGCCGGTGGAGAAAGTTATTTCTGCTGTGAACGCTCTGGACTTAAAAGTACTTTCGCTGGAAAATGTGGAGTTGCTGCAACGTATGGTGCCTACGGATCAAGAAGTACGATTGATTCTAATTTATTAAGAGTGGATACTTGCTGGCGGTGATAAAGCAGAAATGTTTTACGACTTTACAGATAAAAGCATATAGGGAGTATATAATAGAGAAGAAGAATGTTAATCTTCTAACGGAGGAAGACAAATTTTTAATGCAACTCGGCAAGGTGGAGAGGATATCGACGAAGTTATCGATCATGAATTACATCGGCAACTTCTTCGACAACTTGCATCTCATTACTCCGCAAATTCATGCCGTGATATCCGCGTCGAGCACGGTCAAGAGCTCGAAAAAGCTGAGAGCAGTGTTGGAAATCATTCTTGCCTTCGGGAATTATTTGAACAGTAGCAAGCGGGGCCCGGCGTATGGATTTAAATTGCAGAGCTTGGACACATTACTCGATACTAAATCGACGGACAAGAGAATGTGCCTTTTACACTACATTGTAGCGACGATACGCGTCAAGTTCCCGGAACTTATCAATTTTGAGTCGGAACTTATGTATATTGATAAAGCTGCGACAGGTACGTGTGTCACTATTTCTGTAATTATCTTTATTTCCCCTGAGATTTTAAAGTTCGCCGTGATATGGTCCACCGTTTTGTATTTATTTTTGTATTTATTTCGATAGTGTGCTTTACATAATTTTATAAATGGTGTTTATGGTGTATATGATATGTCATTTTTGTGTCTTTTCACTTGAAATGAATTCTGCACGATAATTGGACATAAGAAATTATTTATAATTTATAATTTAACAAATTATACACGACAATTATCGCTTCGTGTGAAAAAGTTGAGAGTTACTATTTAAAGGGGGATTACACCTTGTTAAGCCGAAAAATAGGTAATTCTTTGTGAATTTTTTTTGTACAAAAACCGTTCGACAAATTAATTTGAGGTTTGGCATCTTGTTTTACTGTATCTTGAGCTATTGTTCTGAATTTTTGTGTGACAGTGAAATAAAAACATGGCAAAACACAATATTTTCAATGAAATTGCACGATTAAAAAAAGAAATGGCGTTTCACGTGCACCAACCTTTATGTGTCCTTCAAGTTTCATAATCCAATAGTCTGTTTATTCATAAATTTCAGTTTCGCTAGAAAATATAACGACCGACGTTCACGAACTAGAGAAGGGTATGGACCTAGTAAGGAAAGAGTTCGAGCTTCGTGGCAAAGAGAAGCACAACACTGTACTGCGGGATTTCTTGAACAACTCCGAAGAGAAGTTGCGCCGCCTAAAATCCGACGCTCGGGCTGCTGGTGAAGCGTTCCGGGAATGCGTGGAATTTTTCGGGGAAAGCCCGAGACAGGTCGATGCTAATACATTCTTCTCCCTTCTCGTTAGATTCGCGAGGGCATTTAAGGTAAATTGTTTTCGTATGAACTTTAAAACTGTACGATCCTTAACAGCTTAAGACGAGTAACAGGGCGAGATTTTCTGTCGCCCGTCAACGTAGAAATCAAGAGCCAAAGCTGTTCACGCGATACAGTTATTAACGACACGTTACCAATTAAGGAACAAGGTATTGCAGAGTTAAAGTATTTTTACAGGCTGCGGATCAAGAAAACGAGCAACGTCGAAGGTTAGAAGCCGCTGCTGCGGAAGCTCTGAACACGTCGGAGGAAGTGATTAAACGAAATAAATTAAATCAGAAGAAGCAGCAGGTATGTCGTCCTCCACACGTACTCTTTATTATTTATTCAGAAAGGAAGAACAATTGTAATTGCTTAGCAGTGTTACCACGAGCTCATTTTGCACGTTACGCATCTAACATTTTGTATTTAAACGAAATTTATTTCTATGTTAACAAACACTCTTGCTGAAATACAGGAATAATTGCGACATGACTGCACTTGAATATGTATGATTTATTTCTTCTTTGTTGAGCTTAATTCTTTGCCTCACTGAATGCATTTAATCATATAACATATAATTACAGTCGTATGCATTATATTTTAAGTGAAAAATTACCGTTTCTATTATTTAGGATGACGTTATTAGTAGTTGGGTCGAATGCGCTAATATTATTTCGTACTTTTGTGTGGTAGTATATACATGTATAACTCTACGCACTAAAAACCACGCTATTGCTTCAAATCAGATTCTCCACTTGTTCTTCTACACTTGCATTCAGAAGCTCGATAAGTTTATATTTTTATTTTAAGCGTTTCTAGAATAGTTTCAGAAAGTTTACACTTTTCTAATAAACTCTAATATATTCTACTAACTATCCACTAACAATTTTAAACAAACAAGACACACATCTTCTCTCTCCCCCACCCCTTCTCTTTTTCAACATCAATGCTGTACAAATTTCATTTATTCTTTTTATAATACCACAATTAACTGATCTCTGAAAGTTTGAACTTCAGTTTGTTACGAATGTAAACACAAATGCTCAATGTTAACGACGTGGTAGTAATTCAAGTATTAGTAATTCAAAGGAATGTTGATTAAATTAATTATTAAATATGATGGGATATAACAAATTAGATGGTATCAGACACATGTTCATGTTTAATTCATTATGAAAACTAGCGAAAATTGCAATTTCATCGGAAAAACTTGCTCTTTGATTTCCAGTTCGAAGCTTCTACTTACATTTATTGTGTAAAACTATCACGATGCAATCTTAAACGTATTTGTGCTTTCCAAACATGTTTATATATATATATATTTTTTATAACAACGCATGATTTATGCTTTTGTGAAAGAGGCTTGCATATCTTGACATTTATAACATCTTCTAAGTGTTTATACAATGTAATTCGTGGAGGAATCATCTATCATCGCCGAATAACACGTCTTATCTTAATCTAACGCGTTTTGATCGATCAACTTACTAAATTGATCGTCTTAACGTCATATGTACTCCTTAGAAAGGAAAAAAAAACTGCTAATATCAAATGCGGAAAATAAATTCGTCTGGGTGTTATTAAAAAACAGTTGTGCGAAGCGCCCATATAAAAAAAGGCAGCGACAACTGTTGAGAATAATTTTTGCAAATTACAATGCTCGCGCAGAGATTCTATAAAGGCAATTCCTTTTCGCTGCATGTTGTGAGATAGCATGATATTTTACAGGGATTATTCACTTAACTATAATTGTGATTTATATCGAGAGGAGTGCTCTTTTAGCATTCTTTTCCGTGTCTCGTGCAGACAGACTGTCTATTAAGGTATCTCACGAAAGTCTATTTTTCTTATTTGTTACATATTTATTTGGATTTAAAGTCACCGAAATTTTGCTGTAACACGAACAAGAGTCTGTTACACCGGCATCTTAATGAACTGGAGCTCAGAACGTAACAATATAGAAACAATTCACAACATGTAAGTCTCTACTCACTCACTTCCTCCTAATAACATATTTTTAATGACTGCACTAGCGCATACATAACACTGCACTTAGACAACACACGTATAGGTTCGGCTTTTATTATCGAAGCGCATTTTTTTTGTGTATCGTACGGCCACGTACCCCGGAAACAGTTCTATCATTGGATTTAATTTTAATTTCACGCGCAGATAATATATATATATATATGTATATACAGGATAAGTGACGAGAAATAGGATACTTGAGTATCTCTCTTGGATTTGAAAATACAGAAGAGATATAAAACACGGTTTAGATAGTTTCAAAAGGCAACTATGATGTACGTGATTTTCTTTAGCCATATTTCAAAATTATCAAGGATTGTGTCAATCGTTCTGTTCTCAGAGAATTGTAGTATTTTTATTCCTTGCATAGTGTGGCCGATACAGGCATCAGTTTAATCAGTAAAAAATTTAGAATCAGTTGTAGTTCACGCCTCGCATGTACTAACACTTATTAAATGAGATATTCCTGAATTGTTTAATTGCTCGTAACATACAGGGCATCCTATTTAGAAAACATGTGAGAACAAATAGCCAGGCTTTGTTTGTGCAGTAACTCCCTTGGAAATAATAAAGAAAGTCACTACAGTCTGTTTGTGCACTTTTTACAGAATACATATGGCATTTGAATAAAATATGATACATGGTAAATACTCACCTTGCTACCGGCTACAATATGCAAAAATTAAAAGTGCGAAATTCCTGTAGAAATTGCCCATGAATGACTTCGATAATTTGAAAGAATGTTCTTCGGGACAGATATGTCACTTTCATCATATTCATCCTTCGGATCAGTCAAAATTGTTTACCACGCATATTTTTGTATTTGCAAACGCGAGGGACATATGCAAGTATTTGGTTTCGCGTGATGCGCTCTGAAGAGCGCATGTTTATAAACAAAATTTATATACATACGTACCTACGTAACATTTCTGTTTCCTTTCATACTGTGTCGTATGTAACTACTTACTTGACCATACAATCCTTCGTTTTTACAGAAACTATTGGACGCATTCATTTGCGCAAGAAATTCTACATAGGTACAATCCAATGTTATTTTTCGAAAGGAATATCTAAATTTATATTGATTCCTTTGGAATAAAAATTATCGCAATTTAGGTAGGGACTGTGGCAAAACTGAGATCGTTTTACTTTTGCTATAGAACTGTCTTCCTAAACTCGTGGTATAGAACAATATTCACTAGATTTATATATCATTAACAAAGAATTAAGAGATGCATCGGCATGTGTTCTAGCTTGCATTGATGTTGCCTGAGAGAAGTCCTCTATTATCACTTTCCTATGCTACTGCCAAAACTCTCATAGATTAGACGCATATAGATTAACGATAGAGCATTCGATTTAAAATTCTATTAGGCCTAATTAATAATAATTGTTAATAACACGATAATTTTTCCGCGAGTAAAGCATTTAATCGCAAGATACATACTACAGCGTTGCCTCTAAAAGAGCCCGCGTCTTCTGTCTCGAAAAGAAGCCGCCGCTATCCCCGCCACTTCTTTTGTAGTTGCCGCGGCGAGTGAGAGATTTATTCTACCTTTTATTTTCGATACGCGGATTCTCAGTCCCTCTCACTCCCCGCGGCACGCAGCAAAGGCAAGCCGAACAGACTATCCTCAACGAAAAGAGCTCGCGCCTGGTCCCGAGGTGCGGGCTCTTTTCGAGACAAAACTGTAACTGGGAGACGTTTTTTGATTTCAGAGGTATTACGACTTCTATGAGAGCAATAGATAATATTTTTCAAATTTGTTTATTTCTCTTTTTTAACACAATAAAGATAGCGAATCAATGATCATTAAAACCCAAAGTCGAAGTTGAACGTGATTTCGAAATTTCTCACTTTCTGTTGGAAAAGAGAAAGGGAGAGAAATAATAAGAGCAAGAAAAATCGTGAGCAATTCCAAGCAGCACGCATTTTATAGAACAGCAAAGAAATATTCTTAAATGCTCGAAAGTAGATTTTATAATTATCTTTAACTGTAAATATCACACATAATAAGAAAATAGCGGAAACTTTTACCAAAACACTTTTTTGTGTAAAGAATTCTTTATATGTTAATTAGAAACTTTGAAACTACGCCTCTGATGAAATAGTATATTTGAATATACGTTATACTTGGCAATTGTGAATCTTGAATAAAAAAACGTTGCAGTAGTTTCCCAAAACAACACACGTGTGTGTTTCAATAAATATAAGTATTATTCATATATATATATATATATATATATATATATATATATATATATATATATATATATATCTTGGCAGTGGCGCAATCAGGATTTAATCTTAGGGGAGACCGAGTTGAAGGTATACAAATATTTTGAATGTAAATTCAAAGAGGTGAGAATTCATTAGGCCATTATAAAAATTTATTTAAAGAATAAAATGAAGTTTTTGTTTCTTTTTACAAAGCTCTTGAATTACTTCAGTCGTGCTTTGCTTTTCTTTGGGGGGGGGTGCTAGGGCCCCTTCCCCCTCCCTCTCGGTGCGCCACTGTATCTTGGAAGTATAGAAACATATTGTCAAATAAATCGGATTTACTTCAATATTTATTCATCGCTGCAAAAAATCTGTTTACTTGAGAAATACTATCTATCAATGGCAATGTACAAGTTAGTCCTTTTAATTTCACTATCTGTGTTATATCATACAACGTGCAAAAGCGTCAATCAGATAATTAACGAAATCAAATGGATGCAAGGGATAGGGTCTGTGGCGGATTTAACGGGCGGCCGATGAACAGTTCCCCCTAGCCTCTGCTCAGAAGGCCCCCCTCCCTAGGGGCCCATTTTCAAGAAAAATAATTATGATTTTATCCAAACACTATATTGTTTTCTGTGCTACTACACTTGGCACGTTTTTAGTAAACTACCTCTTCATTTTCCCGAAAAAAATGGGCCTCTAAGAACGTTTGCCACCTGGGCCAGTTTCCTTAAATCCGCCACTGGATAGGGTTTATTAAGTGCATATGTATTATTGTGACCAAGTATTCTGAATATAGACAAAAGGTATTTGTTGTTTCCAGATAATTTATTCTCGCTATAAATGAATAAGCTAGCTTTTCGTCTGTGTACACATATGTGACATTGTCGATCAGTAGCCAGGCGACTAACTAGATTTGTTATTTTACACGTTCGTAGGACGCTGTGATAAACGAGTTGAAAAACAAGACGAGGTTAGTTCAGGAGAAGAAGCTGTTGCAGCAGGACGAGGTTTACAATGGTGCTCTGGAGGACATCCTTCTCGGGCTAAGGTCAGAACCGTATCGACGAGCGGATGCGGTTAGGCGTAGCCAACGCAGACGCATCGATAATCACAGACTTTCTCGCACCGCCGAGGAGCTAGAGCTCTAAGCCGCTTCTCCTTCGGTGTGTGCTCGATTAGTTTATAGGAAAAGGAAACAAATTTCTTTCTGAACGGGAAAACTGACTCTCTCACGTTTTCGGGGAACTTGTATGTTTTGTGTTCATAATTTTCAACGTAAGTTAAAGCTCAGCCACGGTTCTGAACGAACTATAGAATGCACAATCGCCGTGCAGGTTCAGTTACAATTAGCACCTTTATGTTTCCGATGCCTTATTAGGGAAATACTTGTCGAGCAACAATTGCACTGTGCAGAAAGAATTATATGATCAAATGGAGGCAATTTTTTTTTTCTATTTTGTGAGTCACGTGTCTCAAGAAGTATGGTCACTTTTTATTTCTATGTCGAAGGTCCTAATTTATTTTTTATGTTACATGATAGTTTAACACATAATTTGCATAATAAGCGAGGTCTCGAAAGCCAGTTTTCAATATTAACGAAATGTGAAAACAAATCTAGCGTTCTGTTACAGAAATTAAAAGTAGCCTGTGTGTCTCAAACGACACCAAGGGAAAGGTTATGGTTGTATGCTAGCTCCATCTGGACGACACAACTTTTGCTTAATAAGTTTCCCTCTAAACGCTATACTTTTGAGAATAATCAAGCTGCTGATAGTTGCTGAACTACTGTGTATGTCTAATCGATTTATTTGTTTATTGAACAGATATCGATCTCATTCAGATTTCGAAATTATTTAAGAAATATGTGTTGAAATTTTAAACTAGTAACCAATCAAAGAGCGAACTATTCAATACGTTGTGGGAAAAGATTTAGAAACGATAGATGTAGTATTGATAATTCTAGATACAGCAAGTCGAGAGAAATTTTTCGAATTTGATGTTGAATTGTTACGCACATAAGTCACTTATGCGGTGCTATAAATTCGCCGAGAATCAAACCACTTTAATTAAATCTCGGTAATGAATTGTTTCAGTTTTAGCGAATGATAATAAGACGTCGACGTTCTATGAATTGATTATTGCTTTTTACCCTTTGTTGTACAAAGTGTTGGTAAACAAGAAACAAGAGCTTAGGGGCGCGTGTCGAGAAAATTGTATGATTATTTTTGCATTGTTTCCACGATTAATGTCTTTAAGTGATTAGATACGAAAATTGTTTGCGTTTAATTATTGTTGATTGTTATACGCGCTTGAGATATTTATAATTTTCAAATTTAACTAATATCTGTTGATCGTTTCTTCGCGAGAGCTTCTAAGAAAACGAGGGGATGAGACGTTGAATGCTTTCGACGACCGTAAATTGATATTAGGTTGGTGCAGATGAAATCTCCGAAATATATATGAAACTTTCAGCGACTATATCTTTATTAATCAAAATATGACCCATCAGAATTGATACAATTCTGTCAATCAAGAAATCAATGCGTTTATTTATTTTTCAAAAAAATCTGTGCTTTTGGATAGGGTGAATTCTACGAAAACACTTTTTGCTCCTTCGTTATTAAATTATTTTCCTGTTAAAAATGATCTAAATGTTTGAAAACGTGATAATTGGTCAGAGTACTTCATATCGTCATTGCGTGTGAAAATGGAAGTGCGCATCTTCCACCAGCGTTGCTTTGAATTGTCCGTTAGGTCGCGCGGAATCCACTTATCTAACTTAACATTTTTAATAATTTCCAGGTGGCGAGCAACAGTCCTTAATATCCATCGATCGCTTTGTTTCACTATCTGCCATTCTACTTTAAAACAATTGACGATCCACGAATCGCGTTAAATTCAGCTAGCTTCAAGTTTTTATATTCATATAAAATAAGTGCCATTTAGTATTACTTTTAATTACCTAATGACTGGAAAACTTTAAGCTACCCGAAATCGGCAATTCCATATGCACCAATCTAATACGAAGCAGATTTATTTATAAAGAAATTTCTCGACTGTTAGTTTGGATGTCTGTAAAGCGACTTTTAAAAAGCCGTAGCTTCTAATTATGCCGTAACATTCCGTGGATATAAGGATCCAAACCACCTCACGCAGTTTGTAAACAAAACGTCTATTTTGCACAGAACGATACGAAGCTGCATTTTTATATACATTTACAATTAAAAGTCTGATTGTTCCAGAATGCAATTACCGCGGCATACTCCTTGCAAAGTCTAAAAACTATTTCTCTGATTAGAAACGTATAGCTGAATAGCGAGTCCGCGCGCGCGCGCGCGCGCGCGCGAACAATTTACAATCGACGCGAACTTTTTTAATGGAATCTCTTATTTTGATACACGTAATGCGTAGAGTTAGCCCAACTTGGTACATTCCGTCAGGACCTCAAGATACGCTCATATAATAATACACGCATAGTAGAATTTAGCGCAGTCGTTTCTACTATAACGCATATAACGAAATATTTCAGCCTACATTCTATAAAAAAAAAAGTAATAGCATAGAATATAACAGAAATACGATTATAGAGTATTCAGGATAACTGGCATTTTGGAATATAGGTGTAATTAAATAAGCAATGCGAAGGAAGTTGATTAAAAAGATCCATTTAAGCTGGCACACGATACTACAGCATATATCAAAAAGTTGCCCGACGAGACAGAATTGTTAATGTCGGAACGTGCTTTCGAAGACGAACGACATGGAATGTATTCGAAGGTGTGTGTTGAAATAGCTGTGAAGTGGTTGGTGGACGAACGGTAATTTAATGGCATGTATTGTAAAAATACATCATACATGTTCAATCAGCTTAGCTTTTTAGAAAGCTGTTCTTGTATATCCTGAATTCTTGGTTGAACGCGTGAATTGCATACTAAAATCGTGCGTTATAGTTGAGCCGACATTTAGCAGTCTTTCGTATCCATTACCGTCTAACTCAGCGAGCCAGATATCAGAAAACGACTGGTCACGATGCGAATCGTCTTTCAAAGTGGTGTTTTGAAGCGCATTGCCAAGCAAAAGTTTCAGTGAGATTGCGTATAAATTTTCTACATAGCTTCTTTCGGATATTCACATATCCCGAGTTTTTTGAAAGGTAATAAAATTTATATTTTCACTTTTCTACGTCTTTGATATTATATACTATCCATAAAGAAAACGTGTAAATATTACTGTAATATATGAAATGCGCCGGCGAGGATAAAGAAATGTAATTACTACTAATTGTAGACGAATTGCCAATGTGATGTTTAGATAAGTATAACATCTTTGTGTTATAAATATTGCGTAAATAATATCGTTCGTTGCTGTATTCCGGCGATAAAAATTTCAAATGATTGCGACAGAAAAGAAAACGTATTTTATGTATCTTTTGCAAAAAAATGTAAATATTGTGCATTTTATTAAATAAGTTATGTGAAATAGGCATATGCTTTACTTTGTATAAAATTCATTACAAATAAAAATGATACCGATGTACCATATAGATATATATATATAGATATATATATATATATACACATACACACACGTGACCACCGATACATTTTTCCCACATCACGTGCCATCTTATTTAATTAATGCTTGATGAGACTAATTTTATAACAAATGCCACATTCTCGGTAATACAACTTAACCGCTTTGCGACCACGGACGAGGTGTCTCGCGCCTTTATTTACCAAGATAGGAGTTCTAATTTGAAGAAAAATCAATTTACAAAACATCTTAGCGAATAATAAATGAAACACATGTTATTTTTTGTAAATTGATTTATCTTCAAATTAGAACTCCTATCTTGGTAAATAAACACGCGGGATAACTCGTCCGTGGCATCGTACGACAGATACCGTGCCGCGAGATATCTCGTCCGTGGTCGCGAGGCGGTTAAGCGACTATAAAGGGGAAGTTTATCGATTAGACCAACCATTTTCTAAAGTTTTATTTATTGTTTATGCGAATAGACTACATTATTACAATATTTCATGTAAAATATGTTTATATACAAATATACAATATACAAAAGGCACAGTATATCTACATTCCTTAGATCATGTATAAAAAAAATGCAAATAAAATAAACTTCGAATATACATATGACTATCAGTAACGGACAGAACAGCTTTCTCTCTCTATTGCTTTTGAATTATCAGATGGAAATTTGTAAAAAAATTGTGCTTTGCGTAGAGAACCGATATTTGTGCTTAAACAATCCACAAACGCGTATGTTTCGAGAACTGTTCTATCCATTTTATTACATTGTTGTCGGTGCCGTACAAAACTCGCAAGAAAACATTTCGTTTCACTGTAATCTGTTACAAAATACACGCGTCTGTCCTTGAATAATTTATAATTCAATGGCAAATACAGTAAATGTATAATTGCTATTAAAATAATTAAAATCCGTTCTCAAGATAAATTCCTCTTTATAAATGTAAATAAACTTCTATACAATTATTGAATATTCTAACACAGTTTAATGACCCATTAGCAAATTACAAAAGTCCGGCAGTATTGGTTTCATCAGTTGAAATAACGTTAATTATTCCTAGTTATTTATGAGTAATTATTTCACAGTTATATTAAACCACGCATAATTTTAGTCCTCAGTTTCTATTCGTTGCCGTTGCTACCCGCCGTTTTTATTTAAATATTTTCGCGATCGCATAAAATAAATCCGCGTTCCATGATTTGAGAATGTAGGTATGCATATAAAAGTACCTAATGTAAGTATAATACAAATCATAATAAAATCGTTTTAAACATATATATAACACTGCTGTATCATTGTCAACGATATCGTAATAATAGAATACCCCCATCTTCTTTTCGTGTGGACTGAAGTGTATAAAATCGATTAGACTGGACAGATGAAAACGATCTCGGCGTTCTTTTAAAAATAGAAAAGCCATTTCCTCTTTACTTTTACCGATACTCTATCACAAAGTTATTATACGTTCACAGTCCGCGTTACATTAAAACTTTTGACCGTGTTTTATAATTTCTTTAATTACCTCACAACAGCTTGACAGAAAACTTACATGATACATAGTGTGATGTAAATTGGTGTACAAAAAATTGCATAACAGTTCCCTTTACATTCCAAGCTTGGTTGGAACGTGTCGGCAATGCTTTTCTTCGGCTAGTTCAAAAGGTATATATCACGCTTGAACCTTTATAAAACAAACTGCACCTATATATGTGCAGTGGCATACACTCGGCATTAAAAAACCAGGCTAGAGTCGTTATAATTAATAACAGATAGAAGTATAAGCTACACGAATAAAATACTGTGGTAAACGCACATTGTTGCCGTTTTTTTACCATATTCATTCATTAACAAAGTTTTCATATACACACACACGCCACCCTCAGTCAAAAGTCTTGGACTCTAACAGTATTACATCGAATATGTTTACATGTGGTTGATTAAAAATCACAGAAACATTAATATCCAAATTTTCTAAGAGAATTTTCGAAGAGATTCAAATTTTCTTAAGAGAGAAAATCTTGGAAAGTCGCTGCTCTGTTATTCATTAAAAGTATTCAAAACATCACTCACGAGGTAGAAAGAAATGAAAAGGAACGAATAGTCTGTGTATCCTTAGATGGAAATCAACTGTGGATGTGAATAAAATAAATGTTGCTAGAGTGAGCTGTGCAACAGCACGACTGATATGATGTGGAAATCCTTGGCCGTTTCGGCATTACGAAATCTTTCATTAACACAAAGAATCAAAACGCCTGATCACAAGATCTGACAACAATCTGACCTTCCCTGATGAATCCAAGTTCCATCAGTTTCAAAGTGATATGGAAAACAACATTTTTAGCACCCTGTAGACACTAAAAATTAAGTTTCATTACCAACCATCAACAGTGGATCATGGCTGAAGAATAGTCATGGTTTGAGAAATCTCCTTTGTCTAAAGAGGTGGTCAGCCTGCACAGATAAACAAAATTATAAACAATGTCATGTGCTCATGTGCGAAGACATTCTCATTAAAAGTTTGCCGTGCATAGAAAGAAAGATACATAAAGATTGGATGTTTTGACTAGATAGTGACCCCAAACATAGATCAAAGTTCTTCCAAAGGGTTGCCTCCCATTAATATAAGAATTTTATAGTTGCCGTTTCAATCATCATACTTAAAGTGTATTCGAAAGTACAAACACGCGAATGGAAGTATTGGAATCTTTTAAGAAATAGTGGAATAAAATCCCTCTTAACAGAACAAGTCGATGACTCGCCGTTTTGTGGCATTGATTGCTGAAAAGAAGATGGCAACAAAGCATTAAGATTGACAATACAAATAATATGATATACTAGCTTTACTACTCGGCTTCGCCCGAAATTTAGATTCTGATTTTACAAAGAAAAAAATTTTTTTAGTTTTTTTTTGGTGAAAATAGTCACATTCTTCTGGATTAGTCAGGCATAACGAGCTGAGGCGCATTTCGTGATCCCAGAGTTTATCGTTCGAAAGTTTTTAGACGACAAACGCACAAACATATATGCAGAAGCTTTCTGCTTTATATATTAAGATTATTTTAAGTGCGGTAACTGTATTTTGTAGTAGTAGTTGTATTATGTACTTCTTACATAGAATAAAGTAACTTGAAATTCTTCGTTCACCTTATACTTCCGTTTGATATTATTTCTAACGCCTCTAGACTTTAATTATTTAATTTCTCTGGCTAGAAACTTGCGTACGCCACCGCAGGATAAAATCTAAGTATCATGAAAATTTTCTACAAAATAGAGACATTTTAGACACGCGTTATATATCTACTTGGACTCACAGGTAAATTTTTCGTTCACGGATTGCCAAGAGTATGTATTCTCCTTTAAAATATTTCTATAAAAATTACAATTGGTATTCTCGATTAGCATTGATAGCAGAAGTCTTGAAGATCAAATACCCAGTTAATATTCAAGTATTAATCGATTAACCAATTAACCAGTTACAGGTACATATATAACCATTATCCAAATAATAAAATTAATCCATTAAACAACCTTTCATTGAATGAAGCTGAATGCAATAAAGCCTATAACAGAGAATTATTAACAAATAACCTTATTGTTAGAAACTTAATAAATGCTTTTAATGAAAAATCGAGGACATCGATATAAAGCATCCGCTTATTAATAACTCGGACGTATTTTATACAAATAGAACAAATGTAGTTTACAATGACAGTAATAGCTATTCAGAGAATTATAATGGAAGTAAATTATATTAACTTAGTAACAAAAAAGTAAGCAGTGTTATTGAAATATAAAATACGCGATGAAATTGCATTTTTATGAAATAAACAACTTTTGATAGATGCCAAGACTATATGATGCGAAACGTGGTTGACGTGGAAAAATATTGTAAAATTGGATGTCGGATATATATTGACGTGATTTTTCCCTTAAAAAAGAAAGTTCGATGGTCAGATTAAAGGCCGTCGCGCATTTTGACGAAGCGCGACGCGAATCGACGAAATTAATAATTAATTAATTGTCGCTGCGCTTCGGTTTTGTATTTTCTCTTCGTATCGCCGCGCGTTTCGCCAAAATGCGCAACAATCTTTATTGGTAAATAAACATCATATGATTAGTCATATGGTAATCTTACCAACATCGTTTGTCAAAATAAAATCGATTCCGAAAACAAGAAAATATAAACATAATATTCGGCATATTTGAAAATTTTGGTGTAGTCTATTTTTCATATTTATGAAAGCATATAATACAACATAATCAAACTGCTCTTTTTTAATGGAAAAACTATGTTACCAAACATCCAACACATAGCTTAATACTTGTCCATATTGGCTATTTGTACGTAAAGGACTATTTTCTCTCCTGGGACTATAATATTTGCTAATAAAAATTGCTTGCGTATCGATAATAGAACAGTATTCACATTCTCCGTGTTACGATTATTTATTCAGTTGCTAACATAATTTCAGTCACTAATATTATTTGTTAACAGTTATCAGTCATTTTATATCACTGTATTCCTAGTGCCATTTCATGAAAAGTTCTTTTTAACCCATTAACTTTAATTATCTAATTAATTATGATACGCGCGTGTGTCTGGTTAACTGCGACCATAGCGTCTGTACACCTGGATACTAATTGATCAATTGGTTACTGAACGATTAAAAGAAATATTCTGATAACTGGTGAAGTTAAATGAATGTCTCTAATCGGTAGGTAAGTTTTTGTATATTCAGGGTATATAAATTGTATAAAATTTTATATCATTCACCTTACAAACAATACTCCATCGGAGACATTAATAATGTTCCTACATTATAAGAGTGCGGCAAAGTTTAAAAACATTCAAAGAATATCAATTAAACTGAACCAGATTAACTTTACAGGAATGTCAGAAATATCAGTTACGAAAATACAGCAATTATTAATGTTAAATCCATATTGTCTTTGCATAATATAGATCATGCAAGAATTTCAACCTCCTAATATTTCACATCGTTACGCTACATCTAAAATTTCTTATATACAAACACAACAAAATATCGCTTTTATTATCGTTGATTTTAGAAACAAGTGATCCGAAGTAAAAACCCTTTTGCGCACGTCGAATTTCACATATGCATTCTTCCGTTACAAAGAGCAAAGAAAGCAAAGATTTTATGTAATAAGTGATCGGAAACGTAAAATTGATAAAAAATATGTGCACGGCTGTGATCATACTTTTAAAAATATTTATATTAAGTGTTACATTAAACTAGTGGAAAATAAGTTATGTAGAAATTCATTAGTTTTACTTAAAACTCTTTGGTTTTATCATAAACACTATTACATAAAATCCTCGGTTGTAACAATGCTTATAATTCCAATTTTAAACACTGTTCCGCAAATGCTACGAAATTTCGAACTGCACGCTCTCCATGACAAAACCACTTAATCGTTTATCCTCGTTATAATCCGACAGCTCTATTTTGATTACATTATATAACGCTAATTGCCACATATTTAAAAGGATTGTGAGAACAGAAGAAGAAAGACCTGAAAATATTTTATGTTAGACCGTACGTTTATAAAATAAGGGAATACACATAATTCTGGCAAACTGCTGTTTTATACAAACTGAAGAAAAAAAAACATCTTTGAACCTTTGTATACAAGAAATAATAATACTGATTCGTGTAAATTTTCCTAAAGAAATAACGTCGAAATAAGGACCAGTCGTCAAAATCCGAGTTTAGCAGAACTATTATTTAATTATTTAAAACGAAAGAGAGAGAGAGAGAGAGAGAGAGAGAGAGAGAGAGAGAAAAGAAAAACTGAAACATCACGTTTATTATGCTCTTTTCGTATAAATTTTTTTAATCTAATCTCTTATAAGAAATACTGAAGTTTACATTATGAACAAGAAACTATAAGTAAACATATAATATTCAGCTGTTAGAATTACAATAATTTTAATAATAGCTGCTTACAAAATGTAATTCCGAGTTTGAAGAGAACTGAACTGAATTTAGAGGCACAGAAATAAAAGATCAAAGATATAATGAACATAAAAGGTACAAAAGATAACACTGCTATATCGAAACATTGAGATGTTGTGTACAATTCGGAAGTCGAGTCGAGAAAAAAAAACAAAACAGAAATGATGAATTTACAAATTTTGCACACAGCAATTTGAACACAAACTGGCTAGTTTTATTTGGTTTATATGGCATGGATCTAGTATTTGGTTTCTTTGTTACTTAATATATTCAATGTTAACAAAGATAATTAATCTTAAGTAAAAAATAAGTTACTCTTATGCTTGAAAAGACTGGTTATATGACCAGCAGTTTCATTATACATTTTAATGTAAAAAAGAAGAAGCATTGGATTAAATATCTGTACAAAATAGAAAATCTTAGCTAAACTATTAGCAAACTGATCCTTTTTTATACACATATATAAAACCATTATTATTGACAATGTATAGATTACAAATTACTATGTACAATAAATTGTATATAATAACCTTCTTACAACCCTTTAATATTCATCAAAAAGGATGGAAATCTCTTACTAATATATATATGTATGTATGTATGTGTGTGTGTATATATATATATATATATATATAGTCAAAATTTTCAATGTATGTTTTCCTTAGGCAGTTTTTACTTCCTTTGTTGTATAAAACTAACATGAAAACGTTTAATTTACTGTTATAAACAGAGGTAATCACATGATTTACATTGGTACACACAACGTATAGCATATAACATACGTACATAATGTACACGTGTATAACGTATGCTATATGTGTACACGTTACTCTGATAGGCTTCATTCGTTTCTCATCGATGTTCTAACACTTAGTTTAACTACAATTTCGCCCAGCTACGTACCGAACGCTAATTTTTTGAATGCATACCTTCAGATCCAAAGTTGTTTTCACTTTTTATATACATTTATCATTATTGGAGCATCAGCGATTCCAAATTTCTATGCAATATTGTGTCTTTGACGGCGTTAAATACAACTTTTATATTTTCCGTGTCCACGGCGGTGGTGAAGTGATGGAAAAGTGGCTTTCTTGGGTCCCTTTTTACAGATATAAACATATCCAGTATAAAATTTTGCACATCCTTCATGGAATGTGAATCTCCTGCGAATTGTGGAAAATACCAACGAACGTTTGTGTCAGGTGATCTTACTTTTTTATCTAACAAATCAGTTTTATTTAAGAACAAAATAATAGACACTCCACCGAATATCATGTTATTGACTATTGTGTCGAATATATTCCTCGATTCCTCCAATCGGTTGGTTCTCCTGCAACGTTGAATCGGGAATTTTATTTAACAATAATTGTTAAATACTATTTTTACGCGACGAACGGTAGAATAATTCTGCCGTTCGTCGCGTAAAAATAGTATTAGAATAATAACACACCTGTCCTCTAGCAATACTTGATCGAACTCGGACGATGAGACAAGAAAGAGAATAGAAGTGACGCAATCGAAGCATTGATACCACTTTTGTCTTTGAGATCTTTGCCCTCCAACATCGACGAACAAAAATGGGATATTATTAATGTGTATAACGAACTCCGAGATTCCTTTTGTAGCCTTTCTACAATGCAAAATATCCTGATGCGTAGGTACATAATCCTGCAAAACATTTAGTGATATTTAAAAACTATCTAGAATCGTATTTATAAAAGCGATATGATAAATTTTATAAATTTGTAGATAGTGTATATACAGAGTCTGGACTATTACCATTCTAGCAATCCTGTCGAGGCTGTCCAAAAAATATTGAACTGAATCACTCTGCAAAGAAAAATATACATTAAATGCTTTTAATATTTGCTGCTTAATTTAAATTGCCATACTTTTTTTTCTTAAACGTGCACAGTACTCGGGGTAAGAACAATTAACGCTTTGTGGTCACACAGGGTGTATCGCACCCCAAGTAATTCTTTTTTTCTTTGCCAATATTTCTATAAATTTTTACACCTTAACATTGAAATTTAAAAATTTACCGAATTTCAACCAAACATATCGCTTTTTTCCACAACTATTTTTTCAACTGCATATTACGTTCCTAGAGAAAGACTATTAGACCATTACGAATGAGCAATTATCACTCAAAAATCAAAAGATTCGAAAACAGGAAAATGGTAACTCAAAAATGACACTGGGAAGTGAACCCCATGCAACCAATTTGTGATTATAAGGTGTGAGCACGAAGGGTTACATGTAATGCAAAGAAAACCTTAGACCTAATAACGAGACACAATATATCTTACTAATTGAAATTCTCTTCGTCTATCGAAGGCCTTTTTGATCGACGCATCTTCCCATAAGCTCTGCAAAGCTGGTACGTAATGCAGAAATAATCTAGCATCTAATGCCATAGTATTTTCAATTTTCAGTAATTGGTAGCCGATATCATAGTTCTTAGGGTTCTCCCATGGAATATTTAATTTGTCGCGAGCATCCACCAATACCTTCATTCCCTTAATTATGTTTTGATAAATTATGTATTGGTATTCTTTCATTAATTCGGGCTGAAAAGAAAAAGAGTACTGTGAACAATAACAATGTAAAAGTTGCAAATGTAATTTGTCATTTGCCTCGATTTAAGTCAGTATTTGTTTTACAAAAGCATGAATAATAATTCAATGGTGACCACATATTCTTTCACCGTCATTCAATGCACGGCTGACAACCTATTTTATGTACTGCAAGATGTATATTCAATGATTAAGAGCACGATAAGTGGTAAAACAAACAAACTGATAAGTATGTCCGCTTAACGGTCTATGGCAAACCTAGTACCAAGAATGCTCCTTATAGATTTGTTACATAATTTATTATTTCGTTAATGTTCACACCGTTCTCATAATATTCACAGGGGTGTTCTATTTATTTAAAAATCTTTTATTTATACGAACTACCTTTAAGAAGATTTACTTGATTGCAAGAGGTAGTTACTTAGAACTAAACACGAAACAGAACCATTTCACTGTGTCTCTTTAAAATTGAAGGTATGTAAGAAATAAGGAAGTAGCGCTTCAAAGACTGAATGAAATATTATGAAGATTATGCGTCTGTATCTCAGACCTACTTTCGCGTATATTCTTAAATTGTCTGTTCAGGTCAACTACTTTCCCACGAACTATGAATAAATACCGAAGTAGTGACGAGAATAATAACAACATTAACAGAAATTGTAGATGAAACTGCTGTGTCCTGTAAATGAGTCATGCATCGAAGTGAAGAAACTGTCAATCAAGAGAATGAGAAGATTCAGTGGTATACGTTGGAAGGAGATCGAGCGAAAAGCGAGACGGTTGCGATCGGAAATCGAGGATGTCCTACCTCGAATTTAATCCCGTGAATAATTCGCATCTGTTTGAGGAATGTTGACTTTCCGCTCTCGCCCGCCCCGAGGAGCAGCAGCTTGACCTGTCGTCGGAGAGCTTGGCGTTCCTTCTCCAGTATCCGATCGATCTCTTGACTTTTGTAACGCTGCTCGATCTCCTCGGGGCTGAACTTGAACCGCAGGCAACAAGTACATGACCACGTTAAGGACCCCGCCATCTTGCTACCCTGCTACCCTCCTCTACCTTCCTTCCTTCCTTCCGGCGTTCCTTCTGTCCTTCCGTGTCTGGCTGTCCTTCCGAACGAATATATCCTCGGATTGTCTAAACACTGTGCACACGCGCGCACACACCGTACACCCGTATTCGCACCTGCACAGTGCACACGAGTTCGCGTTCACAGGGCTCGTATCGCGTAACGGAGTGCACGCAATGATAGGGCCACCCCTTTCGCGAACAACCTGTTCGTGATTGCACGGGATCGGCGAACGTCGTGATTCAGAGCGGCATTTCTCACTTAGGCGTAGCCGGAGAACACGACCACCGAACGGTCAACGTCAACACACGCCGTAGCTCCGACTCGGCGTATACCGAGATCCACACCTACCGTTAATCGCGAGACTCACGCCGTTGGCTGCCCACGATCGTCTCTGGTTCCTCGCGAATTGGACATGATTAAATAATCGTTCTAATTACCGAGTAACAGAACTAACTCGCGCACTGCTCTCATCGTGCTTTATCTTCAACTATGAGCGACGACCCCTGTCGCCTTTCGTGCAGAAAATTCTCTTCCTCGGCCAACGGAGTTGTATCAATATGTATGCTTGCACATGACACGCACCAACACCTGTAGTATCGCGTCGACGAGACACATGCAAGAGTTCACCTATGCCAAACTACATGATAATAATGCGGGGGAAGAAATACGCGAAACGGCGAACGGGAAAACGTACTCCCCACCACGACGACATATTTGTTGAGATACTGTCACGACACACACACGCAGGCAGCACGCACGGTCTCTGCCACCGACCGAAAGCGTACCTCCTGGTTCGGCCGCGTGATCGGTTTTGCGCGCTGTCATTCGTCGGCAGACCTTTCTTTTTTTCTTTATCCTTGTCGATACTGCATCGCACGCGGCGACGATCCCCCTTGAACATAGTGCGTCGTGCGTCACGATCACACGATTTTGGCTATGTGGGGGGGAGCGGGCGATTCATTTTTCTAATTCCTCCGTATCGTCGCTCACGATTTCTGTTACTTAAAGCCGATCTTTCAATGATGCGGATGAACAAAATGAATTGGTGATAAGGCTGCAGATTGGTGAACAGTGACAAGCGCGATAGTGGCCAATCCCTGCGTTCGTGAACGCCACTGCTCATTTATGGATGCATCTGAAGTTGCTGCGATGTATAGGTGACGATAGGTGACGCTGCCGTACACTGCCAATATTGTCATAGGTAGACGGGTCCATGGATGTCCATTAATCCGAAATCGGAAGGATGCGATGTTGAAAAAGGCATTCTGTAAACCTATTTATTTGTAATCTATGAATATTGTTCATAATATTCTATTAGCATTAGTATAATTTTCGCATTAGCAATATTATCGGTGTAAAAGTCAGAGAAATTTTGTTACAACATAAATCAAAAATTGAAACAGGTCGAATACCTACTACCAGAACGGCCATATGCGCCTGGCGCTGTGATCCGCGCCACAGAACATCGTATCATAGATGGGAATGCCGCATTGCGTACTTCTCTCACTGTGTGAGTGCGAGCATGATGCAACCCATGACGTAAGGATGTGCTCACTGAGCGGCTCATTTGCGTCTTCTACTCTAAGCTTCTACTGCGCATTCCCAATTTCCGCCTATTAAAATATGTATGTATATGAATGCATATGTATGCGTACGGATGCGGCGTTGAAATGTTGAAAAATTCATTCTATCTAATTGGTTAACAATCCAATATGAACGATCTTAGGAAGGGCACGTTATTAGCTAATCTGAAAGGGTGCGCAAAAGCACACCTTATATTCTTACATCATGAGTGCGAGTCTGTCGAGATTCATTTTCGTCGCTTCTACAGTATTTCGTGGTATTTTGTGAAATGGTTTGGAGCATTGCCAAGCCACAGGTTCCCGTCTAGAACACTTCTATTTCGTGAAGGAACATCACTGTGACGCCACCTACCGTAATCCTATGATTGTCATAATTACATAAATCTTCGCGAACTGTAGCGTAAATGACGTTAAGAATAAATGTAAAATGACTTTTATTGCAATGAACTTCAGGAAAAATCATAATAATTTTATACTCCTCGTTAATATCACTCATCAAATTTCCGTAGAAGCAGTTTTAACTGCATGGCAGATGCCAGCACTAATAGACCCTACCAAGATGGTCGAAAATATGTACCTCCCCCTCAAGCCCCCTCGGTCCGACAGTTTCCACGTCGAAGTTGTCAAACAGAGGGGTTTGAAACCATTCGAGACCCAGTTTAATTTACACTCGTAAAGAATTTTTCAACAAACACGTCATGTCCTTAGCAGACGAGCTGTTAGCAGATCTCGAAGAAAACGATGATTCTGATGAAACCATGGAAGAGCCGGAGCCGGACTTCGTCCCGGCTTCGGTTTCCAAACCCATCGAAGAAGGTCCAGACACGCACGATCCATTCTATTACATTTCCTTTTAATACCATGAAATTATCATTATCGGAAACATTATCGCTGAGTTTTATTTATTCCGATTCCAAATGTATCTTAATTGCAGAGATAAAAGTAGCTTCTGTGAGAGAATTAGCAAAACTCGGTGATTCAGAACTGTTGCGAAAAGTAATGTCGCACATAGACAAATATAGTAAGGTTCCTAGGAAGTCTGTAGATATTATTGGACCCGTCGAGTCTGATCCAGAATATCAGCTCATTGTTGAGGCTAATAACATGGCTGTTGATATCGATGATGAAATAGGTATACGCAAAATCATGAATTCTAAACATTCGCATAATCTTTTTATATTCACATGTAACACAACTTATATTTTCAGCTACCATACACAGATTCACAAGAGACAAATACTCTAAACGGTTCCCAGAATTGGAATCTTTAGTTGTTGGTCCTTTAGAGTACGTGATGACTGTTAGGGAATTGGGAAATGACTTAGACAGAGCAAAGAATAACGAGACATTACAGCAGTTTCTTACTCAGGCAACTATCATGGTAGTTTCAGTTACTGCATCAACAACGCAAGGGTAATATATCGCGCGATAAATACACACTTTATAAATTACGTTCACTATTTTCGAGAATAAAATTATTGCATTTACAGACAATTATTGACAGAAGATGAGAAAGAAGCTATTTGCGAGGCGTGCGATATGGCGGTAGAATTGAATAATTGTAAACTAAAGATTTTTGAATACGTTGAGAGTAGAATGGCATTCATCGCACCGAATCTTTCTGTAATAGTTGGTGCATCAACAGCTGCAAAAATCATGGGTAATAGTCACAAATATATTTTCCTGTATTTATATATTCAAATACAATTATATTCTTCTAAAACGTTGAATTTTACATCGCACTTCTGTATCTTAGGTGTTGCTGGAGGTTTGACAAAACTGTCAAAGATGCCATCTTGCAATGTTCTAGTTCTAGGCTCTCAGAAAACTACACTTTCTGGATTCTCACAAGTAGCAACTTTACCTCATACTGGCTTTATATATTACTCCGATATCGTACAAGACACACCACCTGTAAGTAAGAAAATACATATTTCGCGTACCTTTTAATCGCAGTACTTTTCTATTATCGTTGTTTATTCGCCTTAGGATTTAAGAAGGAAAGCGGCGAGACTCGTAGCATCCAAAAGTATGTTAGCCGCGCGCGTCGACGCGTGCCACGAAAGTACAGATGGTCACATCGGTCAAATGTTCCGTGAAGAAATTGAGAAGAAGCTAGATAAGCTTCAAGAGCCGCCGCCTGTGAAGTTTGTAAAACCTTTACCAAAACCGATTGATCCAGGCAGGAAGAAGCGCGGTGGCAAACGTGTTAGGAAAATGAAAGAACGCTACGCTATCACTGAGTTTAGGAAACATGCGAACAGAATGAATTTCGCTGATGTACGTATAAAGGCCGTCGCGCATTTCTGTGAGAGAAAGGAGGGAAAAGATGGGACTAAAGTTCGTTGGGCAATATAAGCGAATAAGCTTGAAACGCCATCCTGTGCAAAAACACAGGAAAAAACAATAAACAAACATCGAGGCGAATCAAAGAAATGATAATTAATTAATTGTCGCTACGCAATTGTTCAGAAACTTTTCTCTTCGTATCGCCGTGCTTCGCCAAAATGCGCGACGGCCTTAAGGATTATATGTCCGGCGACATTCGCGCTATTAACTCATTATTTTTCTCCGTGCACTTGTGTAGATTGAAAACGATGCTTATCAAGAAGATCTTGGTTACACGCGTGGCACGATTGGCAAGGCAGGAACGGGTCGTATCAGATTACCTCAAATCGATGAGAAAACAAAAGTAAGGATATCGAAAACGCTGCAGAAGAATTTACAGAAACAGCAACAATGGGGTGGAAGTACAACAGTGAAGAAGCAGGTTTCCGGTACTGCGTCCAGTGTCGCATTTACCCCGTTACAGGTATAGTATTCTAGAATCTAGATATACCTATTGTTCCATTCTTTGGTAGAAATTTCGATGTCAAATTAACCGTGCTCGTTTATAGGGCTTGGAGATCGTAAATCCGCAAGCAGCAGAAAAGAAAGTAAACGAAGCTAACGCTAAATACTTTTCGAACACAGCTGGCTTCTTGAAAGTGAAAAAGCCATGAGAATGTTGTAAATAATGTGCACTATGCGTTAATTAAATAAATTCAACATTGTACATTTTTTTTATCAAATCTACCACTTGTTTTATCTCTATATATATTAGTATAGTTTATATTCTTCGAAAAAAAAAAGAATTTATCTACTTGGAAAATATTCTTTTAATCGAACAAGTAAAATACTGTATTTACATTTCTTTGAAACGTAAAAGAAATATAGAATCTTTGAATCTCCGTATTTTTTCTCGCCTTTGCAGCATCGATCATAAATCGATTACGACTCTCCACCTAATTGGAACGTCTGCCTAGAAAAGCATTTAGAGATTGATCATGCGCAGTGTCCTTGAAAGCGCCATTACCCGAAATTTAAATGATCCGGAATCGGTTGCCCCACGTATAACAACGCGACCGGAAAAAGATTTTATAGTAGTAACCACTGATATACAATAGAACATATTGCAACTGACGTTTAAAACTTTACGTACGTTATTTAATTTACATTCCATCACAGATCCTATGAATTTCTGTTGCAAATATTAGGTTAAGGAGAACATGCCTGAAACAACTAGGCGGGAATTTCCATACGTGTAGTCACGCATACGCATGCAAATACAATAGATGATGGTCGACCTCGCGGTAAACCGATTGCAAAAATAAACAGTGCAAAAGAGACGGGGTGACTGGTGGGAAGAGGAACGCCGGTGCGTAACGAAATTAGTGTAACAAGGACGGCCGCACATACGTGCGACTGGTGAAAGAGCGAAAGGTGCGGTTGTAGTGGTGAAAGACAGGATAAGGATGGAGAGAACACCGGGTGGAACGAACAGCAAACCAGAACCGGGTGTTGTAAGGGAATCGTTGACTGCTTGGAGTGCTCGTGTGTGCTCTGACTCCGTTTCTCATCTCGAGAACGTTGCTTGTGAATGCTGTGTGAAGTTTCGTGTGCCGACCGTGCGTCCCACTCGACATTACGCGGGAAGCTTGGTTGTGTTTCGGTTGTAACACGGGAAACGCGAGCCAACATTGCTGTGACAAGGTGGAAATTCTACTTTCTTCGTTGCGGACCCATCGGAGGAACCGGTAGCGAAGGAACAGGTCCTGACGACCGAGCATGGCGACTTTTAAGGATTTAAAGAACGATTGGTCCATGTTATGTCAGGATTGTACCGATTGGACACATGACGGTGAGTTTCTATTTACTCTTTCCACCCGTCACACGCATTTCAGAGGCTATCGGGTAATCAAATTACGATTAAGAGATTTCGAAGGTTATGTGAGTTTAGCAAATTTTCGACAGTTTTTTTTTTCTCGAAATTTTGCAATCTTTTACAAAACTTTTACGTTGTGTATTATATGCTTGCGAAATACCAGCGGCAGGGAATTGTACCGGTTTTTAAAATGAATAAGTTTGAGGAATTTCTTTCGTTTCACGGTGATTGACCTCTCGGGTGTATCGTGCATAGACGAACAGGTGATCTCTCGTTCGTACGGTGTGAAACGCACAAGAAAGGCAAATCTCTTCGTACTATTATTATATGTATGAATCATGTAACAGAGTATATACGTATAATCCTCTATAGATTAGACGTGTTTAAAGAATACAGGTGAATAAGAAGAATGTTATTGCTTCGATTAATCTGTATTTGTATCGGCCTCAACGTATTATGATAATAAGTCATGGACACTTTTCGTTGCTATCGGCCATTAGAAGCTTAATTGATTTCGAAAGCGGAGATAGTAAATTCGGAATATTTTCGAAGTGAAAATGATAAGAAGGTGATATATTGTTACTTTAAATAAAAGTATAATATTATATGTCCGTTTCTTACGTTCACATATAATTATATGTCTCGTGACTTGTGTAATTCTCCTCTCTAACAACTTTGAGTAATACAATTTCTAATTATGCGTAATATATCAAGAATTTAAAATAAAGACGTTACCGATCACAATAGGTGCAAGTATTTAGATGTTTACATAATTAGTGGATATCGGTGTTTGGGTACATTTGTCAAGTGAGTCTGTAAATAGCGCGGTAAAGTTTTTGTTCTATCATTGTAATTTGCAATTAGCTTGGTAAACGACGGTAACAGTTATACACACAACGTTGCATCGTGCTCTCTGATGATTAATAGAGCCGTAACAAATTTTCAGCTAATTACTGCTACTTGGAACCGGGTATGCAAATCGAAAATCTTCATTTACGAGTAAAGCAGGATTCACTTTATTTATTGGTTTTTCTTTCCAGTCGTAGCATCCGCCTTTCTAAGTTTTCCGTATTCCGTGTATCTTCCTTAATGACTGGCTTTCGAATTCAGCTAGTTTACTACATTTTTTGTCTTGCTCGTGCACCAGGAAAATACTTAATTCAGTCATAGAAATGATACGGAACCATATTTGTTATTTTTAAGAGCAATGCATAAGTTTCGATAAGGTAGTTGGGTACATATCTAGTAAAAATAGAGCTTAAAATGTTCCTTATTGACTTACAAAAATATTCTCTTTTTTTTGTTGACGATTTTATCTTTTATCTTCATTAGTGTACACCGTCGTTACCTCGTAATTACTTCGTAAGTTATACTGTCGTTTATAAAGTTACCAGATACATATCTAGGGGAAAGTTCCCTAACTTGGACCGGATCCTAAATTGGAGCATATTCTTTATTCGCATATTAATTGACTTAGGCGATGTCTCTTAGCTTGGCGTTGTAGCTCAGATATTACTTAGCAACAGTATGGAAACAGAATACTGTAGAATAATTAATAACTACAGTGTGATGAATGTTTTGTTTTGATGCCAGTTGATGTAAATTTGCTTCTAATTTATATAAGCTGTATAACTTTTTACTGGTAGGTAAATTTTGAATTCTAATGGGTGGAATTTTTTATAAATAGTCATAATTTTAATGTTATCATAACATATATTTGATAGGTGCACTAGTTTTTGTTCGTTACACCTAAACGTTAAAATTGGGTTAGTTTCTTAAGGGGGGATTCTCGTGTAACAGCCCCCGAAATTTATGAATTTTTTTTAAAAAACTATTGTTAATATTCCATTAAACTCTTTTGAGATATAAAGAGGCATCTTTAAACTTGTAGAATTATTTTTTATCGCGATCCTTCTTATTATTTAGTAATTATTGTGGAATTGTGTTAACCTCTTCGACGATGTTGGTGTAGCACCCGCCACAGTCATCTGATTGCAAAAAGAAGAAAATTTTCTTAAAGTTAAATAATTCACGCTGGGCCTGGACCTAAAATTTTAATTTTAGTTTTTATTTATAATACTCTTTTTTCGTCGATATAAAGAATAATATGAGAAATTTGTCGAAGGAAAAACCTTACTTTTTCTTTCAAACGCTATAACTCTTTCAATTTTTCATTTTTTTTTTGTTTCAAGTGGACCAATCCCAGCGTAAACTATCTAACTTTAAGAAACTTCTATTCTTTTTGCAATCAAATGACTGTGATAGGTGCTACACATCCCGCCAACAGGAGTTACATCGTCGAAGAGGTGGACAAGATTTCACATTAATTAATAAATAATAAAAAAAATATTTTCTGCAAATTTAAAGATGCCTCCTCATATCCCAAAAGAGTTTTATCCAATATGACCAACAGTTTCTTAAAAAAAAATTCTTAAATATCAGTTACTTTTGGGGCTGTTAGACGAGAATCCACCCTTAAATTGAACCACCTAATGGTTCTTAAGATGGACCGGTCGAAATTATGCAACGCTCTTTCTTTCTCAAGGGTAAAGTGGTCACAGCGGGGAAAATATGGGACATGGGACAGATTATGGTACAGAATTCTTCAAGCGAAGCAGAGGATGAAGAATGCCTTTGTGTTGTTTGTTTGCCTGCATTTTCGGAATCAGTTATGGCCATAACTTATGGGAGACGAGTGGCTTCAGTGTCCATCTTGCAAGAGATACATATGTAGGTCCATTTAAGCTGCACTAACGATCGTAATACCGATTATTACGAGTGCATAAATTGCCAGCCTGACAGCGAGTGATTACTTCGTCAAATGCATATTTATCTTTTCTCAGTATGCTGTAAAATGCTTCTCACAGTTATTTCTTAACGTATTTATAGAGTGTAAGTATATTTTTGAATAAAAGTTCTTGTCTAAAATAAGGAAAAATAGACATGGTATCATTTAGGATATCCGCGTGCCCAATCCGCATTCAATTGATCCCAGTAATTTCTTATCGTCTAATTAGTATAGACAAGAAGCAGCACAAGGTAGTTAATGAATAAAATCTCGAGGTATTAAAGAGTCTCGGTGGTTTGCTCGAAATGATATTAACCTTTCAAATGGGAGCGTGGCGCAACGGCAATTATTATTATTTCATCAAAGCAATGAAACTTGAACTACGCTTAGTACGCGTGGCACGTGTTATTCTCTTCTTCTTCTTCTTTTTTTTTTTCGAGTAAATGTCTAACACGCGATGACGTAACGCGGAACGGCTTATTAGTTATGCGAATACTTTCTCGCATCAGCTATTCACAATTCTGCAACATTATACGAGAAAGCGATGGGATACCACTGTTCGCGGTAAGGGGCATAGAATTTTTCTTGTTACGAGTTTTCAGTCATCAAAATCACTCTTTCAAGAGAATTTGCACGCCAGTGAAAGTCTAACAACGGCACTCGCTTAACTTGTTTCACTGGCGACGTCCTTATAGAGGGGCGAAAATTCAATTTTCTTCCTCTTACAGATTGATACGGGAAGCTTCACGCGTTTCCCTTAAACTTTTCTTTACTTTTACATCGTCGATGATCTGCAATTTTTATTGTACTGTTGGATGCAAGAAGGGCCTCAGTGCCAGAAGTCAGTTTCGAGAAAAGTGTCTGTAAGCATTACGAAGTTAGATATTTTTTGTACATAGCGAATTCGTTGTAAAAGTGTTTAAATATTTAAAAATTTGATACATCCCCTTTCTAGTTGCATTATTACAGTCGGAATTATGCAATAAATTAACCAGTGAAATTCATTTCAATTATAACCCTCTCAGGCCCTTCTTGCATTAAAAAGGAGAAATATAGAAAGAATGTTGTTTTCTAACATTATTTTTTATGATTTATTTAATATTGAATAAAATGTGTACATATTCAAAAATCAATTATAAAAATTCTGTACATTAATACAGGCAGCTTGGCTTAGTATAGGTGAGAATAAATTAGAATAAATTAGTGCAGTAAGTGGAGGTAAATGAGACCAAAGGCAGAGAAGCGAGTGCAATGTGTGTGGTGGAAGTATGAGAGAGATAGTTTAAATAAGTATTATTCATGTCAAACCGAGTCCATTGCCTTACTGCTACTACTAATATCTGTCTTTTAAATATAAATTAAATCAATACTTTCTATCAAGTCGCCACACGTTCAACTTAAATTTAAATTAAGTTCAAATATAAATCCACACGTTTAAAAAAGATTTAGCGATAAAAATACAATTCAAATCGCAAATGCTTTGTTTTAAATATTCACGTATGTTTTCTACGCACACCAGAATATGCTACCTGCATTTCTTTGCCCTAAGTTTCTAAGCACTCTTAATTCCATACCAATAACTTCTGCCATTGAATCGAGCTCTGAGTACAATAAAACCTTGTATAAGTTTTCTAATCCTTCCCATAAAAACGTAAAAAATAATATATACCTACATGAGTTTTTTCTAGCTTATATTTTCAAAACGATTTTATCATACGTATGCGCAATAAATTATGTGCATTGTTGGGAGCCAAAATTAATCAATACTCAACACACACTCCACTAACTCTTACAATGTAAAATTAACCTTGCCCTCTCTCTCCGCGGTCAGAAAATCAATTTCTCTTTCGAAATCTGCACTCGCGATCGATGGGGATGAGATGGAAATCCCCACTGGCAGTAATAAGGTCGACGCGGTACGCGGCTTATGTACCTACTTAGCTTAACTAGGATTATTCGTGAACGAAAAATCAGGTACTTTCTACTCGCGATAAAATCGCGTCATTTTTTACGAGTTCGATCTCGAGGCACAGGCAGCGATCGTTATTTCGATCGCAGAGTTCCCCGACCTCGTAGGTGCCTCGCCAATGAATGTATCAAAGCCAATTAACCGGTTGGTGTTTCGCAATTATTAACTCGTGTCGGCGATCACCGCAACGACGATCGCCGCAATCGATATCGCACGATCGATCTCACTGACGGGTATCAGACGCGGAGAAATTCATCGCTCTGTTCTACGATGATAATCTGAATATCCCGGCTTTTAAAGCGAGCTGTTAACTCGTACGTCGCGATCTATCGGATCTATCTCCTCTTCTGTATCTCATAAGACCGGCGCGCGGCTCGTGCCTCGTGTTTTCAGCAAAGCCAACACGTTCCGCGATACCGTCGGCTTAATATCACTCACTTGAAAATGAAATGTAAGGATAAATGGATTGTAGGATGATATTGCTAAACAGGAAGGGATACAAGGAAACGCGAAAAGTCGTTCCATCAAATACAGTGGCGGACGAAAGAAAGTTTACAACTTTTGAAATCGCATAAATTTTTAAGATTTGGTCCAAACGACATGAGTTTTTTTTTTGAGAAGCTAGAAAGATTAGTTTGCTAAGTGACGTGTTTCGTCGTTTTGAAAAAAATGCAATTGGTCGGAATAGCAAAAAAAAATAGTAAAGGTTGTTTTTTGAACTTTTTTTGGGGCCTGAAATGAAAATTCAAAAAACTCGGTTGTAGATTGAAGTAAGTTGTATACATGCCTAAAATTTCATTAAAATCGGTTAACGTTGCTCTGAGCTATAAACGTTTAAAGATCGCAGAATAAGGTCGAAAATCGCTGATTTCGGGAATTTCCGCGATTCTCGACCTTATTCTGCGATCTTTAAGCGTTTATAACTCAGAGCAACGTTAACCAATTTTGATGAAATTTTAGGCACATATATAACTTACTTAAATCTACAAACGGGTTTTTTGAATTTTCCTTATAGGTTCACAAAAAAATTTAAAAAACAAACTTTACTATTTTTTTTTGCTATTCCGACCAATTGCATTTTTTTTTGCAAAACGACGAAACACGTCACTTATCAAACTAATCCTTCTACCTTCTAAAAAAAAAAACTCATGTCGTTTGGACCAACTCTAAAAAAGTTATGCGATTTTAAAAGGTAAACTTTCTTTCGTCCGCCACTGTACATGAATCACTTTATTTATGCCAAAGCTTTGTCAATTTTTTTAGGAAACGGTGCGTTTGCGACATATGGTTCCTTTTAGACTTTTTCCCCCTTCAGCGAGCAGAATATGTTGAATATGAATAAAAAGAAAAATTAACACGAATTTTCAAAGTTATAAACAATTTTGCAGTAAGTTTTTTTTTTACAAATATCCACTGATTCAATGTACATTGGCCCCTGAAAGCAGTGGCCATCAGTTTCTTAACACCATGTACAGTGTTGGTCAAGTATCGAAAGTATTGCAAAATATTTGACACTACATTTTAATACTTAATACATAAAGCAGAAAGTTTCAATAAGTTTGTGTATTTGTCTGTCGCCTAAAAACTTTCGAATGATCACGAATTGTGCCTCAGCTCATTATGTCTGACTAATCCAGATAAATGTGACTATTTCCACAAAAAAAAACTAATTTTCTTTTTATAAAATCAGAATCTAAATTTCGGGCTAAACCGAGTAGTAAAGCTAGTATAGTAAATACAGTTTTTTTTTTTCAAATACGGATGTATCTACATACGTATAACCACAGAACTTGTAATTCTGTGAATGATTGATGAATCTGTCTAATCATTCTGAGTCTAATTAAAATACTACCATACATATCAAATCGATGGAATCCTTTTCAATAAATTCACATTTCTCTTTTATTGGCACGATAATTCTTACGCTATTTCTTAAAATAGCGACCTACACGTTGACTAATGAAAATTCAAATACATTAGTCTTAAAATTTACGAAATACTTACATTTCTCAAAATTTACCTAGACGTAAACATTTACAAATATACTTATAGCTTATGCTACGCGTTATGGAAGTAAGTGTTTTGCTAATTTTTACAGTAAAAGGCTCGCATTAAAAAGACTTGCGCACTCGCTCCTTATTATGTAATTACACCATTTTTAAATTTGAAGATATTTTTACCAAAATATGCTGTACTTAGAATCACGTAAGGCCGTCTTTCAGTGAGCTTACTATGAGACCTAGAATCACTTAATTAATTTTTAATAAGATCATCTCGAGAAGTACCATTTAGTAGTACCTTCTACCCATTTATCCGAATGAATCTTTCTCATTTAACTCACTTCAATCAGAGTTATTATTCGAATCGTTTCGAAGAAATATTTATTCAAGATAATTATCGAAATGTATTCCTTTTAGTCGAAAATTTCTCTCGGGTAATAATAACTGTTTAACTTATAGTTATTTAACCGAATAATTTACTCCGGTAACTATTCCAAAATTATTCAAATAACGATGTGGTTAACTGGAAGTGTCCATTGTCTGCTATCTGAAAACTGTTTTTGCGAATAGTAAGTGCAGAGTAGAGGAGAGTTGCCTATATCTTACCACTTAAGATATTTTACATTTGTATTTGATACTAATTTGAACGCAAGTTAATATTGAATATTGTAGCTTGATGTTTTAGGCACCTACTATTAGATGTTTAACCTTTTATCCAGAACAAATTAATTTGTTATTAATCTTTTCATGACATACCTATCTGATTCTTTTAAATGGGGTGTAAGCTCGAAACGTTTTTATTTTAAGGATATCTGTACCATCACATGTTTATTTTCATTAATTAATGAGAAATTGATGAGGTACGATTTAGGTGACCTGTACGATATTGCCAACTCTCTCCTATGTTATTAGATAAATAATAGAAAATGTACGAATCAAATAATGCAAATGACGAATAAATTGTCCGAATAAAATTTACTCGCCGTTCTACGCTAATGAAATAAATTCCTATTTGTCGTTAAGGAACACAAACTTCTTCATTATTCTTATCTGTTATTCGCCATCAGAATCAAATTGCATCTAGCACCGACTTAAACCAGTAATTCTGCGTTGAAGTAAATGGAATAGGGGAGAAATAATCGATCGCAATGTTCCGACTATTACGTACCTACGTACATCTATTACACTTTCAATTTTTCTCACCATTTCTCTCATTTCTATCCTCACAAACGGCGCGCGGCAACGTTTCACATCTGCAGCTTGTTATGCAGAATTCGCAAGCGCCTTCCGCGTTCACCAGTTGATTAATGCTCGCCGGAAAGTCGAAAGGCGTAATGCTATCGCTAACGCCATTCCGAACCCGCTTTGCCGGACAATGAATTATTAATTAATATCGATTCCAAATATAACTGGTGCCCCGTGAAATATGAAAATCGCGGCGCGAGTTATGTAAATGGAGGGGGATTGGCACACGCGAGGCATACTTTTCCAATTATTTATAGTGCGCGTAGTTAATCATCCGTTAACTCGTAATACCGCGGGTTATCTCGACCACGCTTTGCCGGACACCGTTACCGCGTAAACTCTCCTGCCGCCGAGGAAATTTCTTATCAGCTTTAGATACCGTTCCAACGCGTGCACCGCGAATTATTTACATCCTTCCGCGGTTGATTGGGATTCAGGCGATCCTCGATTTACAAGCCGACATCCCCGTGTATCCTTGATCGGATTAGGTGTATCTATTAGGCACGTGATATTCAACTGGTCTAACTGTTAACTTTCACTCTGCGTACTAATAGTTTAACGTTAATCGTGTAGGGGCGAGGCAAAAATATGAATTTCTTCGAAATTATTTTCTTCCCACCCTCGTACAGGAGTTGTGGGACCATGTCTTTTAAATATTCTCTTATCCATATCTCTTAATTGGACCTAATGGTAAACCCATGATCACTTAATTTCCCTGTTTCAATTTTTTGACATAACGTTCCAATGTTGTTTGTGGAAGGCAATATTCTCGAGCAGCTTCCTTGTACCCCATTTTGTTGCTTAAAACTTCATCTACAGATTTCTTCATAACTTCTTTTCACTATTTTCCTCGTTTAGTTTCTTCTTACACGTTCTTACCATTTTCAAATCCGAATTAGAAGTAACGAAAATTCGACTTAAATTATAATAGAGAACGATGGTGTTGTTTCATCTCACATAAACAACCATAATCAACAACCGATCTTGCCTCGAACCATCGTTTTCCTGCGACTGATGTTACTTGTACAACAAATAAAAAATACTGAAATTTTTATTATTGTGGATTACAGTAAATAGAATAGAGATTATAATGTAACAAAAATAATTGACTTATCGTTTTTAAATATATATTTATTACAAGTCTTTTTAGTACACAAAATAAGATTCACGCAGCATGTGGACGATTTCACAGCTCTAAACCAAAGACGCGTGCTCCCCCACTCATTTTTATCAACGACCTAATTGTTACAATACAATGGTTTCCTTCTGGTACTTTCATCAAATGTCTAGCATTTTTCGATTATGATTTTTTTTACGATACCCCATCTTACCTCGCTACCCCGTCATGCCCCCCCCCCCTTCCCCATACAGGGGTGTAATTACACCCCACGCATTTTCAGTCCCAAATGTACAGAAGAAACTTTGGTTGCGTAAGTATTTGTGAAATTTTATTAATTTTTAAGAAGAAAAGTGTAGAAAGAATTATAACGCTTAATTTAAGATACAAAAATTTAAAAGTTGTATATAAATAATGAAAAAGAAGTTTAAGATGCATCGTCAGAACCGGTGTGCATTATTTCTTCATCATAATGAATTAGTCCGTGGCGAATACGGTATATTTAACTTAAAACATTCAATGCTACCGAGCATGCATTAACATCATAAAAGTGCAATGATTTCCATCCCTTGGTAATACTTTTTATGGTTGTCCCAGCACCGACTTGAATGCTGTTCATTATTTAAGACAGAAACACGACGATATTAATATACTATTTTTTGCCTTTTTTTTATTATTCATCATAGTAGTTGTATTACAGACGCTTTAAATTAAGTGGTTACATATTACAAATTAGATTATAAATATTATAAGAGAAGGCGGGCCCGGATTAAGATTTTTGGGGCCCGGGGCTATCAAACCGTCGAGGGCCTACCGCGGTTAAACAGCGGGGGGGATATTGTACAATTAACTTTTAGTTAAAATGTTTATTCTTATCTATAATTTTGCAAATTCTTGTAGATCTTAATAACTCAGACAATTTCCAATGAAGACAGAGTGAGCTAATCGCTTAGAACGCCCCCCCCCCCCGGAAAGTGTGGCTAGGGGCTGCAGCCCCCCTAGCCCCCCCCCCATTTAATCCGAGCCTGAGAGAAGTTAAAAGATTCAAAAATACGAAAATGGTAACTCAAGAATGCCGCTGGGATGCAGTGAACTCCGTGTGACCAATTCCTGATTATAAGAAGGTGTGACCACGGGTTAACTCACAAACTATTACACAATCTATTTCGTTTTCAACGTTGTCGATAAGTGATTAACGCGCGAATTCGCATGAGCGTGCATTTTTATGCAAATACACTCGCATAACCGCACCTAGGTAACGTTTCAAGGAACACACCTGTGCTGTTACATTTAATGCTTCGTAACATGTAACTCGACGGACCTACTTAGTTCTTTCAACCCGCAGGTCGCTTATCGTCAACTTTGGCGCGGTCTTATGCAATTATGAAAGAATGCTCGTATAAAATGTGGGAGAGTAGGAAATCGTAATGGAAAACAGAACGCTGTGGCTTTCTCCGCTTTTCGCTTAGAGCGTAAGTGGATGGTACGCGGGGCGTATATACGCAATTAAATAAATCGAACGATGAAAGAGATTGGACTGTAACGTTGTGTATGAAATTGTGCCGTAGAAGTCACGGAGCTCTGTCATTTAACCAAGATGTTACTTCTGTTGCGAGCCGAAGCTGAGGGCAATGATACGTATTATTGATTATTGGCGGCTGCGAAGCCGAGGATCGTAGCACTTCAATTGTTCTCAGCTGATTGAAAAGTCTGTTTTCTCACGTTGTGTTTGTACTGCATCGAAAGCTATCAATTTACTTTCGAGAATTATCTCTCAGCAAAGCAGTGCCATTTTACAGACGGAGCCCGTGAACAACGTTCAAAACTTACAAAAGTTTAATACCAACTTGTGCAAGCATTTTCTGCACTGTTAACTTACCATTCAGTTTTTCTTAAAGTCGTTAAGTACGCACTCTTTTCCTTTTATTTTAAAATTACTTGGAGAAGGAGCAAGATATTGCAATAAATTATTACAGTACGTTTTAACACGTAATTATATTGCATCACGATACATTGTACGATATATTGTACTCCGAAATGTTGAACAACTTGAAAAAGCAGGAGATGCGTCTTAAAGAGGAAACACTGATTTTTCTCTTGCTTCTTTGTTGAACGTTCTACGATGATACCTTCGCTTTCAAGCAATTAAAGTCAAAAGGTCGATTTTTGCTTCGAACTTGAATAACTCGGCCAAGAAAAATCGTACAAAAACCAACGACCACTAATTTTACACAGGAATGTAGTCGCTTTCGACTGGCATAAATGTAACCTATCTAAAAAAATTCATTCGCTCCATGTAATATTTCAAGTTTGAATAAATTTTTCAAGATCGCCAAAGTGCTTTTTACATGTATCGATGTAACTTTGCCGAGAAGCAATACAGCTGAAATCTTCAAAAGTAGCTGAAAGTTAGAGATGCAACATTTTCAAAGGATATTTAACAATATTCATACGATCATTGCCGATTAAATTGCCGATAACAAAAGGTGCGTGCCAAATATTTTGTGTGCGGGCTCGACATGTTTCCTTGTTAGTCACGGGAAAGTTTTAGACAAATTTTTTTCACCTTCATCAGGTAATTGAGTTATTTATGGATAGAGCAAGTCGTTCAGTTCCTGAACTGCAGCTACTGTAACGCGATGTCTGGATAAGGGACCTCGTTTTCTTATCCGATGTCGTCGATCACTTTGAGTAACCTAAATGTATATTTACAAGCTAGTGACGAAACGGTTATGGAACTTTTTGATAGCGTACAATTTTTAACAGTGAATCACATCTCATTTCCCCAAACCAAAGACAGTTCCCGTAGAAAAATATTTCAATAATCACACCGATATTTTATAGAATTTTATAAAATTGTAAAATATTTATAAACTTTAAAACTGTTGTCGTTCATATATCGTAAGCGAAGGGTGACTTTACAACACTTTTTGATATTTTTTTTGAAAAAGCAAACCATGTTTGTATCGCACCTATTTACATTATAATCCCAAACCAATACACTACTTAGTTTAAGACAATCAAATTATTTTTGTACAATTAAATGTGAAATAATATTTGAAGTTAAAAAGAAATAATTAAAAAATCTCCGCCTCAAATCATCCTCCCCTCAGAGCTTTACACTCCGCATCGATAGGTCTAAATAGTTTACACACCATCCTTCAGGCCCTAACTGCTTTGCACTCCTCTATTTTGTGCGTTACATGTGTTTGCACCAACCCAGTTGGTAGTCGGAACGTAGGGGAGACCGGGGCAAAGTGGGACGAAAAAAGTTTGAAGTCGAATAAAATTTTTCCCTTTCAATAAAAATGTATGGAAATACATTTATAATATAATTTGAACATTACTATTGATAAATGACGAATAGCAATACTGAAAATAAACTTAAAGTGTATTATAATTCAACTTGAAAAGAAAATGCCAAAACTATTTAGCTACTAGTAAAGTGAGGTGCAACAAAATAAGAACTGTAATTAAGGTTATAGGTAAATATTAACCCCTTGCGCTGGAATGACGTGTGTAGCATGGCAGCTTCTGGCTATTTTGCACCGTGGTTGTCGAAAACTGCGGCAGATTTTTCATTCTTTTGAGGTTAGATTCTGTTCCATCGCGCCGCGTGGTTTTCTAGCCAGCTGACAGGTTAGGATATTGCGCACATCACTTGCGCATTGGTTCTTAGCAGCCATTTGCAGCTCAGTTTACCCCGGTCACTTTACCCCGAATGTTTACTCAGTGGAAAATTAATTATTTAATAATGTTAGGACTAATGTTTTCTCAAATGCGTGTACATGTATGTTTATAAGCTTGTTATAAACACGTAGAAAAAAATTGGAGTTAAAATAACACATTTAAGATTCATTTATCCAAAAAGCTAAATTGAAGAAAAAAGACCAATTGGAAGTCTCTAAAACTTCATTTTTAATTTTTTAAATGAATTTCCATTTCTCGATATCTGAATGTGCATAATTATCATTGTGGTATTACATACATTTATTACGTCACCAAAATTTGTAAATATATTCTATTGTTAAAGAATAAATTAAGATAGCTCATTTTACTCCGAGGTTTCACTTTGCCCCGGTCTCCCCTAAACAGTTAACACATCCCCTAAAGAAGTTAATTTTAATCTTCTGCTACATACATTCCGTACAATTTTATAAAAAAATCATAGCAATTTTTTAGATGTCTCATAGGAGATGCAAGGGAAGTGTAGATATTGTAAAAAAGAAGTGTATATACATAAGAACCTCCGTATGAAACACTTTAGTGACTGGCGACTGATATTAATTTCATATGTATGCACTTGACAGAGGCAACATTGCTATAAGAAAAAATACAAAAATATACAAAGCGAGAAGACCATACGAGTCTACGACACAGTATTGTCTTCAACCTTCCTTTAATGCTAGGTACTTGTCCTTAGATAATTAAAACTGTCACGTATCCTGTTGTAATTAGAACGTACCATGTGGTTCTTTCAATCTAAATAAATAGACTTAGATGATCCAACGTCGCCTCTGGGCGTGCACGTGTGACTTACATTATTGCATTCGATTGCAACCGATACTCGCAATTCGATTCGACGACGTTGGCTTAGATATTTATTCAGTTACACTCTCGGCGATGGGAGTTGCTCTCTCCTTTGAATCGATCCACGAACTGATCCGTACGACCGATCCACGCCGCGCAGTGCAGCCGTTCGCGATTTCCTCGAGGCTGTCGTTAATTGGAAAACGGGCATGAGCTCTTCTCGTATTTTCTCGTTTTGTCTGGCGAGCTAGTGTCCCAGAAAATCGGCTGGCAGTCGCTGCTTGTCCGTAACGAGCGATCAAAAGATACGATACATTATTTTCGCTTCTAATGAAACGTCAGGTTCGTGACGTGAATTCAGTGTACATAGAAGGTAGTGGATGTCCGGCACGTTGCCACTATCACACGCCCCAGCTGTCTTTTCGATTCTCTTGCGGTTGCGAGGCCCAATTAACCTTCGTGGTGAGCGTGTAACAGACTTGTCAACTCGCCGAATTAATTTTCAGTGACTAGTTTAGAGCGGCAGATCTAGTGGCACCGAATTTGTGTAAAATAAAATATCGTGATAATTGATGAAACGGCTGTGGGCCGAATAAAGACTGTATGACGCGGTCCGAATGTTTGACCAAGAAGAGACGAGAATGCTGTCCAGAAGACGCGACGTCAATGTTTGTGATAATTTTCGAACGAAGATCGCAACGAGAATGAACATTTGAATGTGAACTTGACGGTTCGATGAACGCGACAGGAATGAATATCCAACTTTCGCGACGTTTGGAATTTCAGGAGGTGACAGAGAAAACCTACTTGTTGCATTTTCCTGGAGGAAGAGCGAGTTCCCCTCTGCGAATTCCTCGGCGAAGGAGGAACCTTCGGCTTCTTGGCGAAGCAGAGGAGGGAAATGCAACATGTGGTTCCCAAAAACTTGCCAGATTGATCGGCCAGAGCGTCTCACCTAGAGCTGTCCGAGTAGTTTAAAAATTCAAACTAAGCTGAACTCTGGTCAAATCATTCTAACCAAGTCGAACACTGAAATGTGTATTTAAGCAGCTTAATTATTCAAGCAAGCTCAAGAGACTTCGATCTCGAATGATTTGAGCAGCTTGAACATTTTAACTATTTATGTAGAGGAAGTGCAGTATATTTGGAATACCAGTCTTTTAAGACGAATAAAAAATTACGGCAGAGGATGGGAAGAAATAAAACTGCATACTATCATAGGGAAACTAATACACTTTTATATTTCAAACTCTCAGTAATAATAAAAAAAAACAAAAAGTAACTGAAACTTTGGTCTAAATAAAAGATGACAGGAAGTATCGATTTCGTTAAGGTAGGTTTAAAAAAATTATTACAATGAAAACTTGACGGGTTTTTATGCCCTACAAAACTATGTAATCGAAGTGTTTCAAATTTGTAGTTCAAATAAAAAATCGTTCCTCATTCCGTAGTATTACAATTTCAAACATTCAAGTTACTCAAATCATTCCAACAGATCGAATTTTAGCAAGCTTGTTCGAATTTTCAATCTATTTGAAGTATTATCTAGTCCTTAACCGTGGCTTCTTCATTTCCGTTGCGTAGTTTTTATTTTACGGATGAAAAATGAGAGCGACGCTGTGGCAAAAATCGATACTTTTGCTATGAGGAGCCGCCATTTTGAAGCAAATTTATTTTTCAGGATAATCAACGATTAAGGACTAGATAATCTAATATACTAACGAAATTCCAGCGAATTTTTTATTCAGATGAATCAGGCCAAAATTAGATAGTCACCGCAAGCTACTGAAAAAAAAATCGCTGCCAGGAGATGGCTGATATTTCTTCTATTTATTTATATTTTCCATCGCAAAAATTACTACAAGTACTTTAACATGCACACTTTCGAATACATAAAGGCTTGATTAAAAAAGCCTTCAGGTTTTTCCCCTAAAAATTCCCAAATATACATGTTCTTTCAGACCTCGCAGGTAGGCGTAATCCCTTAATGATTCATAATTTTTACAAAAAAAATTATAAGTATTTTTAAGAACTCTTTATTTTATAGAAATCTATGAACCTGAAGCTATAAATTGTGATATTTTGAATAATATATGAAAACAACAAATACGATAATTTTGAGATTTTTAAAAACCTTGTGAATGGGCTTTGTTTCGTGTAGAGCAGGTAATTCGGACAAATAAAAATATCCTCGTCCTGAGGTGTGAGCCCAACGCAATCCTCATGCACATAAATTAAATCAAATCGACTTCGAAGATTCAGCGAATCTTGTTACAGATCATGTCTTACACTTTCTACATATAAATACACATTTGCTCCTCATCATTAAAGGAAATTAGTGTTCCAGCTTGATGCCTTGATAGACATATTTGTGCTATTATAGGCAAATACACAAAAATGTATTTAATGCTTAAACAATTTAACAGTTTAATAAATTACAAATACAGAATTATAAATTAATCACACAAACACCACACTACATTACACACGCCAACTCTCACTCACTCAAATTAGCATTTAACGAATTATAATATTTACAATTTTCGTACACTATTATCCCTTTTCGATCTTCATGTTTCCTGCTAATAAAATAATGCTGTAGGAACGATAGCGAGAAAACAGAACTTCCATAAAACACAGCGCTAACCGCTTAACTCTTTCCGGGAACTGGTTCCGTAGTGTAATCGTAAACTCGTTTCCCTTTTTCTTTATGTTGCAAAGAGACGTTACTATGAAGCTAGTTATATGTACCGGGCAGTGCTTATACGCAAATATACGTGTACATCTTACATAAGTTACTATGTACACAGAGTGTCCCGTAACAGGTAGTAAGTACACTTGAGAAGAGGATGATTATCCACCATGAAACAGGCGAAAGTGCGGAATAAAATTGTCTTGCACGAAGCTTAGTCTGTAGGGAATATTTATTTTGAAAAATTCGTGGGATACAGTTGTGCAGGTGACTATTTAATAAGGGACATTTGAGACCAAATTAAGCGCCTTTTGAACGGTATTTGTCTAATTATTTCTATTAAAAGAAGGAGGTCTGTTTATTGAGATTTGTATAATAATGAAAACGATAAGAAATTGTTATGTTATGCTGCTACAGTTTTGTTATTTTTTTAGTCTTTATTTCATATGTTTCGATTTCCAGGGTGAAAGCATGGAGTAATAGGCTGCAGAGTATATTGCTCGAGGATATTAAATTTGTAAAGAAAAGGCTTTTATAAATACTTCAATTGCATGAAGAATAACTTAAGAAATTATCGAGAACTTGACTGAAGTTTGCTTCATTTGTAGATTATTGACAAATAAAATTATTTCATCATGAAATAGAGCTATTAATGGGATTCCACACGTTTGCCTGGAAATTCCTAAGTCCTCCATCTTTTATCGTTACACTTATTGTAACGTTCACGTTTCCTCATAATACGTTTTCACATCGAAACATAGTGTTAATTTCTCATGCCCCGCGTTAAGTAAAGCAGATAATTGTGTAAGAAAATTGATTTTAGACAGTCTATTAATTGTACAGTTCTGTAACTATATTTTACAGTTTTCAAGAATGCAGGTAATTTACATTAAACTTGCTCGTGACAATATTAAGAGAACGAATTTAATGCAGAGGACTTTCATTTCAAATTTACCAACGATTTTTAATAATACGCGTAGTCTCATTGTAAAAATTTAATAACATAAATTGGAACGTAGACATGTATTACGCACAACCGTTTATTTTTATACAATTATTTCATTTAGGATTGAAGCGCACTTTTCATGTTCATGAATTATAATTTTAATTATAGGGTTTAATAAAATTATTTTTTTAGTAAAATTATAATTTCCTTGAACTTTCTAATTACATTTTATTTCAAGAAAAGCTGTTACTTTCAAATAGTGTGAGTTATGATTATTGCAACATATACAATTTATAAATGATCGCAACTACTAATAAGAAAATTTTCTTTTAAAACATATTTGTGCTGAAGTAATTACCTAAATGTCACTCAAGCATGGTATTTTTGCTGTTAATAAGTTTCATAAACTACAATATTTTTTTAAACTGAAGCACATATACCATCTACACGATATAAATATTAGTCCTATCATTTCTATCATTTTCGCTTTATGTTTCTACTTGTTATTAAAAGAACGGACAATGAAATGTATATTAAAAATGGAATTCTATATACGTAGGTTAATTACAATACAAAAGGGAGAAGTAAAAAGGAGGTTATTTAGAAATATATTTCATAAGATTCTTAAAGTCGATATTAAACAATAAGCTTTGCGCAACAGGTGAGAATGTTTTTTTCCTTTCATATTTGCAACGAATACAGTTGCCCATTTACGTTTACTATTCATCGACATAGAGTTTTTATCTTCATAACTGATTTGAAAGGATTAATTACAGTTTAAATGTACATTAATCATAATATTGTCAACAATTTAAGCATAAATTGCATTAGCCGCTTTGGCGCGCAGAAATCTAGAGAATAATTAAAAGCAGGCAACTTCAGGCTTTATGTATTTTTAATTATACTTACGTCTTGAAAGCCTGCTTACCTTTTGCTGCCGCAAAATTAATGACAGTAGTAAGACTTGCACTTTCCACTTCCATCTTATTGCTGGTGGAAGTTCTCATCACGTTTTAACCCTCAATAGCTCATCATAATAAATACCCGTGCTTCCGCGAAAGAATCCTCGATTCTAATAGCGACAGGTGACTATTCATAACTTTAAGTGAGTGAAAAGAGTGGAGGTTTCTCTTCTAGCCGAGGGAGAATTTGTAGATAATAATTTTAATGGAAGGGCATTTGTTCGGAGATATCGTGACATAGTAATGTTCAATACCTCTTCTTAATTTCTTTCCCTTTTTGAGTGCCATAGGTTGTAAAATAGAAATGACAGTAGGAATAAAATTTGTGCGATCTATTTGGTGTTTTGTAATCGCATTTTCTATACATACACTTCTTAATCCTTTGATTTTACTTCAAATATTTCTGTACAAATTTTTCATTTCAAATGATACTTTTTTCAAAAGAAATATTAATAATAAAAATGGCCTTGTTAGCGTTGCTGCATTCTCTGGATAGGGAGAAGGTGCCTTGTCTTTTTAAATAGAATAATACAGAAACTTTTATATTTACAAGTCTAACAACATACATCTACAGCGTTCTGTTTATTTCGTGCATTCAAAGAAGCATGTCCAGAAATAGTTATTGCAGAAATGCACAGGACGTATGCTATTATATAGAATTATTTTCCATTTCGTTAATAATAATATGTACTGCTTAATGCACCAGATGAAAATAGTTTCTATTATTAATTGATTTCAGAATCATTGCAAAAGTGTGAAGAATATTTTCTTAGTTTACTAATTATATGTAGTACCAAATTTCTTCTTCTATTTGTAAGAAATCCACGTCTACCCAATTAAGATATTCGGTAATTGCAGTATGCATTTATATTTTTATTGAAACGAAATAAGTAGGTATGCTTTATTTACGTATCTACCAGTATATTGTATACTTTTTATATGAAAGCAACTGAAGTAGGTATACGTTACGGATTAAATAAGATTCGGAATCGACAAGATAGAGGTATCTACCTACACAGATATTGCCTTAGATACTGTGGATTTAAAAACTGCATCCTAGATAGTATACCTATACATCTGACGATAGTATCTAATGTAGGATGCGATACTGCGGTTTCCCTTTACTTTAATCTATCATGCAGAATATATTCCTTATCTGATAGCATTTAAGTGTATTTCGTTGTGGGCAAGAGCGTACACTGATTTCATTATGCGGCACGATGCAAAAGCGATTGGCACAGCCAAGGGAGAGTTGCAAAACAGATCGCTCTTCCGTTTCTACGATTAGGAGCAATTGCCCTGATTTCACGCTGCCATCGATTCGATCTATCATCTAATGCATATTAAACTTTTACCTCCGAGGTCGCACAAACTCATTCCAATCTGACCTTTCGTGGCTGAGCATCTAAATAGTCGATGGATGATTTTTCTAACTTTCGTGCTACGTGTTGAAACTGTGGGTGCTTCATAGTTCATACTAAAACAATGTTCAATTGCCATTTCCCTATGATATACATGTGCTTAAATAGGGTAGGATTTTTATCAGTTAAATTGAAAAAGGTATATAGCTGGATGTACCGAGTTAAGGGGGCACACCACTGTGACGGACGGAAAAGTAAGCAATTTTTATGATTTTTTTTCAGGGACAATTTACAGTTTTCATATAAAAAATTTATTACCTACCTTTTGTACAATGTCTTAAGAGACTATACAAAACAAACTAAATAGAAAAACATCCATAAATTTTAATATATTAATTAATCTTCTAGACCCCCCACGCGTCCAAAATCAAATTTCATTTTTTTTTATTATTTTGTGATGTTAGGTGTACAGAAAATCTTTTTTTTACTACAGCTACTTGTACGATTTCCAAAAGAGTGGCAAAAGGTCATAGATAGCCAAGGAAAATACTTCGAATAAAAAAATATGTAACATATTTTTACTTTTAATAAAGTTTTTGTTCAATAAAGCGAACGAACTTTTGCACTGATTTGTTCTGAGTATTTTAAATAAAAATTTAAGTAAAAGGACGATAGAAATATATTTTTATGTTTAATCTTTATCATCATCTACTCAAATTATCTCCCGTTTGTTCGCACTTAAGTCTCCTGCTAAGCATTAGTTAATTCATTTAATGATACCTACTGTTTCAAAATATTTATGGTACTACTTTTTATAGGAATCAAATTACTTTTTTATGCGTAATTTACACTTACATTAACAGCGTATTATTATTTTGCGGGACACTTTTTTTTATTTTTTATGCGATCTATTTAATTTGAATAGTTATTCATCTAACGGCTATACAAAACGTAGCAACCTTCGATTTATAAGATTCAACTCAAGTTTCTAATTGATTGAAACGATTATAGTTCTTAAGCTTCATTGATAACTGCTAGGAAACAAGATTTTATCGTGCTCTCTGCAGAATGTCCACGTTTGGAAACGAGTAATATGAGACATTAATCAACGTCACAGGGTCATTAATGTCCAATTACTCAATTTTGGAGGATTATTCGAGGCAATTAATCACGGGTATAACTGTAACTTCAAACGCAATATTTTACTGCGCCATTAGCAAGTTTAATCAAGAGGTAAAAAGTGGTTTTACATTCGCTCGTCCTCATTTGATGAGAGAAAATCTCGTAGTTTCTAATCCCTTAAAGCAAGATGCACGACGATTTTACACGTTAGCTTGAACGAGCTTCAAGTTTACATCGGGGCAATGTAAACAACTAGTAAAACCCATTGGAATCTGGTAACTTGTTGACGTTGAGTCGTTCAACTTCGTCGTGATTTATCCAAACAGTCAGCATGTTCGATGACCGCGCCGGTATTGATCATCCGTTGAACCCAGAGGGAAAAACGAGGATGGAAGTGGAAGGAAACGGTAAACGGCGTTTGAATTCCTGCGGCTGCAAAGTATAAGCTTAAGGTGTAATTCGACAGTTTTATCCGGGACATCGACTCCAATTCAGAAGGAGGTCGAAACTAAAAGTAGGTACAGTAACGTGTATCGAATAAACACATGGCCGCCTTTAATTTGTCATAGAATTTGGTGGTAAAATTGAAATGAAAGTCACCGAATCGAACTGTGTAAAACTAAAATATTACTAAAACTAAAGTATTAGGGAAAGTTTTTTCAAATTTTCTCTGATAAATTTTCGTTTATCGATGTAAGATATACGATATGATTTTCGTTAATCGAAGTATTCTCTATCATTTTGTCCTAATTAAATCCTCTCCGTGGTAGCGTGCGAGAAGAGATGGGCAAAATTTTTATTCAAATAAAATTATCGAATATCGAATAGAAGTTAAAATAATTATTCGTCGTGTGTCGAATTAAGTTGACCCGGGTTAATTTTATTCGTCGAATAAATTGTCGCCGAATAAAATAATTCGCTTTATTCGTCAAATAATCTAAAATTAAAGTAACTTTTACTTGATCCGGTATTTAAATAATTTTTTATTTAGTTAATGCCCAACTCTGCTTACTACCTACCTTCGAGTGTTCAGAGTTGGACAAAATTTTAATCTAATTACTAATTACGATTCAATGTAATTGTTGATTCAATTGAGAATTAATTGTATTGTAATTGTAATTGTCCTGCAATTACATTTGGCAATTATAATTGTAATTAAGGTCAGTATTAATTAGTGATTACAGAAAGTAATCTGTAATTGATTCAGCAATTACATCACAATTACTTTTTAATTGAGATTGTACTGTAATCTAATTCAAGTTATCGGTTACATAATTAATTATACTTTTAACTGATTACGCCCGACTCAGCTTCAAACGACGTAAACTCTTTTTTTCTCAAAGCTGCAAAAAGCACAGCATGCCTGAATCCCGAGAAATCACTAGAAATACACTAGAAACCCGAGAAACTTTCCCTAACACCTAACGCATAAAACAATAATTTACTTTTTGAAAAATAATTCGATGTTCGATACAAGTTTTCATTGCCTCCTTGTGCCGTCGCGGTGGAAATCATTCTGGCTTGTGAACTCTGGTTGAACGTTGAGACAAAGTTATTTGAAAGCTGACCTTACTGTCCAGAGATATCGTTGCCCGTGCATCGTTTTGTGCGCTGCACAGCGATTCCTGAATACTGACCGCTCATTACGGAAGAAAGAGAATATACCACGAGTACCATCAAATTTATGATCGTACGCTTTGCGTGTTGATCCTTGACGATAAGTTCATGTTTACGATCCACCACGACAGCTGGGCGTTAGATGAACCGTTATCCTCGCTTAAACGTTTGCGCCGAGGCGAGGGTGTAATCCGCGGTAGTGTAGCAAAATGATTAATAGCCAAAGGAGTACCGTCCTCTTTGTTTGCATTGCAACCCTTTGGACCTAAGGAAGGTGTAAAAAGCTCTGACAAGACCGAGATAAACGGTAGTCAAAATGATCGTTTCTTATGATGGAGGAGACCGGGGTAAGTTGATACGTTTCTCAGGTTTCAATTCTTGTGATTTTTGTTTGAATTAATTACTTAATAACAAATATGTTACAACATACTTTGGTCCTTCCTCTTTAATATATTGTAAGTGAAAGCTTCTGAAAATACATACCAAATAAATGAAAAAATGTTATTTGGATGTAAGCAAAGTGTATTAATTTAAATATCCCACTGCGGGGCACTCCTTTGACACTCCTTTGGAGCATATTGATACATCTGTAAAATATCCGTTTAATGAATAATCAATAAATCTGAAAAATAAAATTTTAATCTAGATAACTTTCAAACAATACAGACTAAAAATTAACAAAGTTGTAGTCTAAAAACTACACAGATTTTAATTTGAATTTAATTGAAAATTAAAATTTGACGATGTTTTGAATAACCTATTTTTAAATCAGGTGCCTTATTTTTTTTATTAATCTATCTTAATAAAGTCATTTTGTCAATGGTGTACATATTTGCACTTTTCTTTAGTGACGATAAGCATTTTTTTGTTGCGACACAAGCTTTGTCAAAAATATCTAGCGAAAATTTTGAGATGAAGATTAATAACATTATTTAATATATTCTGTTACAAGCATCTAACGAATTATCGAAAATTCATTATTATCAATTAAATCCTTCATCTGAATTTCAAGTATTTTTCGTTCTCTGCATTAATTTTGATGGCAATGTGGATAATTGTAAGTCATGAACGATGATTTCGGCGGTATTATATAATGTTTAAATTTTAAACGGGAGTTATTTCGAGAAGTAAATAAAGCGAGAGGGAGAAGGAGCTCGAGGTATTCTCCCTTCTTTCTCCCTGTCCCTCTTTCATAGTCCACTTGCAGTAGTGACCGATTAAATGTGGAATTTCCTTGTCGAAAGTCATATGAAGGTCAATGTGTCATGCGCGAATGAATTGACATTCTCGTTAGCTACAAGAATATGGTAATAAAATATATGGTTCTATTTAAAGAAACGTCGTTAACCTCAAACTCTCGAGAAAATTATAACCCTGAGAATGTGTGTCGATAATCGTAATATTATAAACAATTTCTTCCTTACACAATTTTTCGTACCATTATAAAAATAAAAATAAAGCGAAACACCCTGTGTACTCGATTACTCTTAAAATTCAAATACCTATAGTGTCATATTCAAGTCTCAGTTTCAGTAATAATTAATTATCTAAAATGACGTCTCGCAAAATATACCTAACGAGAAAAGAATATCATAATCAGTGTTGTGTTTAGTGATAAGGTTAAAGAAATAATGGAGCTTTTAATCAGTCACAAAGAATAAAATAGGCACGGAATGACGTCCACAAATCATTCATCACGTGAAAGCGACGTTGCAAAAGCACGTCTGATTATTAAAAATTCCCAATCAACTGCGTGCCAATGTTCACCTACAACGCGCGTGCCACGTGCGAAAGTAGCCCAAAGAGATTGATTTTCCTCTGGTAATAGCCCGATTCTTATTGCTAATAACCTAATTTCAAAGAAAATCTGCCAATGGGAAACGTATGTTTTACTTTAACGACGGATCTTCTACATATATAAAGTCGTTGTGTCACTCACTGATTTATCAACGTTCAGCTCAAATCGCTGAACCTAGGAACATGAAATTCGGAGGGCAATTGAATTTGTAAAAATGTATTTAATATGAATTGAATATTAAAATTGTGATTTAATGGTTTATTAAAAATATCCTTTTATGACGTAGGTGCTCGAAGACAAGGGATTTTTTTAAATTCCATCCCCAAGGGGGTGAAAAGAGGTAAATTGTATTTTCTCGGACTCCTTTCCTTAGTATTTCTTAGGCCCGATTAAATATCGATACTTGGTTTTAGCTTGGTTTAGCTTGATTATGTTTAAGAACTAATTTTTAAATTTTGCCATAATCAACCCTTAAACTTTAAGGCTTAAAGGGTCGAGTCTGGATCTGGATTATATTATACAAACCTGTTATGTTCTGTGTTTTTTTTTTTTTAGTTAGAACATTCTTTTTTATCCATAGGTGAGTGTTTAAAATTATTAAGGTTTCTTTACAATATTATCCTTAAAGTGGGTAAAAAGCGGGAAAAAATGAAAACGGGTAAGGGTTTAAAATCATCGACTTTTTTCTGGATAAACATTGACATTAACAGCGGTTCCTCTTCAGTCCTGAGCATTCACCTGATTGTTCGTTATAGAAAGGTCACTTTACAGAAAATACATAAAAAATTATTAAAAAAAAATATAGATATAAAAATAATTCATTTTAATTATTCCACCGCATCGAAGCACGTGTATTTTTCTAGTGTAGGTATAATATGAGTGATGGACGCGTGGATTATTCCCGAGGGAACGGCCCAAGGATCGGAAAACAACGCTGATGACACCCTGACCTGTGGCGTTAATGACTCGCTTCATTAGTCTAAACATCTCTTTAATAATATATCGCGATACGGCCGCGATCTAAGAATGAAAGTTGGAGTTTTACAACGAATGCCTGCCCATGTCATTTCTGAATTAGAATTACGGGCCGGTTAAGACGTAACTGACATCACGCTTGATATTTTTCTTTTTTTGCGTAACAAATCCGTCGCCTTTGTCAGAATGAGAAAAGCAGCTTTAACGCGGCTATTAGTCACGGTGAAGACTGCTGCGATTGAGACGGGCCATCAATCGAGGCGAGGGAATGTTTCGAAGGTGATTGCGATCTAGCGTTCATTCACGTTCACGAATGATTTATTAAACGATCGCGCAGAGTTTGCGGAACTTCGCGAAGTAGGTGGTGAAAAGAATGAAAGGCTTTTGTTTCTTTTTAAACGAGACGACGCGACGAAAGTGTTTGATATCGCGTATTCTCGTTACATTTAGAAGTCAGTGTGATTATACACGGGGAATATAATCGAGCATACACGCCGGAGGAAATTACGCATGATCAATTCGTGTGATCTCACGCGTCGCCTACTTTCATACTGGTTTTCTACGTTCCTATTGATCCATCGAATGTTGACAAGCTGGAGATTTTGGAAGAAAATCTTTGTTGATCTTGTGTTTCAAAAAAAAAAATGAAATAGAAAAATTGTTCTGGTATTTATGTGGTGGGGCCTGGGACAAAGTGAAACACTTAAGATTTAATAACATACAAATAGAACAGAAACAAGTATATTTTTTACAAAATTCATAAGAAAACGCTCTGTTAATTTGGAATTTTATAAAATATTTGTTCAACAAATCTTTTACCTACAATTTTCTCGCTTTAATTTAGTCCACTAGCGGGGTAAAATGAAAAATAAATCACAAAATAAATAAGTCAGAGAAAAACAGCTATGATTATTGAGTACGAACCTATACAAAATAGGTATGTTACGACTGGTTTGTGAAAATATTTAAGAAAATGACTTTAATTTCAGAATATCCAAAATTGAAATGAAGTTGAAATATACATTTTTTTATATTCTTATGTACCTACACTCGAACAACTGCAGCGTGCATATTTAGGCTGATTTTAAACACAGAGACAGGCTGTAACTCTTTTTTGCGCGAAGATACAAAAAAATTGACAGATGGCAAATTTGAATGCTATAATAAAGACTATTTTTTCATAACGTAATTTTTATTAATGAAATCAGAGATTCCTTTACATAAATCAATAAATTATTATGACCATTAAGAACAAAATACTTCACGAGATATTTAATGTTTTATGTCTACGTCGAAACACCCAAAAACACTGATAGCATTAAAAAAAAGTTTCAAAAAAGGAAATGTCATCAAACGACGGTCCTCTTTATGACATTCATTTTCTTCCTCTATCAATTTGTGGCTGTTTAAAGTATGAACGACCTGGTTCTTGTGTATCCTCGATTACCGCATAGAATTAATAGGAACAAATAAACGAGTACCTAATGAAAATTGCGGTAAAATTCGTTAAATATTTCAAGTTACTTTTCTGGAAGATAAAGCCTCGTATGAAAAAATTTTATTTTTTATTTTCCATTCATTTTCTCATGCAGAATCACTCTCTTTCCGGTTGTACTACATAACACCTTGTACATCGTACAATCGTGCTATTACAGCATTCCTTTGAAAGTCTTATGGTTAGTACGTGAAAATATGCAGTGACTTGTGGAACGCAAAGTATTAAATTTATTCTATGGTATATGCATCTCCGATTTCTTGCCCATTGCGATTTACTATTAATTTATGATAATATGTATCATCAGTTAGAATTTATCGAGAAAATATGAAATTCCGACTCAGCTGGAAGATATAAAATCATCTTCGACCTTTTTCATTGGAAAACCATTTAGAAAAATCTGAAACGTAGATCGACACTTACAGGTGATGAGGATACCTACATTTACATGGACATTTAGTATTTGCGTAATAGAATTTTATCTTCTGAGACACGTTGGTTATTTTATAGCAGACATTTAAAGCCGTGAATGATACCTCGGTCAGCTGGCAGTTTAGGAAAGCAGAATCGCGTACCTACCAATAGAAAGTAACTTTTTGCGACGATGGTTGTCCACTTCTAACGGCGTACAATTCAATCTTTTAGTTGGTTGCTATATAGTTATATACGTTAAGAAATTCTGTAATGATTTAATTTATAGTAGACGCTAAAATAAAGCTTAATATTATAGATACAGATTTATTGATATAGATTTAAATTTGTGCTAGAAAAATGTAAGTAAATAAAGAAAGATATAGATTGTGTGTTTGCATTAGAAACCTTAAATGGTTGAAAATCTGAACTACGAGGATATCGTAATGTGAATGTAAGTTCAAGTAAAATTTTCTTACGTCGCATATTTAAAGCAGAGTTTCGAAATAAACTGTTAGTTTAAATAATCATCTGACACGGTTTCTGGTTGTTTGTTTCTCACAATGTTTTCTGGACAAAATTTGGTTCGTACACCGTGTTCAAAATTCAAATATCACATGAGTTGTTCCTTGCATTTGTTGAAGTACGTGGTGAAAGTTCAGAGTACGTACGTAACTATTTCTCTGAATATAATTGACCAACTATCACAACGTAAAAGCAGCTGTAATAGTTACTGAAAAAAAAGGAGAAATACGACAAATGTTTATGTGAACTATTTTTATTATTTTTCAGCATTGATATTGTCTCTGACTAAACAATATGCTTGTGTGCTTGCTAAACAATCTGTATAAGTAAAACCGTCTCTTTCTGCATGTAAAATTGAATCGAAAATGCGGAGTAAAGTTTTGTCGTACGTGGTTTCGGTTTCGAGAAAATCGATTTCGAAAATTTGTCTGATAGTTGTTCTACGTCAGTATCTACTGCTTGATTGTCTATCGTTTTATATTTGCAAATATTGACGGTATCATGGTTGGAAAATAATACGTCACTGAATTTATACAGTTATTCATTTTTAATTATGTTGAAAATTGCAAAAAGTATTGTCCCTGCAGTCGTATACAGAATCCTGCTTTGCGAATTAAAGAGACACGAATGAAAGATACCAGTGTATTTTCGTTTCTCAATTTCTGAAGTTCTTACAGGTACAATTATTTATTTTATTTTGGAAACGATTTCCAATTTTTTCTTCATAAACTTTATCTTTAAAGGTATCTACTAGGCAGTCGTTTCTGTCGAAAATGAAGCATATCTTTTTCAATTAATTACAAAGAAATAAATTAAAGCTGAGACTTGTTATTTAACAAAATTTTTATCAACATCATAAACTTTCAAAAAACATACAACTACAGATGGATCATTAAAGAGGCGTTTTAAAAAAGTTCCTACCTATTACGAATCCTACGAATGCATATTACGCTCAAGTGGAAGTGGTCAGTAATAGACAGACACGCCAGGGAAATCGTGGACAATCGTTCGCGTGCTCGACGCATCTTCAAACACGATTCTCTCGAAAATAAAGTCCCGGACAAGCAAATTTTATTTTACCACAAATTACACTCCATCTTGTATATTGGACGCAACATTATTAAGATTAAAAAAATGATGTACATTTAACTATCTTTACCTCAACAATATTTCTCCATTCAAGAGGTTCTGTATTCGTAAGTTTGTGACGATAGGATCTAATAAGATAATAGCTCCGAATGTAAGACTTTTTAATAACTACTGAAATGTGTAAACTTTTATTCCTAACTTATTGAGGGCTCGGATTATCCTGGAGAAAATTTCTGTACGACAATATCATTTTACAAGTAGGTACGACAATGGTGAATCCATTACAAGTGGTGCTATTGCCTTTTTTAATGACCCTCCGTGAACTTCGATTTTTCTACGTATCTGACAGGTTTGGTAATACATACCCACACAGCACCATAACATTGCAGCAACGTCTCTGCAATGATGCGTTGCAAGATTGCAATGTTGCACCATAACATTGCAGAGACGTTGCAGGTTCAGTCCTATGTCCGCCTTCGCAATATTGCAGGTGTGTATTTTTGCGAAGTTGCGGCAACATTACAAATACGTAGTCCTGCAACGTTCCGGCAATGATTCTGCAACGAAACGGCAAAATTCTGGCAATGATCCTGCAACTCTTCGGCAATATTGCGGTGCGAGATTGCAATGTTGCACCGCATCATTGCAGAGAAGTTGCAGGTTGTCGGAATATAGTAGGATCGTTGCCACTCCAACGATGCACGACAATATTGCAGCATCGTTCCCGCAATATTGCAATGCAACTTGCAACAACACAATATTGCAGCAACGTTCCTGCAATATTGCTGCAACGAAGTGTGCTGTATGGGTAGCAGCACACGTAATTCAATCGCGAACAGTTACGCTGTTGTATTACGACAGTCACACGAGCCTCCGTCACTGCGACCACCTGACATGTCTTTCACTAAGGAATTACAGAGTATCGGTTTGATGGCTTGACAGTTTTCGCGCTGTCATTTCGCCTAATCCTTTGCCAGATGATGCCAACGCATGTGTATACGTCCAGCTACTAACTTACGAGCGTCTCGGATGTTAAATTGATGGGTTCCACTTTTTGCAAATTCCTCAATTCTGACAGCCAACCATATGATTAAATAGTGTTTGACACATCAATTTCTGATACTTTTTACTTCACACATCTGACGTGTTTGGTCCTCTGGCAGGGTCATATAAAGACGATACAAAAGGATTAGGCTTCTAAAATTCAACTACGAGAAGTCGAAAATTCAGTTTAAATTGAATTCGAATCGAACGAAGTTTGTTGGCAGTGCATGTGAAAAATTTGTTCGTGAGAGATTGAAAAGGTAATGTAGGTATTGCACATAGAAAAAGAGCAATGTTACGGAAAGTTAAAAAGCAATTAGTTTCTAGGAATTTGGTGGGAGCCAGGCAATTAAAGTTGCCCTACATACTTCGGCGCCGATTACGGTGAGAGGCGATTCAATCAAACTCACCTTAACTAGAGATACTTGAACAAATGAACTTCACTCTGAACGCCAAAGCGATAAATCCATTAAAATGCGCGTCATCCCCATTTCGTGCGAAACTGGCAACGCGGGCTTTAACAAATTTTTTAATTAATAAGTTTATCGCATTTAACCCTTCGTTGACACACCTCTTTTTTCGATGAACTTTAACACACCTGGGTGGCTCACACCCAGAACAATTTTTGAACGACTGCCATTCTCATCCGAAGAATCCAATCGTTATGAAAAAAATCATGGGTCAATTTCATGGTCTGTAGAATGTATTCTAATAGTTTCTTGATTGCAATTTCATCACAGTTCTTGTAAAAAAATCTAGGTTACCATATGTCGAGAGAAAACGAAGAAAATCTTCAAAAAACTGTAACTTTTATAAATTTAAATATTAGAAGCTAAAAATCTACAGAGTTATTGCTCAGATATAATATTTTGAGAGAAAAAATAGTTTGTAAGTTGGCTTTGAAAAAAAGGTATTTATTTTGCATATAAAAGGTACAGAGCGTCAAAATCAGCTTATGGGTGGCTCACACCCAGAGTGTCAAAGAAGGGTTAAAAAAGATACCTACAAAATGATACAAGACTTGAATATAGTGGAGTAGATACGTTCTAAGGGTGGAGTTTCCAGTGAGATCCAAAAGAATGAGGCAAGCTGCGTGAATATCTATAGAATCCATATTAATTGTCGAGGGACAAAGGGGATGGAGAGGTAGGGTGGCCCTTATTTATACGTGTCTAATTTTTTTTTGTATTTCTTTGCTTTCACTCCTTAGAACGGTGCCATTTCATAAAAAAGTATTCCCTGAAAAAGATTATTTCAATCGGACAACAGGAAAGGGTGCCGACCAGGCCTTAAAGTTTAGAATTTGTTAATGGTTTGAATTTGAAGAATTTCTCAAAAATGGTAAGCCTAATCGAAATTTTGTTCGAATAATATTAATAGAGCATTCAATTTTCTACAATTACTGTATATATCATTTTTTCGTGCTTCCAACCATTTTTTAAATAATAGCGTTTAAATATAGAGAGTTCCGCGTAGGCGCGTATAGACAATACGTCATGCCGTACAGGTGGGACGCGCGAAGTGCAAATGTTTTTGCAAATTCTTTATCGCCGCTTTGTAGGATATAAAAAACCATACAACTTTGAATTGAACTTCTTTTTAATATCTTTTACAGTTCCGTAGATATTCCCGACAATCTGAAAACTCACCATTTCTTCGAGGGGGTGTGACACCCCTAGGGCCGTTTTATTACCAAATCAAAAAAATAGTTACGTTAGATTAGCATCACTTGAGCTACATCTCCGTAAAGTTTCAGATTTCTTTTAATTTTCTAGTTGCCGAACTTCCCTCGTCAGACACGCAGTAGAAATCTACAATCTGATCAATGATAACGATTTCTACTAGAACTATTCCCGAGAACATACACAGATTACAGAAAGTGTAATGTAAATCAATGTACGCATCCCCAATTCAGAATTCAACTTGTCTGTTCCAAATACTCGGAGACGGAGCGTTTTCGAATTGCCAAAATTTAAATTAACGTCCTCGACTTTTCCATGGGGCCGTATATCGAAGGAGCGGCGTTAAAATTGAAGAACTAATTATAAGGGGCTTATTCTATTGCACGAGCGCGTAGAAGGAGACGAACGGGGAGGACCCTAATCGTCGATACACGTCGCGTCGATAGCGCGAGCACACCGACGTGCACACACAAGCAAGCGGCAGTGCCTGTCTCTCTCCTCTTGACCGGCGTGGCATCGCATTGTCGGCGCAGACGCGGTGGCAGCGCTTATTGATCGCGGCTTGGTGGTGCTTGGTGTCCCTGGACGGCGTCATGCGTCGCCGTCGTCTTTCGCGACGTAGCGACGGTGCTGGACGGGGTTCTCTCGCGTTTTCGTTCTCGCCTGACAGTGCGAGGTAGCCAAGAACGGTGCCAGTGACAGCAGCAGGCGTGTGCAGCAGTATCATCCTGTAGTGCGCGCAGTTCCTTGGACGATAAACGCTTCGGCGGGGATCAACGGAGAACGGCGAGGATCAACGGGATGCGATCGGTAGACAGAGGGATATCCCTGTGAGTCGGACGGGTCCAGCCCCTGCGAGTCGAAAGGATTCCTCGGCGATCGGTGCGCGCCGCTGTTGGGCAGGTGGTCCCGCGAGCGATATCGCCAGATCCGTCCTTTTCACGTCGAGTGAAAGTGACCGACCGGCGGCGAAGCGTTCACGAGTCGGCCGGATGCAGGGCCGACAGATGCGCTCGTAGAGGCCCGTCCGGCGTACCGGCAAGCCGATATTCCGTAACGATTGGCCCCGGCCGCCAGCCCCGACCACTGCTCGTCCAATCGCGGTGCGCGCTAGGCGGCTTTCCCGCGATTCCGTCGCCGATCGACTTCGCCACGGCGACCCGACTCGACGAACGCGAGCACGAGGCCGCTGGGAAGGAAAAACATGAGCCTGCTGTCCTCCTCCATGGGCAACGTCCGCTGCCTCGCGGACGAGGAGGCCGATCACAATATGCTGCAGGGTAAATTTCACTGAAATCAACCTATACGCCGGGTAGGATTTATTTTCAGGTTCACGCTCAAGGTCGGTGCGGCTGTGACCGTCGGTCCCCCGGATTCGTCGAGCAAGTTTTCGTGGCTGACCTCCAGACGCGATCGATCACGCTCCGAGAACGTGCACTTACACGAACGCTTGCGCTTCCATTTCCCACTGTGTTTTTGCTCGGCGAGCTCGTATGGAGGCTGGCTTAATTTTTCGAATATATCGTCGTCGCAAGCCGAATAACACATTCCAGCGGACAACTTTGCGTACTCTGACAGCCTGGAACGATGACTCGTCGACACGGCTCGTGAATCGAATAGTTACCGCAACTGCACCCGGGGCCTTGAGTGCGCGCATCGTAGATCGCGTCTTACCGTTCTCACCGAAATTCTGCGTTACCCGTTCCGAAAACATCCGCGCGCAGTTTTTTTTGTCTAAAGTCTACGGTCGATAAAAAGTTATCGGCTACTTATTGACTCTTGAACCTACTATTGGCCGTTGGTGTGGCGTAACATGGGCTTCCATGATAATCTCATTTATGAGTGATAATGAACTTGTTCTTAATAAGGAATCTATCGCTGTTGGATACAAAGACATTTGCGTCACGCTGCACCTTTAGGCATTGTTAAATGTGTTGCCCTTGCGTTCTGTGGATGAATATTTTGACAGGGACAGGCCACGAGTCTGCGCAATGGATACACCGACAATACCGGCAACGAAGCTTCGCGAATATTCTCCTCTTAACGTTTCCTGCTGTTAGTGTTACTGTTGTCTAACATTAGACATATGGAAATGCACGAAATCGTTGGTTCCGCTTTATCTACAGAATTTTCAGCTTGTTCTTTACAAAGAAGCTCTATTTTTTTCCACTGTTCGGTATTTATCGAAAGAGTTTCTACTGATAAAATCCATGGTATTTACTTAATCGAAGTACCACGTGTCAAAATATGCGTGGTCCAATTAAAGACAGTTTTATATTACAGTCGCGACTGCTGGTCCTTTATGGTTTGTCGACACGATTCTAAATATTTAAAATATTATATTTACGTATTCTGCTGTTTATATTATCGCGGGAAATTGCGACAGCGCAATTTTCACTTTAAACAATCGTTACGCGTCACACCGCATAAATGTTACGTTTGTATTTCTGCAAAATTGTGCAAAACCTTACAATGAATACGGGGAGATTTCCGTCCGTTACTATAAACTACTGTAATGCATACGGATTTTTGTAACTAACTGCAATAACCCGGGCACGCGTATTCGAGGATTTGAGTATTTGTTCTTTACATAAAAGTGATAAACACCAGCGGTGCACTAGTGCATCTTTTTAGTTGTTTAGGTATTGTTAAGTGTCGCTGATTTGACGGGTTGTAAAGCCGTCCAACATTCGATCATCTTTATTTCAATTTAATGAAATAGGTAAAGCCATGTTGTTGTGACTTACGCCGGTGAAATTTCAACGCGTTGAAATCTGGTTCACTAATTCATTAAAATTGCTATTGTGACTATGGAAACTAAGAAATAAATATTCTTAACCCGAGAATTCTGATTTTAACGAAACTACATATTGGGGACTGCAGGGAGCATTTTTTTTCTGCTGAAATTCACTCTGAAGGTGTGAAATCAGCCCGCAGCTCTGAAGTTATCGCGGTTCTTCCTTTGTTTTTAACATAACTTTGTAACGCTGCGAGGTAGGACAAAACTGTAATGGGGTTGGGTGGCCTTGCGATCGGTCAGTTGCACGCGAGAGTCTCCGTATCTCCCGAGAATCGGCGGGGTCGCACGATCGTGGAAACTTTGGATTTTTCCTAGGAAAAACCTGCGGCGTCTCGTGACGTCGCAGGATGACACGTAGAGGGATGGTGGTTTAGCCGGTAAGATACGAGCTTAGCACTGGTTCTCAATCGGCGCCTTGGACTTGCGGTGCAACAGGCCTCCACCCTTTCTATCGATCTGTTGTCAACGTTCTTCTTCCTCCTTTGCGCGTACTCTCTTCGGTGCTCCAGAAGATTCGCCTCTCTATAGCAAGACTGATACGTGACTCAGCATTCAATCAATAACGTGCTTCGCCCAATCTTCGTTCTGTTATTACTAAAATTCAATGGGACATTTTAAAACGTTTCGTGCCACCTCGGGTATTTTCAAGAAGCATATTGATTTATAATATTTCTTGTCATTCTTTCGCGCAGTTATCACTTCTCTCTTTCGCCTTTTTTTGGTACACCATCGAAGTGAGCTAGTGATTAGTTACTCTAGTAATTAGTTCGGGCAGTAACTACCAATATAAAAATAGAAAACGATATTGGGTTATCGATGTTAAATGTCTAGTTGAAACCGGTATGTATATTGAAGAACCGTTGAAGAATTCTGAGCTTCTTTGTCGTAGGACTTGTTCTTCCGCTATTGCGCTGTATGTAATTCCTAATGGGCCCTGTGGGCCCCCTTGAAGGGTTATACTACTGTGACGGCCCGGAAAAGTAGTTAATCTTCTGATGCAAATTGTGGAGAAACTAATCATCCGATTAAATTGCGGTTTGGCACTTCCTTTTAGCATATTGCAAAGTATTAAAAAAAATTATAAAAGTTAAGAAAATATATATAGATATATGTCACGAGGTGGTTGAGAACTGACGGTCTTTTTTTTGTGAAGGATAAACGGTGTACCTCCAACTCAATTTTGGATTATCTAAAATAGAAAAACGAAATTTGTCTATTAGGTATAACGAAATGCCTAAGCATTAGCGGAGCCGTTTTTTAATATTTTGAAAATTTGCTGAATAACAGCCTATTGAAGAAAAGAATGATGAGAATTCTTTGCGAAAATCGGCATTCTTTTCTTCAACACGCTGTTATTCTGCGAATTTTGAAAATATTAAAAAACGGCTGCGTTAATGCTTAGGCATTACATTATACTTAATAGACAAATTTCATTTCTTCGTTTCAGATAATCCAAAATTTAGTTAGGAGGTAACACCGTTTACCCCCCGTAAAAAAAGTCCGCCAGTTCCGAGGCACCTCGTGACATGTATCTGTATATACTTTCTGAACTTTTATAATTGTTTTTAATGCTTCACAATATGCTAAAATTAAGTGCCAAACCGCAAGTTAATCGGATGATTAGCTTCTCTACATTTTTCATCGGAAGATTGCCTACATTTTCGAGCCGTCGCAGTAGTATAACCCCTTAAATATCAGACAATATGTTAGGAATGCGTTAATGACCTTTTAGTAGCTTGAAAATATAATAGAAGATTCCAACACTATTACTGTGTGCAACTAAAATTTACGTTTTATTACTATTTTAATAAAATCATTCAAATAAATATCCATTAATTTCACAAGAATTTTAATTCAACCTTTTTGCCACTTATGTATTTTTGACAAATTTATTTATTTCTTATAAAAAGCAAATGATAGCCTTACGGTTGTGGGTGGGCCCCCTTTGTTTCCTGGCAAGTCGTAACCAATATTTCTAGACCCAGTCCGCCACTAGCTGCAATCATCTTGTTGCAGTAAGTAAGGCGGTGTGCGTGCGAAATAAATAAAAGCGCCGCGTGATTTATGCAAACCACTCGCACCATTACCGGCAGCAGTTTACTCTTTTCCTTTAAGGCCGGGCATACCTAATGTCACTGGGCATTCGAAGGAAGTGGCCGCGCATACTTATTGCACGATCTTTGCTCGAGGCTCTTAACATACCTCCTTATAAAAATGCAAGTATATGGGGCAGAAATAATGCGCGCACGCTATCTTTAGTGTCTACGTCGCAAACAGTCTAGATACCTATTCTCTTATTTCTGAAGGACTTATTTCATTCTTTACACAATCTGGTTTTTCTTAGATAACATTGATCCTCGCCGGCGTCTAATCGACCGTTAAGTTTATCTGCGATTTTCATTTATCAGCTTGATGTTTACTCGCTGGGTGCTTGCACTGAGCTGCGTTAAACGTGATCGATGTTGTTTATTAAATCAAAGGTAATTGGTTTGATCGTTTGTTTGTGGAGAATAAGAAGTCGATGTTTTCGCAAATAAGGCGATGCGAAAAATCTCTAAAGATGCGACAAAACTCTCAGCAGCAACTAAATGTAAATAATGGATTATTGAAACTATGTTATGAAATTTGTCTCGTGAGAGTCTAATTTCATTAAATTAATGACAAAATAATTAAAAAATAATAAAATAATGAATTAATTAAAGTCTCGCGTGAGGCACGATATTTTTGTTTGATCGTGGATTTGCAACTTAATACACGAAGGTAAATTCAGATTAATGACACCAGGTGGCGCACTCAGAATTTAATCTTGGGGGAAGCTGAGTTGAACGGATAAAAATATTTTCAATGCAAATTCAATAAAATTCTTTAGGTGATTATAAACATTTATTTAAAGAATAAAATCCAGTTTTATTTTTTTTTTACAAAGCTCCTTTGGGGGTGCCAGGGCCCCTTGGCCTCCGCTGGGTGCGCCACTGAATGACACGATTAATAAGAATTCATTAGAATCTGAAATATTATTTTATTCCCACATATATTTCAATTTTGAACTGACGTTTACTATCGACTTCTCCGTCCACGAAACTGTTTATTCAAATCGAGCACTTTTCACGATTTCTCATCGACAAAACAGTTTAGTTGAGCAATAATAATAAACCACACTGCTCGTACTATCGACTGCGAGTTGATCGATGGCAGGGTGTTGAATAGGAAGGCTCTTATTTACTTTTTATGGAAAAAAAACTGTGTTGATCGACTGCTTAGTGCTGTTCGACTTTTTTTCTTAAAAAGCAGTTGAGTATCAATTTCACAATTTGAACGAACACGGTCAACACCCCACTAAGTATATATCAATGTCTTAGTGCATAAATATTGTGTTCACTTTTTGTGAAATTTATAAATAAATCACATTTACATTTACTTCATAAATTTGTCAAGAATAATATTTTTCTTTGTTGTTTCCCCCCCGAATCTTATGTGGATGTTTAAACCTGTTTTTCTCGAAAACGCTAAAAGTTGACGTACAATATTTCTGCACTAATTCCAAGCCACCGGATATGTACGCTCCTGCAAGAGCCCATACCATTCACGATATCGACTAAGGAATTTTTGCTTTTATTTCTGTTTTTAACAAGATGAAAAATAAAATAGAAACACGCTCGTGGCGTTTCTGCTTTAAAATGGCTTCGCCAGCGAAACGCCTGCGTGCAATACGAAGGGGTGTAACCCTCGCTGCCACGTTGCCAAGAGATACCCCCAATGCGATTCCCCTAAAAACGTATGACAGGGATCAATAATTGCAGAGAGCCGTCTGCAGTTAAGTGAGTGTGTGTATTATTCGAATTGCATTCACTGGTTTCATAAACATTTTATAATAATACTTTATAAGGCTATATTAATTTCAAGTCTCTAAATAATTCGATGGCAAGAGCAAAACGATGGCATGGAAAAGCTATGTTGAAGAACAATTTAGTCCGCAATTACGTCGTCGAATGTTACAGTTACAGGAAATTGGTTCTCGAGGAAGTGAAACCCTTCCCGCCAGACAGTCATTAGACAGCCTCTTTATTTCTTCCCGCAAACAATGGTGTAGCCGTATTACTATAGTTAAAATTGCAATTAATACAGTAATTGGAGTTAAAGGTAGTTATTGCGTGGAATGTTTGCAGGGGAAGAATTAACTGTGAAAAATAACTGTCTGCATTTGTCTTGTCATATACGATCTAATAAAAAAGTGGAGTTTACCTACTCTGTTTCAGTCCCGAGGACACATTATCTTATCGCTTTCTTAATCGATACCGTAAACTGGGGAACCATTGGCAGTACGGGCTAACATTGACATCTACTTGACATCTATTAAAAATGAAAAGGAAATTTTTTTTATACATTTTCACACTTGTGGTACAATCGCAAACGATGTGATGTTATAATGGGATGCTCAAACTAAATTTAAAAATCTGAATTTTTATATACATAGCAAAATGTTCCAAAAACATGCCAATGTTCCCCCAGTTTACGGTACATTTTAATATATTATAACACATTGTTCATTGAATTTTACACTTGGATGCCTGATTCACGTTCCACGCCCGTCGCTTTGGTTGGATATAATTAATGAACAAATCGCGAAGATTGATTTGAAATGGTAAACAATAAACAGATGACTAATTTGAATATAATTAATTCGTATACATTCGTGTTTCTGTTGACAGGAGCCCCGGAGAAAAAGAAAAAAATGAGAACAAAATGTTTTTATTTGATTAAAATTATTAATCTAATTTTATAAATTCACTTGAATTTCGCGCTCTAAACACAGAACTGACACTACTAGGGACACCATGGACATTAATGAAATTAAAATACAATTTCTAATATAATAATATACTACTAAAATAAAATAAATAAACAAATAAACATTAACATATTTAAATATATGACTGTTTAATTGCCATATCATTAATAACATTAATGTTTATTGGTTTATTTCTTTTATTTTATTTTCTTTATTATTATTATTATTATTAGCCCTTTTTCGTGAAAAGATGTTATGCCCTTTTACCGTTGAGAAATTCTTTGGGGCTCTAAAATATCCCTTGTATCCGGGCCCTTTTATAGAGAAGGCCGGCCCTGATTACTCCCACATTTTATTATCAGTAGAAATTTAGATTCTTGGTGTAATAAATTAATAATTCATTGAATCAATGCTGTAGCTTCTAAATTGGAAACACATTTCATGTGTCATCACCTCTTTTTTATGAGCCTTCTTCGTCGAGAGTTCTCCAAGATTAGTTGCTAATGAAGCTTCGAATTAGTCTCTGGTAAATTGCACGATTCGTTTACGGAATGTAATATCAATTTGAAGATTAATCAAATTTCCGGTGCCAGCGTCTCTTCCTAAGGGGGAAAGGAAACCGAACTTTCTCGCAAAAAGGCGGCATATAATCAAGATATTCAATATACATGCCTGCTCCCGACCACAGTGCACCAGTATTTGAATACCTACCTACCTCTTTTACGCTGACTTCGGCGATGTGCCGGACATAACGCGACACAAACACCTTCTAACCGTGCCTCAGTTTCCGCGGTAATTCAGCTTCAGTTCAACGTGTCACGCTGGCTGGAAAAGTATCTAGCTGCAGCAGGGTTAGCGTCAAAAGCGTTAAACATTCTCCGCGCGAGTCGTGTTACAGAGGCTTTTGTTATACGATACTATGCGAGCCACTATGGCTAGTATTGCGTCCAGTTTGTGTTCAACTCGAAAATGAGTAGGCGTTGAAACGAGAAGAGCACGTCGCATCGTGTGTTGCATGCGCGCACGAGCATTGCTGGATCCGTAAACTGACTCGAGGATAGATTTCCTAATGGCCTGTAATTTATTTTCCGCGAATTTAATCAACCTGGGAAGATTCACTTTCTAGAAAGTTGGTTTTTGATAAGTTCAGGGGCGGATTTGTGTATAGGCTAAGTAAGCTGTAGCCTAGGGCGCGAAATTTTTGGGGGTGAGAATTTTGGGGAGCGATAAATTTGGGGGAGCGGCAAATTTGGGGAGTGGAAAATTTTGAGTGGCAAAGTTTGGGGGCGATGAATATTGGGGAGCGGCAAATTTGGAGAGTGGAAATTTTTGGGGAGTTGCGAATTTGGGGGAGCGACAAATTTTGGGGTGTAATAAGTTTTGGCGAGCGGCAAATTTTTGGGAGCGACAAATTTTCAGGCTCGGTAAATTTTGAGGAGCAGCAAATTTTAGGGAGCGGCAAATTTTTGGGAAGCGACAATTTTGAGGGGCGATAAATTTTGGGGAGCGACAATTTTGAGGGGCGATAAATTTTGGGGAGCGACAATTTCGAGTGGCGATAAATTTTGGGGCGCGGCAAATTTCGGGAGTGCAAAATTTGGGCGAGTGGCGAATTTGGGGGAGCGATAAATTTTGGGGAGCAGCAAATTTTGGGGAGCGGCAAATTTTGAGCGAAATAAATTTGAAAATGTTTAAACACAGGGGCTCGAGGCAGCTTTAAAAACAATTCACTTTTTTTTCCTGTAGTGAATTAGCAAAAACTACGTGAGTAGCCATATTGAAATAATTTTGAAATGGTCTCGACTCTTTTCAATTAAAATATTTGATGATATTTCATAGAAAGGGCGGCAAACGCTTGTTAGCCTGGGGGCGCCAAATCTCAAAATTCGTCCCTGGATAAGTTGCTTCCTGTACTCGCCATTTTTTGTACGAATGACTCCGTAAAATGTGCACGTTTAGTTGCAAAAGGAGAAACATTTGCAGGTCAAAGAAAAAAATATCGAAATTGGTGCTCGACTATCTAATCACGAGGTGAACATTTAGGGCAAGGGACTCAAAGATAACCTTACGTAATTTGCTCTTAATGTTCTAAATATAACAGAAATTTAGTGACATTTTATTTCGTTTCAGTAGGAAGTGCTGTTTGCATAGTAGATAATAATTTTGTAATAGACTAAGCTTGAAGAACACGTAGAAATTTGTAACCCTATGTGTTTGAATACATTTTCTTTTCTGAAAATATATACAATTTCATTATGCGACTGCCATGGTAATTTATGCAAATGATTTGCATTTACCTGTGCATACATTGTTTCTACTGATTACGATCTTAGGATTAATCCGAAATTACACATAAAAGAAGAAAACAGTCAAGACCTCTTCCAATATATATTCGTCGAGTTTGTAGTCGAGTTAAGAGCATGTAATTAATCAATGGAGAAGATGACGGAAAGCTCGGCGCAGAAGGCGCCACTAACGCATGAATGCGCATGTGTGACTGGTTTGCGAGCGAATTTTTCATTTATGGAATGTACGAAGTTGGTAGTTACATATTAATGTTTTATAACACGCCGATGACAAGTGGCACGTGTGCTTGTGGCGTCACGGGTGGGGAAAAGTTGCAGTCATCTTCCTCATTACAGCAGGCGTTACGCAATTGGGATGGCTCGTAGCTTCTGTTTCATCTGTTTCATTCAAGACAGTGACAGATGTTGGAGGAAATAGCTGTTAAGTGCTATAACGAGCTCTATTTTCGTAGGACTTCACTGCTTTTATAAATGCAACCGTGCAACTGCAAGTTGCAATTACAGTGCTTTTTCAAACCGGACTATATATAGATTTTTTTAAATGGACACATTCTTTCTGCCGTTCCCTGTAAAGTGAAGTGGTCGAAAAAGTGGATACCTCACGAGATATTTTAAATTTCTTATTCAGGCATATGCTTTATTCAAGTATTTAAGGTATTCAAACATTCCATTATTATGTAGCAATATAATAGCAAAGTTTATTTTTTAAACTTTACGTTTGACATTATAAAATTGATGTAGTCACGTTGAAATAATTTATTCTAATTCAATTGTCTCTTTACTTGCTTGGTAAGTATTCTTAATTAATTTACTCCAATGCTAAATAGTGGCTACTTTATTTCTGTAATGTAAAATATAAAGAAACGGCTCAGAAGATGCTTATGCTGCGGTGATGGGACGTTTGAAGTGTTTCATGACATTGAATACAGCCTATGCCTCGTCAAGAAACCTGATATCTCTTGTAAAGTATCAATTTTTCTACCATCTTGTCCTAACACCCCTACAAACCGAATAACGAGAACAGTTGATCAACGTGGAAATATGTTTGGCTTCATTAAAAAAAAAGTACTGTAAATGGCACTTCGCAGGTGCAGCATTTCCCTTCTGAAAAAAAGGGGAAGGGTCCAAGAAGGTATTGCTTCGTATACCATTTATGTAATTCTTATCCGTACCATTTTTTTTTTCTATTTTTAATGTAACAGGAGCTGTGACCCATCCAAGTAACACAACGGATCCCGTATACTTATTATAATAGTGACACAATTTTAATTGCTCCTACCTGTTTACAATGTAAAATAATTCCTCTGACCTTTGTGCATCCTGACCTCGTGGGAGTTTCAGCGATAATGGAGCCGTCGTTGTAGCGTGGCAGACAAAATTATTGCTCATACGCATGCTAGGAATTATGGAAGTTTCCTTCAGAGATATGGGAAGACGTAATGCGCGGGTACAATGGCATTGTGCGTTTCTCTCTTGACATTATTCGTTGTGTAATAAAACGCGGCCTTATAATTTAGCAGCTCCTTTGCCGGCACTTCAATGAATACGTGAGAATCCCCTGACTCTTTCTAACTAATCTCACTTGTCGAAATAAGTATCGCGTGCCTGCTCCACCTCGGCTTACCCCACGTTTTCATTACTAGACAGTTTCTTAATGCTGGCTAATTGAGTCGCCACGTCTTTCCTTCTCTGATCATGATCGTGTGCTCATACATTTTGGCAGGTGATATTATAATAATTGAATTCATTGTAATTCATACAAATATCATCTATATTTTCACTTGAATTTTCAATTTAAATTAAATATTTTAAAAATGATATGCATATATAAATAAATTCTTCAAACAGCAATACATAAAATTGACTGTTGTAACTCCGATTGTGTTTCATCGATTAAAACACAAATTCCTCTAAATAAATTATATAGCCGCTATATTTATTAATGGAAATTTACTTATATGTAAATTTATCATTCGTACAATTGTACGCTTCGAGTTTGAATAACTTGAATTTATCACCAACCAGTTCTGAGAGGTAATAAAGTAAATAGACGAATATAAACGTAACGGGCAGTTATTACACGATACAATTAATGAGATTATACCTGTAGATTTGTTGTCATTAGGACAAGAAAAACTGGTAATATAGTGCACAAAGCGGGCATTTTCTTAAGAACAAATTGAAGGCATTTCGCTCATAAAACTTTATATGTCCTCATTTTTCATTTGACAGAGATTACGGAGGTTATCTGTGGGTTAACGGAAAAGCGGCTCAATTTTTTTAAAATGTTATATAAAGCGAATAAAGAAGAAGGTTTTCTAAATTATTTAACACCGCAAGAAAGGTTAGAAAGGGTACAAATTCATCGCTTGCAAAAAAATACATTATTCACTAACGATAAGTTTAATTAAATTATTTTTACCAACTTAGTGAATAATGTATTTACTGAAGTAGTAAATATCACACAAGTATTTAACGAGGGTGTAGAAAAATGTCATCAATAATATTTAAATTGCTAATTCTTACATAGGTATACATTTATTTATAATATTTATATAGCAGCAAGCAATAGAAAAACTTAAACGTGCCTTTAAATTTTAAATATCTACTTTGGAAATGTATTTTATGCTTAATAAAATTACAAATGTTACATTACATCTCTCGAATTAACCAATGGAATGTAAAATTTTCTCTATTTGTCATTTGATCATTTGGACATACATATGTTCTTTTGTTGGGATACTAAAAACATTGGTCTACTAGGCCAAAAAGTTATTTTGTACTTGTTAATGAAGTTTAACAGCAAGTTTTACGTGCAAAATCAAAACTTTAAAGTATATCTCTGAGTTGGTGAATCGCAGTTTCAAATGTTATTCGTGTGCGTGAAGCTGAAGGAGGCGACAATTATCTATTGCAGCTGAAATGCCGCATTGGAAAAGAAACGGAAGACTTCATGGCCAACCCAGTAGAGTAGAAGGAACAGAAAAGTGTGAGAAAGAATTGCCAAGTAGCAAGTACCGTACGTAACAATAGAACATCTCCGGTAAATCGAGGTCGTGAATATTATCAGAAAAACATAGGCGTGTGACTCATAAATTACATATCGCGCGTAGACCAGGACCTTGCAAGGGAAACGCGCTTTGTCATTTGACGAACTTATCGAGTATGAAGTAAAAACCGTTACCAGCCGCAGAGTTCACAATTTCCTGATACATACTCCTTATAGTATATGCGTTGGTTTATTTATTTGACCGCGGATTAATTATATTCCGCGGACCCTTTCACCGTGGGAATGCGTGAAAATCGTAATTAACCATTGGCACTCGCGTTAATATTGATTAATGTTTACGGTACTTTCTTTGGTGAAAGGAACAAGTGCTCTAGTTCGAGGAAGGGTGTAACGACCCAACGGCAGAATTCTTAAAGAGGCCACACAACTCGGGTTATTATTTCGAAGCAGGCGATTTGAATATTGTGAAAGTTAATTCATAACTATAATTAGTATTAAGAAGCACAGAGTCGAGAAGCGGACCATTCGTGCTTGATGTAATATCTCTTGTAACTTATATTTGCGCTGCAGGAATACAATTTTTCAAAACATAATTATTGGTAGGTATGTACGTAGGTAATTCGTTAAAAGAGGGACAATTTTTTAGCTTTAAATTAAAAGACAATATTTAGTGGAGGAATGCAATATATTATGAGAATTGGGTCGAAAATTAATTTAAAAAAATACTGTTATTATAGATAAATATTTCAATCGAGAATCATTCACTTGGTTGTGGGATTATGTAGGGGAGACCGGGGCTAGTTGTTACATTTTTCAGTTTTTTATTTTTTTTTTGCATTCCATATTCAATACTATCAATGACTCTCACTTAAAGTACGTTTTTTCCTCTACCGATGACCGCTATCCCATATAATTAAACGAAAACCATGACTTTGAAACAAGCCGTTTTGAAGGTCGAGACATGTTGTATCAACGTGCCCCGAGTAGGGGCTAGTTGTTACACAATACGGGGCCAGTTGTTACAGGATTAAATTTTACGAAACGAGGGTTATTATGTGTAATATAATTATATTTTCTTGGACAAAAGTAAATTTATTAACGGTAAGAATCTATTACAATAAATATACAATAAGAAATCTATTCTAAAAATAATAAAAAAACTACTGAAATCAGTTGCACTAATTATCGTCGTCCGTTTCATACGGGGACTCGCAATTAATGCACACGTAAAAGTGATTTTTAGGCTTTGCACACTTTTTGCACTCTATGCACTGAATCATTTAGCGGGAAACCACTATAGTGGCGTTCCCGTCCCTCAAGAAATCATTTAGCGGGAAGCTACTACAGTGACTCGTGGTAACTAAAGGGTTAAATTAATAAATTAATTACTACATACAATGTAACAACATGCCCCGGTTGACACCATTGTGTATAAAAAGCTATAAGTTCATACCAGTTTGGTGTATTCTTATGTTCTTGGTACGAATCTGTAGCTAAAGGAACACTGATTCAAACGTGGTAATATTAATTTATATACATTTATCTGTCTGTTCGGTAGAAAAGATTGAAGTAGAAAGAGAAAAGTTACTATTAGTACCGAAAACACGAAAAACTGTAATAAAGTGACGACGCGTGAACCGACTATAAACAAACAACATACGCAACTGTGTATGGTTGAAACACATCAGCCACTTCATCGTCGAAGTGATAGTCCAAGCGAAAAAAATTTAAACTGCTTTGTAACAACCTGCCCCTGTAACATCTGGCCCCGGTCTCTCCTACACTGCAGCATCGAGCATTAACAGTTAAAGTTGAACGTGTCAAGCATGTATATAGCTTTTAATTAATAAAATATTGTAAAATTGAACCATTGTATCGAGCACTTAAAGTTGTAGGTACATCTGTAAGGGCGATTTTGATAATATTAAAATATATTCTAGTCCATATGAAATTAGGGGAGGTTTAAGTCATCGTTCTCCCAGCTTCAAAATTGTTTATATGTATACCATTGCATGTTTAAATCTGTGTTTCTCGAAAACGCTAAAAGTGTACATACAATATTTCTGCGCTAAGCCAGAAATGAGCAACCTTTGGCCCAGTAGTGTGTCAAAAGGGGATACCTAATACTCTAAGTACTTATACCTACCCTAATACTTAAATATATTTTAATCTATGGGGTGAGTTTGTCAATTCTGATATAGATTTACAATTGAAACAATTGCTGTCCATAGGTCAGTGGCAGGAGCTGGGTTGCTCATCACTGCACTAAGCCATGGATTTGTAGCTTCTCCAATACCATAAATGAAATACCGTCGTTCACTCTGTAACAATAAGTAGGATCGTTTCTCTCCCCAAGAGCGCCGCCGCTAGAGCTTAATTTACTAATGCGCTATATGTACCTCTGCCGTCTACTATACTTAACTATACCATCGAGAACGCGTAAGAAACAAAATCGATATCCCCGAAAATGAAAAGCCTTGTCTGAAGAATATTTTACAATTTCAACTGATTTTTGCACAAGGATCCCTTTCATCCGCAGTTGCACCACAATTACTACTACATTCTGCCAACTTTTAGTCAGATCCGTGAGCAATTAATACGTACTCGAAGAAAATTTTCCTCGAAAATCGGAAAATACTATTTCTCATCTTTTACTTATTCTAAATTCGTTCGCGTAGAATCTCGCCCTTCAGGTTGTACCACCAGTTTCACGAAAGCTTCTACAAAACATTTTGCAACTCGAAATTGATGCAACATTTATGATTTTGCGAAAAATATGGCGTTACCTTAAAATCTCAAATGTCCATGAAATTATGTTTCAAGAAGCACGTAAAAATGTAAGCCTTTCTCTGGCCAATTGGTGACAACTGAAAACTAGTTAAACTGGAATTCCGGTGGGCTGTTGTATGAAATCGGAGAGAGTTACGTCCTGAAAAATGATCGCCTCCCGTGTGCTTAATGTTTGCTGCATATCACCTTCGGCGAATGGACCACCGACTTTCCAAGTTCGTGTCTCCCGATGCACTGTGGAGTAGTAATTAGAATGGACAAGCTTTCAAACAAGAACCGTGATCTTTTATCGGCCTTTTTTTTTTGGTCGATTTAGCTCTCACCGAGGGCACCAATTCATCAACCCACGTGCAGGCGTCTTATCGATTAAGCATCAACCGAAAGACGTCAATTAAAATTACTAAACTATGCGTGCTTTCCGCAGACTAATTTGTAGTTTAACCACGCACGCCTGCTATTTATTTAATATTAAGTAGATCGTAACACGCGGCATTAATCTAACTTTTTTTCTGATGAAAGTAGTTTCCGCGACGTGTTTCTGCTTTTATTGAAATTATTGAATATATGCATGAAAGGAATGTTCGACTCTTCAATCGTTTAGTTAATTCCCTTCGCGGTGAAACGAGTCAGAATTAGGACTAGGACTATTTCTGAAATTTTTCTTTGTTTGAAAATATCGATTAAATTCCGATACTGCAGTGTTCGAATATTATATTTGAATTGGGGCTGCACTCAAATATTTGAGTACTCGAATTATCGAACAGTGCATTTAAACGGAAATATTCCGAAAGTAAATTTTTTTATTCATGTCAGTATAGACTTGTGGGGTGTTATTTAAGATATACTCTTGTACTTCTGCTGATAAAAAATTTAAGGGGATGAAAAGACCCTTCATAGACCGTTGGAGGAAATAGCCTTGCATCAGTTAATCCCAAACAATTTGTCGAATCGAAAAATCGTCTGACCGAAGTTATTCAGTTTTAAACGTAGAATTGTATGGAAAAAGAAACGTGCCAGTATTCAAATACTTCAATGGAATGGAATTCGAATGTGGTATTAAATACTGCAACACTTAAATGCAGTATTCGAATACTACAGTACCGAATATTCGTAACATTCAAGTATTTAGGAGGCATTCGAATTTCAAGTTATTTGAATAGTTCCAACCCCGGTTAAGATCGACATTTCTAAATCCATGATCGACAAATCTATCAGCATGTTCAAATAACTTGCAATAACATGATGGTATCTCTGAATGAAAATGTTGGAGAACGCGTTTACTTTCCATTGCAACCACTTCCATCTGATTTATCTTACCCGATAACAAAAGAAAAGAGGCATAATTAATAATGAGCAGTAGTAAATTGGATCACTTGTATCTACATGACAGTTACTAATATCATGACACAGGTAATGTATGAACTGCATATCCTTGCTGCGTATACGATATTTGTAGCAAGCCCTGCAAGAAGCTTCATAAAATGAAGCTTACGACAATACTTCAATCATTTTTATTTATTTTGTCTATTATTTTTACTTGGAAAATATAATTTCAAAAACCATGAACTGCACAAACTGTTATTAGTTGCTGATAATGTATGAAGATTGAGTTAGGTTTATAATTAATCAATAAATATATCACATGGATGTACACATTTATTTATACACATTCTATTTTATGCAGCAGGGTGGGGTGTTTTCTCCCCCATTTAGTTTGCGATCGTTAAATCGATTATTTTAAGCCGATTGCACGTTTACAGAAATTGGTACGGTTTCCTTTCATTTTGTTGCTGATAGAAATTAGAAAATGGAAAATCACAAATAGGACATAAATGTCTGAAATTTCATAAAACTTTCACTTTGATAATTCTAATAAGAGAACCTCTATTAAAAAGACACTTTGGTTTTTGTATTTTATCAATTTACAATATTCTTCAACAGTTTCGCACTCTCTGTGCAATTTTACGATTCTTCTTGAAGGGTAATCACAGCGTTCCTGAGATAGTATCAAACATAATTTATATCCTCGCGACAAATTCGAAATAACCCCATTAGCATCCATTCGTTTGACGGCAGATTAAGCACGTTCGATCACTGTTATTTTATGAGCGTATACTATGTAGAGCGTAAGAAAGTAAGACGACTGCTTCAATGCGAAACATTAAAACATTATCAGACAGGTTGTTTGGTGTAAAAAATATTATACAATCATAGGTCATATTCTCACTGCTCGAGTAGGTACGTAGTTGATCTAGTTCCAGGTTTCAGTACCTACTGCAGTAGAGCGTGAATTATCCGAACAGCTTGGGAATATCAGAGAATTCGAAATTATTCGAACTATTCGAATATCTGAGAATTCGAAATTATTCGAACTATTCGAATATCAGAGAATGCGAACAATTTTTTCGAATATTCGAATATCAGAGAATTCGAACAATTTCTTCGAATATTCGAATATCAGAGAATTCGAATAATTTCTTCGAATATTCGAATATCAGAGAATTCGAAATTATTCGAACTATTCGAATATCAAAGAATTCGAAATTATTCGACCTATTCGAATATCAGAGAATTTAAATGTAATTTCTTCGAATACTCGAATATAATTTCTTCGAATATTCGAATATAATTTCTTCAAATATTCGAATATCAGAGAATTCGAATATAATTTCTTCGAATATTCGAATATCAGAGAATTCGAAATTATTCGAACTATTCGAATATCAGAGAATTCGAATATAATTTCTTCGAATATTCGAATATAATTTCTTCGAATATTCGAATATCAGAGAATTCGAATATAATTTCTTCAAATATTCGAATATCAGAGAATTCGGACAATTTCTTCGAATATTCGAATATCAGAGAATTCGAACAATTTCTTCGAATATTCGAATATCAGAGAATTCGAACAATTCCTTCGAATATTCGAATATCAGAGAATTCGAAATTATTCGAACTATTCGAATATCAGAGAATTCGAATATAATTTCTTCGAATATTCGAATATCAGAGAATTCGAATATAATTTCTTCAAATATTCGAATATCAGAGAATTCGGACAATTTCTTCGAATATTCGAATATCAGAGAATTCGAACAATTCCTTCGAATATTCGAATATCAGAGAATTCGAAGTTATTCGAACTATTCGAATATTAGAGAATTCGAATGTAATTTCTTCGAATACTCGAATATAATTTCTTCGAATATTCGAATATAATTTCTTCATATATTTGAATATCAGAGAATTCGAATATTCGAATATCACAGAATTCGAATATAATTTCTTCGAATATTCGAATATCAGACAATTCGAACATTTTCTTCGAATATTCGAATATCAGAGAATTTGAATATAATTTCTTTGAATATGCGAATATCAGAGGAGTCGAATATAATTTCTTCGAATATTCGAATATCAGCGAATTCGAAATTATTCGAATTGTTCGAATATTTGAATATTTACTGCTCTAATAGGTATGCTGCAATTTCAAATTATTTTACTTGCAGATTCGTTTCATTTGCAGTTATACTCATTGTACAAATTGGGCTTGTCCCGTAATAAATAAATAAATAAATAAATAAACAAACAAATAATAAATAAATAAATAAATAAATAAATAAATAAATAAATAAATACTCCAATCGTTTCTCACGAAAAATTTCATTCTACATTACCTTTTCTGCTATATGTGCCGCGATTTTCTTTACACCCTGCACAGAGTGTAAGAAAGTAAGATGACTGCCTCAACGTAGCGTAAAAAAAATAAAGTGACAAGATGCTGCACCGTGAACACTGGCAAACGCCCCCGTAATATTGTACCTATGCACAGTTCCCGAGGCAGCCACCTAATTCTATTTATATGGAGTTCGCGATCCGATTTACAGCCAATCAAGTTCTTGTCTAATAGCCGTCGAAAAGGTTTCTCCGTTTCGATGTTGTTGAAGCGCAGACTTCCTTATCGCCAGAGGCATTCTGGGGACGTGCTCGTTCCTGTTCGAACGAGCAAAAACCCCGCGAACGTGGATGGATGCAACTTCCAGAAGACACGTTTTCACTTTCCCGTGATTGACGATCGGCAGCAAGAAAATGCGCAGCGCAGTGTTACACGCGGGATTCGTCATTCGGTAGTACCCGTCCTCTATCGCAATTCCGCTTGCGGATACGCAAGAGTTTCTCTTAAATCGATCGAATCGTGAAAACAGAATTACCATAATGCAATTCCTTTATCTCCAGCTGCCTTCCCCTATTCAAGAAATATAATTCTATTTCGAGATATTAGCAGGCGAATGAAAACTTTCGACGAAATAAAAAATTGTGCCTGGATTAAAAAATGTTACGATGTTGAATCGCTGTTTTATTAGTTGAGATACTTGGCGTGGTTTAAAGAGATTCGATTATGGTCCCTTCAATTTTCGAAGTCGGATACTTTTTTGAGTAAAATTTCGGATTTTGCTGAAACTTGAATATGTGTAGTCTATATTTAAATGTGTCTCCAAGGATTTTTTTATGTTTTTCAAAATTGTCGATGTTACAGCTCTTTGAAATGTAAATTGTAAAATAAATGATCAATAATTTGTTTTCTTTGACTGAAGTAATTTTCATTATGTACTTTTATATCTTCACTTTGAGCACCTAAAAGCTCATTTTTATCAGTTTGTTAGTTCAACAGTTATAATTTATTGAAAACAGGTTAACATTATACTTGAAAGAATTGTAAGATCAGCAATCTTTAAAATTTGGAATAATCCTTCGAGATACGTTTATACATATATCACTAAAGACTACATCATAGGGGACAAATAATTAATGACCACAGGGGAATAACACGATAAGTTCATTTTTGTTGATTTTCTGATTTTGATGCCAGCTGGTAGCTAAAGGGGAATATGTGCATACTTTAATATGAAAAGGGGAACAACTTTTCAAGTCGAAAGATACATATGTATAAGCCTTTTAAAAATAGGTGCACAGGGAAATAACACAAGTTCAAGTGAACCAGGGGAATAATTTGATAAGTCCTCGAAAAACTCAATATTATATATTCAGCTACTGGAAGGGTTCGAATTAATTAAAAAATTTAAATAACAGTTTAAAGGTCACCAAATAATTATTTGAGAAAATAAATATCAACGGGGGAAAAGGCTGCTAAGTCCATCATGATTAAGATGTTTTGTAAAAAAAATCAAGGGCATAATAATTATTAACATAACATTAAATTATTTAAATTATTTAACGTTTATGATAATCAATACTTCTGAAATATTAAAGAGTGTGACAAAAACATATTTAATGTAAAAACCAAATAAAAACACAACTTTGGTAATATGGGATTAGTTAACAGCGTTTTGAACTTTAACCCTTCGCTGACACACCTCGTTTTTCGATCAACTTTGAAATACCTGGGTGGCTCACACCCAGAGCAATTTTTGAACGACTGCCATTCTCATCTAAAGAATGCAATCGTTATGAAAAAAATCATGGGTCAATTTCAAGGTCTCTAGAATGTATTCGACTAGCTTTTTTATCGAAATTTTATCACAGTTTTTGTAAAAAAAAATCTAGATTACCATATGTCGAGAAAAAACGAAGAAAATCTTTAAAAAATTGTAACTTATACAAATTTCAATATTAGAAGCTAAAACTCTACAAAGTTGTTGTTGAGATATAATATTTTGAGAAAAAAAATATTTTGCAACTCAGCTTTTGAAAAAAGGTATTTATCTTGCATATGGAAGGTACAGAGCGTTCAAAATCAGCTTATGGGTGGCTCACACCCAGAGTGTCAACGAGGGGTTAAAATTACTACTCCCCTATAAAAAACGGAGAATGTAACATTACGTTTTTCCCCTGTGGTCTTTAATCACGGAATCGCAGGCGGTCCGAAAAAATGTACCAAAAGTTTCACTTTCCCGCGGGCCATGTTAGTACATACCTACATAGTTTTATTCTGCGTACGGAGGAAATACCATTCCGTAATGATGCCTTTCGGTATTCGCTAGTTTCCATTTCACTGGTGGCGACGTAGGTTTCCGGCGGATATACAAGGCCATTGTTTTTACCGGATCGCCATGCAAGGATCTTGAAGGAACGAGCCACGTAAGCGCACATTTTATTCCGTGCATGCCTGCCTTCGGCGTTCCTGTTACCGAGCTCTTCTTTTTTACGATTCTGTTGCTGGTCTCCTCAATTGAATCGGGAATTTCGAAAAGGGATTGAGTCCGATTTTACCGCTTCTTCAGGCCTTAGCTCGTCTTTTCTTTTCTTATTATATTCCACGAAAAATTCTGATATCCAGATTAAGAGGAAATAGTATTAACATTCTTGTTCCATTCGCATGTTTCTTGATCGATTTACGCTGCGTTCTGTAAAGGTGCAAATCCACGATGAGACAAAAATATCGCGTCTCACGTGACAGTTTAATCTCCATTATTATTATTCTTTTATTTCCATTATTTACATTTTGTTGTCGCCGAGATTTTTGTCTCGTGTTAGAAAAGTCTCTTTTCTGTCTCAGCAACAACTAAATGTAAATAATGAAAATAGTCGCGAGAGGTGAGATTTTTGAAAAATATATCATTAGACTTGTCTGATGAGAGTCTACTTTTATGAAACTAATCACAAAATAATTACAAAAAATGAAATAATTGTCGCATGAGAGTCTAGTTTTATGAAACTAAATGACAACATAATTAAAAAATAATAAAATAATTAAATAAAATTGTCTCGTGAGATTAAACTCTCATGCGAGACACGATATTTCTGTCTCATCCCGGATTTGCACCTAAGGGTCGCCTCACACGAGACACTTCCGTTTCTCGCGACTACTATCTCGAACCTATTCGCTTGCCAAACATAGCGCTCGTTTAAAAAAGACACAAAAGAATGAGAAGCGTGTGAATTCACCCGAAATACCAGCCGCGAAGCTGTCTGGCGTGAATTCAATTAACAATCCCAAATGCGATTCAATGTCACACAATATGGTCAATTTTAAAAGAACGCTGGTTAATTATTTTTCTGTCAGAGACCAACGTGCATTCGGCAGTGTACTGAAACGCAGATAATTTAGAAACGTAGGTAGTTACTTGGGCCCTAAATAAACTGGATTAGGGGATGATAAACTGGTAAAACCCAAAGGGAATCATAAAATTTCTAGCGTAAGCATAAATCTTGCACGCCCCTTAGGAAAATCCAGGTAGCCCTATAAATGGACAAACAAGGGTTTGCCGGATCCCTTTTCTTTGAAGCGTAGGTAAAATACAAACGTGAAGAGACTACATACAGGATGTTTTCGTTTCAGGATTCTCGTACTCGAAGCTTGTCACGAACTTGAGAATTTAAATAATCCGCCTGCCAAACGAAAATACGCGAGCATTCTAGACGGCTGGCCTCGCCTTGACCATAACTGTCTTAAATTCCATCGTGCCTATGGTCTTGACCCCCCCGGTCTGAACAGAGTAAAAAGTTCTCGCGAAACGAGTTATACATATCTTGGTAATCGCATCAATTACGGCATACTATCTGCTCACGTTTAAACTCTAATGTCCCCTCACTTCTGTTATGCAATTTCGCAATGCAGTTATTTCGATTGCTTGAAGTCTGAACGTTCCATTTGTCGCTTTATTGCAACCAGCTTTGATTTGTTTTAATTGGTTGAACTAGTTATTGGCATTAGATACACTTTCTCCGGTAAAGGATTATCGCGAAGTAATTTAATTTATTAATCTTGCTACGATTTTGTCGGATAGTCTGTTAATACTAATAGAAATTTTACAAGTAATCCAGAGATAGTAAGATAATTTATGCAGCAGAATATTAGAATAATTAGGTACTGCAACAACACAAAATCCCATTTTATACGCATAAAGTGAAACCTGTTTTAACAGTTAAATATTATATTTTGGCTTTGTAAAGCTCCGTTTTCTAATAGGATTATGTAAAAAATATTTCAGACGATTTTAACACCATATATAGGTGCATACAGATAACCAACTCGTGAAAAAGTAATTTAAAATAAATATTCGAAAGGCATGGCCACTGTGGTGGACCTTTCAACTTGGATTTTAGTTTACTGTTTACCTACTGCTTTTTTAATTGCGTTTATATATAACACACTAATATATTAAAAATGCATTTCTTGGAAAGTGAAATAAAACCAAAATCGTTACAACGCAACGTACAAGGAAACGTTATTTTATTGCTGTCAATATTTCGCGGAATCTAATGAGCAAATTAACTTCAAACTTTAACAATACATTTCAACTGTTTGCAAAGCAATAATCTATAACAAAATGGCTACTATGTACAGTTGAAAATTCCGTTTCGTATATGAAAAGTTTAATTATTTTTTTTTAATATAAAATGAAAACTTGAGGCAATGAGAAGAAGCCGTAATCGCACAATAGGCAGTACATTGAAAGAAGCTTGAAAAATATATCCCTTCATTCAGTAGCTTCCAAAAAACCATTACAGCCACAAGAAAGATCTTCATTTTTAGTACACTAACACATTACAGTGAAAAAAGAGAAGCACTCCCCAAGTAAAAAATAATTCGAAAGTAATCCTTAGTTTTCGAACCAGCAAAGTAGCGATACCTCTAATTAATTCTTCATGCCAATCACATTGCTTCGCGCCTCTTCCCCCTATTAATCGCGCGTTCCTTTCATCAATCGGCACGGAGGGCAACCACGAGAGGTCGCGTCGCTGTGCGATGGATTACGCTCTAAACGGAGCAGCTGGATTCTCTAGCGTTTCTCGATCGTCACTTCCGATTCGTGAAACCATAGTGTCCCGCGTACCGTTAATCCCCCAAGTTAGCCGGGACGAATTCGATCGGACATCAGTCGTCCCTGAAACCAGCCGTCTTGGTAAGCCCGGCAACGAGCGATTATATGCCCACTAACGGTACAAAGTGCAGCGCGCATGGTGCACTCACGATAACCGAGCGAGGCCGTGGCGCAGTGCCTTCATAGATGCCTATCCAGGTAGAGATAGAGCCGAGACTTTGTGACCTGGAACGGAACGACGGTCTCGCGCGTGTATGCATGTATGCATTAGGTGGCTGCATAAGTCCTGTCCGCCACTTCCTCTTATATTACGTGCCACCCAATCCAAATGCATCAAATGCTGATTTACATTGCCAGGCGCTTGGGAGGGCGCAGCAAGAACTGCGAATAAAAAGACCATCCCTTGTGAATCGAAAGGGTGCCCTGCAGAGTTGGACATTAAATTTTATTGGAATGATCTTCGAATAAAAATTTCGAATAAAACGAAGTTATTCGTGAGTAACGAATAAGTTTTTAGTCGAATAAAAATTTAGTCGACTAATGCCCAACTCTGGCGCCCTGTGCCTCCACGACAGAGACGGGCAACATTTTTATTTAAATAAATTTTCGAATAAAGAATAAAAGTTAAAAAAATTATTCGTGTGTCGAATAAAGTTAACTCGGGCGAGGACTCGAGGTAACCTTAGTCGTCGAATAATCTAAAGTTAAAGTAACTTCTATTCGATCCGTTATTTAAATAATTCTTTATTTAGTTAATGCCCAATTCTGCTCCAGGACAACGCGAGGCCACACGTGGCGATAGCAATGCAAAAAAAAAAATATCGAAATTGCAAGGGGCAGGGGAGACCGAAGCAAGTTGATACGTTTTTCAGTTTCCAATTTCTGCCACTTTTGTTTGAATTAATTACGTAATAAACATATTTTCAGGATGTGGCATGAATAGATTTTCTCGTCTCTCGATCGCTATAAAGTTATAGCTTAGACGGGAGAAGTTTAATAATTTATAGGCCATAGAAAATTCAATAAGTTCTTTTTTTAATAATAAATCAGAAGATTTTTATGAAAGAGGCGTAACACAACTTCCACATAGATGGGAAACTGTGATGAATAATAATGGAAAATAGATAGTTTGGAGTAAGTATAAGCTGTTTTAAAAAATCGAATTTGTAGAGGACGTACTCTAGCGGACAGAACTTATGCAGCAACCTGATATATGCATCCGCGTATCTGCACGGCTGTGTATGCATCCGACAATGAGTTTAGCATACGGTACCCGACGGATCATGGTGCAAACAAGCTCTTTGGGGAACGCATTTTTAACGAGGGAGTGCTCCTTTTATCGGTCTGCGTTAGTAATTACTCGGATATTGACGTCGCGATGCGGGAATGATTTTAAATATTCTTTTTAAGAATTTTGCAATCCGCACAAAATTACTGGTTACTACAAATGGGAGAGATTTAAACGGTGAAAAGGAAGATAGGATTTTGGCGCGAATATGTTATGATATGGGTGTCATGCGTATGAAAAAACGAATAACAATTAAATAAAATTGATGTGTGTAAGGAGACTCTCCGGTCAAAACGCTTGAAAAATATAGGTGATTTTTATGAATTTTTTACAAGAAGAGGATGTAATATATCCTAAAAAATGTTTTTGGTATTTTATTAATACACTCGTTAGGGTATAAAACGAATTTTTGTTTCGTGTGTTCGGTCTTTATGTATTGTCTAGGTGGCGCTTAGTGCGGTCCTGCCAAAAAGAGATGGCTAAACGATAACCACTTAATTTACTCGCAGGATCGTCTGAAATAAAAAATCGAAAAATTTCTTAAAATTGATATCAATGGTTATCGCACTATCCTCTGTCTTTTTTATCTCTTTAAAGTATTTTTTCAATGAAAGCATACAGCGTGCTTCGGAGTAAGTGTGAGAATGGTTTAAAACTTTGTTAGAAGTTGTTTGGAGTGAAAAATGTCATAGGATCACACGTCCGATTCTCAATGCTCATGTATAATATTAATCACAGCTCAAACTTTTCGAAATTGATTTATTATTTTAAACTCTTGTGGACCCTTGAACCACTAAACGAGAACGCTGTTCAAACCGTCCGAATGATCGTTTCCTCTCACAAATGATAATGAAACTTCGAACTATTGCATTTATGTAAGTACCTACTCAGAATGGAACTTGCGTTCATATAATATTTCTCACTTAATAATCTTGAAAACGAAGCCTAATTGTATAATACACATGTGCAATCGTATATATTTTTAACCATCCTTGGTCCATTGACAGAAATAACTGTTGGAGGTTCTGGAGGGCCCATTTTTTCGGGAAAACAAAGAGGTAGTTTACTAAAAACGGGCTAAGTGTAGAATTACAGAAAAAAATATAGTGTTTGGATAAAATCCAAGGGGCCCTTGGGGGCCCTTCTGTTAAATCCGCCACTGGGCGCTATAATAACAATAATTCTTTCAACGAATGCGTCTTCTTAATAGCCTTTGTCGCCACAGCGATAAAATCTCATGTACGAGCACCATGGTGCTAATACGAAACGGCCTTAGAATGCCAAGGGATACTCGGCCGGATACTATGCTAGCTTAAGTATGTAGCACGGTAGATGAGATTACAAGAAGGGAAAAAATTGTTGAAGGAAGGCGTCCGTCGTGGACGCCTACCGACTCGGTTGCTTCGGCGTAATGAGAGTGGTACGGAACGAGATTAAGGGTGGAACGTAGTAGATGTCATGTACAGGGTGTCTCCTAACCGTTGGCGCAAGCCCAAGGGTGTAGTGTCTACATAAACAAAAAATAAGTCGAAAATATGGAATAAATTTTTTTTCGTAATTTCCTTCGTTTATGAGAAAATTGAGTTTGAAGTGTCGCTTACCGTTTCCGTTACTAACAACTGTATACAGAGTGCTCCATGTATGTGAGTATCGTCACGAAATTTTAGGACTTCCCTTGAACCTTACGAAAAATTAGTTGAAACAAAAGTTCAGCTCTATCTATGTATACATAACTTTCATACACCAGAGTCTCTTTATCTGCATATTTTTCGGGGATATGTAAGTTACATGTTTCGTGTTTTAAGGGTACCTATATTCTCGCGTAATCCCTTAAAAAATTTGGGATTTTTTTTAAAAAAAAAAAACTTGTAACTGTGTTTTTATCACCGTCAGCATTATTGCTAATTATTTAAGATTACATCGGAGGAAAAACAATCAATTTTGTTTCTATCATCTTAAAATATCTATAAATATAAATCAATACCGAAAACACTGCTTATCCTGTGTTACAGTTTTCTTAAAAAGAATCCTAAATTTTTGAAGGGATTACACGAGAATGTATCTTTAAATGAAACTATAACATTTTTTTAAATATTTTTTATCAGAACGAATCATGGGAAAGCCGACGAATCTACATAAGTTATTAATAAATCAAAAATACTTGTGCAAGGTCGCTGCACCTGTGACCGTTCGAATTGCAATCCATCTTGTTGTGAATATAGTTCCGCTCGATGAATAAAAAATTACTCGCCGTTCTCGAATAACTTCGTTTTATTCGCGATTCTTATTCGAAATTATTCGCATAATGCCCAACTCTGCCGCATGACTGACTGAGATTTCTCTAGCAACTACTTGGGGACAACGATTTGCGAACAAAAGAATCCATGCAAGTTTATTGTGCAATAAATGTCGCAAATTGGTTGCTACTTAGTACGCTTTATAACGTTCTTATTCCTTCACGCAGGAAAATGTTATGCAATCTGCAGTGTTTTTAGCCTTATCATGTCTGTGGCAGTTAAAGATTTCCGTTTCTGAAAGTCGCTTCAACGTGTACGGACATGTAACGAGCCTGGTATGCGTTTAGGGTGGAGCAGCTCGAGTACCGCGTACATGGGTGCATTGCGTTCGAATTTTTATCAATCACTCATCTGAGCGTGTCGTGTCAGTTACTCGAGAATGCCGGGACGCGATACAGGTTTGATAGCAAATCATGCGAAAGCCGGCGTTTCCTACAGCTAAATATATATATATATATATATATATATATATATATATAATAATAATTCTGTAATCTATTAAGGGGGTACTCCAATCTGGAGCAGCGTTTTTAGCGATTCTTCGGATTTAAAACTTTCGTTGTGGGATTTAATTTTGATACTCCACCTAGAATGCGAGTCGAGGCTTATACAATTACTCACAAAAGTATCCGCCCACCCCATACGTACGACATATTTTATTTATTTAAGTAATGCTAAATTCAGAATTACTCATTATAATTTACATTGGTTTAAACCTTGATTAATATATTTTTAGTTAGTACCATCCAGAGTTGGGCGAGATGTAATCTAATTACAAATTACAAATTACGATTAAAATGTAATTGTGTAATTGATTACACATTATTTTCTGTAATCGTTCATTTAAGTAGTTGACCACAATTTTGTCAACTACCTAAATATTAACGATTACAGAAAATAATGTGTAATCAATTACACAATTACATTTTAATCGTAATTTGTCATTTGTAATTAGATTACATTTTGCCCAACTGTGGTGTACCATCTACCAAAGAAATGCTCAAAGAAATTTTACTAGAAGAATGGAACGACGTAAGTTCGAATTTCGCAGAAAATTAGTTGAATCTATGCATCGGTAATAGATTAAAGCTCGTAATAAAATCGCGGGAGTGTTAAGAGAATATTACACCTATTGTAATTACGTTTTTATAAATTAAATATTGAATTTGGGCGAATATTCTTTTGCGCGATCTTTATTCATTACTACTTCCATGGATAATAATTCTATATTACATAAACTATATAAGTACAATTGCACCGCTACTGTACAAACAACGATAAATTATATGAAGAAGTATAGTACGTACATAATTACTACTTAGGATAAATGTTACGTTTTCACTGACGCGCCAAAAAATGCGATACCGAAATTTTTCTCACGTATTTACTCATATTTCAAGAGAGTATAGAAAACTTTTTAAAGTTGTCAACTGTTGCCTGTTGTTGTTGTTATCCTAATAAGCGTGACTATTGCGTGTTTCAGAATAAATCATAAGGAATATAATTTGAAAAAATGGAAACTGTATATTAATTTTGGTAGGTACGATATACAGGTATCTACTTTGTGTACCTACATGTAAATCTTGCAGTATAAGTTAAGTACATGTATTCAGTCATTCCTGAGATGCCACAGGAGCTACACAGTTTCAAGAATAACACCGTTCCGAGAGAAACGCGTTTAAAGTTATGCGTGCACTTTCATAATAACGATACATGTATGGCACTTGCCCTTAGTCTCCTGCATTGGTTTCCTCTTTTTCTCTATTCGACATTTTTATCAACTGGTCAGAGCGGCAAAATTGGTAGAAGGAAAAAATTAAAATCAATAAGAACGAATAAAAAAAGTGGTAAGGAAAGTCGGTAATACATGTTTGAATTTAGTATCAAAATTCAAACTTATATATTGCTTTTAAACCACCTATAAAATTAATACATATTTTATCAAACAAAAGGCTTTTGTTATTCAGCAAATGCCTACAAACACTCACTGTCAAAAATTATGTTCTAAAATTTTATTTATAATTAAATATAAAGGGCGGCAAAGATTATTTTTGAGTAATGTTTACGAACACCAGAACTATTGTGTACGAGAAAAAGGAATCGGCCGCCGGATTGCCTGGACCGGGGAATCTAACCCGGATCTTCCGCTTTCTGGGCGACTGCTCTAGCCATTAAGCTTATCCAGGGCCCACGGCGATTCTTCTTTTCCAAGCCTACGTAATATCCTAAAGCTAAACTAACGGGGCGCCACCTTTATAGCTGCCAATCGCGCGCTAAGCCGTTCCCGATCGAACCTCGGTTCTCTACAATTATTGTATATATTATAGGGTTGCCAACATTTGCCCAGCATTCACCTGGAGGATTAGCAGAAATAAATAAAAAGAAAATTCCAAGGAAACGCAAATTACCATATTTAATAAAATATAAAGAGAAACAAAATAAATGAAGTTTTCTCATAACTTCGTAAATTCATAATTAGAATAGGTGTGTACATATACTATTTATTACAATGCATAGTATATTTATCACAAAATGCTTATTTCTAAAACGGTATTTTTCATTTATTTTTGCTTTGTCGAATAATATCTTCTGCTTAGGTTTAGCTAAATAAAAATAAACACTTTCGCGTCGAATTTCTAATGCGTTGCCAACTTAACTATTTAATCCATTCGCGGATGTACGGTGCGTTTGAGAACTGAAAGCTTTATTATACATAATTTCATGCTGTAAGATAATTAACTGCTTTTTAAGATTAGAGGATAATATTTATCACATTCCTGGAGAAATTACCAGCAAAACCAGTTGGCAACCCCAATATATTATAACACTTTTGTCTAACTGTAAACCAGGAGTACTTCCAGTCTCTGTAACATCGTTAATTCACCGAATTCTGGCATGAAATTTTGGGAGCACATTTTTCAAAACTGAAACTTCAAAAACATGCTATAAAAGAAATCGATCTTTTTGACCGTCTACATGGAAATATTTCCTTAAGAAACCTACGCGAATTTTTAGTGTAGTGCACGTTATTCTCTACTATCTCGAGAAATTTAATTCATCCAGTACAGAATCAAGTGGTATTTCGCTTTTAAACGAGGACGCTGCTGCCACAGGCATTACCCGGCGCGCTCCTCGTTGACCGCGCGCTTCCGGTGCCACGAGCCATTGAATATTTCTCGCGAAATCTTCTGGAAAGGTCGCGCGAGCTGTAAACTACGTGTTGACGCGCACTGCGCATCCTTGGTTCCCTCGGTTTACGACGCACAAAACGTAAAATCTACGCTGGAGAATATCCACCCCGTTCACTTGCTGCCACGAAAATACATCACTTAACGTGCTCACGCCGTTCCTTCGTACTTACTCGCGCCGCTATATAAATGCAAATGCCTCGCAGTAAGCTCCTTCCTTTTGTATCCCCGCTGCGCAGACTCTCGCATCAAAATTAGCTGCTTCGCGCGTCGATTTTTTAAACAGATAATTTTCTGGATTTCAAAGAGTATCGCTGACGTTTACAAACATATCCGCATAATGGAGACAATTTGGTCGATTTACTAACCTATCTTGTATAATTTATTTCATACTCCTTGTGCTTTCGGGGTTTTTACTTTATCACGTAGTAAAGAGTGACGAAAAAAATCGCCTCTTTTTGGTCACACGATTTTGGAACTGAATTTTCTGCCAAATGATACCTTATGATGAGACTTAATCACAAGAAATTTTCAAGTTAAAGTGGCAATTAGTCTCTGAGATATGGGAGGTCAAAGAAGTGAAAATCTACAAGAAAATTTTCAAGAATTTTCACTTCTTTCACCTGCCATATCTTAGAAACTAATTGTCACCCTAACTTGAAAATTTCTTGCGATTAAGTCTCATCGTAAGGTATCATTTGGCACAAAATTCAGTCCCAAAATCGCGGGACTAAATAGAGGCGAAACCAGTCCTCATTTTTCTGTCACTCTTTCTGCTCTTTAAATATTTACTAGAGTGTGCTGAAACATATTTCTAAAATATTAATCAATCGAATTAGACGTTATATGTCCAATTTAAAAGAAATAATGTTACTTTTCCCCCGAAACGTCTGCACAGAATTATGAAGTACCTCTCAGATTGTATGCTTCATTATATATTGCAAGTGATTGTATAACTTTCTTCGTAGAAGGGTTGAAAAGATTCGTCGAGAAGTTTCAATTAGGCGCAACACCCCTGTCACAGAGCTATAACCGCGTGAGACAGAAAGTCGATATCCGTGGATAACACGACGGCTCCCTCGCATTTATTGAAACGTTTACTGCCTGTACTCTTCGATTCCATTGTCTGATATATGTATATCCCATGGTAATTAGCGCGTATCTGTCATCGGCTTTGCTGAATGTGGGCGCGTATTTTTGCCGCGTGGCTTCTTCTCTATTGAGTACACCAGTTCAATAGGTGAATGCACGTATATGCCTGCATAACTCACATTTACTCTCGCGCATAGCCTGATTCACACATCTCCGCATCCTGGGCGTGTATAAGCTACTTAGGTGTATAAGTGCCGTGTCCTTTAAGAGGAAAGCGGTGTTGGTCCACGATCTGCAGCAGTGCATATCTTTCGTTCACACTTTGACAAACCTTTGCATGCTTCGAGCCTCTCACGCCTGCTGCGCCCTTCTTCGGTGCATCCTTTCGCATCTACTTATCGTATCTCTCGAAAATATTCGCGGATCCAGATGAAGGAACTTGAGCATCAACTTTATGCTCGAATCTTTCTACTAGCAATAACAGAAAATGAATTTACTATTCGACATTCAGATGTAAAATGTAGCTGCTAAAGGAATTTATTGGTCTTGTACTTTCGTCAATGTGCTTGTAATCGTGGTGTGACATTTTGCATAAAAGTTTCTCACAACAATTTGTAGATAGTTGTCTAGACAGTTCAGGCTGTTTTTAACCGACTTCAAAAAGAAAGAAGTTCTCAGTCCGATGTGTTTGTATTATGTTTGTCCGCGAATTTCTCCGTAACTACTGGACCGATTTTCGTGAAGCTTATTGCATTTAGTTTAGCTTCGATCAGCTTAGGTCGTGGAGAAAGAATTATCAAAATCGGTTCAGTAGTTTCGAAGTTACACCAAAAGTAAGAAATCTGATTCAATTATCGACTTCATTATTATTATTATTTTTGTAGGCTTGTCTATATATTTTTTTTAAATAAATGTGGTTATATAACTTAAATAACTAAAGAGGAAATAGCAAAAAATTTAAAAAAATTAAAACCGACTTGAAAAAATAAAAACGCATCGAAAAGTAAAAAATAATTTTTTTCCTTATTTAATCTACGACTCTCAATATTTTTATGTCGGCGCCTCGTCATTTGCACTGTGTAAATCTGGCGTCATTATAAAAATATTGAGAGTCGTAGATTAAATGAGGGGAAAAAATTATATTTTACTTTCTGGTACATTGTTATTTTTTTGAAGTGGATTTTAATTTTCGTTTCAATTATATCCAAAATTGAAGCTAAGCAAAATGAATTCGTTTATTCTTTGTATTTTTTTTAAGTAAGTATACTTTAAGTTTTTGCTCAAAATATACAATATGATATCAGCAAATGTAGGAATAGAGTTCCATGATTTTTCGTGTCTTCGTAATGTCCATTATGAAGCGAAGAGAGGAAGTCGATCGAACGAATCGAGCGTCCTCGATTTCAGTTTCCCATAGGTACTTTACTATCGGTCATTATCGCGGGAATAAAACTGTATCACAAGGCGATTGAGATATCATTGCGTTTACAAAGAATTCCTCGTCTTTGCGACTGTGCTCTAAATCTTTAATGATGAATGCGATTCGTGCGTTCGTAATTTCCCAGCTATTACCGTTTCAGTTATTAGTTAACAAGCATCTATGCGCTATTCTTTTTCACCGCTGTAGAATAATAGCCAATTCACGAACGTAATTAGTTCCAAGGCTATCTAAGCTTATCATTATTCTTTCTGTTGCCAGGTGTGCAATTTAGCTGCGTATGAAATTCGCTCCCTGACTTCTGGAAACAAAAAAGTAAAGAAATCGCAGTCGAGATTGAAAAGATGTTTAAAAAAAAATCGCATCTTTTTTTTATATCTACAAAACTAGGTAAAAATAATCCTCGGATTAAGGATTGGTGGTGGGGCTAACTTGAAAACCATGGATTTTTCCGATTATTATTTTTACGTTATTTTGTAGATATAAAAAGAAGATTCAACTTTTGGTGAATCTTCTTTTGGATATCTCTCACTGCGTGTTTTTCAAGGGGCGATTTCACCCCCTAGAACCGCACTATGGCACCCACAAAAAATAGGTGTGTCTTGCAGATCAACTACTCCACTTGCACACAAATCATTTGCATCATTTTCTGAATTTTCGTTGATATTTATTTTCTCAAATAATCGCTTGTCAGGTTACCCTTAAACTCTCATTTATGTTCTTAAATTGATACAAACTCTCCCAAGAGCTGAATATTTAATATTGAGTTCTTCGTGTACTTAGAAAATTTATACCCCTGTTTTACTTGGACTTGTCACATTATTTCCCTACACACCAGTGCCGTCTTAACCTGCAGGCGAAAGAGGCAGCAGCCTCAGGGCCCCGGAGCTCAGGAGGCCCCCGAAAAATTGGAAAATTAAAAGAAGTAGGGTTGTAAAAGCTGGAAAAAAATTGGGAATGGGCTCTCCAACTGTGACGGAAAGAAAATAACAAATACATCAAAATTTAGATTTTAAAACGAGGCCCCTTTTTTTCGTGGAATGGACCCACGTTTAATCTTATTTATTTAATATTGTTTTACTACTTATTCATTTTGTAATAATATTTATTTGGTAACATACGGAAAGAAATATTGAATGAGTACACGAAAGATACTTAAAAATACTTGAAACGGGGCCCTTTTCGTGGATTGGAATTCGTGAATATGTCGTAACGACTTATTCCAAATATGATAATGATATCGGGTCGAGGGGGCAGATGACGACGATGCAACGACCCTTTTTCTGTTTCTAAGCGAAATGAATCCATCAATGATGTCGTCGAAACATAAACTATCTAAAATTTCGTGTTCAATTGAAAATAATGCGATATTTTTGATTTTATTCAATTTAGAATAATTTAGAGCGCCACATATGGAGCTCGCCTCAGGGCCCCCAAAAACGATAAGGGGGCACTGTGGCACACCTATGTATATTTGAAACGCCTGTATGTATTTATCTTTAGACTCGAAAAAGCTTATCTTCAGACTTACTCCCTTTCAGTCACCAGAGAGCATAAAAATCAGAAAATCAAGAAGAATAGACTTATCACGTTCTTCTCCTGTGGTCTCCATTTAAACTACAGACTGTATTCAGATCTATTAAATCTTGCTTTATTTTTAACGAAACAAGGAAAGTGTCGTTAATAGATAATGTTGGCAGAAACATTTTCGTCTATCACTCTTCGATTGGAAAATCGAGAAGGTCTATAAGGGGCGTCTGCTTCTGCATTTGACGAGAAAGAGAGAGAGAGAGAGAGAGAGAGAGAGAGAGAGAGAGAGAGAGAGAGAGAGAGAGAGAGAGAGAGAGAGAGAGAGAGAGAGAGAGAGAGAGAGAGAGAGAGCGAAAAGCGAGGGGAAGTATGATATCGACGTAATTGGATGCGACTCTAATGAGATTAGAAACGTGGGACTTGGTTCGGCGCAGGAAAATATAGGTAATCCGTACCACGCGCGTGTTCCGCCAGCATTTCTATAGTATCCCCAGTCACGACAACGCGCAGGTTCACCGAGATTGCCTTTTGTTTCCGTCGAAAACACTGTATTTACGGAGACAAAATGTCGATGGCCTCAGCGTAGAACAATCGCGCTATCGTGCATCGATAGTTTCAATTGTTTCACTCCTGCCGAGCGAAACGTAATTTTTATCGTTTCTCTTTAACCTATGCGACCAGGCCTCTCCCTCAGAATTGCCATCTTATTCACCATATAAATCCCGGGGTGTCGCACACTCCAACTCGGAGATTCGAGTATAAATCAAGAGATGGAAAAAGCAAAAAAAGAAAAGAAAAAGGTTTGTCGAATATCTGGAAAACAAATGTGCAATTCCTTTAAACATAAACAATAATTGAGGATTCAAAAATATTAGTTTCTTTAATTAATAGCTTTAATTGTATAAGAAAAATTAAAAAAAAATTAAAACCGACTTCAAATAAAAATGCACTAAAAAGTAAAAAATAATTTTTTCCCTTATTTAATCTACGATTTTCAATTTTTTTAAGTCGGCGTCAGGTTTACACAGTGCAAATGATGAGGCGCCGACATAAAAAAAATTGAGAGACGTAGATTAAATAAGGGAAAAAATTATATTTTACATTTTTGTGCATTTTTATTTTTTTAAGTCAGTTTTAATTTTTCTTTACATTTTTTTATTTGAACTTTTATACATATATTAGAATTAAAATTTAGTTTAGTTTATATATATATATGGTATCAATTTTATCAATTTATTAATTTATCAATTTATCAAATTATCAATTTATAAATTTATAAATTTACTAATTTATCAATTTATTAATTTATTAATTTATTAATTTTATTAATTTTATTATGTGCTGCTAATTATATAAATGGTGTGAGTAAAAAACCCAAAAGATCAAAAGTTGAGATTTGTCTTATTTTATGGTATACTAGCTTCAGATTCTAAGTTTTAGCAGAATTAGAATTTACTTTCTGAGGTGTTTTTTTTTTTTAAATAGTCACATTTATCTGGATTAGCCAGGCATATTGAGTTGAGGTACCTTTCGTGTCCCCAGAGTTTACCGTTCGACAATGTTTAGGTGACAAACACACAAACATATAAACTTTTTCTGCTTTATATATTAAGATTGATTTATATTTCAATATTAAGAAAGAATTGTTGCAACACATGACTCACACCACTTTTATAACCGGCACATATAATACCATCCACAATTTCTTATTATCTCGTTCTTTCTACAACCCGAAGATGTTCCCAGTAAAATCTGGAGCCCGGAAATATACTTCGGAACGCGAAGTCTCCGGGCAAAAATCGAAGTGATCTCCCAGGTTTCCCTCCACCGCGAGGCATAAAGAGTAATAATAATACAGAAGCGCCAGGCGTTCGCTTCAGAGCTGGAAGAGCTGATTTGACATGCTGTTGCGAATGAAAACGAATTCGCGCGGCGCGCTCGCCCAGGTACGTATCGCGGGCAACAGCTGACCTAAATGCAGCGTTCAACGCTCGTTTAACACATTCATCGTCGGCAATTATCACGACACGCAACTGGGAATTAGTTAACCGCCGCAGAAGGAAAAGAATTTCCGAGGCAGACTGTCAGTTTAGATACGCGCGAGGAGCGCCCCAAGTGTTGGTAAACAGTGGTCGATTGATGTCCGTTCGACGTATCAATTGAACGGCGCAAATCAATTGACGCGGGACCGCGATGACACGCGCGAAACATATATCGGGCCCCTTAATCCTTCAGCTTTCAGATGTTTCGATTCGTGACGCGGCGGCGCAGAACCATCGCGCGGAATTGCAAGTTTCGATTTGGAAAGTAACGGTCCGCGGGTCAGACGATCGACCCCGGTCGGCCACATAATTTCAATTTGCTTTACGCTGATTTCAGGCAGCGATTTTCACCCAGAATCGGCGATCGGATTTATTGGCGATTCCGTTACGACGCACAGTGGTCTGGGGATATCTACATTTAGCGGCCAAAATTCTGATCATTCTGAAACTTGGTGATTAAGGGTTTTTGCGGTCGCTGATAACGAATTTGGCACCAAAAATTTAAAATCAAAATGGCGGATTCAATATGGTGCGCATTGTGATCTGGAAAGCGGTATTTTATAGCCAAAATTAAAAATCATAGCCGTACTAGAGAAAGAAAGAGAAAAAAGAATCAGACCTAACATTATCTTTGACTTAAAAAAAAATATTAAAAATTATTATACATATAAAATATATACAATACCTCGAGCGTCATTTCTAAAAGTCTGCATAAAATTGAAGATTGCAGGAGATTGCACTTGAAATTTACATGCTCTTGTTAACAATTGTGTAAGCTTTCATGTAAAAAAGTCCGATGTTAATCTGGCTTAATCCTTTTTTTATAAGCCTTCTCAAACTTTAAATTCATATAAACATTGCACTATTTGTTCATGGACTAAAAAATGCCTATGACACATATAAATAACTGAAATATACTTCCTTACTTATATACCTGTATGATATAAACACGTATTTTGATGTTCTATAATGAGTAATTAAAACAATTAGATTCACATAAAATTTGATGATTTTGTCTTTGTAATATTATATCTAATCAAAGAGTCATCTGAAAAGAGAAAGCTATGCGGCTTTAGAAGCTCTGGAGGGTTGTCAATTCATAAAATAAAAATGACATTGTAAAGTTGAAGTTGAGAAATTGAATTTTGGCCACCATCCAGACCACTGTGCGTCGCTGCTGTTACCAGTTTCCTAGTTTCGTTTCCGATATGTAGGACCTGAGGAATCGATTGTCGTTTCGCGAGTGAACGGGCTGCAAAAATGCGCTTGACACACTGCCTCGGATTTGTAGCCCCATGATCCGTCTTGGAATTCGTGATCCTTCGTGGGATGGCTATGTAGTATTTTCGCGTTCTACCAAAGCGATGTTTGCGTTCGATGGAAAATTATCACACTGCCACGTATCGTTGGCTTGTTGGTAAAACTAAGTACATCAGTCCATCCTAAAATCCTTAAGGATTAATGGAGGCAATTACTTCCTAAGTTTTATAAACAGTAGATTAATAAAAACTGCATATGGGGAGAAATTTATCGTGATACGTAAAGCATATAGTTTATATGATTGTGTGTGTCTCTGTCGCTTAAAAACTTTCGAATGCTAAACTCTGGGACCACGAAATGTGCCTCAGCTCATTATGCCTGACTAATCCAGATAAGTGTGACTATTTTCGCCGAAAAGAAACTAAATTTTTTTTTATTAAATCAGAATGTAAATTCCGGAGCCGAGTAATAAAGCTAGTGTATTATATTTTGCAATAGCTTTCAATTATTACCTGATTTAATAAAAATTGTAATAGATTGAAGTTTAAATTTGCATCTACCGAAAGTTAAGAAACATGAACATGGTCAGTTTTACCAACAAACTAACGATGTCTTTCGAGATTGGGGATCGTTTCTTTCATAAGAAACCATTTACGAATATCGACAGAAAAGGGCGTGCAATGATTACGTGATTAAAAATTGATTAGGTATACCAAATTTACATTGTAATGCGATATTTTTATAAATACTATCGTAACTGTTCAACACACGATTATTGACCGTGTTAAATATACATTTCCTCATAACAATATCACCAACATCTTCACACTCTTTGTAAGATCCAAGTGTAAACAATGATGACATAATTTGATTGGACGATGATGTAGCGGCTGACAGATTAAAGTCACAGATATTGCATATAAATGCCGTATTCTGCTATTGAAATTACTATATCTGTCTGTTCTCTGTTGCGAATAATGTTCAGCCTCAACTTCTATTCATAGAAGTTCAATCTCCACTTCGCAGTTTCTAAACCATGCACAGGAAAGCAGACAATTACGTAAAAATCATAGCCAAGTGAATAGTAATATTCGATGGTTAATATTTCATCAGGAATTTAGCAGACTTTTATGGCATCGTTTCTAAATTTGCAATAATAAAAACTCTGTCGGTTTTTAATGTCAAATATATATTTTATTCAGTGCTGGATTAACCAGTAAGCAAACCAAGCACGTGCTTAGGAAATCAGGAGAAAGGAGGACGCCACAGAAATTTTCTGAATTTAAAAATCTACCTTTTAATCGGTAATTTAAGCTTAATTATCGGACATGCCTAAGAAATCGTACAGTGCGTTGAAGTGATCACATAAGGGGGCCTTAAAATCTTTTAAGTGCTTAGAGTCTCTAAAAAAGGTCTTAATTAGGCCCTGATTTTCTTACAATATATATGAAGAAGAATATTTCAGTTGACTTTATTCATGATTCCGTTCAAATATTAAAGAGTTCGTTATAAAAAATATTATGCACAAATGGCAATGCATAATTTATTAATTAGTGGTTCTTTTGCTCGACTACATATAACTGCATACACGAAATTATTAACATATGTATGTTGATTAGATAATGAATCTAAACCAGTTTATACGTTAGTAAATAAATAAATAGATTTCATCTTGTTGCTCGAAAGTGTCGTATAATGAAAGTTTACGTCAGCTTGAACGTATTGCTTTTTGTCATTCATTATGTTAGTCGGCTATATGTCAGATAAGGTTGTCCGTTTTAATTGCATCCATTAACGAAGGCCTGTATAGTTTTGTGAAAGTAATTTTGTTGGAAGCGTTCTCGTGAGCGACGGCGAGCGCAGAAAATACGTTTGCCGCACTGATTCAGTTTTACACGCTGTTGCACGCGCGATCAACTCTCTGGAAATATCTCGTGCGTTTCCTTCCGATATTGCCCACTCTAATAAGCTCACAGCTACGTCCTGCCAGAGGATATAAGATTAGCGCAATCAGCTTTCAATTATATTTGATCGATTAACGCTTTCCACTAATATTTTCGAAAATTTAATACCTATTATTATGCTCTTGTAAACGGGAAAAATGATTCGCTTTAGCGTGCGAAAGTAAGTATAATTACATTAAACGTTAAAACGTTTTAATGAAAGCAAAACTCGTTTGAATATAAACACCCCGAATTGCCTAGATGGAGCATGAAAATTAATAGGACGCAGAAGTCAATTTAATATTAAATTATGTATTTTTTAATCTCTCAATTAAATCTAAATTCAATTTAAAATGAAATTATTCAATTTTTAAACCTCAAATTAAATTTTAATTCAATATTATATTCAATATTATTCAATATTCAACCATTAATAATCTTGTGACAAACTAGTTTTAGTGTAAATAGTATTATTTCTGGCAAAACTGCAGTTCTTTTCATCTATATAATTTCAAAATTCTTACTTTGTGCCTGGTCATCTGCTGTGAAAAAGTGTGCAGTACGTTGCACAAATTAGTGAATTCATTTACAAAACAATATCTCTTTGTTTTCATCTATATGATTTCAAAAATTTTATTCCCAGATGCTTGCACACGTATTTCTCACGATTTCTCTTACAAAAAATATATCTACTTAAAGAAATTAATGAAATGGATTAATTATTTTGCTTTTTGTAAAATTCATAGTAAATATCTAAGAACATACTCTTATAAAATTGCACAATGCTTGAATCAACTAAATATTTTAATTATAATCAGATTACTAATTAAAATTTCAATATTTCCATTCAACTATGGATTTACCTTAATAAGAAAATCATTTGATAATATAAATTTAAGAATTTTAATAATATTCTCCATTTATTAATTGAATTTAATTCTTTTATACTATTTATTATTTTAACAGGACTAATTTTGTCAACTATTATAGCAGTGAATAAGAATTCATTGAAATTACTTTTGTCATACTCCTCAATTAATATTAATAATCATATATGTACATATATATTTTTTTATGTATTAACTATAAATCAGGAACGAATATCATTCTACTTATTTCTGACCACCCTTACAGATTTCTTAAAAGAATAGCGCGTAGCAATTAGAAGATGCGTTCTTCTCGCGCTTATCTTTCAATTTCGTTTTGTAATTCTTAAGCGGATTTCACTAATCTTGTCTCAATCACTTGCGTGCAAATAAAATTCTGTAACTAATCTTTAACATCCGCTGTGTTGAGTCCTAGCGATAAATAAAAACAAGGAAGATAAGAATCGGTGGATAGTATAACGAAAAGAAAGTAGGTACCAGGTACCTACTAATCTATCCATTAATTTGATTTTTAAATTTCCGTTTCCCATAGCACCATGGAATGTACGCTGCAGTAACGCTGCAGAAATAATAAGTAACCTTCTAACATATTCGCCTGCGCTCTGCTGCGGAGGATATTGCTTTTATTACATATCACAGTCTCAATGTACCAGAAAATAATAACGGACCATTAGATCGCGCAAAAAGTTAAATGCATCATTCTTCGCATAGTTATGTTAGAAAAAGGGGATCATCCCAGAGCGCTTATTACCATTACTATCTGTGCTATCGGGGATCCGGTTAGCACCATAAACATCCTTCGAAAAAGGAACAGACACGAGAGTGTAATTTGTACATGCTTTACGTAACGTCTAGTATTTTATTTTACAACTGAACGAAGATTATTAGGGGTCAGCCGAAGTGTTTTATAGCCGCGAGAAAGAGCTGGTTCGGCGGCCTTATCTTTCGCGGTTCTGATAACTTCCCACGGTCGACGAAACAACAAGAACTCGCGACAACTCCTTCGTAAACGAATACGTGCCGAGAGCGACCGAAAGAAAGCCTTTCCCCTTTCCTGGTGATCTAAAGCCAAACCGTGTATCGAATGCGGTGCGGTGCAAAAATTTTCCTTGCCACGATCCGGCGTAACAACGCGTTGGGACTCAGAGATCTAAAATAACAGATATTTTGAAAAAAAAAAAATTGGAAAAAGTCATTAAGTAAAATTTGATTTTTATTTAAATGTAAGCCAGTTATCATTAAATCTCAAAGAAATTTATCAAAAATTGGAATGATTGAAACTCATTAATTTTCTATTGTTCTGATTACAACTGACCATTATGAATGATTAAAATTGTTTTTGGCTACCAGTACCTAACCATTATCGATTACGGAAATTTAATTTTGATTACCAGTAACCAATACAAATGAAAAGAATTTTTTTGTTATATTACTGATAATTAGAATTCATTGACATCATGGAGAAAAATTAATTATGAAACTTATATATTTTGTTAAGCAAAAAACGATAAATTGTACTACAATATCTTTTACCCTATTCTTTGTTTCATATATTTTTATACCGTTTTTTTTTGTTTAATAAAATATATAGCTTTTATAATTTTTTTTTAATGTTGTCAGTGAATACTAATTATCATTAACGTTCATAACAATAATTGACAATGATCGAGTGTATCCAGAAAAAAATTTTGTCGTCGATATTGGTTAGCGGCAACCAAAATAAAATTTTGGTCATCGATAATGGTAGCTGGTAACGAAAAAAAATTTACGTCATTTATATTAGTTACTGGTAGCCAAAATTAAATTTCCCCCGTCGATAATGATTATCGATAATTACAAAAATTTGAATTCATTTGTAATGGTTATTCGTAACCAAAATCACTTAATTAATGATATTAACTTTTATTATAAACCATAACTTTTAAGATTTGCAATTGACAACAGTTATAATGTCTGTAATGAAATTTCCTGCGCGTTGCGTCCGAAAGTTGAGTCAGTGATACTTGGAAAGATGTAACGCCATTAATTTGCTCTCACAGATAATTAAGAGACGCGAGAGAATATGCATTTTGAGAGATACTCGTTGAAGTCAGTTGAACTCGTCTCCTTCAGGCTCGAATGAGTTATGTAATATCTTCTGTAACGCTTTGGCTCTTACGAGCTGCCTCTTTACGAGGAGTGCATTGATAAACAAGGTAGGTAAGTGTCCTCGTTACTAACCACGTCGCCATTTATCCGCCAGCTGCTTTTATTTTCCTGTTAGAAGCGATATACATTCACGTCCATAAGTCACTTCATTGTTTTCAGCAAACCGATCAGTGGATGTAAGTTTCTAATGTGACTTCATTATTTTATTTCGTTAGTACTTCGACACATAATTAATAACATTCGTGTATAATTTAAACGGATTTCGGGCGGTTGAAGCTTGAAATTCAGAATTACACCTACCTATTATTTTGTTCGTGATTTAAATAATTTATTTACTGATAAATGTGCAAGCAAATTCTATTATATCATAGATGTATATTATTATACTTACATCGCCGCGTTTAATATTACAAGTCCGTGAATCTATAAAAATTAAAGCTCATTAAGATTATCAAGGAAACTGAAATTAATGAATTAATTAATGAATGGGGTCGTAAGGTGATCAGTGGTAAGTACACTGATAGGTCGATAAAGGAAGCAAGAATTGGATGTATGTAGCTTTCGATTCAGTTGTATTGTAAAAATTCATGCCACACGTAAAAAAATTAATTACACGCGAAGATCAAAAATGCTCGCATTTACGATAATAAAATTCTTCTTGCGTGATTCTTACAACTTTTATTAAAACTATTGAAAGAGCAGCTACTCGTTTGTTTATGCTTGGATTGAAAAAATTGAAAAATCAATGCAACGATTACGTCAAACAGGAGCAAGTTATGCAATAAATAAAGACAAAAAGTTAGAGCGTTAATTTCAGCAATATTTGCATAATTCTACAGCTTGTCTGTTTAGAAGTTGATAAATAAAAAATTCCTCGCATGCCAATCATCGGATCGACAACTGATCACAGGTTTTGCAATGTTTTTACGTAATATGCAGTGGGGAATATCCTTAACGACGGAGTCGTACATCGCGAATATTTAACATCAAACGGCCTTTCACAGCAAATGACACAGAACGCATAGCGAAATTGGCTACACTCGATATCTGAACGCAGAGGCCACCATCTTAAGGATACATTCTCGTGTAATCCCATAAAAAAATTACGATTTTTTTTAAAGACAACTGTAACGCGGGATAAAAAATCTTTTTGGTATTGATTTATACATATTTTAAGATAATGAAATTTGTTTTTATTCTTTTTCTTCAGATGTAGCTGCAACTCTGACGGTGATGTAAGCGCGGTGTAAAATCAAAAATTAAAAATCGAAAGTTTTTCTTAAAGTATAGAACTATGGTCATCGCATTTCCAATCGTTAGTGCAAAATAATGGAAATTCGTTAATTGGTACATGTTTTAATAAAAGTGCTCCGGAACCGGTAATATTTAAAATAAAATCGAATTTAGTGGACCAAAACTTATGAAAGTTAACAATACGATAGCGAGTTCATTTACGAAAAAAATCGCGAAAGAATTTTTTAAATCCGTCCATTAGTTCTTTTATTTTGATTTACACCGTGTTTTTATCACCTTCAGAGTTAGAGATATTTATTCAACATTACATAGCAGAAAAAACAATAAACAATTTTTCTTTTATCATCTTAAAATACGTACGAATCCATACCAAAAAGACTTTTTACCCTATTTTTTACAGTTTCCTTTAAAAAAAAGCCTAAATTTTTGAAGGGATTAGAGGAGAGTGCACCCTTAAGAATATCACACACAGTTTAGGAAAGCTCTAATGCATGTTTACAGCTGCTCTCCTTATTTTAATACGTTCAGTAGGTTTCCCCGTGTTACATGCGTCACGAGATGACACGCACGTTGCGTGAAAAAAAGAAAGAAAAGGAATAAAGAGATTTAGTTAATCGCGGAGTCGCCTTAAAAACTAGAACAGAGGGCTCGCAGCCTGTCATATCGTGTAAACGGGCGTGCGAAGAATGGAAGAATTCCTACGCCTAGCCTGTAACCATCTTAACCGTGGCAACTGATTTATTCATACATCTGGTTTAGAATGAAATAGAATGAAACGCACGGTTCTCGTGGGATAGTGGAGCCGCGTTAATTACACCAGTTGTATTAGTTCTCTTTTTACACCATATCGCAACGCGCGTGGGGAGGACTTCCGGAAGAGCGCTGATTCCCAAAGGCGACGATACGCCGAAAAACCAGCGGTGAAGTGGCAAAAAATCTCAGCAAAAAGTCCGAAAGTTCCATTCGACGGTGGAAGGTTTATCTACCTTTCCCGCGTTTATCGCGTCCGCGCTGGTACAGAGCGCGGGACAACTTTTCCCTGGTTAAAATACCTGGAAAGTTGGAACGGTTCGGTTCGTTGTGTCGAAGCAACCTTTCCCGATGAAAATATTGTAGAGTGTAGGTCGTGCTTCGTTCGCATTTGAGGGGATCCAATCATCTGAAAGATTTCTACTATATTTCAAATTTCAAAAAATTTATTAAAATTTCAAGAAACATAAAAAATATTGATTTGCAAAAGTTTTATTTAAATTTTAAATGTATTATTTCAAGAAATTTAAAAAATATCCCAATTTTTAATTTATTAAAATTTCAAGAAATTTCACAAATATTTATTTAAATTTTGAATTTATTAAAATTTCAAGAAATTTCACAAATATTTATTTAAATTTTGAATTTATTAAAATTTCAAGATATTTCAAAAATATCTATTCTCAAATTTTTTACTTAAATTTTAGGTTTATTAAAGCTCAAGAAATTTCATAAATATTTATTTTCAAAAATTCTATTTAAATTTTAAGTTTATTAAATCTCAAGAAATTTCACAAATATCGATTTTACCAAGATTTTTATTTCAGTTTTAAATTTATTAAAATTTCAAGAAATTTTAAAAATATTTATTTATTGGAAATTTATTTCCACTACCTTGTGAACTCTGTGACCTTTAGTGACCTTGAAGGATTTATTGTCGTGCGTCGTTGAATTCGTCTTTAAAGTGGCTACCGAGTACCGACAAATAAAATATAGCATTTAGCAGTCCATTAAAAAGAAAGTTGACCTTCGTAGCGCATTAAACTCTCCCAACAGAATAATACTATTGTTACTATACGCCGACCACCACGTATCTATGCAGCCTCTATAAGAAATATTCTTATGAAACTGTATGGCAACAATTATATCAGGTGATAGAGTTAGGTGAACCACCTGTACATTGTTTATCTCCAAATGAATAACAAACAACTGACACATGTTACAAAGGATGACTTTTCATTCCGTGCATGAAATTAAAGCCACTTAAATTAAGGAGTAGCTTAATTACCGTTTTAAATTTTTATTAATAAGATTTATACAGGAAACTGGCGATAATGTAAAAACTATTCGTTATTATAATAATTGAATAAATAGGTAACTTATCTTAACTTCGATATACTTTTAGAGCAAAAAAAAAAGCATACGATTAGTCTTCGGCGTTCCTGCGATCGTTGAAGTTTCTAAGATAATGTTACTCGAAACCGGAACTATTGGCGATCCAAATCGACAAAGAAGAGATATCCAATGAGCCGCCGTACCGCCATTAAGACTTTCGAAAATTGCAGGACACACTCGGGTCACCATTGAACCGGTCAATGGCAGTCGCTCGCGATCGATTAACATAAATTTCTCTCTCGGCAGGAAGTAAATTGCCGTTGCTCTCTAAAGGAGCCATTTCTTTTTATTCGCACACGCGAAATTATCCTTGTTTATTGATAGCGGCGATCGCTCTTTGTCCTGGCGATTAAAAGCGTTTTCTTAAATAATCTCGTGCGATTTCGTCACGCCCCAGTGAACGTTTTCACGGCAGCGTGGTGAGCGCAGAACGTGAAGAAAAGCTGGGCGGCCGCTGCGAAAAAATGCGCGTGCAAGTGGCACAAATTAGAGAATCCATTGGCAGTGTATTTCTTCGATGTGATACGGGTGGTTAAAGCTACGACGTCGATTTAGAAAACAATATTTCTTCCTTGACGCCGAACGCCATTTCCCCTCAAGTTGAGTGAAGGGAAAAGTATGAGAATTTAGAGGTCGACATTCATCTACTAAGTAATTTTGCCCGATTTTTAACATAAATATTTTCACTTTAATTGTGGTGCATGCAAATATTGTATAGAAATTGCACGTTCCAGGAATTATAAGTGATACCTGGTCTGTAATCTCAACATAATTCTCTAGGAAATAATTTAAGAGACACTTTTAAACGTACGACACAATATTACCAGTAATCAGAATATATAATTTTATTTAAAAAACTTTGGATGAATTTTTAGAAAAACGGCCCTTGGGGAACTATCATCTTTGACACATTTGTCCTTAAGGGACAATTGTCCTTTGGGAATTTTTTTCTAACAAGGAGAGTATCCCAGGTGTCCGCCTCCGATTGCTTTGATTTTTGGATATGCTTTGGAGGACCGAAAAATAAGATATACATGTTTTTTTTTATAGCGGCCAGTTTTCATATTTAGAGGGTGAAACCACCCCTCAAAGTTATAAGATTTTCGGGTGTTCGTCTCCGATTGCTTTGGTTTTTGGAAATGTTTCAGAGGACCGAAAAATAAGAAACAGGTGTCAGGTGTTTTTTTATTTTGCCCTGCTTGCATGATTAGGAGGGTGAAATCACTCCTCAAAATTTACAAGACTTTCAGGTGTTCGTCTCCGATTACTTTGGTCTTTGGATATGTTTTAGAAGGCAGAAAAATAAGAAACAGGTGTCGTTTTTATTTTAGCCTGTTTGCATGTTCAGGGGGTGAAACCACCCCTCAAATTTCATGAGAATAGGTTGTGCCCGGCTCCGATTGCTTTGAGTTTTGGCCAAAGCAATCGGAGAAGAACAGCTATAAATCTTATAACTTTGAGGGGTGGTTTTACCCCCTAAATATGCAAACGAGCCAAAATAAAAAAATACGTATGTTTTATTCCTGGGTCCTTTAAACCATAAAGAAAAACCAAAGCCTGAAAACTTCTCCTTGTCAGTGATTCGAACCTTGTGCACTGGCATTGTCAGTATATAATTTAGAATCTTTTAATATGACGTTTCTCGCGCAAAGCATTATCCTCGGAATCCATTGTGAAAAGATTTATATTTGCGCTCGAGTAGTGCTAACGATGATCGTGATACTTGGTAAGTTCATTCGCATTATGACCCAATACACCGTGCGAAAGATGTCGTTGCAAATTTATCTTTCGAGAGTGGGCATACTTCATGGCGCAATCAGCAATCGTCTGGAATAAGTGTACAGACTGATTGAAATGTATCCATGCATCACTGACAACCGACTGTACCGCGAGAAATGGCACCTGACCCTTAACAGTACCCAACAATACCTCGAGTACGCCGCAGACTTTTGTGAGACAAAATCCGTGCGATACACGCACGGATATATTTAAGAGCACGCAATGATTGATTGCGCATCGATCGTTGCGGTGATAAAGCCTACCTGTGCATTTGTTATTCTACAGGAACAAGACGTGGGAAAAATAGTGGAAGCTCTTGAGGCGCCTTTGTCGAGATACTGCTCTTAATCTTATTGTCAGTTGAATTAACGATGAGCGAATAGATCTTATAGAGTGAACTATAAGCGGAGCAAATTTTGCCCGAGTGTGGAATTTTCGGGCGGGGCAGTGCAAATTAAATGATCAAATTTCAGAAGGTTAAAAATTAGTAGTATGCAAATAAAAAATAAAAAAAAATGGTAACCGATGTCTTCCAAATTCCCGAATATGGAATTCCACATGCAGAAAAATCTCAACTAACAAGGAGAAGCAGAATATTTCATTTTGAGATCCCAGAATTTTTTAGTTTCTTGGAGGGTTTTGGTACGGTAAGCATTGTACCGCTAAAACAGAATGCCAGAATTACAGAATTACTTTTTTACAGCTAACTTTATCTAAAGTCTCTGCACACACCGATATCGAGGCACATGTTTTGCGTAGTCATCGTCTATTTTGGTTAGCCGACTTCATTTTGCACAAACGCCCATGTCGTCAACTACGTTTTCAATTGGTCAGCTGATCAACATAAGAAAAGCTGGACCTATTAAAATTTATCAGAAGAATACTTGGAGGGTATTGAATTTTCACGGTTCAAGATCATTGCTTCCTATCAGCGACTAAAATTGTTATCTTTATAACGAAATAGTTTCTAATTGAAAGCGCAGAATTTTTTGACGTTAAGCAGACTTTTCTCAACGCGAGAAGAACTGCAATTGCGTTCACACAGGAAGTAGGGTGAAAGGAAACTGAAAGGACACGATCGCAGGCACACTTGGCCTTAAGGCGCATTCCTAATTGTTTGACAGCGGCAATTAATGCGTCTGTTTTAAAGTAAAAACACTTCTCAACTTCCTTAATGACGTGGTTAAAATTTTAGGCGTAGTTTAGCATTGCTAATGTGTCCACTAGATAATATCCGTTCATCTTCGTCTGTGTACTATTTACAAATTAATGGGATATCTGACGAGAAGAGTGCACGAGGTGTGGGTCACCGATTTCATTAAGATTTTACATCTAGTAACATGTTAAATTCGTACAGTTCCCTACCCAATTTTTTTTTTTTAAAAATCGTGTTCAGAATTCTATAAATTTAAATGATTACTTAGCTTTTTCGGTACGCGTGTCAGGTGAAAATAAACAACGTTCTCTTAATGATTGATTAAGGATGTATGTTTTATCTTCCCTCACTTTCCACGATCCTTTCACATCTTTTTACTAAGTTTTCTATTCCCCTTTTATTAAATTCCCAAGTTTTCGCGTTCCTTTCTCGATCTCATTTCACGAACCACCTTTAACGCTGATTTACACTAATAATCTCCGCATACACGTGACAAATACATTGCACCACTACAGTTGCGTATGTATGTAGGGGAGAGGTGCTATAAAAGGGACAGGTTTTAAAGGGGACAAATCGAATTGCCAAAATTCTAAACGCACTACACATGCAAGTTATTTTCCTGCTTATGTCAACACTAGGGCCCAGTCATTTGACGTAAAATTCACTGCGGTGTCACTTGCACCAGAGTAGTAATTCGCGGTTGATGCTTTTCGCCAGTAAAAGAAAAAATTTCGTTGGTTTTCTGTGTCGTTTTTCGAGATCAAGGTACATACTAAGTGTTAAAGTGTTATATCATTAAAATAGCCTGTATCAAACTGAATCTAAAATACTTAACAGGGAAGCTTAATTAATTGTTTTCTTTGTTTTGAGGTTATTTTATATTAAACTCACTTATAGTCTTAAATGGGACAGCATAACAAGTCTTAAATGGGACGACCGTTTCATGGCTGTCCCTCTTATACACATGAGCTGCTGGACATTATATGTGTTTTACTTTCCTGTAAAATTATTAGTGTATCATCTGATACATAGATGACAGTGTTTTAAATTATCAATTATTAGTTGATGGCGTATTGTTTCAAATTTAAGGATTAACAAAGTGACTATTCAAAGCGACAAACATTATCGTCAAAAATTAATAATAAAATCTTTAATCTGCAATATGAAAACGTACCTGCTTATTTTAGTACAATTGATCTCATTTGTGTTCTAGTAGAATTTAATTCTAAACTATTTTATTATTTAAGTAATTTATAGATTTGTTATATACGTACTTATATTTATCACTCGTGGGTATTACTATGTTGAACTTAGTTTGTAAGACATCAATTTTATAAAAAATATTACTTTATAACTAAAAAAAGCTGTTAAAGCATTAACGATAAGTCACACTCTATGAAGATAGTCAAAAATATTGATGATTTATAGTACAGAGTTAATTTTTTCCTAGATTCCATTGTTTTGAATCATTAAAATTCACAATTATAATTGCAATACTTAATAAGTTTATTTTTATTAATGTGTCCCTTTCATGACTTATAATGTCCCCTTTAAATCCATCTAGTCGTAAAAGGGACATTTCCCACTTATTTGAAAATCGAAGATTTTGTTAGTTTCTATTATAATGTATGAGTTTGTAACATACTTTTATTGAAGGGAATTAAACACGCTTTCTATTAGTGTACTTGTTTTTTAAATACCTATAATGACATTGTCAGAAATGGACGCTAAACAAAAGTGTCCCTTTTATAGCACCTCTCCCCTACCTACTTCTATAACATAACATCTCGAATATGGCGTTTGTAATAAATAAAATATTCGATCGATGCAGTTTCTGTTTTTGTATCGTTGGATGATCCTTACGTAAGCTGATGTTTATACCAAATGCAACTGGTGTCAAGATATATTGTTATAAACTATGTTCTCAAAAAGCTGCATTATTTATAAAACGATCTAATGCATATAAGGTAATTGGAAAGAAGATGCCTAGGGTTTCTTATTAAATTTATAAAGAAGCACTGTATTATTTTTATTGCAACACAAAATGTCAAGCGGCAGCACAAATTTCTACGGACGCTACATCATCACCTTTTTGAGAATATAGGTATATTATGTTGTATGTTAAAACAAATGCCAAGTGATTTCCTTCAGCAACGGACATAACAAAAGAACTCGTAGATATGATTTTGCTAACGTCTACTGGATAAACTCTGACTTATGTTTGCTTGGCATCTTCCCCTTAATTACCTTAAGGCCGAACTTAATTTAAATAACTAATCGTAGACGTACTGAACAGTTAATAACAATGTACATATATATAATAGGTATATGTGCCTGGAATTATTACATGGATTACAGTTGAGTTGCCACTCCAACTCACTATCAGTTACAATATATTGTTTACTTACCAGTATGAGTGCATATATCGACGGTGTGAAAAGGGTAGAACTTTCAACTCGGTTTTCTCCGAAAGTTTTCGGCAGCGCGCCCTACGCGTTCATCATATTATTACGCATACCGTGCATTTACCTTACGCGAAATTTTCAACAAAATCGGTGGACTAGAATCTCTTACTCTCCTCTGATAACTTCGCAACCGCCTGTTGTTGCTACGGCAACAAAATCATTTTATCCAATTGCGAGCAAAACGGTCGTGTATCTTTATAGGAAATCAACGTTGTACATTGATCGTACTCGAAGTATTTTCGTGGTCGACTATTCATTCCTCTCGCCTGAAATACAAGTAGCAGAGAAGGGCTGGAAAGTGTTGTGGTTGAAAAGCAACCGACGGATAAACTCTCGCCGATTGAGTTTCCTTCGTTTGCAATGATCACCGACAGTTCTCCGGCTCTCTCGTAACTTCCGTTTTCTGCAACAGAATTACGCGCGTGTCTTAATGTTCATTTCAATGGTGAAGCATTTGCTTCTCCGGAAGAAATTTTTATCTCTTACGGGCTGATAATGCTGACCGTTATGCGAAAACTGTATCGCTTGAGAAACTGATATTTTTTAAGAAAATGTTATCTTTTTAGCATACTGTAGGACTGTAAAATGCGACTCTTGGTGATTTTAAGATACATACCTCTTTCAAATGGTCCCAGGGAATTCAATGGGACGCTAAGTGCTCGCAAGTAGGTCTGTAACGAATATTCGAATATTCTAAGTATTCGAATATTCGAATATCAGGGAATTCCAATATTCGAATATCGGGGAATTCAAATATTCGAATACCAGAGAATTCGGATTATTTTTTCGAATATCAGGGAATTCGAATTATTTCTTTGAATATTCAAATATTCGAATATCAGGGAATTCCATATTCGAATATTGGGGAAATTAAATATTCGAATATCAGGGAATTCGAATTATTTCTTCGAATATTCGAATATTCTAAGTATTCGAATATTCGAATATCAGGGAATTCCAATATTCGAATATCAGGAAATTCAAATATTCGAATATCAAGGAATTCCAATATTCGAATATCAGAGAATTCAAATATTCGAATGTCAGGGATTTTGAATTATTTCTTTGAATGTTCGAATATTCTAAGTATTCAAATATTCGGATATCAGAGAATTCAGATTATTTCTTCAAATATCAGGGAATTGGAATTATTTCTTTGAATATTCGAATATTCTAAGTATTCAAATATTCTAATATTAGAGAATTCGGATTATTTGTTCGAATATCAGGGAATTCGAATTATTTCTTTGAATATTTAAATATTCTAAATATTCGAACATTCGAATATCAGGGAATTCAAATATTCGAATATCAGGGAATTCCAGTATTCGAATATCAGGGAATTCGGATTATTTTTTCGAATATCAGGGAATTCGGATTATTTTTTCGAATATCAGGGAATTCGAATTATTTCTTTGAATATTCGAATATCAGGGAATTCCATATTCGAATATTGGAGAAATTAAATATTCGAATATCAGGGAATTCCAATATTCGAATATCAGGGAATTCAAATATTCGAATACCAGAGAATTCGGATTATTTTTTCGAATATCAGGGAATTCGAATATTGGGGAACTTAAATATTCTAATATCAGGGAATTCGAATTATTTCTTCGAATATTCGAATATTCTAAGTATTCGAATATTCGAATATCAGGGAATTCCAATATTCGAATATCAGGAAATTCAAATATTCGAATATCAAGGAATTCCAATATTCGAATATCAGAGAATTCAAATATTCGAATATCAGGGATTTTGAATTATTTCTTCGAATATTCGAATATTCTAAGTATTCAAATATTCGAATATCAGAGAATTCGGATCATTTCTTCAAATATCAGGGAATTCGAATTATTTCTTTGAATATTCGAATATTCTAAGTATTCAAATATTCGGATATCAGAGAATTCAGATTATTTCTTCAAATATCAGGGAATTTGAATTATTTCTTTGAATATTCGAATATTCTAAGTATTCAATTATTCTAATATTAAAGAATTCGGATTATTTTTTCGAATATCGGGGAATTCGAATTATTTCTTTGAATATTCGAATATTCTAAGTATTCGAATATTCGAATATCAGGGAATTCCAATATTCGAATATCGGGGAAATCAAATATTCTAATATCAGGGAATTCGAATTATTTCTTCGAATCTTCGAATATTCGAATATTTACAACTCTCCTGGCAACGCGTCGGCTGCCGCGATATCGTTGAAATATGCTTCGTTTCGCGACTAAATAGTCGATCGCTTCCAAAAGTCGAGTGGGAGTACCGTCCAGGTACTTCGAAACAATTTTCTATCAAATAGCGCCAGTGATGCAATAAATTGCTATGACGGAAGTGAGCGCGGCACTCGCTTGACTTCTGAACACGACCTGTGAGTCACGCACCTTCCTGTGTAGTGTGTGGGTAGCGTTGCTGAGCGACTACTGCGATATTTCGAAAAAAATCTTGGAAAGGAAGAGAAGAATATAATTCATGGATTCTGTTACCGGTCGTCATTTCGAAATTGCTCCGTATGTGATCGGCAACGACAAAGGTACGGGCTGTGATATCGATACGTTCTTAAGTCGACACCCATTCCGAACTTGTTGAACATGATCGTTGAATGTAAATGAAACGCAAAAGTGTGCAAATGACCGACGGTCTAGCGTAGATTTTCTTCTGCACTATATTCGATATACCGATCGTTGAATCAAAAAGAAAAAGGGAACTTTCATTCTTCGCGTGAAAAAAAAAATGGTTTACGGTATCGTTTGGCCATTGTATGTAAAATCGCCGTTTATTCGCGTTCGAATCTTTTACTTCTGTTAAACTTTCCCTTTTTCTTTAGGGGATAACACTGGGTCAAGTAGTACGATATTCTTTTATCAGTTTCGGCACGATTTCAGTTCGTCGACTTGACTTTATTTGAATTGCTCAAATGATTATATGAAAAATTACTCGAAATATTGGGATGGTGCATATGAAGTGGTGGATATGGTTATAGCGGGGATACGAAACAATTGCCAACGCTGGCTTACGACCCGAGAAATGTTACAGAATCTCAAAAAAAAAAATAAACTAAATAAAATAGTTAAAAAACAAAAGATATTTTCATTCACACTTCTCCACGCGAAAGGGCAATTTTTATATTTTGAGTTTTTTTAAAAAGATTGTCTTCTACATTAGAATATTATATTAAACATACGTGGCTTCTTTTGTTAAAAAGCTACGTGGCTTAATATATCAGAAAAAAGTATTGAAATTAACTTTTCATTTACAAATTTTCCCACAATTAATTCTTCCAAAGGGAAGTACATACTAGAAATGCAGAAATTGCAACTCTTGGTTGTCAAAGTTTATGCAGATGTTTTTTAATGAAATAGATTTTTTAAATACATAAATAGCACTGAATAGCTTTATTTCTTCGAGGGATACGGGATTTGACAAATAAACTTTTCTTTGAAATAGTAGTTACATAAAGAAATAGTATTTCAAATATATTTTTTTAATACTAATTCATACAAATAGGTACTTTGGAAAATGAGCATTCCATTGACAAATAAGAAAATAGTATTTCAAATAATAATATTTCAAACAATAGCTAAGTAGTATTTCAAATAATAGTATTCCATATAATTACTGACTGACTGATAACACAAATAATGTGTGTACACGTACATACCTGCGATCAGAAATACTTGCAAGAAATATTTACCTACATACCCGATTATCTTAAGAAGGTAACAAGCGACATTTGGGAGATCTGTTTGGCTTTGAAATTTGTATCTCCTACATATTTTCGATTTCTTATTTCCTATATTTGAATCCCAGTGTAAATAGTATATGCTCATGATTTAAACATTTAATGAAATAGTATTTTCAAACAGTATTTTATTTAACCATTAAATGAAATAGTATTTCCAAACAGTATTTTATTTAACCATTAAATGAAATAGTATTTTCAAACAGTATTTTATTTAACCATTAAATGAAATAGTATTTCCAAACAGTATTTTATTTAACCATTAAATGAAATAGTATTTCCAAACAGTATTTTATTTAACCATTAAATGAGATAGTATTTTCAAATAGTATTTAATTTAACCATTAAGTGACATAGTATTTTCAAACAGTATTTGATTTAACCATTAAATGAAATATTATTTTCAAACAGTATTTTATTTAACCATTAAATGAAATAGTATTTCCAAATAGTATTTTATTTAACCATTAAATGAAATAGTATTTTTAAATAGTATTTTATTTAACCATTAAATGAAATAGTATTTCCAAACAGTATTTTATTTAACCATTAAGTGACATAGTATTTTCAAACAGTATTTGATTTAACCATTAAATGAAATATTATTTTCAAACAGTATTTTATTTAACCATTAAATGAAATAGTATTTCCAAACAGTATTTTATTTAACCATTAAATGAAATAGTATTTTCAAACAGTATTTTATTTAACCATTAAATGAAATAGTATTTCTAAACAGTATTTTATTTAACCATTAAATGAAATAGTATTTTCAAATAGTATTTAATTTAACCATTAAGTGACATAGTATTTTCAAACAGTATTTGATTTAACCATTAAATGAAATATTATTTTCAAACAGTATTTGATTTAAGCATTAAATGAAATAGTATTTCCAAACAGTATTTTATTTAACCATTAAATGAAATAGTATTTTCAAATAGTATTTAATTTAACCATTAAGTGACATAGTATTTTCAAACAGTATTTGATTTAACCATTAAATGAAATATTATTTTCAAACAGTATTTTATTTAACCATTAAATGAAATAGTATTTCCAAACAGTATTTTATTTAACCATTAAATGAAATAGTATTTCTAAACAGTATTTTATTTAACCATTAAATGAAATAGTATTTTCAAATAGTATTTAATTTAACCATTAAGTGACATAGTATTTTCAAACAGTATTTGATTTAACCATTAAATGAAATAGTATTTCCAAACAGTATTTTATTTAACCATTAAATGAGATAGTATTTTCAAGTAGTATGTATTTGATTTAAGTATGAAATGAAATACTATTTTCAAATAGTATTTAATTTAACCATTAAGTGACATAGTATTTTCAAACAGTATTTGATTTAACCATTAAATGAAATATTATTTTCAAACAGTATTTTATTTAACCATTAAATGAAATAGTATTTCCAAACAGTATTTTATTTAACCATTAAATGAAATAGTATTTTCAAATAGTATTTGATTTAACCATTAAATGAAATAGTATTTCCAAACAGTATTTGCTTATGAAAATATTTCAAATTTTAGTATTTTGTCTGAAACAATTTCAAATTTTCCCCAGCCCTGTTCGATGAATGTATCACACTTAAATTGATCACTCCAGTTCCCAAAATGAACAATTCAGAATGCTTCTCATTATCGCGAACGGTGGTTCTCAGAGCGTACGAGGAAGTGGTACCGGCTCTGTAATAAAAGAGGCAAGGTAAATGTGAACGTCTTGACCTGCCTACGTGAGAGGAAACAAAAGGCAATAATGTGTGGATTGAAATTGTGCTGAATGAACGCGGCGCGCCGAAAGGCAGAGTTATTATCGCCTCCAGCCACTGATAATAATGTCTGCGCTAAAGCGGCGGCCTGGCGTCGAACAAATCGATCGCGCATCAAACGCAACGCACTATCGATTTCGTGTTTAACTATCGTTTACAAGTGCCCTAGACAAACGCATATCTAATTATCACGTCAAGCCCCCCTGTACATTGCAATTTATACTTTCACTTACGAGAATTGTAAGTGTAGATATAAATGTTCCTCCGAGTCGAAACACAAGATCAAAGCCGCTTCCTCCTTAAAAGGAATTCACCTCCATTTATTGTTCAATTTAATACATGACATTTTTATTAAGGTTTCGTAGGTGAAAACGATTATTTGATTTACGTGTATAAAGATGAAGAGGGTAAATTATTACACGATTAGGTGTAAAGTGTGAAAGATTGTTGCAATGTTGTCAGTACAGAGGACACCCAGCATTGATATTTTCTTTATTTATTTCCGATTTTTAAAGCAGATAATTATTAGGTCTTAATTACCCCGGTTATTAATTTTACAGAAGAAAGTAAAGAAAGAATGATTCACGAGAAGGAAATTTTAACATTTTAAAAGAGTAGGGGAGACCGGGGCTAGTCGACTAACGAGGTTAGTTGACTAATTCCCTTTAATTGTTGTATTATGGAGTAAATTGTGCTGCGATTCGCGATATCGAAGCATACGAATGACCAGCTTGCCATTTTATGTGTCGCCGTGACAAAAACTTGCGTGTTCCATCAGTGAGAATGAAAAATTTAAAAAGGTCGGCGGGAAGTAAATATTTTTGTTTCGACTATTTATGAATTTTTGTCCACTAAGTACTGCTTGATATTTTTTCATGAATATTTTGTGGAAACGTGATACATTGACTATAATTTACGGTATTTTATTTTATCCGGTGCGTGGAGGTTTTGTACGTACGGCCCTTAAAATGTTAACAATGTCGGACGGGGCTACTTGACTAAGCATAGGATTACCACTAAAAATTGCATTTTTTATCCTCAAGATGCAGTCGAGGCAAAGAGTTTAACTGCTCAAGTCCACTTCCCCCACCACAAATCCTTCCAAACTCACCCCTACCAGTTTTACACCCTATCCTCCCTTCAAACTCTCAGGCCTTCCATATAGACCATAACAAACAAGTACAAAATAATTACAGTATCTAACACCATGATAATTAATAAAGAAAATAACACTGTGAAGGAGTGAAAAAAAATAAAAAAAATTTATTGGTCCTAGTATACATATGTACGCGTTTTGTATACTATATTGATGGAATTGGCAGTGTATATATACGCCTTTCGTATATATCGATGGAACTGTGACATCGTATATATACGCCTTTCGCAGACAAAGGGTTAAAGCTGAAAAGTAAATGTCAAGTCAACTAACCCCATCATATTTGTCAACTAACCCCGCAGCCAGGGTTTGTTGACTTATTCGTTTCACTACTCTAAATACAAGAAAAACTACAACCTAGACTCAATTAAAACGATTTTCAAAATTAAGCCTGTATACCTAATGAAATTTGTAAACTTTTGGTGTGCAGCAAGTCAACAAAATACCAATGGTCTATTTATAAAAATTAGAAATGTTAAAAATTAGTCAACTAGCCCCGGTCTCCCCTACCTACTCGGTGATGCGTCTAGTGATTTGGAGTGTAACTGGAATTTGGTGAATGTGTCATAAAGGTAATAAAATTTATGACCTTACCTGAACGATAGGATGCCCCACTATTTTGTCCAAGTAGTGCAGTAAAACACGAAATAATAAAGCAGCCAAAACAAATGACTCACGAAGGCGACGAGGCCATACTTAATGCTGTCCCATTTAAAGAAATTTCTATTGTATATGTACGTATCACGGTTCCTTTATGATCATCTTCTAATATAATTCACAGTGACTTTACAGAGGAAGGTTAATGTCGTAAATCAAACCCTGAATTGGAATAATAAGAGTGAGGCACAATTTTATGTGTACTATCATTAATTAACAATCATGGCGCTTATCTTTTATTAACAACTGTAACAAACACACAGTTACTTAACAAAAATGTTAGGCTACCGAATACGAATAACATATTTTAGGCGTGTATCAATATTAAAGTTAGTATTACTAATTCCCAATAAAGTTAATGTAAACCTTGATTAATATATCTTTCGTTGTGCTGAAGCAACTTTTGATAGAAAAACAAAATAATACAACCGTGAATTTCACAAAGTAACATGTTCAGTCCGTGACACCGTAAATTAATATTTATCATAAGATTGCAGCGATATCTGAAGACATATTATTTTCTGTAATTGAAGAGTCCTTGTAGAAAACACTGTATGTACCAAAAATCAAATTTTATACTATAGCATTACCATTGGCACGTGGAACATTTTCCGATGAATTTTTTTTTAATTTTGGCACTTCAATTAATACTTTAGACATGAAAATCAGCACGAAGAGAAAAGTTCAAACATAAAAGTGAAACAACATTCATTTACATAAGCCTAAAAATAATGGTCGAGTACCTAAAGCGTAAATTGAAGAAAATGATAAAATTTCAATGTAGCTTCCAGTTTATAAGTGTCATATTGCATAAGGAATACTGGTTTTCGCGTTGAACCATAATTACAAGATTATCCCCAAAAAATTGCCCATTCGAAATCTGTGTTCACCAATTTTATTAGTCCAGATAACTGGCAATGAGATTCTACTGTGTTCAACAGACTAAATAATATCAAATTTCCAGAACAGAAGGAGAGATGAAAAAAATTACAAAACGAGAAACTCATTATTTTCTTTAATTATTTTAAATATTTCAAGCCTTAGGCTTACATCTGTTTCACATTAAATGTAACTATATTCCATTGATGGTTTCTCATAGAAACCCATTCCATTTTGTATGCAGCCGTGTTTGCGAAATTGAGATAAGTACAAGCTGATTTGCGAAACCAGTGCTCACCAAGGAAAAGGAATGCTTTCGCTTGGATTTAACGGACCCAGCAAAAAGAGAAAAAGCACTCGATAAATTAGAATTAAAATTTTACCGCACTGGTTAAACTGTGCTTCGCTATCGCCTCGGTGGGAATGGATACTTTTCATTCGCACGCATCTGGCCCGGTGCTTTAATACGTTTACATAAACCGCCGGAGAGTCCGTTGCGCCGTGGTGCAGGAAGAGTCGTCTTCGGCATCGGTTCGACCATTACCACTACTTTCCTCTCAAGTAAATGACCCACCTTCGAAACGAAGCAATTTGTTCCCCGCCGATGAACGACGATTAACATCGCCCGAGGATTTAGGTGTGAACGTACATGGACGAAACAATGAGGAACAATCAGGAAGAGCGGGGAACAATGTACGCTTTCCAGAGGCTAGCCTCGAGCCGAGTCGTGATAGATCGGGACTAAGGGTGGCCCACAGTGTCCATTAGAGCTGGCGTCTTTTTCATCTCGTAATTAATGCCTATGTCGTGCAGATAGACTTTTCTCCAGTCGAACGACACAGAAAAACCAACGGCCCACTAAACGTTATCCCCCATCGCCTGCAGTTTCTTAGTTTTCAGGTCACTGTCCCCGGCAACGTTCTGAAAGGCAAAGAGTAACTTGGATCGAATTCACGACCACGCTTGTCCCCGTCTTTGCCACACGCATCGCGCGACTGATCGGTTAAACAGCTGCGATGGGATTCAAATCGATCAGTTTTATATTTCGTAATCGCAAATTAAATCGTAAAGGCTCAAAGTACTGCGATAATAAATATGCATGTAATTAAAAATAAGTAGAAAAAGAAGTTTCATACGATCTAGGAAGGAATTATACACTATTGTGTTTATAAGCATTTAATTGGGGGACGTAAAGAATGGAATTTTTTTTCTTAAATAACCTTTTCTTGCGAAAGAACTGTAGAGCATAATATTAATAGTTAAAATGATATTTACCACCGCAACAGAATCAGTTTTTTACGCGCGGTCTTCTTCCTCTCTTTCGTTATTTTTTTTTTTTTAAATGGTCCGTGACTGACGACAATAAAGTCATTTATACAGCAAGTTATAACGCAAATTAAATTGATATCAAGCTTTATTCCACACAATGTTAGAATATTCTTTATACTAACAATGGGAACCTTTGTACCTCTTATTACGAACTTTGAGGGGTGCTTTCACCCCTAAATATGTCAACGGAGCAAAATAAAAGACACGTATTTCGTCTTTTTCGATCCTGTGAAAGTCTAAAACATATTCGAAAACCAAAGCAATCGGAGGCGCGGACACCTAAAAATCGCTCTGCTCTTGTTAGTTAAGTGCTAAAGAGAAGTTCTTATTTCCCAGTTAAGAATGAAGTTATAACTTAATTCACTTTGAAACTAAACCGATGGAGCCTTTAAGACTTGAAAACTTTTATTAACTCAGATTATCAAAATTCGGACTTACACCACTATGATTCTCAGTCCTCCAATTATTATAGGAAGGTTCCAAATTAAAATGAAATAAACGAATCTAAATGAAATTGTTCGCGTTACAATCCCAAGTCATTTGTACGGACGTGATTTCTATGGGCGTTGTTGTAGTTTGTGTTCCTCGCGTGCAGCTTGAATTAGCATTAATCTTCATTTACTGTATCGCTTTTTATAATATCATTGACCAGGCAGTGCAGGTATCTTTGTTGAAATTTCAATGGAAACTTCCTCTAAACTGCACCTGTTTCGTGGAAAAGATTCTGCGACAGATGGATGCAGTGCCAAATACACCTGCTTCCAAGAATTTGCATAAATTACAGGCCCAGGCTAAACAGAGGAAAATCGTTCAATTAGTATTTTAAGATTCTCTGTGACAAAGGAGCTCTTACGAAATATGATTTTTCATCCGATATGCAGAGTTAATACCTTCGAATTTATAAAAATGATGAGAATAAAATCTAAGCCACTTTCATGAAAAATGGTTTTCAATTACTGCGAATTAAAGAACGCATGTAATCCCCCTAAGCTAATTGTAAATTAATTCAGTTTATTTCTGAAAAAAAAAAAAATGGAATACAATAGTAAACACTTTTAGAATGCGAATGCCACAGATTGCATTCGCAAATAATTTACATAAACATAGAAAATGGCATCGAAAAAGCCAATGTACTTATATAAAACTTTCGTCTGTACATTTCTCCCTTCAAGCAGAGTAACTTTTATTCTTTCTACTTCCTCGTAAATCCAAACGGAGCCGAGGTACATACTACCTGGACCGAACCATTATTTCTTCGAATTTTCCCTTAATACATTAATAGCACATTATTGAGACCCCAAACATTAAGAAGATACATAAGAAAAAATCGAGTTTTTCGAACCGCCACCCTGGTTTCGTCCCTTGAGCATTTTATGATGGTGTACTTGGTCAGTTTTGCCAACAAGGTAACGATATTTGCGCTCCGCAGTTGAAGGGAATCGCAGGAATAGCATCGTAAATAACGGTAAACCTAGACCCTGCCTTCGAGCCGAACATCTGGTAGTCATACTAAAGACAAGAGAGAGATTTGGTATAGTCGAGGGTCAGACATATTGTTATTACCACTGCTTGTTACAGGCGTCACCCCAGGCTGGTCCTCCGCAGACGTGCCATTATCGCCGCAGCATTTCCTTATCCTCGTTTAGGGATTAGCATGGTTCGGTGAACAATTAGGATTACCTCGCTGTAAACCCTCAGGGCGTCCCGGCAGATTGCCTCGGTACCTCCCGCCCCTGGTTTTATTGTCTGTACCGTAATCCAACGTTAGGGCCATTTAATATTTCGTCGCACCTCGACGCTGTCTGATTACCCGTCAATAACAATCTGCCCCAGAAGATGGGGCCTGTGCCGGCGACCACGCGGTTCCCAATGGCCCTGCGCGAAACGGCGACGCCGCAGGTGCGGGGGATTTCGAATGGCCTACCGTTTGCAGGAAGGTGGACGGTTTTACAATCGTGAATTTCCGGATTGGTACCGGGAAAGTCACTTCTCGGGACCTTGGCACGCCAGCTCCCGTTTCATTGCTCACTCTTCGCCTCCTATGCCGCGTCTACTCTCTTCAATGTTGTCAGCTGCATACAGCGGAGCGCCTTAACACTTTACCTGCGGGCATTTTCGGCGCGAGCTTACGTTAACCGCGGGCGCTTCTTGCAAACGCATTAAATTGTATAACGCGTTCGTGACGCCCGCCGATAATGGTTGGCCGCGGGAATCACGCATACGTGACTCCCGCAGGTAAAGTGTTAAGTGCATTTAGTTACCATCTCGTCGTGATTAACAAGGGAAGATCTCGAACCCGAAAATTCAAAAAAAATCTGGAAACTTTGTGAATATGCAGGGGATTTCCTCCTGATTACAACGCAATTTTTGTTTGCTGCCCAAATTCGTTCTAAGGGGGTGAAATTTGCCCCTGAAAATTCGGCTATTTTCGGATTTTATTTTGTAACTCGCAATCTGTAAGAGATAGAAAAAAAGTTTCGAGGCAAAAGTTACTTCTTTTAATTAGGACTATCATTTTGGTAGCTCACAGTTCCTACAGTTCGCGAGTTATAACACAAAATCGGAAAATAGCCGGAATTTAAGGGGTCTATTTCACCCCCTTACAAGGGGACCTTCAGGTTTGGCAATTTCAGAAAATTTTGATGCTTACTGTATTGTGAAGGTTCTCACTCTGATATTAATTTCCCAAAACAGTAAGACGCGCTTTTCAGCCAAATTCGAGAAAATCGACTTTGAAAAATTCTGAATTCCCTTATGTACAGGGTGTTCCTCTACGTATGGTCAATACTCTAGGAGGTGATTATACAGGCAAAAATAAGACGAAAATCAAGAGTAACGAAATTGCGGTAAAGGCTTCGTTTTCGAGAAAATTCACTTTGAATCTCATCTAAATATGCGTGCATCGTAGGCGCTGGAGGGGCAGGCGCATCGTAAGCGCGTGCCCCTCAAGCGCCTGCCCCACCAGCGCCTACGATGCACGCGTATTAAATGAGATTCAAAGTGAATTTTCTCGAAAACGAAGCCTTTATCGCAATTTCGTCACTCTTGATTTTCGTCTTATTTGTGCCTGTATAATCATCCCCTAGAGTATTGGCTATAGGCAGAGGAACACCCTGTACATAAGGGAACTCAGAATTTTTCAAAGTCGATTTTCTCGAATTTGGTTGAAAAGCGCGTCTTACTGCTTTGGGAAATTAATGTCCGAGTGAAGACCTTCACGTATACTAAGTATCAAAATCTTCTGAAATTGCCAGACCTGAAGGTCCCCTTGTTAGAGTGAATTTGGGCAGCAAACAAAAATTGCGTTGTAATCAGGAGGAAATCCCCTACATATTCACAAAGTCTCAGAATTTTTTGAATTTTCGGGTTCGGGATCTTGTAAGATATATAAAAAAAGGAACAAAGTTTGATAAAGGATTCGCGCGACACGTTTACACGGCAATCACATTCCCGCTTGAAATGGACTTTACTTCTGGCGGTACTAGGTAGCTTTAATTTTTAATAAGCACATTGATTTGTAGAAGAGATAGGCAGATCGGTTGTGCCGCATATTTTTTGCTCCGTGGCACTTCACCCGGCTCGGGTGAATTGAAATCTGGTTAACGGTTCGACGGGCTTTGGCGAATTCCTTTGGGGGTGAGATTTATCAGATATGGCAAGCTTCTTGTACGTAGATAGAAGTGGGAAGATTCTTTTGCCTTATTAAAAATTGTTAAGCTTATGAAGTTATGAAACGTGTGTGTGCGATTTATATAGTTTTGACTGAAATTTATTTAAAATAATCAAATTTTTGTGACAGTCAAAAATAATATACAGGGTGGGTCATGAAAAGTAGAACAGAAATTTGCACGATTCAGTCGAATATCGACATGGTGGATATATTTTTTTCTCCCAAGGTCCTTTTTCCGAATTTCTTTAATGGAATTGTATGCTTTTGTCCCTTGCATATTGTAATAGGCAAAAAGGCGAATTCTTTCATATAGGTAATTTTAAAATTACCTTGACCTTACAAGGGAAGTTCGGCAAATAGAGAATCCCAAAACATCTGAAACATTGCAGAAATGTAGCCCAAGTGATGCTAATAACGTAACTATTTTTTGATGCGGCATATAAAACGGTCCTAAGAATGAAAACACCCCCTCAAAGAAATGATGAATTTTCATATTAACGTGAATATCTGCGAAACGGTAAAAGATGTCAGAAAAAGGTTCAGTACAAAGTTTTATAGCTTTCGATATCCTACAATATGGTGATAAAGAATTGTCGAAAATAATGGCGGTGGGGATAAATTTTGAAAAAATGTATGTTTTTCGAAAATTCTTTATCGCCACTTTACAGAACATAAACAACCATAGAACTTTCAGTTTAACTTCTTTTTGATATCTTTTACAGTTTCGTAGATATTCACGATAATCTGAAAACTTACCATTTTTTTCGAGGGGGTGTTTTCACCCTTAGGGCCGTTTTATTGCCGAATAAAAAATAATTGCGTTATTAGCATCACTTGAACTACATTTCTGCAAGGTTTCAGATTTTTTTTTTGAATTTCCGAGTTGCCGAACTTCCCTTGTTAGAAATTCAAAATCAAAATGATGTTCGAAGTAGGTACTGCAATTCTGCGTGTACACGCTGCTTTACAATTGGCAGAAATTATATACCTAAGTAGTGAAATCGTGAATTACGCGAGGCGTGAAGAAAGGTGTACGTAAGTGAGCATAACAATGTAATGAAAGAAAAAGGATAACCAAGCAGACGAAAGTAAGGTTTACCTTTTCTTCCCGTTTTTCTTTATGCAAACCAACATCTCAACTTGGTGTAATCCAGGTTCATATTATCTTCTCCCACTTCTTTAAACATGCCAGCAGTGTTTAATAAATTCGTTAAACTCAAGCAGATCTAAAATGTGCACTTACGATATGCAAAAATGAATAATAAAATGATGAATGGAAAAAGCAAAAGAAAATTAAATTCCGAATAGAGACGTCACTTTACTTTTGGAATAAAGTTTTTAGCAAATATATGGTTGGCCTCCTAGAGGTAAGACCTGATTCTATACATACCTATTGTACTATCTAAGTATTTTTAGCACGTGCACGTTGTTCAGCAGGACGAGTTCATTGTGTATTCTCCTCACTGATACATATGTAAAGTATTTGAATGAAATCTATCATCCGTTACTGTGCGCGAGCAAAGTGGGGAATCAGGACCGTCGACGATAAGTTTCTTGTATTCTGATTTATATTCCTTTATTAAGTAGTATTTAGTCCCCTCTGAAATTTCGCCTGTCTCGTAATTGTTAAAAATATTATTACAAGCCTCTAAGTTTCTAATGGTAATATTAGTAGCAAATAGTGGTAATATTAATATTAATAGCCAGATTATATATTGTTATAGGAGGGAAATATGAATATACAATTATTGTTTTCATTTTTCATATTTTAGTTTACTAGATATATTACTTATTGATAATAAGTTTATTGTAATAATTGAATATATAATAAAATAAATAACAAATATGTGTATAACTATTAACATTAATCTAGTTTGACGAATAGACGAATATGATAAGATTTATTTTATTGAAAATTTATTAACAGATATAATAGGAGATAAAATTATTCTTGTTAAAATAATAAATAATAGAAATGAATTAAATTAAATTATTAAATGAAGAATATTTAATGGAATAGATTTTATTAATGTAACTAAATTAATATTTTTTAGTGACTTGCTTATTAAATTAAATCAATAATTGAAATATTAAATCTAATTCTAATTAAAATATTTATATTTTTTGTTGAAGATATTAAGCCTAAAAATAAAATTGTTCTTCTAATGAATGAAATAATTAAATAAATAATTCTAGCATTGCAATTATTGCTTAATGCTATTTGATGATTTAAAAAGTACATTATACAAAACAATATCTCCCACATTATTATATTTCAAGAAATATATCTCATTGAATAACATAATCCTCTTTTCTAATACACATACACATATGTAAACACTCACTCTTCTTTTTTCCCCATCAATATAGAATGCCAACATTAATTAAAACACAAATGAGAATATTCCCTGTTACAAAGTTTAAGTTATATCCACAATGAGTAGACACTGACTACTTATAGCGAAGTGTTGAAAAAAAAATATTGCAAACTGATAAAGGCACTGATCGATGTTTAAATGATTGAAAAATACGGCGAACAGTTTCCGATACGTTATAAGGAGGTAAAATGTTTAAGAGTGAACCAAATCACAATAGAAACCGAAATGGAGAAATGTGCTCGGCATTAAGATATGCGCGTCCGTTCTCCTCGCATAAGGAGCTGATTCAAAAACAGCCTAGCCATTAAAGCATGATTGTCTGGCATAATTATTTGTAGGTATCTTCCTTTCTAAGACAACACAAGTGTTTCCCTTCGTTGCATTGTTCTATCGTTTCAGAATATAATCCGCTTGCCAGTCTCCTTATAGGTACATCGAATAGACTCGCAATGCCTAATAAAAGTCATCAGTGAAAGTACCATCGCCTGATACGTCTTCCTTTGAAAAATTGCGCAGCAAAGTCAAGAAGACTACAGTCAGACGGATAAGCTAAAAACTGCTTGTCTAAATTGTCTAAAAGTATCAGAAAGGGGCAAGTGTTTGTAATAATTTACTATTTAATAATTTCACACTATAAATTCCATATTTAACGGTAATACTCGACAAATTCGACGGACGAAATCTCTCTTTTATCTCCAATACGTACCTATGCTTTTATTGCACTTATTAATATGACTAAGAAAATAAAAATTAATTCGAACAAAAAATTATTCGTTATACTAGAATAGCTTCATTTTATTCGAAGATTATTCAAAGAAAAATTTATTCGAATAATGCCCAACTCTGCTACTACGTACAAATCAAGCATCCTTGCTTCTTCCACATTAACTGTGTTTGTTTATCTTCCTGCGAATCGTGTGCAGTCGTTTCCACGGGCCAATTTCGACGGACGCGGATTACTTTGGTGTACAATTGTACAACGTTGATTCCATCTGATTACACACGCGACGAAAGTAACTACATGCGAGCCCGTTCATTGTCTTCTAATTAAATTCGCACGAAATTCAACGGCGAACATATATAACATTCGTTTCTGGCACAGAGACTTCCCGCGACGAGGGAGGGAGCCCTAAGGATGTGAAACTATAGCCATTCAGTATTTATCGCCGGGACAGTAATTTTCACGTAACGATGTTCGTCGAGTATACGGGGTGTTTCCCAAATCGTGGTGCAACCAGGAAGGAAATGAAGTATGAAAATATAGAATGAAATTTCTTCACACAGGGTGGTTTGCTAAAAATCAGCAGAATCGACCAGTGAGTATGTTATAACTATACATGAAATGAATCCTCGTCTAAAAACAGTTCGAAGTCATGGAAAAACTTTTCTGATTAAGACTTTGCTCTCGAGATTTTCAAAATTCGTTGACCCTCGGCTGTCACATCTATTTCTTCGAACGCAGGTCCCATACAGCACACTTCGTTGCAGCAATATTGCAGGAACGTTGCTGCAATATTGCGAAGGCGGACATAGGAGTGAACCTGCAACTTCTCTGCAATGATGCGGTGCAACATTGCAATCTCGCACCGCAATATTGCCGAAGAGTTGCAGAATTATTGTCAGAATTTTGCCGTTTCGTTGCAGAATCATTGCCGGAACGTTGCAGGACTACATATTTGTAATGTTGCCGCAACTGTGCAAAAATACACTCCTGCAATATTGCCGAAGAGTTGCAGGATCATTGCCAGAATTTTGCCGTTTCGTTGCAGAGTCATTGCCGGAACGTTGCAGGACTACGTATTTGTAATGTTGCCGCAACTTTGCAAAAATACACCTGCAATATTGCGAAGGCGGACATAGGACTGAACCTGCAACGTCTCTGCAATGTTATGGTGCAACATTGCAATTTTGCACCGCATCATTGCAGAGACGTTGCTGCAATGTTATGGTGCTGTGTGGGGTGTCATACGGGATCGATTCGACCCAAACCAATTTTTAATCAGCTGCTGTTTAAAATTCTGAGATAAAGATTGGACATTGTAGAATGTATGTTGATCGTTGAAAATTCACATTTAAAGTATCACCATGTTTAAACAGTAGTACCACTTTAAATGATGCCACGAAGATATTTTACCTCGAAGTCAAATTGTGGGTCATTTTCACCCAGTGTGACAACCGAGGGTTAAGTATGCGTTCACTGGTTCCATTTTCAAATCGATTTCCTCAAATCACAATCACGTTCGAAGAAAGGATATTCTACGAATTCGACTTTTTTTTATCAGAGGTCCATTCCACGCGCACTTGTTCCATACTTACTCCTGTATTCTGTCCAATTCTCAACCAAGTGTATGCGTACTAACCAAGTTTTCAAATTCAATTCTCGAATATCTCTCAATTAATGAAATAATCGAAAATATAATTAAGAAACAGATTGAGCTACTGATCGAATATTGGATAATTAGAATTAGAAACACAACCCCCATTATTAAATGGTAAACTGTTAAACTGAAAACACTTAATAATCATAAAAATCCGAAATGTATTCAATATAGATTTAAAGAAGGAGAATAAATTAATCATACTATTATAGATAATAATAAAATGAACAAAACTCTAATATAATATAAATATAAATTTATCTTATCAATATTAAAAAATTCTTTATTTCATAATTTAATCACATCACTAAAAGGCTGTAATAAACCTAACGTTCCTACCTTATTAGAACCCTTACGAAACAATTTTTATTCTACTATATTTTCGACTTGTTTTTGCACGAGGGATCATCTCCTTTCCGGTGGTGCCACGATTTCAGAAACACCCTGTATACGTACATAGGCACGCTTCTTCGTAAATGACCGTCCACAGCAGAGCGTCCAACGTTGAACGTAGACGGACAAGAAGGATGCTTTCGAAGGTACAATTACGTTGTTGTATCTCATTAGAAAATAGTGTTTTCCTTACCATTCTCTCCGTCGGTATTACATTGGACAGTTACATAGCGAATACACGGATGACTCGAAGGTAATGACTACTCGCAATTATTTCTCTGCAGGTAGGAGATGACCGTAGATATGATTCTTTCCCCTGAAGATAATTGAAGGAATTGCGAAGATGAGCTCGGCAATTATACGTATTCGCAACAGACTGTAGGTATATCTTTTTCCTAATTTGAATATTGTGAGATCTGGAATCATTCCTGTTATGCTCTCGTGCAGAGAAATAAAAAATTCGAATAACGAATAAAAGTTAAAAATATTATTCGTTATTCGCCATGCGTCGAATAAAGTTATTGTAACTTTTATTCTATCCGTTATTTAAATAATTTAATATTTAGTTACTGCCCAACTCTGCTCTCATACGATTGAAGAATTCAAATGGATTTAATATGTTCCTGATATGAACAAAACTATCGCGTGCTATTTGATGCTTTTTATTCAAAATATTTTATTCAAAATAGTTTACTTATTTCTTTTAAAACACTCTTGCGCAACGTCGCGACGTGAGTTACAGCGCGACGTTTCTCGTCGACTCGTGAAAGACACAACGCGCTATGGTAAAATGGATTTATTATAGTACTCCATATTATACGCAGAGTACACACAATATTTACTCCAATATACTTCAGTAACGCACAGTGGCACACCTCAAAGAAAAAGGAAAAAGGAGCTTAATGTAACCACGACTGAAGTACTTCGAAAGCTTTGTAAAAAGAAAAGAAAACTGGATTTTTTTCTTTAAATAAATGTTTATAAACACGTAACGAATTTGATTTTTTTTACATTGATTAGTTTGGTTCAAAGAGGTGTGTAGTATAAGTTTGTTAGGCCAGGTTCTATTTTTCACGTCTAAGGAAGTGCATAGAGGCTCAGAGGCTGCAAAGTAAGCCTCCGAATACCTTCCATTTGAAGCCACTTTTTGTTCTTTTCAGATATTTCTCAATTCGTTTTAATGCCCACTAAAATGCTATAAAAATGATAGAATTACATAAAGAAGCCTGTATACGATATTACAAACATAATCCATCGCTCATAAAATATGTAATCTAGTCGTCTAACAGATCCTGCTGAACCAGATTATCCAAGACAAAAAGAACTTAACATGGCTTTACTATTAAGAAAAATAATCAAGCTGGACATTAGCATTTTAAACCATTTTCCGAGATAGTGACAGATATTTCCGCTATTCCGATAATAACATGCAATCTTAACACTCAACCGGTGCTGGGTCTTGTTTGGACCCAAGCTCAACGGCGCCGTTTCATAGCAATCGTGAAAATCTGAGAAATAGAGAAAATGAATTGCTTTAACAAAAAGAACGTCATCTGAAATGCGTTTACAGGACGTTTCACCTAACTTCATCACCTGAAATATTTCTGCTATATTTAAAATTTCATAAAAATGTTTCTTACGAAGTAGTAACGAAGCTATAATTGATGCGAGATTTCATGAAAGTAGAGAATGATAAGGAGCATTGCAAAACTGTATCTCAGCGATTCACACAGATTTATCTAGGGCTGTTAAGAATATTCGAATATTCTAAGTATTCGAATAATTTAGGAGTATTCGAATACTCTGATATTCGAATAATTAGGAGTATTAGAATACTCTGATACTCGAATAATTAGGGGTATTAGAATACTCTGGTATTCGAATAATTTTGAGTATTCAAATATTTGAATAATTAGGAGTATTATAATAATTAGGAGTAGGTATTCGAATATTTGAATAATTAGTAGTAGGTATTCGAATATTTGAATAATTAGGAGTAGGTATTTGAATATTTGAATAATTAGGAGTATTCGAATAATTAGGAGTAAGTATTCGAATATTTGAATAATTAGGAGTATTAATAATTAGGAGTATTCGAATAATTAAGAGTAGGTATTCGAATATTTGAATAATTATGAGTATTCGAATAATTAGGAGTAGGTATTCGAATACTCGAATAATTAGGAGTGTTCGAATATTTGAATAATTAGGAGTATTCGAATAATTAGGAGTAGGTATTCGAATATTTGAAGAATTAGGAGTATTCGAATAATTAGGAGTAGGTATTCGAATATTTGAATAATTAGGAGTAGGTATTCGAATATATGAATAATTAGGAGTAAGTATTCGAATATTTGAATAATTAGGAGTGGGTATTCGAATACTCGAGTAATTAGGAATATCTGAATATTCGAATATTTACAGCTCTAATCTACGCGCAGTTGATAGTGAGTTCCCGCGTATGGATCTCCGTCGTTTCCTTCCCAGTTGGATTTGCCTCTTCCGAACGGTGTCCACCGTGCGAAGATGACGGTAAATGCATCGATCAACGTTGCACACCGGCACTTTGACTCGTTCATTACGCTTACGATACATCATACGGTAGATGTCCCGCGGATTAACGTATCAGCTACAACGCGCTAATTGAGCCCGTACCTAATTATATCTCTATCGACGATCGACAGGCTTCCGGAAATTAATTGACCGCCAAATGGCTATCTAAATAGATGGGTATCGCGGGGCCATTATGCGTGCGCCGTGAATAATTGTCGCGCGATAGAAACCGAGCCGTCTGCTACTTCTTGCCGACTTTCATCTTCTGCTTTCAAACGAGCTTCCTCTATTTTTTTCACGTTCGTACACCAACTCGCCGCGGAATATTTAGGCTTTTGACGACATACCGCGGATAAGATCGGATGTTATTACGCATTGTTTTTACAATTTCTGGCTCGTGAGAAGAGCCACAGATTTCTCGACCAGCACAACACTCCCGTGCCCCTCTTCTTTATGAATGGAGCGCGAGGTTCTTCTCGGCTTCGCTATTAGACACAAGAAATAAATATGTTACAGCTATTTCAGCGGATTCTACAATGAAACGAGCGTATTAAATCCCCGATTGCCTTTAGAAAGGATTAGCTTATTACTTTCGTTTCCTTGAGGTGCATACGAAATGGAAGACATCGCGTGGAGAGTGGAAATAAATCACGTTTATGATTTAACAAACCGTTGGTCGTAATGATGATTTATTTCATCGGGGTAGAGAATTTGCTCGTAATATTGAAAGTTAATTCAATTTTATTTCATGACCCACTTGTGGACCTTGCAGCAAGAAGGGCGCAGCTCCATTTCTGTAATAAAAAATTCTACATCGTTTGGTGCACGTTTCATGCAAATTCTATAACAAATGAGAGATTTATTCCAAATAAGTAAAAATAGAAATGTCAATATTAATATTAATATTTTTAATTTTTATTATTTATACTAGCTTAAAGTACCCGGCGTCCGGGCTTGTTGTATGCATGTATCTCTTCATAGTATGACATCAAGTCCCCGGTAGGCGTCTGTCTGCCGAGTGTCTGCTCGGACTAATCTTGAGAACCACTGGACGGACTGCGACGCGGCCCCCACACCCCATAGAGCATTCTCGAGGAATGCTTCACTAAAATCGCCGCTGCTCGGCATCCCTTTGTAATAGGCTAGTGTTTCATACACCTAAACCTTCGTCGAGAAATGCTCTATAAAACTGTAAAAACCGCATCACAATCCGTCCAGTGGTTCTCGAGATTAGCGCGAACAATCAAACATACGCCTACCGGTGACTTTATTTTATACTATGTAGAGAAGCGTGGCGAACACTACTCTGCGCGGAAGGCATGCGCATCGCGCGCGTGACGGTTCCCCGCACAACGGTGGGGATGCTGAGTCACGTCGTTAACTGTTCTATGAGCGCTGCGATTCACGCAAATCTAGCTTCACTAAAATCGTCATTGCTCGGCTTATTTTTGTCATAGGTTAATGATCCATACACCTAAACCTTCCCCGAGAAATGCTCTATAAAACGGCGGAAACCGCATCACAATCCGTCCAGTGGTTCTCGAGATTAGCGCGAACAAACATAAAGGAATAATTTTATAAACAGTTTTTTTTCTAATTTACTCGAAATTGGTAAATATAGAGCTGCGTCCCTCTTGTTGCAAGGTCCTCCTTTCTGTGTCCAATGAATTCTATGACGTCGTACGAAAAAAAAAATAATAGACGATACTCTATCGCTTGCTTTTATTAAAAAATAAATTCTCTCAATGTCAGCGTTGCAGTTTCTACTTCAGAAATCGGCGACTGAAATGTTTCGTATGTAGAATTCCATAACAGAAAGTCATATTCGAGGCCGAACGGAAATTAAAGATTGATCGTCCGAGTTTGCATCTATTATTCAGAAGCTGTTACAGTAGCTTCGCGATATTCGTTTCGCTAAGCCTCTTCGCGGAGAATTCTCCTCCCTTCGCGAAGGTCGGGCACTCGGAAAAAACTCCATCGTCCCTCGTGCGGATTCATGAAACGAGCCGCTTTTCTTGCACCGTTAAGCCTCGCTCGAATGGCGCGCATTCGAAAAGGCGTGTGAAAATAAACAATAATATCCAGGACAACGGAGGCTCGCGGAATTTATGGTGCGAGCATCTTCGAGAGAAATGCTCCTAGAACGTCGCTTGGTATGCTTTATGCACCGGCCTGCACAATGATGGGAACCAAGCACACGTATCTCTGCCGCTCACGGAAGCGGCTTCGTTTAAACCAATGGCAAATCTTTTGCGCCGCGTGCCGCTCAAACGAGAATGGCACGGTTTATCGGGATGCGCGATTCATTTCGCGAAATGCAAGTGAACGCTCGTTGGAAGTTGCACGTCGAACGAAACGATTCTCGCGAATGCCCTATTGCATTTTGCGGCGCGATCTTTTTCAGTCCGTTTACAAATAAAATATTGGGGATTAAGTATAAAGTGGCTCCCAATCTGTGGGTCGCGAACTGTTTTCTGGAGGGTTGACGCGATTATTTTTAGTTGACAAATTCTTAGCACTTATTTATTTTAATATGATTAAATTGCCATATTCTATTAATGAGGGAACGCTGATTGTTCATAAATAATGGGGAAAAAGGAAAAGCTGGTTACCCAAATGCAAGCACAACTATATTAAATATCTTTAAGTATATTTAATATATGTATTAAGATAAGTAAATATTAAGTTAAAATTATATTCTGAAATACCTATGTTTAAAGAGTTTTCTTCGCCTTATATGGGTAGTTGCAGGTTATTTGAATATTATAAAATGGGGTTGCGACTCAAAGAAGGTTGGGGCACACTGATTAGTAGAAGATTAAACAGCAAAATATTATGTTTGTAAAGAAATAATTTACCCAGGATTTAATCTTGGAGGGAACCGAGTTGGACAGTTAAAAATATCTCTAAGAAAAATTTGTTTAATGCAATTTCATTTAAAGCAAATTAAAAAAAAATCGATTAGATGATTATAAAAATTTACTTCATTCCTTGCGCCGAGAGGAATTTTCCTACGTTTGCTCGATTTATAAATTTGAATATTGGTAAAATATTTTAGGACGCGGTGATGGGGTACCATTTCATTGAATATTGGCAATAATGTTTGCGAATTAGTTAAATATATTACGTTGTTAGTCAGATGAAGGAGGAATTATTCCTTGCATGCGTAAACTAGTTATCTACAAATATAATTATTGCCCATAGGTATATCCTCGTTACCAGAGATGGGCAAAAAATTATTTGAAATAAAAATTTCTGTACGAAAATTTTATTTCAAATAACTTTTTGCCCATCTCTGCTCGTTACCCGTTGTACATACGCGCCAAGACACATAGAGGTGTTCAATTTAAAGTGTATGCAAAGTTGGCATCGTTTCAGAGAGAATAATATATGTACGTACGTGCCTGGATGGCGTTGTTATTACCGTCTCCAACCGAGGACAGGTACATGTATTTTGTAATGCGTAAACTGGGTGCGCCGATAGGGTATCCAACTCCTATAACTGTTCTTCTTAACTGGCACAAATTACATTCCGAGTGACATTCTTCTGACAGCTTCCCTCAACAAAGGTGTTATTATTTTTTATTTTAACTCAGTTATTTTAAGTTGCATCAACCTCTAAGTTGGGTTATTAGCGACTCGGCCCGTAGAAACAATATTCACAACTCTTGAAGAAGATTGGAATTTTTAAGGAATCTCAGCAGCGGTTTTCTCTTTTTTTGGTCGGCGAGGCTTTTCCGTATATTGGTGTCAATCTCGCAGCTTCTCCTTTCGGTTGAGAATTTGTTGCAGGGGAGAATAAAGGTGATCGACGGTTAATTTGGCGTTGCACGTGTCACAAATCGGGGTGTCTGCCTTGCTCATTATGTGCGAATGGGATATTTTTGTGTGGCCAAGTATTAATATTAATTAGTAAGCGACAGATGACAGTGCTGTATTTGATTTAAAAAGAACTCATGCTTACATAATTTTTCCTAGCAGAATTATATTATGAAATTATTATATAAAAGAAAATAGGACAAATGGAAGAGTAGACGTCTCTTTGGCCTGTTTAATTTAACCAACAATCGTTTGCGTGTTTGCTATTTTCACTCGTCGCATGAAGCTGTCCCCGACACATTCCCTTGCCAAAATATTTCCCTGAGATATCGCGCGAAAACAGCGCAGGTAAATGGAACTACATATAGGTAACGAATGCCGCGTGGTACACGGTGCAAAATAACACCGATAGAAAGTATGGAAATCCACGAGATGGTCGTTGCACACTTTGGCTCCTATCTGCCAAGAAATTCCCACACTGGGTGCCGGTTCCGCGGCCGAGCAAGCCGTGAAATTACATTTCAGAGCAAGTTACGATACGTGCTTTGTTGCTGGCTCGCGAAACGCTCTGCCCATACGCTTGTTCGCAGGGTGTGGTGGAGTCGGTAATGGTCCAGTTGGCTGACGCGCATACTCCAGTTAATATCAGCAATATCTTCAAAGCGGCTTTCACACCGTCCTGTGCTTCTTTGCGTTCGCGAAAGGTCAGGCGCGGCACGGCAACATTTACACGTGCCGCGCACCTGTACGGCCGAGCGGCTGAACGCGCGGCTCGCAGGTCCACGCCAACAATAGCCTCCTCTCTTTTATTTCGGCCGATGACGAGATTAATAACGCCCCGCGAAACATTCCCAGGAGAAAGTATTCGGCAGGAGAGCCGATTCAACGGCGGTGCCGGGGTCGCGACGGGGTTATTTAAATCGAAATACCACGGGGAGGCGATCCCACCGAGCGCCGCGAAGGGGATTTCGCGTTTCGCGGTAAACGGGGCCGCGGCTCTCACAAGGAGTCCGCCTCCGATCATTTTGATTTAGGTGTCCGCCTCCGATCATTTTGATTTTTTGATATGTCATAGAGGACCGAAAAATAAGAAATACGTGTTTTTTTTATTTTTCCCCGTTTCCATATTTGGGGGGTGAAAACTGCGTTCAAAGTTAGGGTTGAAAAATCATTTTTGTGGAATATCTCGAGAACTATTAGAGGTAGGGGAATAGTGTCAATGGACGAATTTTGTGTCTTTGAATGCGAAATATGACTGACTCACCAGATTTTCAAAAAGTCCATTTGTTTAAATAATACGGATTTAGAGTGTGGAAAAATTACATGTATTATTTAAACAAATGGACTTTTTGAAAATCTGGTGAGTCAGTCATATTTCGCATTCAAAGACACAAAATTCGTCCATTGACACTATTCCCCTATCTCTAATAGTTCTCGAGATATTCCACAAAAATGATTTTTCAACCCTAACTTTGAACGCAGTTTTCACCCCCCAAATATGAAAACGGGGAAAAATAAAAAAACACGTATTTCTTATTTTTCGGTCCTCTATAACATATCCAAAAATCAAAATGATCGGAGGCGGACACCTAAAATACTCTACTTGTCAGAGCCACCCGCGCGCCGTGGCGTTCCATTGTGCCAATGTCCGCTTCGGAAACGTTTCAATTGCTGGAACTGCACCTTATCCTGGGGATAGTATACCTTTAAAATGAACAACCGGGACGCTTACGGGAGAAAAAAATTATGGTGGTGCGGAGGTCACGTGTGAAACGAAATACTGTGTATACATAGGGTAAATCCGGGAGACGCGGTCGACCTAATATAAAATGGCTATTAAAACTAATACAGATATTACTTATTTTATCAGAACAAACCTAATATGTTCAGAATTTTATGCTGATTCAGAAAAACTGGTCGATATTTGCTTTAAGACAATATTTACTGTAAATCGGGTTGAAAACTGAAGTCATGGCGTCTGACCATCTCTCCCGAGGTGCCGGGAGAAATGGTTCTCGTCTTTGGCAGAGACCACTCACATAATTATTCATGGAAAAATAGCAAAGAAGAAAGCAAAATTATAGAACTACAGATTCATTGATATTTAATTTGTTTACGCTAAATAAGTAAAGAACACATCAAAGAAAAAGTGAACTATCTACTGGCAATTAGCAAGGAAAATTAATACAAAAATGAATAAACAAAATAAATAAACAAAAATAATAATAAATAAAAATAAATCATAACTCAACCATCTCTCCTTTCTGCAGCGAGAGATGGTCTTCTTGTTAGCTTTGAGAGGAAGAGTTAATATCGCCAAATACTTTGGCTGCATTGCCCGCCAATATCTCTACTATCTTATTATCCCAAACATTAAACGAAAATAAACTTATAGAAGTATATTTTAAATACGATTCTGTACACCGCTGTTTGACAAGTGACGATAATAAAATGTCAATATCGCAAACGATAACGAAATGGTGGACTACTCAAAGAAAAATCATTTTTTTGGAGTAAAAGATATGTTGATAAAGAAAATAGGAGACCGTTAATTAAATAAAAAACTGATCGTCACGCAATAGAGACGGGTTTTTCGTACAATAAATGCCCTCGCTCATGTAAATTGAGGGCTCGGATGCAATAATGCGCTACTTAGCCGTTTTAGCACTCGCGTTGACAGTTGGCGCCGAGCGAGAATTATATATATCGTCATATCTTCTACAATTATTTATTAATCAGTGTGAAAATTGGTGAAAAACTTCCTTGTATATTAAGGAAAAACTTTGTCGCTGCAAGTTATATGTACCTCAAAATTGCCTCGATAATTTTTAACGGCGAACGTTGAAAAACATGGGTTATATCCAGTATTTCTTTTTAATTAATTATTATTAAATTTTTTAACATAAGGGTTTTGTGCATACATTTTACGACTTCGCTAGAGTTTTCTGAAGTTATGTTTTAAGTCTCATAACGATCCCTTAATATTTACTCAAGTTATCGCAATTTATGTTTAAAGAAATAATGATTTTGGACGATGAAAAATTTTTTGTTTATAATTTTTAGCTCAAATAGTAATGATTCGATAAACAAACTGTAAATAAAAAAAAATGTGTGTCGTGACGAGCTTTGCAACACTATATTTTTTAAAATACAGTTTAACAACATTTAATTTTCCAATATTTCTTAGCGTTTGGACAATACTTTTTCCCATTTTCGAGCGCTAGTCCCGTTATTGCATCCGAGCCCTCAATTGGATGTATAGTTTTCTCTGTCGACTGTCAACGCGGTTGAAAAATGTCATTCTGAGAAAAACGCGTTCAGAAAATACTGTATCTCCGTCAATTTTACGAATTTCTTCATAAAATTTGGAGAGAGCATTCTTAAAACGTATGTCTTTCAGAAAATACGAAAATAGATTTTTTCCGATTTTTTTACCGCGGTCTCCTCCCTTAAAAAAAATATGTGTCAAATATTTTGTAAGAAAAATGTCACGATTGTGTCGGCGATTGGCACTTCGATATGTTCCTTTGTTAGTCAGGTTGGCCAACAGTTCACCAGGAAATTCAAAGTAACTGTACACGTTATGAGAAAATATGGAATTTGTTTTGTGTTCTTTTTAAAAAAAAACCCAGACATTTTTGCGTTCCGAAATGATTTCTCGGGGCAAAGCCGAGGAAAAGCTAAAAATCTGAAACTCTCTCGGGAAAACCGGGACAGTTTCGACTTCGCGCTTTTCCTCCCGTTTCGACGCGTTTCTCCCTGTGAAATGAAAAGTTCGAGGCTCGATATCATACAAAGGCACGCATTATGCTACATAAATTTCAGAGAAATAGCCAGTTCAGAACTCATCGTTCCATGTTAGTCGCGGTTCTGTGGTCGTGTAGCGTGTAATTTGTTGTCGGCATGCGCGCATTGGTCGACCGAACTTTTACTTATTGTTAGATATTTATAACGAGTCACTGCTTTTACCTAGGAATCCATTTACATTATCTGACATATTCTCGAGAAGATTATGATAGATCGTTCATTCGGTATATTCATAGAAGGCTCTTGGTACGAAGAAAAATTAAGGATTGATGGTGGGGGTAGCTTGAAAAGCATGGATTTCTCCGAGAATTATTTTTACGTTATTTTGTAGATACAAAAGATAGATGCAACTTTTGGAGTTATGTCTAGTCAGGAGGCCGAAAGGAGGCGAATGTTTGTGAATTTTTTTTGAAAAGGTGGAAGCATATCTTTTTACAGAACTTTTTGCACTTAAAAGGGAAACATTTAAAGAACATTTGGTAATTTTTTTGTGGAGAAATATTTACGTTTATAATAAAATTAGAACCGACATCCAAGAAGTCTTTTTGAGAATGTGGTTTGGGGATGAGCTCTGTCATTCGCAACCAGATTATCTAAAATCAAGAAACAAAAAAGGGTTCATTAATATGTTAATGTATCCTCTGATTCACGGCGGAAATTTCCGAAATATTAATTTAAAACAAAACGGCGGCTATTTAAAGTTGAAGTCCCGATTTTTTCGCGCAAAAAGCACGCGTTGCTCTTTTAAGTGCAAAAATTTCTGTAAAAATAATATGCTTCCGCTTTTTCAAAAAAAATTCACAAACATTCGCCTCTTTTCGGCCTACTGACTAGGTATAACCCCTTAAACTTCTTTTCGATATCCCTCACCGTTCTCGAGATATTCCACGAAAAAGAAAATTCTGCCTTCTTTCAAGGGGTGATTCCACCACCCAAAACCGCACTATGGCGCCAACAAAAAATAGGTTTGCCTTCCGGATGAAGACTAGAAAATAAAAAAATATATATAAAAAAAGAAATTTATGTTAAACAATTTTACTAAAAATGCACTAAAATCTAAAAAATAATTCTTTTCTTGTACTACAATTTCGATGGTGATATGTGACTTTAAATAAAATCAGACAAACTGTGATTATCCTTTTTCTTTACAATTGATTTGAACAATTTAAATAATAATAATCACAGAGTTTGTATGATTTTATTTAAAGTCACACATCACCATCGAAATTGTAGTACAAGAAAAGAATTATTTTTTAGTTTCTGTATATATAAATCCTACTAATTTTCGGCATGTTGAGTGTGTTTGTCGACAGACACGGCTAGTGATTTCATTATGAATAGATGCTATTGGTTTATAAAGACTACCGATTGCCACGCAGAAAGACAGTTTAAGTAATTTATGTAAAACTAGCTGACCCGTTACTCGGTTTCACCCGAGAATTATTTATATTTCCAAAATAAAAAAGCCTAAAAAAATAGCCTATACTCTAATCTAAGACGTAGGTAATGTATATTCAAAATTTCATTGAAATCCGTTCAGCCGTTTGTGCGTGAAAGAAGGACAAACAGACAACGTTTCACTTTTATATATTAGTAAGGATAACTTGCGTCAAAATACAAGAATCGTGATATATAAATGAAATTGTCACAGAGGTAGCCATGTTTTCCCATTAAATCGTCGTAAACATTGTTTGAAAATGCGAGCTTTTCCTCATCCCGTTATCCAAAGAAATATTTAACACAGCACAGTAATATTAACTGAGTTAATAAAACTGATCCAGAATCTTTACTTGCATGCCGGACAATTATGCAGGCGCCAATTAACGGTGCAAGAAACCTCGTTCGTCCGCAGCGTGAGATGCAGCAATCTCTTATCGAAGCAACGCGATTCAGTATCGTAATAGGGCTAACAAGGAATCCGAGCAGCCATCAAGATTTTCTAACATTATCTCCAGGATCTTATCAAGATATCACTTATTCAAAACACGCTGCCTATCAGTTCCGATATAATAATTAAAACACAGACAGGAGCAGCAGGATAATCAGTTTTACGAAAATATAAAATCTGAATTTACACTCTCTCAATTTTATTATTGCTCTATACATTACTTTATTTTATTATTTTACTGTAAACCAAGAGCTAGCAAGTTTGTCCAAATTAAGAAGCATAGAAATAAAATAAATGTCTCCTATGACGATTTCAACGGAGATGTTAATAATTGTAAATAATACCAAGTGGTGACAGACTAATTGGAAATAGGCAGAGCTCAATTGTGGAATTGTGTATGGCAGTTACAAATCTTCAGCTTGCTCTTTAATTTCTGAAATACAATAAGAAGCTACCTCTGTTTTACGAATTTGACAAATCATCCGCATCGCATCGTTTGTTATTGTTCCTCGTGTTTTGTTTTTTAAACAAACTGTCACTGCAGAAGACAAAAATAATTTTATAATATATTCTACATATATTTAAGGTGAACGCGAATCGCGTGAAAATTACTGTCAAAGGAATTATTTTATTTTCTGCCTTTGGACGTTCATGGTCCTTCCTTTCACCTTCCTTTCATTTTCATTTCGAGTGTATGAACCACGAGCCCAACATCTTCTACATGAAGTATATCTTGATGACAGATTCGACGATGATCCGTCAGTTTGCAGCACTGTTATATAGACAAAGGGACAGACAAAATAAGTAGTTTGCATGAATGGAGATCGCGAGGTCACGGCGTCGACGAAGAGATTGCACGTCGACGGCATTGTCATTAAATTCGCGGGACTTCATTATGCAGCGTGACTTTCGAACCTTGGCGCAAAAATTGATCTGTCCCTGGAAGGCAGTAAAAATTCAAATAAGTCCAAAGACACTTTTAATCGAACATTTCAGCATCGCTGACAGATGTTCAGAACGATTTAAATCATTAATAATATATAAATCTGAAAACGAATCGACGATTCTCTGTGAATTCTCTTCAATTTGAACCTTTTAATGCCCTTAGTAGAAATTCATCTGAATTTTAAATTCAATCGAATTTTGCATTTCTGAATGAAATAAACTGAACTATGTAACCATATAAAAAAAAAAACTCTTTACGTATCCTGTAACAAGATAATATTTCTGTACATTATTAAATAATTAATCATCCAAGAAATTCATGACAGTAAATTTCTGAAAGTTGTATGTTATGCAGGAAAAGAGAAGTTCGCGAACCCTTGCAGCGTGAAGGTGCTGTTGCTTTATTATACAAATAAAAAATATATCTGCTAGGGTTTTGCTTGGCGTAATCCGTTAGCGTAATACACGTAGTAACAGAAAATGAATTTCAGATGATCCATTATGAAAATATTTTCTTCGATGATTATCGCGCTATTACCGAGGATCTAATCGAGCAAGATTAGGACGCGAAAGCGTCTTAATCGGCTGAAATGAATGCGTTGTTTACCAATACCTGGGCGCTTTACGAAACAGATATGCTAATCGTGAGTGGAAACAGGAACGTCGTTTCGCAGATAATCGTTTATGCATAGCGAGATTTCCATACGCTTAACCAATAGTTACGCTTCCGAATCGAGCAAGAAATAGTTTCCCGGTTACGACGTAAATATCTATAGAGTATGCATACTCGAAAGTTGTATCGCTCTGTTTATTATGATCTATGTTGATTCAAAATGACTGTCGAGGTGGTAAATGTACATGTTACACCGTGCTCCGGGTGGCTGGAATTTCAAATTTAAAAGACACTCTCGTCGCTTTTACTGTATTGAAATAACGGTACACCGTTGCCGCGAACCTTGTGTTTATAAACATCCTCCTTCTGCGTTTGCATTCCACTTTACATTGCGAATTACAACGCGAACAATAAGGGGAAATGGTGGAAAAATACAATATAACGGGTGTTGCATTAGTGACAAAGCTAGCGCGGAGGAAAAGTTTTGATAATCGATTGACAAGGGAATACCGGCAACTGGAAAATTCAAAAAAATCTGAAACTTTACAGAGATGTTGCTCGGGTGATGCTAATAACCTAACTATTTTTTCATTTGGCAATAAAACGGCCCTAGGAGTGGAAACACCCCCTCGGAAAAATAGTGAGTTTTCAGATTATCGTGAATATCTACGAAACCGTAAAAGATATCAAAAAGAAGTTAAATTCAAAGTTCTATAGTTTTTTATCGCCTCTGAAGCGGCGATGAAGAATTTGCGAAAAACATTATTTTCTTCCAAATTTATCCCCACCACCCTTTTCTTCGGGAATTCTTTATCGCCATACTGTAGGATATCGAAAGCCATAACACTTTGTACTGAAGTTTTTTTCGATATCTTTTACGGTTTCGCAGATATTCGCGATAATGTCAAAACTGACAATTTCTTTGAGGGGGTGTTTTCGCCATTAGGGCCGCGTTATTGCCGCATGAAAAAATAGTACAAATATCGAATAAATTTTGAATATTTGAGTATTCGGATGCTACGAATAAACTTCGAATATTTGAGTATTCGAATGCTGCGAATAAACTTCGAATATTTGAGTATTGGAATGTTATTATTCGAATATGTAAGTATTCGAATACTATTCGAATATTTAGGTATTCGAATAGGTACTATTCGAGTATTAAGTATTCTAATACTAAATATTTAAGTATTTTCACGCGTTTATTTTTAGTCGTTATGAGGGAATTCTTCTCAGGCAGTAATCTGGGCCGGTATCAAAATTCTTTCTTCCTTTTTAGTACAATTTAATAGAATTTTGTTTTAAAAAAAAAATTATTAAGTATTTCATGCTTTTTAGTGAAAATATTGTATTGTCGTCGGAACTATGTATGTGTGCAAAGTTTCAAGTCGATCGGATATGTTGAAGTGGGTCAAAATTAACTTACAAGATTTCACCCTGACAAACTAACGAACTCACAACTAAAACTAGAGATAAAAGCTTGTAAAAAATGAACCTAAAGAACTTTATAATTCACACCATACTATTAGAATACTATTCGAATATTTCAGTATTAGAATACTATTCGAATACTTAAATATTCGAATAGTATTCTCGTGTTGTCGAATTTTTCGGTATTCGAATACTCGAATACTTCAGTTGCTCAGTTATTTGGCGAATATAATTCAAATATCCAAGTATCCAAATACTATTCGAATATTTAAGTATTCGAATACTAGTCGAATATCCAAGTGTCCAAATACTATTAAAATATTTAAGCATGAGAATATTTAAGTATACAAATACTTGGATATTCGAATAATAACATTCGAATACTCAAATATTTGAAGTTTATTCGTAGCGTTCGAATACTCAAATATTCGAAGTTTATTCGTAGCATTCGAATACTCAAATATTCGAAGTTTATTCGTAGCATTCGAATACTCAAATATTCGAAGTTTATTCGTAGCATTCGAATATTCAAATATTCGAAGTTTATTCCTAGCATTCGGGTACTTAAATATTCGAATAGTATTTGGATACTTAAATATTCGAATACTGAAATATTCGAATACTATTCGAACACTGAAATGTTCGAATAGTATTTGGATACTTGGATATTCGAATTATATTCGTCAAATAACTGAGCAACTGAAGTATTCGAGTATTCGAATACCGAAAAATTCGACAAATAGTCCCAGCCCTAGTTCGAGGCTCGAAGTCCCAGCTCCATCTTTCCGCTCCACCTCCTTCACCCGCCAGCATCATTGGATTAGCAAACAATCCTGCCCCCGAAAATCGTGGAAACGTGATTCTGGAGACGAACAAAAGGATCGACACGTCGCAGCGACGGGTTCCCATGCATGAGGACACACGTCCGAAATAAAAAGCCGCAGAAGTGGGACAGCTTGTGCGCGTGCATGCGAGGTGTACCTTGCAGAGACAGATACACGTTTGCGGAATGGGAAGAAGGGAAAGGAAGAAGAGGTGGCCGCGCGGAGTGAGAGTACCCGCGGAAAGATGCTCGCCGCCGTCAGAAGGGAATTACACTTTAAGTGAAAGAAGAGTGGTATTCCGCGGGAGGGGCAAGAGGGCGCGTGGGAAGGGGCGGCCGGTCGCGGCGGGTTTTCGGGAGGGGATGGGGAAAGAGAGAACGCAAGAATGTAGGGGGTAGGGGGAATGAACGGGAAGAGAAGGGAGGCCGGGCCAGCACCTGGATGGGCATTCGAACGTTTGGGCCTGCACACGCTCCGCCGTGGAACTTCCACGGCTACCCTAGCGATTCACAGAAGACCGGCTACCTTTGGTGGAACCGGTTGTGGTCGATAACCTGGCCTCTCCGCGTGAAACAGTCGTACGCGAATCGTATCATCTGGATGGACGCCCCCAGTGGCAACCGAAATCCACCGTGCCAGAATTAAGCGGCTCTTACCGAGGCTTTAGGTCGTGAACAATTCGATCTCGCGCTCGCCCGGGAGACTTCGAGATTCTCAGTGATCGGAGTGGAGAGTGAAAATAAAGAAATAGAAAAGGTCGCGAGAGGCGAGACTTCCATCGACACCGTTCGTCGCTCTGTATCCGGGAAGATGAACGGCCCTAGCGTGGACGTCGTTTGGGACCCGCAGACCCAGATGAACTCGCTGGATTGCTGGGATTACTCCATCGAGCTCTCTTGTCTTGAAGGTCCGGAAGGTATATCCCAGATGGAGAACTGTCCGATGAGAGCGGGACGAAGTTTGTGCGGTCAGCTCGAATCTGTTCACGCGGCTGAAAATCTGACAGGGTGACACGTGCGTCCACTTCGGCATCGGCGTGAGACTGCCCACGATTTCTGCCAATTGATTTCTGAATCGAATTTTAAATTTGTACAAGGTAGCGAGTCGGGGGAAAGTTCGACGACGTGAAAAATATTTTGTGGCACAAGTGGAGGAATAGCTTTCAATTCATATTTAAATGTATTGCACGCTGGTGTCTGATTTATTCAGACAAAATGTGTGGTGGGTTTAACAGGTCCTCGTTAAGTCAATATTCTTTAATAATTATACATTCAACATTCGCGTTAAAATCTTTATTTGACACTCGCGTGTTTGCCTAGTTCAAAATGGAAAGTAGGATAAATAATGTTCCGAGGGTTTAACAGTGGAGCTAATAACAAATAATGACGGGCATGGATGTAAATTCAGCTAATAAAGTGTTCTCGAATTCGAAAAAGAAGGACATAGTATGTTTGATGAAATATCTGTTAAATTTCAAATCCAAATTCAACTCCCCTATTTAATCGCTAACAAGAAACTGATACTCTTGTGAAAATCTTCTTGTTTCCCAAGCTGTAAACATGATATCTCAGAATATACCCTTCATAAGAAACTTGCGACCTTTATTAAGGTCGTTTCCTAAAATGGTGCAAAGTACGATTCGAATTTCTCCAATAAATTCACGTGTGTTTATATCTGAGCGTTGCTCCGAAATTCGCTACTGTGTTATTCCGCGGCGAAACTATGATTCACATTGCGAAGCATTAGAATTTCCCATTACAAGTGTCGATAGTTTTATGTGCAGTGTGGCACGGTGGTATTTGTCATTGAAGCGAGAGGTTTAATGGCTGAGGGGGATGGCGAGGAGAAAACGGTAGGTTGGGTCGTTTGCTCACCGCGAAGGTCCTTGGCCCTAGTTGGGGCACGGTTGTTCCTTGACTGCGGGGCTGGCTGGAGGTCGCCGCGTCAGTTTGGAAACCGGGGAGCGCTGCGGGCTCCGAGCACTCGCCGTCGAGTTTAACTGCTCGGAACATCCAGCATTATCCGATAGTTTCAAATCACTCGAGACCCCAACGCACGATCTTTAGCACGCGATGGTTCCGTCATCGCTAACGAGAAAGAGCGCCCGCCACAGATCGAATCGCGTTAGGCCCGGTTGTAATTAAAGCACAGGCAAATCAACGGGCCGATCTTCGCGCGCGTGCGATCCTCCGCGCTGTACTTCTGCCGCGGGAGAAATTAAGAAACTCATTTTGAACTGCTTATACGGCGAAGGACCTTTCCGATATTTTGCTGCTAAATGAAAAAATGTTTTCTTAGTATCAATTTATCATATTTTCCCTCATATTGCTAAATTAAAATAAGTATTTTGCAAATTGAAATAAGTATTTTTCCCTTGAGGGAGGGGCGCACCCCCCCTCTCTAAATTCCCCCACCGGGCCATTGATCTCCTGCGAGAGAAAATGAGCAAACATTACTACATCTTAATAACTAACGATATTTAATAAATCTGTTAAATTGTGTATACATATAATTAATTAAAACCGATAGTTTGGGCTTCTGAGTGAATTTTTTAGTGAATGAAACGCCAACCGAATTTAGCAACAGTGGGAGTTGTTTTTACATCATTCGTTTTAACTTAAAAATAGAATAACTCTCTAAATAAGTCATATAAATGTGCGTATTGGTGTATGTTAAATTTTATAATTTATGAAACTGTGTAGTATCGATTGAATAGGACGTTACGCAGTCGAATGTCGATACGATCTTCCCCGAAGCATTCAGATTTATTTTTAAAATACTTTCGAACAGTAAAGCAAGAAAAGCTACCTGGATAATTTTATAACATCTAATTGACTGCGAATCTATTTCAGATCTACAGCTGGCAGCAGAACTCGGCAAGACACTCCTAGAGCGGAATAAAGAATTGGAGAACATCATTAAGCTGCACCAGTCCACCGTTGAGGAACAAGCACAAGAAATAGAGGTAATTCGCCGATAATTAGGCATCGAAACACTTCCGTTGATCATAACGATCATTCGTTTTACGTTCGAACGCGGGCTTCTTTTTCAGTACATGAAAAAACAAACTGCTGCCCTGAGGGAAGTAAACGACTCGCGACTGAAGATTTACGAGCAACTCGAAGTCAGTATCCAGGACTTGGAACGAGCGAATCACCGCCTTGTAATTGAAAACACAAGTGACAAGAAACTTATCAAAAGGTACGACAATTAACGCTGTCATTCTTTACCGATCATTTTTTTTTTTTTTTGCACATTTCTGTAAAATCTAATATATTGTATTGTAACATATCATTCTTCTAAAATTAATGCAAATCTACATTAGATTTTTAAAGAATACATTGTGTTCTTATAATTTATTATACTCTTTAGAAGCCTTGTATAAATTTGCATTATTTATCATTGGTAACGAGTTAATTTTACGTACATATGTATGAATAGAAATTATTGATATGAAAAAGGAAACGGGCAACGGCAGCAGGAAAAGCCTCCATTTTGCATGCAACATTATTTATTACTAGGAACTCGTAAAGTAGTCAAAGTTCCTGATTTGTGATATCATGAAAATCACTCAAATTTACGTGCTCCTTCTAAATTTCTCCGTGACACTTATTATGTAAGTGACATTTCTCCCCATATAAGGTATTTTTTTTTTTCAAAAACCTATCGTTTTGACCGCTCTGATAGAAATTAGGGCTGTTACGAATATTCGAATACCAGAGAATTTGAATATTCGAATACCAGAAAATTCGAATTTGGGATTCGAATATTCGAATACCAGAAAATTCGAATTTGGGATTCGAATATTCGAATACCAGAAAATTCGAATTTGGGATTCGAATATTCGAATACCAGAGAATTCGAATATTCAAGTACCAGAGAATTCGAACTTGAGATTCGAATATTCGAATACCAGGGAATTCGAATTTGAGATTCGAATATTCGAATACCAGAAAATTCGAATTTGAGATTTGAATATTCGAATATTCGAAGAATTAGGAGTATTCGAATATTCAAATAAATCGGAGTATTCGAATCTTCGCAGTGACAGAATTTCGAATTGTACCGAATAGGAATCTAAACATGAAATATTTTTTCACAATTTATCGTAAAATTCTTTTCATATTGGTCTTGAAAAAGACCGAGCTTATAGAATATAATTAATTATTTCTTACTCAGAGTTCTTTTATTTGAATCCATCATCATTGGAATTTCCACTCTGAGACTAACCCACATAGATACATCTTTATCTTTACCGCTCGAGGTGATCACATTATAAAGATACGAGGCTAAATTAACATTTCCTAGTGGCTCCCGGGGATACCAGACCCCGATTCGTCCGCGGCAACCAACCTCCCTATATCGGCTCCCGGGGAATACCCTTAGAGCATATACTACTGGAGGTCTCATTGCCTTATGTTTCCTGTTCTCGAAACTGTCGCCAACATCACGAGAGAGAGAAAGACATGTGCGAACTGGTGCGAGCGAGAGAAGTATAGAGTCCTAATCGACCGTAATGCGCATGCGCCGATATCGTGATGTTGGCGACAGTTTCGAGCTCTCAATGAAACCTGCGTGTCTATATGCTCTAAGGGAATACCAGCCTCGGCTCGTAACAGCCTTCACAATTATTTGTTTTGTCAAAGGGCAAATTTGTAACTTTATTAATCTTTTGTAAATTTATAAATTTTGAAACGAAAACAACCGTCAGTTCTTAGTATTATTATACTAATTACTTTGCAATCGTTATTAAAACGAAGTATTCAAACAAATAATCATAAAGTATTCGAATAAATAGAAGAAATAATTTGTCGCAAAGAGTAAGTAATTATTATTTAAATAAAATATTGTACCAAAAGACATTATTCTGATAATTACGTTACATATGTAACGTATACATTTTCTTAAAACAATTGGAATACGTAATGCTCAATTCTGTTTCGCAATCGATCCACGCGACTTCATTACAAGCTTTTATTTAGCTTCACTTGTTTTCAATATAAAGTTTGATGCATTAGTATAAACAGACATTTTTGCAGGAAGCTAAAAATTTACCAAAGATTAATAAAGTTTTAAATTCATCGATTGAAGACGAATAATTATATGCTAAAATATAATTAATATGTAGTCCCAATTATTCGAATATTCAAATAATGTTCGGATATTCGAGTTATTCGAAGAAACTCGAATATTTGAATATTTCGAAATTTCGAATATTTACAGCTCTGTTAAGAACTATTTCTATATCTATATACACGTCGGTGATTTTAGTATTAATAAATTATTCCCACGATCTGTTAACAGTCAGTGTGTAACGATCGAGTGCCTGGAAGCTCGGTGCGAGGAATATCAGAAGAAAATTGACGAGATAAATGAGCGACATGAAAGTTTGCTTCGGCAACAGGCTGCGGGTCGATCGACGAATACCGCGCAAACACAGACCACTCTATGGAAAGCATCGGTTACGCTGGATGGCAGCATACAACAGGTATTAATATTCATAGAACTCCGTTTGCACGATGCTAGATAAATTCGATAATTATCGGTTATTCCGTCTGCTGCCGAACGTAAAGCAGTAAATCTCTGTTTCATCGTGCAGCTTATAAATAATATCCATGGCGAAGTTTCTATTCCATTCAGCTGAACAATTCCTCAACAAAAGCTCCTTACATCGTTTGACAAATATGTCACGTTGAATAGATACCTTGCTCCTAACGTCTGAAACTGTTACTTTCGAACAAATATGACAGCGTGCTAGACGAGCAGTAGATCAATAAGCTCCTCCTGCTAATTTCAATATCTAAGTCACCGATGCGCCTGAATTCAAATTAAGTAACAAAACAACATTTCCAGAGCGCTGCCCCATCCGGCCAGAAGACTTTCCAAGAGGCACCGGTCACCGAACTACTCAGGCAACTGCAAGAGTCCCGAAGCCAAAGGACGAGGGAGCAAAAGAAAGTGGCGGAGCTTGGACAACAACTGACTGCCTTGGTCCAGGAGAACAACGCTTTGGAAGAGCAGCTAACCGTTTGGCGCAGTAAGGCACAAGACGTGAAGAACCTTCAAGAGGAAATAAATGCGCTCGAAGAAGTAAGGTACGCATCGCTGGAAACCTTTACTCCACTTCAGCTTGAAAGTACCGTTTTCTGAATTTCCTTCGCTCGAAACTTTTACTGATGTAGATAAAAGTGGCGCGTGAAACGAGGATATTAGACTTCTCCGTGTGAATTTTAATAACGATAAGCGCCACAGCTTCGCGGATTTCACACTTCACCTGCGCAGAAAGAAGGCTCTGATAATGAGGGATTGGGAATTTTGCAGGCGAGGGCAGTTATGCGGACGGTGCTTGCGCGGAATGGAGATTAAACCCCACGACGAACTTTCTGTGATGCTGAACCAGGAGGAATACGACGACATCGGTATGGCTGAGTCGCTCATTGACACTCAACGCGATACTGAGCCGGTGACACAGGTAAATTATTCTTCCTCTCATTTCTACAGAGCTTGTTTTATCGAACTACTAAACGCGCATGAGAAATATCTTGTGCCTCGGTTGCATTCACAAAGATTCAGATTATGTGTATTGTTTTTTTCTTTCTTTCTTGCTAGCTTCGAATGCCTCGTAAATTGACACTTTCACGGTAGAATCTCGCGCCCGAATATTGTGGCATGCTTCTACTATTTTGGGCTCTATCAGTAATTCAGTTTTATTTGCTTTAGGGAACAATCGCAACAAAGATTAAGAAAACCAGGGCAAAAAAAGTGAATAAAGAATTTCATTCCCTGTTGTGGACAACTTTCGCGTTCGTGTGGAAAGCACCGTCGATAATATTATTTTTCTTTCACACCATATGGTACATGAAAAACGAATGCATCGTGCCGTTATTATTAAAACCTTTCCGAATACCGATCTTCATTCTGGAAAAGATTCTGCCATTCAAGAGTCGTAAAGAACTGCTTTAGGGTACTCGGTACATAGGTGACGCCAATATAAGTACCTATTAATCTTCGCAATTAGAATCCGAAGTGACAAAAGATCGATCGAGAGACCTCGCTTGTTGCATGCATTAAGATGTGTCTTGCTGCATCTCGTAGAAGAAAAATTGTACCGCAAACTTGAATGCCCTTTTCTATTGTTATTTGATGTTAAGTAGTGCCCGTCGAAACGCTCGCTCCAAGTTTCGCTGATTCGCAACCGAAAGTGGGTGTACAATTTTTTTACATTGATTGGTAGTAATTTTTTTGAACGACTGCAATTTTTTTTAAGACTCCAAATTCATATCTGTTTATCCCTCCGTGGTCACGCCTCAAAATAACAAATTGCTCACATGAGTCTCACTGCACCCTAGCACCGTTTCCGAGTTACCATTCTCGTATTTTTGAATCATTTAACTTTTCAACGATAATTATACTCGTGCAGCCTTTTTCTAGAAATGTAAATTTCGATATAATGAAATTTGTAGTTGAGAAAATATCGTTTCTTTTTTTTTTGTTAATTCGCCAAATTTTTAAATTTCTATATTAAGATCTAAAGCATTACAAAAATACTGGCAAAAAAAAAATGCGTGGAGTGTGATACACCCCGTGTGATACACCCCGTGTGACCACGAAGGGTTAAACAATGTTCGCTTTGTAGTTTCTACGTTGAGGGTATTTCCGGGTTAGAACTGTTTCTAGTTTTACTTGATTGCTTACTAGAGCAACGGGGAATAATAGTACACTAACGTTTATAAACGCGAACTTGGACACGTTGTAAAATTTTTGGTAGGGTCGGTTAAGACAGGATATGGGGTAAAACTGAACGAAACTTCTAACTGAGCACTTACATTAGTTAAGATACCGCGACGAAGCTAATATCGTAAGTTATTTAATATATAGAAACCATGATGGGGAGCACTTTTACATGTTTATATTATTAATAAGTAAGGAAATTAGAGGTGTTTCTGCAATTTGTAGATATTATATATCACCGAGTAAACAGTAGGAGAGGGAAATATAATTAATTTCCAAAGAATGACAAGACTGCGTTAAATCAACGAATTAGCAGATAAGTTTCTATCGTCTCGTGTAATCGTATGCGATTGTTCTGTAAAATATAAGTAGACTTGGTCGATTTGGTAATGCTGCTTATTTTCTACAATTAAGTTTGCCTTACATTCTTAAACGTTGCTTGCTCGGCATTGAGCATGGTCGAATATTGTTAGAATATCTAGTCGACGTATTTATTAAAATTCTGTTGTACCATGTAAGTGCCAGATTTTTACGATCTTAAATAAAACGTATTTTTCCAACAAATGTTATCGCTATTTTATTTAATGTCCTATAAATCTGGCGCTTCCTTAACCTTCAATCCGGCGGCGCCAATTTGAATATTAAAGTGATTCTTACATAACCTCCATTCTTTTCAGTCTCGCGCAATCCTGATCATAATTAAATCTAATTAAACGAATGATAAATTTCGCGAGACTGTAGCTGCATCATGAATTAATTTCAGCTTTCTGACAAGCCGACAATAATTTACCTTGAAACCACTAAAAGCTATCTTCCAGACACATTTCACAAGCACAGTATAAAGTCACTTGAACAATAATTACTACCAAATTTCGTTTATACAACTGCGCAGTGATTTTAGTCTTGAAGTCATTCGTAAGCATATAGAAAACGTGTAAACACGTTGGTTACAGGACTCGCAAAGCAAGGATGAGGGGGCACCCAGTAGCCTGAACAATCCGTACAGGGTTCTGGTGGAGAAGTACCAAGCGTTGTTGGAGGTTCAAAGACGTGCCGCTCCGCGACGGAAGGATAGCGTGCCGGCTGGCTGCATGTCTTTGCAGGAGGAGCTCGAGATGTCTGGCGAGTTCAACAGCTTCCAGCATCCGACGCTGGAGGCGGAGATACAGCAGGAGTCGACGAAATCAGTCGGCGGGAACGGCACGCGTGCCAAGGCCGAGATGTGCGGTAAGAAACCATGCTCCGCCACCCCCACAGACTTCTCCGAAGCGGAGACTTCGTCCTCTGGGTTCTCGGACGAGATGAGCAACAAAGCGACGCAGACCGAGGGGAGGCCCGGCTCGCTACTTTGCTCCATCGCGGACGGCGAGGATTGCAAGTTCAGCATTTACGACGACAACAGCCAGTTCGAGAGTAGATTCCGCAAGATGCCCGAGTACAAGCGGCTGTTCAGCGAAATATTCAGCGACCTGAAGCGGGCGGCCGACGCGAAAGACGAAGGTGAGAAGCTACCACTCCTGGACGATTCTACGAGCACAAGCAACTCGGAACTGCAGTCCTCCGTGCTGACTCATGAGGATATTCCTAGTGAAACTACCGATGATAATCAAAGCGTTATCTCCTCCGCTGTATCCTCAGTGGTGTCCGAGCCACTGTACAGAACAAAAACTCCTATTCCAACTAGCGGGACGAAAGAGCAACAGAGCAACGACTCGTGTCACGCGCATGTTACAAACGGGAAGATTGCGGGGCATCGGAACGGAAATCGGGTGGATTATCTGTCGATCAACGTCCATGGTGCGAAGAAATTAAAGAAACATACCAACAGAAGATTATATTATAACGATAGGCCGGCGACACCCGATGTAATCCCAACGACCAACCCCAAAGTCATACCTTCGAAGTCGAACAGCGGTGGCAAGAAGAAATTCAGGTCCTTCACGGCTGCCAATCAAAACGGCACCATGTGCAACGGATACAGTTACGCAAACAGGACTAAAGAATCGCCTAGCAGTACAGAAAGACAATCTAACCTATACGCACGGGACGGCAATCGCCAGCAAACCCACAGTAATTTCGAATACAGGGACTACAAGCCGAGTACGGCGTCGGTGGAGGTCGCCCGGTTGAAACGCTTAGAAATGTCTTACGCGGAAGCTCTCCGGCTGCCGAACAAATCCAAAGTGAGCAATCATCGTAGAAGTTAAAGTTACTCTTAACGGTAGAACGAATGGGAAGAGAAACTTTTATACGTAAAGGTATAGTCAAGTGAGATTAAGTTGAAAGTTTCTTAAGTTTAATGTTCAAGCGATTACTTAGGCAGGACAAGATTAAATTATTTCCAAAGTAAGATTCAGTATTGGTAATCAGTGCTAATTAGACGCATTTCTGTAAATATCTAAACGGTGTGATTCCAGTGTATAACGCCTGTACTAGGTACTAAACCTATTTTACATTAATTTTTTTATTATATTTTATATCTTAATTGTATATCTTTTTTCCATGTGGATGTGCGAGGGTAACAAAGGTACACGTTAATATATACTGTCGACATTACACGAGATTGAAATCAGCGAGACGTATCGAGCTGTGTCTCGCGAGTTTCTTCTCCCCTTAGAAATTGTAGTTGTGATGAAGGAATAAAATTATTTATGTGCCATTTAATACGTTGAATTACAATCGTCGACTAATTCCAAATACTTGCTCGCATTCCCTTCAGTAATGTAATACCTAATCCTGAAAAGACTCGGTGCATGCCAATAACAGCATGCACGGTGTATTCGCAATGTAATCACCTTATACCGCGTAAATAAAATGTTTAACACATTAGCTTCTATTGTAGTAACGCTCAATTCCTCTGTCTACACTGGATCCCACGAAACGCCATGAAATTCTTTATCGTTTACCGAACATCACGCTATAAACATCCCGGGTAACTATGTACCGTCATATCGTACATTTTCACGTAAAGGTATTTATTCCCTTCCACTTTCCGAGATTTCATTGAAAACGAAATATTAAAAATTCCTAAATGCTTGTTATTTTATTTGAGTATAATAAATGTACAAGAAGCGTCTTGAGTCTCTCGATTACAGTTTAAATTCATTTACTATTTTGCTCTTCTCCTTTATCTGCCAAGGCGTACTGTGTTTTATACAAATTAAAGATAAAATAAGTGATGTCTTGTTAATATGAATTCCATTGACCCCCTTTTTTTCTACAATTTACTTTTCTCTTATTCCCTTAATTCCATCCCTATTCGCAGCTTTTTATTCTGTTTAGAAATACTAGGAATAAAATTCATTACCATTATACATCCCATTTTTTTTTTTTATTAAAACTGATATATTTGATTAAGAATCGTCGAACAATGCACGATGCACTGCTCCTAAACTCGGCTGAACGTAACTTGAACTAACGCTTCTTCTGGATCTGCAAAGTATGTGGAAACAGAAATGCTTATACATAACCTGTACGTCATGACCGCGATACAACAATAATTATGACTAAATAGGTATAATTCTATGAATAGAATTATACCACTGTCGCAATAATTATATACTCACTCTGTAAGAGACCTGACGGCAGGTCCCGTTGGATTATTTTTTGGTCGTGGATTAACGAGAAGACATTTCATTGGATGCCCGTCTAACTGCCTGTTATGATAAGTTTCAACAGCTTTAGTAGCGTCCTTTAATGTTTTGTAAATGACTTCTGCAGTGCCTGGCCGTACTAATCTGGATACTAGTAACTCTCCTACGTCCTCGAATAATTCCTAAAGTATAAAAATATTAGTTTCCTCTTTTCCCTCAAGCTTAAGGGGGAATCCTATTTTTGGGGCTGAAAACGTAGCAAAATTTGGATTTTTTTTAGGGAACTATCGCTTCGATTCATCTGAAATTTGGACCATGTTTTTATGCATCTTTAAAGTTGCAGTTTTTTTTTTATTAATTTCTAATCTATATATATAAAAGAAGCCCTGACTGACTGACTCATCAACGCCTAGCTCAAACCGTTTAACCTAGAAACGTGAAATTTGGAAGATATGTTGCTTTCATGACGTTGGCATCCACTAAGGAAGGATTTTTGGAAATTCCGTCCCCAAGGAGGTGAAAAGGGGTAAAATGTATTTTCTCCGATTCCTTAACATCTCTTGGGCCCGATTAGATATCAACTTGATTCTTACTCACAAAGATTGCCCACACAAATGTCGAAAAACGAATTTCAGGATTTTGCCCTAACCAACCCCTAAGGGGGTGAAAAGGAGTGAAACGTGTTTTCACGGATTTCTGAAAATCTCTTAGGTCCGATTAGATATCACCTTGTTTCTTACTCACAAAGATTGCCCACACAAATGCCTAAAACTCAATTTCAAGATTTTGCCCTAATCCACCCTTTAGCGGGACGGTGAAAAGGGGTGAAATGTGTTTTCATGGAGTCCTTAATATCTCTTAGGCCCGAAGCGAAACGCGGGGTTATTTTGCTAGTATTAAATATAGGAGTTACGCATGATCCACCAACACGCCCAGCAAAATTCGTCGTCCGCTGGTATGCATGATATTTAAGTTCCAGCTAATCTGAAACAGAAAATTAAACGGGCGGTTTAGTTTATACATATGTAGCTTCAGTTTGGTGAACCAGAATAAAACAAAAAAATTTATTGAGAGTGGTGAGAAAATTTTTGCTTTGCAATTTTGCGATAATTTTCTTATGTAACAAAAGAAGTATATAACTTATCGGTGTACTGGTTCATCAAACTGAAGCTATATGTGTATAAAGTAAAACATCGTTTCATTTTCCTGTTTTATATTACCTAGAAGATAAATATCACGCACACCAGCGGACGACGAATTTTGCGTGGCGTGATGGTCGATCATGCAGAACTGCTATATTTATTACTGAAAATTAATATAAAAAAAAACTGCAACTTCTTCAAAGATGCATAGAAACATGGTCCAAATTTCAAATGAATCAAATCGCTAGTTTCTTCTAAAAAAAATCCCAACTTTTGCTATGCTTTTAGCCGAAAAATAGGATTCCCCATTAAGTCAATATTAATTTCATAATAACTTGCAAATTCTACCTTGATATCTTCCTGAGTAACATTTGCTTGTAAATTTGACACTACGATTCTATAACCAGTAGATTGTGATGACGAACTGAGACTCGTTTTGGGCCGAGATAAAACACCCATGGTCCGTGGCTTATTTGGGACCGAATCCAGTCTCGATTTCACACCCACATCTCTATGACTTCTTGAATCATAATACTTTGAATCTATTGGATCTTCTGCTAATATAGTCCTACCAGTAACATTACTATTCAATATTGTATATAAAAAAAAGTTTAGTATCATAGCGTACGTAAAACTGCATTGTTCTCTAATACATTAAATATTCTAATAGAAATGCGTACCGCGATTTTGTGCCGAAACTCCAATCTTCTTTATATGAAGGAGAGGGAGCTTTTGTCTAAAAATATTAAGCACAAATATGAATATTAATATTTAAAAAACGAGTACAATAAATTGAGGACCTTGCAGCAAGAGGGGTGCAGCTCCATTTTTTACAGTTTCTGATTTATGACATGTAATATACATAAATAAAATTCTACATCGTTTGGTGCACGTTTGGTGTAAATCCGATAACAAATGAGCGATTTATTGCAAACAAATAAAAATAGAAATATTAATATTAATTAATTTTTATTAATTTAAGTTTTTATTTCTCTTTTTGGCGAAAAATATTCTATAATAAAATATTAATATTTTTTAATAGTTTAATATTTAACCTAGTATTTTAATATTAATATTTTTAATATTAATATTTTTCGTCAAAAATAGAAATAAAAACTTATCAACTCAATAACTACTTATTATATGAAAATACATATTTTTCAATTAGTATTATCTTTTCAATGTTAAGTGAAAGCAATAATTTTATAAACAGTGTTTTCTAATTTACTCGAAGTTGGTAGAGATAGACCTGCACCGCTCTTGCTGCAAGGTCCTCAATTGTCCCCGAAAATACCTACCATTGAAGAGCGTGCGATAACTTTGTAGTCCCTGGCCCTTTCTCGCTCTCTCTCGATTTCAGGTTTACGAGAAGGTATAATTCTTGTTACATTACTGCTCGTTGGTTTCACCCATGTATATGGTGATGTAGGCTTAATACTGAACACAGGAGGTGGAGGGGGTGGTGTGGGAGCGTATTCATTACTCACAGTCCTTCTTAATGGCGCAGTTTCCATCATATAATCTAACATACACATATAAATGCATTAAATAGTTTTAAGGATTATAGATTATTTTATATTGTTGAGATAAGCCTTTTTATATACCATCATTGTAATCCATGTTCATGTCTCCCATATAATGAGGCTCCGCAAGCAGAGGCGGTCTATAACCCACCGCTCTTGTCGGTGGTGGCATATAATTGTTTGAAATGTTTGGCGCAATAGCATGCGGCATAATCGGAGATATTTTATTAGTCGATAAAGATAACCTTCCATTACGACCTGTCTTTCGAGAAATTCCAGTCAACTGCGGCTCTATTTTTTTCAACTGAGACGCACGAATCTTATCTAATTTCAATCTGGCGTCACTTTGCTTCGCAATTTCAGCAAGCTTGTCCCGTGCATCTGTAAGCTTCTCCCGATTCTTTTGTATGATCTTAAACCGTGCATCGGTAATAACTTGTGAACCACGTCCTCTTATCGAACCGTTAGCACGCGCGCCCTTGTTAATTCTCTTTCGAATACTATAAAAAGGATGATAAAATTTTCTAATTATATTTAATATATTTTTCAACCTTTCGTTTACGTAGTTTACGCTGACATTAAGATATTAATAATGGTGAGTACGAATAGATATAAATACACAAATATGAATTATGTTATAATTGTTTAATGTAAATGATACTTGGACGACGCGCTTTAAATTAAATTAAATAATTTTTAAACTTTTTAAAATGGGAATTATCATATAACAGTGCTCAAAAAATATCTGCAAGGAGAAAGTCAATTTTTTTAAATGGTCATGACATAGCTACATGCTTAAGTCAAAGCACCTAATTTGAAGAAAAAAAAATTATTTCGTTAATATTGATGTAGTGAATAGAAGTGCTTTATCGATGTAATAATGAAATAATCTAAAAATAATAAATGGCATTGAATACAAATCTTTTGAATATATTCGCAGGCGATACCAAGAAGTAAGTTTCTCCTCCAGTGAATCGGAGGCTTGGTTTTAAGGTTATAAGGAAATCGATAACACAATAGTTACGATAGAGTTAATTTTACTACTGATTTCATAAATTTGCCTCACCCGCCACCTTTGCTTCTCATCCCTGATGATTTTGATTTCTGAATTATGTCATCTAAACTTAGTCCTGCATCAGCCATACCGTAACAATCGAACTACTCGAAACAGACGCGAATCATAAAATCAAAATTACAACCCACTCTGTATCTAAAGGAAGACCCTCATGTAAAACTCGCTTTGCTACCAATATAATAGCTTGTGTACCTGCCTTATGGTATTGTATCCAGAAATTCGAAATGATGTAGATGCACATGTAAGCAATAATAATAATAATTTCGTAACGGCGGCATTCACAAGCGCTACTTATTCTTAAGATTATCATAAGCATGCGGCATCCTCTACTAAACCTAGTAGACTAATAGAGGATGTCGCATGCTTAAGACGATCTTAAGAATAAGCAACGATTGAGAATACCGCCTAAAGGTGCGATTTCATGCTGACGATCGACGCTCGTTTTGAGCGTCAAAACCAGTCACGTGATCGGTCCACGTGACTTTTAGCATCCAGCGGGAAACGCTCGTTCTCTCTGACTCGCTCGTTGGTTGGTTGAGCGTCGCTCACGTGATTGGTTTTGACGCTCAAAACGAGCGTCGACGCTGAAAGTCCCGTGGACCGATCACGTGACTGGTTTTGACGCTCAAAACGAGCGTCGACGCTGAAAGTCCCGTGGACCGATCACGTGACTGGTTTTGACGCTCAAAACGAGCGTCGACGCTGAAAGTCCCGTGGACCGATCACGTGACTGGTTTTGACGCTCAAAACGAGCGTCGAGCGTCAGCATGAAATCGCACCTTGAAATCCCACCCTAATGCGCACCGCATTTGGCGGCGACATATTCAAAAAAACGCCAGCGCGATTAACCTAAAATATGACAGTTTGCTACATTTTACGGAGACGTCAAACATGAATGGACTATCAGCGGTGCATGTTAAGAAATTAAGTAAATACGAACAATATAGCCCCATTAAATAAAATAAGGAATCGTAGAGAATGCATTGAATTTTTTCAGGCCATAATATCGAGGAGATTCGAACGAGGGCATTAGACAATATCATTTCAAAATATGATCTTGGATTCGGCTGCGATTGCGATGCCGTAAAGAAAGAATTAATAACGAAATTATTTAATTGGTTTTCCTTCGAAACCTTTTCACAAACGCAGAAAGTTTTAGATTTATTGCTTCGTATGTTAAAGGTATTTATCAATCATTCGAAATATAGTTTGAATTAGAATCTGTTTAACTAGGCAATTATATTTTTATTACCGATTTATCGTGATTCTTTTAATGTTTTACATTGTTGTATAAATTTGTTCTATGTTTTATAAGACCGGTGATAGAAGTTACTTAAATGCATTTGGTAAATTGAGATTTCAAAATGAACTTCATGAGTTAAGAAGGAAACTGGGATCAGAGTGGTATGACAAATTAAATGGAATCGAAGAAGTTGTTGTAAATGCCGACAATTTACCGACAACAGTTACAGATATCGTGAACACAAAGGTTTGTTGTATTCCTCTCAATAATTACTTACAATAATAATATTAATAATTTAGATATCTGCTCAAACTGCAATATTATGTCTGTCTACTTGAGATATTTCCATTATTGTTTAATATATTGAAAATGTTGTATGCAGAAGATATACGATATTAAGAGAAATGTAACATAGTAAGACTATTCTTTTGTGAGCAACGAGTGACTTCTTACTAGACATCGTCAAACTTGCCTCAGTTCTAACTATCGTATTAAAAAATAAAACTTTTAACATTCCATGTAAAAGCAAAGCAAAGTGATCTTACAATCTCCTTTAAGCCTTCGTACATGAGAAAACGGTGGCTCTATTTTAATAACTCCTTTGATACTGTGCATCTTCTGTATGTAATGCATAAACACGATACAATCCTACTAATATAATAAATGCGAAAGTGTGTTTGGATGTTTGTTACTCAATCACGTCGCAATTACGCAACGGATCTTTCTGAAATTTTGTATACACGTAGTCTAGGACCAGGAGGAACATATAGGATACTTTTTGCCCCGATTGTTTTTACCGATCTGGACCAAATTTTGCGTAATTACTCTTGAGAACCCTGTGGAAAGTTTAGGCTACCATGAAATCTGGGAATCCCACCCCTTCCCTCTTATTTCACCCCCTTGACACTCCGCGACAATCAAAGTTTTACTCGGGCAATGCCGGGTACTTTATGCTGGTAACAGATATATTTCAGGCGGGCAGAGTTGTTACTCCATCTAATTGGAAGCGTTCTTCCCTTCGTGTTTTAGAATCCGAGCACTCTAAGAACGGGGCTTGTCGATTACAATGGACATAGGACAGGAATAAAAGATCGCGATTGCAATGGAATTACAACACATAGAATAGAGGATCACGATCTGTCAAATACTGCGCTTACCTTCCCTTCCGCTTTGGATAGGTAAAGAAATATTTTAAATATAGCTGCTACTGCATAACATAGTATTTATATATACATCGTTTTATTGTTCCCCTCGGGGCTACAATTCCATTACAATTTCACCATTTTGCATTAGAATTCTTACGCCTACAATTCCCTTAATCTACGCCTCTTAACTCTACTTAACTCTAGCACTTATTTCCTACCCATGCTTGCTCACGCACACACACACACACACACCTTCTCACACCTTATCTCATTTCACATCCATTCCCATTCTCTTTCACCCTTCTCTCCTTTCTTCCAGTCTCCACATCCATTCGTCTCCCTCCCCCGCGTCTCCTAACATCTCTCCCAACATCTCCTGCCACCCTTCTTCCCACACATGCTCCCATGTCTCTTCTCCCCATCTACGTACCCTGTATGCGGTCCTGATAGAGAGTGCATGAGACTAAACAGTCCTGGCGACGGACGATGGCTGGCGACTGCTTTGGGTCTTCCAACTATCAAGTGTCAAGTGATTGATTGTTTAGAGTGAGATAAAGAATATGGGTATGGCAAGCGGCCTGACGCCCTATTGCCAAAGAATAGGGACTCTGTTCCTGGAGGATCTGGCCACGGAGTGGGGAAGGCTGTGCCTTCTGGTATGCAAACTATGATAGACCGCTCAGTCCTTACCTCAGAATTGTCCTGGAGCAAGCTTCGTTACCGTCTTCCAAAATCGTTTCTAACACGCTCATCTCATTACCCAATCTAAACCTCGCCACCCTTTTCCCACCTACTTTCCCCCCGTCCCTTCTTCAGGTACCCTGGCACCGCTACTCTCTTTACCACCCCATACTTTTTGTCATATTTCGACTCCCTTATCCTTTTCCACTTTTCCTCCTCCTGCATTCTTCTTTCCCTACCCACCAATTCCTCTTCCCTCAACTCCCTCTTCCTCTCATGCATAACATAGTAATGAAATTATTAAATCCTATAAGTAAATAGAAGCTTGTAGCCCCCTGTTTAAAATATGCTTTACAGTACAGTACCGTTCGACTTGACATTGGAATGTGGAGACGGAACGCCAATATCGAAAACTACCGAAGGTGGTATTAAGTGGCTGGTGATGCCGTGGCAGCCACTGGTAACTTCCGACAGAGGTGTCTTAGCAGCAGTCGAGGAAGCTGTGAACAATAGCTTGGACACAAATCTCATATTACAAACTTGTCAGTTCATAACGAATGTAATGATGCAAGATTTTCCAGCGGAAGTATTTCTTCAAAGGCCAGCGATAATCTCGGTATTTAAGCTTGTACACCTTTCACATGTTTAAATTGAGTATGTACTAGTACCTGCTAATGGGAAATCAAATTTTAGATATTGCACAATATTTTGGAATCCAGTGCAAATAACTCGAACATTAATCTTCGGGGCGTTGTACCGATGGTATTGAAAACCCTTCACAAACTGACGCGATCGCTAAGATTGAGGATTTACTATTACTGTGAACCGTGTATTGCGAATAAAAAACAAAAAGTAAGTACATATATCTTAAAATACACTGCTGGACAAAATTAAAGGATCGCTATAATTTTTCGAAGATTTTGGTAATTTTCAAATGTTTGGATCTCCGCAAAAAATAGCCGGAAAAATATTTAAAAAAAAAAATATTTTTACGCTTGAAGTTTCTAGTTTTTGAATCAAGGACTCAACATTTTTTCTCTTGAAAATCTTTACTCGGAAAAAACGTGGACACTTGAATGGTAAATATGCAGTTTTTGGGGTCATTTTAAATTGGATTTTATACGATGAAAAAATGTTCATTAAATTGGCAACTAATGGCTCTGAAAGGAAAATTTCTTAGCTTTCCAAAACACTCGTGAAAACTTTCCTACGATCATGAATTCGCAAGTTCTAGGCGTCCAAAGTGTAAAGTACCTTTTTTGCTTTGATTGCGGATAACGCGGTCAATAAAAATCATACAACAAAACAAAAAAAAAACGCAATTAAAGAGAAATGTTTGCTCTAACAAGAGCCCTGCATTGTATTTATCTGAAAAAAATTTCTCCCGTACATACGTTCAAAGATAAAATTTTTTGAAACATCGTTATCTGCGTTTCATCTCGATGAAACAGTATCATAATGGAAGAAAAAAAATCGAGTTCTTGATTCAAAAACTAGAAACTTCAAGCGTTAAAATGCTTCTTTTAAATATTTTCTGCGACCATTTTTCGCGGAGATACAGACATTTGAAAATGACTCAAAATTATTAGAAACTTGTAGTGATTCTTTAATTTTATCCAGCAGTGTAAATATACGCATTTTCACAGTATAATTTGGTCTATTAACAAAGATTAAACTTCTCAGCTGTTAGCAGGGAAATTAAGCAGCAATGTGTATTCTTCCTCCGAAACCAGGGATAGCCCTGACGGTGGGTTCCCCGAGGCTAATTACCAACCATACCGATCTACAGTAAGTATTTATAAAACAATTAAAATTAATCGCAGTTCTACAGCTTACATCTTTTTATGCAGGGTTCAAGCGAAAGGAGTCAAAGTGTGACAGACAACGTTGATGACTCTATTTTACAACTACAACAGATGCTTATACCGACCTTTTGCATCGAGTCTTTGAAGCATGTTATATCTCAGCTGAGTATTCCTATTAACTCGACGTTCCCATTAAGGAACGTTAAATATGTAACGGATTTGGCATACGAACTAGTGCAATTACTTATTACTAGCATCATGCCAAATATTTGGCTTTGTAACGACGACATGGCTTTAAAAGTTACTGAAGACATGAAAGCATTATTCAGCGTCTTCGGAGATGTTTTAGAATATTTCGGAAACTACAGCGTAACAGATCATTTCAGGATAACGTTTCTACACCTTGTAACTATCACGATGAAACTTTTGAGTAATATTGTTCCTTTGGAAATAGCAGACGTCGTTCTTCCAAAATCACTTAAAACGTCGATATGTGTAGCCATAATGGATGCTCCTATTTATCTCTTGTATCCGAGATTACATTCCGTGTTGCAAGAATATGGCCGTGTAAGCGATTTCTAATTCACGTAATTAAGGGGCGAGCCTCGTGTGGCAGGTCGAAAAAATCGATTTTTTTTGCATAAATCAATAGTTAAGTCGCAGAACGAAATTTGAAAAATTAAAGCGGCTATAGCCGGTTTTGCTACGGGGCAGCAGGTGACGTAGGTTTAACAGAAAACTGTAAATGCGTTTTTCTCAAAACGACAGTTTTACAATTGGCGGACAATGTAACTAAAAAAATATTCAACCGATCGACTTGGCCTTCTGCAAAGATATATGTGAACATATTCTTCATAGAAATTGGTATAATGATATTGTTTAAATAAATAGTTTTTTTGCACATTTAAGGTAAAACTTCGTTCGTAAAATTGAACTTTTTTTTCAAGAGGCCACCATTTGTTCAATTTTGCATCTTTTAAGGTACAAATAGCTTGGTTTTGTGTGTACACTCATAAATTAAATAAAATTTGTTGGCTTTTTGGTTTCTAATGAATACAGCTGACACTATTTCAGTTGTCCGCCGCGGGATAATTGCGTCGGCATAAGCCCTTATAACTCAGTTGTTTGCCGTTCTTTTTCAATAAAAAAAAATTTTATTTACCTTAATCTGACAATACAATATCCTGAAAGTTTCAGAAAAATAGTTACGCGAGGCTCCCCCTTAATAAGATCTTACATTTGCAGCTGGAGATCCAAATTTGTTGTCATTATCTGCTTCTTTTTCTACAGCAATTTCAAGGTAGTGACGAAACTGCGTATATCAAAATGTTCGACGAAACGAGGACAATAGCGAAATCGATGCAAGCAGCCATATTCTTATTAAAGAATTCATCCGATCTATCTCATTTAGAAGTGTTGAAGACGTTATACGCTTCAAAATTAAGTTTGTCGTATCACAAAAATTTCTGCATTATCAAGAAGATTGTCAGGTTTCTGCAAAACATAAATAGGTGCGTACTTTAATAAGCAACCATCAAAACACTAATCATTTTGAACGATCTAAATGATAATATCACTTTTTCTTTAACAAATAAGGTATTCCCTAAATAACGAAGATCACACGTTAGCCACAAAATTGATATTGAGTTTGCTGGCAAATGGTGATGCTGACATACAGTACGCAACGTATCAAGAATGCCATACTTTAGTTAAAAACATTCTAGGTGTAGACTACAACAGCGAGAAGCTGTCTTGGGAGAATTTAATATTCATGTTCGAATCATCTGTTTTAACTGAAATAATTTCCCACGGTGTAACGCATGACGGCAAAAGGGTGAGATAGATTTTAATTGCAAGTAAAGAACTGTAATTTACAAAGAGTTATTTATTCGCTCCGTAGATAAAATATATGTCGGAAGAAATGTTGGTTTACATACTAAAGGGAAGAGTACAAATGGGAGAAAGTGGATGGTTGAGATCATTAGAAGCCATTGTTCCAGTCCTGCCTCTGTTGCAGTGCCATGCTCACCCCTCTACAGCTTTAGGTCAATGTGTGACGAAAATTTTCGATCCTGACGTTTCTTCTAATATACAGTTACCATACATCGAGGTAACATAAGCCTTATTACTAAAAACGATTGTATTTCCTGTAAAATGTCTGGAACAGTCTAATTAAATACATGGTTTCGTTTGAAAGGTCCTAAAAGGTAATTTAAGGTATCTATTTTCGCCGGATGGTGATATCAGAGAAGAGGCTGTTTGTCGATTGATTTGGCTGCTTGGGAAAGAAAAGGATTCGGTTCAAAAGTTGCCACGATTATCGTCGTTACACGGTTTACCTCTTGGCTCACTTTGTATATTTGAGCAGCAGACATTTGTTAAAAAATCCAGAGGCAATTATCAGGTTACATATTTGTTACATAAGCGCGTATATAAATTCACAAATATTTTTCTAGGAAACTTTCTTAAGAATTTTACGTTCACAACTCGTATCTTTTTTTTTTACAGAGAAGCAATTTACTATCCGTTCTTGAGATGTTGCACGAACCGAATATTGACCCGAAGATTCGGAAATCTGCGTTAGTCCAAATTAGCGTCATGCTTTCGGACAGTTCTCTACATAAACTATTCATTACTGAAAATGGATTACCTCTAATTTTAAAAATATTCGACAGTGCTTTGGTAAATTTCGTTGTATTGAAAAAGCATAGTACAATTTATTAAACAATATTTTCCATGAACTTACATTCAGAATGTACGAATTTTTAGGTGGAGAAAGATTACGTTAATTATCCAGATTCTGTCATTTCAATACTCGCTATACTAAAGCTGCTGGCATCCACTGAGTCTTCCATACGCCACGATCTATCCATTCGGATAAATGTTCTTTCAAACGTAATACGAAGTATGTATAACAAAGGCATAGAAATGATTTAATTACGCGCTCATGCTGACAGAAAGCATACATTTTAGGTCTCTTTTTATTTCCGAACAATGAATCCGTTAGAACCGATGGCTCGCAGCTTTTATGCTTGCTGCTTTATAACGAATACATTATGAGACTGAGTGAAAAGTATACGGAGAGTTATAATCAATTAAATATTTCATTACCTTATATCATCGTATCCAAAATGAGATTACCGTTTCATTGTAAGTCTCATTGGAAAGTGAGCATGCACAGGCGGTCAAATATATCTGGTAAATATTTTAAATTCAATTATTACACGCGTATAAAAGATAATACAAGTATATTTCTTCGCGTGTTTCTAGTTCTTCACAACACTAATCCATTAGCATCGACGTTTATCAAACAGTATTGGACATGGGAATGGAACGATGGTTTAAACGTACTTTGGAAGAATTGGAATGATCTGAATGATCCCGATATATCAGAGAAACTGAGAATTCAAGAAAACGAATTTCTGTGTCTACATTTCAGCTTTCCTCACTATTATTGTCAACAACAATTATACAACATACAAAATTCAACAACACACGACGCAGTTTCGTGCGCACTTGATTACCTTACGATGTAACTATCGTTTCCAATTGTTTCCATAAATATTATCGTATTATTTCCTATTTATTGGCGATCGTGCCATTTTTTCAGGTACATCAAATTTTACAAAATGCAACAATACGAAGAAATAAAGGACATAAGCTTACTACCTTGGGAGCGAACGTTTGAACGATTTTTACTCTCGCATCCTGCGAGTAAAGAGGACTGCGATTTGTTTGTCGAAGTTTTAAACTTTTTACAGCTCTATGTGAATATTACAAAAAACGGTAGATTTTAATATTACAAATGAAATTAACGTATTCTTTTTAATAATAAATGAAGTGATCCTTTATAATCAATTAGGAAAGAATAGATGGACCAGCAAAATAGTGAAGAATATAACACGGTCGTTATCAGAGCTATTCAAGAATTCGGAACTAGATAATCAAGATGTACATCAATCTATACTGAAGCTGGCTCGTACATGCTCGGCGGTAGAAAAATCTGAAAAGTCCGACGATGAAGACGAAGATATTTGGCTGCACATTATCGAACTTATTGTTTCTACTTTGTGCTTCGGGGATCAACAGCATTTTTACAATCTGGGTGAGTTGTGTTTTCCCTCGATACGTTACATAAATTCTTTAAAGTTAAACCGGATTACGATTTTTATTTGTTACAGCGTATCTTGATTGGCTACTAACATGCTTAACGTATTTAATTGGGAAGTGCCAGTGGGCAAATTATAAAAGTTTATTGCTGTCATTGGGGAATACATTAATTGAATTGATTATATCTTTTCATGGGGCTGGAACTGTTAGCTTTATGGGTCTGTCCATAACTAGAAACTCTATAATATGCCTGAATCACTTGTTGTATCAGATGCAAATAAATTTTAATAAAAACGTAAGTACATATAATCAGATATTTCCATCTACGGCTGCATAGTTTATTTGTATTATACAGTCCAGTGAAATTAGGATATATTCGCGGAAAAATTCCCAGCAAAGGAGGTGAAATTGACCCCCCGAAAATTTCGGCTATTTTCCGATTTTGTGTTATAATTCGCGAACTGGAGGAACTATAAGAACTGTAACTTACTAGATGATAGTTCTAATTAAAAGAAGTTACTTTTTCATGAAAACTTTTTTTCACCCTCTTAAGGTAGGCTCTCACTACACCTCGCCTCGGCGCAACTCCGAGTCGCGGATTCTTCCTCGAGAATATTTTGAAGAAGTGAGGCGAGGCGAGCCGAGGCGAGGTATAGTGTGAGTGGATGCAATGCCACCGCTTTCGGTGACCGTTCAAAGAAGAAGGAAGAGGTTCTCTGAGTAACTGACCAAACACACGAATCGAGGCAAGCTCAGATAACTTCAAGTACGGAAAAACCAAGAAGAAAAGAAGTTGCGCCGCGGCAAGGCGTAGTGAGAGCCTGCCTTTAGAGTGAATTTGGGCAGCAAAGAAAATTGCGTTGAACTCAGGAAGACATCCCCTACAACTACGTATTCACAAAGTTTCATAATTTTTTGAATTTCCGGGTTCGGGATCTTCCCTTGATATGAGAGTTGAAACTCTGTAAGCCATCATACATAAAAATGGTTACTCCTACGAAAAAACTCATAGAATCTCTTTTGTAGAGAATTTGCTAAGCTACAAATTTCGTAATAACTATTTTTGTCGTAAAACTGATAGATAACGAGATATTCGTGAAATATGTTTATTTTTTATCTTTAACTTGATGGGGACTTTTGACATATTTTAAAACAACGAAATAAAGGCCCATACGAAAATGTAGCTTGCTGGGAATTATTCCACAGATTGGCCATATCTCCGTCTAATTTACTGGACTATATATTCTTTTCGTAAATTTCCCACCAGGCTTTTACAGTATTTTGGTACGAAGAAGGTCGCACATTAAATTGGCTACCTATGCTGTGGCAGAATCGAGACCCTTTAGTTCGAGCATCAGCCTTACAGTTATTAGCCGGCTTAATGAATAATTTGCACACAGCTTCGCAGCTTCTAAACACCGTGGCACTAGCTCCGAACGAATTGTGCCAAACACTGCTCCAGTGCATTGCCAGCAGGGAAGAGTCGTGCATAGTCAGAGAACAGGCATGCATCGCATTCAGTAATTTAGTGAAGAATTGCAATTCTGTGACTTTTCAATATGTGAGTAGATGCTGAATTGTAGATTAGGCGCAAAATATAAACGTAATCATTAAATTTGATTTAGGTGGATTCTTTGAAAGCAAATGCTATTTTAATATACATAGAACAAAATAACACTTACTACGAAATCAGTATTCTGTGCTCCAATATTTTTATGTACACAACTCTGGATTGTGACCAAATTGATAATCGAGAACAAGAGAGTGGAAAAGCACCATCTATTCACAGCATGCAATCGAGTTGTACTTCTCTAGTACCGCGTACAATTTCGTATCTGTATAATTGCCGCGACGAGTTGCAACCTTGTACGTATTGTCTTCATTTTATCATGTCATTAAAATTATTTTCCTTGCGAACTTTTACCGAAATGTTTCTGAGATATATTGATATTCAGTTTCAGTAAGAGACTCGGGCACCACAGACACGAATACTCCTTTGCAGTTGGTAGCAACGCCCTCGCTAATAACAGCTGTTTGTAGATTGCTAAATAATTTAATATTCATAGGAAAGCAGGAAGTGGTCCATCAAATTTATGAACATTCTATAGACAAATATTTATTTGGGTAAGTGGAAAGAGAGCGACAAGTACATACTTTATGTACATCTGGTATACTTATTATTTTTCAGATGTATCAACGAAGTTCCCAAAGACGTTGGAACTAAGAAAAGTTTAACGCATTATTGCGACATTTTGGAAATGTACATTAATATTTGCACAGTTCTGATAAACTGTGTGACGCACAGTAACGGACATATCTCCCTCATTAATTTCTCGCCAGATTCTCTTTATACTCTGCTCTGCTTTTTAAATGCCGATTTATACTGTAAGTTAAAAATCACAAGGATATTCGTAGAGATATTGTTCGACATGACATTGCAACAATTCGATTTATGTAGGCACTGACACATCACACTTGGTGTACTTGCGAAATAGACTGTGGACAGAGATTTTCAACTTGATAGCTATACTCTCGCTAACTGACAATCAACACTTCGAGCCGATACAGACGGCCTTAGAATTATGTGGTCCTGAAGCAGTACTTTCATCTATTTGTGTCGCAATAAAAGATTGCAATGCGGAACTTCGGATGGGCGCTATAGGCTGCCTGGCGTTTCTGCTTTCGCAAGAAATTCAGAAAGATTCTTTAGGGAGAAGTAATGTCTCGTTGCAAACAGTAATAGACACTACGTTAACACAGACATCGAGGGGCAATAAACACAACTTAAGGGATGTTATATCAGACATTAATAAACTGTCTTTACGAAGTGCGAACGTGCACTCAAAGAAACCAACTGAAAACGACGACGTTCTTATAATTTACGATAAAAAAGCGTACCGTGGCTTTGAGAAGGAAGAGATTGCAATCGGCGAAGAGCTCTGCAGTGTTTTGTTACATTTATTTATCGCTTATAGCTACAACAGGTCGAAAAAGAATCGCAAACTGGCCGAGGACAAAGACTTGATCACAAGCGCGCTTACTAATTTGCTGTGCGTGTCTAATACAGCTAAGAAGATCGCGCTGGAGGAGAATTTTCTCGAGACAACCTTGATGGTATTGAAGGAATTATACGTTAGATTAAATCTGCAACCTTTCGAACTTTTCAAGAATCAAATAGACCGGGAAAGAAAGGTGTGTAATAAGATGTTAAAACATGCACTTACATAATTCATTCTTCAGTGTCTAGCTATGGTTGCACTATGCTAAATTGTTGGGGTTTCCAATATTGTACTGCAAATATTATACACGCTCGTCACACGGGATTTCCGATCGCATCTTGGTAGATTATGGTAAACAGTTCTCCTCACTTTTTCTTCAGGTTCCTCCGCTCCTACACGACGTGAATAGCATCTTCATATTATTAATGAACTTCATGTACGGTAGCGTGCAGGTCAAAGAAATCCTAACAAAGTGTGGATTAGCAGATGTGTTGCATAAATTGTGGGCTTGGATAGCGTTAAATAAGAATGTTTCTACCACGGCTTTGAAATTGCTGGCAACCTATACTACGAAATGTCCTGCAGGTATTTTATTATTGACAGTCGCACTAATGAACGAATGGTTAAATTAATTGTACGAACTCTTTGTAGCGGCACAATCGTTAACGTTAACGACTATCCTACCAGGAACAGGACTTAGAAGGACCCCTAATACACTTGCGTTGATACATGTTATTATACAATTAGTTTGCAAAGAGATCGACAAGGCTGGACAACTGTTTGACAATCACAAGCTACATTTTGCGTTTCATATTCTGCGGAATGCTGTACATGTTCATGAATGTAGAGTGTCGATTTCAAAGGTAAGTCGATTCCCTCCTGATATAAATTACAGTATAGATAATACGTAATACTGTTTACTCGGGTACCCGGGACCCGAAAACTTTTAAGTTGTGATTTTACAGTGTGATTGGATGTAAGAATTTTTAAGCAAGAAAATCGGCTCCCGATTCGCCAATTGGGTCCCGTAAATTCGGGTACCCGCACACCCCTACTGTTTACTAATTAAATTAAACTTTATAGAGTAATCTCCTACAGTTCTTTACGAAAATACACCCAATTACCACGAAAAGAGTGAAACCTTGGCCACTTGTAGAGTTGTATTGCTTGGAATTTTTAATTGACTTTACTTATTACGAAGAAGGTCAATTATGTGTATCGAAGGTAACAGAGTATAAATTGCAGTTTATAAACATTTTAATAGCTTTTACAGTGGCGAACACAAAAGGGGGGCTAAGGAGCACCTCCCAAAGAAGAGATTTCGTAAAATGAAAAGACAAATTTTTATAATCACCTAATGAATTTTATTGAATTTGCATTAAATCAATTTTTTAACTCGGCTCCCTTCAAGATTAAATCATGAGTGCGCCACTGAGCTTTTAGATATTAATATTAGAAAAATCATTCGAATTTTCGTAACATTACGGAATTAGAAATGAACGATTCTTTAGTATGTTAATCTGTAATAAATTTTTCAGGCTATCGACGGTTTGGACGTTTTATTGCAATTGTCGAAATGTTCTTCGTCGTCTAGCAAAATTCTTGCGATTTCCATATTGCGCAATCTGGCGTTTAATCTAACGAACAGGCCACGATTACTTAGTTCAGGTATGAAGTCTGTTAGCACTTCAGTATCATTAAGCACTTTATGACTTGATCATCTCATACGTTTCAGTGGATTTCATCAACGTCCTGCACGATATATTTAAAAATGGCTCTCTGTGCGAAATTAAAATAGCGGGTTCCATGCTGTGGTCGCTGATAGCTAATAATCAGAAGGGGAAGCTGATAGCACGGAGCGCTGGCTTTTCTCAAAGCATCCAAGAAGCTTTAGGTAGAATTACGCTATTAACTATACATGACAGGAAACAAGAACAGGAGTTAGTTAAAATGTTACAATACGTCTTAAGAATCCTCAGTCCAGTGGATGCTAAAAACGATTGAATAAGGTAACAATTAAGGTAACGACTGATAGGTATAATTGTACATACAAACAGATTTTATTTTTTTAATATCATGTCTATGATATCAATATAGAATTTGTAATATTTTTCTCACTAAAGTTGCCGATACTGTCCAACATCAATTTATTGTAATAGCTCCTAATTTTTTTTACGATTTAATGAAATGTCTTTTCGGAAATCATATATATTTTTATAAATCTCAGATACAGTATTTTATAAAGTACTTGACAATAAAGATAATATAATATATTTTTCGAGATAAAGCATCTTTACAGTCGGGCGCTTCTGTTAGCAGAAATTTAATTTTACACTTGGAACTTTTAGTAGCATACGTAGATGCATATATGAAAGTATATGCCAAGGTTAAAAATTCAGATGAGGATTTAGGCTTGTAACGACTTTATTTCGCTGTTCTTCAAGTTTCATTTGTCCGTATTCAGAGATTAATGCCAGCGCAGCTTAATTTCTCTGATAACAGAATTCTCCGTTATGCATTAATCGACGTAACTTGATGTTCAAGAGTATGCGAATGAAGATCGAATTTCACTAACACAGGATCGCAAAATATAATGATTTCTACAGTAACGAAAATATTCAGACACTTTCTAAAATCGCATAACTATTTTAAAATTAGTCCAAACGACTTGCGTTTTTTTTTTTTAGAGGCCAGAAGGATTAGTTTGCTAAGTGACGTGTTTCGTCATTTTGAAAAAAAATGCACTTGGTCGGAATAGCAAAAAAAAATAGTAAAGGTCGTTTTTCAAACTTTTTTGTGAGCTTGTAATGAAAATTCAAAAAACCCGTTTGTAGATTGAAGTAAGTTGCCTAAAATTTCATCAAAATCGGTCGACGTTGCTCTGAGCTATAAACGCTTAAAGATCGAAGAATAAGATCGAAAATCGCTGATTTCGGGAATTTCGCGATTTTACAAACGGGTTTTTTGAATTTTCATTACAGGCTCACAAAAGACAAGTTTAAAATATGACATTTAGGTACTATTTTTTTTGCTATTCCGAACAATTGCATTTTTTTTTTCAAAACGACGAGTCGCGCCACTTAACAAACTAATCCTTCTAGCTTCTAAAAAAAGCTCAAGTCGTTTGGATTAATTTGAAAAAAGTTATGCGATTTTAAAAAATGTACGAATATTTTCGTTACTCACTGTATGTAAAAAGGTGAAACCACACCGTACGAACTGAATTAACAAACCGCGAATCGTCATAAACTTATGATAGACAGCGTGGTAGAAGAAGAATCTGATAGAATTCGCAAAACGAATCAATATTGTTAGCGACTAAACATTACCAGTGATTTATGCAGCAGTTTATGAGATACAAATCTAAGTTACAGTAATTAGTAAAGTCTAATTGCATCGATCAGTTAGAAGTACTAATTGATAAAGGAAAACTGGGTATCAAATGTTTTCAACTGACATACGCATTAATTATTAATCGATGCCTCGTGACGTTAAAGTACTGTTTGAATTTCTGTATAGATAGTAACAGTGCACGGTTTTGCCAGAGAGGCAGAAAATGCGCGAGATAAGCCGACGTATAAATTAACGTGCAAAAATATCAAACCCGTTCGGCAGCTCGAAACGCTGGTATTCTGTTGCCGAGCTATCGCGAGTGAAACAATCTTTTTGACGAGCCTCGCAGCAGACATTGACTCTGACGAAGAAGCAGTTCCCTGTGAAACGGAATAAACTTAATGGGACAAAATACTGGGGGGCGTTTCACTCGAATATTATCGAATAATCGAGTGATTTCTTTTAATGTTCAAAGCAAATAATTGGAACACAAGCTTTCTTTGACGATAGTGTCTTAACTCTTTAGTGGCATTACGCGTTTTAACGCCAAGACGATCCTTATCAATTGCTCGGAGTTGGCGTGATCTCACGACGAGACAATGCCTCTGAATGTAATAGAAAGCTGAATGTTTGCTCTGAGGCATTAATACATCTTTTTCATGAAGCTGAGTGGCTTACGGGGCAATGTAAAAAGGCTAATATTAGTTAAGAACATTATGTTCTTCCTATTTACAAATTTATATGCCAAATATTAATATTATTTTTTAAGGAAAATCGAGGATCAGCTTCAAATCTTTTTATTATTATTTAGCTAGGACAGCTTAAGAAGATCAAAACACAATTATATCCTTCTTTCCATAAGACAATTAACGTTTCTGATCTTATGAAGAAGTTACTGATTCATGAAGTACACCATCATGTGAAACTCGTCCAAAGTACAGTGCCATTTCTCAATAGAAAGTATTGTCATCTTAAAAGTTCTTGCTTCAACTTTCATATGCCAGTATATTATTCTGGAATAAGTAAAATACTTATGTGTACGGTGTTTATCAAGTGAATCAGAATACACTTTATCATCTAAAGCAAATGAGAAGATACTATTTTCCAGATCTAAAAAGTGGAACCCTGGCGACGGATTAAGTGTCTCTCTATTCTGTATCTTCCTAGATTTCGAGCACTTGCCTGCCCTTTGTAGAACGCTAAATCCTCACGTTCAGGGCATTATCGTGGATGGCAAAAACCGGATCCTCCATGCTTCCGTAAAAGGAAGGCGCGTGTAACGTCGCATGGCAATATTTCCTCTGACATCACAGTCATGTCCTGTGACACCTTACCTGCTGTCATGAAAGAAGCCAAAGAACCGTTTGTACAGCGCACTAAATCATCGTCTGTACTTGTGCTAACAATACCGGTGCACCGAGAAATTCCTGCGATATTTCTTGACAAACAGGACAGGTGTACATAGCTCGATAATTTTTCGCGCGATGACCCCTCGGTTTTGCAACGAACTAGTGATTCTACTTTTATTAAGAAAGTGCATCGATTTTCCGTTCGCTGGACGAAGTCATTTAATCAGCAATATTGTTGTATTTTAAATTGCACGAGTTGAAATGAATTGCGCTCTGAAATAATTATTTCTCAAATGATATTTTCATAAAATTACATAAGTGAGGAGGGAATCTAGTATTTACCTTTTTCTTCTTTTTAACTTACTTGAAGATCCACTTCAATCTACCTCCGCATCCAAAGTCGAATTCTCGTTTCTTTAAATGTTACATCAAACATGATGACTCTGAGGTTTTTTAATATCCTTAAAAGAGGAATGTACCTATTTCATAGTCTGTTGCCATTACACCCAGTGGATACAATATGGGCATATTAGCAGGATCCTATTGTGAAATTTGAACGCGTACCCCTTAGATTACACTTCTGCCTTTATAATTCTTATTGCAGGCAAAATAGTAAACAATGATAATGCTAGTTTATTATTACCTATGAAACTACGCAGTTCAAAATTTTTGACGCAACTAAAACCGTGATACAATAATGGTCCTCCATTGAATCAATTTATTACGAGTGGTTTGCAAATCAGCGAATATAACATTGCTTTGGAGAAATATCACAAACGAACCACGCCGACCACTTTTGTTAAAATTCGTACCGACGGAATCTCAATTTCATGCATTTCAACAATTACAAAACTTCAACTCTTGAGTAACACCCTGGGTAAATGGATGTAACGATTCGATATCCACGCATAAATTTTCAGTTTTTTTGCGCGTATGTGCGTCACTCGTCCCGAGAAACGAAAGAAGAAGCACGGAGCAGATGTTTCGGAGCGTGAGGCTGCGGTTAAGGCTATCCCGATTTTTTACTCTTTGTTCAACGCCAAACGAGATTGTGCCACTATTTAACGAAGACCATTTATGTAGTCCGGTTTAAATGTGGACACGTTTTAAATTGTGTCTTGAACTATTCACGAAAATTATTTGTACGAAAGTTCAGTGGTGGGTTTAAGGAAAAAGGTGGCAAACGTTCTGAGGGGGCCATTTTTCGAGAAAATGAAGGGGTAGTTTATTAAAAACGGGATAAGGGTAGTGGTATAGAAAAGGAATATAGTGTTTCGATAAAATCGTATTTTTTTTTTTTTTTTTTGAAGATGGGACCCTGGGGGCATTCTGAGCAGGGGGCCCAAACGGCAACTGGTTAATTGGGACTGGGATCGATTTTTTTTCAACTAGTGGAGTTGTATACTTATTTGTATCAGGTCAATACCAACGCACACTTTTTGTGACGGAAAGGAAAATTCCAAATTACCCTTTTGGAGTAAGCCATTAACCCTTCGTTGACACACCTCTTTTCTTCAATCAACTTTGACATGCTGGGTGGTTCACATCCACAGCAATTTTTGAACGACTGTCATTCTCTCCTGAAGAATCCAATCGTTACGGAAAAAAAATATGAGTCAATTTCTAGGTCTCTAGAATGTATTCCAATAGCTTTTTAATTGAAATTTTATCACGGTTTTGTAGAAAAAATTTAAATCGCCCTATGTCGAGAGAAAACGAAGAAAATCTTCAAAAAATTGTAACTTTTACGAATTGCAATGTTAGAAGCTAAAAATCTGCAGAGTTGTTGTTCAGATATAATATTTTGAGAAAAAAAAATAGTTTGTAAGTCGGCTATGGAAAAAGGGTATTTATTTTGCTTGATTTCATTTTTAATATTCAAGGATTTTTAGCGTACAGCCATTAAGTAGATATAATAAAATCATTTTATTCTTGAACAATCGTCAGGTTTGTATATACCAAGAGATAAAAGGATCGATACCTTAACAAAAAGTTTTCAGTTTTCATCTAAATATATTAATGACGGTTTTGCTTAAGTGTTCTTCGAATAAACTCCAAAATAACTGGAATGTTGAATGGAATGCATTTATTTTTCGATATCGAAGGCTACTTTTTCAACAGACAGACGATGAAGAATTGTGGCACAAGGGAATATACAGCAATCTGTTGACTAAAAATAAACTTGTTCACACTAACATACATTATTGTAAGAGGATCGCAAATCTATTACCAATTTTAATGTTGGTATTTAAATTTAAATGAATCTCGCGAAGGGTTGGTTCAGCTGTCTGAATAGTTCAACTTATTTTGAAGTAGTATTGCAAAATTTGAAAATGATTTTAAAACCTTCTCAAAAATTAAGCAAATCACTTTCATATATCCTGTTTCAGCCATTTCCACTGTGCCCAGTTAATTCTATCCGTTCGTAAAAAGCGACAAAAAATTAAATTCAATTAAATTGAAAAGTGATAATTATATCATTTAGTTTCGATTTTAAAAAAATCTCAATTTTATTATTTTATTACCCCAGTGCATAGCCAATGTTGAGTTAAGCCATTACCCCTACTTTTTACTTCACAAAGTTGATCAGTTCTGCTTTATAGTGGCCTGATTATCCAAAGGAGACAATTCTTGCCCGAAGATTGCCAAAGAAACCATCGCTCGCGCACATTAATGCCAGCCACTCCGAGCTCATAAGGGATTCTAAGAAGCACGTGTCCGCGCACGCGGCGCGAAAGAGACACAACGTCCGCCGAGCGAGGTATTCCAAAGCCAAGAGCAGTCTAATAAAAGCGACAATCGCCGAACAAGCGATCCCAGAAGCAGAAATCCCGTGCCACAAATATACCAATGACCACAGCTCGGATTAGCTTAAAGTCATCTCATAAAATCGCTCATCGAATGCGCCCAAGGCCCGGAGCACCGGGACGCTGGAGGTCGGAGCAAGGGACCATGCCATTGGTGACTTCTGTGCCCAGCGAGCCTCTGCCCAGCCCGACGGAGCGTGAAATAAAAAAACAAAACAAAAGGGAGAAACGGAGGCGAAGGCGTCGAGCAGCGAGACTATTGGCATTCTACGAGCGGCCGGGTCTGTTCGCCGTTAATTGCCGATTATTCCGTGGCGTGGGTGGGCCGCGGGCTGTATAGCAGCTATTCCGCGGCGTCTGGCCGCCAGCGACGCAAAGTGCGCGCGTAGCAAAGCCGCCGGAGGAGGAGCGGATTTAATGAAAGTTGGCGCGCGCGGTGGGTATTGTGTTCCAGCGCGGCTGGTCACGTGACCGTCAGATGGATTTGCGTCAATGGTGACCTCCGTGTTCGCGTATCCGCCGCGCGCCGCCCTCGCTCCGCATACCCCGTGGGCCCTGACGGGAGACCCGTGGGACCAGCGCGTACATACCACCGCCGGAGACGAGGTAAGAAGGCCTGGGCCGCGGAGCGCTGCGGCGGAGAGTAGCAGGAGGATGTCGCGGCGTGTGTTGGTGACGTTCGGGGAAACGGGGCGCTGCGAGAAAAAAAAAAGGATTGCACGGCGGGCGAGGAAGAAATGGACGGAGGAATTTTGGATTGGCGAGGAGCGAGGGACGGTTCGAAATAGATGGGAGGAGAGGAAGCGAGATTAATTGGGAATAGTAGTAGTGGAAGGGAAAAGAGGGATCGTGGAGATAAAAAGGATTGGTTTGATGGGAAGTAGGGGAAACTTGTACAAAACCGTGTATCGGGGCAAAACCGTATAGGGGAGACCGGGGCAAGTTGATACAGACGAATTATCTCGACACTGTATATTAGGGTGGACCTTAGTTACTATTGTCGAAAAATAATTTTGAGATTTTTGGCGGGGACACCCCCCAGGATTGTGCCATTGCACAGTGGGGAAATTTTGCGATTTTATGTCCAAAACCAGAAAAATAAATTTTTGAATTCGACAAAATAAATGCAAATGTCAATTGAAGAACTAATATGAGCATCAAATGCCTCCAATTTTACTGTTAAATGTTTCAAATACAAAGCTCGTATAGACTCGCAAATGTCTATGTTCATTTGAGGTTAGACCGATCGCAAAGAATTAATTTTTTCAAGTTGCTTCAAATACTTATATTGTGCTATCCAAAGTTCCGAAAATAATTTGAAGGCATGGATTCAATACCTGGTGGTGCGTAAGATATCTTTTTGTCCTCAAAATAATTATTTTTCGGTTTTTAATACGTAATTTATACAATTTTTAAAGTAGTGTTTTAGAAATAACCTTTTCATATAAGAGCCAATTTTCAATACATAAAATACTTATAAATCCCATAATATCCTGCAATGATTTTCATTCCTATTTTAAGTTGAACTATTTTGATTCTATAAATGCAATTATTAATTGCTAATAGTTCTGAGGTTTTGACCACGAAAATGGATATAGTTCTGCAATTGACATTTGTATTAAATTTGTAAAATTCTAAAATATCATTTTTGTGGTTTTGGCCATAAAATCGCAAAACTTCCCCACTGTGCCATTGGGAGAAAAAATAATGCGTGCAAAGTTTGAAATCGATCGGAGAACGGGAAACCGTGCGCCTCATGGCATTTGAAATTTTTTTATTTTTGTAACTCGTTTTTCTCCATTGTAGTATAACGTTAATATACATTTTTATATATCGTTGAATTTGTCTTTTTACGCTCTGTAACAATATAGAATCAAAGTATAAGATCACTTAAAAAAAAACATCATGACCTGAAATCTAAAAAATTAACCATAAAAAAATACTTTCTTCGTTGGCATTATATTTACGCTGTCAAACAGTACAACTTTCATCTAAAATTTTTTTCATATAAATATCAGATTTAAGGGAAAAGTACACTCGAAATGCACCACTTTTTGCAGATATTTTTCTATTTATTTTAAAAACTAGGGGTCTAGAAGAAAATCTGACTACTCCACGCGATGCAGCAGACATTTTTCCCCCGGAAAACATCAACAAAAGTGGTAAGTCACGTTTTGTTTTCAATACAGAAGACAATAGCGACGGGCGTATCCATTGCCGCTCAGCGACAGAATCGCTTAAACGCGCGCGACTACCACTGTCGGCGCCGTACGCTTTGCCAAACTATTTCGCTCCGGTATTGAAAACGAAACGTGACTTACCACTTTTGTTAATGTTTTCCGAAGGAGAAATGTCTGCTGCATCACGTGGAGTAGTCAGACTTCGAGAATCAAAATCGAATGCAGGAAATATAAATGTTAAAAAATAGTTGGCGTGCACAGGGGAAGGAGAGTAATTGCGTATGAAGATTATGGCGATTTATACTGAACTAAATCTGTACGACACCTGGCTTCATTATGACGCAGATATAATAAATTTATTCCATGATAATACTACCTACCAAACTATTTAATATTAATCTTTCAATTTACATTTCAGTTCATTATTTAACAAAACGTCGAAGAAGAAACAAAACTATATTTCTCTCTTTAAAGTAACAACGCAGTTTAATTATACAATATTTACCAAGAAATTTAAATTTCAATTTCTTGATTAGCCACTATTTAATTTCACTCTTTTAAATGGAGAACATTCGAAGCTTGCCATTTTTATGCATATAATTGGGCCAAGTTATGCAGAAAGCTACCAACCCTCAATGATCTGAAATCGAGTAAATTTAGTTTCGTATCTGTCGGGTATATTTTATCTCTTGTTATTGTTTTACAAAGTTTAAGTAGTATAATTAATGTTATTTCAAATTTTCTGTGTTTTCTGCTTTTCAAGCCTAAAATGTAACCGCGGCTTGGTAATTTTTTGCGAAATAAAGATCACAAAATTATGGAATCCGTGATCCGTACTGTGCTTAACTAACATTTTGTCACTTCGAGGGTTGGTAGATTTCTGCATAACTTGGCCCAATTCTTCTCTCTTTGCACCGCTTCCTTCAATAAAATTAAAGTACCCGTTAAGTGTGACGCACCAACTGCAGATCATAAAATAATTAATTTTATCAGCAAACCCACTGCACAAAGGCGAAAGCAATTCTGACACATTCCCACCTCTGAATTCTAAGCCCCTGCTCAACGACAGAGCTACAAAGTGGAACTGCAAGTGCAGACGCTGCAAAGGCTCTGTCAACGCAGGGACATCGAATGCAGACGGTGGGAAACATTGTAAACGCCAAGGACTACAATAAAATCCATTAACCCAAGCTGCTCGGGCTCGTTTGTTTGCTCGTTCTATGATCCTATTAGCGTTCCCGGGGATCTCTCTTGTTATTTCGGCCATGAAGAGGCAAGGAAAATATGACAGCAATAATACACGCGAGACCGTGACGCACGCGTTTCGTTTACCAACGCCGGGAACGAGGATGTGCTCGTTTCCCTGGCAATTTCGTCGGATTTATCAGGCTCTTTCCGTTTCTACTTGCCGTCGTGGCATCCAAGGCCGCGAAACCAACCTGCAGATTCCGCGACGCCTTTAACACCGACGCCCGTCTCGCAATTAGTAATTACAATTGTTGAGCTACCTCTTGTTTCGCCGAGCGTTGCGCGAAGGAACGAAACGGCTGACGGATGAGTCCTTTATTCGACTGGAAACCTGTTTGCCGCGATAAAATCAATCCCAGTTACTACTTTTTTCAATTGCAAATGGTAGAAGTGTGAGCCACGAGGGCAAACTACGGTGTTTGGGTAATATATTACTTTAACTATGTGTAGGTAACTTTTGACCTTTTGATCTGTACTAGTTTTAGTCTTGGTTCTTAGTTTTAGGTACTCAATTAGGCTTACCAACAGCTTTCTTACTGCAGGCTCGACTTTACTCTAGATTTACTTTTATTTTTACTCGTCTATGTGTATTATTTCATTTATTTTCTATTAGTAATAAAGATGTAATAATAATACTAATAATAATAATAATGCTACTAACTCAATTTCGCAAAAAAATGTGGGTTAGTCCATTTTTATTCTCAATGCCTCAATTACTAAATTTAACATATGTAATAATAATAATGGTAATAATAGTAATAATAGTAATAGTAGTAATAATAATAGTAATAGTAACAATACTACCACTACTACTACTACTAATAATAATAATAAAATTTGAATCGCCAGGACTTTTTTTTTTAAACGTTACGACGTGGAGAAAATAATTAAAAATAAAGTACTCGGACCAAGTTTGTACACGTTATTTGGTTCCAAAGAGAACACTAATTGAAATCGATGAAAACGATCCCCTGAATTTTCATGGCGGATACGGGTGACTGTACCTATTGTATAATTTTATAATGAAACTGAAGTTAACTTTGCTTTGTTAAGAAAGATGTACGTTATCAAACATCTGGCACGTGTTGCAACGTGCGACGTATCGAGCGTCTGACGCAAATGTTATGCATAGATCAAACGAAAAAAGTGCTTCTGTTTGTTATAATGTTGTAGGAGTATGAGGAAGTTGCGCGAGGGCCGCCGGGACTTGTTCATTTATTCGTGATTATGCATTCCATGCGTTATAAATGGCAGGCAGGCGAAAGGTTTTGCTTGACAATCTTTGAAATTTTGGTATTTTAAGTATTCTGCGATAATGATTGTTGATGGACACTCGAAAGAATTTTCTCCGACGAAAATTAATCGATTTTCTTAAACCGAGCCATGTACAAGACGCTTCCACGCACGTTCTTCTGTTAGAATATAAAATATTGCCATTTTATTCGTTTACTATTTCTTCACTGAAATTCCCAACCGCTAGTTTCAGTAAGAATTTTTTAATCATTGGGCAATTAAGTGTATTGAAATGCAGTTAATAATAGGTACTGGTTTTTTATAACGATTCTGTACCTGGTACCATGTTTTGCGTACAATTTTAACGCTTTACAAACTTTATAAACACCACATAAATGAATAAAAGCATAGAAACTTCATAAATTTCAGTTCGCGATGAAATATTTGCGTGAGAGAAGAAATGCCATGATATTAAATATTAACTCCTTGCAAAATTGTAGTAACTTTTTAAAAATCAGTGTAGTCATTTTTTAAAAGTCAGTAGTACTTTTTCAAAAATTAGTAGTAATGTTTTAAAAACCACTAGTATTTTTTTAAAAGTCCTTGGTAATTTTTGAAAAATGAATAGTAATTTTTTAAAAGTCCTTAGCAATTTTTTAAGAATTAGTAATTTTTCAAAAGTCCTTAGTAATTATTTTCGATGCAATAAGCAGATGTTCGCCTCGCGAGGGATTAAATAAGAGAATGGCTGCAACAAGATAGCTGGATATCTGAAGAGACGACATTGCTTTCTTTACAGACTTATATTACTTGCGTCAACGAATTGCAAATATTCCTTCTTCAGTTAAGCATTAAAAAAAAAACAAGGAATAAGTGCGTTTCCTTTTTTTTTTCAGAATAAAGAATTAAATAACTATGTAGATCTGAAATAAATAAATTTATCAGCGCGTATATATGGAATGGAACGATTTCGTGGCAGCTCGTGCAAGAAGAGACTGTTTTAACTCGCTTTAAACAGTTGTATCGAAGAAAGATTATTGTTTCGAAGGAAAGATTTTAGTTTTTCCAGAAACCTCTATGAATGAAAGGGAACTCAATGACACTATTAATCTCCGATGTTAATTATATCTGTTGACGTCTTCTGTGGACTGTTTTACTTTATTTTTCTCACGGTACTTCCTTATACGAATGAATTACTCATTACTACGTACACAACCAGTTTATTTATCCACTGACAATGAACGTGCCTGAGAACGCTGGCGTTCCGAACGCATGGATCGTGACTACTCGATTGAAATCGATTCGCAAACGCGCTCCTTGTTATTCTGAAAATATTGGCGAAATTTTTCACCGATTAATTCCCTTTGATTAAGCCCATGTCCCATCCAGTAATCGAACAAATGTACAACGATGAACTTTGTTACTACAGCTTCGTAACACAAGCTCCCATTATTCGTTCATTTTATAATCACAAACTTTTAACGACAAATATGGTATTCTAATTTTTCGACATAAAAAGAAAACAAGTTGTGTTAAATCCAGGGATTTGAGGGCATAAAAGAATTGTATGCTGCAATGGATGAGTAAGTCATCCATCAAGTTGATAATTACTTTATTCGATGGATGTACGATGAATGGTGAATTTTCTCATGCAATTTATAGCAAATCTTGTTTATTTCGTTGCCCTTTAATTACCACTAAAAGAGTAAGGGGTTTTCAATTAATTACTAGAGATTCCATAGCAAGATCTGATCTTAAAATTTTCAAAATTGCGGTCCATCCAAGTCTACAATATTTAAGATACCAAACATGTGTCTTTTCACTTGAAAAAAAAAAACACGATAACTTTGGAAATTTAAACGAGGTTTAATTTTAGTAAATTTAGTTTAAATTGACTTGATCTTATTATCTTACGTTAAAATTTAATTGGGGAAGTTAAATTTTAGTAAATTTTGTTGAAATTAACTTGATCTTATTAGCTTACATTAAAATTTATTTTGGGGAGTTAAATTTTAGTAGATTTAGTTGAAATTAACTTGGTCTTATTAGCTTACGTTAAAATTTAATCGGAGGAGTAAAATTTTAGTAAATTTTGTTGAAATTAACTTGATCTTATTAGCTTACGTTAAAATTTATTTGGAGGAGTTAAATTTTAATAAATTTAGTTGAAATTAACTAACACAAACTTGAGAAAAATATTATTCCTGCATCGTATTTCCTTCCTAAACACTCAAGTACATTCACAGAGCACGTTTTCAATCGTATTAAATTGTTTCTACACTCGTCAAATTCAAAACGTTGCCTTTTATTCCACTAAATTGTGATTCTGTTTAACGATCCAATTTGTTCTGACCTCAGATTGTTTATTTCTACCAATGTTTCTCAAGCACCCAATTGATCACACGTAATCAATTGGGCCAAGTTATGCAGAAACCTACCAACCCTCAAAATGACAAAAATTAGTTACACACAGTGCGGATCCCATAATTTCGTGATCTTTATTTTGCAAAAAATTACCAACCCATGAAACAACTCTTACCAGTGGTGCACTTAGGATTTAATCTTGGGGGAGCCGAGTTGAACGGGTAATAATATGTTTAATTCAAATTCAATAAAATTCATTAGGTGAATATAAAAATTTATTTAAAGAATAAAATTCACTTTTCTTTTCTTCTTACAACGCCGCTTGCTTGTGGGTGTGAGGGGGGTTGCCCTTTGCCCCCACCCCCTTCTGTGTGCGCCACTGAATCTTACATTATAAAATTATTAAAACTACCAAGCCATAGTTCCATTTTAGGCTTAAAAACAAAAACTACAGAAAATTTAAAATAATATTAATTATACCTACTACTCACTATTAAAGACCCAGTATAAAACAATAACAAGAATTAAAATATGTCCAATAGAAATAAAGCTACTATTTTTTTTTTTAACAATTAAGATCTTCAAACTAAATTTACTCAAAGCTACTCATTGCAGCTTTCCATAACTTGTCCCAATTGCCACGTCATTTGTTCGAAGCCGAAAGTACTTACGCTCACGCGCCCCGAGAAATGGAGAAGTCGGTTTTTGGCTGGTGATATTCCACGGTTACGTTAGCGCGCGTATTAATTCGCGGGGCAAACACGCCGATTCTGCGCACACGGTGGACATTTCAAAATTCGTACGCGTCGGACACCGGTTAACGACACCACCTACGTGTTTATGAGAGATAATTATGAAAGGGGTTCAAATATCGTGATTAGAGCCGTGAACGTCATCGATTGTCTATCACTTTGTTTATCCCGTTAGTATTACGCGAGCATCTGGCACCGCAGATAATTGCAGGCGTACGTGCAGTAGGTAGTAGATGGATATTACATTAATAATGCCTTACGTTTTCTATGCTGAATCAGATTAGACAACACATTTCATCGTTCCTATTAGAACCGAACGAAACGCGGAAGTTTCACACAGCAATGATAATTTATTTAATTGTGGGGGACATTTCTTTTTTTATTTATTTATTTATAACACCTCGAGTGGCGTCGACGTGGGGTTTCACGCCGAAGGGTTTCCAGATGTTGTAAATATTGCCCTAGTGGTCCTGAAATCCTTTGTTTGGAGCGAGTTAAGCGAAGCTTGAAGGGCCATTTTTCAAAATCTGGCGTCAATCAAAGATTTAAAAAGGGACGTTCTCATCAAATCGCTCAAAAGAAAATAGGTGGATTTTTTTTCAATGGTATACAACATGCAGTATAAACGATAGCCATTGATATAACATTTAAGAATTCTCTTGGTTTGTTGATTTCGGACAATCCTACGTCGAGTTATGATGGCTACAGTCTTTTTGTTGTAGCAGTGCACTGAGCGCTACGAGGAAATCGAACCACTACTAGAAAATGAAAAAAAAGTAATATCCTTAAATAACGTATATTTATTTAAAGGCCATAGAGTTTTTTACTGCACGTTATATAGTTTTTTTTTTTTAAAAAAATCTAAAGATCACCTATTGTTTGAGCGATTTAATGAAAAAGTCCCATTAATACGGAGAAATACGATGACAGAGTAACGATATTTCTTCTTTACACAAACCAAGTAGTTAGTTAATTCTTCATCAAGAGATGGACTCGGTTTTACAATATTTACAGAAAACGCATTTCTCTACACACACACATAAACCTACCCTCGCCCACACACTCCACACGCATTACATATATCTATAATAAATTATGTGCATCTCTCCTTGCTCCCTCCAAGTTTCTATACCATTTTATTACCCTCCCATTATATTCACCTGCTAATAACTTGTTCCTTTACTTCCATTCTATCCAACTTCTCTCTCTTTACACGATATATATTTCCTCCCCTGTTCCTTCGCCCAGTATATTGAAAATTAGGTCACTGGCACTAAAACGCATTAGTAGTTTTAAATCTTGATTTATTTAAGACACTCCGAAGGCAACGTCTTTATGCTTAGAAACGATCCAGCAGAATGAATTCTCGAGGAGAGATTCGTCAAGCGCACGGACTCTATCGGTTGGCCACGCTGTCGATATAAACATTTCAGCCCTGTCCTCTTATGCATTCCAGGAAGTAATATAAATGATAATTTCTGTATCGATCAACTTCATTAATTAAACAAAACCAACGCAGTAGTTATTGTTCCCTCCCTGAGATCTCCCCAGATCTGAGGAATCAAAGAACAGAGTCCGTAATGAATACATATTTCAGCGCTTGTGGCCCTTTTTTCCGAAACAATTAGGCACACCATCTACTTTGGTAATATATCTACCTTGATTTTTTTAAATGAACAATGGGCCACCGATTGATTATTATAAGGGCTGGTTGTTGTTTCTACGTCAGTGCATAATTCGTAAGGTTTTATTATCTTACGTTAAAATTTAATTGGGGAAGTTAAATTTTAGTAAATTTTGTTGAAATTAACTTGATCTTATTAGCTTACATTAAAATTTATTTTGGGGAGTTAAATTTTAGTAGATTTAGTTGAAATTAACTTGGTCTTATTAGCTTACGTTAAAATTTAATCGGAGGAGTAAAATCTTGAATTACTTGATAAGTAATATAATTTAAATTTCGACCGTAAAGAATTTTTAAAGATTTATTACTTGATAAGTATATTTGTCGGAGCATCGTCGCCTAAGCGTCAAATTAGATAGTAGTAGGTTTAATACGACTCAAGGCTTTCACAGCTTCTCGAGGTTTCTCCACCTACAAAATCTTTACGCAAATAGCGCCAGTACGGCTTTATACAATTGCGCGTCGAGCAGAATTAGAGCTACGATATTTAAATTCGTCTCTGCTGCATGCAGCCTCTGTTCCACGTGAAATGCACGCCAGGCCAGTTATGCCTGTGCCTGCATCTGATTTGTTGCTGTTAAGCTCGATTGATTGATCGAACTGAATGACTAATGGGTCTTCCTCGGCTATAGTATTAATAGAACGGACGAATGAGAAAGTATATTTCTTTGGCAGTTAACGGGGACCGTAAGATATCCCTTCTTCGTTACTTCAGCAAATTGAAGTGTTGATGGGAAATCTAACGCAAACAACTTTTGGAATCAACACATAGTAGATTGTAAAATCTTTTCTGAATATTATTGTCAGATCGACTGCTTCGAATCGAATACACTTTTCTTACATACATTTTCCTACATTAAATATCACACTGGCATTTCGAATATGTGTGTATTTTAAATTCAAGTTTAAGGTTGGAACATAATAACAATAATGCATCGTGTTTCACTCCTTTTTTCGTGGTTAGTTGCACTTGTTCCTCAAAGTCTAATAATAGAATATTCTTCTTTTTTTTTTTTAAGGCCAACTTGTGCTGCTTTTATCGATTGCTTAGGCTCTTTATTTCTAATCTAAATTACGGGCAGACGAAACTATATCCAGGGATGGATTCAGAGAATTATGCAACTTTATTTATAAAATAACTTTAGTTGTGTTTACGCAGTTCTGTAGATATAAAAAATTGATGCAACTTCTGTTTACACTTGTTTCCAATTGTCTTCTCTCCGTTCTCAAGATATTCTATGAAAAAGAAAATTCTGCATTTTTTTCAGGGGGTGATTCCACCCCCCAGAAACACTGTGGCACCAACAAAAAATAGTGTTGTTTTACGGATGAGCCACTCTACTTGCACACAGAGTTGCATCATTTTCTGAATTTCCGAGTTGCCTAACTTCCCTTGTAAGTAGACCGCAGCCTAGGGTGGCAAATTTGGGGCGAAATAAATCGAAAATATTTAAACACAGAGGCTTGAGACAACGTTAAAAACAATTCAGTTATTTTTCACGTAGCAAATTAGCAATAACTCATATGCGAGTTGTCATATTGAATTAATTTTAAAATTGTCTCGGCTCTTTTAAATTAAAATATTTGATGATATTTCACAGAAAGGGCGGCAGACGCTTGTCAGCCTAGGGGTGGCAAATCTCCAAATCCCTCCCTATCTATATCGTATTTTATTCTTACGGTAACGTAAGTTCTTTATAATTTTTATGACGAAAAGGAAAATGTCCCCAATTATTGCTGGAATTAATTTACTGTAATCACTGTTCGAATCGAAATTCCCAGAAAGATGTTTCGAAGTAACAATCACTGTCGCTTAAAGCAACAACATCTATTCTTGCAAATCGTGCACCTCGCCTCCATGATGCGCAGAATAAAAGACAATTACAAGATTACAATAATTTATGTGAATTATATAACGACCGACGGTTCAGCGCAATTCACGTTTTAACATACTTCAAGTTATAAAAACACGTAGTGCCCCATCAATTTGTGTTACAGGATCATCCATCATGAATGGATTCGCAGCGTTGCGTTGGATTTAATTTACAAGTAAAAAAAAAATAGTATATTCAACGTGTGCGTCACCTTGGAATCGATGATTAAATCTTATCGCGCGGGAATTCACGTGTTCACATTATCGATCTAATTTTAATGACAAAAAGAGAACAATAAAAGTTGAGGCGCGCGCAATATCGCCCGAATAATAACGAGCAATGAAAAGAAACAAGCGTGAGCATGCATTAATTTGAATGAGAATTCAATGTTGCTTTTTTGTGTTTTGTCAACAGAACTTTTTGGGTTCTTTAAGGGGACCTTCCGGTCCAGAGCCCAAAAAAATAGGTGATCTTTAGGAATTAATTAAGGGAAAACTACTATATATAATTTAATGCGACTTATTGCATTGTATTAAGGATGTCTTAAATTATAGAAACATATTTTTTGTTTTATAATTAATCATTGCAGACGGCACTGGGGAGTCGTTAAAGTCAAGGCGTCAAAAAATTGATCCGAATCGGTGGGAACTGTATCTCCAAAAGTTATTATCCAATTCGACTGAAACTTTTTTTATTTTGAAGAATATACTTCTGGCTAGGGGGGAAACCAGAAAAAATACCAAATTGACATTTTTTAGAAAATATAGACACTTAAAGTTTGAAATCACTTTTTCCCTATATTCTTCATCCTTTCAACGCCTTTGAAAATTATAAATTTTCAATTTTTTGTAATTTTTTCTGGTATCCCCCCTAGCCAGAAGTATATTTTTCATAATAAAAAAAGTTTCAGTCGAATCGGATAATAACTTTTGGAGATACAGGTCCCACCGTTTTCAGAACACTGTTTCGAGAAAAACGTGTTTAAAGTTTTACGTGAGTGCCGAGTGGCCTGTTGTGACCCATGCATTTGCCGCTACTCAAATGCCTATAACTTCGGAAATTTTACGAATTTCAACAAATCCTTTTAAACACGTATTCCTAAAAGGTTGAACATTCGGAAAATGAAATAACAAAAAAATCGGCTTTTAGACCGGAAGGTCCCTTTAACATCGATATAACATGTCAATTCATGATAATCTCAGGGTTTAAAAGGGAGGAGGAATAATGTTTTGAGAACAATCTTTCCAGAGACTCGTTTTCTTTAAGTTGTCGAGAATTAATAATAATTAGACTGATTATAGAAAAGTGTGTCAGGGTGTGATCACAAAAAATAACAATTTTTTATGTATTATTTAAACAAATGGACTTTTTGAAAATCTGGTGAGTCAGTCATATTTCGCATTCAAAGACACAAAATTCGTCCATTGACACTATTCCCCTATCTCTAATAGTTCTCGAGATATTCCACAAAAATGATTTTTCAACCCTAACTTTGAACGCAGCAAATATGAAAACGGGGAAAAATAAAAAAACACGTATTTCTTATTTTTCGGTCCTCTATAACATATCCAAAAATCAAAATGATCGGAGGCGGACACCTAAAATACTCTCCTTGTTAGAGCGTCTGCTGGTCAGCCAGTACATTTCTTTCCTCTTGATTCGGATTTGTACCAATTTTTCGCATATATGTTGTTTCCATGTTAATTTGGAATCAGGGTGTAATCCCAAGTATCTAACAAGTTTGGTTTGAGGTACAGTGCTGTTGTCGAATATAATATTAGGTATAGTACCCTTCCTTAACCCTCGTCAGGCGGCACAATTTTACAACGTTAACAGGCGGCAGAGGCACAATTGCACCCTCACATATATTATATGAATATTCTCTCTATCGGTATAATTTGTACGCTAAATGGATAACATTTAGTCTCAATGAAAATGAATAAAAAAATTTCCTAAATTTTCTTTTATAATGTAAATAATCTATTTTTTACTTTTTTTTATAATAAAATAACATTATCATTAAAAAAAAATCGTATTCTTTTTTTATTGCATTATCTTCGTACAAAATGTATGAGGACGTAATTGTGTCTATGCAGCTGTTATGGATGCAACCCTCGACTCGACCCTCTGTCTCGGAAGGGGGTAGAGATATTTTTCTGAAATTTGGTCTGCATAATCTAGACCAAAAATTTAGAGATCTCACGAAACATCAGCCATCCACGGCTTCTCGAAAAAAAAGTTATCGCAATTTAAAAACGCAAAAGTTACAATTGTACCTATGCCGCCTGACGAGGGTTAACGTAAATGTAATGTGCCTGCATTTGTCGCTGTTTATTTTTATTTTCCATAGATTTAGCCAGAGTTCAAGAGTTCGAATCTGTTGCTGCAAAATATGTGATGCCGTCGAGGGATCTTCATGAATGGCTAATATAACCGTATCGTCTGCAAATGTTAGCGATGTTGTTTCTGGAGTAGTAGGAATATCAGTTCCGTAAAGAGTGTATAATAAGGGTCCCAGAACACTGCCTTGTGGAACTCCAGCATTAATAGTGTATATGTCTGAGGTAGTGTCCTGGTTTTTGACGAAAAATTTCCTTCGTTCCTAATTAGGATTACCTTTTCTAGTAGCTTGGACATTATTGGAAGCAGCGAAATTGGTCTGTACGATGATGCCAATTGTACATCTTTCTTAGGTTTAGGTAACATAATTATTTGAGCTACTTTCCAGCTGGTAGGAAAGTACTTGATTCTTAGTATGGCATTGAATATGATGCATTAAGCATTCTAATTGCTTTTGGGGGGAGTTCCTTGATTATTTTACCATTAATTAGATCAAATCCCGGAGTCTTTTTAATTTTGATTTCAGAGATGAGTCTCTTCACCTCTTTTTATTGTAGTTCTTTCATTATTCTGGGAATTATCTGTAACTGTTTCAGTGGGTAAAGTTATGTCTGTGTTACCTATGGAGGTGTTTCGTTCATTGGGTTGAAACGTGTTGTATAGGTGCTCAGCAAACGTGGCGGCTTTTTCCAGAGTGTTTCTCGCCCAGGAACCATCAGCTTTCCTTAATGCAGGTAGAGGAGTAGTGGGTCTTTTCAGCCTTTTGGTGGCTTTCCACAATGAGTAGTTGCTATCCTCGTTAGGTGAGAAGCTAGAGATGTAGGATTGAAATTCTTCGTTACAATAGTTCTATATTAGTCGTTTGACTTCCTTAGTAATTGAGTTTAGTCGTTTCTTGTTCATTGAGTTATTTTGCCTTTGCCAGATGTACTTTAGTTTGCGCTTAAGTTTAATTTTCTGAAGAATATACTTAGGGTAAGAGTTTATTTGTTTTTTACTACTAAATCAATAGATTATCCCATTAATTTTTTATATTTAACATAACCAAAACAATACTTTTATTATTCAATTAAATATATGAATTAAATTCATTTCGAAAAAAACTAGATATCAATAAAATCGAATAACATTTCACTTCTAAATATAAATTTATAATCATTATTCAACATAAAAAATAATTTATATTTAACTCTTTTAACTTCGAGATTAATAAAATCTATACTAATTAATCAATAAACCCTGATACAAAAGGTAAAAAATTAATTTACTTAATTAAATAAAAACCTTACTCTTTCACAATATCATAATTATATAAAATTAAATTAGTTCAAAGTTAATACTAAAACACCCACAAATTAAATTATTTTTATTAAAATAAATATTCATACAAACAATAAATTCATAAATATTAAATTAAAATTTCGAAAAATTAAATTTAATCGTTTCAGTGTAAAAGAAAAGTTTTACTTAAACTAAAAATTTTCAAAAAATACACTTTCCAGTAGATTTACTATGTTACGACTTCCCTCACTTATAATGAAAATGACGGGCAATTTGTACACTAAACAAAATTATCTTCAACAAACATAATTAAATAAATTTACTTTTAAATCCAATTTCAAAACTATATTAAAATCAATTATTCAAAAATTAAATTTATCGTAATTCATGTAATCTTTAACATCCTGCATTTTGACTTGAATTACTATTTAAATTTAATATCACAAGAATAACATATAAATAAACTCTTCAAACAGCAATACACAAAGATTAATTATAGTATATCCTATTTTGGACTATCAGTTAACACACAAATTCCTCTAAATAAATTATAAAGCCGCCACATTTATTAATTTTAATGATTTACATTTATTAATCAATTCAACCAAAGTCATTTTCATAATAGGGTATCTAATCCTAGTTTCCTTTAAAATTTTTAAAACATTAATAAAATAAAATTTAATCAGTTAACAAAAAAATATTTCACCACCTGCCACCCAAGGTTACCCAAACCCGCCTGACTGTTGGGGACAACGATCTTACGTACACAGTGACACTCTTACTTAATCACTACACTTCTTGCCAATTCGACACGACTTGCCGGTTCGACGTCCTAGGCGAGACTCGAATTACCCTTAACTTCGCACCCGAGGAGTAGAAATTATTCTGTCGAAACGTGAACCAGGCGGCTTGCGTCATGAATTCTAGCAGCGACGTCTTTTCGATCGCAGTAAGTATTAGATTTCGCATGATATGTCGTTCATAATGATCGATCATTCCTTTAACACACCACTGCGTTGTCCGATGTTTCTTTTTTTTTCTTCTTCAACGTAACAACCTGCTCAACGAGAGGAAGTACAATCGACAACAGAATTATTGAAATGCAAGTGTATCTGCCACTGTAATATGTTCGATTATGTGTCAATTTTTAAGAAATTTCGTTTGGAACAGATGAGTTAATTTGGATAATATTTCATCTATTAATTTATTTCCATCTTCAGCATTATTTATTCAAATCTGTATATTATTATAGAATATTATCGTTGTGTTTTTAGAGAGAACAAAATGTTTGGGCAAACAGAATTCGAAGCAAAATTGGAATTAAAATTTGTGACAAGTGGTTTCAAACAAAACGAATTCTTGCGAATTCTGAATCGATATAATAACGAAATCGTGGTAAAAATGATTATACTTAATCTCGCAATTGGTTAAATTACCCTTTAATAGCCACCTGTCATTGAGAACTACTTCAATGATAAATTCATGTACTATATACTTTGGAGAATTTTTTTCACGTTTAACATACCAAATTATAGAAACTAATTCGATTAATTACCGCACGCAATCTTTAAAAATGTCAGAAGAAGACGTTTCGCAAGGACCATTCGTTGTCAGAAACAAATCTATGAAGTTTCGAGGCTAAAAGAAATTTACCTTTGGGTCCGTTTACTTTGCACGTGACAATTGCAAAAGTTCGAAACTTATCGCGTGCATATTTAAACGTACAATTGCGTCAAGTGTTACGTAATTACCCTTGAAAAGCAAGAGATGCAAGTGGAACGAGGAAGCGAATTTCAAACGGTAAAATGACATTCGTTCCGTCAAGATAATCAACAATGATTTGCGCGCGATAATCACGCGAATGCAATCACTGTGGCAAAAAAAAAAAAAAAAAAAAATAGTGAAATATAGCCGTTAGAAAGAAACTGACATTCAGACAGTGATGCAGGCTGTCCTATATTATAATTTACAAACGAACGTAAATATTGAAATATTTCAGGTAGTGCGTTAAATTCAAACGACTGAATAGAATGAAAATTTACGTAGGTAAATTGAGGAAGCTCGTTGGAGCTTGGTGGGGAAAAAAAAACCTTCAAGTGGGGGGCCATGGGAATGTTTCAGATATTCAGATGGTTTTAAATGGTGTCTAGGCATAAAATAAAGTAAAAAGAAAAATAGTTCATAAACTGTTGGTAATTCGTGACATTTCGCGTCGGAAAAGTTTCTGGCGCCGTACGAACATCCTTCGTTGCGCATCGCGCCACTTTTCTGGCGAACGTCACGCGAGCGGACGTTTTTAGATAAGGCAGAAGGAAGGAACAGCAGGAAAGACGATAAATTCGTTGCACCAGTGATAGCGATTCTTCTGTCGGAACTACGCAATCTCTGTTCAGTTCAGTTTATCGCAACATTTGCATTATTAGATAGATTGAATCAGCATTGACGTTAAACTGATTATTTCAAACGAAGCACACGAGTTTAGGACGTAGATAGAGCATGTACAAAATTTCGTGTAGATTTTTCTGGTCGCGGTGTTTTAAGACAGTCTTCGCGAATCTTCTGTCATATTTTAATCGATGTACACAGTGAATATATATGAATGTCTAAAAAATTATAGATCGTATCAAGGGGGAACCCCGATCGATCAGCGCAAATTCGTATGAAAATTTGTGAGTGTATTTTTGAAATAAAAATTTGAAATAACGATTTGTACGAATCGATATGTTTTTTCAAACTGCTGTCACTTTGGCAATTCTGCGGTTTTTCCCGCGAATAGAGATACATTGCCTGGGCAATTTCCTAAGGAACAAAAATCTTTTGGTCTTTTGTTTTTGTTTCAGATCAGTAAAACAGCCGCTATGTTGTACGCCGCACAGAAACGGAGAGCCTGACAATTGTATAAATAATTCTTTGAATTAATTTTTGTCTATATGTATAAAAGAGTACCCTCACTATTTGAAATGGATCCTATGCTCAGTTTCCGAAAGAACACTCATGAATTTTCACACGAATTTGCGTTCGTCGGTCGGTGCTCCGGTCTAGAGACCATAAAAATAGGTGATCTTTAGGAATTAATTAAAGGAAAACTACTACATATAATTTAATGGGACTTTTTGCATTGTATTAAGGATGTGTTAAACTATAGAAATAATTTTTTTGTTTTATAATTAATCATTGTAGACGGCATTGGGGAGTCGTTAAAGTCGAGGCGTCAAAAAATTAAAAAAAAAAGGTGTAGCACCTATACCATTGGTTTGAAATAAAAAATAATGCCGGATTATTAAAGTGCATGAAACTCGCTCGTGGACTGACCAGTAAAATTACAAAAAATGACATTTTTTGAGAAAATAACGACACTCGAAGTTTGAAATCACTTTTTCTCTATATTCTTCGTCCTTTCAACGCCTTTAAAAATTACAAATTTTCAATTTTTTAAAATTTTATTGGTCTGCCCACGAGCCAGAAGTATATTCTGCAGAATAAAAAAGGTTTCAGTCGAATCGGATAATAACTTTTCGAGATACAGGTTCCATCGATTTTAAGAACACTGATTCGAGAAAAATGCGTTTAAAGTTTTATGCGAGCGCCGAATGGCCGGGTGTTATCCATGCATTTGATCTACTCAAATGCCTATAACTTCGGGAATTTTAAGAATTTCAAAAAATCCTTTTAAACACGTATTCTTAAAAGGTTGAACATTCGAAAAATGAAATAAAAAAGAAATCGGTATCTGGACCGGAAGCTCCCCTTAAGGGGCGAATCCTATTTTGTGGACTAAAAACGTAGCAAAATTGGGAAATTTATTTTAAGACATTAAAGATGCAAAAAAACATGGTCCAAATTTCAGATGAATCGAATCGCTAGTGTCTTTAAAAAAATCCCAAATTTTGCTATATTTTTAGTCCAAAAAATGGGATTCCCCCCTTGAGAAGTATTCTAGTGTTAAATATAAAGAGAATATAATGCCTCAACAATTAGAGATATTAAGCAATAATTTAGACAGGATATTTTTATAAATGAAAGTATTTTGAATATTCAAAGATTGCTCACTTTTTACATTACTTTTATGAGACTTTATCCTCGTGGAGAATTTTAATCTACTTTAGCCAAATATAGTATCTCCCTTCTAATATCATATGTTAATAAGTATAAGGTTATATTTTGTGCATAAATCTTGTCGCACCTAATAATTCATAATACAACAATCATTCTTTTTATTTCTTAGGCTATCTTTGACACTATTCTGCGCGTAGTTTCCTTTTATTCTTGCACTATATTTAAAGATACTAATAAATAATAAAATTAAAATTATAACGAACCTATTATAATACATTCATTATAAATTTTCCATAATAAATTATAAATCGTCCCTAGCATTCAATGTCCTGTTATATCCGAGAGGAAGTCAATAAATGAGGTTCCCTTCATTTACGTTTCTACATAATCAAGTCCAATTGAAGTTCCTGCCCAGTCTACTTTTCGATACAAAAGGATGATATTTCCAGCTACAAGCAAAACATCCAAGAAAACAAACTAGGGCATTATAAAATCTCCTATGTTCTTGGGCATCAAACAAATCTGACCCCCAACCGGTTAAACGATTTAATATACTACTCGAGGCGAGGCATAAGAAGGGGAAAGATTAAAAGACAAAGGGTCATTGAAAAACAGTAGCGACGTCTGCCATCGCAGTTTCGAGTAACAGGTCAGTCACTCTCACGCCACGAATATGTGCGTATTAAAATTAATAACGTGATCGTCTACCTTCGACAATCATGATCGAAGTGCGCACGTCAGACAGAAATAGAGCGGAAATAATAAACCGGTGACCCGATCGTCACACGGGTCGTCAACGATCGGACGAAAAACTACGAAGCCTTTCGTTGGAAAAATCCTGCTAAAAAAGAAAAAATTAAAACCGACTTCAAAAAAATAAAATTGCACTAAAAAGTAGAAAATAATTTTTTCCCCTATTTAATCTACGACTCTCATATTTTTTAAGTCGGCGCCAAATTTACACAGTGCAAATGATGAGGCACCGACTTAAAAAATATTGGAGTCGTAGATTAAATAAGGGAAAAAATTATTTTTTACTTTTTAGTGCAATTTTATTTTTTTGAAGTCGGTTTTAATTTTTTGTTTAAATTGTTTTATTTTTAACTTTTTAGTTTTATATATATTGACACAACATGCTGAGGAGATATGCGTGTACGTACATAAAGTATTAATAATTAGGTGACAATAGTCTATATTATTAACTATAACTGGTAAAATATTGGGCCAATATTGATTCCGCGTAGGATGGGACCAACGGGGCATCATCCTCTTTCGAATAAAAAAATGATCATTAAAATCGGTCCATATGCTGAGGAGTTATGAGGGGACAAACATAAAAAAAAAAAAACATACATACGGGTCGAATACATAACCTCCTCCTTTTTGAAGTCGGTTAAAAAGAGACAGCAACGATCATCAATTGAGTGCTAAACACTGTACTTGCTTCTGCATAATTCGAACAGCTCTTAAGTTTTTGGAATGAAGTTAATGGTTTTGGAAAATATGCGAAAACCGTTTTGCACTGTTCAAACGCGACACCTCCAGAATCAGTCGACAGTTTTAATTGATTACGTTCTTCACGCAACTCGCCATGCTTCTGTCCCGTGTCGTTCTCCATACTTTGTTTGAACAACGCACACGATAGTACCCAACGGAGCGCAAACGATTATTGATTACCCACAGGTAGTTTTCCGCTAACGGCAGACATGACACGAACGAAGTCGTTCAAGGAATTTTCTGTTTTTATTTAAGATACAGTGGCGGACAAAAGAAAGTCTGCGTTCTTTAAAATCGCATAACTCTTTTTAGAATTGCTCCAAACGACTTGAGCTTTCTTGAGAAGCTAGAAGGATTAGTTTGCTAAGTTACGTGTTTCGTCGTTTTGAAAAAGAATCGCTGATTTCGAGAATTTCACGATTTTCGACCTTATTCTGCGATCTTTAAGCGTTTGTAGCTCAGATCAACGTTAATCGATTTTAATGAAATTTTCAGCATGTGTACATCTTGCTTAAATCTACAAACGGGATTTTCGGATTTTTTTTACAGGTTCAGATAAAAAGTTGAAAAACGACCTATACTATTTTTTTCGCTATTCCGACCAATTAGATTTTTTTTCAAAACGACGAAACACGTCACCTAGCAAACTAATCCTTCTAGCTTCTCAAAAAAACTCAAATCGTTTGGACCAGTTCTAAAAAAGTTAGGCGACTTTGAAAGGTGTAAGCTTTCTTTCGTCCGCCACTGTATATTATGGAGACAACTGAAAGTCACGTAGAGGACGCAGAAATGCTTGTTCCCTTTTCAGAACTAATAGTCGATCGCCCTTTTACAATTAAATTCAGGGGCTCAGCGGAAAATAGGCACATGCCACGTATGCATAAATTTTAGTTTCTTTTTACCATTAATTCGTTCCTGGAATGTAGTGTAAAAATATAATAAAAAAAAATCATAAAACGGTGGGACGTGCTTGTTTTCCACTGGGCCCCTCAGTTTCTCTTTTTTAAATTAATTATCTCCGAAGACACTCTGTTTGAAGCATTGACAGCAAAATCCCACGTTGAAAAAATTAATTTTTTCTATTTTATATGGTTAGTAGATCCTATTGGCATACATTATTGCTACGAACTCGATTTCGCAAAGAATATGGGTTAGTCCGTTTTTGCTCTCAATTAGGGCTGGGGCTATTCGAATATTTTACAAGTATTCAAATGCTACGAATAAACTTCGAATATTTGAGTATTCGAATGTTATTATTCGAATATTTAAGTATTCGAATACTATTCGAATATACATCAGTATTTGAATACTATAATATTCGAATACTAAAATATTCGAATAGTATTCGAATACTAAAATATTCGAATAGTATTCGAATACTTAAATATTCGAATATTATTTAGATACTTAAATATTCGAATTATATTCGCCAAATAACTGAGCAACTGAAGTATTCGAATATTCGAATACCGAAAAACTCGACAAATAGCCCCAGCCCTACTCTCAATGCCTCAAAATAATAGTGCATATAGATGCAGGCTGCGGCCGAAAGGATGGTACAAGCGGACAGGTAGGTGATTCATTTTGCAAAAATAAATCAGAACTTTTATCGAGTTCCCATTCCATTTGAAGAAAGTTATTTTCCAATTTCAACTTATCTGTACACGAGGATTCATTCCATTCGCAGTTGTAACGTATTTACTGATAAATTCTGGTCGTCTCTAGTCGAGTACACGCGTATTTAGTGATTTTTGAAAATTCATTTTCTCGAAAACTAAGAGAGGACATCGCCCAACTGTTACGTACACCTACGCCGAATTTGACGAGGTTTACATAGACGATAGTTCTCGACAAACGATTTAACACGTATTTTTTTTTTATCGGTAAATGTCCATACCTAGGTGGTGAAATTTGCCCGAAAAGTTTGGGGTGAGAAACACGTTTGCCCAAATATCTCGGGAACTATACACTGTAGAGAAAAATCTGTTAGACGAAAATGATGTATTTTTTTATAACAAATTCAACCACGTAATCAGATTCGCGATAGGTAAATTTGTCTAAAAAATACACTAAAGAGTAGTCATTTTTCACTGAATCTGATTGCGTGGCTAAATTTATTATAAAAAAATACATCATTTTCGTCTAAAAGATTTTTCTCCATAGTGCATACTTTCCGAGATATTAGGGCAAACGTGTTTTTCACCCCCAAGTTTGAGGGCTGATTTCACCCCCTAGCTATATGGGTGTTTGCCGATAAAAAAAGAACACGTGTCAGACATTTTTTGGAAAACTATAATCTACGCAAACCTCGTCAAAATCGGCGTGCAACGGTTGGGTGAATAATGTCACAAGGAATCACCTCCTGTCCGCTTGTACCACGTTTTGGAGCGGAGCAGTGGAGCAATGAGGTTTTTCCCGGAGCAGGAGCGGAGCCGGAACACGGAAAATTTTCACTGCTCCAAACATTTTTTATATTTTTGAATTTTCTTTCATCTTACAAGAGCAGATGAATGAAATGTTTTTAATAAATACCAATTCCCAATTGAAAAAATATATCGTGGGGCCGCGCAGCCCGGTGTTAAAAAGGCATAGTAGGTACTTCCTTTGCCCGAAAATTAACCATTCTGTATGAATTGTTTTCTATATGAAAATGAAAAGCTAGAAAGATGCGGTTCGTTGCAACTGAAAGATCACTGTTTGAAAGTATAAAAAGAATTTTTATTTAAACAAAAAATGCTGCTGGAGCGGAGCTGAAGCAATTATTTTGATGTCGTAGCGGAGGAAATAAAAAAATTGGTGCACTTCGATCCCCTGATTATGCAACAGGGAATGTAGAGCGAAAAGGTGGCAGGTAATTATGACAGATTGGTAAACTGGATTGAATACTACGGCGTACAGTTGCACTACTGCACGCTTCAATCGAATTCTCTCGATGATCAAATTGCCTACCGCAAACGAGGATGACGCGGTCGAATTAAATACCACAATGTAGAGTGATGCAATCCCTAAGAAGTGTCTCAGAGGGTGACCATTGATCAGCTGATCACAAACGATGCGCAACGTTCTTCCCTTCCACGAATCGTGCGCAAATTGAGGTGCAACGACGGGTATGGCGTGACTCGCCGCCTCCATCGTCTACTCGCCGGTGCCCATTACGAAAGTTCCTTTTCCTGTTCGAGCATCGCGATCGTGCCATTGTTTTTAAACATTCGCGATATCCTGCTGTAAACAGGAACTCATCGTCGCGACGCGACGTCCGAACAACGAACTGCGTTTGGTAAAATGGGGAAACACACCCTCGCCCCTCCACCGTTTTACTTGATTACCTAATCAAACATTTTGTTGTTCGAACATATCGGTTAGGTGTGTGGCGAAAAACAGACGCAACGTTTCATTAAACTGCTAACAGAATAGATATGTACCTACCATTATGAGCATTTGTAAATAGAAGAATTTTCTTTTGTATTCATTTACCTATAGGCTTCATTAATAATTTCATTATCATAGATCGCAGCCGATTGTTTACGGAATATTTGATGGAAACTAGGGAATGCTTTCATCAGCTCGATAAATAATAATAATTACAGAGGGATTGTTGATTTTCTAGAAGTTTCTAAATGTTACTAGTAACTCTTATACCGAATAACATGTTTAATGGTAGACATTTCTGTTTTATCCTACATTAACTGTTTAAAATTCAACGTTAAACATTCGTTTAATCAACTGAGATAACTTATACACATATGAGATCGAAGCGAAACGTGGTTTAGTTGTTATGATCACGATAAATTTAACTGCAGATGAATATTAAAGAAAAGTATATAAATGACGATATCGTAGCAGAAAATTCACTGTCGGTTCAGGCCTTTAAAATGATTCTTATTTTCACGATGATCGTTTTTATACAACTCACGATGATCGACCTCGAAAAGTATGAAAATTATAATTCGCCAGGGAATATCTATATTATTGCCATCTGTATTTAAAATAATTTAAATGCTACATATGTATTTGCAATTCGAGCAATTAAATTATGTAACCTGCAACACAGGATATATCATTGAAATATTCGTCGCTTAAGTTTCTTCAAAGAATTTGAAATTCAATGTTGTGTAGCATAACATTTCGATAAAATATACGATTTTATAAAAAAAAAAAGAACCGTGATACGCAAACGGATTTGCAGATGTCTCTTTACATCTTTAAGGAGTGTAGTGGAAAATGAATTTCAACTCGCCCAACGCTTCGCGCAGAATTTGAATAATTCAGCTTAAACGTAGCAGCAACAAGTCGCTAGAAATATTGTACAATAATAATAAATACAATTAATGTGACCTGAAATGTACATCGGAAAAGGTTCCATCCAGCAAAGGATTCTTTTCCCATGAACGCGACTTCGGAACAGACGTCAGAGGGAAACGCGAAGCTTGCTCGCAAATAGGGTTTGTCGGTTTCCAAAAACCGGTTTTTATTTATAAATTTGTAAAATTCGAAAACCGGTTTTTAAATAAAAAAAAAAACGGTTTTATATACTAGAATTAATATGAAGAAGTGATTTAATTATTTAATTAAAAACGATAACATTTTGACTTGAAATCGCCTCGGACACAAGCAACAGTTTACTGTAAAACTGATCTTCATGAGTTCATATTTTCAGAAGAAAAAAAATACGAAATGGATTGCAGATTTATAATTTGGTACCACCTTTTAAAAGATTTATATTTTGTACGGATTTTTGTAATTTTAACTTTTTTCATTTGTTTCGCATGCAGTCTATTTTATTGTGTTATAGTTTTGTTGATCCATAAATATTAAATGAACTCAAAATTTGTACGGATTTTAGTTATTTTAATTTCGTTTTTATTTAGTTTTTTATAGATAGATAGAGTATATTTTATTTTGTTATATTTTTGTAATTCCGTAATATTAAGGAAACTGAAAAATGTTAAAATAAGTAAAAATATTTATTTAGTATTTCCATTACATTTCTTTTTTGTGAAAATTCGAAAACCGGGTTAACCGGTTTTTACAAAAGTCGGTTTCTGTATAAACCCTGCTCACAAAGCCCAGAAATCCCATCTCCTTCCCTTCGGCATTTTACTTAGAATACCTACGTCAAACGTCAACATCCGGGATTATTGTCTGAACAGTGCATTCCTGAAAAAGTCCCGCGTGCCATCCGCATGAGCCATTCTGGGTTATCGTTTGTTCGAAAGGTCTAGCCAATGAGAAATAAGTTAACGGTACGTGTGAGGCCTTATTGTTCGATGCACAAGTGGCAATCCGTGAATGTGGCCTTTCAGGAAATTGTCCTTGCCCGATCATTTCTAGACGAGCGTCAGCCTCTACGTTAATTAAGAAATTAGCACACAATGTGGAGATAATAGTCGAATGTTGATTCATTATTCAACCATCTTGACAGTTGACTTCATTAATACCTGAATTGTACCATGAAAGAAATAATGGCAACTCTAGCTCGTAACCGTTTCCGTTGTTTCCTCGCGAAGATAATTGACGAAATTCTATTTCTTTTCTTTTTTCTGTTCTCTTTTTTTTTTGTTAATATTGTAATGGATTTAGGTACATACCAGCCATTTATAAATGACTAGACAAAATTTTATTTCTTTCTTTCTTTTTATGGTTAATATTGTAACAGATTTAGGTATGTAACGATGAAGGAACGCTGCGGTTATCCTATCGTGCGAAGCAGAGATGGGCAGAAAATTATTTGAAATAAAAATTTGTGTACGAAATTTTTATTTCAAATAATTTTTTGCCCATCTCTGGTGCGAAGCTGGGTGATTTTCCGTGTGAGATAAATATTGTACAGTCGAACCTCAACAACTCGAAAACCTCTATAAGAGGAAAATTTTCTTCATTCCCTTCCGCTCCGCTGCAAACACCTCTACAACTCGAAATAAAACTTTCTTAACTCGGACTATATTTTGTACGTTAAATTATCTATTTCACCTCTACAACTCGAATTCAGAAGAACTCCGACCTCTACAAGTCGAAATTTAGTTCTACATATGTATTACGAATTTTCGTAGGAAGATCTTAAAATATGGAGGAAAATATTCTCTCTGCATTATTCACGATTGAAAATGCTATTGATTTACAATACACTAGAAGACTAGCACAAAGCAAACACACAAATTTTTTTAATATGTGATAAAGAGTAGTATTTCGATCATAAAATGTCTCTTATAATTATTTTTATATATGTACAGTGGCGTGCAAAAGTATTCGGCCACCCTTTAAAACAGAGTAACTTGTTTATAATTGGTCCAAACGACTTGAGCTTTTTTGAGAAGCTAGATGGATTATTTCGCTAAGTGACGTGATTCGTCGTTTTGAAAAAAAATTGCAATTGGTCGGAATAGCGAAAAAAATAGTAAATGTCTTAAAGAGAAAAGACTGATCTTTCTATTGCTTTTTTCATGAACGTTCTACGATGATTCCTTCGCTTGCTAGAAGGAACTAAAGTAAAAAAAAAAAACGGTTTTTACTTCAAAGTTGAATAACTCGGCCAAAAAAAATCGCACAAGAAATTTATTACTCTCTTTTTACACAGGAAAGTAGTTACTTTCGAGTGGTGTAAATGGAATTTGTGTAAAAAAATCCATACTCCCCGTGGAACATCGCAAAGTTGAAGAAATTTTTTTAAAATTGACCAAGTGCTCTTTATATTGCTATAACTTTGCCGAAAAGCAATGCATCTGAAATTTGAAGAAAAAAACAGCTAAAGGTAGAGATTCCACGCTTTCAAACCATATTTTCAAAATATCGATGCGACTATTTTTACCGGAGTTATGACCATGTGAACTTGGCTCTATTTTTCGGGTTCCTAGAGGTGATCCTTTAATTAATGTGAGGAGTGTATTACGTACCTATGTGTGAAATAAAAGTCATGATCTATTTAGGTAAATGAGTCTGCGTGCCGCAGAGCACGTACGCATACTAACGGACTTTTTCCTTCATGAAAGTTTTATTTTCTCTTCGTGTATCAGCATCGCTTACGTCAAACGGCACAGTAAAATTTGGAAGCGTATCATGAGTATCGTGTAACTACTAGATATGACGTCAATTTATTTTATCACACTGTTATTGCTACTATTTATAACCACTGAATGAACAAGACCGAGAAACACATTGTGCAAAGTTTTCACGTGATTTTTACATGTTTCGAGGATGTTTCCGAAATGCTTTTTATCGCCTCGCCACGCTACCGAGTCATTATTATTCCATCCCGAAAAAAGTCTTATCTTCTCACGTAGCTAATGATGTACCATTAGGTTGGTGGAAATGAATGGCCGATCAGCGTACTTGTATTTAACATGTTATAATTCAGACATAAATTACGGATGAAGGGTTCAGAAGCCAAGCAGTGTAAGTCCATTAGCATTAAAATCAAGACTTACACTGCTTGTCCTCTAAATAATTTTGCCTAGTAATTCCGTGGTCAATATGAGTACCTACCGCCATTTATTTATTACACTATTTGTAGTTTATACATTTTTGCCAATGAGAACATTTTAAGGGTAAGGGAAAGAAACTGGGAACGTCCATTTTTCGTGATTTTGCGACTTATAGCATATTTTGTTGGTCACAACTGGGCCACAGAACTGTCGAATCATAAAGGGTTATAAAGTTTAAATAATTCAAATACCTCCATAAGGTAACGTTAAAGATTTGATATAGGTACTGATTAAAAACAGGAAATGTTCACTCTGCACTGGAACAAAATATGCTCTTCCGTCACACCAAAATGTCCCCACTCTTTGCCTAAACGTAAGCTTCTGTCATCAATGTAAAACAAGAGATTATTTAAGAAGAAATTATGTAAGAAAATTAAATTCATCGAACCTTGTTCGATGAATCCATTTACGAATGGACTAAAGTATTAAAACTTAAGTTTCTCGATAAAGCTTTTCTGTGACATCCCCTGTTCCCCCCCCCCCCTGATTTAGTTTTGCTATTATAAAATAATTTACAGGTTGAAGTTGACTATGTTACGGAGTGTGAATACCTTTTTTCGGGTGGAAATTTCAATTATGTCATCCTGCTTTTTAATTTGTTTTCCTACAGGAAAATCCTGTACGCGGCGCCGGTCTTTCTTTGTGCGACCTATTAGCTTATAAGAAGTGTTCCGGCAGATTAGACTGATGCAACTGCTGAGTCACTTGAAGTTTACAATTTCCCCATCTTGGAATAAAAACACATTCTTAGTGAAAGGTTTTCCCTTCACACTTAATCGTCGAGCATTTTGATTGTACACGTGTCCGCCGTTAGTCGAGAATAGTTTCAAGTTTTAAATAACTTTTGTAAAAGCAAGCCTTTGTCGCGTTTCATTGAGTTCTGGACACGTCCAGTAATTTAGTCGAGTAGCGAGTAATTTAGTAATTAATTTACTAAACTACTCGACTAAATTTGAGTGTACATACACGGTAAATTACTAAATTACTTGCTACTCGACTAAACTACTGGACGTGTCTGAACCAGCCTTTATTAGCAGAAAAATCTCAAGTTAGAAAAAGTGACCATCAGAACTGATGATACGGAATATCCCATGATTCATAGATAATGTGCTAATCTAAATAACGTAGAGAAGTCTCGTTGAGACTCGAGCTTGTTAAATGGGATCGAGCATCAATCGTAAACTCTGATCGGTAACACAAAGCTATAAGCTATTGTATACACAGTATGCTAGAAAAATAAACGAGTCAATTTTGGAAGCTCGTTTTACTCATACTGAGGATGAAAAGTGGAGATTCATGGGAATTAGTTGAACTGCTGAATAATGTTTAAAACACCTCTTTGTATTGTTACGAGATTGTCAAAGGAATATTCAAGCAGATGTAAATGCAAAAATCTTGCAATGCCAGTACCAAAAATATAGAAAATTCTGACCAAGAAAAAGGGAAGCTTTTTCGATTTAGGTACATAGGGTAACTGTACTCGTAGTTGACAGTTACCCTAATACTTTTTCAAACAGCGTATTAGTCAAAAACATTTTTTTAATAGAAAGCTTATTATTCGTGACTGAAAATGAAAGTGTCAACTATTGGTACACTGTCAACTACGAGTACAGTTACCCTAATACTTTTTCAAACAGCGTATTAGTCAAAAACATTTTTTTAATAGAAAGCTTATTATTCGTGACTGAAAATGAAAGTGTCAACTATTGGTACACTGTCAACTACGAGTACAGTTACCCTAATACTTTTTCAAACAGCGTATTAGTCAAAAACATTTTTTTAATAGAAAGCTTATTATTCGTGACTGAAAATGAAAGTGTCAACTATTGGTACACTGTCAACTACGAGTACAGTTACCCTAATACTTTTCCAAACAGCGTATTAGTCAAAAACATTTTTTTAATAGAAAGCTTATTATTCGTGACTGAAAATGAAAGTGTCAACTATTGGTACACTGTCAACTACGAGTACAGTTACCCTAATACTTTTCCAAACAGCGTATTAGTCAAAAACATTTTTTTAATAGAAAGCTTATTATTCGTGACTGAAAATGAAAGTGTCAACTATTGGTACACTGTCAACTACGAGTACAGTTACCCTAATACTTTTCCAAACAGCGTATTAGTCAAAAACATTTTTTTAATAGAAAGCTTATTATTCGTGACTGAAAATGAAAGTGTCAACTATTGGTACACTGTCAACTACGAGTACAGTTACCCTAATACTTTTTCAAACAGCGTATTAGTCAAAAACATTTTTTTAATAGATAGCTTATTATTCGTGACTGAAAATGAAAGTGTCAACTATTGGGTACACTGTCAACTACGAGTACAGTTACCCTAATCTCATTCCACATCTAAATCTGAAGCATCTTTTTCTTCCACTGCCGCCTATTACTTCAACGCTCTTCCACCTCTCATTCTTGAATTAAAATCCTACTCGTCCTTCAAGTCTCACACCCGTTTATTTATCCTGCAACGCTATTCCTAGCTCAATCTACTTATCCTTTCCGTCCTTTAATAAGTTAAGTTCTTGCTTGCTTATTTTTTACTTTCGCATAATTGTTTTGTTGTCCCTGTTTTAGTTTAGTTTTATAGTTAGGCTTGCCATCAGTGCCCACCACTGTAGCCTCGCCTTTATTCTTCTTGTCTACCCTTGTAAAGCATGTGTTCTCTTTTCCATTAGAGTAATAAAGACTATTAATAATAATAATAATGTAAGCGATAATTTTATTAACCAGACTTGGACCGTATTTCTGCTTTAGGCAAGAAGAGTAAGCTGCCAAAGTTCGGCCATTTATTTTTAGGACACTTTATGTAAGACCATTTAACTAATTGTCTAAAAAACGGAATTTGGTTGAAGAAGCTTTACAAGTATTCACCATTTTACCGAGGTAGTCCTAATTACTTATATAACTTTAAATATTGTTTGTATAAAATTTTGTATCTCAAAGATTCCATTTTTAAAAGGACGTTTTGTATAATTCCATATTTCCGACAAGTGCTCTCTGCTTTGCAGGGAGTGGTGTGATCAATATTACACACGTTCATACAAAGTTATTTTACAAAGTCACTCAGGCTTTGTAGTGGTCAAATGTGAAACTCGCGATTCGGTATTAGCATGATCAAGTATAGGACCCTTTCTGACAGTTAGCACTGGGTAGTTTCTGTGTCAATGAGATGCAGTAGACTCTCTGTCATGTGACCACCACTTAACCATATACTTTCGGCTACTCGGAACATTCAATTGAACGTGTAATTGAATGAATAATAACATTGGCTTTTACATTGCTTTCTACAGAAGTGGCGTTGTCTGCACCAGCGGTACCATCTTTTAGCAGTACTGGTGACTTATTTACAAAGGGGAAATTGCATGAAAATTATATACTAGATATAATATTACGATGGCCACGTAGAACATTTTTCAATAAAAAAAATTTCTTCAATTATTCGAACAGTATATATAACCGTGTTAAAAAAAAAAAAGTATTTTGAATCGTACTTTCTTAGCAGTATAAACAAAACGTGAACATTCGAAAAGATTAACGAAACACGAAACACGTGAAATACGAATTTACGATAAAAAGTGAAATAATCAAAAACAGTCCTAAGATGGTATGCTGAGTGCAAAAAAGAAAAATCAGGGGCGGATTCGCCGCCTCTAGGCTAACAAGTGTCTACCGTCCCTTTCCGCGAAATATCATCAAATATTTTAATTTAAAAGAGTTGACGCAATTTTAAAATTAATTCAATACGTTGAATATGAAAGAAGTGTTTTTAAAGTTGCCTCAAGCCTCTGTTTCAACCCTTCCCAATTTCTTCCTCTAAAATTTGCCACTCCCCAAAATTTGCCGTTCTTAGCTAAAAGAATCCGCACCTGGGAAAAATATATTACCCTAGGAAATAAATTTGACAACCCATTAAAAATGAAGTTTTCTCGAAATAAAGGAAATGATTAAATTTATATGTAATTTTGGGTCGGGATCATATTATTATGCAGTAAATCACCGTTTTTCTCGTTAAAATATATACTCGATCAACTAAACATCGTGTCTATTGGTACACTTTAATTTACTATAAAAATAAAATTTGCAACCGCATAATACTTTATATCAGGGATCGAAAAAGTTCTGGAGCTCTTATTTTTAAAAAAATTGTGGTAGAACTTGTATGTTTCGTTTAAAAGAAAATATCTGTTCTTGTGGAATTTATATCGAAAGAAATGTTACCCTTAGGAATTTCTTTAGAAAGTGTTCTCATGGAACAGATATTTTAGAACCTATATAATAAAAGTTTATTAAAAAACATTTATTAAAAAAAGGTTCCACAAGATAAAGACGAGTACTAAACTATTAGTTACTAGTTTTATTTAACAATATAATATAATATTCTTCGTGTTTATTTAATAAAAGGTATGAAAATCGCAACGTAAGTAATTAATAGTTGCATAAGAAGTATTGAACAGAAAAGCGAACTTGTCAAGAATAATACCTAAATAACATTTTTTTTATAACTTACACGAACCAAAATACAGAAAAATTCCATAATATCTGCGTAGAAATTATCTACGTAGGTAAATATTACAAATAAATAACACATTCAGAATATCAATTTAACTGTAATAATTATTTATTATTGTTGTAGTACTATTCATTGAATATTATTCAGTATTTGTTACAACGATTGAGCACTTTTTTAATATTGATGAACAAAATATCTGTTCCTGTTACAGAGAAATTTTTATTCTTATACTTTACATGTTCCATTCCAACCAGAACTTTTACTTTATCAGTTCTCACGAGGAATTTATAATGTGAGAGCATTTTTAAAAAAAGTTACACGGTCCATGTTTCAAATAGAACCTATTGAAAAGTTCCAGAACTCTTTCGAACCCTGCTCTGTATTCATATCTATAAACATCAATGAAGTCCCTTCAAATTGAACTTCACGCGTTGCAGTGCAATGCTATGCTTCACAAAGATCGCTAAAAAAAAAAGACGCTCTTGCATTGCGATGCAATAGCTTGTTGTTAAAATTGCCGTAACACCTAGAGAATTGCGAGGTTTAAATGGGCCAGGACATTGTTCCATTTAAAAGAAAACGCAACGGCGAGTTTCTCCCATCGCGAGCGATTTCCAGTTTCCCAAATCTCGCAGTGAATCGTAAAAGTGTCGCGCCACCGACTTTCACCGCGATAAAGCCATTTGCGTCAGCAAAATGTCCCTTCCGGCTGTATCAGATGGACCAGATCATTGGAAAATGAAATCGTAGAAACAGGTGTAACTGCCTAACATTCTACGACCTGAATACAGAGGATCCAATTATTTATTTAGAAAAGCTCTACTTAACAAACATCCATCCAAGCGCGCGTGCTAAATTAATTTCAGTGTACATAGAATTCCAGTGAATTTCCACTGGCACCGCTTCATACAATGGATAATTGAAGACTATCTCATGAGCACATTTATTAGCGCGTTTACGTAACAATGCCAAGCTTTCCTAATAGCGATATGTCAGATTTTGCTTCGCAAAAGCATAGAACACTATCGAAAGTGTGTAGTATATTGTATATTGTTGTATAGTATGCTGTTGCCTAATTAATATGACCTAGATTTACGAATCTAACTAAATTGACATTTTGATTATGAGATGGTAGCTTAATTACAATTATTTCGAGACCGACAGATTAAGTGTTTGCTATGAATATGAACAGAATCTTAAATATGAAACAAAATTTTTAAATACCGTAACTAATGAATTAGAATTATTTTCAGAGCTCTGTTTCTGGACTCGAAGTTGTAACCGTAACGTTAATAATTGAGCTATTCTTGAAATCATATTAATTGGTTAGAATATATTATATTCTAATGATAAGCATTCGAAATTTCTTCGTCGTGTTTACATGATCATCGAGATAAGCCTGCTTGGATTTTAATAATATGTTAGACAAGATTGAATGATTTGTGTATTTTCCCTGCCAATCCTAGACCCTGAATGCACGAGAGGAAAATGCATAACTCAGATATTATGCAATACGAAAGATTGTAAAGGACTTCGATGAGAGCTGTCATGAAGTACCGTTTCTCGTTTCTTGTCAACAGCTATTTTTATCTGTCCCCATGTCGCGACGTACACACAAAGCAATTAGTATAATTACTAATATTCGTGCAAAGTGTGTACTATTCTATATATAATTATTCCAGCATTTACCGCGTGTGATAAAATTCAATGCGCGTAATTAAAAATATGGGGCATTACACGCGACGGTACTTGCAGGAAGAAATCTCGAGGAAAGTGAAATATGAAAAGTCATAGGCGTGAAGAATGAGGGTCTAAAGCAACTCGTAATTACTAATTGTAAGTCACTTTTCATTTAACAGAATATCAAATAAAAGAAATCAAGTTCACGTTGAAAGTCTTTTATCATCAGTCTATGAAGTTAGAAATTTGCAGAGTTTGGCAAAATGTAATCTAATTACAAATTGCAAATTACGATTAAAATGTAATTGCGTAATTGATTACACATTATTTTCTGTAATTGTTAATTTAGGTAGTCGACAAAATTGTTGAGAAATTACGCGATTACATTTTAATCGTAATTTGTAATTTGTAATTAGATTACGTTTTGCCCAACTCTGGTAATTTGGCTGTCATTTCAAATGGCACTTATTTTGAGACACCGTGTAGATAAAAAGAATCCATGCATTGCTATCTTCTGATTTATTCACAACCCTCACATTCTAACTAGCGCCATTGGACATATGTAAGTAATTAAGTAGTTATCCTTCTCGAAGCAAATTGCCTAGAAACTATTTCATTTTATCTACTGCTATTTTGAAATGAACTATTTCAACTCGTTAATATAACCTACTTCGATAAAATCCAGTCATTATTTTTCCTAATACAGCGCAGTGTTAGTGCGTAAGTACCTAATAGTCATTAAGTCATTATAGCCATTTTTCCTTCCGAATAATTTTTCAATGCGTCGACGTTTGCATATTTTCTTTGTGAGAGATAGAATGCTTTTAAAATACATATCTACTGGAAAGAATGACTTTCAAACTTCAGTTACCCTAGTTAATTCCCCTCTGCAGCAGAAATTTCGTCGCGTGAGAAGTTCAATGGAACAAGAAAAATTACATATGTCGTACGATGGTTTCGGTGTAATCTAAGTATACGATTGATAACAGTATCAACTCGTGCGTCTAATTTAAACCGTATTGACGTAAGTTTAAGCATGTATCTGTGTTAATATTCATATCCACGGTGAGATAGAGTCGAGATTAAAAAAAAAATAAGTCTCCAATTGGGCAAATAATACTATTTCATTAATGAAACAGATAAGGCCTACTACATTAATGCAGATAACGTTAATGCCATTAACACATATAAGAGAATCCGTATATTTCAACAAATGCATTTACTATATTTTAAAATTAAAATGGTTATTATCCGTCCGCTTTTCTTATTATTCTATTAATTCTATGATATTATAATATGCACCTGTGATTTACGAATAATTAACGCGATGAACTGTAATCGCTGAATCAATGAAAAATTTAATCGTCTTATAAATACGGAACTTATAATTGGCAACGAAAGTAAGTTAATTACTACGGTATCAATGAAGACATCAATTTCCATACACAATAAATTTACGCAATTCTCGATAGTACTACATAATACAATCACCGTTAAAGTGTCATCAGTCTAAGTAACAGCTAATCGTAAAGATTCTCATTTGGCTAAAAAGTCGTATGAAAGTAACTCACAAAATTCGAGACATTCATGTGCTGATTATTATCATTTTATTCTAATCAATACCATACCAAATTCTATATACTTACAGTTCTAACGCAGCAGAAAGGGGCTGCGACCCGAATCCGTAGCAGACCTGCTCGCGGCTCCGGCTTAAAATCATGTAACACGGGCATGTGTGCACACACGCGCGGGCGAGCCTCGAACGTCGACACTGAATGGAGGGGGACGCGTCGAGACGATAAAACTACTGCAGCTCTCTCCGCCGCTCAGTCTGCTTTGGGACAGCGAGAGGTGGTGAAAGGTTGGGACGTTTTACAAATTCAACCACACGGAAACACTAATAGGGAAGCATTGCCCAACGCGTGACAGGGATTCAGCGCCCCACCTGATACAAAGTGCAATCGCCTCTGCAAAGTAGTCTAGTCCTTACGGGCCGCGTGCGCGCGCAATCGTCGGCGGTGTTCACACGCTTCTTCGATTCCAACGGCTATCGACTTTTCGCTGGGAGATTATTCAATTGCCGGCACCGCGGGTCAGCATTCGAAGTAACATCGCCGTGTCGTGTCAAGTGCTTCGGTTAAAACGGGCCGCGCGATCCGGATGGAAAGTGAGATTTAAAGGGACCACTCGTTAAATCCATAACTCTGGAATCAGCTCCTGCTCGAAAGTACCACGCGAAGTAGTGTCAGTTCGGACGACGTGAAAGCGACAGCGATATTTGAAAGTGGCCTCTATGGACGTTTACGGAATTAATAGGGAGAAAGAAGAGTAGTGACGGCTACGCTCGCGCGTGGAGGGTGCTTGTTCAAAGACGGTCTTCGAGGGATTATGGCAGAGTAGCAGTTCCGAGGCCACGCCTAAGGTGGACGGGTACGAGTTTGCCAGCGTCGATTGAGGTTAGCTGGCGTCTAAACGATCGTCGCGAGTCAAGTGCGTCCGTTGGTGCGTGGCGAGTGACGATTTTATTTGTACACACTGTGCGTGCATGCGTACGTGCGAGCGTGCGTCCGTGCGTGTCCCGGAGGAGTGCCAACCTGAACAGAGAAATAATGTCAAGCAGTGTTTGCCACGCGCCCCTGCCAGCACGAATGGAAGCGTTCACCACGAGGCTCTATCTCCGTGCTGCTGACCAATATGAGCGGCTTCTGCAGGCTCACTTCAAGGTACGCGTGTCAAAACTCATAAGCACTTACTCCTCGGCTCCCACTTTTCTCGCGTGCGTCGGTCCATTCGCGACGTCAATAACGCGCCCGGCGGATCGATCACCTCTGTCCTTAATCGAGGCGCGAGAAATATCGATGCCTGCAGGCACGACGTAATATTTTTCGGGGCTATAGCATCGCCGGTATTAACCTGTTCACCGAGGACGACGAGTTAACTCGTCAGCTGAAAATGCCTTCGGTTTGGCCGATATAAATGTATTTAAGCGGAGAAACTTGATGATAAATCGGTGTGTCTAATGCATCGAAATGACAGTACGCGTAAAGAAATTACTTTTTCACGAACGCTTGGGCTATTAAGGATAGATACGGCGAGATATACTACAATAGTTTTCGATAGGCGGTTGAACTCTGTTTGAAATAGCATTCATGGTCAGCAGTCGGTTAGTTGAACTTATTGCCAAGCTTTTATTATTGGAACTATTGTCAATCGACACTCAGGTTATGTGGACACTGAACCCAAACAGTAGATCAGATCAGGGAGGAAACAAACAATAACATTCGACAATAATATAAATGAGAGATATTATATACTGTATATCCTTACTAATATATAAAAGTGAAACGTTGTCTGTTTGTTTGCCCTTTCACGCCTAAACGGCTGAACGGATTTCAATGAAATTTTGAATATACATTACATACGTCCTTGATTAGATTACAGGCTATTTTTTTAGGTTTTTCTATTTTGGAAACATCATAAATAATTCCTGGGTGAAACCGGATAACGGGTCAGCTAAGAATATAAATCACGATTCCTAAAATTGTATAGTAGCAATTTAGTGGATTACTCGGAAATGGATAATTTGAATCGAATTTTTCAAATAAATTATTATTAACGGGGGGAGGGGAGGGCTCAGTGAATTGTGTACTATACTGTTCTACTGTACTGTTATGCGCATCGAGAGAATTTGATAATTTGTGTAGCAATTATGAAATATTAATTGCAAGCACAAGACATACTAAAGGTACAAAAATATTTGAAGAACGAAGTATTATTAATTATATTATTTTGTTAATAGTATTTAATTTGACAAACGTCCATACCATACGAAAGGGTACATCGTAATAGTTTGCGTGATTTATTGGACATTTGTAGTATTATAACAAAAAAGATTTGTGAACTGTTTTGGGTGAGCAGGCAAGTAAAGTGACAAAAATTTCGGAAGTACTTCTTTCGAGAAATATCAAGGTTACCTCGAGTTTTATCTACATGGGACTATATAATGATTTTATTATTAATATTTACAGAGATTCAACGACTTTACGATGCGCCACTGAAACTTACGACATTCAGGGCAATTTTAAATAGTGTTTAGAAGTTGTATCGTAATATTCACTGGCAGGATTTTTTTCTTAGTATTTTCTCTATCTTCGGTATGTAGTAACCTCTAGTAGCAATGAATCACCGGATCTATCTCTGATTTCTATTTATGGAGATCTTTACAGACCATTATGCATCAAACGTGCATGAAGAATGTTGAAGATGTTAGAGAAAGAGTAAATTGCACCTTGTAGAGTTCAGAAACCAAGCAACTTCACCGTTCGAGTACGATGATCACGTACGCTACCTTTCAGAACTTTGGAATCATGTCCCAGTGGAAGTCAACAGATTTAAATCACTTTTTCACCCGGTAAGATATTCAAATTTATTGAAATAAAGAAACACTGTAGCCGTCGCTGAAACTATGGACTTCTCGAAGTCCGAATTTTCGAACTCGTTAGGAGAAAAGTCAGATAAGACGAGTCCAAAATTTTGGGCTGGTAGTGGGCACGTTCAACGAGTATGCTTAACAAATACTGTCGTGCCTCAATTTCGAAGCTGAAACTGCAGTTTCCCTCGGTTTAAGACAGTTCGTTTAGGATTCTTGGGGGATTCCTTTATTTACAACGTTTCTTCAATCAATACTGTTTCAAGCTTTTGGATATAAGCTTTGTCCTTTTGGAAAATTCTTCCAGTTTCTTCGTGATTTAAAAACTCACTGAAACTCTATTGCATTTCTGTAACAATGCCAAAGTGCAGGGACTGAAATTAGAAAAGCTTGGATATCGTTTGGAACGAGCTAACGAGCAATGATATTACGCATCTATTTCCCGAGCCAGCGATCGTTGACCTATCACAGAATGCGATCTCGATGAGTAATCGTCGTGAAAATCGTGCCCCCCTCCACTCTGTGATTGAACATTCATCCGTATTCACTGCGCGCCATTAACGGTAACATCGGTCACTTTTTCAGTTCGCCGTTATAATTCCTGCCGTGGAGTTTGTTGTGTCTCTGTTCGTTTATATAATTTAAATAACGGTTTCGATCACTTAATACTTATATAACATTCATATGCCTTGTTGCATTTTTATCGCGCACATACTGGCTGGTCTCCCAGAAGCCGAACACCTCATATTTAGTATACGAAACGAATATTTCAGACGAAGGTTGAAGAGCGGGTAGATTAATTTTTTTATGCCAATTTTCTTGGGGTAATAAGGAATATGAATGGAATTTTCTTCGAGTGACATTGTTGGCCCTAAGTATTATATCAAGTAGGTTAGTAAGGTTAGTTAAATTATAATAAATCCCAAAATTGACAGTTTTTCGAATTAACTTTCTTCGCTTCCTTTTGCTGAGGAATTGTAAATATTACTCATTGAAGGATGTTTATATAGTAAATTGTCGTATTAGTCGTAAGTTCCATTAAAAAAGTCAAATAGGTTAGTAAAGTTAGTTAAATTATAATAAATCCCAAAATTGAAAGTTTTTGGAACTAACTTTCTTCGCTTCCTTTTGCAGAAAAAATTTAAATATTACTCGTTGAGGGGTATTTATATAGTAAATTGTATCTGCATTCCATTAAAAAAAAGAAATCTTATACTATAATTATAATTAATATAAATACTGTACCTAGGTACTATAATTGTCTTGTTTAAAACAGAAGGAGGCTTTAGAAGAAATTACTATCATTTACAGAGATCACTGATGTATCAGTCCCCATCGCTTAGCTCAACTAGATAATTTAACTTCTGCGAAATATCTTTCTGAAGCAGAATCATTTTCAAGTAATCTTCTAATTATGTAAATATAATATATCATGTCATTAAATTCGCTTTTATATGGGGCTTTTCACATGAGAAACTTTTGAGTCTCTAGTGTTCCAGATTTATTCAGTCGGCAAAGGTAGTACCTACTAATTTAAAGAAGAAGTAAATCTACGTTATAACCACGATTCGGGTCGAACGGTCAATTTCTCTTAATTAATGCATTACTGTCGTCGACCAAATATGATTACGCAAATCTAAGAAGTTGCATCTCTATTAAAGCTGAATTGGGCCTTGCAAACCGGTCCTGCGGTTTTAACGAGTATTTAATTTCTTTCCTCCATACAATATCGAGTAGGAACACTGCTGTTAGTAATCGTAAATGTCGTTCAGTTGAATGATATGTCGGCCAGCTCCTCCGCTTAAATTCGATCCGAAATAAATGATTTAAACGGGGCCTCTCGAAGTTCGAACAGGATCGACCTTCGAAGAAGGCAGATGATTAATAAATTCAAGGCGATTCTCCATGACAAATTCAAGGATCGCCTGTATCTGGAGCAGAAATCACGCTGTGCCATTAACCTCGCGCGATTCGTTTCCGTTTCAAAGATAAAAATGAAAATTGCCTTTCGGTTTCTATTTTGAACGTGAAAGTATGTAGCTTTATTCGACGAATTCGCACATTCTCACTCGTTCCTTCCGCGAAATCCTCCAGCTCGAAGGAAAAATTTAATCCAAGTAATTTGGTCGTCGAATTCCTTGTAAATCTACCAATTTAGATCTGCGCTTAATTTCTTAATTAATCTTCATATATTTCTTGCTAGTTAGAGTCGGTCTTTACAATTTTTTATCTTCTGTCTTACTTAAAAATCGCGCCACTTCCTATATAATTTAGAAGCAGATCAAATCGTAGTAAAAAGACACTGTGATTACTCTTGTAACGATTTCTTGCAAAATCTCGGACGATACAAATCGATTAGAAGATGTGTACATAATTGCTTATTGCAGGAAAGAAAAGTTCCTGTTTTTTTTTTTTCTTGTGGCAGAGCAGATTAATGTTGTTCAAAACTGTTTTGGGTTCAGATCTTCGTCAAATTTGGTTCTTTGCAATAATTGTCATAGTTAAAGTTGAAAAATTTATTCGGCGCTGAAGTTGAAACGTTCAACGTTTTAACTTTATTCGACACATGAAGAATAATATTTTTTAAATTTTATTCGTTATTCAAAATTATTTAAATAAAAATGTTGTTCAGCTCTGGTTTAAAACTGTTTAGCACAATGTTTTAGTGTTCATTTGAACGATTTCGTGGCAGAGGATATGTATTTGGTATGATAATAAAAAAGCCTGACCAAATACCAGGTATTTACAGGGAATTTAGAATTAGATGCTTACAAGGGAAGATCCCGAACCCGAAAATTCCAAAAATTCTGAAACTTTATGAATATGTAAGGGATTTCCTCCTGATTACAACGCAATCTTTGTTTGCTGATCAAAATCACTCGAAGGGGGTGAAATTAACCCCTGAAAATTCGTCTATTTTCCTATTTTGTGTTATAACTCGCGAAATGTAAGAGACAGAAAATAAGTTTCAAGACAAAAGTTACTTCATTTAATTATATCTATCATTTGGTAAAAAAATTATTTTACAGTTCACGAGTTATAACACAAAATCAGAAAATAACCGGATTTTCAGGGGTCAATTCCACCCCCTTAGAGTGAATTTGGGCAGCAAACAAAAATTGCATTGTAATCAGGAGGAAAATCCCCTATATATTCACAAAGTTTCAGAATGTTTTGAATTTCCGGGTTCGGGATCTTCCCTTGTTAGTCGAATAAAACTGATATAATAATAATAATATGGTATAATATAATAATATAACATGTTGTTGGAATTTCTGAATTATGTGGATACCTTATTAATTGATAAAATCATTTAATTCATCGATTCATTTCCCATACACGATACTTTCATATGGCTTAAATGAAAACAGTTTCTCTTTCTTTTAGCTCAGAGTCTGAGAGGTCTTGGATTCACATATTTCTTCGTGGTCGATTTATCTTCACACTGCGAGTAGGTTCACATCGAACGTATCGCAGGTGGTTGGGAATAATTATAATCTGCTTAAATATTACACAAAAAATTCATTTAAATATCAAGGACAGAGAAGCTATTCAGGTTTATAATTTCTTCTTCCTTAGCATGTAACCGAATCTACAATTGCGTGGTTGGGTTTGAGATAATATTAAGGGCGACAGTGCTTTCTTGAACAATAAATAAAATGAATACAATGTATAGTATTATAATTAAGTGACAAATTTTCACGATAATTCCAATTAGAGCTTCTCAAATATCAGAAAAAAAAAGCAAATGAAAACTAGGTATTTAAATATTTCCAGTACATTAATAAATATTCGAGTAATTTCAAGGCAAATATGTGCCTCAAAGATATTCGATGAATTCAAGAAAAAATTGGAGTAACTCGATGATTCTACTTAGTTACTAATATCTAGTGGAGGCGCTTAAATATCTTCGAATTATTCAAATTCTTTTTATCGGACTATTCGAAATACTATTCGGGCAGTCAAGTGCGTGGAGCAATTTAAAGAAATGAGTCTTAGGTTATTATCGGAAGACCATTCTGGTGTCCATACCAGTACCTGTGAATATGGTATAAAATAATTCCTATGACGTGAAAGATACGCTTCGCGCAGTCCACGTAACAGGAGGTCGAGCGAGTCAGGGACGTATCTACACTGTGGGCTAAAAGTAGCAAGGCATATGGATCCCTGAATCTACATTGCTATTTTATAATTCATTAAAACAGAGGTTCATTTTCATTTTCTCCAGCTGATAGGTTTGAAAATATATAGTATATGTCTAGAATAAGTAGGCATGAAACTTGAAGAACTGACAAAAACTAAACAACCATTAAATTTCTCTAATAAAGTGGGCACGCACGTGGAGGCAAAATGGCTAATTATTTTTGGTAATAGAACGAAAGCAAAACCAAAAGATTTCTCTGCTTCAGCAGAAGAAACGTACCCCCACACTCAAACGTTTGAAAAATTGAAACACATTATCTTGATTATCTTATCAAGTTTGAGTGCGTTTAATCGCATTGGGTAACAATGGAATAATGTTAATTAACAAATAACAGTTTCTCAAGGATCGTTGTGCACTTCTGATTGATATTCTCGAAAAATATCACCAACGATATTTTTTATTCAAAATCCGGTGTAAGTAAGAACAAATGTGCTTTTTTTTTTAAATCGATGTTTAATAAGGTAAATGGCCCAGTGGTGAAACAGTTAAGGAAGCAGTCGAGATAATAGCAATTTCTTTTATATTTAAATAGTATAAAATTATAACTAAATATAATTATTCGAAAGCGTAAAATTTCTACTATCAGATAACGTAAGAAGAATCCACATTTGTTGAAGGAAAAGTTTTAAATTAATTGAAACATGAAACTGTTCATATGGCCCAGTAATTAAATGAAATTCATAGCGTGTCCCAGTCATTAATTATCAGTGTATTTCTATCAGTTAATGAAAAGAAATCAATATGATAATATTTTGGGGTAATAAAAACATTTTTTTATAATAAATTTGTGTTAAATTCTTTATCATTTACCCGAATTGAAACTGTTGAAGCTTTACTGTACAATAATATTTTTGCATGATATGACTATTCAGTTATGTAAGCTTATAATTATATCTATATAAAGCTAATACATTTTGCAATTATATTTCGAAAAGTTTAAACGTTAAAAATTATTAAAACTGTTATTATTAATAAAATTTCTTCTCAATTTTTAATTATTGGGCCTTGTTTAAGTACTGGGCCATTTACCTTATCAGCAAGCTGTGGGAGTGCTCTCGTGTTTTTTTTAAACCGTGCAACATAAACACAGCGAGAAAATCGAGGCTCGTACTGTACTGTTACTACGTAACCAACGACGTCAATCAAGGAGAATGTAGTAATTCCAATAATCGCACGGGTTGCAATTACCACATTCTTGAAATCATGCGAGTGTTATGCGTTGCAGCCTCTTATACGACTGTTTTTTCCAAATTTCTAATTCGTTTAATAAAATAGCTATCCTGGTCCGGCTCTAATTCGTTACTCGTTCTTTAGTTACCTGTAACCCTTCGTTGACACACCTCTTTTTTCGATCAACTTTAACACACCTGGGTGGCTCACACCCAGAACAATTTTTCAACGACTGCCATTCTCATCTGAAGAATCCAATCGTTATGAAAAAAATCATGGGTCAATTTCATGATCTGTAGAATGTATTCCAATAGTTTTTTGTTTGAAATTTCATCACAGTTCTTGTAAAAAAAATCTAGATTACCATATGTCGAGAAAACACGAAGAAAATCTTCAAAAAACTGTAACTTTTACAAATTTAAATATTAGAAGCTAAAAATCTACAGAGTTATTGCTCAGATATAATATTTTGAGAGAAAAAAATAGTTTGTAAGTTGGCTTTGGAAAAGGGGTATTTATTTTGCATATAAAAGGTACAGAGTGTCAGAATCAGCTTATGGGTGGCTCACACCCAGAGTGTCAACGAGGGATTAATATTGTTGAATTTTTAAAAATTATTTTTAGATCGCTTTAACCATGCCACCAAAGACGATGCTCGTTTGCAACATCCTACTCCTCTTGCCTGCGATAATAATACACTCAAGCGGAATGCAAATATCGCGATTAACATAATCGAAGTGACTGGAATAAATTCGCGAATAACCAAGGCGATTTGAAATCCATCCACGTGACAGACAATCGAATTTCGTTTGTTATCTTTGCCCCGCGGCTATAAATTGCTTCCGGTTCGAACGTAACCGATTTAATGAGAAACAAATGTTCCCCTTCGCGCCGCAAACGCACGATGGAAACGCCTATTGCTTTGTCCGAGCAGATATTTCATTTAGATTTGAGAAATAATCATGACGAACAATATTCCTACTCCGCTCTTTTTGTTCAAGGAGAATGTAAAGAAAAGATCGAAATATAAAAATCGGTAGGCACTGGCACCAACCTTAGAGTTCCTTAGAATTTTACTAGTTCAACGCACTCTTTTGTAAACGTTTATTAGTATTCAGTATTTTTCGTTCAGGGCTCCGTTTTTTTTCTGGAGTAAAAGTCTGCTTCGTGTGCGGAACCGATTTTTCCAAGAACGAAGGCTGGTACAAAAGCACTTCGTTCCACTGAACTGAATTCTTATTTACCACTAACCTGGTAACGAATTACAACTAAACTAAAACGAGACTGGCAAGGAGAGGTCTCTGGGTGCAACTTTGACTTTTTAATGAGGTTTTACGCAGTGATAAATAGCTGTGACCATGAGACTTGTAATGAAATTAAACGAGTAAACATTGCAACTGAAATGGTATGGAATTGAAACTACTGAAGAATAATACGCCGCGCTGACCTTTTACAGACCTTTTGGAACAGCAATACATGTTTTAGAAAAAATGTGGGGGCTTAAAAATATAGCGTTTTTTTTTCGGAATTTATTTCTGAGAAATCACTTTGTGTATCAACTTAAAACTTTGTTCATTGCTTATACTATATTTGGAGAATATCACCTATTTTTTTTAAGTAGAAATAACAAGTTTATTAAAAGTTATAAATGAATAAGGGGAATAGCTTTTCACAATTAGCTGCCATGATAAAATAATAAATCTTACTGTCCCAAAGAAAAATTTCTAGTTTTACTCTACATATTTTTCTGAGACACCGCAATTTTGAAAAGCCATTCCTTCCACTCATTTGTAACTTTGAATAAAATCGTTATTATTTTCTATTATTATTAACGGGTGTAACCCTTTAAATACATTATTGAAAACATAAGAAGAAGTTCTTACTTTAAAAAAATAGGTGATATTCTCCAAATATAGTACAAGCAATGAACAAAGTCTTAAGTTGATAGACAAAGTAATTTCTTAGAAATAAATTCCAGAGAAAATCCTATGTTTTTAAGTCGCCACACTAGGGAAACCCCTTGAGTGGAAATATTTAATTATGACAAGAGGATCGTTACATTACGCACACACAGGAGCATGACGTTAACGATTACGGTCCAATTTTCGGCTCGCTACGCTAGTGCAGACTGATCCTAATACGATTTCCATTCGTCGTTCTTCGCGACTGCTTCCTGATTCGATACACCAGCCCACACTCCACTCGTTTCGTGAAACAATGTAGCTTATAAAGCCTGTTGCAAGCTGAAACTTACAACATAATCGCCTTTAAATCGTCGTGAATTGATTGGCCCCTTTCGAAGATCGATATCAACACGTCACTGCATCCTGATAAAAGTCTGTGAGAAATAGCTGGAGGCAGCGTGACACAGTTTCGAGCGTAGACACTTGTCGCTGGCGTAGACGTAGCGTTTGTGGGGCATGCAATGGGTCACGAAACTGCTGGAACGCACTGGAACCACTTTATCACTTCGCGTGGCGTCGGCGTGTTTCCACGCCGAGGGACATCCACCCCGCGCATGGTTTTGGCGCAGTTTCGCGTCAATATTTCCTGGAGAGCATCGACAGTATAGTCCTCGGATATTTATTTTAAAAACAACAGGGTTAATGTTGTTAAACAAACAGTTAAATTGAACTGTATCCAAAGACAAGCTATGAAACAGAACGAAAAGGGATTGTGAACGATTATCAGTGGTTGCAAGGATTTCGATTCCTTTTTTGATTAATTCTTCTTTTAATTCCACTATCGTGTATACCAATAATTTCAAGGTTGATTGTTTTATTGCCAGAGAAAATATTCTGAGTTTTTATTAGAAAGCAAGGCCAATCCTCTCACTGCCAAAATCTGGACGCATGTCGTATGCCACGTGCTGATATCTCATCGTCCCATTTACCAACTGTGGTCCCCGAACGCCCATAGGCGTTCACCGCACGGTGTGCCCTAATTAACCGAAGCCAGGGCTGGCATTCTCTATAAAGGGGCCCAAACAATTTCTCAACGGTAAGGAAGCATAAAATTTTTTCACGAAGAAAAGGATAATAGCAAGAATAAAGAATATAAAATAAAAGAAATAAATAAGTAAATATCATCAAATATAAATATCAGCTTTTTTATTTTCTTCTTTTTTTCCTTTTTCTGCCTTGCACCCGCCGCACCCTCCCTGTGGTCGGCCCTGGCTGAACCCTTGCCACTTTAATACCTATCATTAATTATAAACATCCATAGCGTTCGAACAGTGAACTATTAAGTTCACAAGTTTCGGAACTATTAAGTTCACAAGTTTCGGATCAGCTTTCAGTCTAAAATTACTCCAAAGTGATGCCTCGAGGGATTAGAAACGAGGCGACACTTATTCTGTTGATCGAGTTGGACCATTTAATGTCTACTAATAATGCATCAGTTGCATAAACATCGCCATAAATATCGCTGGAAAACGTACTTCATGAACGGTTCCATCAGACAACCGAGGCAAGGAAGTCGGCTGCAGAGACCAATGATCTCTGTGACAACGGTGGACTATTAAAAAAAACTGGTCTCAGATGGCCCACAGGTCACTCGTCCAGTAGTAAGATGGAATAGCAATGCGACGAAAGCGTCGTTCTGCAAATCTCAGTAATTCTCGGAAATGATGAAACGCGTAGCGCTTATGAACAGCGATCCTCTCTTGTTTATCTCTCCCCAAAAAACTGCTATGAATTCTGAAAGTGATTAAGTCCCGGGCAAAAGTGAGACTGAAAGGTAGTCGCGTGCGAGGAATTCTCACGATCTTTCCACGAAACTATTTATGTTAATCGAGTATTAATTAGATACACGGAGCTACGTAGATGGCCGGGTATTTTTAGAATGACCTTCCTTCTACCGTTTGTTGATTTAACTGTTTATAAACACGAGTGCCGATAACGATTCCGCGTGCGCGAAATTATAGTAAGGGTGCTGCTGTAGCGGCGAGAATTTTAATGTGCTAAAAAAACATTTGTGCACTCGATAAAAGACAGACTTTTGATTATTTGAATTTGTTCGAACTCTGATCAGTACGAATGGATTATTGGGATTTTTTATAAAAGTTACTCGTTTCAACGTCATCGACTTTAGACGACTTAGAAATATTTGATGACGTGTGAGAGCACCTATGAAGACTCTTTGGTTGATAAAGTATGTTTGAAACTGAGCGATTGAGACCGAGAGCGGATGTTTACCTATGGTAGAGTATCGAATGTGTCAGGAGTGTAAGGTTCGAATGGTTTCTTCGAATGCACGCGGAGGATTGGGAGACTGGAGCGCCCGTCAATAATGTGTGCTGTCAGTGTGAATTTCGGAGAGCCCAAAGATAAGAATACACGAGGGCAGAAGCAGTCAAAGCGAAGTTCATTTTAAATCGCTCAAAAAAATAGGTGCTTTTTAGGATTTTTTCTCAAAAAAGTATACAACTTGCAGTAAAAAAAACTTTATGGTCTTTCTTTATTCGTTCTTTAAGGATATAAAAACTTCTGTTTTTTTTTTCATTTTCCTGTAATGGTTCGAATTTTACGTGGCGGTCAGTGCACTGCTGCGACAAAAGGGGCGTAAACTGTAGAGTAGATAATAGAACTCGACGTAGGATTGTCTGAAATCAAAAAACCAAAGATATTCTTATAGGTTATATCAGTTACTATCGCATCACCCTTTAAGGAGGCAAATAAAGCAAAATGGCGATGTTTGGTACACGTTTGAACACAAACGTGCGGAAAATGGGGTAATTCTACGCCTAAAAATGTTAATAACGAAGAGCTATGGCCTCTAAAATTTATGGTCAAAGGCTGATGCGGTAGTGAATTCAATTACAAAGAAAATGCCACCAAGATTTTTGGAATCCGTTCATAAAATTTCTTTTGGTCTGCTGTCTACTGCGCGGAAAAATCATGTTTCGAAATAAACGCGTTTAAAGTTTTGCTTGTATGTTTTTCATGAATTTTTTATTCAGGAACTAATGTACGGAATTTAATGTTTGTTTTCGTTAAATGTTTATTATTCCTTGCTGTACGGAATTGTATTTTTCATATCTCCAAAATATAATTATAAATGTGTGCATTTAAGTCACAATGTGCGTGTCTCTGTGAGAACACAGGCACTCTGCGGAAGTCCTCTTGATCCTTAAAGTAATCCTAAAAAGAGAGAAATGGTGTAATTAGGTTCTATAGGGATGTACACATTAAGTGGTCTACAATCGTCAATTTATTGGCAGTGGTTATAAAATGACAGCCTTGTCATGAAAAAATTCCTTGTTCTGACCTATTTGTCGGTCTTTCTTTGTGATTTGAAGAAAAACTATTTTTAATATCTGGATGATCGTAGACCACTTTGTGGAGACAAGTCTCCTGTACATTGTGCTAAAATTTCAAAGCGATATCTTTAATAGTTTTCCCTCAGTCACTTCCGCAGTCTTTTCACAGAGGCACTAACATTGTGACTTAAATCCACACGTTTGTAATTATATTTTGGAAATATGAAAAATACTATTCTGTACAGAAAGGAATAATAAATATTTAAAAGAAATATTGTTTGACCGGCAAAGTAGAATGGACCCTTAAAACCATCTTTAATAAATACATATTTAGGAGCATATTACGTGGTTCAAAATGTTGAGAATTAATTATTCCTCTGAAAGACTGAAATTAAATTGTGGTAGTTTTAAATGCACGGTATTGAAGAAGAACTTGATATTATCTTTTCGATCAACCTTAAAAGAATGTGAGAAACCAGTAGGATAAACATTTCTTTTGAGATAATTTATTACGTGTACCCACGTGGCAGAAAATAAATGCACTTAAAGATATACGTGAAATTGTTCATGTTAACCGTATTGTCGTTGCTTTCCAATTTTTTATCTGCTTGTTCTCTAGGAAGATAAAATAGTTGTTAAGAAATTAGAATTATCAGTGTTTTTTTAAATGGTTGTAATTTATACTGAAATTATAGGTATTAAGCCACTTCATATCAATGTTGTGGGATCTTGCTTCTCATTCATAATGATATCACGATCAGGTAATCTTAATTCTGACTGAAAATTCTTGTGGAAGACAAGATTAAACGTTTCAATGAAACCGATGTAATTTATCGAATCTGCTTGCACAAATCACAATCTTTTATCTGCAACTCTGTCTGTATTGACAAGCCTTACGATTATGTAATTTCTTGAGTGATACTATATAGACATTATACAACCTTTGTTATTTATTTTATCTGCTACGAAATAGGTATGCAGAATTGTACTTTCTTCGTTTAATTAAAAGTACGCGGTTGTCAAAGGCAAATACATTTATTTCGTCGATTATTTTTATTCAATAATTTGAAAATAATTTAGCTCTAGTCGTTCATAAAGTAACTTAAACAATTCACTATACATTTTTCTCTTAAATTAATAAATTTTTCATTAGATTTATGTTCGTTCTAAATTTATTTTATTACAATTAATTCAAATTCGACTTTGTTAACTTATTTATTTGTCATTTTGAGTATTAAATGTTCTTCCTCAAGTAAACTCCACTTCTTTGATATTACAATTTGACAAGTAATCGCATTCTTTTAATTCAAAGTTATTTATGTGCTTGAGTGTTAAAGCTTCACCTCCTTGATATCACAGTTTAATAACAAATAACTGCAGTTTGGTGCTAACAAGGTGCCGGCTCAGGAGTGTCAGAAATGACAATATTGATTATTTGTTTAACGTCGGATAATTGGAAGGACAGAGGCTTCATTGATAAACAACAGCGGGTTCGGTTACGTAACGTGGCAGTATTAATCACGAGTATGAGCAATATTGCATTGCACGATTGTGTGGCTTGAATACGAAAGCGGGAGGAATATTCTATAAGTGTCATTCTTCGTATGAAGATCACGCGAATGATTGCGATTCATAATGGTCCCCGGCCCCCGAATTATTTCCCCAACTTCTACAAGGTGTTCACAAATTCCTAGTCCAAACTTTGCTCGCCTGTAGCATTCGTTATAATCTTAATATATAAAACAGAAAATTTATACGTTTGTGTGTTTGTTTGTCGCCTAAAAACTTTCGAACGGTAAACTCTGAGATCATGAAATGTGCCTCAGCTCATGCCTGGCTAATCCAGATGAATGACTATTTTCACCAAAAGAAACTAAAAAAATTTTTTTTTTATAAAATCAGAATCTAAATTTCGGGCGAAGCCGAGTAGTAGAACTAGTAAACTAATAAATTGTCAAAGGCAATTTTTTTTATCTATTTTCAAAAATTCTGCATTCGTTGCTCCAGTTGGTCTAAAGTATTACCGTCAATTCTGTTTCAATCTACTGATTACTAATGTGCATTTATTTTGTACCTTCTATACACGCCGTTTAAAATACATCTGCAATCTTTTTTTTTTACGAATACACTCAGCATTCGTATTGAACATGTGTGGACAAACCCACGTGTCGCAGAGAAGATCCGTTTTATTTTGCTATCCAGTGTGCAGGCACGAATGTTTTATACAGAATCAAAACTAGAGAGATTTCAATAAATAGTCGAGCGGAATTAACTGTCCTTTGGAATCAAACGAGTAAGGAGAATTTTATTTTCATAATGGTCTTTGTATAGCTACTTAAGTAGTGATGGCAATTCTTACATTGAAAACAGCCTTCTGTTTTTTCTGACACCACACAAGGGAAGCTCGATGTTGTTGCTATTTTTATTATGAAATTTTACACGAGCTTCAGCTCGGTGTTATTATTATTATTATTATTATCTGCCGATTTTTCTATACATAGTATGAAACTTTCATTATTGATACCACTTCCATTACATTTAGTTCATCTGTTATGAATTTTCTCAAAAAATTTTCGTTGTCAGATCTGCACTAACAATTCCCTCCCTCCATTTTCTAATAAAAATCCATTTCTCCCAATTATTTCATTAAGATTTTCTGAGAAACATTAAAAGTGTAATCATAGCGTTTCTCACCCCGTGAAAAATTATTGACCATCGATAATTTTATCCAGATTATCTTTCGTGGAAGCAGCATAATCACAATGACGATCGAAGTGCTTAAAATTCGATTATTATTCCAGTAAAAATTCAGAATTTTGCACGAACAAAATGGCAGAAAATTTAATTCCTTTTATTCTCTTGCAGAAATTATATTTTTATTCGTCCGTGTTGTAATAACTGAGAAATTGAATGCTGCGGTTTAATAAATTAATCGGAAACATTAAATAATATAGGCTACTCATTAAATTCGATAAAAAAAGCTGTTGACACGTGATCGAGTCGCTTTCCGTTGACGGTACTATAAATTAAAGTCAGGCTTGATTTATAAATTGTTTTTTTCCTGTGGGGTCACGTCTACGGGGGGACTATCTGTCGACATTTTAGAGCCCTCGATTTATCCAAGTGACAAGCAAGCAAACAGTATAACAAGTACTCGTGCATCATGCCATTGACGTCGTTCTGGCATTTAATTTCCGCGTTATTCTACTCGAGAAAAACTGGCTTTCCGTTGTCATATGATACCTACTCGCTCTTTGTCTTGTCCTCTTTTTTACAAGCTTTTATTTAGCTTCACTTGCGAGTTCGTTAGTTAGTTTATTAGGGTGAAATCTTGTAAGCTAATTTCTTGTAAGCTAAGATCGCCTTGAAACTTTGCGCACATACTCAGCTACGATGACAATACAAAATTTTCATTAAAAAGCATGAAATAATTTATAATAAACTTTTTTTTGAAGAAAACAAGCTTTTATTAAAATATACTAGGAAGGAAGAAATCATTTTGATACAGACATTTTGATCAGACAAATTCCCACATTTGACTAAAAATAAAAGCGTGAGGCGTATATATTGAATATTAAAACTTATGCAAAAAAACTAATTGCTGAACGGCGTGATTTTTCTTGACTTTTAACCTGGTTAGTTCTCAGGACAGACTTTGAATTGAGGAATTACTTAGACTGCTCGCAATCGAATGGAAAAAACTCGTGCAATAAAGACCCTCTAGCAGAATGCGAAAATTAATTTATCAAAATACGTAGAGCATTATAAATATTTATATAAAAAGCATATTTCAATTTTTACGCCCACGCTTTTATTTTTAGTCGTATAGGGGAATTCTTCTATGGCAGTCATTGAGGCCGGTATCAAACTTATTTTTCATTTTTAGTACATTTTAATAAAAGCTTGTTTTTAAAAATTGTTTTTACTGTATTTCTTAAAATAGCTTTTTAAGATAGCTTTTGAAACGTAAAGATTCCTTAAAGAAAGTAATTATTAAAATAATTAAGACAAAGCGAGGTACAATAATTCCAATCAAATAATATTAAATTTACTGTTTAAAAAAAACTTTTTTCATTTAATTTCTTGAATAAGCCTCAGCTATGAATTCAACTGTATATTATGTTGATAATAAATTCTCTTTTCTCTGTGTTCCTGTTTCTTATAGTAGATGCCACATTTTGAGCAGTAATTTTATAAAATAAAGTGAAACTCAAAATCATATTCGTTCTTCTGATTCTAAAAAGGAAAGAGTTTACGATACATTCAGTATTATTTTTCCGCCTTTTCTCTTCGTTTCATTGAAACATGAACACAAATGTTGAACTTTGCCTGTACGTCAACGTCTCTATGCAATTACTCACTACAAATTTCAAGGTGAAAACAGAACTTTAAAAAGCACCTATAAATGCATTGGATTTTCCAGTAAATCAATGTTTTTTCTTTTTTCTTTTCAATGAAAAACTATATTAGCTTGTCCTCCTGAAGGGAAAAATAATAAAATTTGAAGATTAGAAAGAGTACCATTGCCACAGAATTATTTGGAAAATTTCTGTTGAAGTGTAAGTAAAAAATTTAAGAAAATGGAATTTATAACTTATTTTATAATGTAAGGTGATGTGACACAAAGTAAATGCTGTATTTAATTTTTTTTAGATTTATGACTTACACCACTTTCATAATCACCGGCACATTTATGATTACAATTGCCTAAAAAAAGTACAAATTATGGTAATCGTATATAATATTTGGAGCCATAATTTGCCTTGAACGATTTGTCACCGACGAACAAAAGTAATTACCAGAAGCAGCACCTCACCCTAATTAAATAAGCAAAGTCAGCGTTTCGAAATTAGAATAAAATGAAGAAGAAAGTACTTAATTTTCGTCGACTGGTTATCGAAATATAATCTTCGACACTCGGGCTTTCTCTAACATTCCAACGGGAGCGTTGAATTTCGCACGACCTCGAACGTGTCAATAACACGCGCGGTACAAAATCGAATTTCAATTTAGCGACACAGGACATCCGCGAATTTCCGTTACTCCTCGGCATACAAATTCGTCGGGAAACCTTGCTGGATCGATGTTATTTATTTTATATGGGACCCAACGAGGATTGCCAAAAAAGGCCCTCGTGATTTGCGACAACGGATAATGACCCTTTCAAACGAGACACTGTCACTGAGTAGGATATTAGCAAGGATACATTGATAATATCATATTTAAGAGTTTTACGACTAATTGCAAGTAAGGCGCTAACAGTTTGAGAGTTTGTGCTCCCCAACATGCAGCCACTAACTTTGAGCGCTACGCCGCATGCGGGACTCCTCTAGTCGTATCTCTGCAGCACAGTAGCTGAACGCCCATGGGCGTTCCCCGCACACACTGTCAGCCCTGAACAAAACTTAGCATCACTGCAAGCTGACAATTTTTCCTTCGATCACAATAAATAAACCCTTCGAACAGCAAACATCTGTACTGTATTACTGTCATTAGGAATTGTGTGAAGAGCATTAAGTAAAATATTCTTATTCGTAATGATACATATTTGAGTAAATGTGAGTGAACGGGAAGCGTGGGACCATCGCGTGACAGTGAACGTGTTAAACTGTTACGCGAATCGCTTGTTGCTTCTCTTCCTCGCCACAAAGGAAACCGTGCGTGCCTCTGACGTCCGAAAGAGCCCTAAAAATCACGAAACGACACCGTAGGTGTGATTCAACGAGGACAATGCGTTCGCTCGGGTTGTACGATGATTTGCAACGCTTTCACGGAGGAGACAAGCCACGGTCGCATTTTTATCAAATCGTTCCGCGCACGCGCGTGCGCGCGTTGACGCACGCGAGCCGAGGTCATTGTCGTTGGTTAGCGGAATTTAGTCCGAACGAAAATTTTCTCGTTCGTTTTATTCGGGGCGACGCGAACTACTCCTTAAAAAACACCACGGCGAGATTCACCGTTCGTACATGACTTTCCTCGCTTTACATTTATTTACGTTTTATGGGGCACGGCTTGGTACGATTAAAGTAAATCCTTGTTTCGTATAAATGAGCCACTGTAGTTATGCAGATCAGAAGTTGGTGCTAAAGTTTTTATATTTTGTTTTCCCGTGTAATCATTTTCTAATTGTTGAAATATTAATTATATTTAGTGAACTGTTAGTGAACAGGTTCGTCACTTTTGAAATTTCAGTGAGTTGCATTCAGTTATTTTGATTGCGGAGGAAAGGGTTGCATAGATTTTCCAGGGGAATTTATGTGGTACTTCTTTTATCCTTGAAGTACTTTTTCTATCGCTCTCAGTTGTACAGTTACACAGCAAAATTACAAATATGCTTGGTGCAAATAGAATTCTGAGCTTCGCATTGAAGTTTGCCTCCTAGAAGGAAAATTAATTAATAAATAAATTAAAGTAAATAACTTAATAATAATATCGATAATTATTTACAGAATAGTGAACGTAAGCGCGTAAAATTCTTAAACTTCGCTAGCAGTAAAATTTTTTACCCATATGTTATGTAATAGGTCAAAATAATGTCACTTATTATACTAATAAAAATGAAACAATCTTCAAATATTTTAAAAAATATTCTACAGAGTTTTATAAATTCTCTAATCAGGATAAACGATTTTTTTTTAGAAGTCAGACATTCGCTACAACGAACCAAAAATCAAAAACGGAAAACTAAATCCAAAATTGCTGGATGAAACTCGCAGAAGTAGCTACCCCTTCAACAATACGTGAACTATTCCTCGCAATATAGTAATAAACTGTTCAAAATCATTTCTCACGAATTGGAAATAATTTTGTGTCCAATTTCGTAACCATGGCGGATCCACAGATCTGCTCGTCGAAATCTCTAATCGAGCTGCCTGTAACGAGTCCGCTATTCTGTATCTCGCGGCTGTCGTTAAACGTGAAAACTGGAGCGGTGCTCGATTGAGACTTATTTGCAACAATGCAATGTGAATACACCGGTGACGTCAATGCTTCGTAAAACACGACACTGTTCGCCGACCGAACAAGTCCACGAGCTTCTTTTCCCGCTTGCCCGCGCGATACGAGCGGAGGATAAAGGTGTACGATTTATTTATTCGTCGCGGCTGTGTAACGAGCTGCGTATCTCGCCAAGGGTAATATTCCCAATTTCATTTAATCCTACTGGATGAAAAGTAACAAATGACAAGACAGTTGGGTGGGATAAAATGTAACGAATTTAGTGTTCCTTCTCGAGAATTCTTTTTCGAGAATCTCTCAAGAAATTTTATAAGTGCTTATGGTAAATGACCCGGTGGTGAAACAGTTAAGGAAGCAGTTGAGATAATTGCAATTTCTTTTATATTTAAATAGTATAAAATTGTAACTAAATATAATTATTCGGAAGCGTAAAATTTCTACTTTCAGATAACGTAATAAGAATCTACATTTGTTAAAGGAAAAGTTTTAAATTAATTAAAACACGAAACTGTTCATATGGCCCAGTAATTAAATGAAATTCATAGCGTGTCCCAGTCATTAATTATCAGTGTCCCAATTATTGAATATATATTTAATTGAACTATTTCTTAAATTTCGTTAATGAAAAGAAATCAATATGGTAATATTTTGGGGTAATAAAAACATTTTATTTATAATAAATTTGTGTTAAATTCTGTATTATTTACCCGAATTAATTAATTTGGATTTCTTTAGTCGTTGTTTTTAGGTTATGTTAATATTATTGCGAGTATAAGATTAATTATCCTAATAATTCTTAAACAGTATTATATTTTTGTCTAGTTATTATTAACGTAAATATGTAGGATATAAAAAAAATACTTACTTTGGTACAATAAATGTTAATAATTTTAAAACTTCACTGAATACTGGCGTCTGTACCAGTGTTTAAACACCATTAAACACGCGTTTAATAACTAGTCCGTGTCATGTTATCGTGTACTATTGGATAAACGCAACAATTTCAATATTAAAAACAAAAAATTATTAAGAGATCCAATTAATTTTCAATTCTTTAATATATAATAAATCCAAAACAACTGTACTATTTAAAAAATTATAAAATAATAATTAATTTTAACCTTAACAAAAATATTCTCTCGCTTGCTTGAGCCCATTAGGTAAGAAGCGAGATTGAAACTGTTGAAGCTTTACTGTACAATAATATTTTTGCATGATATAACTATTCAGTTATGTAAGCTTATAATTGTATCTATATAAAGCTACATTTTGCAATTATATTTCGAACAGTTTAAACGTTGTAAATTAGTAAAACTGTTATTATTAATAAAATTTCTTCTCAATTTTTAATTATTGGGCCTTGTTTAAGTACTGGGCCATTTACCTTATTTCTCATTTCTCGAGAAAGTACAATATTTTTTGGAGAAACTTAAATGTAGCAAAATTATTGCTGCCTTGGTTTTCGAATAGGTTTTAGAAGACCGAAAAATAAGGAATGCGTGTTTTTTTTTATTTTTACCCATTTGCATATTTGGGGGGTGAAACCTCCCCTCAAAGTTCGTAAGAACGGGTACAAAAGTTCTTATTATTAGCTTAAAGAATATTATAACATTGTGTATATCTATGTTATAATATTCTTTAAACTAACAACTGGAACTTTTGTACCTCTTATTATGAACATTGAGAGGGTGCTTCACCCCCTAAATATGTAAACGGGTAAAAATAAGAAAGCACGTAATTGTTATTTTTTGGTCCTCTAGAACCTAGTCCCTAGAACCTAAAAACCTCTCCTTGTCAATCATAAGACAAGGGAGGAGGCAACGTATCACTACATTTCCTTTTGCATATACACTACCGCTCAGAAGTATTTGATGACTTGTTATAGGTGCGTTTGATAAAGTAGAAAATGGTCCAACCAGCATATTCCTTAGCTTATAACAATCGTTTATTCTATTTTGTTATCTTAAAACTGGGTTCCGAACTGCAATTCAGTTATTATTGACTCCTGTAGGCTTCCTCTTTCCGAGATACCTACAACTGCTGATTTTGATGGTTCATTACGTTTTCTTGCTAACCAAACACTTGCCAACAATATAGTGAATCATAAAACGTAACAGTAACATTATCAAAATCGAAATGTCATTCAACAATTTGTCGCTTCAGAATTGAATATAAGTTATAAGTAAAAAGTAAAAATAATAGCATTATCTATGTATTAAAGTGGTGGGTGACTTACTTAGTTACCACTTTCTCGATCCACTCTAACTCTATTACTTTTTAATTATTACTCAAAACTACAGTATGTGCCCAATATACATATTCTGATAGAGAATTAAGAGCTGCATAAGAACCAGTTCAAGTTGAATTGATTTAACTAGCAAACAAAACCCCTAAATAAAATTAAACAAGACAGCACACTTTTACAGTCGACAGGAAAGTTACCACTTTGGAAAAGTAATAAAAAATCCAATATTTTGTGGGGGCACCTTTTGCTATTGGACAGCTTAAAAAGTGTACCAAAAGTGGTAGCTCCTTTGTCGACCTCCAATTTGTGTTGTCCCGTTCAATGCCATATAAAACTTTCGTTTGCTAGTTCAATAAATCCAACTTTTACTGGGTTTTATACAGCTTTCAATTATTCATCAGAATATGTATATTAAACACTTCCCACAGTTCCAAGTTGATGCTAAAAAATAACTAAATAAAACAAATTGAAAAATTGTGGTTACTTTTTTGTCCGTTACTGTATATATAATAAGAGAAATGATTAGTAATTTGATAAAGATAAGCAACAATCACCTGCCTTAACTTCCACTCTATTTTCTCCATTATCAAACGTGCACGTAACAAGCGATCGCACACTTTTAAGCGGTAGTGTACGTATATACAGCTACATACGTTGCTCTCGACCATTCCTTTTGATAACCGTTCTTCGAGAGTTGTTTTGCTGAACATACGTCGGAATTTGCATCGAAGACACCTTCTTATGGATTCCACACATATTTTACCCTGAGCGTACAGTGATTACCTGTGCTCGGAATCGTACTCCGAATGTTAATGGCCACGTGTGACTGCAGTGCGCTCGCCGAAAACACGTGACCCACTGGCAATCATTTTTATAGCCCATTCCCCTGCGACTAACACTCCCCACGTAGAATTTCTGTATTTTTTTTTTCAGTGGGTTCTTAAGAAGCGATAGAAAAATTAGACCGTAATATTGGATCGATAGAGAAGTGACTGCTGTGAATTTTTTTATCCTTTCTGCGTTTTTTACTCTATTATATTTCAGTATATTGTTGGACAATATGCTTGTCTTGAAAAGAATTATACCGAAACGGTGAAATTCGCGAAATTTACGAAATGTCCACTATTGATTTTCTTCAACTTTAATTGTTTGATTTTTTTTATTTCGTGTGGTTACGAAGATTCGAGAATAAGAGACGGAAACTACCCCCTAAATTTAACTCCCGCGCAGAGGTGGGCAAAAAATTATTTGAAATAAAAATTTCGTACACAAATTTTTATTTCAAATAACTTTTTGCTCATCTCTGCTTCCGCGATGCTGCTTTTAGTAAATATTAGAGGTACAAAAAGAGCTTTTTTTGCGGTTTATATTTTACAGTCTTCTAATGGAAAAATAAACTTTCTTTATTCTTCTTCGTTTATGTATGCATACATTCGATTTCCTTAAAGATTAATGTAATAATTTCATTTTTAGATTTAGACGCTTTAGACTTAGCAAGTATCTAAGGAAATGGATCCCAAAAATTTTAAACGATTTCATTAAACGGTTGCTGAGTTACAACGATTTTAATTTTCACTGATTTTACACGTACTCTTATGGAAAGAGACGATCTTGACAGATGAAACAGCTGAAAAAACGTTGAAGAAACGGTACCAATGTTTTCAATTTTTTTTTACATGTAGTATATGGATAGATGAAAATATCTGCCGAGTTTCAATTGTTTTCACTACACGGTTTTAAAGAAATAAATTATAACTTGAGAAAATTGTGAATTCTGGGCATTTTCACTGGCAAAGGTTTAGCAAATAATGCTTGAGAAAGCATTTGCAAAGTGAAAAATACCTTCCTAGGATTAAAAATAAGACTCCAACTGTCGTTCGAGTTCCTTACATCTAGATTTACTATGCGTAACACGTAGATATTCAAGTATTTCAAATTTCATATACTTTTGTCTAATATTCTACGTCCGATACATCCTTAAAAACAATTTATAAGTTCGATACTAAATTCAAACATGTGTTACCTACTTCTTTACCGCTTTTTCACAAAGTTCTACTGTTTCAGTAGTTTTTATTGATTTTAATTTTCTCTTTCTACCAATTTTGCCGCCCCTAAACTTACGCCGCTCTGGGCGTTTGTCCTGTTTGCGCCTCCTGGATCCCGAAAAGCCTCCTCTGTTCAAGCTTCGCCTAGCCTGCCTAGGTGCACGATCCCTGATCACCGTCCTGGCGATTGTTACAACTATCGTCGCAGCAATAATTGTTGCGACAGGAACTGCACGGTTCCATTCTGTTTGATACAACAAGTGGCGCCCGTATTGTTTACCACGATCAAACCGACCGGCTGGCTCGCAGCACTATTAATCGACCTTGCTCACCTGTGTGATACGAGCGGGGCGAATTACAACGACGATAAAAGGCGCGACTGAAATCCCAGGCGGAGAAACTGCGAACTCGATTCCGCGATGTCCTCACGTTCGAACCTTGCCGAGTCGATTAAAATGAACGGCGTATCGCGAAATCGAATTCCATCCAATCACGCCTTTCGCGATAATAACGTGCCGCTAATAATAACAATAATAACAGCAATAATCGTGCCACCGTCCTTCGTCCAGCGATTGTTTAATTAACTATGAGAATATATGTGATTATAGTCATCGATTGGGCTCAACTTTTGGGCGTAGTTAATGCACGCAATATGTTTTTTTTTATTATTTTTGTTAAGGGGTCCCTCTAGTTTGACGCTCTAAAAATATGGCAAATCTTGGGGAATTTTTTAAAAGAAAAGTATTGAGTATTAAAATTCCAAACTTTTTACATTTATTAACTGGCATTCGGGGATTGTGGTCTATTTTTTTTTATACGATAATAATAATCTTGTTCAAAGTTACAGTGGTAGAATCTAGTAAGCGAGGTTTGATAAAAGGTTTGTCGCAGGCGACCATGATTCTGGCTCTCGTAGTTATCTAAAACGAAAAACCAAAATTCTTCTCAACCTACATCAGTGTGGTTATCGCATGAACTAGAACGAAGTCATTATTTGCAAAAAATCCAATTTTGCAACACAGAAAACTAACAAATTCTTTTCCGAGAAATGAGAACTTTCATTCGTAAGGTTACCATTTTTGTGTTTTTCAATATTTTTTATTCATTCCAATCGCCTTTATTATTCAATATGAATATAAAAGCGAACTATGTAACTCTTTACCAGAGATGGGCAAACATTTTATAACGAATAAAAGTTAAATAAATTATTCGCCATGTGTCGAATAAAGTTAAAGTTGAAAAATGTATTCAACGCTGCGGTCGAAACGCTCGGCGAATTAAAAAAATTACCTTTATTCGTCAAATAATTCAAAGTTAAACTAACTTTTATTTGATCCGTTATTTAAATAACTTTTTATTTAGTTAATGCCCAACTCTGCTCTTTCCACGCAATTTTATTAATGTATAGTTCGCAGAGTAAATTGCGTGGCTGCACAGTTGACCACTCTTAACAAGCCTAAGCGTAATTGCATAATAAAGTGTCAAACGCATAGGACGAACTGTTTAAGATTTCGCGAGAAAATTGAGCTTGTCAAAGCGGGCTAACGACGCGAGCCAATTTATCCATGAGTTCATATCGCGTTCACGGTTGCTCCGTCTCACTCGTGTCTATACAGAATTATCTGAACGTTACGCGTCGGCTGTCTAATTGGCCTAGTCGTGACCGTTGAGCAGCGCGTATAGATACATATCCAAGGAACGCACATGACGCGTTGCGATCAGATCAAGTGGCAGCCGCGACGCACCAATTAGCACGAGCCGCGCCGCGCGGTTAACTCGCTAAACTCAATTAAACGACCCTTACCCCGCTGGATTCCGATTCCGTCGCACGCGCTGGATCACGTGCGCAAACACTCTGCCCTCACCTTCGAGCTTACTGCTCCAATTAATTCACGTGCTCGGCTCGATTACGAAACGCTCGGATGAGGCATTGTAAGGCTGACGGGTGCATCGTGCATTGCAGACGTGTATTGATGTGTAGAATTAGAAGAGGAATATTTTGTGGAGCCGTCAAGTGGGCTAAGTTACGCAGAAAGCTACCGACCCTCGTTGATCTAGAATGGAGTAAAAAGTTAGAAGATTTTAATTGTTAAAGAAAAGTAGCTTTATTTCCATTGGGTATATTTTATTTCTTGTTATTGTTCTACAATGGGTTATTTAATAGTGAGTAGTATAATTAATATTATTTGAAATTCTCTGGAGTTTTTCTTTTTTGAGAGTAAAATGGAACTATGGCTTCGCAATTTTTTGCAAAATAAAGATCACTAAATTATGGGATCCGTACTGTGTTTAACTATTTTTTTTTTTTTTTTTTTTTTTTTTTGTATTTGAGGGTTGGAAGGTTTCTACAGTCTTGCTGACAAGTCGAGGGCCTGAGAATGTGTTTAGCACACTTTTGGGGCGTTATTACTTTTAGGCATTGGGGTGTATAGGAATGTGAGCAAGTAAACAATGCACTGTAACGTGTTACGAATAACACATGTGGTAGCTTGAATTCTGGAGGATACCACTTTAGAGTCTTTAGACACCAGTTGAGTTGGTTCCAAGTGAGTCACGGCGGGTCTGCAAGGCACTCGTTTGATCACCAAAATTAAGGTTATGCATGGTCAGTGCTCGCGATTTAAATAGATGACACCATCGTATTGGGAAACCAATTGTGGCTTAGATTTCAGCGCTGTGGTGGTAAGTTGGCAAACTATTGAAAGTAGGCTCGGATCCCACCAAACGTTCCGAATAAGTATTTATTAATCGAATAAGTAAAAATTTAGTGTTCAAAAAGAATTTAAAAACACTCGTTTTTCACAACATGTCTATATAAACACTGATAATCTATATAAACACTCTATTGACCCACTTTACCGTTACATTCAGCCACAAGCAACGCATCCAGAAGAGCAGAGTGTAGTTTAGGGAATTTTTCATTTTTATATTTTTTATATATATTATTAGATATCTAATTTTATTAGAGTGTAAATTTTATTTAATACTCTAATAGGTATGTGTATGTATAGCTATATATATTTGTACACATTTTTATCAATAATTTATGTATATATAAATTTGGATATATATTTATATATATATATAAAACTTATTTATTTATGCATATTTATATATTAAAATAGGTTTAGGAGACCATATTTAGGGGTAAATATTGAATTTGCATAAATCAAATTACCAGGGTCTCCTAAAATATCTTTAATTGTAGAATGCAGGTGAAAGGGAATTTTATATTTATTTCTATGTGTTTCTAGAGAGTTATTAGATCCATTTAGGTGTAAACAAAATAAATGTATACTTACTAAAATTAAAATAATTAATGGTAAAATAAAGTGGAATGAGTAAAATCGATTTAAAGTGGCATTATCAATAGAGAATCCCCCTGAAATTCATTAAACTATTAATTGTCTAATATAAGGAATAGCTGACAATAAATTTGAAATTACTGTTGCACCCCCAAAAAGATATTTGTCCCCATGGTAAATTCTTCTATGACATCTCTCATGTATTAAATAAATAACAGCGCGACATATACGACGCATATCAAAGCAGCATTGCACTTCAGTCACGCTGATGGAGCGCATTGAAATATGAGCGAACCTAGCCCGAGTATTTTAATCAATGGATTGTCGTTTCGTGAGCAAGCGCAGTAGCGTCGGCTGGATTAAATTCTTAGTAGATTTCTTTGGTTACAGCCCTCGAACAAAGAGCAGACGCGGCTCAACCATAATTCCACCCACAAGGAGCGCCGAAGGCAGAAGGATGCCTCGTCGGGAGGCACCTACAACGCTTTCCGTCAATGGCGAAGGAGCACCTCGACGGGCTCGAATCGATCCAACAGCGTCGGCTCCAGCTCGGCTGGATCCATCGCCAAGCTTCCCAATGATCCAGCGACGGTGCATAAAATGGACCAATTCCCTATGGTCCTCTCCGACGCCAATATGCCCGAAGAGGATCTGTCGTTGAAGTTTCTGGCACTGGTAATGCACGAGCATCATCTCTCTCTTCTACAAAGCCTCCCCTGCTTCTGTCTGGTACCAGTTCAGGACACTTTAGGGCGGGTAGAAGCGCTACAAGTAAAGCCGTAAATCCACCTAAAAGCTAAGCTAAGCTTTGCTGTGATAAGTTTTAAAAAAGTAGCTTCAAATCTTTGTTTTATAGCACAGTCAGCTGAGCTTAGCTTAGCTTAGTTCCCCAGGTTGATCCCCGGCTTAAATCTGAAGGGGCTGGAAGTGCTAAAAATAAATAGAATATAGTTTTAGAAATAAACATAGTTTACCTGACTTTTCTCTTGCCCAGCCCCTTCAATTCTGATCACGGCACTTGTAGTCTCATGTCTCGGAGCACGTGACTTTTTTCAAGTTTCCTTAAAGTATAATTTCAGAGCTACCTACACCTTTAAAATATTATGTCAAGGTTTGAAAAATTCACGAAGTTGCGGGCCTTCGAATGAGACGGATTTAAGCTCTGGCGCTTAGTAAACTTTAAATGCGTCTTTACAGTGAAATAATAAATCTATAATATAAGTAGATTTCTCCGTATTGAATTTCTCTGATATGAAGAATTTTTCAAATGTCGAATTAACTCTTCCAGTTAATGTAAATATATTATTCCAAGTATAACACAAAAATCAGAAGCTTCCCTTCTTCTTCCAATATCCTCGAATTCGTTGAATAATCTTTCTCACTCTTTGTCTCATATTTTCGGCTCTCCTGTCGCAGAATGCTTTGGATTTAACAGCGCCGGCCAGCGACGTTCTTCTGAAGAACAGGCTGAAGTCCTGGTTCCAATTAACCGGGCATCCGGATGGCTTCGCGCCCGCTGGGCCTGGCACAGTTTGGAAACGAAAGACGGGGGGGTCGGAGAATACAGAGAGAATCGTTTACGAGGCCCTCAGCAAGGATAAGGAATTCCGGGATTGCATACCGAGGTGAGCAAACAGCTTAATTACTTCAATCAAACGCGAGCTAGTTATAAATCGAGCAATACAGTATCGTTACAGAGAGCAGGACGCTTAAGGGATTCTTTTTTATTTATAAATAATATGAAGTCTTCAAAAAAAAAATTCCTAAAATATTACGTTGAATGTGCATAATAAATTAACAGAGTTACGAAATTTTCAACGAACCAGTGCTCGAGTGCTTAACGTCCATCGTCCTGCAAATTCAAAAGTTAATGATCCTTACAGAATTTTCAAATCTATTGATCTCTCTAGATAAATCACTGTGGATTTTTGCCGTTTTTAATCAGGCGAACGGAATTTAAGTATCCTTCTTTTACCAATTGTGTAGTCGCATTTTTCCGAAACCACGTCTCTTAGGAAGGTATTCTACTTTAACACGCGCTTTGTTACCCAATTCGGGGTATTTTTTTTTATAAAGCAGCTACACAACTTGTCCCGCCACAATTTCGTTCATATATTTCTCCAGCTTTCAGTAATGTTTAAAAATTATATTAGAGAGAAATAATGCAAGGGTTTAAACGCATTCGCTAAAAGAAATCTTCCCATAGTTGCCGTGAATTTCGGCTTTTCTATTCATCTGACAAGGGAAGATCCCGAACCCGGAAGTGTAAAAAAATCTGGAACTTTGAGAATATGTAGGGCATTTCCTCCTGATTTCAACGCAATTTTTTTTTCCTGCCTAAATTCACACTAAGAGGGTGAAATTAACCCCTGAAAATTCGGCTATTTTCCGATTTCATTTTGTAACTCGCAATCTGTAAGAGATAGAAAAAAGATTTCAAGGCAAAAGTTACTTCTTTTAATTCGGACTATCGTTTGGTAACTTACAGCTCTTACAGTTCGCGAGTTATAACACAAAATCGGAAAATAGCCGGAATTTAAGGGGCCAATTTCACCCCCGTAGAGTGAATTTGGGCAGCAAACAAAAATTGCGTTATAATCAGAAGAAAATCCCCTACATATTCTCAAAGTTACAGATTTATTTTTGAATTTCCGAGTTCGGGATCTTGTGAAATAAAAAACTAGGACGAGTTTAGCTATAGTCAATAATATTCCAGTAAACTATTCAGAGTTAGCTATCTTTGTATATTTTCAACACACGTTTTCATTTTCCATTTTTTAAACGGGTTGAAAAGACTGAACCATGTAATCCGTCGAATTATGAATTCGGAGCGTCAGTTCTCCATGCGTCACCATTTATTTATTTATTTATTTATTTATTCTCGCAGATACTATCGAGAAGTGGAGTACAGGGGCGAGATGTTCATCGAGCTGCAGGACTTGCTCTTCGGCTTCAGCGACCCGCACGTGATGGACATAAAGATGGGCACCAGGACGTTCCTCGAGTCCGAGGTGTCGAAGACCACCGCGCGGCCGGACCTCTATCAGAAGATGATCGCGGTCGACCCGACCGCGCCGACGAAGAAAGAACACGAGCAACGCGCCGTGACGAAGTTACGGTACATGCAGTTCCGCGAGCAGCAGAGCTCGACCTGCAGCCACGGGTTCCGCGTGGAGGGTATGAAATTGCCGGGCGCGCCGCCGATCACGGATCTGAAGAAAGTCAAGTCGCACCAGGAGGTCCTCGGCACCATGAAGCTGTTTCTAGAGAGGCGCGGGTCGACGCGCCAGAAGCTGCTCGTACGCTTGAAAAACCTCCGCTCCAAAATCGAGGCGTCCGAATATTTCAAAACCCACGAAGTACGCACAGCATTCTTTCTCCCGAAACACTTGCGCGTTTAGTTTAAGGATAGCAGGGAAACTAGCGTTCCTCTTCTTTGGGGGGTCGATGTACCGAGCAATAGTGGGGTCTCTAATGCGAATGCGCTTGCAGAAGATGGAATAATGAGATGGGTTTTTAGAGCGCGAATTCTGTAGGTGTAGTGGTGCCTAGATTGGAGGCTTGACGGACGATCTAGTGTCGGGGATTCGCTATTGGGTGGGCAGTCAAAGACTCCCCAGGCAGTTATTTGTTTCATACTGCTTCCTCTTAAGGGGGGAGAACACTGTAGTGTAATGGTCCGAAAACTAAGGGTGTTTTCGGGAATTTATTTCAACCAAACAACGCGAGTAAATCAATGTATTGCTTAGTATAGTTAATATGTACATATTGAAGGGTAAAAAAAAATTTTTTCAATCAAATTCATTTATCCGTTTCCTGTATACTCTTCGTCAAAATGCGCGCTGCGGCAAAATCGTGTTTGACGCGTTGACATTGCCCAGGCCATATGGTTAAAGACAAATATATTTAGAAACTAGAAGCCTGCGTCTATTACATGACGATCAAAAAAAAGTCAAAATCGCAAATAATTACAAAATGGCGGACCACTGAAGAAAAATACCATGTCTTGGGGGTACAAAATTAGGGAAATGTTGATAAAACAAATAGAAGCAGATCGTTAATTAAAAAAAAAACTGATCGTCAGGTAATAGAGACGGGTTTTTCGTGCAATAAATGCCCTTCCTCGTGTCAATTGGACGTATAGTTTTCTCTGTAGATTGTCAACGCGGTTGAAAAATGTGATTCTGAGAAAAACGCGTTGAAAGTTCAGCTCGGTTCAGTCGCGCGCTTGACACCGCTTCACGGAAAATACTATATCTCCGTCAATTTTGCGAATTTCTTCATAAAATTTGGTGAGAACATTCTTGAAACGTACGTCTTTCCGAAAACGTGAAAAAGAAAAAATCGATTTTGCCGATTTTTTACAGTGGTCTCCCCCCTTAAGGGGGTGCATTGAAATCTCGAAAAATCGATTTTTTGATTACTATTAATTCTGAAAGTGTCATCCTTTGTGAGCATTTACAACAAAGTTTCATGGGGAAATTCGAATAATCACGAAAATTATAGCGCTGAATTGAGTGCACCGCCGAGTAACAGCCTCGCAAAGCTGTATTGACGTGGGGGACTTACCTTTGAAATCGTTTATCTCGAACCTACATTTTTAAACACTGTGTACATCATAACTCTTGAACGAATGAATATTTTCACTTGAAATATTAAGTGGAAGTGTAGAATTCCTTCCCCTATAGCATGGAATTTCCGCATCAACATTGAATGTTTGTAACAATTTTTATAAATGGTTAAAGACGATTTTTCTAAGTAAAAATGTGGGGAAAAATTTGATACGTGTGTAACTTTCACAATCTTTGTTTAAATTCGCCAGTAAAGTTCCATGCTGTAGATTTCGGTGTAGAAATTACTCACCCCAAAGCATTTTGCTTTCAGGTGTTTGGTTCACCTAATACTACGTACACCGACTACAGCTACGCACTATACAGAACCATCTTCAGCGCTCAATAATTTCAACAAATTTGAACATTCCCACAATTTTTTTTCTTTGCAACTACTCGGAAACGCGTCCACAATAATCTGTGAAAATTAGGGATATAATGATTACTTGGTACCTAAGCAATCCAACACAAAAGAAACCATCGATTTTACGTGTCCAATGGTCCTGTACCCCCTTAACTCCTACAAAGTACACTATTGCTCGGTATTTCTATAATACTGTATACCCCACCTTGTAAAATTATTGTAACTCCAAGCATGTGATATCAAGAGAGTAAGCATTTTACACAATTTTTTATATTTTTTTTTATAAAGCAGCTATACAACCTTTTCCGAAATTTGATTCATATATAGTTTACAAATTTTATTAAAGAGAAATAATCAAAATGTGTGGCACTGCAAACGTATGAACGCATTTCGCTGAAAAAGAAAAGTCTTCCCACGGTGTCCGTGATTCCAGGCTATTCTGTTCATTTGAAATAAAAACTACCAAAATGATTCTTAATTAGAACGAGTTTAGCTATAGCCGGTAGCAGAATAAAAGAACAGAATCGACAATGAGAAAAGTGGCGGCGCTTTGAAGTTTGACTATCGATTTTCGTACCTTTCGCGGACTAAAAAAGTAAGAAAACAAACAGTGATTTTGAATTAATTCTGCTACCGGCTGTATCGTTTCGGTTTATTTATTTCAGATGAGCCGAGTAACCGAAATCACGCACACCATGGGAAGACTTTCATTTTAGCGAATACGTTCCAACGCTTGTACTGACACAAATTTTAATTATTTGTCTGTAATAAAATTTGTAAACATTACTGAAACATAGATAAATATACAAACCAAATTTTGATGGAAAAGCTTACATAACTACTTCATAAAAAAAATACCAAAAACTGTGTAAAAAGAGCGCGTTTTAGAGTACAATACCCCCTTCAATATTTAATTCCTTAGCATCCTTTAATCAGTTTTATTCATCCCAAAAATCGTTTCTATCCTATCCTGAATATTGTTGTACGAATATATGCATAACACTCTCGATAATTTGCTTTCCAGATAATTGGTAGTAGCATCTTCATGATTTACGACGACGACAAAGTTGGCGTGTGGTTGATCGACTTCGCTAAAACAGGAGCATTACCAAAGGGGCAAAGGGTGACACACAGAAAGCCATGGGAACAAGGCAACCGCGAGGAAGGATTTCTATTTGGCCTTGATAACTTGATTTCAACGATAGAAGCAGTTGACATTTCAAAGGCAGCATAGTTTCCGATACCCTTTCCTGCATTGTGCCTTGCAGAGATATAGTGATGTCACGAAAGCTGCAGGGGATGAAATGAATAGTACCTTTCCATGTCTTGCAGGCTCAGGATCTGTAAACCCCCGTCAAAAGCTCAGGGACGTTTTCTGAATGCTTTACCCAGGCTCGGCGCGTGGCGATTTTCTTGTGAAAATGTTGAAAAAAAATTTGTCTAGTAAATTGCGAATGAAACGGAAAATCCTGTCCCACTCTCGATGTTGACGCGACCCGGGATCGGTAGCGACAATATATCGAGAAAAGACTGTAAAATCATGTTTGTAGCATCATAGCGCGCCATCCATTTGTAATTTAAAAATTTATCGCATTTTACGCGTTTTGTCTCTTGCGGCGCCTGTGTGCATCGCGCACTTTGCACACGCAAGCAGCCGGGCCTGGCTTTAACGTCCAGAGATATGCAAGCGCTGCCCTGTAACGTGTAGCCAAGAACGCATTTGGAGGCTTGCGCCTTCAAGAATATCGATTTACGCGCGACTTAAATGGCTTTCAAGTTACTCACTATATCTCTGAAAGACAGTGTATTTAGATATCTCGCATTCTGGTCTCGCCATACTAATTTTCGAACTCGATCATCTTCCATTTATATTTATAGATTAGCCAGGAACTATTCAATCTCCACTATAAAAAGTACCTTTACTCATTTTACAAATATTCTTCTTTAAATACAACTTCTAATATACCTAAGACTTTTTAATACTGATAACTTAAGGAACGTTCTTCCATCGGCTCAGTGTTTCTCAAATTTCTATGCATTTCCCTTTTTCCTGCGAGCTCAGAGACTGCAATCGATATAAAAATCATAGAAAATAATTTGAATTAACTTGAAACGATTTGACAAACACTGAGAAACGCGTATAAGGTATTTAAAGCGGAAGACTGCTTGTTTATTGCATTTTTGTTTTCCTGTAAGCCCTTTCAGACGAAAGGAAATCTAAATGGCACTCGCGGCATGTTTAAGATCTGTACAAAGTTTAATTATTAATGTACAAATGTAGTTAATTTAATGTAATTGTTTTAAAATTATTTATGAAGAACAAGTTAAGTTGTACGATTGTAAATTTAAGATTGTTTCTTTCGATTAAATACTCGGTATCATAATTTCGATTTAAAATTCGATTAGGGAACTGTTTGTACTTCTGCGTTAAATTATTTCCTTCTTATTAACTGCCAAGAATGTAATTATAAACGAAATATTTGTCGTATAGAATATTTTATTTTAATGTGTATAAATTGTATAAAATTATATTTAACGAATGTTATTTCTCTGCATTTTCTATCAACGTAATTCTTCTGTTTTTCATTTCATATCATTATCTGTAAATTTAATTCGCGCTAATATTTATTTACTGCATTAACGATAACTGTTTCGCACAATAATAAGATACTACTGGAGACATTAAACAATAACGATGTGGGAGCTATTATTCGACGATATCACACAAACTTTACAGAAATTGTTAAAAATCATAATCAAGTGTATTAAAACAATCATTTGTCTTGTATACTCCTCGCGTCGCTCCATTTTCTACTGATATTATATTTCACGTACACGTAATATTAATACGAAATAAATCATAAATAAATAATACGCTCTGCTCCTTCTGAACTTCAGTCTCCATGGATTTTACTCGATAACTGATTCGATGTCAACGTCGAGCAACTCCTCCGTCTCCTTTGGCTTTGAATTAATTATTGACTCGTACCACCGAACTTCAGCGGCTGCCAGACATCTTTGCCTGTATAAATAATAATATTGCATTATACACTGACCCGTACATGATGATTCATGTATACATAGCAATTTATTAATATTACAGTCGCTCGGAATTACGCGGTACTACTGCAGTTATCGTAAAATTTATATACTAACACGTTGATGCAATCGCTTTGTGGTTTCCTTACTGGATTCCATCCAGGAACTGGCTTCACATTGGCTACCATCACGCCTCGAGTACAGAAAGATAAAGTAACTTTATTTAAATTAGGATCCTGAAAATTATGTGGAAAATTATATCTGAATATTAATGGGACAAGTGGAGGCATGCAACTTTATTATGCCGAACGGAATCGAAAAGTCCGTCGGATTCCTAAATTTTCATTGCTTTTACGATAAAAGCGAAGCCTTACAAATGATAAAAAATGTTCAATTTCTTATGACGTAAAGAATTCGCGTGCTTCAACTTGTACCAGAATTTTGTAACACACTGTATTTAGTTTCTGAAACTTGAATTTCTAAAGAAAACTCTTTACAAAATTCTTTCATAGAGTGAAATGTAAAAGACTATACAGTAGAATGGGCCGAAGAACCCAAATTTTCGAAACACGAAACTACTTAGTGCGGCCCACTAGCGTGGGTTACGTCTCGAAATAGCAACACAGATACTTCGCCTCGCAACAGTATATAAAACACTGTTTTACGTGTTTATGTACTCAAATAATATTTTCTGATGTTCAACAGTGAAATATACAAAATTTGATGAAAATATACGGAAGTCGCCAAACTTGATAAAAAATTAAATACTTTGACTCCGATGCGTGAGAGTCACATATTAACTGATTTCAAAAAATTTCTTTTGCCTCGATTTGTCTTCCCCAAAGGCGATTTTTCCACTGGGCCGTTTCGAGTTTCGAAAACTTGGGTTTTTCGACCCACTCTTCTGTACAAGTAACCCTCGTATAACGCGGTCTTGAAATTTTTAAATCTTCATCTTCTCTCCTTATATATTTTTTAAAATGCATTGTATTTGTGGCGTCGCCGGAGCAGAGTTGGGCAAAATGTAATCTAATTACAACTTACAAATTACAATTAAAATGTAATTGTGTAGTTGATTACACATTATTTTCTGTAATCGTTAATTTAGGTAGTTCACCATTTGATTTCGTCAACTACCTAAATGAACGATTACAGAAAATAATGTGTAATCAACTACACAATTACATTTTAATCGTAATTTGTAAGTTGTAATTAGATTATATTTTGTCCAACTCTGCGCCGGAGTCATAAAGTGCTTTATGTGATGGCCTCGAAATGACGATCGTAGCAGAATTCCCATCCCAAATCCATACAAATTCAGTAAACTCTCGTAGAGTCTCGCCTAACGCGATATGTAACGCGGCATTTTTATGGAACGGAATATCCGCGTTATACAGGAGTCACCTGTAATTAAATGTAACAGAAACTGTGCCATACACGCCATTCAGAATTCAATACATCTGCTAAACTTAAAATGTCTCCACAGACGTTCACTTCTTCTATACCCCTCAGGGTATTTAAATAATTTTCTTGGAGAAAGCGTAGGAACACCGTCCCTTGTGATTGAAAAAAATCTGCTATTTCATCGGGATCGTGAGCGAATTTCCAAGAATTCCCATTCGGAACTCCTGCAAAATTCGTATCACTTTTTATTCATAATCCCGTTTTGCTGCGATGCTTATATTAAGCCCTAAAATGTGAAAACTCTTTTTTTCTACTCACTCTTTGGGTTAATCACTCGTCCAATACCATGTAAAAGTCCCAAGCTCTCTTCTCGAGTACTGCATTCGTTTTCTTGCTGTTCTTCAGGTACTAACAACACACCAGATACAATAATATAGCGCTAAAGTTACGAAATCGAATGTACCGGTTTAACTGATTCCATTTACCTCTCAGTGAAATGAAAATAATATTCAAGACTGCATTTCTGATGTCGCCTATACTGTTCGATAAGATTTCATCAATCTTGCCTTGGGTAACATCCAGCATGTGCCCAGCGATTGAATTTAAAGTACTGCTTATTCGTTTCAGTGCATTCTTCATTGCAGCTTGCGTAACAGGATTTATACTAGATTATAAAGAGTTTTATAAGTCGTTTATGTTACAACACATTGAAAACAAATATGTATCCTTATCTTTAGTAAAACACTTACTTGATCAATGCGATGCCAAATTTTTCTCTTATATTAGGAGGAAATAGTATTTTCAATACTTTTGAATTTCCTGAGCCTGTACATACGAAGACTATAGGTTCCTTTCCCATTTCAAAGTATTTTCTGGAAATATAAATAAATCCATTACACACAGCATATGCAAGGAAGGAGTACGATAATATTACTCACCCCAACAAAGAGTAAAAGCCATTTTGCTCATCCATATAGACATTTGGAAAATCCTTGACTAGAAGAATACGACTGGAGTAATTACTTAATACCGACTTGTAACGAGTAGCTCTAATTAAAAACTCTTCAAATCTGTCTCCTTGTCTCATTATCCTATCTGGAAAATAATTAACAATTTCTGTATTCTCATTAGGTTTATTAATATCCGGGCAGGATACTATTAGTCTCTTCGAAACTTTCCAAATTCTTGTTAGAGGAGATGATATTACTATTTTCATCCATCGCTGGATCAATAGGGGTGATCCACTCGGTGACATTAAAATCATTTTCCTTGGCAAGTACCCTTATCGCCGAGGTTTTCCCGCACCCCGACGAGCCAGATAAAATTAGCGCGCACGGCTGGCCCCTTCTCACTTTATATTGTAGCCAGTTTGAAATCTCTTGCTGTTTCTGTCTGCTGATTACTAATTCAGAAGGATTTCGTGGCTCGCAAGCTTCCAGCAAAGCAGACAGATTGCTCGTGCTTTTTCTCCTAGGAAGTAGTTCACGGGCACTTGGAGCATTGAACGAACTGGTTTCGAACGCGTGCGACACAGTGCGATTCAGTTTTGGCAACTTTCTAACAGGTTCGTTGTCAAACGACGGCATCAGCCAGCTGCTATTTTTCTGTGTAGAAACAAACAGAAATATCAGTCTGTGAAATGTGTAACATTTTATTTAGATTGAATTTTTGCATATTGCTGTATAAGTAGTTATTAAGAAACTGTTAAAATAATTTGTTTCTGAAGCAAATTTATGAAACGTTGATAATCTTCATAAATACGTACCTTTGAATGGGCCATGTTATAATGTTAATGTGCATAAAAATTCATAATAAATTGTTTTTCTATGCATTCACTGGTCTGAATAAATAATAATCTTGATCCAATTAATCTGTTTTTAATGCTATACAGATATTTATCGTGTAACTGGTTTTAAACAACTTCCATAGTTTTGTTCTATATACATATTGGGATATAGTATAACTTTAAGAATATCTTCGCTGCGGAATCATGATTTTACTTTAAACGTGATTTACCCTGTAGCAGACGACAGTGCACAGTTTCTTTTTTAAATAATCGGCAGACTCAACCTATTCCGTAAACAAATATTCAGGTTATATTTGAATTTTCAATCATTAATGATTTGGAAAATATCACGCGATGCAACGTAAGTGTCATACAAATCGTTAAATTTGTGTATGATTTATCTTTACTGTCATCGCTTACCTTTGTTTTCAATTAAACGATAGCTGCTCCTCGAGAATTTATTGAAAATTAGTCAAACAACGATCTATTCTTGTACTTATATACAAAAAAAGACATTGTAACTCTTTATGCAATGATAAACGCCGACAATATGGATTATTTATACATTTTAAAGGACTATAAAATGTTTGTTCAAATTAAGGTGCAATTTCATGCTGAAGCTCGACGCTCGTTTTGAGCTGTTTTGAGCGTCAAAATCAGTCACGTGATCTGTCACGCAACTTTCAGCATCAAGCGGGAAAGCAAAATTCGGATTAGCTTTTCCGCTTGACGCTCGTTCACTCTAACTTGCTCTGACTCGCTCGTTCGTTGGTTGAGCGTCGGTTACGTGATTGGTTTTGACGCTCAAAACGAGTGTCGACGCTAAAGTCCCGTGAAGCGATCACGTGACTGATTTTGACGCTCAAAACGAGCATCGAGAGTCAACATGAAATCCCACCTTTAAGCCGGGAATCCACCGGGAAGCTACACGGAAAAAGGTCAGCACCGTACTCAACAGTGCTCAGCACCGTAAGGAACGATGAAAGGCCAGCACCGTTCCCCAAAAAATTAGCTTCAATACATTCTCCTGGAACCGTTTCCACCAAAGGCTAAGTTAAAACATAACATTGCATAGCATAGCTTAGCTTACACGAAAAAAGGTCACCACCGTAAAAACCGATACTGGGCCCATTCACGGCGCTGTTCAGCACCGAAAAACACCGTTGTGAATGGGCGAAAATATCGGTTCTGAGCCCATTCACAACGGTGTTTTTCGTCCTATATATTCAATCGATGTTAAGAATTACGACCACGGGAAGCAAATTCACTCAAGATAAAATATTACCATCATTGTTAGTGATTTTGCAAGACTCCACCAGAACAGAGCTGAGTCAGCTCTAGTTTCACCCGAATGTGCGGCATGGTGTGGCACTGAAAAAGTGCGCACTAGTGCGGAATTCCGAATCCGCTATTAGTAAATGCTGAGGTGGCAGACGATAAGAAATTACTGGAATACGATCAGGGGCGTCCGGAGACTTTTTTCCAGGTGGGGCAACTTTGGGATGATGGTAAAGAAGAATATACCCCTCTTGCTTTTTTTAACCCATTTTATAGTGCCAATTTAATTAAAAATTTAAAACCGTAATTTAAAAATATTCTCTTTTTTAATATAAACTTAATAAAGATCAGTTTTGAAAAATAAGCGATTTTCTCTCAAAAGCCAGGGGGGCAACTGTCCCTTTTGCCCCCCCCCCCCCTGCGAACGCCAATGAATATGATCATGATTTGTGTACGTTGAAAATTACGTAAAATAATATTGCGTTATATTTCGCGTATAATATTATTTCGTGAAATACATTATTTTCCCATACTTTATTTTTATTCAAAAGTATACAGTACATTTACATATAATAACGAAGATACTTTATTTTAAAGTACGGGTAGCAAGCCCAGAGGTATAGGATAGATTTTATTTCTTAAGGGAGTTCGTGTTACATGTGCGGTGTTACGTTACGCATTTAGTAAACCGTTATCCTTTGTTCGGCATCTCTGGTGCTAAATAACTATTATAAACTAATTCATTATGAACAAAATCACCACAAAAATCACGCAGGAAATTTGCAAAATTCTATATGTTAAAATGTAATCCCGAAAGTACGTAAATTAATTGAAAAGTAACAGTTCAACAGTTTATTGGCGGCAAGTTCAATGCCGTGTAATAAGTCACACTGACAGAAGTGGAATAACATGTTTATTTGTTTATTATTTTACAATCTGAAGTTCTAAGCTTCTTCGTAGAGTCATTCAGCAACCATAGTTAACAGTAAAACTGTATAGTTACTGTTAAAAATGTGATTAAAGTGAAATCGCAAACGAGCGCAGAAAATAAGTGACGTCTTCCTTTGTCCTACAGTTCGCTGTTTCGACAAGTTCAAACAAGTCGATCCTTCTAACAAGCGCGGTCAGGTACGTAAGTCGGATGTAACCGTTACAAGCGATTTATTGCGTATTTAGTGTTTTCATATATGGTTTTGAAGAAATTAGAATTATCTTAACACACGTTGGTATAAAAAATTAACAGTGGAAAGATGTAAATGGTACAAAACGAATTTTATGCGATCTTATTCTACGTAAATGTTACATACACGCGTCAATTGTCTTCAATTTACAGTTTTCTTATTGTTCTATAAATTCAGTTTACTTCAGTAATGTTCCTCGAACGAGCTTTCTATTGTAATTCCGTGTGAATTCTTAATTAATTACTTACCCGTCAACGGAAAATACAACGTTGAGGTTGGTTTCTTCTTACTAATACCGCGCGTAATTACATCAAAATCATACATTATCGTACAATATCATTATTTAATAGTCGTACACCGCGGTTAAATGCTTTTGTGGACCATCGTGTATGCATTTCGTATTTTATATTTCATAATTGGGCCTGATCTAAATATTTAGGGGGGCGCAAGGGGAGCAACTGCTCAGACCGGCGAATTTGAAAAAAGTTTAATTGGTAATTTATGAACATTAAATTTTCTATAAAACACTACTATAGAGGCTTTTGTTCTTCAACAAACACCTGCAAAAAATTTCACTTAGTCAAAAATTATATTTTAAAATAATTTATAATTAAATATAAAGGGTGGTAAAAATCATTTCTGCATCATTTTGTTCATAACACCGCAAACTTCATGAATGTTTGCAATAAGGGTCTTCCCAGCCTCATCTTATGATGTTATTAACATTGCAGATATTACTCTTTAATAAATTCAAGAGAAGTTTCAGAGGCAGTATTAAAAGGTCGTAAATAAATATACCTCAGTTACGTCATCAGTCAGAATAATGTCACATTATTATTACGCAGTTGCCAGAGGCCGTAATCCTGGCATTTACGATAATTGGTAACAAATCTTTATCTCCAGAGTCGTTTTACATTTTATTTTCAAATCCATCTCGTGTTGATACATTTATATCTGTTTCCAATTAGGGATGACTGTAAAAGCGAAGTTCACCAGTATTCCCATTCTCTATTCAGAAAATTCAGTTCGCTAGCAGAGGCAGAGAGTTTCGTTCAACAAAATTCAAACTTAAACATGGGAAGTGGGTATAGAGGTGCAGAATCTGCATATAGATACGGATCGAGACAAGAAAGAAGCAGCACATCTTCGTATGGCAAATACGATTACCCATCTTCAACGCACAGTAGAATGTACTTTGATGACTATGACTCTGACTCTGATTCTGATGACGAGTATACTGCATCGAACGTAAATATTTCTACGAGTACATATTATTTGCAGAATTCGGGCATCAACTTTTCGCACAGATAATAATTGGGTAATCATTTACTTTAAGGTTCGATCACCGATTTGGATGAAATCTGGATATGTTGTAAAACTCCGCATTTCGAACAAATTTTTCCTATACGTGTTACCGCCGCTCGGCCTTAGATTCTGAAATATTCGCAAAAATATTTTTTAAATTTCTGGCTTTGGTTTTTATAATTCGAGTTAGTTTTGGGTTAGATTTACTGGATTGGTTAGACATAACTGCAAATACAGAACAGGCTCATGAAATATCTCGTCTGTGGCTGGTTACAATCGGCATAGTGTCGCAGGATTGTATTATTATGGCTCGGTATGTCACAAGATATCGGTATAGGTATGGAGCTGGTTGGGGGGGGGGGGGGGGCACCAAATATGTATGCAGATAGTGTGGACTGCAAATATAAAATTTTTAAAAATTAATATTTTTACAATCTTTTTTTAAGTGCAAACTCTTAACTGGGGGCGCCACTCGACGGGAGGCCTTCTCTCCCCCAAAATCTAGCTTCATACCTATACCGATATCTTGGAAACGATCAACACAGGTGTATCTGATTCCGACTAAGTACCAAAATATTTTAATGACTATCTCGAAAACTGAAGCCAAGCGACGATAACATGTTTAGGAAAAAGTTACTCAAAATCGGTGATGAAACCCTAAAGTACTAGTTTGAACGTATGCACGGGCCAAAAAAATTTTTCTCCGATAAATCCCACTCTTATAGAGCAAACATTTCTCTTTATTTTCGTTTTTTAGGTTTTGCTGTACGATTTTTATTGACAGAGTTATTTGCGATCAAAGCAAAAAAGGTACTTCTCACTTTGAACACCTATAACTTGCGAACACATGATCGTAGACAAATTTTCATGAGTGTTTTGGAAAGCTAAGAAAGTTTCCTTTCAGAACCTTTAGTTGCCAATTTAAGATTTGTTTTTAATCGTATTAAATCCATTTTAAAATGATCCTAAAAAATTGACGAAAATGTTTTGAGTATAATAATTTGGCCACCCTCTGTAAATAATTACCATTAATTGTTTGGAATGTTTCGAAAATTTATTATGCATTTATATTTGATTTCTTAAAAATATGGTACATTCTTTGTGTTACTAATTTAAGGTAACCATGCGCCTCCTATTTCTAGGGGCAGCCCCCCGGAACACGATTTGTGCCCCCGATTTTGCCCCCAATTCTGAATTTAAGGTAATCGTTTGTCCCCGATTTTTGGTAATAGTCCCCGATTCTGTATTTATTCTTTAAAGTTAGAAAAATAATCAGTATGAAACGAAGCTAGGGGTTTGCTATTAAAATTCCACTAAGTTGGCAACAGTGTAACGGCGGAGTCTCGAGAAATAGAAGTGGTCCCTAAAACAAAAACATCTCATGTCCCCCGGTAACCCTATGAAAAAAATGGTCACCTTATACATACTAATTGAATTCAATGTTTTTATGATTTTTTGTAGGGAAACTATATTGTCGATGCAGATGGTTATGTGAATGTTTACACGGATGGTGCTTGTATTTCAAACGGTAGAGATAATCCACGCGCAGGTGTAGGAGTTTGGTTTGGCGACAACCATCCCATGTAATTATCATTACATCGTCGGCTACATTATGCTTTAAATTGACACAGAAGCGCCTATTTGTAACGTTACCGATTATAGGAACGTATCGAGACCACTGGCAGGTCGAGCGACTAACAACTGTGCGGAAATTGAGGCCGCGACTGAGGCCGGGAGGCAAGCAAAACGGGCGGGTATAATAAATTTGAAAATCATCACAGACTCACAGTTCCTCATGTCTTGTGCAAAAGTTTGGATTCTAAAATGGAAAACTAATGGATGGAGGACCGTTAACAACGAACCCGTTGCAAATAAGAGCGAGCTGATAAAAATGATTAAGACTCTTGCCTATTTGAATGTAAAATGGGTAAAAATACTTGTTGCTTCTTAGAATTTCGATCTTGTATTTCATACTTGGTGTTTATTTCTAAATAATATTTCAGAAACATGTGAATAGCCATGCTGGAGTTTATGGTAATGAAATGGCTGACAAATTAGCAAGAGCAGCTTGTTCACGTAATTAAAGGTAAACTCAAAGTATCATATGCAGTATTATACGAGGCATTGGGAGCAAAAACGGACTGACCCACATTATTCGCGAAATTGAATTAGTAGAAATAATGTATTCCAATAGGCTGTACTAATCGTATAAAATAGGAAAAATTAAATTTTTTTCAATGCGAGTTAGTCCGTTTTTGCTCTCAATCTAACCATCATTAAAGGAATTTAATTTTTTTTTTTCAAACGCGCTTTTATATTTTTAGTGCCATGATTTTACCATTTATCATTTATTATACGTAGTTTACGTAAATTAATGACACAAATTGCTTATCATGTTCAGTGAGTGTGAACATTACTGGCATGGAAAGGATTGATGTTTTCTTTGGTTTTTTACTTAATTTTGTTGCTTTTATTTGAACCAAAGTGTCATAATTATATCCATATTTAATAAATATTTTGAATAATAAACGCTATACGAAAAACATACACATTTGTTGGAACACGATAAATTCCTTGGACTGCGAAAATTTCTGCTAGTTCTGCTCCTCATCATTTATCCCACTTCAATTGCTTAGATAAATATTCCCAGAAGTTTCACCGGTAACAAAGAAATATATTTAGTTATCTGGCTTGTAACCTGAAGCGTATAAAGATTTAAATTATCTTCCTAATTTAACATTTATTTCACGTAGGAAACATTTAAGCGTATAAAATAATACAACAGGTAAAAAGAATTGGGTTAGGTAAGTTATTTAAATATCACTTGTTTAAAAGTAAAATGACTTTATCGAGAGGTAGTATTACATTCCAACAGAATAATTTAGTCAGTTACGTATATTCGACGCTTAAAAAAGCAACCGTACTCACTTTTCTTCGAAATTCTTCGTAAAACCGTACAAAAATTTGCGTAGCTCCCCCACCCCTCTCTATAGATCGACGCGTCGAGCGACGTCGAGCTGAACTAATGTTAGCGGTTAACTAACACTTTATTTAAACCTTAACGCTATTATGTTATAGTCAAGAATTACTTATGTAATAAGTACCTAGAATATTGTACTATGAAAGATTTTTACAACGGACGTATTAGTAATATTTCCACCTAATTTTATACGAAGAATTACAACATTTTCACATCTCAAACTTCAACTTCCTATTACAGTATTGTCTCGTTACGGGCTTGGTTTGGTGTACACCAGCGCTGTCCAAGGTCGCTCCCGCGGGAGGTTGGGGTTCTCCCACTCTCGTCCGCGTTGTCAGGGATACCGCGCAACGCTAACCGCGAAGACGCTAGCCCGGCATGGCAGCCTTCTTAGCGTCGCGCGGTCTCCTTGGCAACGAAAGTTCACGCTGTGCGAGAGAAAGATTGGAAGGGGAAGCAGGCGCGTGAGGGGCCCCTACGCTGGACAGCGCTGGTGTACACGATGTGGACTTTTCGCTATCCCCACCACTTTTGTCTCACTCTTGTCCGGCAAAGGTGAGAGCGAGCGAGAGGAACTGAAAGCGAGCGAGAACGGTACGAGACAGTGACGCGTTGATGTTTTGTCTCGCTCCGTCTTTCGGACGCCTGGCACTCCGTCCTTTGCGTGCGCGATAGTTGGAAGCGCTTACCGTGAGCACGAAACCACTTCGCAAACTCTTGACGCAGGCTCGGCTCAAGTCTTTTTTGCGCCCTTTATTATAATACATTTATTTCAGTTTATTGATGACCTCACTCTGAATTTTTATTCGTAGTTTAAAACAGTTGCAGTACAATTTGTAATATTTTATTTTAAAATTTATTTTCAACAATACTAGCAATGAAAATACCATTTTGCACCCCTTGTCGACTTTCCGCCCTAGGCAGCCGCCTAATTCTGCTTATAGGGACAAGCCAAGCTTACAGGCAGCGATCAGTATGTACATAGCCAAAGAAAGTACATACATAATGCGTCTTAGACTAAATAAATCATTTATATGTACTTTTGAAAAATGAAATTCTTATATTTCCTATTTTATGTACATATTTGTAACAACTTTGTCAAATTTCCTAGATGAAAGAAAGACCAACCTCGACGTCCTTCGTACAATTATGTATGTGCTCCGACTGCGCATGAATTGTTGCTTGGTTGCTGATACATACTCCCACTCCCAAATCTCTCCTAAAATATTAATAGGTACTCCATTATTGTACGTATGTATACGTAATATAGGAAATGCATATATGAATTAATGTATTTACATAATTGTAAGGCATTACATATATATTATTTGCCATGATAATTACTTTAATATCTGGGTACAATATGTTTGTACGTAATAGGTACCTGGTTCCTTTTGTCTGATAATGATCGATTCTTCAGGGCCAATCTGCATCCTCCTCGAACGATTTTGTTACAGGGGAACACTGGATAGCAAACAATAACAGAAGTGGATTATGTACTTCATCCGCACTTAATACTCTATCACATGGTACATTTGTCAATTGGAATGATGTTTGCTCTTCGTACCAATGTTCAGATTCTTCCACCCCTTTCATAGTTCACCGTGTTCGCCATTTTTTTCTTTTCAGCCCCTGATTCCAAATCTTTGCGAAGAATGCTTCATGTTGTAAACAAGTTATGTAGTATTAATCCTTACTGCCAACAGTAAAACAGGCCGTCCATACATGCTTAAGAAATATAACTTATCTTTTTTTTTTCGAGATGGGTGACCAGGCCGTTTCTTTGCAGATCCTTTGACGTCGACGCTGTCCTTTTCCACGTGAATGCTGCGATGTTCAAGCGGCGTATCTTCCCAGTGGCCTGTAAATCTTGAATCCTTGTAGCCCTGATTTCAGTTCGAATCCTGTAAAAAACCGAATTTTTTTTCATTTAGTCAGCAATACATACTTAAGAGTATCTTGTAAATGAAACGAAGTATATTTCACAGCTTACCTTCGGTGATTTCATTTCTTTTTATTCAGGAAATGTTTTCGTAAACTTACGATCGTATCTTGGATGAATTCTGATTCGTCTTGGGCGTGCAATTGCAAATCATCAAACAGTGCCTGCAAATGCCTTATTCGCATGTCTTCCGATGAAACCTCTTGATCCAAGTTTTCCTGTTTGATATCTTCTTCTTGTGTTTCTACTACCGGCTCTTCTCCTTGTTCTGTTTCTGCTACCAGCTCTTCTTTTTGTTCTGTTTCTGCTACTGGCTCTTCTTCTGCTACCAGTTTTTCCTCTTCCTCTTCCTCTTCCTCATCTTCTTCTTCTCCTTCTTCTTCTAACGGTTCTTCTTGTTGTGTTTCGTTCTGTTTATCATTGATTTCCTCTGTTTCCTGTGTGGATAAAGTCTCCGTTTCCTCGCATGCGTTTAAATATTCTATAAGTCTTTGTTCAGTGGGTTGTTCTTCCATTATAGCGCCAATCATGTCTTCCAGTTGAGCTTCTAACGGATCAGTAGGCTCCTCTTCCATGACTGGTGTGACCGGAGAGATGGTCCCCATAATTTTTTTCCAGGCATTCGCAATATTTATGGGTTCGACATCTCCCCACGCTTCATGGACGAAGTTTATACAATCCTTTAAATTGTACTTCCGGTGAAATTCCTGTATTCCACCGGGGTAGTCGAGGATTCGCCGTAACATTTTGTGGCGGAACGATCTTTTCATCTTTGCGATAATGCCTTGATCCATGGGCTGTAGAATGGAAGTGGTATTGGGGGGAAAGAACATAATCTCGAAATGATCGGTCTTGCATTTGGACGGTTCTACCTGATGTCTTCCAAAGTTGTCCAACAATAGAAATATTTTACCACTTCCCCCACTCTCTAATTGTTGTTTCCTCACGGCGGGCTTAAAATGGTTTTCATACCAATCTGCAAATACTTTTCGGTCCACCCAGGCGCTTCTCTGCGATTTAAATATCACTGGTAGCTTATTTTTTACATGCTTCAGCGCCCTTGGATTTTCAAATTTATATACGAAGAGGGGGGTCAGCTTGTGGGTTCCTGTTGCGTTAGCGCACAAGCCCACGCTTACACGGTTTTTCTTCACCTTCTTTCCTGAGATCCTTGCTTCTTTGCCATGGATCAAAGTTTTCGTGGGTACAGCCTTCCACGCGAGACCAGTTTCGTTCATATTATATACGTTTTCTAACTGGATGTCCTCTTCGTGTATTTTACGTATAAAGGATGCTGTAAATTCTTCAGCAGCCGCCACATCGGCACTTCCTTTTTCACCGTAAATATTGACTAGGCGGATGTCGTGACGATTCTTAAATTTCGCCACCCATCCCCTACTAGCCTTAAATCCTGTTGTTCCTGCAAATTGTGTCGCCATTTCAATAGCCTTCTTCTGCAGCAACAGGTCGCTGATTGTGTCCCCTAACACTCTTCGTTCTAAAAACCACGTACGAAGACGATTTTCCAATTCATCGTATTTCGGTTTCCGCACTCTCTTCATTCTTCGGATGTGGGCACCCTTGCTGTCAAGTCGGTGTAACGCCAATTTATTTCGTCGAATGCGGCGAACGGTCGTAGGGTGAATACAATATGCCATTGCAAGTGCACTAACCGATTCACCATTATCAAGTTTCTGCACTATATCCAGCTTCTGCTGCATTGAAAGCGTGGTAATTTTTATTCCACGATTGCACGCCATTTCTATCAAATCCAGGCAGATGTAGGCTGTAGGATGTAGGTGCTCCCCCCCACAAATGCATATCGCTCCCCGCGCCAAAAGTCACAACTATTCCTCCGTCCCTATTATAGGAATATAATATTCCTATGTCCATGATACCTACACTGCATAATTCTACTATTATATTTCTAACGTAGTCAAGAGACGCATACAAGTTGTACAAGTTATCACAGAAAAAGAAAAGGTTAACGAAGACGAGGTATAGGATAAATTTTATTTGTTATGGGAGTTCGTGTCGAATCCTTTTTTCGGCATCTCTAGTGCTAAATAACAATTAATAACTAATTCAGTACGGACAAAATCACTACAAATATCACGCAGGAAAGTGACAAGGGTCCATGTGTTAAAATGTAATCCTGAGAACAGATACCTAAATTCATTTTAAAAGAATAACAATTCATTAATTGGCGGCAAGTTCAATTCCGTGTAAAAGCCACACTGACAGAAGTGGAATAACATGCTTATTTGTTTATTATTTTACAATCTGAAGTTTTAAGCGTCTCCGTTGAGTAACTGCCCATCATTCAGTAACCATAGTCAACAATAAAACTGTATTTACTGTTAAAAGTGTGATGAAAGTGAAATCACAAAGGAAACGATGTAAGTAATACGCCCTTTGTGTACAGTTCGACAATTCGATCACACTAACAAGAGCGGGCTGATTACAAAACCGTTACGAGCCATTTAACGCGTAGTGTTTTCACATGTGACGTAAAAATCTGAATTAGGTTTTGAAGAAATTAAAATTATCTTAACCCGCGTATAAAAAATTAACAGTGGAAAGATGTAAATGGTACAAACCGAATTTTATGTCATCTTATTCTAAATATGTAAACACGCGTCAATTGTGTCTTCGCTTTATCGTTTTGTTATTTTTCTATACACTCTTTAAACAAGTTTTTTATCGTAATCCTGTGTCAATTATTACATACTTACCTGTTAACGGTCAATACGAAGTTGAGGTTGTTTTTTTCGTACTACTATCGTAGTTACATCACAATCATACACACAAATCAATGTCGTGCAATATTGCTGTTTAATAGTCGAATGCATTTCATGTTTTATATTTCATACCGCCGTAAATTTTACGATGGTGACATGTTTATAGGGGTCTTTCCAGCATTATCTTATGATATTAAACTTTGCAGATAGTTTTTAAGAAATCCACGAGAAGGTTAAGACAGTATTAAAAGATAATAAATGAAAATACCTCAGTTAAATCTTGTGTGTAATACACTCAGAAGTATGGCACCGTCGTATTATGCAGTTGCCAAAGGTCGCAAGCCTGGGATTTACAGTACTTGGTAAACAAATCTTCATCTTCAGAGTTCTCTTACATTTCACTTTTAAATCTATCTCGTGTTAATACATTTATCTCTGTTTCCAATCAGGGATCAATGTAAAACCCAGGTTCACCAATATTCTGGTCCTGTATTTAAAAAATTCAGTTCACAAGCAGAGGCGGAGAATTTCATCGAACAAAATGCAAACTCAACTAAGGGAAGTGGGTGGACAGCTGCATTGCCCGCGTTTGGGAAAAGGTACAGTCAATGTACTACACTGATACGTTAGGGTAAAATATTTCAATTTTAAAACCTTTGTAGATCGATACAACAGAGAAGCGCATCTTCAGATGCCAGTAATGAAAAGCCATCTTCGAAGAAGCGCAAATTAATAGTCATAAATGAATTGAATTCTGAATGTACTGCATCAAAAGTAAATATTTCTACGAGTACATATTATTTGCATAATTCATGCGTCGACTTTCTGCGCAGATAATAATTGTTCCAGATTTAACGCCCATAAGCTAGCAAGCTTTTGCCTCCCTTTCCGTGAGACATTATCAAATATTTTAATTTAAAAGACTTGAGTGTAATAATTAACTTAGATATGAGTTATTGCTAATTTGCTACGTGACGAAAAAGTGAATTGTTTTCAAACTTGTCTCAAGCCTCTGATGTTTAATGATCATCCAGTCGAAACACTGCTGTGTTAATTTGAAAGGGCGTATCTGGTCCAAAGGTGGTATTAAATCTGGAGTAAAAGGTATCTAAATATTTGTGACAAACCCGTAAAATATTTCATAAACTCCAAAGGAAACTATGGTATAAACTGATACTACTGATAAACTTGATAAACTGTTAAATCTTCAGTTTTAATGCAGATATGGCTCGCTTATTTAATATACATATAGATAAACTATCTTTCTGCTACCTGGCAGCAATAATTCGATTTAAGCGAAAGTTGCAGGTACACCCTTTCGAATTAACACGGCAAAATATGCAAAATAAAATTTCAGATTGAAGATTAGATGTAAAGTTTGTAAAAATCGCAGTCCGGTATATTTGAGTAGTAGAGTGGTTCATTCAACAGCAGCTTTGGCTTAGCGGGATGCGTTTAAAATGTAAACTCTCCGACGCATTTCTGCTACGCCGAAGCTGCTGTTGGATGAATCGCTCCACTAGTCAAATATACTGGACTACGCGATTCTCACAAACTTTACATCTACTTTTCTCATAATTGGCTGGATCTCTATGGCTGAAATTACAATTACGCTGTGTTTCATTGAGATCTAGTGTTTCCCTTGTTAGCCTATGTACAAATCCACCTCTGCCGATTTCTCAAAAGCACGGTACACTCTTTCCTACTAATGCTTTCATAATTCTTTGTAGAAAACACCGTCAGATTATATTATAGATAAAGATGGTTACGTGAATGTTTACACGGACGGTGCTTGTAGTTCGAACGGTAGAAAGAATTCGCGCGCAGGTATAGGAGTTTGGTTTGGCGACGGACATCACATGTAATTATCATTACATTCTTGGCTACATTAGATTCTCAATTAGGGCTGGAACTATTTGTTGAATTTTTCGGTATTCGAATATTCAAATACTTCAGTTGCTCAATTATTTGGCGAATGTAATTCGAATATACAAGTATTCGAATACTATTCGAATATTTAAGTATTCGAATACTATTCGAATATTTAAGTATTCGAATATATTCGAATACTATTCGAATATTTAAGTATTCGAATAGTATGGTGTGAATTATAAATCAAGTGCTTTAGGTTCATTTTTTTACAAGCTTTTATTTAGTTTCAGTTGTGAGTTCGTTACTTTGTCAGGGTGAAATCTTACAAGCTAATAACTTGATTTATAATTCACACCATACTATTCGAATACATCAGTATTTTATACAATAGTATTTAATACTGAAATATTCGAATAATATTCGAATACTGAAATATTCGAGTAGTATTTGAATACTCAAATATTCGAAGTTTATTCGTAGCATTCGAATACTTGTAAAATATTCGAGTATTAAATTATTCGAATAGTCCCAGCCCTACTCTCAATTGACACAGAAGCGTTTTTAACGTTACCAATTATAGGAACGTATCGAAGCCAGTCGATGGTCGAGCGACAAACAACATGGCAGAAATTCAGGCCGTGACTGTAGCCGCCAGGCAAGCAAAGAAAGCGGGTATAAAGAATTTGAAGATCAACACAGACTCAAAGTTCCTCCTGTCTTGTATACAGAATTGGATGCCAAAGTGGAAAGCTAACGGATGGAAAACCGTAAGCAATAAGCCTGTTATAAATAAGGTCGAGCTGCTAGAAATGGAGGAGGCGCTTGGCTCTTTGAATATACACTGGGTAAAAATACTTGTCGCTCCTTAGAATTTCGATCTTGTACCTCATACTTACTGTGTGTTTGGAAATAATATTTCAGAACCACGTGAACGGTCATGTTGGAATTTATGGCAATGAGATGGCCGACAAATTAGCGAGAGCAGGTTGTTTGGAATATTAAAGGTAAAATCGAAGTATTATACAGTCTAAGGAATTTAATATATTTCTTCAAACACACTTTCGCCTTTTTAGTGTTACAATCTCACCAGTTATCATACGATGTTTACGTAAATTAATGACACAGATTATTTATCATACTCAGTGAGTGGGTAACTTGTCGATCGAACGAATGCCTGTGAACATTACCAGCGACGGAAGGATTAATGTTTTCTTTACTCTTAACTTAATTGCGTTATTTTTATTTGAACAAAAGTAACTTATAATTGTAACTTCTTTTAATAAATACTTTGGATACTAAACGCCATAAGAGAAACATACATGTTTGTCGGAACACTTACAGTTATGTCGCTGCTAGCAGTAGAGTATTTAAAGGTACATATTAATTCGTGGGTAACGTATCGGGCACGTCTTTAGTAGTATTTACAGTTTGTTGCTTGTCTATCGATCGTGGGCATATTTGCTTGAGAAGAATATATATATCTTCCGGTGATATTTGAAGCGCCAGAAGTTCCAGTATGATTCTAAAAGAATAACATTAAATGTTTTCGCAATATTTTAACGTCATATGAGTGAGATTAACTTATGTAATATAATTTTAAAAACATTCGAAACATTACACCAATTATGAAATGTCAAAATAATAGGTTATCTCGCGAAGGCCGTCAGAGAGTTTTAGAGGTTATGCGTAAGTGTTTCGTGAATTATTACCGATAAACTCCTGGAACTGCCGAAATTCCTGCTAGTTCTGCTAGTGTTATTAATTCTACTTGGTGAGCTTGAGGAAACGTCATCCTATACGTCAATGATTTCAAACAACACAAGACGACTAATTTTCCGCGCGAACTCCCTTTTATATGAAAGATAGTGATAGGATCACTAATGAAAGAATCACAGCAGTGCCACCAACAGCAAATAATAAAATCTTGTATTAAGAATTTAAATTTCTTGCACCGATCTGCAGAAATATGTCAGCTTTATGTGATAAATATTACTTTTACATAATAGATAATAATGTCAAATCGATAAGTGCATTGTGCGATCATTTAAGGTAGGCTCTCACTACGCCTCGACTCGCCTCGGCGCAACTTCTTTTCGCACTCGCATCTAGGCTCGCGTCGTCCCGGTTTTTCCGTACCTGAAGTTATCTGAGCTTGCCACGGTTCATGTTTTTGGTCAGTTGCTCAAAGAATCTCTTCCCTGCGCGGGGGCATTGCACCCACTCACACTACGCCTCGTCTCGCCGCTCTTTCTCAAAATATTCTCGAGGAAGAATCCGCGGCGAGGTGCAGTGCATAGACATATATATAGACGGAGCAGAAGCTGGGACTATTGGCGAGTGGAAAGTAGGCTTGGAGGGGAAAAGGCAGAGGTTTAGATAGAGGCACGTCGGTTAGCTTCGGATGCATTCGGCATGCATAACCACCGCGTTACCCGATTTACTTGTATCGCTCCCCTTACCGCGAACCTTGCGACCCCCTCAGCTTACGCTCCGTCTATATATATATATATATGTCTATGGCGCAGTGTGAGTCAAATTGTCAAACTACATAAAGGTGCGTATCGACTTTGCGAGGCACGCCTCGCGGAGTGGATTCCTCGTTACTTTTCGCTTTGCACAAAGTGATCGTGTCAAGGTAGTCTGCAGACTCTCTACTCCGCGAGCCGTGCCTCGCGAGGAAGCCTCGCAAAGTCGATACGCAGCTTAAGAAAAGCATAGGAAGAATAAAATGAGCCGAGGCGAGGCGTAGTAGCCTGCCTTCAAGGTGCGATTTCATGCCGACGCTTGACGCTCGTTTTGAGCGTCAAAACCAGTCACGTGATCGGTCCACGGGACTTTCAGCATCAAGCGGAAAAGCTAAATCGAGTTTAGCTTTTCCGCTTGACGCTCGTTCGTTGGTTGAGCGTCAGTCGCGTGATTGGTTTTGACGCTCAAAACGAGCGTCGACGCTGAAAGTCCCGTGGACCGATCACGTGACTGGTTTTGACGCTCAAAACGAGCGTCGAGCGTTAGCATAAAATTGCACCTTTAGGCATTGAAGAAATTCGAGCGAAAAGCTTGTCAGATATTTTAAAATGGAAACTCGGCACTAACTTCACTGTGTGACATTTGAATTCCAAATAAATGGCGGAAACTTCTTTTCTTTCAAAAAAACTTCGTGGAATCATCGATCGGAATATAATGAATCTGTGATACGTCGGTGGTTGTAGAAACAGTAAATGCTCGTTATGATACGATTAAAAACTTTATTTTGGTTTGCTTCGTAATTGGGAAAAATATATATAATGTTGCGTGTACCTGTAGGAACTTTGGACTACAGATTATGTCTGGGACAATTATCGTTTGGGTAACATGTTAATTTAAAAAAAAAAAAAAAAGAGAAAAAAAAGAACTTAGAACGTGTTGATACGTTACCAACGAACAAGTGAAAGAGAAGAAGAGAAAAAAGAAATAGCTTAAACCTATACTAAGGCTAACATCTCATTAATTCTAGATTTATACGTTGGTAACAAATGTGGTATAAAATATTGGTATTCAGTACGCACTTTACGCGTCTTTCTTGAACGAACGACAAAAATATATGAAGGCTGAATGTCCGTGTGTACTTCGCATCATGCGACGTCGTCTGACCGTGATGCAAAAGACTTGAATTACAAAAAAAAAAAGGAGAGAGAAAAAGAGAAACGAAAGAAAACTATAGGATTATAAAAACACTCGAATAATCTACAACTTAGGTCTTTCCAACATATAAAGCTGACCATGAAGCGAATCTTACGCATGGCACGCGGTTAACCAACTGTTTTAAAATCTGACGCTGAACAACCCTGCTAACACGTATAAAATTATGTACAGCATCACGAGATATATGTTTTGTGCTCTGTTTCCTCGTTACAAGCGTACACATCAGCTACTCTCGGTCTGGTTTCTTTTTTTTTTTTTGTTTCTCTTTTCTTGCTTCGGAAAATGTTGAAAACATTCGACTAGCGTACATCGTACGTCCTGCATTGGTTGAAATCTAGAAAGAAAACGAAAAAGAGGAAGGTAATCCGATACACGAAGTTGTTACGAATGTTTATGTTCGACGCAAATTCCTATTACAGTTGGAATCCCTCGAACAGATTTGTCCTTTGGAAGATACACGTTAAATGCTTAATTTCAGCAGGGTTAATACTCTCTCTATTGGTCTTAATGAAGACTCTCGGTCGTTCGTTACTGAATAACGAATAAAAGCAACGCGGTGATTACAATGAAGCAATGACCGTTTTTTTTTTTAACTTCGCCTCCGAATCTTTCCTGGTCTAGGTGCCCTCGAAGTCTAATGCTTTCGTCCTTCTCGTAAATACTCATTTCTTACGGGGACCGCCTTATAGCGCGGCGATCCCCCCTTTTACGAAATAAAACTTATCCTTTACAGATGAAACATATTTGAAGATCCTTAAAAATATACACTGCTCTCTTAACACTTTCTCCCAGCGCCTTATCGTGCTCAATACGCGTTAAATTCTTGGCCATTCGTTTTTGACTAGATTCATTCTCAGTTGAATAGGTATTTAACCTGATACCGCAAGTACGAGGTCTAAGGTGGATAACAGACGCTCGTTATTTAGCCAGAACACACTTCTGAGTGTTCGTCCCATGCAGCGACCTAAAACGTATTCTTTCGTTAATAATAGTCGGGCAACTGACTACAAATCAATTAATTTCTTTAACGCGGCGTAGCGAAAAAGATGGCAGGATTTTAGATCTTACCTGGCATTCGCGACTGCAGTACCACTGATTTCCGCAGCCAGCGCAGACGAACTGTGCAGCGCGTTCGTGACATCCTTGGCATCGCGGAGGACTGTCTCTGTCCTCTCTGGCGTCCCTTCCGCCTGAAGAAATGCGGGTCTCTCTGTCTTCGATTACAGCTGATTCTTCTTCAACGTCGTCCTGCTCGGCGAAGCAGAGGATGTTAAATACAGATGTTTATGCGACTGAACTATTTCAACGAATTTTAATGTATCTCTTACCACGTGAATTAAACTATTCGAGTGAGATTGGACCGGAGTGTTAACCACCGGTGTTATTGTTATTTCAGTTCGAGCCTGAAAATATAAAAACAAATAATGTTTAATTATATCCAGATTAACACTGATCTGTAATTTATTAGTTAGCATTTTCGCGTTCTTTTTAGTTTATAAACTTAATACTTCTGCTGATACACTTGAGACACTTCTACATTTTATAATAATAAATATCTATACATGGGGCACCGCAAAATGTACGATGAGCTTTTCCTGAATCCGCCTCGATCTTGATTTCATGTTAACCATAACGTTTACTCGTGTTAAATCAAAATCTCCCTCTAGAGAAATATTTAGTGTGCCGTGATAAAATGTAACGAATGCACAGTGATTAGAAAAGAAGACAATGGCGTTTATCACGGTAAAAAGCTTATCAGCTTTTCTGGACGCGTGAGTGGATCTATGGCTCCGAGGCCCGGACAGCGAACGCGTGGTGTATTATTTGATAGAAAAGTGAAATACCTTGGAAGAAGATAGGAGGTCGCTGATAGAAACCGGATTAGAGCCTTGATATGCCTGCAAAAGGTGCTGGGTTGCCGCGCTTTGCTGCGGCATGGACGCGGCTGTTGGTGCATTCCTTTCTCTTTCAGGTGCGGTGAGTAATCTAGCTAAAGTAGGTGAAAAAGTGGTAGGTCTTGGAGATTGCGATTTCGTGAGAATTCCGTGGAGTAATGAACCACTCTGCTGAGGTGGTGTATTCTGAGGCGCCGGGGACGGTGCAACAGGATGAAGCGTTACATCTGGATAATTCTGAGGCGTCTTCACCGGCTCACCTACAATTTTACGTTTTCGATATTAATTGACGTCTGGCATTTAATCGACGCGTGGATTTTCAACGTCCTCAACTTTCTAAGCTAAAGATGAACTTTTATCAATATATAACACTTTCATATCAGTTTGCTTCGAGTGGGCTTTGAAAATAAACTATACTGCTTCGAAGAGATACAGTTACAAGGAGGCATGATATACGATCACTTGATGTAATCTTGCAGGATTAATTCTGTTTACCTTGCTGTTGGCTCAGTTTAGCGAACTGCACGAGCACGTCCTTGAAACTCATGGAATTATTAGGATCAACCGCGTTCGGGTTGCTTTTACAAGAATCTGTACTAGATGGCCTTGAGTCAACGCTGTGACCCGTTTCGACCATAGCTCCACCAGCTCCGAGGCCGACGTTCACCGAATTTCTCATTCTTCGTCCCCTGAAATTCAAACGAATAAATTGCAAATTAAATTATTGAATATATAACGATCCATTTGAAAACTTATTGCTCCTGTAACATTTCCCTTCTACTCATGCCTCTTCGACACAAAGCTGTTGCGTTTCTCTCGATATCAAGTTACTTCTACTTGGTAGTGAGGAAACAGTTTCTAGCCAAATAGTTAAAGTATTGCGCAGATGCAGCCTTACATTCAGTTGTGATATTGAAGTTCCACTATGATTAATCTATTCCTGATACACTTTCTAACTTCCACAAGAATTTAATTAAGAAACGATTCATTTCAGATTCCAAAACAAAGTGGACTCGTTTTTCGCAACAATTCAATACTCGAATGTTTGATAAGCAGGGGCGGATTTGGAGATTTGGTGGCCCTGAGCTGACAAGTGTCTGTCGTCCTCTCCGCGAAATATGATCAAATATTTTAATTTAAAGGAGTCAAGGCAATTTCAAAATTAATTCAATATGGCAACTCAAATATGAGTTATTTTGCTAATTCGCTATACGAAAAAGAAGTGAATCGTTTTTAAAGGTGTCTCAAGCCTCTGTGTTTAAATCTTTCCCAATTTCCTTCACTCAAAATTTGTCGCTGCCCAAAATTGACCGTCTTCCAAATTTGTAGCTCCCCAAAATTTACCATCCTATGCTGCAGCCTACTTAGCCTATACGCAAATCCGCCCCTGTTGATAAGCACTAGGATTTTATGAATACATTTTTAATACTAAAGTATTCGAGTACCATTAAAGTAGTTTTATGGTCCTCTGTATATTAAGGTGACCATTTTTTTCTTGAAGTTTCCGGGGACATGAGACATTTCTTTTTAGGGACCACCTCTACTCCTCGCAAACTCGGTTACACTGTTGCTAAATTAATAGAATTTTAATAGCAAGCTCGCGGCTTCGCTTTCACATTATTTCGTAATTTTAAAGAAGGAATACAGAATCGAGAACTATTACCAAAAACCGAGGACAAATGATTACCTTAAATTCAGAATTGGGGACAAAAATTACCGGGGGACACAAATCGTGGACGAATGGTCACCTTCAGTGACGGATTTAACGGTGGCCTGGGCCTTAAAAAAAGTTATGATCTTATCCAAACGCTATATTGTTTTTTACTTCCCATAATTTTCACACCTCACGCGAGGTAAATTTCTTTGTAATTCTGTTACGTATTCAGGGTGTCCCAGAACGTTTGCCACCTGCGCCTTTTTCCTTAAATCCGTCACTGGATCACTTTACTGTATATTTAGTGTTGCGACTAATTACCTGCGCGGCACTGTTTCAGGATGCCTCAGCCTGTAATCAGCGATGATAGATCTGACATCGACGATGGCGCCTTGGCGACCCTCGCCGATCTGCCGGTTCTCTGGGCTGAGCGCCTCTGCGTGTTTGCGACCGTTCTCTCCGCCTTGTTTGGGAGGTGTAGACTGCCGATGTGAGCCCTGCTTGCCGGTCTTCTCTTTCTTGAAGGCGGGCGAGTCCCGCGAGCTCTCCTCGGGCAGGTCCTCCTTCGAGCCGAAATTCATCTTCTCTTTGGATACAGGAGTGGTGTTGCCGCTGCTCTCCCATTCAGGCCCCAGTGCCAAGCTGGCTGGCGGTAACGTGTCTGCTAACTGACCGTTGCCCTCCATGAATCCCATAACTTGCCGTCTTCTCTCGATTCTCAGGTACGCTTCCTCCTTCAGCTTTCTCATGCTCAGGATCTCGTTCCATTCCATTTCTTTGGCACGTGCTAACTCGTCCAAGGCCTGCGAGGGAACAGAAGGCAATGGGAATATTTAGATTTACGTTTCTGTTTATAATCTTCATGCTTAATGACTGAACGCTAATGTACGTGTTTAAAGGTATAGTGAAGTTTGTTTCTGCTTGGGCATGTGCGTCGAATATTTTGTAGTTGCTCGGTACTTCTTACACACCACTGGTTTTAACCCCGCAACTGCGTTATAAGGGGGTAGGTCACCCTCGATAGCCCTAAATCAGGCCTTTCTTCCAACGCAAATTGCAAAGTGATAAATAACAGTAGAGGGAACGTTTTTCCCTAGTTTTAATCGTTATTCTATGAGCTTTAACACAAAACAAGAAAAGTCTAAATATCTCTATGTACATAAAAGTTGTGAGTAAAAACGTAAAGGCGTGTACGCGGTGCACCGTTTGATGGTGTACATAAAATCTCGAAAACCGCTCCAACGATTTGGATGGAAATTTAATGAGACATGCAGAAAACCATTCCCTAAAATGTGTCTGGAGCAGATTTTCAAAGAAAAAAAATAATACAATTTTTATGTTGAAAAATACGATTTTATCGATTTCTTGTATGAAAAATATTTTCTATCTTTTTTTCAAGAATTTATCTCGAAATTCTGCGAAGGTCTGACACATAAATCTCTGAGAAGGGAAGTACACGAATTGTCCAACTTCGATTTTGACGTGCTTTCGCAGAATGGTAGCAGACAGATCCCTAATGACACACGTAAAATAGTAGGCGTAGATGATCAATAATTTTTAAGATATAAACCATTAAAGTCTCATAAATAAAACTGTTTACATTGGAAGCATAAAAAGCTTCGACACCATGAACTCACAACAAATGATTCTTTCTCACACTGGCACTATGTACTTTTTTTTTTATTTCATCTGGGAAAGCAACTTGGCTTGCGTTGCAGAATATTTCCCGCGATGAAAGTAATTTTGTGGCACATCATCATAGGGGGAAGGTTTGGGGGCACTTTGATACAAGAGGCACAATGAAACATTATTATTTTGATATCTATAGAGTATCATCTTATATCATCTATCAAGATGAAGGTTTCTACTGCTTATATGGTGTCTTGTGATCATGTTTTGATCTTCTGTTTCTAGATATCAAGAGAATATTAATCCATTGTGCCCCTTGCACCAAAGTGCCCCAACTCCCCCCTACATACATCAACATATCTTTATAAATTGCTGCTTGCAGTTGGCCGTGTATGAGTGCATGCAGTCCAATATGTACAGTCGGATTGACTGGAAAGCTCTCGACCGGTTACAAAAAGCTGACGCTGATACGGACAGTTTAATTACAGCACTGACTTCCTTATTTAAAATGTCCTATTTGCATTTCGAAACATGAAAAAACTGAAGTTTTATCATTTTCTTTATGCCGTCTTCGTAAAAAAAAATGAATAAATTAGACTGTTTCTAGATATCTACGAAGCACGTATGGTTATCTAACTTAAAACGCGTGGAACTGCAAATATTTCAACATTTCTTGAAAAATGGAAAAATGCTAGATTGGACATTTTAACTAAGGAGGACAGAGTACCAGTGGCGGATTTGAGAAAAAAAAGAACCAGGTGGCAAACGTTGCGTGTGGTATGAAAATTATAGGAAACCAAAAAAAATTAGTGTTTGGATAAAATCATAATTTTCTTTGGTGTTTTTGGCAGTGGTCCAGGCGGCAACCGCTCACCGGACGTCCGTTAAGGAGTCATTCCGGGTTGAAAAGATCGATTTTTTTTTAAACATTTTTCGAAAGTACATATCCTGAAGAATTTACTGTTAAATTTTCATGGAAAAATTCCGATTATTTTAGCTTCTACAGAGGCATTTTGTAGGGAGCGCAGATGGCTCGGCCTTTATAGATGAAAACTTTGAACGCGTTTTTCTCAAAATGTCATTTTTTTCACATCGTGAAGATAAAATCTCAAAATCGATAAAACCGATTGCTTTATAAATTTTACTGCTTATTCTGCACACATGTGACTCTCGCAGGGGCTAAAACCAAGTATTTTTATTGAGTCTAACCTACTTTTAAAATCGAAAATAGCAAAGAAGGAAGCCGAAAAACATTTTTCTTGCATTTTGCACGCCATTTTACTAATTTTGAAGATAAATCACTAATTATAGTCCGAGCGAGTTTGGATTTTTGGTTTCCGATAAGTCTAACAGCTGAAATCGCCTGCGCGAGCGAGGCATGAATTTTTAAACATGTCGACAAGACTGCTTCCAAAAGCATTTTAATAGCAATAATTTTACGACTTTTATATTTATTATTTACTGTAGAAATGTAGTTTAGAGGGGTACTCTAGTGTAACTGCTTGTATTTCAACGCCATCTTCGGGAATTTATTTAACAAAAACTATAAGTTTATACTATCTGGCGTTTTGCCTGCATATTAAGGTACGTTTGAAATAATACACAGAATTTTTTTGAACTTTTCTATCGCACATATACATAGATATAGTCGCTGGCGCAAACTTCTTAAAAAAACTTCTTTTCCGACATGCGTCGATGTGGGAACTGTTCTAGTCATCCAAAATGGAACCACTAAGGTTTATTTTCTTTATTATGTTTGTCGCCATGGTTGGAACCACAGAGGCCCCCTAACAATAAAAATTTGAAGAATGACAGCATTTTGAAGAAAATGTTCGATTTCCGCTGATAAATATAGCTGATGTGCGATAAAAAGGTTCAAAAAATTCTGAGTATTACTTCAAACATACCATAATATGCAGACAAAACGCCAGATAGTATAAACTTATAGTTTTTGTTAAATAAATTAGGAGTACCCCCTTAATAAATAAAAAAAAGTTTTATACCATTACTACAATTCTTTTCATCGCAATAAATTCCTGAAAATCGCTAAATTTATAGGCGCGATAACCGGTATGACCCCTTAAATCCGCCACTGCAGAGTACATCTATCAAGGTACGAGAAACTTTAATTTGATATCTTAAAAATTATTAGGGATCAGCCCAATTACTAGTAAGGTAAATGTCTCAATACCTGGACACGTCCCAGTACTTGGACACTAGTTAAAATAATACTGATTATTACATTTAATATTCACTTGATCCATAAAAGAACTATTTTATTCAATTACTCAAATATTTAATAAAATATATTCATTTACATATTTTTCGTAGTAATCTTGTATCACTCGTAATAAAAATAAATTTTCTTGAACTCTCCAGTTTACACCATTTTAGTATTGCTCTTATCTGATTTGCTAAACAGTCTCTACTTTTTCTTAAGCGAATATTATTAATAATGTTTGGTATATTGGCACAACTAATACAGTTTTAGAAAAATGGTAGCTTGTAGTATTATTTTTTGATTGGAAGATTAAAATTAAAGTTCGTATTAGTACTTTATTCGCGTGTCTATCTACTGGTGCAGTGAAATCCCGGAACGACCCTAAACCTGACCATGTCTGCAAACTGTGAAATAAGTACGCGTTATTGTTGACACAATAATAAAATAATTATTTAACACCTTAACAATTATTACTTTGTATTCGTGTCATTTTGTTTTAATGATGCCTAATATTTAATTCATGTGTAAAATTCGTGTGTTACACACGAATACAAATAACCTTAAAATTAGTCACTCAATAATAGATTCTTTTTACTCAAGTTTGTTTACTGATTGGAATAAATTACTTATACAGAAGAAATGTGCCAAAAGAAAAAACTATTGTGTTTTTTCTTTTATTTAATTTCCCTAGAAAACATCAAAATTTCATCATGTGTCCAGGTAATGGGACAATAAAATCGGGACACCGGGACATACTAGTTAAGCTGTCCAGGTATTGGGCCATTGTAAGGACTATGAATTTTCAATATTTTACAAAATTATTCAATCCTACAATATGTTGTCTTTTTTTAATGATAAAGTACACACGATGCCCCATGTAATTGCAAAATTGTTTTTATATAAATCGATTTGTATAACTGAAAAATTCTCAAACGTGTTTCCGCCGTACCTTAAATGTCCAGCTATTGGGACATTTACCTTATCCTTAGGCATCTGTCTGTTACCATTCTACAATACCACGTCAAAATCGAAGTCGGACAATTCTGCCCTCCTTAGTTAAACTGTCCTATCCAGTATTTTTCCATTTTTGAGATATGTTGAAATATATTTGAGGTTCCACGCGTCTTTTACCTTTTAAGTAAAATTAGAAAACTCTACGTGCTTCGTAAAGATTTATAAACAGTCTAATGTATTTAACCTAACTTCTTTCAAAATGGTTAAAATATCTTGTGTAAAACAATTAATTAATTGGTACCTTAATAACACATTACCTACCTATTACAAAAAATTATATTAGGCTGTTACGAAATAACATGCTTTAATTTGAATGAAGGAAAATAAGGATGGTACAAAGTAAATGATAAAACTTCAGTTTTCTCGGTTGTTTCAAAATGCTAGATAGGACATTTTAACTGAAGTGGGCAGAGTTCCTGTCCTTCCCTTGTGAGACCTCGATGAAGTTCAACACGCAGGACGCAGTCACCTTACAAAAGCGATTTTGGAAAGATGATCACATCGCTCCACTATCAAGTAAAGGGGCGTTCATCCGCGATATTTACCTGTACTTCGGCCCGGAGTTGGTCAGCTCTCGCGGCAAGTTCCTCCGCGGTAACTTTTTCACAGCCAACAAGGGACGTGATATACTGCTCCCTCTGCTCGTGGCAGAACTTCTTCGGGGTGGAGTTGCCGTTCGAGGGCAGCTGCCCGTCCGTCGACTTTCGCTTCCTGCTGCCCCCTTCTGTCTCGGATTTCGCGCAACGGGACGCCGCTGACTTCTGCTGCGCCGCCTCCGCCGAGGAGGCGTTCTTGCACGTCCCCTCGGACTCCGAGTCGCAGAGCGGCTCCTTCTTTATGGAGGCCGAGGAGCGTATACACTCGAGCGTCCCGGGCGCGGCGGCCGTCTCCTCCGGGAGCGCCGCTCCGTTCTGCTGGCTCTGGGGCACCTTGGGAGACGCTCGCGACGAATCGTCCTCCCTGGTCTTCTCGGCCGAGTCCACCTTCTTCCCGTTACCCGCGGCGCCTTCCATCGCGTGCATCTTGTTCAAGCTGCAAGCAAACAAATATTTCTCCCGTGAGTAAGCGTTTCCTGTGCCCTTCGGGCTCTTTCAGGCAGCCGGCCTTGTACCACTGCTCCGCGACTCACATCGCAAAATGTCGCTTTTACAAGCTGCCTCGATCCTTGCCAATTGTAATTAATGAAAATGAAAAGGAAGCTCGAAGGTGACGATTACTGAATAATATTGCACGGTGGCAGTGGTAATTTCTATTTCGTTTATTAACCCCTCGTGGCCACGCGGGGCGTGTCGCACCCCTGTGTTTGCCAATATTTCTGTAAATTTTTAGAGCTTGATAACAAAATTTAAAAAGGACCTAGTTGGGTAAGCATGGTGAAAAATGCCCTCTAACCAAATTGAACTTGGTGTATAGCAATCGATAGCTTCCTCGAAGAAAACTATTTCTGCCAAGTGTCAAGCCGATACCCCTACTATTAGGGTAGTTACAGGGTGAAGCGTAACTTGCAGTTTAAGATCCATTACTTTTGTTCTACCGAATAGAAACTTACAAAAAAAAATGGGGACATTCTACCCGCTGGTGTACGTGTCTGTGAATTTTTTCAGAATTTTCAGCTGCAAAACCGAATTTTAAAAAATTCAGGAAGATTAAAATTGCCGATGTGACCAATTTGTGATTATAAGAAGGTCTGACCACGCAGGGTTAAATTCTTCTGAAATTTTCTGTGAGAGTATACCTATAAGTAGAGCTTTGATGTTGGGGAATCGTGGGGTTTCGACTGGCACTAGCTCCAACGCTGCGCACAAGTTTTATGCCCCCTATTCTGAAGCTGTTTTTTTTTACCTTTTCTCAGTACCTACACATTTCTTTAAGTATAATTCAAGAAACATGATGGTAATTTTTTCTATTATGGACAAGCTACATTTGCGTTGTAGACAGTGGCGGGTAAAATTTATTGCGAGCGACGAGCATCTCGCGAAGTTGAAGATAGAGGAAGAAGAAACAAGTCACACGTCTATTAGAATTGAGGACAAAACGTTCGATTTCTAACGATGACATTGGTAAACCGATAATTCTGCTGGAGGAGTTTGCTTCAACCTTGCACAGAAAATAGTTGTCACTGAGATGAAGGACGGTTTCAATGGGAAACGCTCGGCATGCGCCTATATTATCATTTTCATAGTGTCGTGGATACAAATGTTTATATCGGCCACTTGTCCAAGGGAACTGTGTAATTAGACGAGTTGCATAAAGTGGTCATAATTAAAAGTGCAGCGAATATGCTTTGCTTTTGTAACACACAATGGGAAGGTAACGTAAATTTGTTTGCACAGATTGCGAGGCAAACTCAAAGTGGCTCTGTTACGAACTTTAACGGAGTAGTGGGCCAATTAACAAATAATTGCCATTTTAGCATAGCAATTACTATGTGCACAGTAATTCGTTAAATCGATGTAGAGAATTATAACCGTCTTTATTCTTCACACTTCTCTGAAGCGATTAATTTCACATTCAATTCAATTTTAACTAAAATTCTATCAAAGGAGCCTCGTTAATGCATCAGCATTCATAAATATTCAACTCAGAAGAGAAATCTGAATGTAGCGCATGAATTTTTAGACCTATGAATTTTTAATTCGTTTAATTCATTAATAATTCTGATTCATTTCTGCGCGACGTGGTTAGCTTCGCTAAAAACGATCCGCACGGTTTTTGGGTGTAACAGTAAACTAGGGGGTGGGGAATTAATTTAGGCGTATCATTTCCATTTCTTGTAGCACATTAGTTCATGGTCTAAGAAATTCGACATTTTGTAACGCAGAGGCAATGGAATGTAGACCAAATTACTCTTGCGCTTGTAATAATTGGTAAAATTGTAAATTACCTTTTAGATCAAATTTTGCTTAATTTTTACAATTTTATCGTAATTATACTTAACATTTTTAAACCATGCTTGCTGATAATTAAACTTCTCCAACTATTTCAGTGGCCTTATTTTCGAGTTTGTAAGTCCACAATAAACATGCACGAACAACCCTACTCAATGAAGGCATTCTACTGTACTACTGTGTGAAAAAAGAAAAACGAGTGTTTCGAATGATTATCAGCAATAAATCGGTTTAACTTTCTCATTATGGTCACTTTCAAAAATCCTATTCATATATCTTCTATTTAATAAATCTTCCTTTTTAGTAACAAAAGTAAAGTCTCTTCAGTTTTCTTTTCAAACTTCCTAAGTAGGTGTTCCACATTAGATACCATTTTTTCGAATTATTGTTTTTTTACTATAATTTTAAAACATTGGAATTTTTTACATTTAACTATATAAATATAACTACATATGTGCATTACTTCCTCCTTCGTCCCCTCATGTCAGTTTTATTAATTAAAAAAAAAAACCCTATTTTTGGCAAGCTTTTGAAGTCAGGTGTTCCATATTACATACGTTCGCCTTACGTAGAATTTGCACATATGCAACCTGAATCACCCATAATTTTTTAAACAAACAAGGTAAGATTAATCACTTGGCGCGTATTAGTAGACATATTACTGCGTTCTTTGCGCAGGGTAAAGATAAAATGCTAGCTACAAATCCCCCCCCCCCCGCCCCACCTAATATTTCAAACAATAGCTTTCTACAAGCTATAAAAAAAATTCACCAGTTAATATATTCTATACAATCGTTCACTTTCTTCTGCCTAAAATATTAATTCTGAATATTTATTTAACATTTCCTGTATGTGCATAATATTTGGACTCAATATTTTTATCATATTAAAGAGCGTGGCTAAAAGTATATTTTTCTAAAATTTGAAAAAAATATTTGACCAATATTTTGTGCTTCTAGGGGTATGTGTGGTTTTATCATGCCAACATTGTTCGACCCTAAGAATTTTCGAATCTTCCCCGACTCGGTTTCGTTGATCGACGCGAAGACGTGGACGAGTAGGCTGAAAGCGAGGGTACTCCCACGACGAAGATGACCCAGGGTGGTCTTTGCAACGCGTGCGCGCTTGGCCGCTCCGCGCTTACCCTCGGCAAGAGGCGCGCTTACCACACGCACTAGAATAGAAGGTGACCACACAGCGGGGTTAACGCTTTCGCGCCTCCAATGCGCTCCATTACCTACATACTTCACAGAGTATGAGCCAGTATGAGCGCCCCTCTTCAGGACTGTATCTACGTGCTGTCCAGATTGCAAAGGCAATCGTGAAGTGGATTAGCAAATTAGACACTTCTGAATGATCAGAAAATTTCTTCCTTCATTTCTATCTGCTGTTTACTTCAGAGACAAAGAGAGGGGATGGGGGAGAGTTTCTTCAGGATGGTATGCATATACTATTAAAAATTCGCAATCGTGAAGTGAACTTATAAAATGCATATTTCTGTGATTAGAAAACTTCGTTCCCCGAATTTAAATTCCCATAGTTTGTTCTTTTTACTTTCATTCCCAACGTTTCTATTGACATAAGCACGAGCTTCTGAGAACAAATCTGGAAAATCGATTTATCTTCGCATAACTGGTTTTTTGAATTTGGGTAATTCCGAATTTGTAAAGGTACACGCATAAGTAAGTTTGGGTCAAATTGACCTAATATTTACAAGAAACGAGCGTACAATAATAAAACTCAGCTCATTTAATTATCGCGGTTAAATATTTTAAGAACTTATTAAATTTCCAGAATAAAAAAATTCAAAAAAAAATTAAAAATTATTATTATTGAGTTATTAGTTATTTAAAGATATGAAGGAGCTTCAGTCTAAATAATACATTACTAAAGGAAGAATGACGATTTGATTCGATTTTGGTTCAAAATGGCCCAAGGGTTAAAAAGCCTCTGAATTCACTAGGAGAAGGAGGATGACAGTTGCCATAAATATCCCCATAGATCTCGCACACAAAAATTTCTAAGGGTTGTGGGGAAGGAAAACGCAATTTTTAGAATAAACTTTAACTCAATAACGCAGCTAATTAATTAAGTCCCGAATTCCAAGCTACCAGCATGAAGTGATTTCCTACTTAAAACATTTTCAAAAGCCATTTAAAGACAACCCTTTCATAAGGCAGTAGTGCAAAGCCAGAAGCTCGCCTATACATAACAAGATAATTTTAAACGCCAGTATATGTCTAGTATCCAGAAGGGTACTCCTGTTAACACATGTTTTCACCCCTTTACTCACATACCTGATAATCACTTAGCTCGCATGCTACAATTATACTACCTTCGTGTCTAGCTTCACATACCTGCATAAATTAATTACAAATTACCGGAAAGGAAAGCAAAAATTCCTAAATAACTGTGTCAACCCTGGCCACTTTAAACGAGACGATAGAAAGTTTACGAAAACCTGGACACACAGAAGAAAGCGCGCGTCGAACTAATTATTTTGTGACAAAACTGCGAACTAAATACCACTTCCAGGGAAAATCTTTCCCTCCAGCTATTGCCGGCAACGTCGTAGAGCGATCGAGAGTGATCTCTTACAACGAAAACGGTGGGATTATTTAAAAATCTTGGCCCGAAAGGGAAGGCTGGCTCGCCGGGCGCAATGTAAACATTGCGAGAACGGATGAAAGACACTCGGTGAACCGTCCAAAAATCGTGCCTACGCCTGTGGCGGGTTCGCAACGAGCGACGCGGCGCGAGCGCGAGAAGGGAGCAGCGACTCCCAGAGGGGGAAATTGCACGCGAGGGAGGGAGGCGACGATAGAAAGAGAGGGCGCGAAAGAGGGGGAAAGCCAAGTTCGTTGCACCCGGTGGCGTTCACTGCACTTTATAGACGCGGATATAGGTTTCGCGGTACCAATTCTGAAAAGCCCTCCAACTCTTCCTCGAGTTTTCTAACCTTTCGATCGGCACAAAGGGACTGGCGGCTATTTCAATTCGTCTAATCGGCTCGAAAAATTTGACGAACTGAAACTTTCTCACGAACCAGACGCACTGTTCCCGCAAGGTGGACAGAATTGAAAACAAAATGGAAGCGCTGGTAGTCATAAAAGGAGTCTAGAGTGTACATACTATTTTTATAAAATTAAATAAGGTATAATAATAGTTGCTAATGTTTTAGTTTATTCTCTAAAAAATTTGAATACCCTAATTTTAATTTGTGAAATTGTTTTTTTCTTTGCATTGAACGTGTATGTGATTCAGTAGTACACAAGAATCGTTTAAAATGGTAAAGATTCTGCTTTAATTTTCATACAACGTAGGGTTACTTAAATTTTGGGTCTATTAATAAAATGCACGACTAAGTAATTGCATCCCGATGCGTTAAAGGGCGTGGGAAATATGAACCACCTTGTGATACTCGTCTCGCTGTTTTTTTCCCCTCGTCCATTCTTTTTTTTTCAGGCAGAATGTAACAGGTGGTTAGTGGCCGCATCGATTTTCGTTTTTAGCAGCGCGGGCCCGTCAACGATCAAGTAGTGCTTGATTTCGACGACGCTTCATAAAAACCTACCATAAACTTCCCTGGAATTTTAGTGGTGTCGGTAACACCACTTGCTATTGACAGCTCTGATTTATTCTTTAACGGAAATACGTTAGTTCGCTTTCTACTTCTAACTGTAACATTTATTTGTGCAACTGATCTCGACTTCGAAGCGCAAAGGCCTTTCACCACTGTGAAATATAGCTATAGTGTTTTCATCGATCACTGCGAAGCAAATAATTGCTCGGTTTGCATCTGCTTTGCAATATCGAGAATATTTTAAACAGTGAAAACTATTTAGAAGCACCTAAGACTTATCGACGCTCAACTTACTTCATGTCAATACAGCGATGACGTCCATTATAAAGATTACCAACATTCACTACACCCCTTTGAAACGTTGTAAACACTGCTTAAAGGACACCGGACAACGTTGCACTGATTAAAAGACTCGTATTTCGCCGGGCTATTGTTCCTTTCACGCTTTCCTCGCTCGCATAAAATCATAGCAGAGCGCGCAACTGTTTAACTGTAGCGATAGCGAAAGCGAAGGAGAAAGCGAAACCGGCCGGTAAACGGTATCTGAAATCTTCCGGACGAACGAACCTCGTATAACCTAAAAAAAAGTTTCGCCCCAGAAACCGAGCATCGCCAAACTATTTGCACATTCAACGTGGAACCCCTCCCCCTGATGTCAGCATTAATATCGTAGTCGCGTGAAAAGGAACAATGATGCAAATTTGCGAAAAACACGAAGGATAACGAATTATTTCTCGCACAAAGGAAAGAGACATTTCCTCTAAACAGTACAATCATCACTGTCACGAAGCAGTATAAAACATGGAATCCAAACTAGTTCCTATATTACTCACGTAGAAAGTCGAAAACAATCGGTCGACCCAATATTTAAACCATAGTTCTGCTTTGCTGGTAACACAGTATAAATGACAACAAAAAGAAGAGAAAAACGAAGTTCGTATGGACATTCCACTCAGCTGTCACACTCATGGATTCCACCTATACGAAGCACACGGATGTTGCATAAACTTTGAGACCTAACCTTATACATAAACCAGGCTTCAGCTTTTAAAGCGTAAACGTACGTACGTTCGACGTATATACCACGAGACATTAGCGGCAGGTCGTTACGTCTTCCGAAAAGTATCCCTTCATGTATAAAGGCGGCTTCGCAAGGTGTGCCATCCGCGGACGAGATGAGAAATTGCTCGCTCGCTCTGGATTCGAGGAGAACCGTTGACACCGAGAGCCGAGCGGCGTAAGCACACGCGTCGCATGCACCGTTCACACTCCACTTGCACTTTTCATCGAGCGTGGCCGTTCGCCGGTCGCGACGATCCTTCCTTCCCGCCGCCCCTCCGCCCCCCGGGGGCAGCCGGACGTAGTCGATCGGAGCCGATCGCGAGCAATCGTCCGCGCCTCGCGTCTTCTTTGCCCCGAGACACTGGCCGCTCGCACTGTCGCGCGCCGCATCGACGATTCCCTTTTACAACGGGTGGTTAAACGGCAAAGGTCACGAAAGGTCGTTCGTCTATCGGAGATGAGCACGAGATGTTTCGGCGACTAACGGGAGCGACGACGTCGAGCCAAACCGAACGAAGATCGGTTGCAGCCGCAGTTGGCAGGCCGACGACTGGAGCCGCGTAACCCTTTTCGTCGCTTTCTCCGCGGCGAGCTAGCGAGACGAAGGCAGCTTCCCGAGTCACTACACGTTTCACGGACGGGAGTTCTATGACCGTGCACGAGAACCGCTAGCGTGTACACACTGCCCGAACGCGCGCGTAGCCCGTTTTCGCGCATTTACGGTTAGACGAAGGACGTCTAACCGACTACGAGGCGCGCGAGTACCGCGCGAATACCGTCGAGTACGGGCAGAAGTCTGAGCGACGGAGACAGATTCGTCATAGAAACGTACGGATATAGCTAAGGTGGGAGAGCGAGAGAGAGAGAGAGAGGGTGAGAGCCGAGTGCAGCAGGTCGACCGGCTTAGGTGGGGTTGCCGCGGTTAATGCGGTGACTCCGGGGGGGGGGGGGGGGCAGATAGAAGCGCGCGCGCGTGTGCGTCCGCGCCTAGGTTGGGCTAGGTTAGGTTATGTTAAACGTTTGCCAGGAGACCTTGTAGCAGCGTCCTACTTCTTCGCGAGCGAACGCGCGCTTTCGTCCTCCGTCTCCTACCGTCTTCTACTACCACCTCCCTTCTGGTAAAAGTTGCTGTTGTTATTGTTACTGTTAGCATTCTACTCGATGCTTTGCAACGCTTACGTGCTCAACTAAAGCACGACACCTCCATCTAAGGTAGACATTTTTCTGATGCCCTTTATCGATTATGCAAAATGAAAGAAGTACGAATTGTTGGTAGTAACAGAAACTCTTTACAGGGATTTTAGTTTTCTCTAGGTAAACCTGCTTTTAGGATTCAACGTACCAAACGAGATTTTTATGTCTCCAACGTTTCTAGGCTAGCCTATTGATTTCGTTATTTATTAACAACGATTTTCTGTACTCAATTTTACACGACGAAGAACGTAAATGTTTTATTGCTAAACAATTGCTGGAGTGACCTTCCGCGGGCACGTATGTTAGCACAGACTGTAATTGCAATAAACTAGTTACTTTTGTTGACGCACAGGTGACAGATTATAGGTAACATGGGGAAAAACAAACTATCGGGGACGAGGCGCACTCGTTTACCACAAGTTAGTAGCTTGCCTCGCGCGAGGTGGACGATCTCTAGATAAGGATTGGGTAAAATATCAATAATTATGTCAACTAGAAAAAGATATTATAATATTATTTGCAATCATGGGATTTCCTCATGGTTTCGATAAAAATCGAATGGAATTTGTTCTAGGAATAGACGCGGCGCGTTTAGCTTGATCGCAGAAATAATTTAAACTTTAAAGATACAAAAACAGCGGATACTCTACAATTGTATGCTGGAACAACAATGGCAGAGTAGAGGACGGGGCGAGCAGCAACACAGTCCACGGAAAGACAGACCGGAAAGGTCGACTTCGTGGCGCAGGTGGGGGAAGAACACGAAGAAGAAAACCTCTGCACGGGTCGAAGTCGCTGTTATTATTGACATCGAATGGTTACGAGGGAGACTTCTTTCTCGCTCAGGCACATCGGAATGGCTTTTACGAGGGGGAGAAGAAAGGAAAAAGAACAATTTCGTTTCTCGGTACTCGGAAGGCTGCTGGTACACTTTAAAACCTTCCGGTTAATTTGGTTTGTGATCTTGGGTAAAATAACAAAGGCGAGCAATAACACTTCACCGTTTCTCTACAAGCCAGTATGTTTGTAGCGGGAAAATATTTTAAGCGAAATAGGACCCAGTTTATTAATCCTAGAAGTGTATAGATTTTCTCAAGGTTTTCTCAATTAAAATCCCCCAAGAACTTATTTCCATGTTATGTTATTGGGCTTTTTAAAAAATCTAGAACTATCAACACTTGTATAGTATAAAGTAACTTTCCTAGCTTATTACTATTTCGAATGAAACCAAAGAAACTTGATTAAAAAAAATTTACATAATCCTTCACTGCAATAATCGTTGCAATTTATTTATATAATTGGGAGTCGAAGATAAAATTACAAACGTGTTTAAAATTCAAAATGCAATGTAAACGTAAAGAAAATGTTAAAACAAAAATGACCCCAGTGCCTAAGTAGTTATATTTCAAGTACTTTGAAATTAAACAATTTAAACTAAGAGTATCCTTAGCCATATTGACACTAGAACCGCCTCAGCGGCCATTTGGACCATTCTTAGTTTTTGAGTCTTCATAATTTTCTTATTTTTGCAACTAAGCATTTGTGCGTCTGTGACTATTTTTTAAAGCAGGTAATCTTTTACGCTGTAAAAAAGAATAAAAAAAATTGTAGCTATGTTAATATGCTATAATGCTCTATTTTATATTAATAAATTTAAGCAAATATATATTTACATTACTTGTAATAAATAGTACAAATTTATATTATGTGTTTTAGTGCCGGTCAATATGTTAAGTGTTGGCGGTTTTATATATGTTAAACTTTCGACGGTTCTAGTGTTAAAAGATTTATATATATGGATAGAGAAAGTAGAACTCCAAAAATTCTTCAACAAGTTCCTAAAACTCTAAACTATATAAACATTGATAACAGGCGATCTTTAGCAGATCTTTCCACTTCCCTCGTCCTTCATAATGCTTCCAGCTTGTCGTAACGCTCACCACGCGCAGATATGGCAAGCTGCTCCGTATTTACCATAAAATTTCCTATTTAATCAACCACGCAATATAAGCTCTCCAATCAACAATCACAACCGTAACAAGTTTCTTTAATCGTTGCGATAGTTTCGAAACTGCCCCCTGGAGGCCCCAAGGGACAACGCGAAATGTCCAGCTTTCCCAAGAAAAAAAAAACAAGACAACAATGTCGGCGAAGAACGAAATGCCAGGAGGGTAAAAGGGCGAAGAAGGAAACCTCCACGCGAGTGAGACTCGCGCTATTATTATTGACATCGAATGGTTACGAGAGAGCGCGCTCTCCCGCCGCCCCGCTCGCGCTCTCCTCTCGACCTAATTCGCGGACGCTGACGATCGGAGTGTTCTCGCCTGCCCGAGGTGTCCCTGAGCGCCAAGGACGTTCTCGAGCGTTGGTGAACCGTGCGCGGAGGTTACGCCGAAGTTTTTCTCGGAACGAAGTCGAGCTGGGACACCTCTTCCCTTAGAAGGCACGTTACCTTTACGAAGAAGTTACCTTCCCATGCCTTCTTTCTACGGCTAATGAGTACGGCTATTTTTTTTAGCGGTACAAAAACAGAAAACCAAGCACATAAGTGTCTGAACGTTTTACCGCAATTTTTGTGGATCATATCGGGAATAGATCGGTACAGAGATTATAGGGGCATATTCAGGTATACGATTCCATCCGTTCGTGGTGTTATTGGCGATTGGAGGGAATCACAGAGGTTGGGTTGAAGACAGCAGCACGAAAAGTTCGCGACGGTTCGAGTTTCGGAAGATAATCGACGCGGCTGGTCGCGTTTGCCAGAAACGAGCCGGTCTTGCCGCGTCCCTGACCAGCGAAGGCCTTTCTCGAATACCGTTGCCATCGGTCAGAGGTTGAATTAGGTTACGTTAGGTCTAGACTAGTACAAAGTTCTGTGATCACATTGTTGAATTTTCCTCGAATGTTTCTGCGTGTAAATAAACAAGACGTCGATCTATCGTCATCCATAAATTAAGAATTCTTAATCGCGGAGTTCTGAATATATTTCACAACATTGTACTCAATTTCGAGGTGTATAAGCTGCACTCGCCAGGCGCGAATAACAGTCGAATGTCGTGTTATGTTCGTGCAAAAAGCGGTCCGTTAAGTCTCCCCGTCAATTCGGTACAATCGATCGGTTCCTGAAATTCCATTGTGGAGGAAAAGGAAGATCGGCCCCCGTCTAAATATATACACAATCGACTCTGAAAGGACTTCTCACAGGAGCCACTTTTACGGCTTACTAGTGTCATTACCTAACAAAACCATACGAATAGTTATTTTTATCCATCATTTCTAAAGTAATACTGTCTCTGTTCGAATGCAGGTACCGGGAATAGCAGTCGCGAAAAGGAATACGTATCATTTATTTATAGATGCAACGGGAGAGATTTTTGTTTTCCAACGATTTCGAAGAGTAACGGCAGATACCGATCGATGGATCGTTAATGGGCCGTGTGCTCTTAAAATTCCAAGATGCGGTACTCGATCTGGCGCGGCGAGGGGTCCCGGGGAGAGATTTAATTTAAGAGGATGGGTCCGCAATAAAAATCGTTTTCGGCCGCGCTGGAATTCCCGAAACCAGTCACGTGTCCCGTTGGAGGGCGAATGGTTCTCCAGGCAAACCTTGCACGCCCAAGGACGCTCGGGGACGAACTGACCAAGATAGCTGTGAAACTCGTCCCCGGTTCTCGCCGCTTTTTTCCACATAAGATCGCGCGAGCGTTCTACGAGAAACGGCGATATATCACGAGGTGGAATGACGAAAGGAGGACGGTCGATTCTCGGCCCGAGGTCGCCCGTAGGTCAAATCGCCGTCGCAGAGACGACCCTGGTCCGCTGTTTGTGCACCAAAGATGGTGCGGGTGGTCGCCGATCCTTCTCCCCAGTTTCGCCCGACCGATTTTCGGCACCTAACGCGCCAATTTCACCTGGCTCATCTCTCTTGCGAAGGACGCATTTCCCTTCTGTCGAGCACCGAGCCACCCGCATGCACGCTGGATTTCTCTTCCAATCGAGAGATTGTGAAATATCATCTGGGTGAACGATCACTTCGCGCGACTATCGACGAACTCTGCCAAGGGCCACACCATTGCGGATGATTCTGCTCTTATTTCGGTACACCAGTGAACTTGTTTCGAATGAGAAATTTTAGGCACCGGAGTGCACTCTCCTTTTACGTAATACTTTATTAACTGCATACTTCGGGCACCATCGTTGGCATATCAGCGACTCATTAAACTTAACGAAGTACCATTGAAGGATAAGAAATTATGTACAGGGTTACATGCGGCAAATCTAACTTTGAGCAGAAACTTAGATTTTCAAATAAATTCATATAGCATCTATTATAGAACAGGTGTTATTCTCAGACAAAGTGCCTTGGATAGCTTTAATTGCCTATCTCAAGGTGCATTTTGTCTGAGAATCAGTAGCGCACTTGGAATTTAATCTTGGGGGGAGCCGAGTGGAACGGATAAAAATATTTCTAATGCAAATTCAATAAAATTCATCAGGTGATTATAAAAATTTACTTAAAGAATAATATCCGGGTTTCCTTTCTGTTTACAAAGCTCTCGAATTACTTCAGACGTGGTTACGTTAATCTCCTTTTTCCCTTTTCTTTAGGGGGTGCCAGGGCCCCCTGCCCCTCCCCTCTGGGTGCGCCACTGCTGAGAATAATACCTTTTACACAATAGATGCTAGTGGGATTTGTTTTAAAATTTAGTTTTGCGGTCAAAGTCACCCCATCTGATATTTTAAGTTTGCCATTTAGACCTGCAAATGATTCCATCCTAGCAGACGTATGCACAAGATCGACGTTACAATAAAATGATCTATGAGAAACTTTTCGCCAAGTATTTACCACGTATCGTTATTTTGGATCGTGAGCCAAGTGATAACGATTATTAGCACCGATAACAAAGCAATCGTTCTCTTGTTTTTTGGAAATACAGCACACCTATGCTAGACCTTTGGGCTACGATCTGAGTAATCGTTGCAAATAATGGTACCGCATAAAATTTATTTACTTGTATTTAAAAGAGGAAACGACGGATTTCTCACGACTAGACTTTCCAGTCCTTAAACGCAACGGAGAGACAAAAAGAGCTCGTTGAATGTATCGGCGATGGGACCCGTGCAGATATGTACTATCTGCTCGTAAAAACAACACTACCTTTATCAATGGGTGCATTACAATGTGGAAAGACCGAAGTCCTGAGGAGACATAAAATTACAAACAAACTGATGGAGGCACGACGTTTCGAAAAGCGTTTCGAGCGAAAGGAGATGTTGAAGAAGCACTATCTGCCCGTGTCTCGCGCGGAAGATAAAAGCGCGGGTTCTCATTGGTCGAGGCTGGACGGTAGGGGAGAATTTACTCGCGGAGAGACGTTCCGCTGCATCGAAGACGCGTTCTCCAATTCGCGGGGACAGCGCTTACTCGCGCGGTATTTTATTTCGCGAGTTAGTCGAGCGTTGTCTACATTGTACGACGCAACTTTTACGTTCAAATACAAGCGAGATACGTTGCGTGCGTTGACGCTTCTCGACTAAGCAAAATTACGTTCTGACTCAAATTTAGTTTATAGAAATGATGACGAAATTATGGTTTTGGCTTTGTGAGTGGTATCGAATTGAATAGCTATTTTATTTTTACTCTAGAATACAGTGTTTCCCAATCTTTTTTGGGTCGCGATCCGTTTTTATAATATTCATATAAACTGCAACTCCCCTATATAAAATAAGGTGAATTTATTAATGAATAAGGTAAAGAGAACTCATTAAAATTATTTCAGAATATAATTATAACTTAATAATATTAAAAAAAAAAAACCCCACTTGGGAGTCGCGACCTGCCGGTTGGGAACCACTGCCCTATAACCTTATGCGCCACCTTCGCGAGTCTCGCAAAAATTAATTTTTTAGAGAAGCTAAAATTATCTTCAAGTAAACATAAAAGTTCAGGTAAATGTTCAATTACAAGATTAAACTTCCTCCATGTGCATAAAAAGTGAAGTTTAATTTCTACATACCTACTATCCTTGCGTCATTAACGAATTCACGGTTGTATCGCGTTACCGCAGAAAAATTAACGAGACCTTACTAACTGTAATCATGTAATAGCTGTTTTGTGCAACGTAAAAATTACGTAACTATCTTCCCACTCATTATACAGCATTCTGCTCCACCACTGGCAGTGAAAGTAGCCTTTATATCTATAAGTACCGTATGAAATCGGTAATGTAATATTAATACGTGCATGCTTCTCTGTAACGTCGCGCAAGAGTCGCCAATTAGTCACGCAGTCAAAATAATGCGTGACCTTGAGACGCAATTGCGGTGACCTTGAAAACTCGAGGAACAACTACGGAGACACGAGCGTCGAGTTTCCCCGTGTTGCTGCAACTTCCGTTGCGTGCACTCCGAGAGAAACTAGCGGACTTTCGAATGATCTGCGATTGCGGATCAATGCGCCATTCTTGCCAGAGGTCACGCTAAAGGTCTTCGTGGTTGCCGCGATAACTAAACCGCACTTGCAAGTGTACCAATTTTAACCCATTAAATCGATATTTATCGGTGCGAGCGATTACCCGTTCTGCGCGAAACGACATTCTTATATGCCTCTCGAACAAGATATAAAATAAGAAACCAGTAATCAGAATCTTGCTAAAAAAGATATAGGAAACTTTAACCAACATCTTGCACGCAAAAGAAAAAATCTCCAAATTCCCATGTTTAATCTGAATCGTTAAATACCACGAAATATCGTCGAGCAGGACGAAAGTAGCGTATCTGAGGACTATATTTGGGGGGGGGGGGGAGCGAGAGAGATGGAATTCCATATCGTTTCCGGTACCAGATTCGTCTTCGAATGCCTTATCGGAGACGTAATCGTCCGGTCGGCGAGTGTAAAAACGGACTCACCGTGGCGCGGGTTTGAGACCGAGGGCAAGCAGCACGTCGATGCCCGCCATCTTTTGCTCCTGGTTCACTTGATTGCCGCTCTTGGCACGTTGCTGGTGATGTTGATGGTGGTAGTTGTGCTGCTGCTGCTGCCGCCTTTCCGTGGCCGGCTGATGGTTCTGCTGCTTACTGTCGGCGCTGAGGCCGTTTTTGCCGGTCACTTTCTGTCCGGTTAGCATTTTAGCGTGGGTGACCTTGAGGAGGGAGCGCTTCGCGTCCTCGACCAGCATCTTGGTGACCGGCTGCACGTTCACCGGCACGCCGATCGTCGGCACGGCGCCACGACGCAGCCTGCTGCGCACAGGAAGACCGAGCACAAGGTGCTCCATATCCTTCTCGTACGAGTCGTTGGTGAAGTGGAGGGAGCATATGCGCGCCGTTTGTATGTTGAACGGTATCTCGCCGTTCGAGAGGGGCACGCGACCGCACGCGCGCACCCATCGCGAGCGCACTTCCGGTATCTGGGGGAATCGATGGTAGCGGATACGACGGCCCCGCGTCCGACGATGACTGTTGCGGCACGTAGCCACGGCGCACTGCGGCATCCTAACCTCTTAATCCGTTCTCTCCTTCGTATCGAGTAACACAGCCACACGCACACACACACGCTCGCGCCTGACACGCTCTCACACGGCACTTGGAGTCACTCGCGATAACGCCGTCTATCTACGACATCCTCGACGATACCGCTGGAATTTCTACCGCCGGCGATCCATCATCGCAGCGCCACAATTCGCGCACCGACGTCGCTCATCGTCCACCAAATGCCGAAAGCGTTCCCTATCGGGTCCGGGAGGCGTGCGTTTTCCTGGCGAGAGCCCGGTGGCGTCTGCGATACGTGTGCCCCGGCCGAGCAGATGCGCGCTGGTTCGATGCGATGTTCCTCTCCTCGGTGAATGACACTCGAAGCTCCTGTTCGTTTTACCCCGATGCTCGGTGGCCGAAGGTCGCGGCGGTCTGCGCGAGCCTTCGTTTACTTTGGTAGCGGACGCGTGACTAGATGCGTTTCGCCGGGCGGGCGGGCGGGTGTCGCCGGGTTTGCCAGGATTCCGAGTGACACTTCGTCGACACTCAAAACAGGCGCACGTGGGTGTAGACGGGGACGCGCGCACGGTCGCGCGCGCGGCGAAAACTGGAAACTGGAGAGATCCTGATGCCTGGCGTTCGATCGCCTTCTTTCCCGATCCTCTCGATCGTGTTTTTCCTCGTTCGTAAAACACCGGGCACGTGCGCGCGGCGAAAGAGGGCGAGCCGAAGCGTCCTCAAAGGACGAGCGTCGCGAACAGAAGAGCCTCGGGCGTAGATGGAGCGGCGACGCGGCGGTACGTGAGAATCTACGGCGAGACGGTCGCGCGACGGAAGCACTCTTGCGTACTCTCGATGACCGCGGGAGGTCGAAAGGGCATCGGTACCGCCCTGCGTGCGACGCCCTGCAAACTGTGGCTAGCGACGTAGAAGGGGGAGAGCCAGAGGCCAAGAGCGACAGGGACGGGGCGAGGGGGCGAACGGCCGCGGGGAAGGTGGGGAGGAAGGGACGGAGGAGGAGGAGGACGGCGGGGGAGGGGAAGCACAGACGGCGGAGTGCTGAAAAACGACGTGTGTGCGTGGGCCCCCGGCAGACGCCACCACTTTCTCGGCTCAAATTCAAAACGTCACACGCACTCGCGGTCGCGCGCCTCGTATAAATCGACCGTCCACCATGCAGGGGCGGTAAAGGGGAGGGAGAAGGCTGGGGGGGTTGCTAGGATCGGAGAAAGAGTCTGGGAACGCGTGTCGCGCGGACCTCTTTCCGCGACACGTGCGGGCGAGACGGGTCCGCGTCGCCGGCAAAAGGTGTCGCCCCGTGTATCGTTCTCCGTTTGGTGACGATCAGCGCCGCGCGATCGTGACGTTGATTGTTAGGCGGACCGTCAAGATGGCGACGGATGACGGTGGCACGGCCTGACGATCGTCAACGAGCGGCCACGAAAATCGCCGAACCGTTTGCGCACAACTCGTGGTAATCGGAGTCTCCGCCGTGAGGAGGGGGCGAGCCGCGTCTTCTCAGCAACCGCGACGGAAGAACGGCGGAAACGCGGCGCGGAGTTTGCCCCGGGATAGAACCAGTCCGCTCGGACGGCCGACGGAAGAAGAAACGGGAACCACCACCACCGCGTGTAACCCGCGAGAGCGTAATTAAGAGACCGTTGCTGTATATATCGCGCGTGATAGACAGCGTGTTAACTACTGCACGCGCACTGCTTCTCCTCCGGACTGGCCGATCGGGTCCGGCCGTGGAACAAGAGACAGCCAGTGGCAGCTGCGTGTGCCTCCTCGTGTCTGCGTGAAACCGGTGAACCAATGATCGTGCTCCGGTGCCGTCGCGGCAGGGATGACGAGCACCGTGGAGGGGGCAGGGTTGGAAAGGAAGAGAGACCAGGGAGACAGGGAAAAAGAGGGAGGAGGTCACCGCTACCGACTAGGGTCCTTCAGGGGTTCGCCACCCCTCGAACCACGCGTCCTCCTTGCCTCTGTGTTATCCAGTATAACCAACCGCTACCGATCTTCTCTCTTTCTCTCTCCCTTTCGCGCTCATCGCTCTCTTCCCCCAGCGACCCTCGGTCGTTTTCCTTCAGCCACCACGTTGCGCTTCCTCGACCTGGTCCTCAACAGGGCGTTAGATTACACGCGTTCTTTTTCCCTCCTCGTCCCCACGAACGGTTGGTTCTTGCTTTGTCTGCGGACACGCCGAACCCGCTGCCCGCCGTCCATTGTACCTACGCCGGGCGAGCGCGCACGTTAACAGAATTGTCGCAGTTTTTGCCCTCGCGCCCGGCTAACTCGGAGGAACCGTAGTAAGACGTATTACCCTCCCCTGTGGATAGTTCTCAGCTAGTACGTTTCAACGCGAGCCCCTCAAAGGCAACGAATTGCGCAGCGATTTGCCTTTTACTGCAAGATTCCCACCGGACGCAACGTCCTCTCGGAGGTGATAGCTAAAAATAGGGAAAGCGGAGAGGTTCGATTTGCAGTGTGAAGTATTCGCGATGGAATCTTCGATCGAACCCTCCGAATGCGTAATAGTTTCTCACAACGCGACAGCACATGTCCGCGCATTCGTTTCGCTCGAGACAATGTAGACGCCTAGTGGAACCGAAAGAAAAATGCGAGGCTTTTGAAAAGCTAAAGCGATGAAGCTGCACGTGTATCGTTGCGACTAAAGCTGATACAAACTTGTAGCATGAAATTTCAGTGACTCGTCACAGTATACGCCCTTAGAGTTCCTTTCTTCCATTCACTGCCTTTAAACATTTAAAGAACGTAATAAGCAAGTAGATTCACGGGTAAAAGCTGCCGCAGGAGAGAATCGTAGAAATTTCAACAAGGAACGAAAGAAACCTGTGGGCTTAACGCCTTAGCGAGCAGGGCGGAAGTCGCCATTTCGTGGCCAGATGGAACTAACGGCGAACAAAGAGCCTCGTCTGTTGTGCCTTAGGGAATTTTTCGCTACCAAACGCGATCGAAATTTTTATGCACGTTAAGTCTTTGACGATTGGCAGTTTAGGGACCGTCTTAAATTACATAATGGTAATTTTAGCGATTTCTTACCCCTTTCCTTCTCAGTTATTAAAATTCTTTTAACAGTTTATATAATTCATTTAACTCGGTATCGCGCATATTGAAAAAATTAGTTTAAAAAAATATTACGTAAGGCGCTACCTGACTCCCTCTCCCCCCTCCCTTTCTAAGAAATTCGCGACCCCCGTCTCCCCCAAAAAGCCTTGCGTAATTTAAGGACGACCCCTTATCTTTCGTAATAAATATTTTAAATAAATAAGTATTCACCATAATCGGAATAACGTCAGTGAAGCGTTATACTTAAATCTGTCGCGGAATATCGCGGGGCAAAATCTCGTCCCCGAATGTGCTCGGTGCCCCGTCTCAAAATTGCATTCACTTCCGCGTTCGTCATTGGTGTTAAACAATGTGGACATCGCTGGTAACTTACGCTGTGCCGTGCGGGATCAGCTATTGGCATTTAGACGGAATTCTATTGGGGTCTCGACGGAGACGCTACTATTTCTCCCCTATCGCCGCTAATCAGGTTCTCATGGCATCTTACGTGGCACAAAGGAAGGAGAACTTGACCCCGTTCGATCGCAACCAAACCGAAACTGTATTGCAGCGCACGATCAATAAGCCAAGCTAATTGTCCGGGCAGAAGAAAATTCCGCGAATTGACCAGGGTCGGCCGAGGTGTGCCTCTACCGAGTCATCCGAATCGACCGCGATCCTTCTGATCGGTTGCCAAGGAACCGGCGACGAAACGGGCCACAGGCTGGCCAGCTTAAGAAAATCGGGGGACCGTTTCGTGGGTGCATCTGTTGAAGAAGATTTGTGGCTGGCGCGGCAGGGCCCAACCTTTCGCACGAACAGAAAGGGAATGAAGAAAGGGGCGGGCGAGAGGAAATCTGGCATTGAGCGAGGAGTCGCCAGGGATATTGGCACGCAACTACCCTCGTCGCCCCTACACTCAACGCCTGCTCTCCCGGAAATTACTCATATTGTTGCCGCCATTAACGTTGTATTTTAGTACCATTCGCCGAGCAACGTTCCCGTAGCCACAGATAAATGAAGCGACTCGTCTCTCGGCCGTTAAAAGATCAGACAAATTGATTTTCCAGCGTACGTTCGCCAAAGGTGTTTAATAGCACAAAAGGGGTATTTCGAGCGCGCCACACTTTCTGGCAAAGTAATAATTCCTCTGGTACCGCGGATTAAGGACAGACGCTGAAGGTTTTTAAAGATATTACTTAGTGTCAATTCCTGACATTTCGTTGTCCACTGTTACTTTTATAGCGTCGCCTGGGCGGAAGACAAAGTACATATTTATGTTTTCTATATTTACAATCAATGTTGACAAAAATTACCCCTAAGGCCCGGTGGGGATCCTACGTCCCATACCAGGAATCAATGATTTTTCACATTTTCTGCATCCCAAACGAGGAGCTTCCAAATCCGAAGTGGAAAAGAGACTATTTTAACCCTCGAAAAAATTCTACGACAAATTTAAAACTCCCCCGTACCTAGAGGGTTAATAATAAAAATTAAAAATTTGGTGAATTTTAACAAACAAAATAATCGCTTTGACGCTTTAAATCACACAACTTATATTCCTAGAAAAAGACTAATAGAGCATGATTGTACGAGTATTACGAATGTACAGTTATCACTGAAAAGTTAAAAGATTCAAAGATACGAAAATGGTAACTGAAAAATGACGCTAGACTGCAGTAAACCCCATGTTACCGATTTGTGATTGTAAGAAGGTCCGTTAGCGCGGAGGGTTGAACGAATAAGACAGTTAGGAAAAATATTGACTTCTTGTAATTTAATATAGGTACGTATTTTATGTAGCATTGGTATTATATTATTCAAATTATATTATTGACTTTTAAAATTATTTTCAAGAAGCTTTATGCCATACTGATTGACGGGACTGAATATAGAACGATATAATTTAAAATAATATTTAATAGGTACTTTCCTATATTATTGAACTGATTTTCTACTTTATTTAAATAGGTATTTTGACCTCTGAAGTTAATTTTGTGAAATAACAATCGAACAGCGTGTTTCTTTAAATGAGTTCTAATGGATTCATCTAAATGAGTTAGTAATTATTACCCCGGATTGACTGGGAAGTATGAAGTTTTCGAAAGAAAATGTTTTAGGTAGGAGTTTTAGGATTTGGAAAGAGACATCTGATGGTGACGTTGAACACGACTCAAGGGTTTAATTTGGAGGTCACTCCAAGGTCAACTTGATTTTTTTCAAATGGCAACCCCTATTTTCGGCATCAGAAATGAAAAGAATGGAAAATTTTACGTTTAAGGGGGGACACCACGGTGATGGCTCGAAAAGTAAAGGTATCTATCGAAATTTATTAAAAGCAAACTACGCAATGAATCTTTTTTTAAACTTTAAGGACTTTTTATTGAATATTTAAGTTATACAAATATCATTTTTTAAATTTATTTAAAGCAGATTTATGAGCTGGGCCATGGTCAACGTCACCATCAGATGCCTCTTTGTAGACCCTCAACCTTTTGCCTGAAACATTTCTTTCAAAAACTTCACCCCCTAAACTTAAACCGTGGCCTTGGTAAAAAAAGTGATTTGACCCTCAAATAACCCCTAAGTGTTTTTTGGCCCAACATCATGCCCCGACATAATTGAACGTAAAATTCTCCGTTCTTTTCATTTCTGATGCCGAAAATAGTTCTCATTAAAAAAAAAATCAAATTGACCTTGAAAGGACCTCTAAATTTCACCCTTAGGTCATAGCGAAAGTCGCCATCGGATGCCTCTTTCCAAACCCTAAAACATTTCCCTGAAACATTTTCTTGGAAAACTTCATACGTCCGAGTTAATCTGGTGTTCTCATCTTTCTGGCGCGCCCCGTATATCTGCTGTTTAACCTACCAGGTGGTTAAGCTTAGAGATGAGGCAGTCAGAACAACAACGGACTAACCCGCATTTTTATCAAAATTGAATTAGTAGCAATAACGTATTCCAATAGGCTCTACTAACCATATAAAATAGGAAAAAAAATTTTTTTTAATGTAGGTTGGTCCGTTGTTGCTCTGACTGCCTCAGATAATCTTTCGAGGCGAATGGAACATTAATCGCTCGAAATACAGATTTTCACCGATATATAATATCGCTGATAAGGAGCTAGTCCGAGGAGGATTCTCAAGGGCGAGCGTAACAAATTGACGGACTGTTCCACCGACACTCCGTTCGCCACGTCGGCCATTTTGGTTTGATAATGAAGACACGCGTACCAGATAATGAACGGTTCGTCGTGTATTAGTGGAGTTAATGGTTCCGAGTTGCTCTATTAGTAGTTCGCGTCACTATGATAGCCAGATCTGATCAGCTCGATAAATTATAAGTACAAATGATCTTACGGTCGCTATCACGGTTTTCAGTGTGCTGGACACGTGGCGAATATAATATCCAAATCCGTTGACCAACTGATAAGGGACGATCCCGAACCCGGAAATTCAAAAAAAAAAAAAAGATCTGAAACTTTGTGAATACGTAGGAGGATTTCGTACTGATTACCACGCAATTTTTGTTTGCTGCTCAAATTCACTCTAAGGGAGTATTTTCCCATTTTATTTTGTGACTCGCAATCTGTAAGAGATAGGAAAAAAGTTTCAAGACAAAAGTTACTTCTTTTAATTAGGACTATCGGTTCGGGATCTTTCCTCATGTGCGCGCTGGACATCGAAACACACTTTTATGGGGCCATTACTGTCAACTTTTTGTGCAAATAGTAATCTATAGGGTTCTTTAAAACTTTTCCCTAAGACACCATGCTTAAACTTTTTATTTTCCGGGGCACCGTCGTCACAGTGCAGCTTTCTAAAAAAAATGAAGAAAAAAAATATATGTATATACTAAAACGCGTGATATTAAAATTTCTGATTCTCCTCGAGATACCGTGCACCGTGTATCATAGGAAGAAAAGTGGTATTCCTAAGAACACCAAAGGGAGAGTAATCCCAATGCTCGAATAAATATACCACGTAGCAACTCGTGGCTCTTACATCTCCACAAAAATTCCGAGCACGAAGTGCGCGACCGTAAAAGCGCCCATAACATCGTCATTTTAGCACGTTGTGAAAATAATCCCCTATTTCGTGATTAAACGCAATGACAAAAAGACGGTTTCGCAAGATACGGGCATAGGCTGCTCCAGTTGCAAGGCAAGCGATCCCGTGCAACGCAACAGCGTCCCATCGGCCTCTCGTCGAGGATCCTTCCCCCTCGCGATATCGTATAACCAGCGCGACGAGCGTCGAAGTATCTCCCCCACGTTCCCCGACACGCTCTTACCCCTCCCGAGGGCCGGCGGAACAATTTTCTCGGAACGCTTCTACGGAAACCGTGGACGCCCCGGTACCAGAGGCGCTACTGCCAGAGAGACATCCTGGCGATGGTTCCCGAGAGAGAATGGGAGAGAGAGAGTTTTTGCCGCGACGCCAGGCAGCCCACCGCCGTCCCTCTTTCGACCGCTGTGGAGCCAAAGAGAAGCCATCGAAAAGAGGAGAAGAAGCAGGCACGAAAGGCCTGGCCAGGCTTCGGTGTGGTTCACGCGGCCTCTCAAATAAGGACAGACCGATTTCCGGTGGTTTCGCTCCCCCCTCCGAACCTCTGCAGCAACCTGACCCCACCAAGGAACCGATCGAGGGTTGTCCCCCCCTCGCCGCCTCTCTCCCTCGTTGCCGAAGACCTTTCTCGGTCCAACGTCACGGAGCGAGAGAGATCGACGGTTAAGTGTCTCTCCCTCTCCCTTTCTCTCTCTTCCCTTCGACAATACATAGCCGTTCGTCTCTCTCCGTCTCTTGGCTACTAGAGCACGTCGTCTCGCCTCCTTCTCCGTCGGAGGCTAGAGCGATCGTTCCGTCCCGCTCGACCCTACTGCGCCGCCCGTGCCGCTGTCCTCCTCGCCGGTGCCCGTCGTTGACGCTCGTCTGTCTTTTAGCAGGCTGTGTGCGGGCGCTCCGCACAGCTGGCACAGGAGGGAAATAAGCCGAGGCGTCTCCGACTCGGGGGCCACCAGACACGGCTGCCTGGAGAACGACCAAGAAGGATGCGCAGCTGCGACCCTCTTCGGCCCGTTTTACACGGCACCGATCCCGGCCGCAGGTCGAAAAATCTCCGGTCGTGGGACGAACGGGACCTGGGACCGTGGGCCGACCGACCACCGCGTCGAGCCCAGCGATTTCACCGCTTATTCTTTTTAATCTGCCGCGCCGCTATCTGCTGGACGGAAATATCCGGCGATAGGACGCGCGCCGCTTCATCACCGCGCGGTTTCAGCTCCGTCAATACACATTGTGCCTCTACTCGCGGCTGCGTTGTCCAACGGACGTGCTTACTTACGCTCCACTGCCGTGTCATTGTATACCAGAAAATGATTCTCGCTTCTCTGTACTTAGAATACTGCCGATACACTTGGTGTTAATTTATAGAAATAAAACAACCGAAAGAGGACGCGACTACTCAGAATGTCAGAACCTCTGGAAAATGGTACTTGAAAAATCTGATCAAAATCGATGAACCCCCTTATATACTTTGCGTTTGTTTCTAATAACGTTCGGTGTGGCATAATTAATACTATAGACCCCTACTGTCGTTCACGCGGCAGTACTCGCGCGGAATATATTATGCGACGCCAGAGACCGTAATCGGGGACTCGGTGCGCCTGGTGTCAACCCATCTTCGCACATGAGTCTGCAAGCATGGACACCGGAGCATGCGTACTCCGGTCGCATTCGCCGAGCACACGGAAGATCGAAAAGCGTTTCTCCCGGAGGCCGAGCGCGAGATGGTACCGCGGCGGTCAGATCGCCTCTACCTTTTTACTCCTCCCCGTTCGTCGATCTCTCTCAACTATTTGCGAAGATGTAGCTCAGTGAAAGCTCGAGAGTTTCCTCTTCGTTCGCGCGACGAAAGTGAACGGCAATTTATCGTGCGGCCACTTTTATCGACCTTCAATCTTCCATACTGGTCGCTTCATCTTCACGAAGAGCCTCGTTTCGCGGAGGGAATTACCCGCAAGAAAATGGCCCCCGATACTCGCGCGAGCGTACGCACGCCCGTTTAGCCGTGTTTACTTATGATCGGCGAGGCATGCGGGCGAACCAGGCGAGAAAGTATTACACGTCAACGGAGCCAGTGACTCACTGGGCCGAGGTATTCGCACGCGAGAAGATATATCTTGCGTTACCATAGAAAAAATACATGACGTCACGGCGACTCGCTCGAAGAGCCCCATCATCGACGAGCGTGATCGCGTAGGTATTCCCCGGAGAGGGAACGCTCGTTTTCGTGAACCCTCGGTCGCTTATCGAGCGCGTTGCCCCAGAGGGCAGGGCGAAGGGGTCGGACGAGAGCAGGAGATTCGCGGCGGGCGCGTAGCGAGGCGGACGCGTCGGTTCTCCAAGCGGCCAGAGGGTAGGGCAGACGGAAGAAAAGGATCGCGAGGTAGGCCCCGTGGTATTATCGACGGAACCGACCGCGGCGGGAAGGTGGCTTCGACCGGTTCACCTGGCATCTCGAGATTTTCCATCGCACCCGAGGTCGCCCCCTCGGCTCGTTTTCCGGCCACTTCGGCCGCTTATTACCAGCGGCCTAAGGGATGGTATCTTTGGTACACGGCGCGCTCTAGGTGGTTCACCCCTCTCTCTTAAGGGGCAACCACCCCACTCACGTGCTTCTTCCTATCTTCGTCTCGCTTTAACACCGGCTGACAGTGAGGCACAAGCGAGAGGGGCCGGGGGGGGGCGGCGGGGGGAGAAGGGGAGACACCCTTCATCCTTGAGGCGGGGTCCCGGCCACCCCGCTGCTAGGTTCGCTAGGATCAATACTCGCCATCCGAACCGAAGTCCAAGCCACCCTCTCTTTGCCTGCGCTGCCTACCTCTGCCTGGCCCGACTCTGCCTGCCTGCCTGCCCAAAACCTGCCAGGTCCGGATCTGCCCGAGTCTCCGGAGAATTCGACGTGGCTTCCCGAATCCGTCAGGGCGGATGCCTTCGTGTCGCCGTGCAGACGGCCAGCTCTCGCGGCCGGCGAGCGATCGCCCGTCGTGACTTCCACGGCACGCGATCAATAGAATGGATCGCGGCGCGGCAGATACGGGATGGAGGCGCGGGGAATGAGAAAAGACTTCGGGGGGGGGGGGGGGGAGTTTTCAGCGACGATGAAACTGAGGATGTTTAGGCGTTGAGTTTAAACATGGCGGTGGTTGAAATTGTCGGGGGGAGATCGTTGAAGTCTTCTGGTACGGTAAGCGTTGGAAGAGCGGCAAAGAGAGTCGATGGCATTCGAGTATTGAATGCCCTTCGTGGATCATTGATTTCAGTTATAATCGACGTTGAAGAAGTATTGATTGAATATCTCTGATACACTTACTAATCTTCCTTTCCGGCATTTTTAATTTCGTCGAATCGAGCGGAATCATCGTAATCTCCGATTAATCTCGACCAGCTGTTGCTCCAACTGGTCGCTTAGGCTCGCCACGGTGTAACTTGGCGGGAACTCTTGTTTCACTTTACTGTTTAAAAAGGTTGCGGCTATTGGGAATTAACTTCCCTCGCTATAGCTATAGCTTTCGATTCGAGGAGCATCTTGCGTTCACGCCAAGCAACAACTGCCGACGCATCGTTGTGTGGTTACGCTGCTAGTAATGTATAAAGTATGGCCAGCCGGACGGTTTGTACCGAGTTATGTTTAATTCATCTTTACTTTGTCCCCGTTACCAAATACAAAGCCGATGCTTCCAGCGCGTCAGAAGAGTCGCTTTCGGAACTGGAGAGGCGTGCGCCAAAAAGGTTGGCTTCGAACGTTCGCGGACAATATTTTAAAATCTTCTCGACCCTAAATTCGGGACCATGGTGATTTAGGCAGGTTGGGATTTCTTTGGCACGTTTAAATCTTTCTGGGGGTTTCTTAAGGGGGAACACCACTGTGACGGCCGGAAAATGAAGCCATTTTTAAGAATTTTTTTCAGGAATAATTTACAGTTTTCATAGAAAACTTTTATTACCTACCTTTAGCACGCTGTCTTAAGAGACTATACAAAAAAAATAAATAAAAAAACATGCATAAATTTTAATATATGATTAATATATATATTAATTAATTAATCTTCTAGACCTAAAGGTAGGTAATAAAAATTTTCTATGAAAGCTGTAAGTTATTCCTGAAAAAAAATTCTTAAAAATAGCTTACCTTTCTGGCCGTCACAGTGGTGTTCCCCCTTAAGAACCAGCATTTGGGACCAAGTGGAATCGAGTAATTGGGAGATGTGGAACAAATTACAAAAATGATTTTGGAAAAAAAGAATGTTCTAATACAACACAGCGTGCTTGTAGAAAAACGTACCATTACCATATCGTATTTTATTGAAATTAAAATATTCAGAAGTGGGGACTTTTTTATGTTATAATTTCATAATGTAAAAATGTAATTGAGAGGATAACTGATTTCTATGCTTAGCATACCGATCCAAAAATCGATAGCAACTCTCCCCCCCCCCCCTCCGTATATATATTTCTAAAACCTGTCGCATTGCATTCAGGGATCTCCATGCATTCTAATTAATTCTTTGCATCTATTCGAACAGGCTACCACTGAACCAGCTTTTGCATTCAAGTCTGGCGAGCTTCCGAACGTACAAACTCGTAACCATCGTATACTTAGCCAACCAACATGGCGGTATTCAATTTATATTACACTAAAGATACATATTCTGTATAATATAATTTAAATTTCGACCGTAAAGAATTTTTAAATTGCAAGTAAATGATTTCTATTAGACCGAACCAGTGCGCCGAAATCATTTACTTCTAATTTAAAAATACATATTCTGTTATTCGTATCAATTTTTCGAAATCCACTGCTCAATGTCTAGTATCTCAACTTCGGCATGAATAATCAGAAAATTGAAATTTCATTGAATTTAATGCTTCGAGTATGAGGACATACCTTACATAAAGCAGGATCAACGATTATTCCCGAATATTCTTTAAAAAAAGGAAGAATATTTTAAAAAAGAATATTCTTAAAAAATGCGAAAGAAACCGAAGAAACGCCCCCGCCCCCAAAAAAGAAAAAAGTGATACCTATAACCACGACTAAAGTGATCCAAGAGCTTTGTAAAATGAAAAGAAACCTGGATTTTCTTTGAATAAATTTTATTCAATTTACATTAAAAACATTGTTCTCTGTTCAACTCGCCCTCCCCTCCAAGATTAAATCCTGAGTGCGTCACTGCGCATTTGTCGCGCTATAAAGGAAATCTACCTGTCAAAGGCTCAAACACACAGAATATAGCTACTCCAAGTTTCGAAAGGCGGAGCAACGAATTGGAAGGATCGTCCGTTCTATTTCGACCGCGACCTCTCGATCCTCCAAGAACCGCCGTGCGATCCCATCTGCCTCACCCTCGACGCGAGAAGGGGTTGTAAGGAAGGTTCCTCGCTCGGACAGGACGGAACCGGTGGGGTCTCGCGGCGCGTTGGGGAGCCTGCTCTTTCTTCCTCTCGTTATTGCTACAAGCGCGATAGCGCGAGAGGGGTTAGAGCCCGTTTGGAGGGCTGATTCGCGAGGGGGATCTCCAGGAGGGGGATGACCGCGCGGGGCGGCGAGTCTCGCCCAGGGGCTGTGGGTAGCGCGCCTGAGGGTGGTGGTATTGCACGATAGGAACGGATGGTAGCCGGTCGGGCTTGGATCACCGGATGACGTCATTCCTGCGTTACCAGGATACCAAAGATCAAAGACCAATGAAAACGTCACCTTCCCGCGGTGAGGTACATCCGAGAGGTCGCAGTCGACCTAACAATAGATATATTTCTCTTCTCTCTCTCTCTCCCCTCCGCCACTCTTTCGGACCCGTCGACGGTGACTGTTGTGCTTATGGTAATAAACGGCCCCCCCCCCCCACCTCTACCACCGCTCTTGATCTCTATCTGACTGTAACTGGCCGGAGGAGCCTCGCCGCGAGAGGATAATGTCGCCGCTCCGATCGCTGATATTTTATTTATACCTGTTGCCCAGATATCGAAAAGAGCAAGGATACCGGGAAGGAGGACGAGCCGCCGGAACGAGTAATCTATGATAATTATTCCAGCGACAGTTTACTCCGCGTTATTGGACGGCGCGTTTAACCTTCGACCCCAAGAACAGCTGAGGCGCGATCTTCTGGGTTACGTATGGCCTCGCGGGGACACGGGAACATTGCCCACCAACGATTTATCTTCGGGGAGCTAAGATGCTGCAACGGTATCTTAAACGAGAACCGGGTGTAATCGGCAGAAATCGAGGCTCCTTTTGGGGATTTTTTTTTGTAAGGGAACTATCCATGCAATCTTTTTAAAACTTTCAGGCGGTATTATTATGATTCTCAAGAAGCGTTTAAAAAGTTTTTAATAAAATTAAGCTAGGGGAGAACCTCAATTCGCATTTTATTAAGGGGGGAAGCCACTGTGAAAAATTTTATTATCCGATTTATCTTTTTGTGCGTTTCCATAATATTTGGGGCCCCAAAAATATACCTGCACAATTTCAAAGTGGATCTCGAATAGTTCTGGGAGATACGGATGGTTTTGTATAGGCACAGCGCTCAGAATCGAGTGCACGCGTAGGTAACTTGGTGTCGATCGCCGGGAAAGTTTATGTCCAAGAATCCAAATGTATCTAATAAGAGGGATTACGAGGTTATATATTGTTTAGAACTAGGTAGAGAATCACTGGCCACGACGTGACCGTATACAGCTGCGATCTTTGAGTTGCAGAAAATAACTTCTGTCGAAGCTTTAAACGCGATTATCTCGGAACGGCATTTTTCAATTTTTGTCGGATTCATTTGAAATTTTCAGGGAATATTCGTAATAAAATTATCTTCAGTTAACCGTGCTAGTGTTTTGATCGAATAATTAATCTAATCGTAACACTGAAAAAACATATTGATTTTTTACTTTTTCTCTCAATGTCCGTCATTTCTTCAAAAATTAATATTTTTTTAAATCTGTACGCTTAACTGAAGCTATTTTATTATACTTTAATAGAACGTTCGAATTTTTCAATTCAGAGCAAACATTGGAAAGTTACACGACCGTCCGTTTTGTATTTTTTTTTGCAGAGCCTAATGTTATCGTATGCTGTGGCCATACTACCCAATTTTTTTCAATGTAGAAGCATAAAATATTAGTTAAATATATGTATTTTCAGTTGGTAATAAAGATTTTTCGTAGAAAGTTACATTTCATTATAACAGAATGCCTTGAAATTAGCCTTTATTTTCGACCGTCACAGTGGCTTCCCCCTTTAAAAACACAAACTGCCATTTAGAATTACCGCGTTATTTTTATATAGAAAAATGTTGGCTTACTTCTTGGAATACATAATAATATAGCCTGAGAGTTTTAAAAAGATTGCATGTATAGTTTCCATACAAAAAATTCCCCAAAAAGAATCTTGATTTCTACCGATTACAGTTCGTCCCTTAAGTCGTTCCACTTCTTGCATTTGTTAATAGAAATTCCACTGGCTTGTCGATACATTACTGCTCCTACTAGGAGGGAGTGACGCGAGTTTCTTATAACTGAGATTAATCTTCAGGGGATATATCAGGCGCGAAAATTACTATTACTCAGCAGAAAGTCTGTGAAGTGACATTTCAAGGAAATAACTGTACAACAAACGAAATGCTGGAAGACGAGGTTTTAATTACCAGGGATTATTGGAGGTCCCTAATAGCGCGATACTCTAATCCTACCCTTCGAAATAGTACAATGCTGACTCCGTCCAAGTAATCCCGAATACTACTTAGCGGCCAACGAGCGTCATTCGAGTTACCTGCGTTCCTCTACGTCGAAGAGCCTTTACAGGGCTGTAATAAAACTATTTGCCGACCTTGGTCCCTAGAATGGTCCCTTTCAATCGAGGGAATTAACGCTCCGTCCCAAACAGCTCCACTAAACAGCCCACTGCCTCTCCGCGATTTTCGGTTTAAGAAATTTATTTCCGTCGAACAGGTCGGTTGGCAGCGCCCGCGCTTCCGTTACTCTTAAGGGGTCATGCTCAGTCAGGAGACCGAAAAAGGGGTGGTCTTTGGAAATTTTTTACTCAAAAGCTATAACACATTTCTCAAAAAATCTTTTTCCCTTTTAAGGATTGCATCTAGTACCGTGCATCGTAATTTTTTTTATTTAAAAATATTTATCAATAACTAAGTTATTGTCCATCACTCGAAGGTTCTCTAAAAAAAAAGGCTTCCGCGGTGACCACTGTTGCTCGAAAGTCGATCATCTAAAATAAAAAATTCAAAAGAATTTACGTATTATATTATATTATCTAGTATTTGAACGAAGGATTTTTTTATCCGATGCTTAGTTTTCTTTTAATTGACGAAAATCAGGCACAATTTATGATAAAAATTGAAACTTTTACTTTAAACATCAGCCATTTTTTTCCCAAATCAATATTTCGAAAAATCCTTCGTTCAAATACTAGATAATATAATATAATACGTAAATTCTTTTGAATTTTTTATTTTAGATGATCGACTTTCGAGCAGCAGTGGTCACCGCAGAAGCCTTTTTTTTTAGAGAACCTTCGAGTGACGGACAATAACTTAGTTATTGATAAATATTTTTAAATAAAAAAATTACGATGCACGGTACTAGATGCAATCCTTAAAAGGAAAAAAGATCTTTTGAGAAATGTGTTACAGCTTTTGAGTAAAAAATTTCCAAAGACCACCCTTTTTTTCGGCCTCCTGACTGAGCATGACCCCTTAAATCAATCCGAAAATTCGACAACTTCCACGAAGCCGAGCGCACTTGGATCGATAGAGACAGACACCGAGGGATCCAAGAATCTCGCGGCTTACGCGGGGCTGATTCCAACCTTTCCACGGCCGTGCAGGTCGAAATCGGGGTCAGCTGGGCGGGGTGGACATTCGATCCTTCTCCAATTTCGATCCAATCACGAGGATCGGCATGGCAGGAGTCGCGCTTCAATTGTAAATGAGAGAACGGTGCCGTTCAAGGTCCCGGGCTTTCTTCGAGGTGGCAATAAATTACGAGTCCCGTAAAATCGCTTGGGACGATGCGACGTTGAAAATCAACGGTGGGCCCCTCGCGCTCGGAAAATTCAAGCGTGGAATTCCGGCGGCCGCTCGGACTGATTAAAAGGGAAGAAAATTACGGAGGGAATATTTCCTGCAGGAGAAACGCCGGGAACGCGTTACATTCAGAATATCTAGGGCCTCCTAAGCTGCGGGCTTTGAAATCCTTTCGAGCTGACCGCGGGGACCGTCTTATCCCTCCAAGACAAAGCATTTCCATGGCCTCAGGTACCAAGCCTTCAAGGCCGTTCGGGGAACCGCCTGAATCGGCGAACTTCGGATCCTGATACCTAGGAAGTTCCAGGAAACGGCCGTTATACCATCGAAGGAGGGACCTCGAGGAGGCTAGAGGTACGTTAACCCAAGTGAAAGAGAGTCTCTCTCTCTCTCACGGGTAAGTGCGGATTGCTCTCCGCCATCAAGCTGGTACCGCGCACGCACGCTCCAAGGATCTCGAAGAAGGGCTGACACGCACCAACTAACGCGTACGCTTACGAGGAAATATTCAGGGAGAAAAACTCTCGTGATCGTGGAAGGGTCTATTGAACGCCTCGGACCATTCGCTTTATTTTCCATGGAAAATGTGAATCTTTCGACTCGATTTCTTTTTTCTTCGCAGATTTTATCGTTAAAATAAATCTCCCCATTAGTGATAATGTTGGAGACACTTTTATTCTTCCACTAAGTGCGGAGAAGTAATAAATGTATCGGGTAAAATGGCTAGAAAGCGATGTTGATGTTTTACAACGGTAATTTATTCGTGCTCTGTCCTAATATTAATTTGAGCAATAATACATAAGCAACTTTCATCGTTATTTAGTATTTTATTAGTGAAAAACGATAAGCAACAAGTGTTACCTACGCAGGAATTTATTTTCGATATATAGTAATTTACAGTGGCGGACGAAAGAAAGTTTACAACTTTTAAAATCGCATTACTTTTTTAGAAGGTCCAAACGACATGAGTTTTTTTTTTAGAAGCTAGAAGGATTAACTTGCTAAGTGACGTGTTTCGTTGTTTTGCAAAAAAAATGTAATTGGTCGGAATAGCAACAAAAATAGTAAAAGTTGTTTTTTAACTTTTTTTTGAGTCCGTAATGAAAATTCTAAAAACCCGTTTGTAGATTGAAGTAAGTTGTATACGTGCCTAAAATTTCATTAAAATCGGTTAACGTTGCTCTGAGCTACAAACCTTTAAAGATCGCAGAATAAGGTCGAGAATCGCGGAAATTCCCGAAATCAGCAATTTTCGACTTTATTCTGCGACCTTTAAGCGTTTATAGCTCAGAGCAACGTTAACCGATTTTAATGAAATTTTAGGCATGTATACAACTTACTTCAATCTACAAACGGGTTTTTTGAATTTTCATTACAGGCTCAAAAAAAGTTACAAAAAAAGCAACCTTTACTATTTTTTTTTTTTGCTATTCCGACCAATTGCATTTTTTTCAAAACGACGAAACACGTCACTTAGCAAACTAATCCTTCTAGCTTCTAAAAAAAACTCATGTCATTTGGACCAATTCTAAAAAGCTTGGGATTTTAAAAGTTGTAAACTTTCTTTCGTCCGCCACTGTATAATGATCAAGGAAAATGAAGTAAAAGTTTGATTGTAGGTACTGCTCTCTATAACTCTGTAGCAAAAATTGATGTTATATCTATTTGAAAGTCGATTTGAAAATCAAAAGGATCAATGTTGTTGATAATTTGCATCTATTGTAATTTTTTTGTTTATCAATAAGAAATACTTGTGTTCAAACGATTATTCATTTCTTTGCTCATTTTTCAAACCGATGAAAATACCTACGCGTAATAAATTAAAGTACGTCGAAGTACAAATAATCGGCATGCAATGCGGATTTATTTTTTGGGAAAGCTACATAGTTGTAGCAGTGTGATAAAAAATATTCTGAATTGGAACGATGCAGTTTTGCCACGAAACACTCGATGAAAGTGGTGCTGCAGGCAGAAAATAGTTTGACAAATCAAAGGAGTAGAAAAATAATTTTCATAATAAGAATTCCTACTCGGCAACTGTCCCTGCAATCAGGAAGAACGAAACATCCCGAAGCATTCTTTGGTATTGGAAATGGCAAAAATGTCCCTTTTCCTTTCGCACGCGTCTACGAAAATCCCCATCCAATAGACTAAAGAAAGACCGCGTTCACCCTACGCGTCACCGGGATATACAGGGTGAGTCACAAGAAATAGAATACCTGGACATCTCTGTGGGATTTCAAGATACAGAAAAATGTACGGCACAAAAACTTGGATGGCTTTGGTAAACGATCGTGGTGCACATAACGTTTTTCACCTTGGACCACTTTTTTTCTGTACAATTGAAACATCCGTTTTAAATTGTTTCTATGGGACTACCCTAGTAGCATAAAATATTGAATACATGTTCATCCAATATTAAAAATAGATTCAATCTGTTTTTAATATTTAAATATACATACAATATTTATCCTAGCCATGTGTATGTAATATTTGGATTCAATATATTTATCATATTAAAAAGAGTGGCTCAAAAAATATATTTTTAAATTTGGAGAAAATATTTAACCAATATTTTGGACTACTAGGCCCTAGTAACTAGGGTATTACTTCTGTTGCTAAAGTGAGATGACCTCGAACTTAGAAATTTGGAGTGAAATAATAGAAATATTTAGGTGTAAAATTGTGTTAGTCGAGTTGCTAACAGATTACAGTGTACTTTGAATCGTTTCAGAAGAAACAGATGCACAAGCCTCAGCTATTCGCTCCCTTAGAATTCTTTAGAGTAGATAGCTGCTCACGATAAGCATATACATATCGTCTTTCAGCTTTCGCCATGGTGTAATACCTGGCGAACAAGTTAGCTAAGATTCTAACCCATTACAACCGATCCAACGATTCAAAAACACATAATTTAATAATCACAATTTATCATCAATTACTATAAAGTAACTGTACACCTTAAGGATGTATCGGACCTATCTTCAAATTGGTACCAAGTTGATGAGAATTTGTGAGATTGTTCTTTTTAATCTTCCTGGTGTGCTTCAAAAATTTTAAACAAATTCGCTAAACGGTTATGAGTTATAACGATTTTAATTTTCACTGATTTTACACGCACTCTTATGGAAAGACACGATCTTGTCAGATAAATCCGCTGAAAAAATGTTGAAGAAATGGTACCAATTTTTTCAATTTTTTTTGTACATGTAGTATATGGATAGATGAAAATATCTGCCGAGTTTCAATTGTTTCAGGGCATTTTCACTGCCAAAAGTTTAGCAAATAATGCTTGAAAAAGCATTTGTAAAATGAAAAATACCTTTCCAGGAGTAAAAATAAGACTCCAACTGTCGTTCGAGTTCCTTACATCTAGATTTACTATGCGTAACACCTAGATATTCAAGTATTTCATATACTTTTGTCTAATATTGTACGTCCGATACATCCTTAAGGTTCCTACTGCTTGCTTCTAACCTGCTACGTTCAAGGTCAACCCAGAGAACATTTAAGAACATGTAAGAGAATTTTTTTTAGTAAAAGTTGTTTGGTACAAAATGGGCCATTGTAAAATCACAACGAGTTGCTCAGGAGCGATTTTTCTCTTACTTCCATAATTACTGCATAAAAAGAAGCGTAACCCTGACACCTCAGGGAAAAAAAAAGAAAATTGTGTTTGTTTTGAGTATTAGTTCGACGATTTTAATTGTTAAAGAAAAGTAGCTTTATTTCCATCGGGTATATTTCATTTCCCCTTATTATTTGGCAATACTTTTTAATGGATTATTTAATATTATTTTAAATTTCGTGTAGTTCTTGTTTTGCAAGCCTAAAATGGAACTACGACTTGGTGGCGTTAATAATGGTATAATCAAAGAGTTGCTCTATGGGCTGGTAATTCTTTGCAAAATAAAGATCACAAAATTATGGGTCCCTGTGTTTAATTTTCTGTCACCTTGAGGGTTGGTGCCTTTTTGCATAACTGTGGCCGAACTGAAATCATCTAAATCTTCCAGCAGCTTTCTCGCGTCTACCAAAACCGACAGCGACGCGCTGGTGACTTCGTTTGCCGTGGTCCCACCCTGCATACCTGCCACCCAGAGCAGGCAACCCGTAGGCGTAGCCACGGCGGAAGGCGCTCCAGGGCGACGACGCTTTTCCAGAGAGTTTCGCCTGTGCGGTGGAACGCGGGCGGACGAATTCATGCGCGAAGGGACCGAGGCGCACACGGTCACCAAAAATACCGTCGAAGGATATACGCAATACCCGTGAGCGTTCCGGCGGGCGACGCGCGCGCGTACGCCTACGTCGGCGGTGGTTACGTGCCACACGGAGAGGCGGACACGTGTGTGTACACCGATAAGGAAGCGGTGCCGTGTCGACGCAGTCGCAAGGATCCGTCAGCCGACATCTGGCCGCGGTCCTTCGCCCGAGGGACCGAGGGACAAAGAAGACCTTCCCCTTTTCTTAGGGGGGCCTTGGGCTGGATTATATCGTAGGTTCTCGCTCGGCTCGCTCGCAGGCACGCACGCACGCAGCTCGCATGCACTCACACAACGAACAGCCCCGCGTATCTGGTACCGGGGCAGCCCAGAGTGGTTGCTCGACACGCTGGTCTACGGGCACACGTAACGACCCCACCGGTACCGTTTCTATGGTACCGTTCGCAGGGATTAACGCCCCTCCCGCTCTGGCAGACCGCTCCACTTTCATCCGGGCCGCGGGGTGAGACCAGCCTTGGCCTGGGGACCAGACTTCGCTGCGCGCCTCTTCCCGACGACGGATAAGCGAACGACCGCTTTAAATAATTAATGCAATTAGGACGGCCGATAATTATGCCACTTTTCGCCGTAGTAGCCTATGGGCAACTACGGCCGGAGATGGTTGTTTGGTATCGCAAGCTCTCAGCCGCTGGGGAATTAAAGGAACCTACCGGTGCGATAGGTTTTAACCCTCTTGGTGTTTGGCCTGCGCCAGGCACGGGCTAGACGAAACACCGGCGACCGTTTGGTCCGCTGCAAGCTGGGCAAATTTGGCTTGAAATTGGGGATAAGGAATGACGATTTGAAATAATATTTGAGCCTTAAGTTTGCGATGATAATAGCTGGGGTTTGATGAAATACTAGTAACAGAAATTTCGAATATTAAAACCTTAAATTCCTTTTTGCAGTTTAAACTTTAAAGGTAGATCCTAACTGCTTATCTAGCAATCGAAATGAGAGATATTGAAAGAATAGAGTTTGTTGAAAGAAATAGGTAAATGTACATTCTCTGCGTAATGTGCTCAAAGTAATATCATGTACTAATTCAAATTGCTATAGGCAATTAATTAATTCATTTTATCACTGCACTGATAAAATTCCACTGACTGTATAATCTCTCATCTTGCGAATCCAAATTCGTTTCGTGAATGTTCAACTACTTTATATCACGAATGGCAGGCTGCCTCGCTACTCGTGAACGAAGACTGCTCTTACGCCCCTCAATGGCGGTCGGAAGCGTCCACGAGTGTATGGAGCCTGTTGTGCAAACTGAATTCGTCTGCTGGGTGAGTGGGAAGCTTCCAGGAAGTTCCCGATCGTGACTCAAAATAAACTTAGAGTAAGAATTATGAAAACATACAATTTCACCCCTGTCGTGGGTACAGTTAAATTAGGACACGTTTGTGTTAAACAATGAAGGTATGCGAGGAATAGAGGGAAGCAATTACCATTCGGAATTACAAACCAAACAGAATATTTAATTACAAAAAAGATTAAAATATGTTTTTAGGGATTCTTAACTTTCACGGAGGATCGATGATTTGATTTCCTGAAAATACTTTATTTAGTTTAATTATTGGCCGGGTGGTTGAATTTATAAAAATTTATTAATACGAGTTGAATATTAAAATTTTCCCTATACTTGAAATATTTCAGAATTGCAATCATCGCCTGTTTTATATTTACTTCGCTGATACGAGTCAAAGAAAATGTAAATCCTTCTACTACCCTTACCAAAAAAATATCATCGATAGCGCTATCGTACGAGCAGTAAATAAATATATTAACTCGAGATTGTCATGACTAGTGTCATAACCTTCATATTAGTCTCTTATGGATAACTGTGGACATAAAATACCCGCCACGCTATAGAAGATTCAAGGAAATGCGCGATGACATTCCTTTGCGATCTTTCTTACGAGAAATCCTACCAAAGGTGAAACACTTTAAGAGGAACAACACTCTTTTATACGCGAAGCAGTCAAGGAGACTCCAAGGTCGCTCTACGTTTCCCCGAAGCAGGAATACACCAACATTACCTGCTTAATTATTCAAAGATACTAGTATTCCAACTTTGATTAATTGCATAGCATTATTGCATATAGCATCCGAAGAAGGTGTCCGCTCGATAAGCGAAACACGAAGAGGCGGTTTAAGCTCGAGCGCGAGATTTCCGAGTAACCAATCAATTCGCAGAAGCGCAATTCCGAACGTGAGAGGTTAACGACCAAACTCGATTGTCGCTCTTTTCGTACTTCCTGTAGCAGCGCTACATATATCGAAACGCTCGAGGACCGATCGGTAAGTATTATCGGGGCAGATAGACGGCATATCGTGTGTTTGTTAAAGAAGAAAATAACCAAGAGACGGATGGAAAGCGAAGAGGATCCAAGGAGGCGTTCCCCTTCTGTTACAGAGCCAGGTAAGCCGAAGGGAACGAGACACGACGACAGAAATAGTCATCCTGTTATCGACACTACCGCGCTGCTTATCGTCCCACGGTCAATATTTCTTTCCCCGGTTTTTTTCCCTTTCACTCCCACTTGCCCGATCCGCCGTGCCGTTGCAGCGCGTTTGCGCGCTCGTCAGTGCTCCCCTTATCCCGACTTTATCGGCCGATAACGCCAATCTTGGGCAGCATCGGCGATTACGGCGAAAAAAGGAAGCAGACGACGGCGCCGTCGCGGAGGTGCCGCGAGTCGCTGCTCTCGGTCGAATTTGTCGGTGGCGAGTGAGCGGCCGTTCTCCGCGCGGAGAACGCGCTCGGCAACGACCGCAACCCCGTTACAAAGACGATCCTCCGCAGACGGTGTCTCAACGCTTCGTTACAAGCTTTCGTTTTGAAACGTACTCGCGTACAGGGTGTGAAAGAAGTAACAGTCACGACGAGCATCTGGATCGGAGGAGATTCGTTAACGGTTAGGCGACCGGGGAACAGTTTTCGCGCTTTTAGTTCTCGCAGCAGGAAACGAACCGCGCTAATGATAATTACTGTGTACTTATACGCGAGTCACCTTTCCTTTTTGAGCTACCAGGGAACGATTGAGGAACGTCACTTGAAACTTTTTTATGATTAAGAATGTTTCTGATTAAGATATGCTGTCTTGATAACTCTTGAGTTTGTAGTTATTTGTGTAATGAAAGAGTCGCTGGGCTTGGAATAACGTTACGGAAAAGTAAATCTGATCCTTTAAAAAATATAATTTGACGCGAAGTTCGTCAAACGGGGAGCAAAAGTTTTTAGTTATTTCTACTTGTTATATGTACCTATTCCATAAGGAGATGGCCTGATGAAATGAAACTAGGTATATGTTGTAAATCAAGCAATGTTTTTTTTTGTGAAAAATTGGTTTTGGTCAATGAGAGGGTGTAGAGTTGCAATTGAAGGAGGCTCTACCTCCACTTTGTCTCCCTTTATGGCGCATTGAGCATGCAAAGTCGAATAACGGCCATTAGTAAACATTAGTAGGCGAAATTTTATCAATTTTTCATGAGGAACTCGCCAGCGGCGGATTTGGAGATTTGGCGTCCCTGTGCTAACAAGTGTCTGCCACGTTTCCGCGAAATATCATCAAACATTTTAATTTAAAAGAGTCGAAACTATTTCCAAATTCATTCAATACTAATTCGCTATATGAAAAAAGAAGTGAATTGTCTTTAAAGTCGTCTCAAGCCTCTGTGTTTAAACCTTTCCCAATTTCTTTCGCTCAAAATTTGTTGCTGATCAAAATTCGTCGCCATAAGCTGCAGGCTACTTAACCTATACGCATATCCGCCCCTGGAACTAGCTCAATTGCAGCACACGATTCTTTCTAAACTTTTATATCGGTTTGTCGAGCAAAATGCGTAGAAGCAATAAACAAAATTTGACTTGGAATATCGTGATAAAGATTAATTTTGCGCGAGTTATTTTAACGAACCACTATCAATTTAAACGCGCACATTGATTCCGGAAAACCATTGCTGACCATGGCTCTTTTATCCCTTGTAAATAAATAACACGATGAATCGAACGATCCTATAATTGAAATATCGAGCGGAGATAAGCGGTGGAATTCGATAAGGCGGATTAGACGTAGAAATAATAAAAATATTTTCTCTCTAGAATGTTGGTCTTGAAACTGAAATATTAATTCCTCCAAATGTTCTTTACAGTTTTATGTTTATACTGACGGTTAAGAAAATGAAATTCTCCTATTCTTTCAGATTCAAATCAAGTAAAAGTTAAGGTTCAAAAGAAGTGGCATAATCTATGTCCTGGTTTAAATGTAAAAATAGATCTAGCTTTTCTTTTTTGTTCACATAAGTACACACTACCTTCCATAATATCAATTTAACATTATGTAATATTCTGTACTGTTTTTACTATATACTTTGTTAGAATAATTATATTTTAAAACGTAAATAGTACTGCTTATGAATGAAAACATCGTTAATATTCTTATATGAAATGCTTGTTCATTCATGTATGCTTCGTTGTAGCCTGCGACTTAACTACTATGCCTTGACTTCATTCAGTTAGCCATAAGTGAAAATTGCTGCGCTCTATTAATTTCCAAAGAAGATAACTCATAAAGTTACTATACCTTACATTAGAACACAGTAAGCGTGGCATGATAGAAAGAACCAAATCCCTAATCTGATACGTACAATAATAAAAGAAATTATGTATTCTTTTAACGACATCCTACTGTCAGGGTAAAAATATTATAGCATAAGGTAGAACTACTGTAAACTCTAAAAAAGCATTGATTTTTGTGACTTGTTTAGATTATGCTTATTCAACACGTTCCATGCCATCGTGGAAATTGAGGTTTGCAGTGAAACTTTAAAAAGAGGTAAAAGTAATTAGACTGCAATATTCAAGCACAGCAAAGTTTTACATAATTTCAGCATCATTTTCTATTTCATTTCAATAGAGGAAGTGCAGCATATTTGGAATACTGTTGGTAACTTGGAATACCGAAGTATCTAATAAACCACTAACGTTATCTAATTTGTAACACCGCAGATAAGAGGGTCTAATGACCTGTTAATTAATGACATTTGTGGATGAATAGCCATTTTTACATTTTCGACTTAATCTGCAGAATAAGAAAACGTCAATCTGCAAAACTTTTCACAGTATTCAATCGTTCTAATCATGGATAAAATATGTCAAAACTTTAGAGTGAAATACTTTATCTATTCATTTGCATGTTGCTTCTATGGTTCCGTGTCAGTTTTGCGATAATTTCGAGAATGCAAAGTGTGACATGAAATTTTAAGTTTCAATGTCGTTCTTGCTAATTCGCAATACCGAAGGTGAAGGTAATTTGGAATATTCCAAAACGTCTATCGCCGCGTCGGTTTGGGCCAGCGCTGTCCATTTATATTTACCTAAGATCATTCCTGTATTGTGATTGTTGAGCCTGATTACATCATAAAAGAAAATAATTTTATTATCTACATGATTGTTTTTTAAGTTTATAAAGGGAAGGTAAATTAGAATACCGGTATTCCAAATTACCTGCACCTTAACGAAATCGATACTTCCCGTCATTTTTCATTTAGACTAAAGTTTCACCCACTTTTTGTATTTTATTATTACTGAGAGTTTGAAATGTAAAAGTTTATTAGTATCCCTATGATATTATGCAGTTTCATTTGTTCCCATCCACTGCCGTAATTTTTTATTCGTCTTAAACAAACTGGTATTCCAAATATACTGCATTTCCTCTACAGATTTGAAAAATATGCTTGTCGTTAGATGAAAGTTTCATTCCCGATAAATATTATGGATGTAGCACGGACCGTGTTAAACATATGTACAACTTCTTAAATGTTCTATTTAGCCAAGAATCAAACGTAGAATTTAGTTTGTTTGTTTTGTATATAGCAAAAAATATTTTACTGTAAGCAATGGCATATCTGATGTTTTGAAATATTTCGGAAAATAGTTATAATTTAATATGTAAAATTCTCTGTTTTGGTGTTAGACGATAAGCATTTAAAGACAAATCCACGCGAAAAAGGAAATAAAAAGTTATGGAACGTGACTCACCATTTAATACTTTTTTTGATGATGTTGCTAACAATTCTCTGAGATTTCCTAGTAGGTAAGGCAAGAGCGTCATTATTTTTCTTCTTCCTGGTCCTCTTTTCCCTAAGAGTCTTTTTCTCCCGTTGATCATCGCGAATACGAGTTTCTTCCTCTTCCGCAGCCAATTCTTCAGCTTTAGCAGAATTCTGAACCCATTCCGCCACATGATCTTGGACCTTCTGATCAGTCGATATCGCAGACTCTGCTCTCAGCTCTTCTTCGTTAATAAGTTCACTAACAGTCGTGGGAGGTCCTACGATGCCAACTTCCATATGTTCCACTAGCTCTACAGACTGCTTTGATTCGGAATCTCTTCTCGATTTTATAGCTTCAACTTCCACAGGAACATTTGTTTCAACGTTAACTACATCCTTCGGAATATTGTCCTTCCTCGATTTTTCATCTATTTTCTCCTTGGTCTCTTCGACGCGACTATCTTCTTTCTTCGAATCTTTCGACTCCTTCGCAGACTGATGAACATTGTTCGAGCTAAGATTTTCATGCACCACTTTTAATATTTCATTCAGCGTCGCCTCCTCATCTGAAACATTGGTCGCTTTGTTTTTTGCCGATGTGTTATCAGGTTCCTTAGATGTCTCTGTTTTATCCACTTCTTTAATATTCGCATTTATCGTTACATCTACTTTCGAGCAAGTCTCAGAATCTTCCTCGACTTCGGATGTAATGTCTCCGCTTCCTTTCGAATCGTCGAAACCTTCGCCCTTCCTCTGTTCCCTTGCGTCAGTAATGTCAATTATCTCGATATCCTTGCTGGAAGAATTTGTTTCCAACATACCCTCAACAGGAATATCTAGAATCTCTTTTTCCACAATTTCCACCTCATCCGTAGACATTGTTGGATCGTTCAATGCTTCCTTCGTACTTACGGTTTTCTTAAAGTCTGTCTTTTTAATCTTACTCTCTGCCATTGTTACATGGATTTCTCTCAGACGCTCGTTTCTGATATCTCAACAGGCACAAACATTTTCGCGATTGGAAATTTATCTAAATTTTGTAAATCTAATGTTATCATACGAGTATGCACCAGCATGTTACGCGAGTTGAATTTAGAAGTTTTACTTCCTAAGATAGTGCATCATTCGTGTCTGTGCTTCAGTCTTTTTCTGAAAAAAAAAAAAAACGCAATGAATTAGAGTCGCAAACGGCACATTATTCTAAACGATATTTCTAATAATTTCATACATAATATTTATCAACAGATAGTCGGTAAAAACGATCGCGCGAACTCGGGTTTATCTATCACTTTGAGGTTAGGACAGTTTTACGTTATAGAAAACACCTTACTACGAATGTATGAACAAACATTTCCGATATATGTTCATTTGAAGTGTCAATACGCCACGATCTTTCTTGCCAAAATAAATTCGGAGCATATTTACAGACTCGATGACGTTCGTCCCACTTAAAGCGACGCAGAAAATTGGAATTTAATCGAGCTGTTAATTGAGTTAGAAACTCTATTACAATTACACAATAGCTTTTAACGAAATAATCGTCTGCGTAAATGATGCCCCAACATCTGTGTCACCATTTCTACTTGCAGGAAAATCTGCCGACATTTATGCCGTCAATAAATCGAACAATTACATCAAAAGATCATAGTTGATGCGAGGAGAATCTCTCATTGTGCTTTACGAAACTCTCAGTGTGCTTTACGAATTGGAGCACTCATACGACGAAAGGTTAGAACAATTGGGTTTCACATATTTCAAATTACCTTCGTATATCTGTTTTTCCCACTTTCACTTGGTGCCACGATACGAAATGCACTTTGGAACAGACAGTGACATTTGTTCCACCCGCAAGTTACTCAATAACACCAGCAAAGTGTAACGTTACTGGCCGACACGTTCATAACCTCACTTATCTCCCCTTTGACAAGTCGATTACGACAGCGGAGCGAAATAACGTGGGCGCGGAACCGTAACGATTAGCAGCGAGATTAAGCGTAGATAGCCACCGTCGAAATAGAGAGATTGAACAGAAGGCACGTAAAATACTACGCACTGCTAGAGTTTACGAAACCGCAGGGACGTGTCAGTCAACTCTGTTGTCTTCCCTTCTCTCTCTCTCACTCCGCCGCTGGCTCTCGAGGAGTGCTCTTATTTTCGCATCGTGGCCGACGGCCACGGAAACGATCCGATCCAGGCAATACGTGATATACGGTTAAAAAGAAGTTTTCACAGTGCCGAGGTAAAACGAGAACACGACCCCGTGGTGCGTAAGGCTAGTGACCTCTACCGCTTTCAAGTGTGCGTTTATGTGTGCATGCATGTGCAACTGTGCATCGTGCATTATAGCATGCCGACGTGCTTATTCTGATTTACCTAATGCCGTTGGCATCGTGGACGCCCGCGGTTTAAATGCCCGTGGAACCGTATTTCCCGTGGGGAACGACACCGCGAACAAGCCCCGGCCAGTCATTGCGCACACCGTTGCATTTCTGCCGCATTATGTGGCATTTCATGCAGCCTGCATCTTCGCGGATTTTTTTCCTCCGACCAATCAAACGCGCGCGAACGTCCCTTTGACAGCGACGCCTCTCGCGCACTATCGGCACGATATTCAGTCGCCACGAAATCCGACACAGGGCTGTGACGTAAGTTGTGCGCAAAAAACCACGCGAAACGCTCCCACGGCAGAAAAACTCTACTGTACTCGCGGCACGCTGGCACTGAGACAATTTTTTTGTTTGTGGCCAAACCGCGCGCGCGTGTCTCTACAAAATGGCCGCCGTACCGTGCAACGGATATTCTCGACGTTTGTAATTTTCGCTTCGTGTCTGTGAATTTTGGTAATCGCGTGCACGCGACAGTACACGTTTGTGGTTCTTTTACATATTGATCGTTCGTTTTGTATTAAATTTGAGAATAATTTGCATGAACTATATAATGATCCGTGTGTGGTAATCCTTATAATGGTGGCGCGAGATTTAAATTCTATAAACGATATATTCGGATAAGTATTCATACCCTGTTGCTAATTTTGATAAATTTATCGTTTTATACGTTTATTTTATACGTTTTGTATAAAATAGTAATAATTGTTTAAACGTTACATGATTATATATATATTTCTTTTTGTAAGTAAATAAATGAAGAAAATGTAATTTCGAAAATATGTTCTTGCACACGGTAAGTACCTTTGCTTTGGTGGGGTTTATAAGTAAGAATGCAGGAAGTTTTAATGCAATTGGGAATCCTTATTAAATTATGTACTAATTATATATTGTTTATATTTTAAGGAGAACAGTACTGTTAATTAAGCATTGTCAAAATAAACTATATAGTAATAGTAATTTAAGAGAGTATATTATTCTTATCATTTCACCGCTTATTGTTACAAATAATATACTTATGTTAGTTTAAATAAATACTTCTTGACACGAGTAAAATATAGTTCCTGTAATCCTTTTCAATAGCTACGCAAATTATATTCTAATCATTCGTGTTTCAGTACTTTTTTAAAAATATTTTCGGTAATGCTTTGATACATTCTATTCAATCCATCTTACACAATTTACATGCAAGGAAAAATCAGTTAAACAATTAAAATTTCAAATTTGTTCGACAACACTTCTTTCGCGTAATAATAAAAGTAAGATCAACGAAAAGGGTTAATCAAATCCTTTTTCATACTGTATTATCAACAGCAAATGAATAATTTATATTATTTAAATACTTTAATAACGGTAAATTGTGTATGGGAAAGAAGCTGTTAAAAAGAAATATTCAGTAAAAAGGATTATGCGGACAATTTTGCGAGAAAAAGAATGCGGCATTGCGTTGGTCTCATATATTTACAGATTATCCATGATTTATAATCAATAATATCGTATAATATTTATATATATATATATATCAACAAAATAATGTTTTAGTCGTTCTTATGTAGCTAATAAAATCTAAAGGCTAAACAGTCAAGATTGATCTAAAAGTTGGCTCCCTTCAGCGCCGCGAATCTCTCATTCACGGCATCCTCTTTTTTTTTTTAATTTTCTTTACGTTTGCTACCTAACAATAAATAAACAAACAAGTACAAATCTATACACATTCCACGCGCGTTGCGCGGTAGTGAGGGTAGCAATGATAATTGATATTGTGAGCCGCGATCGCAGTGAACACGATGTCCAGCAGTCTCTTTTCAGTCTCTACCTAAATGCTTTTAAGGATAATCGTTCGAACAGAAATATCCGGGGGATTCCATGGCAGAAATCGGGGACCATTCAGTTGCACAGTGAACGCTCTAACTTCTTCTCTACAACCTTACAACGAACTTGATTTAATTTGAAAAAAAGAAGTTCCTCCATGTTACAAAACAGGATCACTGCTAATCACCGTCCTTTATCCTTACAATTGGATTACCAAGTTGTTAAAAAAGATTATAGCGAATAACAAGACTTTTCCAGCTGGCAATATTCTACACTTAGCCCTCTGTTGTTATTTTTTTTTAAATAAAAGTTTTTTTAATGACTTTAAACGGTACCAGCACCTTTCTTCAGAAATTAAAATACCGGGACACTTGCGTCGCGTGCACAAGCGAGTATGCAACGAGCGGAGGAGCGACGAGCTCTCGGAAAATAGTTCGAGAGCGCTTAGAGCGAATAGGTTCGTCTTGGAAAGTGTCTTTCGGGAATGGGGAGTTAATTTTTTGGTTATTCCCGAAGCCGTGCATTCGAGCAGCATTCCTCGCGAGCTCGTCGAAAATGTAACGCTCGTGTTACGATATAGGGCATTTTCCTCATCCACAACTCATGGCAGGTATGAATAACTATGAATTGCACGGCGAGGAACAATGTGTAAGCGGCAACCTGTTAACTGCAAATCGGGAACGGTGTAATCGGGTGCATCATCTATTTTGTATACGCGGTGCTTAATAGTATACAATCCCGTCGGAGAGCCCCTGTGTGTCACCGTACAAATGCCGCGAGACCTCTAATTTTCCTTTTCGTTTCTCGTCGCAGCCGAGCAATTCGAATTCCCCTTGATAACCACCGACTTTCTCGGTGCCTGTCAACCCGACGTTTGCGAACGTCTCACTAGTGTCTTCGAGGGGAATGCGCTAATATCAGACGCCAGACGCGGATAGCAAATTCTGATTTGTCGGTAGCCTTGTGTCAAGTTCACACTGTACATGTAGAGGATGCTCCATTTTAATGGACCGCCCTGTAGCCATTGAAGCTGATAGGGCGTTTTTGATATTTTGGACTTATTCGCATATTTTCTGTTTTTTTTTTCAAAGGGGTGGCGTCTGTTAAGTAAATAATAATAATAATCAGTAGTTGAAGAGTCCTTGTAGAAAACACTGTAAGTGTCATAATTTAAAAAAAAAAATTATTGGCAATGTTCTACGTGTCAATGGTATACTATAGTGTAGAATTTGATTTTTGGCACTTACAGTGTTTTCTACAAGGACTCTTCAATTACCGATTAGGTAGTTAATCGTCTTTATTACGGCAAAATAAAAGTAATATTGATGAAGATGGTGTAAGGGGCCGGCCTTAAATTACGTAAGGGTAATTTTGGCGTTTTGGAATTCGTAAGATTTTACATTCCAACCCCCTACTTACGTAATATTTTTTACATTGCATATTTTATAATTCATTTAAATCGGTTTCGGAAAATTCAAACTAAAACTACTCTTCTGGAACATTAATATGATAGAATTTATATTTATTGAAAATTAGGTTAAAAAATATTACGTAAGACGCTACCTGACTCCCCCCCCCCCCTTGTAAGAAAACGTAAGAAATTCGCGATCCTCCCCCCCTCCCCCGAAGCCTTACGTAATTTAAGGACGACCCATAAAGGTGAAGCTCAGCTTAAAATCAGCTGTTTTTAAGCTCGACCTGCATAAACATATACAAAATACTAAAATTGTGGGGTTGGAAAATGTTTAATCGAGGGGATCACTATAGTGGACACGATTTCTTCCTCAGTGAAGGCGTTTTGGACATTTAAAGTTCACTACGACTTTATAAAATGGAAATATCCACTGATCTTAGTATTGCTGTTTAACCCTTCGTGGTCACACGGGGCGTATCGCAGCCCAGGCAATTTTTGAGTTCAAATGTCGCGCATTTACGAATTCAAAATGAATTTAGACCTTAATATTGAAATTTAAAAATTTGCGCAACTAATTTTTTCAACTATCATCATATAAAAATTGACATTTCTAGAAAAAGACTATTACAATTTATCACTGAAAAGTTAAAATATTCAAAAATACGGAAATGGTAACTCAAAAATGAAGCTGGGGCGCAGTGAACCCCATGTGACCAATTTGTGATTATAACGTGTGACCACGGAGGTTTAAGAAAATGCAGTGACCTGCATTAGAGTTCCCCTAAGGTGAGACGCATAATTAATGCAGTGAAAATAACATGACAATTATTTGAAGTGATCGTTGCGAAACACGCTGACACGAATAATAATAATAATTACAGTATATCTTGGATGTCACTGATTCTTAAGTTTCTTATAGTATACTCATACCTAATACGTTCCCGAAAATTTCATCTCATTCCTTCGCCAATAAGATCACATCAACAATTTCATTAGAAGCATAAACCGCAGAGATGGGCAAAATTTTTATTTAAATAAAATTTCAAATAACGAATGAAAGTTAAAAAAAATTATTCGTCATTCGTTCGTTAACCAGAGTTAGCTTTATTCGGCACATGAAGAGTAAGTTTTTAATTTTTATTCGTTATTTGAAGATTTATTTAATTAAAAATTTTGCCCAGCCCTGATAAGCCGCCGTCAGTAACTTCCTCCTAGCCGCAATTCCAAAGGCCGCGTGTACTTCTCGAAAAGTACAGTAAAAAGAAATGTCCAAACAGTCTCCACGTACAAAGTAGACACCATATATGCGATACGCCTTCGATTTCCTATAATTTTCATTCGAGACATTATTTCATATCCCCGCCAGTTTTGATAATAACCCCATGGATCGATTGAAATGAAACATCCTGTACACGTGCTCCTAATTAGCTTGTCCCGGGAAATAAATATTAATCCCTAAACGTTAAATAACCCCCCACACTTCTCTTTGGACGACAGTTAACACGACTCAAAAACGCGGTTAAGCAAATACGAACGACTCGATCGGTTTTCGTACTTTGCCAAGTACCAGGAAAGTGAAAGCGATTTCGTAATCGATTTTTATTATGAGTACACAGTTAGCGAGTTAAGTAATTAGCGCAGTCATAATATATTACGGTATTCGAAACGGGAGATGATAATATAAGTGTGCTAACAATAAGTCTTTGCCACGGGCAGAGAGCCGAGTTAATTTTAATTCAACAATCGTCGACAGTGTCAAAATATTCGTGTGTACCGCTCTGTCTAGCGCGATAAAAAAAATTCCCTTGCAATTCGAATAGAACTATATCTCTGAACGGAGTGAGAAGCTTTGAAAATTCTGGTACGCGCTCTACCCAAATATGTATATCTAATTAACAGTATTTCGCTTGAACGCGATTGTCGTTGCGGTGGCGCACGTTCTGCACGAAATGTTCCATACGAAATTATAAAATACGTGATCGGTGAATAGTTCTCATTCGCAAACGATTGGCAATCACCGAGAAACGCTAATTAGGGGGGCCATTCTTCGTGCAATGGTACGTACACAGGTACACTTGATCTCGCATACCCTATTATACATGGTACGTCTGCGTGTCCTATGCGTGTACATTATTATGTAAAATATTTTCTCTACCTAAAAGATCTACCTATACGCTTCCCCCGTGCCGTTCATTCACCGAAATATCTTTTTTCGTCTCCCTTTTAACTATCGAATAGCACCTGTTTCCGTCATTTCAGACGCGCATAGCCACACCTCATTTGCCTTTTGATACATAGTCGTGACATGAAAGGTGCCCTAACCTTAACTCCGTTTGTCACAGTCGAGTTTACGAGTACGAGTCCACGAAAGGAACGGTACACCTACGAAAACGAGCTCGATCCAAGGAAATAGATCATTTCTAAAAGTAACGCATTCAAAAGTTGCAGGTACTTGCGATTTTGCGATTTTTATGAGACACCCGTTGCGTGGCGACAAAATAATGTGTTTATCGTCTTCACCGAGTAAAATTTAATTCCTCTTCGACCGTAGAAATTACAATTTTGCTTGATATAGGTGCTGCAATTGCGGATGACAAAAGATTTTTGGGTAGCAATGGAACTAACGTGACGTTTACAAAATGACATTTATGATATGTTTTTAATTAATTCGTCAAACGGTTGGTCGATCTCTCCACTTGAATGAAAGCAAAATTATTAATACGCGCTAACTAACCTTAAAATCTTTGTTGGATTCATATGTACAATCTAACGTACTACGTATTTGTTTAATGATATCAATGATTTCGTACGCAATGATTTTATAATTACAAACTATTTTCTGCTACGCTTTTCGTTTGTTTCTCAATTTAAATAGCGCGTCATTATGACTTCGTTTATTATAGTTGCCATCTTTTATTCTCCGTAAAATATCTTTGGACGATCACTTATGCAACTGGTATTTCTACGTTTTACGTAATCTTTTTAATCGAGGTTTGTTAGCGTTCTTGTGCATCTGTATAATCAGTCATCATACTTTCCTCGAATAATATTTTTTAATACACGTTTGAAAAAAAATCTAACCGAGAATACCCTAAAGAAACGATTTCACGAGACAACTCGAACGCTGACGGATGTAGGCTATAAAAAATTGATCTGACCTAATTAGTCGTGGCTATATTAAGTCCAACGTGGCCAGCGATACGAAAGCTGTGCCTCTATCGATTTCGAGACATGACAGTTGACAGTATCTACGTGACATCGTTCTGATAGATTAGCTTGAAAATTTCGAACGGCTCTTTCTTTCATGCAGATGTATACCAAAATACATTTTATTTAATCTAACCTCGCTGCAATACTAAAGGTAACTTTAAAAATGATCGACGCGATGGACTACCTCTCGGTAATTCAAGTATAATCCGTAGATCGTACTGCTTTTATGTGTAAACTCGACATAGACGTAGGGCGTGAATATTTGTTTACATCGATGTCTATCTCGATAGAACTGTAAGAGGAATTCATGATCGCCGTGAGGATCCACGCGAAATAATCGGATCAAAAGTTATTGCACATTTTCTCGCTCGCACGCGTGCGTATGCTTTATCACTTACTACGCTCTGCACGGCAAAACAATTGTATTATTTATAGTACGAAACGATCATAACAATGCTCGAATAACAGTAGTACCTAATTTAACCTTTTAGCTACTGTACGCCACTATAGTGGCTCACTCTGTCGTTAGAACTCTGCCGTACAGTTCCGCGGAAAGTCTAGCCGTAGCTAAGAGGTTAATCGTCGAAATAGTCGAAATACAAGTTTTGTTGGACGAAACACACAGGGAGAGATGCAGAACCCAATCTCTCTAATCGAAGGTAACCAACGAACTTCGTCCACGTTGTTGCACATACATACGCAGGACAAAGTGAATTTTCTGCCCTCCGTGTTAAATAAACGAACAAATTATTCTGGTTCTAATAATCAATCACCTTCGCTATATCAAGATCACGCGCAGGTTAACCGATAAATATACATATTAAACCGACGGTCAATGGTGTCGTAACTCGAAAACGCTCGATATAGCGTCGATGAGCAATTAAAGGAGAAGTGATTGCACGATCAATAACAAAAATTAATAAACGTTTCACCTCTGTTCGTAACGTCTGAGCGATAAAAGCAGAGGCTCGCGCAAACGAGCAGAAGTGACTTCGAAGCACAACGATCCCGCTGTGCCTCGAAGATAACGCACACCTTCGCGTGGTTTGGATACGTATCGCACAGTTGCACTGGAATTCTATGAAATTACATCCATATATGATACATTGCACTTCGCGCGGCACGATAGACACGTGAGTTTTATTTACACTCAGCCCCCGACACACGCTCTATCTCTACCAGAATCTTAACGCTCTATCTCATTTGCGGATAAATACCTCCTGCTACTCGCTACGTTGGATTGATCTACTTCTTCTAAAGGAACGTGTGATTCAGACACCATCCTGGCGCATTCGCGAGAACAAAGCCCGACTGCGCAGCGGCTCGCAGAATCTCGTCTGCCCTTCGCAAAGAAAATCCTACCCGCCAACGAACTTTCATGGAAAATTAGAAAAAAAAGTTTACGCGGAAATCTTCGTCTCGCGGCGCGTTCGCGCATTGCACCGTTGCCCTGGCCGGTGTTCGCCCGTGCAAGATAGCCGACGCTGAGATTTTTAACACTTCGTTTGCCCGACGAAAACTTTCAATCCAAACGGAACAGGAACGAATAACAATTCTCGGCATGTTGTCTCGAGAAACTATACCCATCGTAAGCACCGTCGTAACTCTTCGAGGGAAGTGTTAAAAATTCCCAGCAACTCCAAAGCGTCCTTCGTGAACCGTGCTACATATAACGCAGCGTTAGGAATTCAGCGACAGGAATCACAGAGCTCGCGGAAACTCTGCGGGAACGATCGCGCGTGCAGAGGGTCCCTCTACGAGCGGGCGCGCGATAGAAACTCTTCGCAGAGGAAATTACGACGAGTGCCGGGACACTCGTGCGGATAGTAACCGCGGTGGACGCGAGGAGGCGTGCGCGCGACAAAGATGATCAAAGCGGAGAGCTCTGACGACGAGAATCACGATGAATGCGTCGTAGAGGGACGTTGAAAGCGCGGCTGGAACACCGATGCCCCGCGTCGCTTCTCCTCGTGCTCCACGCTGTCTCGATGGATCCTCGTTTTCAGGGATCTCCTCGAGAGGAATCCGGCGAGAATCCTTTCACCCTTGCACCAGGACTACTCGGCTTGCGGCCAGGGTCAAGGTCACCGTGGTCAGGAAGCTAAAGTGGTCCTGTGCCAGGAGGCGTGCTGGTGCTGTTGCTGATGTTGATGCTGATGCTGATGCTGTTGCTGGGGGTGGTACTGGTGGTGGTGCTGCTGTTGCTGCCTCTTCTGGCTGTGAACCAAGAACAGGATCGTGCGATTACTTTCACGCCGTCGGCTGAATTTCGGCTTCGGTATTCGCGACGCGTGGGCGTTCGACGGCCATCATTTTAACCGCGGGCATACCGGGCTAGTCCCCGTGAAATATCGCCTTAATTATTTGCCGCCCGCGGAAAAGGGTCGCGGATGATACGATCGCCTCGCTTCCTGCGGGAACGGTATTAAATGGCACAGCTTCGAGATTTTAGGGAAACCTGGCTACATTTGTCTGTCGATAAAAGGATACAGAGGTGCACTACTATTTATCGTATTCACGCGTACTTCGTGCTTCCCGACGGTTGAAGAGTTGAAGTGAAAGGAGCGCTAAATATCATAAAAATGGGAGGCTGAGCTATCGATCATTAATAATACGGTTCCACGTTGTCAGAAAAATACTTCGCAACGCTTGTGTTCCGAGCTAAAGGGCAAAGGTCGTTAGCCTCTGCGCAAATTCTGGTCCGTGGTTTCTTGGACGTGTCTGCCGCGGAATGAAATTGTTACTTCACCTTTATCTGTAGGCTGTCATTTCGATTGTATCGTTATGCTTGATACATCCGAATTTTCGAGATAAGGGTAACGAGTTATTGCATCTGTGAATGTGTAATATCCGAGCAGTTTCAGATACGAATGTGGTATGCTGGTTGGTAGAAATTCAGCAGTTTGCTGTTTTAAACTCTTCGCGGTGGAGTTAAACGATCGCTTACTGGTATCTCTATCGCGTCGTTACGGTCGTACGATTACAGAGCGTGCATTCAAATTTCCTAGATAAGAATAGAAATCTCATTATCCTGTTTACGTGTGGGAGCTTATTCCATAGCTAAACATAGAAGTGTATAGGTTGATTCGGTTCGGTACGAAAAGATACTCTTCTGGAGACCGTTTTTTTTAGAGAGGTTTCGGGGCCATCAACGTGGTTTAAGGGGTCATTTTATGGGCCGACAAATTAAGCTATTTGTAAAGATGTTTTCTCAGTAAATACAACATATAACGAAATAAATATTTTTGGTATTTATTAAGCTACTCTTATGTTACAGAAAAAAAATTAAAGAGAATTTTTTTAATTTGTTTTAATGGCTTTTTTACAGCGTCGATATGGCATCTAAAAAGAAGAGGTATGTTCATGGCGCAGGTGATTTCCCGGCTCAGGGTTATCTGACACTAAAAATTCGAAAAGATTTTTAATCTGTATGAGTGTCGTTATCGCCCGTAACTCAATTAACATTTTTTGTCGGAGAACAACCGAGATTTTTCTCATGGAACACCCGAGAAAATATACTTTTGGGTGTTTGGTCAAACTTTTTTTCAAACCGGCGCCATTTTGTTATTTTTCAACAAAAATTGTTAATTGAGCTAGGGGCTATAGCGATATTCATACAGATTAAGAATCTTTTGGAATTTTTTGTTTCAGATAACCCTCAGATATACCTCTTTTTTTAGGTGCCATGTTGACACTGTAAAAAAACAATTAAAACAAATCGCAAAAATTCTTTTTAATTTTTTTTCTACAATATAAGAGTAGCTTAATAAATACCAAAAAGATTTATAAAAATATCTTTAAAAATAGCTTACTTTTTCGGCCGATCAAAGTAGAATGACCCCTTAAGTTACATGGAACATGTTTATTACCAAAGTCTGCTGCCCTTTCCGTGAAATATCATCAAATATTTTAATTAAAAAGGGTTGAGACAATTTTAAAATGGATTCAATATGAGTTATTGCTAATTTGCTACATGAAAAAAGTGAATTGTTTGTAAAATTATCTCAAGCCTCTGTGTTTAATTTCGGTGTTAGGGGAAATAGATAGACATTTTATTTTAGAACAGAAATCTATGTTATTATTGTTGATGAAAAAATAAAAAGTTACAGGCATCTTTTTTAATTTCTTTCGTCCAAAATTTACCACTCTAGGCTGCAGCCTACTTAGCCTATATACAAATCCGCCCCTGTATGCATTTCTATAAGAAATATTTATATAAAGTATATATAAAATGCTGCACGTGCATAGTCCTCAAAGTGATAGACATGCGACGAAAGTTCCTCCAGGAATGTTTGAAAATATAGGAAAGGAAACATTTATTTACCACGATAAAAATTAAGTTGAAAATAATTTTCCACGAAAATGCATAAATTTCGAGCTTTTGTATTCTCCAAAATCTATCGCGATTTTCTTCAATGCAATCTAAATATCAGTGTATAAAAAAATACAGCGCCATAGAAATAAAAATATGCCGCTTTAAGTCACAAGGGAAGATCCCTCATCCGGAAATTCAAAAAATGATGAAACTTTGGGAATATGTATACGATATATAGGTATGTATTACGTATTTTTTTTTGCTTCTGAAAGTCACTCTAAGGGGATGAAATTGACCCCTGAAAATCCGGCTATTTTCCGATTTTCTGTTATAATTTGCAAACTATAAGAAATGGAAAAAAAGTTTTCAGACAGAAGTTACTTCTTTTAATTAGGGCTATCATTAAATAACTTACAGTTCTTACAGTTTGCAAATTATAACATAAAATCGGAAAATAGTCGGATCTTCAGGGATCAATTTCACCCTCTTTGAGTGAATGTGGGCAGCAAAAAAAATTGCGTAATACGCAAAAAAATTATGTAATAATATTTCATAATTTTTTGAATTTCCAAGAATCTTCCCTTATAAGAAATGTCGACAACTATAGAAACTCGAAAAAAAAATAATCTTAGGAAGAAACAATTTCTAGTTACCAGTACTTGCCATTTAGAAGCAAACAACACTTTCTTTATATATTTTCGTGCAATTCAAATCAATGGGCATAGAAAGATATCTAGTCAACATAGACGAAATGCCTCTGTATAAGTGTGAGTATAAATGTGAATTGCAACATTGCCCAGAGCAACATTATCGAATAAAGTTTATTACCCTCCTTGAGCAATCTCAGCTAATTTGTGTTAAACGTCGTGTAAGCTCCACTCATTTAAAAGAATTAACTTTACCTTATGAAAGACTTTCGACTCGTACGTGTACATTAATGATATTAATGGTAGAAAGGATCAAATTATCAATTCCAATTACTATAAAGTATGCTCCACTTGAACGTTTAAATATACACGATCGAGAAAAAGTTTGGAAGCAGTTTCCTGTCCCAGTGAAAATCGATTGGCCGTTGCAAGTCTGACGAACTTAGAATGTTTCATTTCTGCTCCTAAATATGACGGTAGTAATAGGGCTGAAGATCATTTATAATTTTACATTTTACATTTATAATGCTGTAGTTTCGTATCCGTCGAAATTACATGGAATATCGTCGTGTATAGGGTTTGTCAGTTTTTAAAAACCGGGTTTAAAAATCGTTTTTTTTTATAAATTTGTAAAATTTGAAAACCGGTTTTTAAATTTAAAAAAATCGCCTCGGACACAAGCATATTGTAGTAGGTAACAGTTTACTGTAAAAACTAATCTTCATGAGTTCATATTTTCGGAAGAAAAATACTAAATGAAATAGAGATTTATAATTTATATTTCGTATGGATTTTAGATATTTTAGTTTTTTTTTTATTTGATTTTGTATGCAGTGTATTTTATTGTGTTATATTTTTGTAGATCTATAAATATTAAATGAACTCAAACATTGTACGGATTTGTATGGATTTTAGTTATTTTAATTTTTGTTTTATTTGGTTTTGTATAGATAGAGTATATTTTATTTTGTTATATTTTTGTAATTCCATAAATATTAAAAAAAACTGAAAATTTTTAAAATATGTACAAATATTTATTTTCTATTTTAATTATATTTTTTTTGGTGAAGATTCGAAAACCGGATTAGCCGGTATTTTGGGAATAGTGAAATTCGAAAACTTTCATAGCTGTTATATCGTTTTGATTTCGTAATATAGCTTTTTTATAATAATCTCCCAATTTTCTATATCCTTGTGCTTCGCAACAGTTTCAATATACAATTATTGCTATTTCTAGTCTGAGCAATTTTTGTTTACATATGAAATGTATTGAATGTGACCAGGTTTCCTTAGAAATACAATTGGGTGAGAAGGCGTATGGACTAGCTAGCTCACGAAATCGTTTTGAAATGCAAATACTGCGAAACAAGTGGTTCGAAGTCTGTAAAGAATTCTGCGGTCGCAGAAGCTGTCACCGAGTATAATGAAGGATGGACTAAAACAATATTACATTCATTCAAAGACAACCGAATGCAAATGAGGGAACAATCATTGAAAATTGTTCAACATCGTCATAAAAAACGAGTACTCAGGTATAAGGATAAAGCCTCAGGAATATACAAACGTGCAAGAAAAATTATACGAACTGCATAATCACGAAGAGAACAGGCATTACAACAAGAAGAAGGTCGAACGTACGGAGCAGGAGCTTTTTAATTACTACGCCAAAACAAAAAACTTTATAACTCTGACAAAAATGAAGTTTTCGAGCTGATTTTTTTTCTGCAGTCTGTGTATACGATAATAATGAGATAAGGGTATGGATTTTACAATCCAATAATTTCTCCGAAATTTTTTTCTTTAAATTTTGAAAAGAGAATTTGTCACTGTATTAATTCTTACATAATTCGGTACAGCGTAAAGAATAATATGGAAATATATATTTTCAAATTTTTATCCGGAAAACAACTGGAACTTCATTTTCACCTGACTGGCCCCCTTAAATCCTAAACTTCTATTTTTCAGTCCACACAGAATTAATATACAATGTACTAAAAAAATGATACTGCTCCCAAAATTTCGGTCGATAGTGTACACAGAAACTCTTTCGCAACGTAACGCGCAGATACCAACTTCTACGCAGCGCGTGGAAAACAACGTTGCTCGGCGCAACAATTTCAACAAAATACAATTCCTCGGGTGAAACTACATTTAACGAGACGTCACGTTGCACGTAAACGTTCAACACAGCGAACCGTGACTGCAAGCGCATTTTTTCGCCGACCCTGAACGAATTCTACTGTGCGGTACACACCACCTTCTGCTGTCGCGGTTGTTACTCTAGCTGCGCACCGGAAGGTTCGCGTGAAGCATGAGTTTGTAAAATTGTCGATGCGCAAACACGGCCGAAAGGGTACGATGAAACTGTTGCAATTAGAGTTCTGCATCGAGTTGATTTCCGAATGTACCGAATATCGGGCGCGAAGTAACAGATTAAGGCTCTTTCACACGGGACACATTTGTGCTTCACTGCATATGTTCTTAATTCTATATAAATAATGAATTTAACTGATGCACCAATTAAATCTGCTCACATAGCGAAGGTGAAATATAATATTCCAATATTTTTATGATCGGTTGGGTATAACCATATTTTCTAATATATTAATATATAATTAGTGTTGAATATTAACAGTTATTTTTACTTAAAATTTTAAGTATTATGCCTCATAGAAGGAATAAGTTGTAAATTTATTTATGAAAATAATTTTTCTAATACTAGATTTATTTAGGGGTATTTCTATAGTTTATTGAAAATATTAAATTGCAAATTTAAAGATAAATTAAAATTTAGAAATTAATGTGTAAGTATAGAAATGAAAATATTGGTAATATATTAGAACTGTTACATTTCATGCTTTTATTATAATTGAATTTTTAATCAATATTTTATTAAAGTTATTATAATTATCAATATTATTATTTATAATATTTGTGTAACTTCAAATAATGGTGACCACGTTTCAGATGCACAGTGGCGGTCAAAACAAAGTTTAAACTGTGAACAGTTAGAAAAATAAGAAATCTTAAAATTGATATCCCTAAATAGTAAATAGGATACTGATATCAAAGTAATATTTAAAACCTAAATAGGATTAAGTTCGATATGTGTACATAAAAATATGAGTTTTAAACTTTCCTTTGACCACCACTGTATTCAGTTAGCAGAGACTGCGTTTGTTTAAGAAGTCCAGAAAATTATGGAAAATGTGTGAATATATCTAAAATACCTGTTACATGTTACAGAAACGTCTCGTGTGAAAAGGCTCTTATTTGGTGTTTAGATGAAGTATTCCTTCAGATTCGCATATACCGAAGGTTTTACCAGCTTTTTAACTGTCGCTTTCTACCTCACCCAATGGAAATTTGTTTTCTATTTTTTTGTCTGTCCCCAAGTATAAGAATTCGTACGATTTTATATTCCAACTGCCTTCCCCCCCTCTTCCTTACGTAATATTTTTTACACTGCATTTTTTCAGTTATTAAATTTTTTTTAAAAGTTTCATATTGAAAATTAGGTTAAAAAAATACTACGTAGACGCTACCTCACAACCCCCATCCCCATGTAAGAAAACATAAGAAACTCGCGACCCCGCCCCCAAAAAAAAGCTTTACGTAATTTAAGGACGACCCCTAAGCGAACTTGCCAAATTCCGCTCTATATTTATAATACATTTATTTGAACTTTTTGATAACCTTACTCAGAATTTTCATTCGTAGCTTAAAACATATATAGCACCACTTGTAATATTTAATTTAAAATTTTATTTTTAAAAATGCCAACAATGAAAATATCATTTTGCGCCCCCTTGTCAACTTTACGCCCTGGACAGCTGCCTAATTTTGTTTATAGGGACGAGTCGAGTCTGGGTAACGTATTATTTCATTGCGAGGAGAAAAGATTCGTCCGTTGTTGAATTGCATTGACCAATCAATAATAATGTTACGTGCAGTGCAGCAATGCCTCTTGGTCTTTGAAGGCTGGTCCTTGTCGATGGATGGTATCGATTTGTAAGGGTTGAAGTTGATATTTGTCATGGACAGGTTACGTAATTATTTAAACGCAAGATTATACATGTAAAATTAATAAGTCGAATTGAGTGCCTAATAAGCTTGAATTTTGAAACCACGTACGCTTCTAGGGTTAAGTGTTTGCCTTCACACGTTGCTTCTAAAACATTATCTGTACAAACACACGACACCTGCTAAGACTGTTTAAAAATTAAATATTGAGAACGAGTATTTTGCGGGTAACGCCAAACGATGAGATAAAAATTATTATGTTTCAGTTGGTACCGCCATAATTCACTGTGCAAACGTTTTACCATTTGGAATTTTACAAAGTTTACCTAATAGGTCACTCGAAGAAGACACGTATATAGATATACTTTGGTATCTAATATAAAATGGTGGTTTTAATGCTTCAATTTTACTTTCAAGTACACGTTATAGAGTACTTTATTTTGACAGTAACCTCGGTGGTTACTACGAACAGTAAATTTCGATTGTTAAAAGAAGCGTTAAAAATTCTGTTACGACGGCCATAACTGTATACCATGATGACCACGTGGCTATAAAAAGTAATCGATTTCCATGGATATTAATACGACAGGTTTATGCAACTTTTTGACCGATATTATCATCGAGCTATGAAAGTTCTTCGATTCCGAAATCGAGTTTTTGATTTTTTGTTACGTTCTTCACGCATTGGGCAACAAATTGCTTAATACGCAACAATGTTTAATTACGACATACATTTTTATTTCCTATTACAGCATTATCTTCTGCGATGGGTATTAAAAGAATCCTTGCAAATCATCTTTACCGCCGGTAAAAGTATTGTAAAAGTATCTCGTTCTGATTGCTAAAAAACTGCACGACGAGACTGTGATTAAGGTGGTGACCTCAAAAATATATTATAAGCGTATTATAAGACTTCTGCATATATTCATCAAGTGGCAGAATTTAAAACGGTATTGTTTAAATATACATATAAAGCAGAAAGCTTCTAAATGTTTGTGTGTTTGTCTGTCGCTTAAAAACTTTTGAACGATAAACTCTAGGATCACGAAATGTGCCTCAACTCATTGTGAGACGAATGTGACTATTTTCACAAAAAAAAAAAAACTAAAAAGAAATTTTTTTTTATAAAATCGGAATCTAAATTTCGGGCGAAGCCGAGTAGTAAAACTAGTTTTTTATATCGAAGTCCAAGAGATTGTATAAAAACTTTTTAAATTTCATGGAAGCACGTTGAAGTTCGATTAAAAAACTTTTTAAATTTCATGAAAACGCGTGGAAGTGCGATTAAAAATTAAAATTACATCGTATGTCGTTACGAATGGAAATGACTTTTCGACTACATTTTCGTTACGGTTTATACAGAAACCGATTTTCGGAATTCAGTATTAAAAAAACAACGGTTAAACCGGTTTTCGAATTTTCGCAGAATAAAAAAGAAAATGTAATTAAAACGGTGAAAAATATTTATGGAATTACAAAAAATATAACAAAATAAAATATACTCTATCTATACAAAACCAAATAAATAAAACAAAAATTAAAATAATTAAAATCCGTACAAAATATGAATTATAAATCTTTATTTCATTTGATACTTTTCTTCAAGAAATATGAACTCATGAAGATTAATTTTACAGTGAAATGTTAACGTTTTTTTATTAAATAATTAACTTTTACATATTAATTCCAGTATCTAAAACCGGATTTTTAAATTTAAAAAACCAGTTTTCGAATTTTACAAGTTTATAAAAAATATGGTTTTTAAACCCTGTCTTTAAAAACCGATAAACCCTAAATTTCAGCTGTGTTATAACTGGAGCAAAATTGAGCTGACGATAATTTATGGTAGATAAGTAAAAATGCTGGAGAGCATTCGTAGATATTTATTCCTGTAGGATTACCAGAGACTTGGACGGAATTATGCAACGGGATTATTTGTTCCTCGCAATTGCTTGCATATGCAAGGTGCAATACGATTTTAGTTTTATTATATAATACTTGGCAAAATATATCGTCACACGCTCCAAGCTAGAGTGTGTGAAAAACTCTAGGCTACACTCTTTAGGTTATCGTCGCAACGATGTTAATGGTTTTCCTGGCTTTATGACTTCTCGGCGATCAATACGTGACGTCGAAGAATGTCGTATTCTACAAATTTATATTCCCTCGAAAAACTCGTACAGACACATAGTGCGGACATTATGCAACCTTGTAAGAAATGAATCGGTTAAGTGATTTCATTAATACTTTACAAGCTAAACACATACGCAGGTAGTTAAAAGATCATTCGTTCATCCACGCGGTTCTAAATGTCACGTTTGCTAGACAACGTTTATTAATGCAAAACCTATTTTAATCTTACAAATTGGACTTCTTAACACGTCAATTATTTTGTTTTTACGGAATGTAATATTAAGAAATACAGCAGTGCGACAGAATAACAGATGCCTGATTTCTGGTGAGATAAAAGGGTCCGAAAACGTAGAATAAAAGTTTTTCTACGAGGCTCCGCTTGCGAGACAATCGATTTGAAGTGTGCACGGGACATGCGCGCGTTTGGTTCATAAACTTCTAAGTTCTCGAGTTTCTGCGCTTCTAAGTCACTGGTGTACGCCAAATGTAGAAATGATTGACTATTTAATTATTGAGCAAGTAGTTCGGCATTACTTCAAAAATCAATATCTTCTCGAAAACTTGAGTACGTCTTTAGTATTTAGTGTGTAATTTACAAAACTATTTCTCTTTCTGTTCTGAAACCGATGGCGTGGATCTGAAAAATTCCACCGCGGAATGAATCAATTGGAAAATACGTATCGGCTGCGTGGCAATTGTGCCGTTATTTTTTTATTAAAAAAATCTGATTTTTTTGTTCCTTTTTATACACACATATCATAAGAACCTTATCTTACATTTTTAAGGAGGTACACCACGGTAATGGCCCGAAAAGTAAAGTATCTTTGGAAATTTATTAAAAGCAAACCACGTAATGAAACTTTTTTAAACTTTCAGAACTTTTTATTGCATATTTAAGTTAGACGAATATCTTTTTTTTAATTTATTTAAAGTAGATTTATAAGCTGTACAGGACCAGTAACTTAGGGGTGCAAAAAATTTCTGATGACATGGTTGACAGTTTTCCGACGAAACGGTTCTTCGGAAATCAAAAAACCAAAAACTTTAGAAACTATATGCGCATGGCTATGGCACGACGGATTTGATTTTGAAAATATTGAAAAATGACGAAATGATGAATCTCTGAAAAAAATTGTGCAATTTGGTTCTAGTAAATTAACCTCTTTCGTTGAAAAATAAATAGAAGAAAACGACCAATCAAAAAAATCTCTCGGCGTGCCATAGCCATCCGCATATAGTTTTTGAAACAATTTGGTTTGTTGATTTTAGAACTAACGTTTCGTCAGAAAACTGTCAATCAGATTTTTTTGCAGCGCAAAGTTACTGGTGCTGTGCAGCTTGTAAATTTGCTTTAAATAAATTTCAAAAAAGATATTCGCATAACTTAAATATCCAATAAAAAGTCCTGAAAGTTTAAAAAAGATTCATTACGTAGTTTTCTTTTAATAAATTTCCAAAGATACCTTTACTTTTCGAACCATTACCGCGGTGTCTCCCCTTAAGGGGACCTTCCGATCTAAAAGCTGATTTTTTTTTATTTCATTTTTCGAATGTTCAACCTTTTAGGAATACGTGTTTAAAAGTATTCGTGAAATTCGTAAAATTCCCGAAGTTATAGGCATTTGAGTAGCGGCAAATGCACGCGCAACAACCGGCCACTCGGCGCCCACGTAAAACTTTCAACGCGGTTTTCTCGAAACAGTGTTCTCAAAACGGTGGGACCTGTATCTCTAAAAGTTATTATCCGATTCGACTGAAACTTTTTTTATTATGAAGAATATACTTCTGGCTAGGGGGGACACCAGAAAAAATTACAAAAAATTGAAAATTTATAATTTTCAAAGGCGTTGAAAGGATGAAAAATATAGGGAAAAAGTGATTTCAAACTTTAAGTGTCATTATTTTCTAAAAAAATGTAATTTTTGTAATCTTTTCTGGTTTCCCCCCTAGCCAGAAGTATATTGTTCAAAATAATAAAAGTTTCAGTCGAATCGGATAATAACTTTTGGAGATACAAGTCCCACCGATTTGGATCAATTTTTTGACGCCTTGACTGTAACGACTCTCCAGTGCCGTCTGCAATGATTAATTATAAAACAAAAAAATATATTTCTATAATTTAAGACATCCTTAATACAATGCAAAAAGTCCCATTAAATTATATACAGTAGTTTTCCTTTAATTAATTCCTAAAGATCACTTATTTTTTTGGGCTTTAGACCGGAAGGTCCCCTTAACAAAGTTCATAAATTTCTTTAAAATCTCCTCCAAAGTTATCCTACCATTTTTGGTCTATCATCGTGGGCTTTACCCCTTAAGTTAACTCTGATGCCTACAGCCTAATCATAATAAAAACCACAAAGCAATAAGCCAATTTCTTTTCGTAATTTAACGCTCACTGATAAAGTTTGAATTTACAATTTGTCAAGTGCTTCATCGCCCACATGTACTTAATAATTTTTCAATACGCGGGAAAGACGGCACAATTCAAATTTATAAACTTTTTCCGAACAATCACTTCAAAATTTAATCTCCACCAAAATATTATCAATAACAATTGTGCAACGAAACTCAAAACAATCCACTTCCAAACGTGGCGTTATTCATAACGCTAAAAGCACACCGCGTTAGGGGTCACTGCCTCGCCACTTCAATTTTGAGAAACTTCTACCTGCATCATTATCGCAAACGAGAGACACGTTACGAAATCCGTGTCACAGACTGTACACTTCCACGGTAGTTTCCATACTTTCAAATCTTATTGCAAAACATCGCCACAACTAAACCGCTCATACGTACTAATCACATTCCCCGAGAGTACCGCAACTTATCAGACGGTCAGCCTTAAAGAATTCGATCCACGGAGAAACGAGGGAAACGCTTCAGTGTCTTCCAATTTGCCGACGTCATAACACAACAATAAATGCCTGGACGTCCATAGAATTAACATTCGACGCACGAGACAGCGTCGCGCGGACGTGCAGGCCGCCAGTTATAACGATAATGCCTGCCGAGGCATTCGCGAGCCATAATATCCACGAAAATGAGATTACACCGGTGAATCGTAATTGCATCGGAATGCAAATCGACCCCGGCTCCAGCGACGGCCAGTAATTACGCGACTCCACGATTTGGAGCCTCTGAACCATATTTTTTCCGCCGCTCCCTCCTCGTCCCCGCGATCGTCACAGTATGCATATCCGTGGTTAACGAGACGCGGCATTGTGTCCACTTTGTCCGAGGCTAAAAGTAGCTTTTTCCTATTTTTCCACGGCGAGCATCAGTCACTGATAAATCTGTCACGGTGCCGCGCGTCGAACGTTTCGTTTCTGGTAACCTAAATTATCTGCATATCTCGGTCGCGCGACAAACGGCTCGCATGCCGAAGAAAACAGCGCGGCAAGGCGAAACTCGTGCCTCTCATTTTCCGTGCAACGGCGTCGTTCTAATTGAAACAAGGACGAGGCCTCGCGGTATTTCGTTTCATCGTGCCTAGCTGTCGTAGAAAATAACAGATGCTCGAGATTCATTACATTTAATCCGACGAGGGCTTCCGAGGTCTCGGCGGGTCCCAGGCGTTTCTAGATCGCTCGTAACGCGCCGCGCGATCTGGCATTTTTGCGAAATTTCGCACCTTCAAGTCGTTCTGCACTGTGAAGGTCGCTAGTGGCTTTGGATTATTTCGCAGGCGATCGCAGACTGCGTAAATAATAATTAGGTGATGTGACGCGTGTACGTAATGGTAGTGAATTGTTCTGCGTTAAGTGTTAGGTACGGTAGCTGAAGAATGATATGGTAGATTTTAGTAAATGCAGGTAAAAACGAAGGTGCGCAGAATTAAGGGGGACCCCCACCCTGAAGCCACTAACAAAGTTTGGGATTTTTTTGTTCGTATAAATAAAAATATTGGGCTTGGATTTTTTATATAGTTTTAAAGCAATCTTTATTTTGCTAGAAAAAGTTTTTTTTTATAGAAAATTGTACAAAATGGCGGCGACACAAATGGCTTCCCGGAGCACTGCAAAAAAACTGGCCCACACTCCCGGGAATGACTGGATCATCTGAGAAGGAAATACAAAAGAGATATATAAACAGGAATATATTATCTTTGACCTAGCGTAGGATTTTCTCAAAATTCGAATTATTTTGGAAATTGTAGCAGCTTGAAGAATTAACTTTAATTTTTTACATAAAAATTTGCACTGAAATGCTTGTAAAAAGTCGAATAATTGAAATATCAATAAAATCCTACGCTGGGTTGGAGAGAATATATTCCTGTTTATGTGTCTTTGTTGTATTTCCTTCTCAGATGATCCAGTCATTCCCGGGAGTGTGGGCCAGTTTTTTACAGTGCTTCGGGAAGCTATTTTGTACAATTATCCATAAACAATTTTTTTCAAGCAAAATAAAGATTGCTTTAAAACTACCTATATAAAAAATCCAAGCCCAATATTTTTATTTATACGAACCAAAAAATCCCAAACTTTGTTAGTGGCTTCAGGGTGGGGTCCCTCCTTAATGGGAAAGGGAGTTTTCCTTGTAAAGAAATTAATTTATTTAAGGGGATACGCCACCTTGTAGATCTAAAAGAAGGGGTTTTAAAATTTGTTGTCTCTGGTAATTTTTCAGTGAAATATCGGTATCTTTTTAGCAGATGTTAGGCAACATTTTAACTTTAGTTTCATACATTATTTATTCCGTAAAGTTTTAGAATGGCGAAGTTATACAACATTGTCTACCGGCAGGTCTTGCCAGCTGGCCCTCAGCACCAAAGGCGAATGGAACATGAAAAATAAAAAGTGCTTATTTCAACTTTACGAAAAATAGATTTTCTTCAATGTAGCGTACGATTTTTATCATATTGTAATTCGTTTAAGTTTTATAAGTGTCCAAAGTTGCCCTTTTCCAGTGAAAATTTTTTTTTCTACAAAGCCGCCATTTCCTTATTTTTTACAATTATTCAAAAATCATACGTTACATTGAAGACAATCTATTTCTCGTTAAGTTGACACAAGAATTTTTTAATTGGCATGTGCCAGTCGCTTTTGGTAGGTAGGTACTCCCGGACAGCTGAAAACATATAAACGCTAGACAATGTTGTGTAACTCCGCTGAGTAATAAATAATGTATGAAGATAAAATTTAAATGTTGCCTAACATCTCCCAAGAAGATCCCGATATTTCACTGAAAAATTACTTGAGAAAACAAATTTTAAGTTTACCCATTCTTTTAGGCCTCCAATTTACAGCACACTTCATGGCGGCAACGTTGCAGGATCGTTGCAGTAACCTTGCAGTGTTGCATGGTTGCAGCGCAATGTCGATGTAACGTTGCTGCGACGTTGCCGTGCAACATTGCACGGGGCGGACATAGAATTATTGCTGCATAGTTGCATCAATGTTGCGTTGGAATATTGCACGGCAACGGTCCTGCAATATTTCTGCAACGTCACGGCAACGTTTGGCAACGTTTCTACAATGTTGATGCAACGTTGCGCCAGTATTGCGTCAACGTTCCTGCAATGTCGCCGCAACTTTCCTGTAATGTTGCTGCAATGATCCTGCAATGTTGCGCAACGTTGCTTAACCTAAAATATTTAAACCTAAAATATTTCCGTTGTTTTTAATGATACGAGAACATGTCTAAAGAAAAAAATGTTTGCTTCAGGGAGACAATTATTCTAACGGAGACGTTTTTTTCCTCGAGGTTATATTTCTCGAAATTTCAAGATCATCAATGGTTTTTTTTAATGGGATGACATATTTTCATTACTGTAACGTTATAGCCAATAAAAATACAAATTCAACCATGTATAATATGTTGTCCTTTTTGTCTAGCAATCATTTTTTTCCTGAGAAATTTTTTCGTATCATCAAAAACAACGGAGATATTTTAAGCTTAAATGTTAGGTGACTCACCTTGTATATTTTAATGTGTAGAATGGCACAGGGTGGAAGTTGTAGCACATACCTATAGTGTTACAAAACCCTAATGCAGTTTGTCAAAATGAGTCTACGTTTTTGAATAATTTGAGTTTAAAGTTTTGCGCGGTAGGAGTTTAAGTTCGAATACGTTGGCAGTCTTATCAATCAGTGGTTGTAGCTGCGGCGGTGAAGTGTTCGCTTGCGACACTACAGGGCGCCGGTTCGAATCCTCCCCTTGGGGGAAAAAATTTTCTGTGAGAAAAAGAAATACGACGGGCTCTTTGTACGTCTAAGATTCTGCACATATTCAATATCGTCGCGTCGTCCGCCACGGGACGTTATTTATATTTTTGGCCCCACTGCCCGAAACGTTGCAGGAGGCGGACATAGCAATATTGCTGCAACGTTGCAGTGCAACATTTCAATCTTGCACTGCAACGATCCTGCAACTTTGCTGCAACGAGAGTGTGCTGTATGGGAAGGTGTGGTGTACTCCTTTAATGAATAATTGGTAAGCCGATTCGCAAATTAATTCGTGTGCTTGTTTTAATTACATTCGCGAAATAAGAAACGAATTCGATAAATGTGCCTAGCAGATTCCTTTAAACCCCAAGTGTGACGGATTCTTAATTAATTTATACATGTACGTTAAACTATATATTCCTAAGATTAAGTTAAATAGGATTATATAATAATTAAATTTTCCTTCGCTGTAAAATGGTAATTGAATTACATTACTCTCAGCTGAAAGATCCAATTAACATATTGACGGCACCGCGACAATTCGAATACCGCAGATTTATTGCCTACACACCGAATTGTATGCAGAACTTTCTTCTTGAAATTCGGCGTGCATACAGTTCGACACTCGGTTCGCGTTCCATTCTCGTCAAGGATCACGAAACCTTTCGATTATGTATCGGGGCTGTTACCTTAAGCATCGTAATTGACTTAAAGTACGGGTTGCATGTAAATCGCGCGTAAAAATCGTATAAAACCAGAATGGCCCCGCGTGAAATAAGAGCTTGCGCTACCTGCTTCCGAAACATTAATGATGAATTACCTCGTCGTTGTCTAACTACGCGACGGTGTCCCCTGTCCCAGCTCCTGTAACGTGTTTATAAAGTAACGAGATTTGTCGCCGTTATGCGCTGCGGACGAATGTTAGAGAATCATCGGCGAAGACTTTCGTTACGTGATTTACAGCCGGGACGTTGTGCGCAGGGATTTGTACGATTTAAATCGTTCGTTAGATTCAACAGTCGACGAATTGAGTAATCATTCACAGGTGGTGAAAGAAATAGGAGTGCATTAGTGAATTTCTATCGAATGAAACTCTTCGAAAAATATACAGTAGAATTTATGGCATATATTGGGGGAGGGGGAGTATTTGCTCGGAAAATATATTTTCTTTTGTATTTTTTATTGGTATGGAGGTTCTTGAGTATTCTGTTGAAAGTTCTTTGAGAAATTCGAAATATTAACGAAGTTACGCAGGTTTAAAGTTAAACGTGTGGGTAGCGGATTAGGGCTGCAACGAATATTCGAATAATCTAAGTATTCGAATATTCGATTACCAGAGGATTCGAATTTGAGATTCGATTATTCGAATACCAGAGAATTCCAATTTGAGATTCGAGTATTTGAATACCAGAGGATTCGAATTTATTCGAATACTCGAATATTCGAAGAAATTATTCGTATTCAAAATTATTCGAATTATTCGAATAGCAGAGAATTCGAATTTGAGATTCGAATATTCGAATACCAGAGAATTCGAATATTCGAATACCAGAGAATTCGAATTTGAGATTCGAATATTCGAATACCAGAGAATTCGAATTTGAGATTCGAATATTCGAATACCAGAGAATTCGAATTTGAGATTCGAATATTCGAATACCAGAGAATTCGAATTTGAGATTCGAATATTCGAATACCAGAGAATTCGAATTTGAGATTCGAATATTCGAATAGCAGAGAATTCGAATTTGAGATTCGAAAATTCGAATATTCGAAATTATTTGAATATTCGAATAGCAGAGAATTCGAATTTGAGATTCGAAAATTCGAATATTCGAAATTATTTGAATATTCGAAGAAATTATTGGAATTATTCGAATAATTACAGCTTTATACCGGATTACCTTGACGATTAACATTAAAAACCTTTTTCTCGAAACTACATGTTTCAAACTGATTTCTCAGAAACTAACGAGCCGATTAAGTTCCAATTGTACATACATCTTCTGTATACCTCTCTCTATCATCCCTACCATAATAGATTATAAAAGTATCAGCAATATTTCCAACTGCCATGTTTTATAACAGATTAAAGTATACAAATTTGGTTACATAAATGAAATGTTCTGCTGCAATGGGTCGCCATTTTTTTTTCTCTTCGATATTGATGAATGACTGAGGTAGATGCGATAAAGGCAAGTTTATTGTATAGAATAAAAGTGCCATTTTTTATTTCAGATGAATACAACGGACACAATCATGTCAACCGCGAAGGAGAGATTTTTGAAAGTGATCGCACATAAACAACTGCCACATAATAAATATTCGTCACTTTTTAATGTAACGGCGTGAAAATGTTGGTAAAATATTATTAAACAAATGTACAAAACCAGAACTATGTAGGCCGTTTATTTTAGAAGGAAAAAATTCATAAAAACTGCCTTTTTCACACGCTTTCGAGCGAATACCCTCTTAAGGGCATTTAGTGGAAAAGGAAGTAGAACTGTATCCGAAAATGTAGTATTACTATAATTGTGAGTTATAAGAGATGAGCTACTGATGAGCTAGCAAAACTCTCATCGCTTTGATAGTGCTTCGTACAACTCGCTGCCTGAGTTGTAAGTAAATGTTAGTTGTGCTTATTTATTCAGAATTATAAAATCATAGTTAGACGAAGCATAAAGTAATTGGAGATTGAAGAAGCTAGTTCCAAGTACATTTACAATCATTTCTCGGCATTCATATAGAGAACAGCTATAATCCAGCTCTAATCTATAGAATCATCTTAAACTACACTGATGTTCTCTAGAATGATTAAAACACACCTTCGCGTATCTACTTAATCGAGTAATATACTTTTTATACTTCCATCTCACTTGCCGTGAGAAATGGACTGAAAAATTAGTAAACGGCTATCTGCGTTCGGTCAGGGCCGTATTTACCATAAGGCGCACTAGGCGCAAGCTGGGGCCTCACTCTGTATGGGTAGGGTTACCATTAGGGTCGTTTCGATACCACCATGGCACAGTGGTCTGGGGATATCTACATTTAGCGGCCAAAATTCTGATCATTCTGAAACTTGGTGATTAAGGGTTTTTGCGGTCGCTGATAACGAATTTGGCACCAAAAATTTAAAATCAAAATGGCGGATTCAATATGGTGCGCATTGTGATCTGGAAAGCGGTATTTTATAGCCAAAATTAAAAATCATAGCCGTACTAGAGAAAGAAAGAGAAAAAAGAATCAGACCTAACATTATCTTTGACTTAAAAAAAATATATTAAAAATTATTATACATATAAAATATATACAATACCTCGAGCGTCATTTCTAAAAGTCTGCATAAAATTGAAGATTGCAGGAGATTGCACTTGAAATTGACATGCTCTTGTTAACAATTGTGTAAGCTTTCATGTAAAAAAAGTCCGATGTTAATCTGGCTTAATCCTTTTTTTATAAGCCTTCTCAAACTTTAAATTCATATAAACATTGCACTATTTGTTCATGGACTAAAAAATGCCTATGACACATATAAATAACTGAAATATACTTCCTTACTTATATACCTGTATGATATAAACACGTATTTTGATGTTCTATAATGAGTAATTAAAACAATTAGATTCACATAAAATTTGATGATTTTGTCTTTGTAATATTATATCTAATCAAAGAGTCATCTGAAAAGAGAAAGCTATGCGGATTTAGAAGCTCTGGAGGGTTGTCAATTCATAAAAAAAAAATGACATTGTAAAGTTGAAGTTGAGAAATTGAATTTTGGCTCACTACTTGGATCGAAATAGAAGTGTTGATACTACTCGGGTATATGTGGAAAAGTATCGATACCTTTAAATACTGGAGTCGAATAGATTATTATTCTTCATAAAAAAAAAGGTACTTTTGAATTATCCATGCTGCCTCGATTCCTGTAATCATTTCCTTTTACATTGTCAACCACTCAAAAAGTAATAAGACGCAACAGAAAACAATTGTCGGTCAACATGTTATTAACAGAAAAATACGTTTTATATCGGGACTATTTTGGTGGTGAGAGAACGTTTTGTGTGGAAGATTATGGTGTTTGTACTACGGCGTGACGTGTCGCCATTACGCGCTTAGTGTGGACTTCTCTATATTCAAACGCTATTATCTAAAAAATGGTTGGAAGCACGAAAAAATTATACATACAGTAATTGTAGAAAATTGAGTGCTCTTTTAATGTTGTTTGAAGAAAATTTCGATAGGGCTTACCATTATTGAGAATTCTTTAAATCTATAGTACTGATGAATTCTAAACTTTAAGGCCTGGTCGGCACCCTTTCCTGTTTTTCCAATTGCAATAATCTTTTTCAGGCACTAGTTTTTTTTATGAAATGGGGCCATGTTATGGGGTGAGAGCAAAAGAAATCGTATGTTGAAAATAAAGGACTAATACTACGATATAGAAGCGAAATCGCAGCAATTAATCGGTTCATAGTAGGTACTAGAATATTAAGAACTGTTAAAAATTAATATTTTCTAGCCATTTTACTGCCCACGCGCCACGGTTCAATAAAGATGTTAACGGAACAAAAAGATGTTTCATAAAACTACTCGTCGTTTCAAGAATATGTAAGTAGGTACGTCTAAATATTATATAAAATACTTTTATAATTTGCCTTTTTTATGCATCTTACAAATGCTGCATTTTGTACATTCTTCAATATTATTAGAACAAACTGCAATTTAACAGTGTTCGTCTTGGATTAACTGCGTTAAAGCAGAATCATTGTTTTATGAATCACATATTTTCTTCACTTTCTTCTATTCCTAATATCCAATGCTTAATTAATGGCTAACAAAAATACCAATAAACGATTAAGGGGGGACACCACTGTAATGGCCCGAAAAGTAAAGGTATCTATGGAAATTTATTAAACGCAAACTACGTAATAAATCTTTTTTAAACTTTCAGGACTTTTTATTGCATATTTAAGTTATACGAATATCTTTTTGTAAATTTATTTAAAGCAGATTTATAAGCTGTACAGGACCAGTAACTTAGGGCTGCAAAAAATTTCCGCCCACATGGTTGACAGTTTTCCGACGAAACGATTCTTCGGAAATCAAAAAACCAAAAAGTTTTAGAAACTATATGCGCATGGCTATGGCACGACGGATTTGATTTTGAAAATATTGAAAAATGACGAAATGATGAATCTCTGAAAAAAATTGTGCAATTTGGTTCTAGTAAATTAACCTCTTTCGTTGAAAAATAAATAGAAGAAAACGACCAATCCAAAAAATCTCCGGTCGTGCCATAGCCATCCGCATATAGTTTCTAAAACATTTTGGTTTGTTGAATTTAGAAGCACCGTTTCGTCAGAAAATTGTCAACCAGATTTTTTGCAGCGCAATGTTACTGGTCCTGTACAGCTTGTAAATCTGCTTTAAATAAATTTAAAAAAAGATATTCATATAACCTAAATATCCAATAAAATGTCCTGAAAGTTTAAAAAAGATTCATTACGTAGTTTGCTTTGAATAAATTTCCAAAGATTTCGGGCCATTACAGCGCTGTCCTTAATTTCAAATTTGTCGACGTGCGTATGTTCATCGAAATTTTCGTCCCTCTTTATAAGTTCTATCGATCAGGAAAGTCTGCACTTATGCTTCTGAATCACCCTGTATAACAGGGACGGATCCAGAGGGGTGGAAAGGCGCAAGGGACGATCGGCCCCCCCAGGAATAATAAAATATGAAAAATATTATGTAACATTCTGGGAAACTAGGTACATACTTAATGTGTTGTCAATAAAAATTTGTCGAGCTTCTGCAGTGCGATCAGATGTAAGAATTTTTAAGCAAGAAAATCGGCTCCCGAATCGCAAGTCGGGTCCCGTAATATCGGATACCGGTTGACAAAATTCTGGTCAACTACCTAAATTAACAATTATAGAAAATAATGTGTAATCAATCACACAATTACATTTTAATCGTAATTTGTAATTTGTAATTAGATTACATTTTGCCGCGCACCCCTAACTTTTACACATTTCCTCCCCTCGAAGAAAGTCTCCCGGATCTGCCTCTGTTTGAGTAACTACAGTAATAAAACCTTCAACGTTCGTGAAATTTCACCACGAAGAGGTCGCCGTTCCCTCGTGCCTAGTGCATTATAATATTTTAATATCGTGTAAGTCTATCACAACCTAAAACACAGACAGCCGATCGTTCAGGCTTCGTGCCTTGACAATTATGAAATATGAAGGCTCGGTCGAAGGTTCGCCGGAACCGGGGGTTTTTCACTCAACATGAATGACTCCCTGTCGAGTGATTCGATGATGATTGCGGGGTCCGGCAATATCTCGCCCCGTCCCTTCGCCCCGTGTCTCGTCAAATCGGCAACGAATCAATACTCATATTCGAAAGATCCAATGTATTCCACTTTTTCTAATCCGGCCACGAAATGTGGAAAACTAAAAACTTGCCCGGCTCGGCTGCTCGTGCCTTCCTCGCGATTTATTCCCCGCATCGAAATATTTTAATCACGCGACTGCATTTCGCGATTCATCTTTTTCCTCGTTATTAATTCTCATGCGATCGATCGTGCACATATTATGTATGAGCACACGAACGACGAATTAATTCCTCGCAGGGATGACGAATAAATATGCGAGGCGGGTGGAAAAAATCGTGAGACATTTCCCTGATCGATGCGCGTCAACAATGGCGGGGAAAGTTTGTATAATGCATGTCCATACGTTGTTTTGTAAAAAAACATATATATATTACAAACCGATTGGTTTAAAATTCAAAGCTCGAAGTTCTTAATCGCATTAAAAGCTGAAGAGCTCCCAGCTGGGCGGTGGAAGTGTGGTTGCAGTTTTGTAGAAATTTTGGCTCGCATTTTAGGAATTGCTTGCAACCAGTGACGCACCTAGAGAAGGGGCTTTGTAAAATCAAAAGAAGACTGGATTTTATACTGAATTTTATTGAATTTGCATTAAAAATATTTTTATCCATTCAGCTCGGCTCCCCCGGAAATTAAATCCTGAGTCCGCCACTGCTTGCAACTAAAATGCTATATCAGAGTTGGGCATTAACTACTTAAATTAGAAATTATCTAAATAACCGATCGAATAGAAGTTACTTTAACTTTAGATTACTCGACGAATAAAGTTAATTTTTTTTATTCGTCGAGCGTTTCAACTTCAGCGTCGAATGAAGTTTACAACATTAACTTTATTCGACACATGACAAATAATTTTCTTAACTCTTATTCGTTACTCGAAATTTTTATTTAAATAAAAATTTTGCCCACCTCTGTCCTATGCGAACATTTTTCATAACTTTGGCGTGCAGAATCGATTCTGAAAGAATATACCACGACCCCTTTAGTAGCTTCTAAGTGCGTATTGCACTTACGAACCGTGTACAGAAAGTGGTGTCCGATGAAATGTGACGTTCATACGTATATGTGTAATTATTCACTTTACAGTGACGTGCTCCTGTTTTACCGGAGTTCATGCATATTTATAAAGGAAGTGAAACGTGAGATCGACAGCCGTAACTCAATTATTCAGCGCGCACGTCTAGATCGAGAAATAAACATAATTACGTTTAACCTGCCGATGGCTTTGTTACGCGGTATCTTTAAGATCCTAATTAATCTCTCTTTCACCGATGAAATCACGATACGCCGCATTAGAGGCGCGAAAATAGTCATAAAATTGTTTAACGCGCTCAGTTGGCGATTATTCTTCCGAGGATAATTAAATACAGCAGAACCCCCATTATCCAAATTAATTAATCATCAGGAACATCGAATAATTTTACAGATATTCGGACAATTATGTCTGAAAACGATGAACGAACATTTGTTACCTGCAATTTATTTGAATAAACTAAAAAATATATAAAAATTCAGTGATCCCTGTCGTTTCACTTTCTTTTCAAAGCTATATTTTTTCTTGGTTTCGCATTAGAACCTCGATTATCCGTATTATAATTTAAGCAGAAGATGTTAAAATAGTCGATTTTTACGGTCGTGTTTTCATCCAAACGCAAATCGTTTATTTTATCTTTAGCAAGAGATTATAGACATATAAAATGTATTGGAACTGAATAATTAAGTTACGGCTGTCGATCTCACGTTTCATTTCCTTTATAAATATGCATGGACTTCGGTAAAACAGTATAAAATATACGAACTGTAAAATCGAATTCTAATAAAGCAACGATGTCAGGTAGAATATTGTGGCTCAGAGTGTTTACAGCAGACTTGTCGATAAAAATTTGAAGAACATTCCATTTTTACGTGGTAATATTAGTCTAATGTGCAACTACTATGAAAATCAAACTAGACTAGTGAATATTAATCTAGTATGAAAATACTACTTGTACACTGAACTCATAAAGTTAATTAAGTTACGTCGCATCGTGTAGAATAAGTAGAAGAACAAGTATTATTTTTCAAATCCACCGAGAAGTACGTTTCTAGATTAGACATTTACGTCTAATGAGTTAATTATAGCCCTGAATGGCATAACAAGCTTCGCAATTCATACACTCAGCTTTATTCTCGATCGAACGCTCTTATCACAGAGTCGGCGGTCTCGAATTAAGTCCGTATTGAAAGCAGTAGGTACGTTTTCGTTCTTTTGATGTAAGCTGTTATGTTAATTAAGCCGTATCCCCCGTGAAATTTTAAAATCGTCGATGGTAAACGGAAATTATAATTTCCTCGCGATAGCGTGTCCACGAAGTCCATTCTCTTCATTTGCTACGGCTAGTGTTCATAATCCGAATACATTATAACCGGTTCAACTGCGACAATGTAATTTTACCATGACACTTTAATTATTTGCAGAGAATAATTGGCAAACTGCCATATCAAAATCATGAAATTTTGTTAAAATCTTTACTATAAATTATCGAACATTAAAAAAAGAAAAAGGGAGCAAAATGGTGGTATTGATAATACTTTTGAGGTAAAATAGTTTAAAAGCCCTTTAATGTAACTTTCTAACGGTGCTAGATAGAACAAAACTTTGAATATAAGAGTTGTTCAGTTTTTTTATGCTCTATCACGCTACAAGAAGAAAAATATAATGATATTAGAAAAACGATAGAACGAGTAAACTTTAAGGGCCGATTTCACCCCTTCAGAGTGAATTTCAGCTGAAAAAAATTGACCTAACGAAAGAGAAGCAACGAAACGAATTTACATTTCCCACTCGTAGTCAGCAAACACGAAGTCTCGCGTGAGACTTGAATCGAGGAATGAGAGATGAAGCAGAAGAGCAAAAGAAACGAACAAAAGAATGTCCGCAATTGTAAAAGCTTTGATGGGTGTTGAAATTTTCGGAAGGACTCTAAAGTCATCATGGATTCGGAAAATCTTGACTTGACTTCTAATTCTTTAACAATATCAACAGATTTGTGGGCTTAGAATCAGAAGTCTTAAAAGTCCCAATTGCATATCCACACTGTGCATCGAAAGTCGAACAAAATACACGCCAGGGCTTCGACGACTGATCCAACCTTTCAGGAACCACCGAAACTTCAATCGCTGACTTCAATCGCGGAATTAAGGAGAAAGGCCCAGGTGGCAAACGTTCTGAGGGGCTCATTTTTTTTCGAGAAAATGAAGAGGTAGTTTACTAAAAACTAAGTGTAGTACAGTACAAAAAAGAATATAGTGTTCGCACAAAATTTACGATAAATTTACGAATTACTGTAAATTTACTGTAAATGTACATAATTTCGTAAATTTAGATACAATCATAATTTTTTTTTTTTGATGATGGGTCCTTCTGGGTGCACAGGTGGCAATTACTCATCGGCCGCCCGTTAAATCCGCCACTGATCCCAAGTGATTCGAAGCAGGACAATGATCGCGTCGACAGAAAATTCGCGCTGGGAAGAGTGAAACCCGGGTCGCCGCGAGGAGGTGTACACGAATTGTCATTCCCGAAGCAGCGAGCTCACGGGCGAAGAATCAAAACAAGGCCGGCGAACGCGGCGCCGACGACGCTTAACAATGGGAGTGCCATTGTAAGGAGTGTATCTTTAGTTTGGTTGAAAATTTTCGAGTCCCGGTACTACGGCTGTCTACGGCTGTTAGTACCAGCTCGAAGAGTACCAGTACTCCGCTCGTAACGGCTCTTCGAAACGAGGAGGATCGATCGAGGTGCCGGTGGTTGCGCACGTGCGCAGAACATGCCCTCCCTGCTCCTCGCCCTCTGCCACTCCGGCTTTTCCCTTTCTCTCTCTTCATTACCTTCCTCTATCCCACCTTTATCACCGTCCTTCCCCTCCCTCCAACCCACCTGCCCCCTTTATCTCTTTCCCTTTATCATACTTTTCCGAGTTCTACTTACGATCTCCCTCTTCGTCCCTCCGCCACCAGCATTACCTATTCCCTTGCACCTAGCCTAGTGGTGAGAGAGATACTTCTCTCTGTTCCTCTTGTTCCAGCGGCAGTAGTGTGTCGTACACCGCAACGAGGTGAACCCACCCTTTTCCCATGTATCACCCCCACCCACCCCTATACAGGGTGCTCCCGAATTGTTTCGCCAAACTCGACCAGCGTATGCACCTACTCTGCTAATCATGCCGATAAAAGGGAATCGCGCAAACGTGGGTCCAAGAATGGGACCGCTTCGAGTTGCAGTATTTTAAGGGTGCGCGATAGAGGGTCCAGTGTAAAATTCTGATTTTAATGAAATCAGTGTGAATGTAGAGCATATTGGAATATACACGGTTTGGGTATAGGGCCTATAGAGATGATTCATAGATGCCAACATAGATGCTCCTCAAAATTTGTCACTCCCAACAATTTGATGCTCCCCAAAATGTGTCGCTCCCAAAAAGTTGATGCTCCCCAAAATTTGCCGCTCCCCAAAATTTGATGTTCCCCAAAATTTGATGCTTCTCAAAATTTATCGCTACCCAAAATTTATCGCTCCCCCAAATTTGATGCTCCCCAAAATTGGCCGTTCCGCAAAATCTATCGCTCCCCAAAATTTGCCGCTCCCCAAAATTTACCACTCCCCAAAATGTGTCGCTCCCAAAAAGTTGATGCTCCCCAAAATTTGCCGCTCCCCAAAATTTGATGTTCCCCAAAATTTGATGCTTCTCAAAATTTGCTGCTCCCTAGAATTTATCGCTCCCCAAAATTTGATGCTCCCCAAAATTTATCGCTACCCAAAATTTATCGCTCCCCCAAATTTGATGCTCCCCAAAATTGGCCGTTCCGCAAAATCTATCGCTCCCCAAAATTTGCCGCTCCCCAAAATTTGCGGCTCTCCAATATTTGCCGCTTCCCAAAATTTACCACTCCCCAAAACTTGTCGCTCCCCAAAATTTGCCGCTCTCCAAAATTTGCCACTCCCCAAAATTTGTCATTCCACAAAATTAGTATAGGTTAAGTAGGCTGCAGCTTAGGGCGGCAAATTTTGTGGAGCGATGAATTTTGGGGAGCGATGAATTTTGGGGAGCGATAAATTTTGGGGAGCAACAAATTTTGGCAAGCGACAAATTTTGGAGAGCGACAAATTTTGAGCGAAAGAAATTGAACAAGGTTTAAACACAACCGCTTGAGACCACTTTAAAAACAATTCACTTTTTTTTCATGCAGCGAATTAGCGATAACTCACATCAGATGTGAGTTGTCATATTGAATTAATCTTGAAATTGTCTCGACTCGTTTAAATTAAAATATTTGATGATATTTCGCGAAAAGGTCTCGAGTGACCCACTCTTTGTCGTCCGAGGGTGAAATTTCACCGACGTTCTCCAGTCACTGTTAACTTTTTCCAGCCTGGCGAATGTGCTCGCCGTGCCGCGCTCGCGAATCTACGAAGGTGAAATCGAATAACTCACGCGACCGTCTTCGCGCACGTGTCACCCGTCCATCGACCCTCCCACGAGGCACACATTTTCTTTTCTCCTTCGTTCTGCTTCTCTTTTCATCTCGAGATCAAACCCTAGCGGGAACGGTGGCCGCGATGCGGCACCGCGGCGTCGGAGGATATGCCGCATTTCGCAAGTCATTTGACCTTCGTACGCGCACGTGCCCCTTGGACAATGAACTCGTTCGCTGGATACCCCCTCTGGATTTCCCCGCAATAAGGAGGCGAGCGACTTTGGAAATTTCGTGAAAAATGGCGCTCGAAAAATCACCGCGATTTCCTAGGGAAGGTCGCAATAAAATGGATGTATCTGTAAGAATCAAAACAGTGGAGGGAACGGAATGAGTTTAAAAGAAAAATGTATTTCGACAGAGCGGTGCAGGTTTTATACAGCGTGTCTCGAGTCGAGGCCTGTGCAAGACTGACTCTGTTCTTGACCGGGAAGTCCTTGCGTTGACGCTGTCGAAAATTCCTTAAAGGTCTGCGCACACTTGTCAGTTCCGTGTCAGTACCGTTCCGGCGTACCAATGGTAAGAAGAAGAGACCCTCTAACGCCCCTCTTCTTCTTACCACTGGCACGCCGGAACGGTACTGACACGGGACTGATATGTGTGCGCAGACCCCAAGGCCTCTAATTTATGACGGACCTGGGCGTCACGCTGTCCGGACCCGGCGTGCGTCGCCGTGCTCGCCTTTTGGTAAACATTCGCACACGGCCGCGCCTTCTTCGTTGAGCGCTGTCAGATTTTCTAACATATCGATATGTCGATGGCGCGTTGGAAAGGTTTAGGCTTACAGCGATCTTCGATGATGGAGGGCGTCAGTGGTGCACGGATAAGATTTAAAAAAATGTGAAATCAAACATTCTGATACGGGTCTCTATTTTTGGACTCGCTATAAGAATTGGCAAAATGTTGCAGTAAACATGGCACAACTGCAATTGAAGCGTGTCCTTGTACAAAAATAAATTGGAAGTCTGTTATAGCATTGTTTACTCTTTTTAACTGTCTGGGAACGAAATTGTTTAAGCCAGCGCACTAAGCATCACATATTAGAGCGATAGGAGTTTAAGAATTTGATTTCCTCAACTCTGAAATGAAGAAACTTTAATGCTGTGCATTATTTTAGATACCTGTTCAAATACCTGGCGAGTAAGTGGAATTTGTTGGCGCAAAGAGTGGAAAACTTTTAGTACAGTTGGTAAAGGATTTTCTTATTTCTATACATACCTATATATATATATATATATATATATATATATATATATATATATCCTGCAAAAGTTTCTATGTAAAGGAATTTTTAACTTTCTTTAACATACTTTGGACAGGGAAAGCTGAGATGAATTTTAAATCACATGGAATTTAATTGTGATAAAAAAGAAAAGCAGGATACGGTAAATAGGAGAGAATGGGTAATGGCGGTCACTTAAGCAATAAGTGTAATAAAACCAAGATATAAGGAGCAATATTTCTTGAAAATAATTTTTTTGTAAACTTAAACTATCAACCTATACGTAGGATACGAAAATAATTAATTTTATATTGATGTATTCAATAAAATTACAAAAAACAAAAAATATGTGTTTTACCGTCATCGTCCACACCTGCGGGCAATTGCGGTCTAGAGGCTGCTACATTTTTCGCAAATGTATCCATCCGCCGAGTCCCATCCACAGCATCCAGAATGGGCCCAGAGGCCACAAGAGATACATCGAAACCACATCTCATTGTCATGGCCAAATTGATAGCAAAAATGATAGAAAATAATAATTATTTTCCGCTTCGCCTATATCGTCATCTTCGTCGTTTTCACAGAGATCAAGTCTTTTGGGCTTTTCCTTCTCCAGCGTAATTTTTTTTACAAATTTCTCTTTTATCTTTGTTTTTCTGTTTATTTTCTCCTATTTTTTTATCCGCTTCGCCTATATCGTCATCTTCGTGGATTTCACAGAGATCAAGTCTTTTGGGCTTTTTCTTCTCCACCTTAATTTTTTTTACAAATTTTTACAAATTAATCACGTTACGGGCACTAACAGTCAAGTGGCCATCATTGCCCGCATACGTGTTCATTGATAAGATTGAAGATTACATATTTAAATGAAATATATTTATATTAAATTTCATTCTAATCCTTTGCCTTGATAGTATATCTATATTTACGTAATCTTGAAACGTAAAAAAAGCTTCAGAATTAGTACTTACCTCTTACGTTGTGCACACGAAATATAACATCGACGACGTTTAAAATACAAAAAGGCTACTTTTCCTTGGTTGCTTAGCAACGACGAAGGCGAGATCGTTCGACAATATAGCGAATGATGTCGTGGAACGTGCAGAAAAGAAATTGCACATTTCGGTTTTATAATAACAATATTGACCATCATTGCCCACTGACCGCGATTGCCCCATTCTCCCCTAGATATCGTTTTTAATTGGTTTCTGTTTCTATGAGTATTTATGGACTGTTCCATTTGCAGTACAAATTTTTTTTTTTCGAAAGCACAGCGATGGAGCTAGTATACGAGAACACCATTTTCTGTCCTATAATTAAAATAAGATACTACTTGAGTGGTAATTCCAACAAGATAATAATACGAAATATTGATTGAAATCAATTGAAGCGTGACTGCCATCGCAGAACGTGCGAATATTAAATGAAACATTATAATAGCATGGCTTGAATTTGTTTAAACATTTAACAGGACAAGGTTCTAATTTTACTCAATACCCTACTATTGAAAGCGAATGAACGTGTAAAATGAAATGAAACCCATTCGTTTCAATGCTTAAATGAAAAATAGAATAAATTAATAAATTTCCAAGTGACCTTACTAATCATTGGATCAAGTATACGACTTGAGCTTATACTGTCATTACAGTTGCAAATGACACGCCGACAAAATATTGAAATACCTTCGACTGCAATTTTTTGATAAATTATGCACTTGTAACCTGTTTTATGCGTGATACGCTATGCAAACAAGACGCTATCTGGGAGCTTGTGCACGCAGCAATAACACATTTAGGTTTGCAATAATATCATTATAAATATGGAAAATGTTTGTTGGCCGCGTTCTTTTCCCCCGTTATACTTTAATCTCATTTTATCTAATATTTGCTCTGATTCTCCCTCTGGAAAACAGAGGTAAAACTATAAATATCTGCAAACTTTTGCACGCCACTGTGCACGATAAAAAGGAAAGTATTCGGAACGTGGCACAATTCTGTGCACGTAATTAACATACAGCTGGAGTTTTTCCTGCTAATTAATTCTGGATATAACATGAATTTAAAATTGTACGGCAGAAACTCGATTGTCCGATTAAATTCGTACACACTTGTTCCTTACTACACAATATTACATTTATAAACGATAGCAATTTTCTCCACTGAAAATATCTACTCACCAAACCTGTTCTTATCCGAATCAAGGAAGGAGCAAAGAATTATAACGAGACTGCGAATTGGCCACATTAAATACCAATTCCAATTCCTAATATCGAAAACGGAACAGCCACTCTGTCACAACTGTAATACTAACTTAACTATAAGACATATAATGCAAGACTGTTCCGCATTCAGAGACTTAAGGCAAAAAGGAAAGATCCGATCCACTATCAAAGAATGTTTGAATAATAAAAATATATTGGGAATATTTCCTTCCTAGAACAACTCCAAATAATTAAGGAAATGTGAACTAGGTAAGAGGAACCATAATAGACTAATTGTAAGATAAACACTAAATAAATGGCCTTCCTTAAAAGTCTTAAAGCACACCTTGCTAATAGTATTAGGCCTTAAGGCGCACAGTGTTAAGCACAACCAGTCAATACTCATTACAACACTGTTCAATAATGTAATGTAATAAAATAAAAAAATAAAAAAGGAATGTCTCCACTATCGTGCTTTGATTTTCCAATCCGTCCGAGCTATCGAATCGCCTAATATTTTTTAAAATTTTTTAGAAGTCATGTACACATACAAATCCACGATAGCTGAACGAATATCCCCACTTCCGTTATATTAATTACGATACAAGGGGGAAGGAAAATATTCATGAAAATAGGGCCACGCGGCGACACTGGTGACACGTGCTTTGTGTCTTCTGACCATCGTAGTTCGTACGAATACGCCGGAACGACAAGGGAAACAAGTCCAAAATTAACCTGATTCACGCTACCTATTCACGGATTTACAACGATAAACTGTGTTCTTCAGCACTTGAAATATTTCGCTCGGTATATTCGCTGTTTGTCAGCGTTGAATGCAATAGCAGTGAAATCCTTCCTTCGCAGAATCTCGGCCTTCGAGATTTGTTTTGCAAAATTCATCAGTTTCTCCTCTCTTTATTATTTTCGATATCATTGTAATAATAATATCATTACGGTTATCGGCGTTATACTATTGAACGATAACACGAGCTACGTAAAGATAATAATCGTAACATACTGGCGCGTGGGAGTAATTCAGCGAACCTAACACTGGGGGATATGGAAGGATCAATAAGTAAGGATCTCTGGAGTTTGCCAATTCCAATTGAAGACGCACAAAAATACATAACAACAGAAATTTTTTAGAAATGCAATCAAGAGTGGTTGCAAAGCAAGCGAACTAAACTCCGTGAAATAAGAGAAAATATCTTTAATACAAACCCTGCTCTTTCACTGACAACAAGAGGACAAATAATTATAACAAAATTAAGAATAAGACATACCATAGAGAAGACTCAATATTCAAAATGTAATAGGTGTAATACCGGGCTATCAGTAAAACATATAATGGAAGAATGTCCAATAAGCCAAAACATACCTAAGAGAAAAAGTAAAATTTCCAATAACCATCATTGAATATTTTAATGATAAGAAATATGTAGGGAGAATAATAATTTACCTAAAAGAAACCGAAATTTTCGGAGAAATATGACGAGAATAGGTAACAACTCGAAAAATAACGAACAATTTTATAGACATTAAAATTAAAGATTAGTATTTATGTAGACTTAAGTATAAAATCTGGAATAGGTATAGGTAAGAAGTGTACACGTATAATATTCTTTTAAGCAATGTAATCATTTTTCTTCTAATTCTTTGTAATTTATATTACTTTCTTCTAATTTTTTATGATGCACTTGTTCTTATATTTATATTATTTTCTTCTATTTTCTTGTGATTTATTTGATAATACTCTTTTTCGTCCTCGACTTTTTCATGTACTTGGCGTAATTTTTTTACCTTTTTTAAGTTTTTTATGGGGTGTAATATTCTCTTAAGCAATGTAATTCACTGTGGTCGCTAATGGCTAACAAGCAGATGCGACATTAAATAAATAAAAAAAAACTATTGTACGAATATTATATTTCAAAGTTCAATTTTCACGGCACAGTAGAACTTTCGTTATTCCAGTTAGCAGTGAGGCGATTGTTCGAATAAAAGAATTTTGGAACAATAGAGCACTCACAGAAGTAACAGTGTACGCATTCGCACATAAAAACAGTATCAAAGTGGTAGGATCTAACTGTAGGAATGAATTGCGTAATCATTAAAAAAATTGGAAAGCGATGAGAGCAGCGTCATAGTAGTAAGAATTGATAGCATCGAACAGCTGCGTTTGTTATCACTGAGAGTGTCTTTATTAGATGTACATTTAAAAAACTGTGTGATCTAAATTTTTCTATTAACATCTGAAATACAGGGCCACCAATATGAGAAAAGTCAGGGTTGTATCCGAGAATGCTTTTATTCGAAGAGTCAAACTTCACTGTTAATTTGAATAATTGAAGGGTAAGGGAATGTCACAAAACAGTTTTAATGAATTTAATTTTCTTCCTAAATAATTTCTTGTTTTATCTTGTAAATAGAAGCTTATGCTTAGGCAAAGAGTGGGGCCACTCCGTATTTTGTTCCAGTGCTGAGTGGACATTTTCTAATTTTAACCAGTAGTACACCAAATCCTGAACGTTATCTTACGGGGATATTTAAACTTTATAACCGTTTGTGATTCGACAGTTTTGTAGTCCCAGTTGCTACCAATAAAATTTGCTACAAATCTCAAAATCACAAAAAATGAACATTCCCTGTTTCCTCCCTTTACCCTTCCATCGAGGCTCCACGGTATTTCGCGATACCTTTAATCTCGAGTGTTATTTTTATGGGAAGAAAACACGGCGGAAGCTTGTCTGTGCTTTAATTACAGATAGAAAGAGCGTGATTTTATCTCGTTACATTATTCTCTTCAGCCTGTCGCCCATGTTCGTCTCGCCGAGGAAATATGAAAATAATTCGGGAACGAGAGAAACGAAGCACTCGACGTCGACACGATGACAGACATATTACTCGCTAATGCTAGCGAGAAAGCAAAGCAACGATATTAGTCCCCGACAAAATGGGCACGTTTGAATTGCAGAATAGCTTGGATATTAAAAAGGTCGTGTAATGGAGCATCAACTGTATTACTTTTCCCATTCGTTGTGCTTGCACTTTGTCTTTACACGAACGCAACGTCGTTGAAAGCGGCACAAACATTACGTGAATGAACATTTCCCACTAAAGAGGAAAGACAGAAGAAATATGAAAATGAAAATGGAAACTCGAACGTAAATTCAAAATGTGTGGCTACAAAGCAAGAGATAGTAGGAATTGGCGAATGGAGCAGTTCTTCTCGTGCTATACGTATACTTGGCCTTGTCATCTTTATAATAATATTCGAGACAATGATAATGTTAATCAACTAAAATTAGTCAGGAGTAATTTAATTTTGTTAGTACTGTGAGTATTACCTTGAACAATATTAGACCTTGATTGGTCATGATAACAGAACGTAAACAACGATAGCTAGAAACCGAATATAACGATAAGAATGACTGTCTTAGTTTGGACACTACTCGTGTCCATAGCATAGCATCGTACCTGGCAAACAACAGTGACGATACTAGAATTTTCGGGAGCTGAACTTTAAAAACATTGAGATGGCAGATATCGTTGGTTTGATGGCAAAATCAGGGACTTTATACCGGTATAATTTGGATACCGGTATTACGCCAGGGACTTCATACCGGTATGATTTGGATACCGGTATTACCGAAAACCGAAATAAATACCGGTATTTTTTCAATTTTCTTCTTGTAGAAATGGTAGGTTAAGATTAAGACAGGTACCTACTAGAAACTAAAAGTACATTAATGAATTATCACTAGTGAATTAAAAAGTAAAAATAATGTAATAAATTCAATACTATAAAATTAATAAATTAATTTTCAAAGATATTTTTCTGCTGCTAGTAAGTACGTATTGCTTAACGCTCGATCACAGACTTAGAGCATATACTACTGGAGGTCTCATTGCCTTATGTTTCCTGTCCTCGAAACTGTCGACAACATCACGCGAGAGAGAAAGGCATGTGCGAACTGGTGCGAGCGAGAAAAGTATAGAGTCCCAATCGACCGTAATGCGCATGCGCCGATATTGCGCGAGAGAGAAAGACATGTGCGAACTAAAGCTGTTACTTTTTGACCCGTCGGGTGCCCGGCTACCCGAAACAACTTCAAGCAATTGAATGTTTTATTGTCTGTGGTATTGTTTGATTTTAGCCAAAAATGATCAAACAATGCCACATTCAATGGCTTGAAGTTGTTGCGGGTAGCCGGGTACCCGACGGGTCAAAAAGTAACAGCTCTAGTGCGAACTGATGCGAGCGAGAGAAGTATAGAGTCCCAGTCGACCATAATGCGCATGCGCCGATATCGTGCGAGAGAGAAAGACATGTGCGAACTGGTGCGAGCGAGAGAAGTATAGAGTCCCAGTCGACCATAATGCGCATGCGCCGATATCGTGCGAGAGAGAAAGACATGTGCGAACTGGTGCGAGCGAGAGAAGTATTGAGAATCTATACTTCTCTCGCTCGCACATGTCTTTCTCTTTCGCACGATATCGGTGCATGCGCACTACGGTCGATTGGGACTCTATACTTCTCTCGCTTGCACATCGCTTTCTCTCTCGCGTGATGTTGGCGACAGTTTCGAGCTCTCAATGAGACCTACATGTCTATATGCTCTAAGATCACAGAGTGACGAGTCTCCACGTTCTCGTCACCGATGTCGAAAACAAATTTTCATTTGTTTATATTTCGCCTCCACTTCATCGCTGAGACTCTCTCTGTTATTTCTCACTCGCATAAAGGACGTAAGGAAGACGATATAAGGCGGCACCAAACGACGTCGCTATACTTGGCGTTTGAGATCGACGTTCCGACGAATGTAATATTGTAACGTCGTATTCTTTCTCACTCGCGATCGCACTATACATATTACCAGAAAAATGCTGGTACTTTCGTTCGTTTCGGTATTACAGCGATTTCGGTACTATATCGGTTTGGATATAATTTTGGTAACATAATAGTAGTAACAAAATAATACCGGTTTTAAATCTCTGCTTACAAATATCTTGAAAATTGTAATAGAATAAGAAAACCGAAAAAATTACCGGTAAATATAGGTAAATATACCGGTATTTTCATATACCGGTATGATCTCATAGTTCACTGTTTTTAAAAACTGAGGTTTTGGTATTTTGCAAATGCCAAGTGTCATCTTTTAGTAAAGACTAAAATCTTATTTTTGAAAAATAGTGGATTTGGTTAGCTTTTCCAAAAAAGCCAACGATATTAGGTTTCTGCATTCGTTCTGTCAGTATCTGTGACCTACGTCAATTTTCCATATTTTTCAACAAGCACTTCGATGGCTCACTGCTCAAATATTGTATGTCCACTTTTAGCGTCTTCGAGAAAAACAGTTTTAAAAATGCAAGGGTACTTTATAATTGAATAGTCCTCGTAGAAATCACTGAAAGTGCCAAAATTTAAAAAAAAATTATCGGAAAATGTTCTACTTGCCAATGGTAATACTATAGTATAGAATTTGATTTTTGGCACTTACAGTGTCTTCTACAAGGACTCTTCATTAAAGAAATACACAATTTCACTAAAAGTGGACATACAATATTTGTGCAGTAAGTCATCGACATAATTCATTTTTAATAAGAATTTTTAATTTACCATTAAAAGGGACCTCGTAATGTTTTAGATATTTCCACAAATCTTCTGACTATCTCGTAAATAATACAGACAACCAACATTTTTATTCTACTTGTACACAATTTAAATATTCAGTAAAAATCTCACAGAAACAGGTGTCCAACACTTTTATCCCATTTGGAGAACATACATATGTATTTATAGTATGCATCTTTTATCCTCAGCTGTTCTTCGCTATTCTCTATTATACTCTGGGGACATCCATGACGACGCGTCTTTGGAAGTCATCAAATTTTTATACCATTTTCATAGCATTTATTCGAACGCTTTGTGCCCAATAAGAAATCAACGGACAAATGTTTTGCAGCAACCTAATGCTTTATTTCCTGCATGGGCAACCGAATGCAAATAGCAAAGGAGCTCGGGGTCATTATCGACAAACTTTTCTACTCCGTCTTTCTCCAGCTAAAGCCACATGTGCAAGCATTCATAGGCCACTGCGCAGTAGGGAGTTGTCATATGATTGGGACACGACAAGAATTTTCGAATATGTTGGATAATCAACGAGACGACGCTACGCAGTTGGCTTTTTTTACTCGAGAAGTTTATTTTGAATGTTTACCCTCTGGTGTAAAATTAAACGGCTATAATATTGGAAAAAATATTTATAGGCCTACATTTATGTAACATTTTTTTTAATACGATTAATAGAATACCAATAATTTGTTCAAAGGTTTCATATATAGATTTCAATTTTTAAAGTCTTTCACTAGACAGTGCAAGAATATTAGTTTCGATATTCTAAAGAAATCTAAAAATTTATTTAGCTCCTTCAAGATTTTTATTTCCGTGATACAATATTGCAAATTTTATCTTTGCTTAACAGCTTTATATTACAAACATATTATTTGGATATATATTATTATTATTGCTTTTATCCTTACTTAAACTATGTTTATTTAAATGTTTCTTTCTATCGTTTCTTATAATAAAAAAATCCTATTTTGCGTTGGAAGAAGTATTTTTATTTAATTCTCCTCAAAATAATTACTGTTACTTTCGTCCCCACGGTATGTTACTTTTGCCCTGAAGGGGCGGGGCGAAAGTAACAATGGCAATAATTGAGAACAACTGCCATAACTCTTTGACTAATTATCACATAAGGCTAAATCTGTGTCGAATGATAGACCAATAAACATACCATCTTAATGCATAATTTTCTTTTTGATATTGAAAGGTAATTGTCAGCTAGGCCAAATATAAAAAATGATTGTTATTATCCCTTTTGTCCTCGCTCTCCTCTACACAAAAGGTAGTCGTCATCCTGCCAAAAGCTTTGTCAGTCGCAAAAATGCCGAGCCTTTGTGTTCTAGGGCTTTAGTTATGTAGACATGTAAAAATATGAATTTTAAACTTTCTTTTGGCCGCCACTGGTAACGAAACAATATATGCCCTCGATTTCTAGATCAACGAATACTTTGAAATGTAGGAAAACATTTAAAAGCTGCAGCAGATTAGGGCATTGTCCAGAGTCTACCAAGGGAGCGTGCAGGACAGGACCCACCTATCTAGCTGCGGGAACAGATTGTCTATATCGCCATAGTACATCATACGAACATCGATCCGCGAGAGTGGTCCCATGGCTCCCAGCAAAGTACAAATCTCTGCGCCCCAAAGTGACTGCCACGTGTTACGGCATGTCTGTTTTCGCCAGTTCTTCGTCGTACAAACACGGCGAAATTTAATCCGGTTCGGAGGGGTGAATCAATCGGATCAATTAGGGTCAATCGCACCGGGGAGTTGTGTATGGAAAAATTCGTAGAATCGTGAAACTGCGCTACGTACTCGAGAACCTGCCAGTGGCAAATGATATCGCTGTTTCAAACTGATATTTAATCCTTCGTCGACACACCTCTTTTTTCGATCAACTTTAACACACCCGGGTGGCTCACACCCAGAACAATTTTTGAACGACTGCCAGCCATTCTCATCTGAAGAATCCAATCGTTATGAAAAAAATCATGGTTTGTAGAATGTATTCCAATAGTCTTTTGATTGAAATTTCATCACAATTCTTGTAAAAAAAATCTAGATTACAATATGTCGAGAAAACACGAAGAAAATCTTCAAAAAACTGTAACTTTTACAAATTTAAATATTAGAAGCTAAAAATCTACAGAATTATTGCTCAGATATAATATTTTCAGAGAAAAAATAGTTTGTAAGTTGGCTTTGGAAAAAAGGTATTTATTTTGCATATAAAAGGTGCAGAGCGTCAAAATCAGCTTATGGGTGGCTCACACCCAGAGTGTCAACGAAGGGTTAAGTAGCAATCATTCCATTACACCCATATCATCATTACAAGTATTTAACTTGGTTTGTGACAAAAGAAAAGGGATGCTTTTTAACGCCAGAGCTTGAAAAATCTAACTCACGTTACTTTGGAATAATTTGCTTTTATGCGAAGCTTCGTTTTCTAGAAGAAGGGCTTTCCATCGAGAACATTGACTTTGGCTAGGCTTGTGTGGTCACGGATAGACTGCTATAGTAGGAGCAGTAGCTCGTATACAACGTGCAATACGCAGGATTGCAAAATGAAGTTGCTCACGAGAATGCAAGAAATTCTTGGATCTTTTCCCTATTTTTAACCAACTTCAAAAAGGAGGAGGTTATAGATTCGACCCGTATGTATTTTTTTTATGTTTGTCCCCGCGTAACTTCTCAGCATATGGACCGATTTTGATAATCTTTTTTTTATTCGAAAGAAGGCGATGCCCCGATGGTCCCATCCTACATTGCATCAGTATTGGTCCAAATTTAAAAAAAAATAAAAATGCCCTAAAAAGTACAAAATAATTTTTTCCCTTATTTAATCTGCGACTCTCATATTTTTTAAGTCGGCGCCTCATCCTTTGCCCTGTGTGAATTATTTTTTACTTTTTAGTCCATTTTTCTTTTTCTGAAGTCGGTTTTAATTTTTTTTTATACTGTTAAGAAATTCTTGGAAATGTCGATGTAGTGCTGAATACCTAAGTAGTTGTGCTCTTTTAATAATTCGTTTATGAGTGCACGTGAACTATGGTTAGATTTAAATTGTTCAGATTTTACTGCAATACCATATCCCCTTTTAGTTGGACAAGATTTAGATCATTTGTAGTATGAACTAGACTGGACGGCTGAAATACGAGCGCAAGTGGAAGTACACTTGTCTAGGCAAATGCACGCGAAGTTAAATGAAAGCCGTTTTCCTTGAAAATGACGTCTCAAATGAAAAAAATTAATTGCAAAATTTGGACTTCTTTCTCCACGAGGAATTACCTTAAACTCGCTTCTACGAGAAATTATGCCACACCCTGTATAATTGTGCCTATATGCAGAATAAAACACCTAAACATCCACACTTCAAAGTTTCGAAGAATTATGAAATATTACTTTTCATAAGGTAATCGCATGAGGATTATTCGACTCGTATGTTTTTTTTTTCATACTTAAGGCAAAGAGAAGCTAAAGGCAAATTCAACAAATATGCATTTACCTATGTAGCGTTCACATACTTCCTACAAGTTCGGTATAAAATATCTACGAAAGTGAATGTTTGAGGGGCTCTCGAGTGCAAATAAATAATGAAGTTACAACGTGCAAGTGATAGGATATGAACTACCATTACGATTTATTCAACTGAACGGTACGTACATCTATATCATTGAACTAGTCTGTAGTTTCTCTCTGCTTAATTTCATAATTTGCTTTCACTATTGTATGTCTTAAGAAATTCTTACTTCATTTTCTGCACCCTTCACTCTTTAATTTTTATTCTATTCGAGGTAAACTTTATAGTAGCATACAGCTGTTGTCATATATTTGTGCTTAGTTTTCCATATTTCGTTAACCATTTTTAATTTATATTGTGCACAAAGGTGCAACAAGAAAATATAATGATATTTGTGGTTCCATTTATAAAAAAAAGCACAGATGAAGGGTGAGGGGGAGAACTAGGAATGTCAATTCTTCGTCATTTTGCGATTTAAAGCATATTTCGTTGGTGGCAACTGGGTTAAGACAGAACTGTCGAATCACAAGGGGTCATAAAGTTCAAATACCTCCGTCAGTCTCCATGACGTCATGGAAATAATTGGAAACAGAATGGAATTCTACACAAATTGCATGCTACAAATACCTGCGGTGTATATATGAATTTTTTAATTGCAATATGTGACGGAAAACATATTTCGTTAACGTTACGGAATTTTGGAAATTATATGTACATCATTGTAAATATGTATATGTAAAGAGTATTTAAATTTAAGGGAAGGACAACAGAATAATGGCCCGAAAAGGAAGGGTATCTTTGGAAATTTATTAAAAACAAACTACTTCATGAATCTTTTTGAAACTTTCAGGACTTTTTATTGGATATTTAAGTTATACGAATGGTTTTTTTGAAATTCATTTAAAGCAGATTTACAAGCTCTACAGGACCAGTAACTTTGCGCGGCAAAAACTCTGGTTGACAGTTTTCTGACGAAACGGTGTTTCTAAAATTAACAAATCAAAATGTTTTAGAAACCATATGCGGATGGCTATGGCGCGCCGGGAGATTTTTTTGATTCGTCGTTTCCTTCTATTTCTTCCTCAACGAAAGAGATTAATTTACTAGAATCATATTTCACAATTTTTTCATATGTTCGCCATTTTGTCATTTTTTAAAATTGTTACAATCCAACCCGTCGTGTCATAGCCATCCGCATATAGTTTCTAAAACTTTTTGTTTTCTTGGTTTCAGAAGAACCTTTTCGTCAGAAAACTGTCAACCATTTCAGCGGAAATTTTTTGCAGCGTAGAGTTACTGGTCCCGTACAGCTTATAAATCTGCTTAAAATAAATTTTAAAAAAAATATTCATGTAACTGAAATACCCAATAGAAAGTACTGAAGGTTTAAAAAAAATTCATTAAGTAGCTTGCTTTTAGTAAATTCCTTCCTTTCCGGGCCATTATCTTGTTGTCCCCCCTTAAATTTTTTTATCCAGATATTAAACTGAAAATCGTGGAATTTTGATCAGTCACAATACGCGCAATGACGAGAATATAAGGAGAAGAAGAAAAAAATAAAAACCACACCTTGCGCGGATTCGAACCCTACTTTCTGGCTCGTAATTCAGGATGCTTGCACCTAGAATAGTGCGATACTTAAAAATTAGTTCTCCACAAACGTAGTTAAGGGACAATACTACGACAAAAAGCTGCATTTTCTAGTTAAATTAATTATTGATCCTATGGCAATAACGCACAAGACTTTTGTACTCATTTTATCAAGATCTACTATTTAAAAGAAGAACGAAGTCGATCCAACGACTTCATAATTTTAATCTTAAAAGCAATTCTTTTATAAAAATTGCTGGTCATTCACAGCTAATATTTTGGAATTTGTTTATACACATCGGTCCCAGCATTTTCTGCCCGGTTTCATTAAGAAATCGCTCGTCCCATTCGCGTCCTCCTTTCGTAAGAGTCAACCATCGATTCCAGCCTAAACAATGAAACGATTCCAAATGTATCACTCAACGCTGATCCTCTCCACCAAAAACGAGTAGCCTATAATTTCCTATCGTTTACAGATCGTCTAATCACCGCTCAACCTTCTCCCAAATACAATCGCTAGAGTACACGATCGTTTCCGATTAATCAAGTAGCAGGGAACGCGACATCAGCCCGGCCGAGCCATTTCTCAAAATTGCCAGTAATTTCCCGTAAGAGGCTTATCTGTGACAGCGGCGATAATGACAAACAGCTGGAACGGGGACGCCGATGCAGCGGAAAATAAATGGATTTAGATCAAAACTCGAGGGTACCTGCTCGATAAATTCATAATTTCATAAATCGTCGTAAACGGCGATTCCAGAAATAGCCGTCGCCCTGAATGCCAATGGCGTCATTAGAACTAGATCGCGGCACCTTCCTGCGACCACTGACCGAGATTCGTGCTCGCGGCTCCCGCGACGTCTGTAATTCGAGTGTCGTCTGGTAATCCCCGTACGCTTTTAAGCGGACTTCAGGTGTCCCCCCGCTCTCCACGCCCTCCAGCCAGGTATCTCGAGTATCGACAAGTATCTCATGTATCTCCGCGTAACTCGAGTATCGTCTCCTCTCCGCGCCGCGTACACGCCCGCGCCCAGCCAGCGCGGGCTGCCCGTTCAAGTAGCTCAGACACCAACGCTACCAGCCCGCAACACTCGAGAACGTCCCTCGAGAGCTCGCGCACGTTCGCGCATACGTCGACCCTGTCACCTTGAAATTTTTTCCTTCGATTCCATTCGCGGAAAGATCGTCGTTAGTAGGGTAATGGTGCGGCGCGTAACGAGCGCGGCCCGCTCGGTATGCGTCTCTCCTTTGATCGGCTAACGGGAATCAAAGAAACGATTCAACCCGTCCGACCAGTGAAAACTCGAGGAAATCGAGAAAGGGAGGGACACCGACTGCCGCGCAAATCTGTAGCGCGGGATTAATTATTGTTAGAGGCACGAAAATGTGGATTGGCAGGATCTTTTTGTGGAACCTGCTCTTCTGTCGATGGCTTCCGTTTACGAAATTATAAATGCGTCTTTTATATTACAGTCTTGCAAGTAAACGTGTTTTCGAGGGGTTGTGTGTTTGCTTGTCAGTAGGGTGTTTGAATGGATTTCTTGAAGCACTCGTGGGACTTGGAGTTTGACTTTCTATTTGAGGGACAATCGATGTATAGTTAATCACATTGGAGCAAATGTAGCAATTTACGCTACCACTGAAGACAGTTAGGGAAGCAGAGTAAATATCAGAGATGATAAAATACGACTCTGTATTAAGGGGGTAGCCTCGATAGCCCTAAAACAGGCCTTTCTTCCAACGCAAATTGCAAAGTGATAAATAACAGTAGAGGGAACGTTTTTTTCTAGTTTTAATCGTTATTCTATGAGCTTTAACACAAAAAAAGAAAAGTCTAAATATCTCTATGTACATAAAAGTTGTGAGTAAAAACATAAAGGCGTGTACGCGGTGCACCGTTTGATGGTGAACATAAAATCTCGAAAACCGCTCCAACGATTTGGATGAAAATTTAACGAGAGATACAGAAAACCATTCCCTACGATGTGTCGGGAGCAGACTTTCGAAGAAAAAAAAAAATATAATTTTTATGTTGAAAAATACGATTTTATCGATTTCTTGTACGAAAAATATTTTTTATCTTTTTTTTTTAAGAACTTATCTGGAAAATCTGCTCCCGACACATCGTAGGGAATGGTTTTCTGCATCTCTCATTAAATTTTCATCCAAATCGTTAGAGCGGTTTTTGAGATTTTATGTTCACCATTAAACGGTGCATCGCGTACACGCCTTTACGTTTTTACTCACAACTTTTATGCACATAGAGATATTTAGTCTTCTATTTTTTTGTGTTAAAGCTCATAGAATAACGATTAAAACTAGAAAAGAACCTTCTCTCTACTGTTATTTATCACTTTACAATTTGCGTTTGAAGAAAGGCCTGTTTTAGGGCTATCGAGGGTAACCTACCCTCTTAAGGGGAGGTTCTGGTCTAAATGTCGATTTTTTTTATTTCATTTTTCGAATGTTCAACCTTTTAGGAAAACGTGTTTAAAAGGATTTGTTGAAATTCGTAAAATTCCCGAAGTTATAGGCATTTGAGTAGCGGCAAATGCATGGGCAACAACCGTCCACTCCGGCGCTCGCGTAAAACTTTAAATGCGTTTTTCTCGAAACAGTGATCTCAAAACGGTGGGACCTGTATCTTCAAAAGTTATCATCCTATTCGACTGAAACTTTTTTATTTTGAAGAATATACTTCTGGCTAGGGGGGAAACAAGAAAAAATTACAAAAAATATAAAATTTATAATTTGCAAAGGCGTTAGAAGGACGAAAAATATAGGGAAAAAGTGATTTCCAACTTCAAGTGTCGTTATTTTCTAAAAAAAAATGTCATCTTTGTAATTTTTCTAGCCCCCCCCCCCCTAGCCAGAAGTATATTCTTCAAAATAAAAAAAATTTCAGTCGATTCGGATAATAACTTTTGGAGATACAGGTCCCACCGATTTGGATCAATTTTTTCACGCCTTGACTTTAACGACTCCCCAGGGCTGTCTGCAATGATTAATTATAAAACAAAAAATATATTTCTATAATCTAAGGCATCCTTAATACAATGCAAAAAGTCCCATTAAATTATATATAGTAGTTTTCCTTTAATTAATTCCTAAATATCACCTATTTTTTTGGGCTCTAGACCAGAACCTCCCCTTAAGGGGGAACGCCACTGTGACGGCCGGAAAAGTAAGCCATTTTTAAGAGCTTTTTTTCAGGAATACTTTACAGTTTTCATAGAAAATTTTTATTACCTACTTTTAGTACGCCGTCTTAGGAGACCATACAAAATAAATAAATAGAAAACATCCATAAATTTTAATAAATTAATTAATCTTCTAGACCCCCCACGCGAGCTGGTCGAATGTGTAACTATGGAACAGCAGGTCCGAAATCAAATTTCATTTTTTTTCTTATAAACTATATGAGTGTAGTTACCTTTCCACATACGGATTCTTTGATTGAAAACAATTTTTTTTAAATACGCTCGAAAAACTGTCCATCTTATTCGCGGATTTTCGAAACTTTTCTTCTAAAGCGCACCATTTTTACAAAAATAATTTGTTTAAGAGATCGGCGACGAGAGCGTGAAGACTCGTCACTTTGTGATCGAGCGTTAAGCAATACGTACTTACTAGCAGCAGGAAAGTATTTTTGAAAATTAATTTATTAATTTTATAGTATTGAATTTATTACATTATTTTTACTTTTCAATTCACTAGTGACAATTCATTAATGTACTTTTAGTTTCTTGTAGGTACCTGTTTCAACCTTAACCTACCATTTCTACAAGAGGAAAACTGAAAAAATACCGGTATTTATTTCGGCTTTCGGTAATACCGGTATCCAAATCACACCAGTATGAAGTCCCTGGCGTAATACCGGTATCCAAATTATACCGGTATAAAGTCAGTGGACTTAAAAATATACATTTTGAAGAAAGTTCACAATTTTTTTTATTGAAAAATAGGCAGCCTGAAAAATTCAGACAAAACAGTACCAGGTGTGTCTTCGCCAAAAATCAAAGGGAATATTAAAACGTTGGCTTTTCGTAGTGTTTTTTTCCAGACTGCCTATTCACGACGCTATATTTCCGCCGTTTTGCAAGATGTTTCAATAAAAAAAATTGTGCACTTCTTTCAAAATCTATATTTTTAAATACGAGAAACCTCAATCTGATAACTCCAATAGTTTCCTAGAAAAAAATCCTGAAAATTCCCTTTTTTTGGGGGGTTCTCTTAGGTGTATATGCCCCTTAAATACTTTTGCTCAATGCGTAATTCATGTATTACAGTTCATAATGCACCGGATACCTTACTAACGTGGGCGATAAAGTTACTTGAGTGGGCGATCCTACCATTGCCTCGAATAGCGTATTATTTGCAAGATACATTTCTTCGCCGTGTGCAAATTTTTGTTACAATCTTTTTAACAAAGCAATTATTTCTGCACACAGAATGTGTTGACAATGATTCTACGAGGACCTGACAGACGCTGTGTGCAATTAATGAGTCCTCGTGTCAAAATCTGATCATTCAATTATCTGACCGCTGTAACAAGTAATATTAGCTCACAATCAGGTAATCAAAGTACCGTTGCATTTCGCTGATTACAATGTTGCTCGTAGCATAAACGTGGTTTGAATACATCTAGCGTACAAAATATGTTACGCAGTAATGAAAACACGACATTATTCCATGTTATGTGGCATTAGTTCAGAGTCAAAGAAGATTACATACTGTGCTCATCTTGATTGCAGCCTTTTGTCGGGAAATACCATTCAGATCGATATCGCAATGCCAGCGTAGGTAACCCAGGTATATTTATATAAGCCTAAGATTAAGCACAACTTGATTGTTCTGTTCCTGTAGCAGCAACGCGATCAGATTTACAGTACTTTAATAGGAGTTGTGTACATTATTACCACATCTACTATCTCTTGCCAACCGATGAAAGGATAAACAGAATACCTTAAAGTCTTCTCTCCTTTACAAAATATGTAGACAACTATGTAACCATGAAATATTTATGCCATGAGGTAATTTGAAAGAATTGGAAGTCTCTTCTTTTTCGCGTCACAATGAAAATTAGTGACATACCTTCTCGACATTATTCTCGAGAGTTACCGCATAAATATACAAATAAAAGAGATTTTAAAATTTGCCAAAGCGAATAAAAATTCGTTAGTAACATGTCTTTTCTGTTTAAGCCTTAAGGAATATTTGAAAAGTATAAAATACTCGACATTCACGGGCGGATTTGTATAGAGGCTAAGTACATTGCAGGCAAATTTTTGGCGAAAGAAATTGAAATCGGTAGCAAAATGTTTTTGCCTGTAACTTTTTATTTTTTCATCGACAATAATAAAATAGATTTCCGTTCTAAAATAAAATGTCTATTTTCCCCAATACCGAAAATGATGGGTAATCTTTAAACATAGGGGACCGTCCTTAAATTACGCAAGGACAGTTTGGGCGCTTTCTTATCTCCTCCCTCCCCAAGCATAAGAATTCGTAAGATTTTATATCCCAGCCCCTCCCCTTCCTTGCGTAATTTTTTCAGTTATTAAAATTCTTTTAAAGATTTATATGATTAAAAAAATGTTACGTAATTTAAGGACGACCATTAGGAGCTTGAGACAACTTTAAAAAACAAACTTATATATCACTTTTTTCTCATGTAGCAAATCAATAATAACTCGTACGCGAGTTGTCATATTGAATTCATTTTAAAACTGTCTCAGCTCTTTTAAATTAAAATAGTTTATTCAGAGAAAGGGTGGCAGACGCTAGTTAGCCTAGGGGTGGCAAATCTTCAAATCCATCCCTCTCGACATTACATCGCCCTTTTGGTAAATTAAAGAAACAAGTTTAGCATTGTTGTCGAAAGATAAAAGGAAAGCCTACAGAATTATCTGCATTTAAAATGAGAGGAAGACATACAAAATAATAATGATATTGATAACAATAGAACACTTCCTATGACAAATAAGAAAATATTTATTCTGCAAGTCAGAACCTATATTTACCAAATTTTTATATTGATCACTGTTATATGTGTACACACTGACTTAGAGAACCTTTAAGCAACAAGCAGTGTCGTCTCAAGAAAGAAGGTACCATGCCCCAACTACACTGTTCTTCTTTTGTACTCTTCTATCCATGTTTTACTTTTAAATAGCTTCATCTTCGCCTAATCACGTAACACGATAACTTTCTACTGCAACTGCAAATTCTACGTAACATGACGCCCCTAAAATCGCGCCACATATCAGGCAAAGTCGTTCTATTCTCGTCAAACCGTTTATTGGCTAGATTGATGTGAGTTCCCCTTTGTTCGGGCCAAGGGAGGGGTGGAAAGATAAACTGGACGAATTTATGGAATTAAGAAGAAACCTTGGATTTCATCGATCGGGGAAGCACGAGACGCTTTCGAACCGATTCCTCCGAAGCGGCTGTGCTTGCTGGTATCCATCGATCCGTTTCTAAAGGGGCGTTCACAACGACGAGCCGTGAATCTCACAGCGTTCGAAACGAAGCCGAGCAGCGTTCTCTCGTCCCTCTAACGCTGACAGACTTGTGCCTCTCTACACAAGACTCGTACCCACTCGAATACACCGCGCGCGTTTTTCTTCGGCGATGTATTAGCAAGCAAGACGGCCCGAATTGCACCGAATTCCAGTGGCTTGTCGTGGTACAAAAGGAGACGAGAGGACAGAGCTTCGGGAGACAGAGTTGGAGGGGACAAAGAGAGGAGACAATGAGACAAGCTGCGGAACGGTCGGAGGAGAGAGAAGCAATTAGAAGTATGCGGAAAAATGGGGAAAATAGGTGGAATGAGATTGAAGGAGTTTGGGAGAGGTAAAAAAGGGGGTATTAAAAGAGGCTGGGATAAACAAAGGGGGAGGGTTACAGAAAGAGAGGAATGAGGGAAGAATACAGAGATGAACAGAGAGATAGAGACAAGTTTTTACTATCTTTTTCTTTTATCCCTCACTCTCTCTCTCTCCCACTCCTCCTCTTTATCCTCCTCCCTGTCTTTCACTCCGCTTCGCCTCTCCTCTCTGTCTCTCTCTGCGGTGGAAACGTGGGCGTGGACGTAGGCGAGGTAAGCCTTCAGGGCCGACGAGCATCGACCGATCCAACTGGACGCATCGTAAATCGTGACCAGCCTCGCGACTCTTGGGTAACTTTGATAGACACCTAGATGCGCTTCTCATCTCTTCAGCGATCTCGAATTTCGTCGCGACTGGATGTGAAAAAAAAACGGGGTCCACGCGGGGCCAAATTCGGGACCCAGTGGCCAGGCGACTATATGGACCGGCTCTTTCCGGAAACGAAGTAGTATGGGTCAGTGCTTCGAGCGTCTAACTTTAGTCCAGGCTATCCTTTTGTTCAAAGTCGCGAGACTAGTTTGACGTGACATGTAAACAGGTGAATTACGAAGTAGAGCTGTAATTATTCGAATAATTCGAATAATTTCGAATACGAATAATTTCTTCGAATATTCGAATATGTATTCCAATAATATGGAGTATTCGAATATTCGAATATGTATTCCAATAATCTGGAGCACCTATTCGAATATTCGAATAATTAGGAGTATTCGAATATTCGGAGTGATCGAATTTCTGATTGCACCGAATAGGAATCTGAACATGAAATATTCTTTCACTCTTTATCGTGAAATTATTTTTATAATTGCCTTTACTATTATTTGTTTTTCAAACGATAAATTCGGAACTTTATTAATCTTTGGTAAATTTATAGATTTAGCAAACGAAAGCAATCATCAGTTATTAATATTATTATTCTAATACTAATGATTCCTATTCGGTACCATCCAAGTTCGATCACCCCGAATATTCGAATACTTCTAATTATTCGAATTCTCTGGTATTCGAATACTTCTAATTATTCGAATTCTCTGGTATTCGAATCTCAAATTCGAATTCTCTGGTATTCGAATCTCAAAATCGAATTCTCTGGTATTCGAATCTCAAATTCGAATTCCCTGGTATTCGAATATTCGATTTCTCTGGTTTTCGAATATTCGAATCTCAAATTCGAATTCTCTATTATTCGAATTCTCTGGTATTCGAATCTCAAATTCGAATTCTCTGGTATTCAAATCTCAAATTCGAATTCTCTGGTATTCGAATCTCAAATTCGAATTCTCTGGTATTCGAATATTCAAATTCTCAGGTTTTCGAACATTCGAATCTCAAATTTGAATTCTCTGGTATTGGAATATTCGAATCTCAAATTCGAATTCTCTGGTATTCGAATATTCGAATCTCAAATTCGAATTCTCTGGTATTCGAATATTCGAATCTTAAATTCGAATTCTCTGGTATTCGAATTTCAAATTCGAATTCTTTGGTATTCGAATCTCAAATTCGAATTCTCTGGTATTCGAATCTCAAATTCGAATTCGCTGGTATTCGAATATTCGAATTCTCTGGTATTCGAATCTCAAATTTGAATTTTCTGGTATTCGAATATTCGTTACAGTCCTATTACGATGTTCCACCCTTAGGAGGTAAAGAATTTGGTTTAGTTTGCGCTGGAAGCTTCTGGAATCGAAATAACAGCGCATTTTGTGGAACTAAATCATGTGTCATTGACACGAATGGTTTAAGAGGATCTAGTGAAATTATAACTAGGTACGTTGCTTCCAGGAAATACGATGTAAGAAAGAGAAAATGTGTCCGATGGTATGTGATGGCATTGACATTCTAAGCGTTCACGTTGATCGCGATGGTGGATGACTGAAATTGATACGACTCTAAATGGACGAGAGAAAAAGCGTCGCGAAATGGTGCGAAGGGGATAACTGAACGAACAAGGTAGAAACTTGGCGTTCACGGGCTGGCATTATGTTTGTCACGCGACGAATCGTATGGAAATATGATCGAGGAGCTTGGACAATTTCCCCGCTCGATTGCGGGCTGAAGAAAAAAAAAAAAACAACGGACGATTGGATAATGCGTTTCGCGGCGCGCGGAACGTGTGTACAAACACGTGCAATCTGTCGCTACGGAGCAGAATGGCGATTCTCGCGTGCCGGCGTCGGAAGAACGGAAGGGCCCCGGCAAAACGCTGAAACGAGCTTTGATTTTAATTTCCTGCGCTACCCCGCGCCGGTTGGCCTGCGGCTTTCGAATTCCCCGTGTCGGCACGATCGATGAACGCTCGTGTCGTCACATGAGAACCCTCCTTTAATACCTCTCCCTCTCATTAAAGCCGTCCGCCCATCGCGCAGCGCGGAGAGTAGCATCCTAATGCTATTTACACAAGTGCTCCGCCGGAGCGAAAGGGCGTTCGAAACTGTTTCTCGCGTCGCGACGCTTGTGCCAGCCACGTTACAATAAAATACCCCGTTCGTTTTGCACCGCCCCGAAACGCAAACATATTTTGGCTTCGATCGGCCTTGGTCGTCGTTCCCTTTGTTTCACGAACGTACATCTGTGTTCGTTCGACTCGTCTTATTGATCAGGCCTGATGAATTCAAATTGGAGCTCTTACTATCCAGGCCTCCGAGTATTTGAACGGATCATTACAAATTGAACTTGCTTTCGATGTTTGGAAATAATGTGTAACTACACCAAGCAGTGAAGTTTGTAGGAGTTAAAATAAAGGTGTGAGAAGAAGAAGGGTTGTTATGGAGGGTTGTAGGCAGTGGGGGACTGGTTAGGGTGTCAGCTTGCCCGATGGCAAGTGGGCCCTGTGGGCCCCTGATGAAGTGGGCCCCCTTAAGGGGGTATAGGACTATTGAAATCTCGAAAAATCGATTTCTTTATTATTATTATTAATTCTGAAAGTGCCATACTTTGTGAACATTTACAACAATGTATCGCGAGGAAATTCGAATAATTACGGAAATTATAGCGCTGAACGTAATTGAGTGCACCGTCGAGTAACGGCCTCGCAGAACAGTATTGGCGTATGGGACTTAACCTTGAAGCTGTTTATCTCGAAACTACATTTTCAAACACGGTGTACATCATAACTCTTGAACGAATGAATAGTTTCATTTAAAATTTTAACTGCAGCTGTAGAATTCCTTTCTCTATCGTGTGGCATTTCCGCATCAACATTGGATGTTTGTAAACACATTTTATAACTGATTAAAGACGATTTTTTTCCATAAAAATGTGGAAAAAACTTGGTTCGTGTGTAACTTTTACAATTTTCGTTTAAATTCGCTAGCAAAGTTCCATACGATATGTATTAGTATAGAAACTAATCAACCCAAAGCATTTTGCTTTTAGATGATTGGTTCACCTGGGACTATGTACACCAATTACAGCCGCGGGCTACGCGGGACCATCTTTAGCGTCAAATAACTTGAATAATTTTCGACATTCTGATGATTTTTTTATTTTACATTACTTGTAAAAGCATACATAAAAAACTGTGAAAAGTGCCAGTATGGTGATTGTTTGGTATCTAAGCAATCCAACCGACAAGAAACCGTCGATTTCAGTCGCTCAATAGTCCTATACCCCCTTAAACATCCGACAACATGTTAAAAATGTTAATGAGCTTTTAGTACTTTGAAAATATAATATACTAGCAAAATTCACTCCCGCTTCGCTTCGGGCCTAAGAGATATTAAGGACTCCATGAAAACACATTTCACCCCTTTTCATCACCCGCTTAGGAGTTGATTAGGGCAAAATCCTGAAATTGGTTCTTAGGCATTTATGTGGGTAACCTTTGCGAAGTAAAAACCAAGTTGATGTCTAATCGGGCCTAAGAGACTTTGAGGAATTCGTGAAAATACATTTCACCCCTTTTCACCCCCTTAGGGGTTGGTTAGGGAAAAATCCTGAAATTGGTTTTTAGGCATTTGTGTGGGTAATCTTTGTGGGTAAGAACCAAGTTGATATCTAAATTTTACCCCCTTTTCACCCCCTTGGGGATGGAATTTCCAAAAATCCTTCCTTAGTGGGTGCCTGCGCCATGAAAACAATATACCTTCCAAATTTCACGTTCCTAGGTTACTTAAACGGTTTGAGCTGGGCGTCAATGAGTCAGTGACTCAGTCAGTCAGTGAGTCAGGACTTCTTCTTTTATATATATATAGAAAAATAAAAGTCCCAATATTATTACTTAAAATTTACGTGGCATTACTATTTTAATAAAAGAATTGTGACAAAAGTATTTTTCGAGGATACATTATATTTCAAAAAATAATAAGTAACTCTGAAAAAATCATTCTAATTCGGGTTATATGAAGCCTTATAGTTGTGGTGTGTGCCCCCTTCGTCTCCTGGCAGCCAATATTTTTAGACCCAGTCCGTCACTGGTCATCCAATAGTTATGCTTCGATACTGGATTACCTGGCGAGTCTAAAGTGGAGGCATTCTTATCTCCATCGAATTCGCGCTAAGGGGTGGAGAAGGTCGTCGACTTTACAGAGTTCCCAGTTCCCAGCTTCTGTATGGGCGTGCGCGTTAGAAACCTCCCTAATACTCTGTACGTAGGCATACCGAGCAATAGTGAGGTTTGTAAGTGCTACAAGGTGAGGTACAAAGGAGGGCCTGGGAGGGCATTGCTTGTCAGTCATCAAATTCTAATGGATCGATAGCAAATCGCCTGCTAATCCTCGACTCTACCCATCGCTACCCCTATGGATTTCGTACTAGGGAATGAAGTGGGTAGCGGCTCTAGCCATTTCGCCATTTTGTCTATGGGTATGCACACGGAGGACCTCACTGCTGCTCGGTATACTATAAGTACTCGAGTTCAAAGGTGTATTATCTAGCGCCGCGAAAGGAGTGAGCAAGTAATATTAATAAATGCTTGTCTGCTGTTTTACTGTTCATCTGCCCTGTTTAGAACAATTTCGATACCCTTGAAACTTTAAGGGGACATTTTCATAAAATCTCTCAGAAGATAGGTGATCTTTAGGATTCTTTTTTGAGAAAGTATGCAACTTTAATGGCCTTTATTTATTCGTTATTCAAGGATATAAATTTTGTTCATTTTCCTATAGTTCGATTTCTACGTAGCGCTCAGTGTGCTGCTACAACAAAAAGAGGCGTCGATGGTAGCCAGTATAATTCGACGTAGGATTGTCTCAAAGCAAAAAACTAAAGATATTCTTATATGTTGTACCAATCGTCATAATCAACCAGCCTTTAAGAAGGCAAAGAAAGCAAAATGACGATGTTTGGTAAAAGGAGTAATTTTACGACTAAAAATGTTAAGAACGAAAAACTATTACCTCTAAAATATATAATCGAAGGCTGACACAATAATGAATTTAATTAGAAAGAAAATGCCATCCAGATTTTTGAAATCCATTCATAACTTCTTTTGTTATGCTGGCTGGTGGTCGAGTCGCTTCTATCATTGCAGAATCTATACCGTTACGAATTTCGTGTTACAATTTTCACTGAGTATTCTTCAGATACTATACTATAGATATATACAAAAAAATACATTTTTAGAAAAATTTTAATGAGGATGTCCCCTTAATGGGACTAGGCAGTCGTTTTCCGCGAAAGAAACACTTCCTTTTCAATGTATTTGTAAAAAAATGAAAGCAAATCCAGATGTATCCATTTACCCAATGCTTGTTATTATCATAGAGATTGAAAAAAAGTTGGTATGAAATGTACATGTGCTTTAAAAATGGCGGTGCTGACTGGCAAACATTTTAACGTTCTTCTGTAGTTTTCAGGTAATATTGGTCTTAAAAAGTTACGTAATCCAATTTCAAAGTGTGATTTTTGTCTATTACGTCCGTAGTTTCCCGCGGAACCAATAAAAACTGAAATTAAAACAGAATTATTAAATTGGTGGCCTAAAAACGACGATTATTTCAAGAACAACTCGGTCGTGTTTGTGCGCTACTAAAAATCCGCGACTTTTTAATTTTTTTATGAAAATCTCGAATATTTACGGACCATGTCAGAGGTTTCGCGGGAAATGGCACATGTTTTACACATCCTGTAATTTTTTCAAGTCGATCTGAACCTCTGTTCATTCGCAACTAGCCTTAAACAAAGAGAAAACAAGTTTCGAGAAAAACGCGATTATAGTTTCTGGACAAAGGCGTCGCTGTAAGTTGAGCCTGTAATTTGACCTTCTCAGCTGCCAAATCAACAATTTTGCGAATTTTAATATAAACCAAGCGGCATTTTCTTCAGAAAAGATAGTGCTTTCGGAAAATGCAATAAAAAATCGATTTGTCGACTACTTAGTCCTCTAAAGAATAGCGTTTCCTAGAAAAAAAGCATTTTCTTCTGCAAACGTTTTTTTACACTATTTAAAGTAATGACTATATTTGAGGCTTCCCTTCAATCTGTATATGAAATTTACAAGGAAATACAAGAAACGGAACTGTTACTGGTAGAGCCTCGGAGCCTTGCACGCGAGTTACTACGCGCCAAAACTCAACTGCCAAGGGAACACTAAACGGGAATGATGGCGAGAGAGGCTCGCCAACGCATAGAATATCAGCAATTCATTAGGAACACGTGAACCGCGTCTTTGCGTACCACATAATATCTGTAAATAGAGTAACTGAGCAAAGTATGTCCTGAAACATTTCTTTCATTCCATTGCAACGGGCCCCGGCCAAGAGAGGAGCCTTTTCGGTATTGAATCGAGTTAAATTAATTGCATTAAATCACTCCATACCTCGCTGCGAATTCAACTCGCAGATGCGCGCTTCAGCTTACGTCACGAGCTACGAGTCTAGATCGTTATACCGAAGCCGGTGTGTTAAAGCTGTCCGAGTGTATTTGGAAGGAAAAAAAAAAAGAGCAGAGGTGAACTTAACTGGGGCGTTTGAAACGAGCTCGTTACTTGAATATCTCGAGCAGCTCGGTCCTCAGAAATTATTCGCAAAATTCGATCGATGCGCGCGGTCCCCAGCACAATGATGCCAGACCCCGTTCCTTTCGAGGGGAAATTGGGTATCGCGCGAAAGTCTGAATTAAAGCTCTGAAAGGGGCGAGTGTACAGCGTCGGACACGAGCATTCGATTGAGGGGCAAGCGTAAAAATATGCTAGGAATATTCCTGGCAAAAATTCATTCTACAGGGCAGTGCAGCTGTGTGCCGCAAACTGTGTCGTAAAGTACTTTCATGCTAAAAAAGATAACTGTCTCCGTGCCAGCGAGGCCAGCTGATTTAAACATAGTAGAGAATTGTCGAAGGGGGCCTGCAACAGTCACGCGGATGCAAATGGCAATTTCAAGACGGAAATTTTCAAATGAAAATTTCCATTCCACAGGAATGACAGAAGTTTCGTAAGGGAGCGATAAAATATCATGGAAATCGTGGATAACGAGGATAATAAAAGGAGTCGTACAAAGTGTGAAACTAAAAATAGCTTCTCATGTTGCACAATGTGGAAAAATTTTTCAAACGATATTCTCTAATTTCGTCGAATTTGTTTTGCAAGTTACAATTGTGGTTGTTGATTAAACATTCGAGGTTCAGACGAATCAAAATTATTTTCTTCGAATCGGATTTTCTTCCACAGACTTTTCGTTACCACAGACCTAATGATTATTTGTATTTGAGCACGAGATAATGGTCGAGTTGCGATAGCAAAATAAATGTTTGTAGATTAAAGTTGAAACTTTCGTTGGAATGCTGATCGAAACTTCGTTGGTTATTTTCGAAATTTTCAAACCCATATAGAGTTCGACGATTTGCAATTGCGGAGCGTTATATTTAATAGTGGTGCCTTTAACGCTGTTTACGATTGATCTAATCGACCAACTGTAAGTGCATTAGCACGTTGCGTCATTTGCATACACGCATAAGGTTTGTCGATCGAAATGTCATAGAATCCTAGTCACCACTGACACGGCAGTCCAGTGGAATATTTTATTTCCCTCTGTCTAAATGAGTCACATTGGCGATAATCGTGGTAGCATTAAGTTGTTCGACTTTGAACGTGGTTCTTGTTCTGGCGTACTAAAATGTGTGATCAGTGTACGTGACGCACGATGCAGCTCGAGTACTGGGATAAAAGAGGAATCGAGAATATTCGAAATTTGTTCAGTACTCGAAAATGGTAAGTAGCTTGAATTTTACATCAACCTTATTCGAGCGATTCAAAGGTTACGAGCTATTCAAATTTTGTGATGTTATATAAATCTTTTCACTTACTCGATTTTCTTGTAGCTTTTCCAATTCGTTCAAACTACTCTGCCGTTTCTATTGTTTCAATTTTTCGAATAACCCAAGTTATTCGCAAGTTATTCGCATTTCTTTTGCAATTACTTAAATTAAAATGTTGCTGGAATAACTGAATACTCGATTTGGTTCGTTTTAATCGACTCGAATTTTAAACCACTTCAACTGTTTAAGCAGCTACTCGATTAACCCTAATGCAACAATAGATCTTCTAAAATCAACTGAAAAATGGATGTTAATATTGCGTTTTCAACGCACTCTGTTTGTACAGCGCTTAAATTGTGAATAAAAGTTTCTGCCCAGCCATGAATTCCATTATTGTCCCGACAATGAAGGTAATTATAATGGGCACGATATAATAAGGAGTAACGGGGACAATGGAGGAATCGTGGGAGGTAATGACTTATACTGAATCGTAGGTAACGACTTTTCCACAGAAGCGAAGTAAAGCTTGGAAACTCGAAAATTATTTTCACTAACTTTTAACGAACGAACCAGCAACGAACTGGCAACTCAGAGATTACGCCTTTAATTAAAATTAAACTGCAGTTTCTGGAGCATTGTCCTTGCCTCATGAATTAATAATGGAGTTTATATTTCTCGTTATTGTGTAAGGGAATAATTTAGACATTGCGGACAAAATTTGGCAGAGCCCAGGAATAAATGGAAAATATAGAATAAATTATACGAGTCTCAGATTTAAAAAAAATAAATTCTAAAAGTATAATGAGCCGGATTCTAGCTGTTTTTTTATACGTTCAATCTACAAAATTAATTACGAGAGCATAGAATCTTTGTTATAAATTACTATAATTTTTGCATGTGATAGTCATTTAGAGGGAAATTCATTAAATTGAATTTTAGTCAACACCGTGCATACTCCACGCATTTTCTAAACAGATTTTCACGAAAACAGAAGATCGCCCGAAAAAACTCCGCTGCACGTTTTCGCATTATTTTCAAACAAGTAGTCTTATGACTAAAGAACATAATCATGAATCCTTGTAGAAAATACTGTAAGTGCCAAAAATCAAATTCTATACCTACTATAGTATTACCATTGGCACGTAGATTATTTCCTGATAAATTTTTTTTTAAATTTGGCACTCACAGTGTTTTCTACAAGGACTCTTCAATTATGCAATAGAAATATACCTTACTGAATTATACATTACTCAATTGAAGTTTAATATTTACAGACAACTTCCCTACTCTGTTGTAACACAAAATGATTTTAAATTCCAGAATTTCTTAAGTCGTCGTTTCCCTTGCTACGACTAAAAATGAACATTTTCCAAACTATTTGTAGAAGGTAAACTAAAGCCCTGGCCATAATAACTCACAGACCAAAACATCCTAATTTTTAAAAAGAATATAGAGAAAAATTGCACTTAACTCGGATAATAAGAATATACCGAGGTAATTTGAATTTCAAGGATTAACCTGATACCATTTCATAGATATCTGTATTAATCCATTTCGATTCATCTTTCCCTGAACCTCGCCCATTGCACACTTTCTCAATTACTTCCAGCATTATCCTCTTCCCCTTTCGATCTCGTTATTACTATGTAACGGCGACATACTATTACTAGTAATAAAAATCCTTAAATAGTAATTACTAGCAATAGTAATGCTACTATTACCAGCAGTAGTGGCAGTAGCTTTATTGATTCCTTGCGGATCACCGCGACTTCCTTCCTTTCTAACCTTTCGCCATTTCTCCCCACGACCTACTATCACTGTTATGCTTCTAATCCTCCGCAGTATGGACGAACACTATGAATTTGAAGTATCTGCTTGCGCAACAGCGTGGTCGCAAAACGTAGACAACGAACCTAGGGCGAAACGCGGAGCCACGACCCACTTTCGTGTCGTGCCAATTGCTGATCGTGGAACAGGCGGTCCTAATTAGAGATGGCTCGATCATCAATTAGGAGTCACGCGTTACAAGATCGGACATCAGAATTCGACCACCCTCGTGAGAAATTGACGATCGGCCGTCCAACTGTATCTCGGCAACTCCGTGACTTCTATCGAATATATCGGCTGACTTATTTTTTTCACAACCCACTGCGAACCATTCTATTCCAGACACTGGTGAATTGTGACCCGTGAAAATTAGCATGGCAGACGTTCAACAGTCGAATAAATCGCGGTGGCTCGACCGCCCCGATCTACTTCGGTCTCGTTATTCTTGCAAAGATTGGCTGCTAGAAAATTCAGGAATTGGAACTCCTCGCTCTGCGAGGAACGATCCAAAATACGGGATCGAGTGATTTCATTTCAACAATTATTCCAAAGTTCACGATAAAAAATTGTCAATTGGTCGGCATACTTGGAGTCGATTTTTAATAAATGTTGTTTTCCTTGTTACTTGGACCATTGCTGGTAATTTTTACATCGGGTAACGGTACTTGTTTGAACAATGGTAACTAATGGCAAGAAATAATAGATTTCGTGACAGCAAGGAACAATGAAATAAATGTTCCACAATGAAAGGTGATTTAAAAGAAGCGTGTTGAATCGCTGCAGATGCTTTGTCTTATGGTAACACAAGCTGTAGATTTCTTTTGGGATATTATTTATTCAAATTTAAATCGTGAATGTTTCGTCATTCTGTATTATCTTGCTGCATACTTGGCACTGTTCCCTTTACATATATCTTGGGATTTACATGACAAACGAAAGTACCAATAACATTCTCCGCTCACATGACATTATCCTATCTTCCTTTTTTTTCAAATTGAACGGCTTATTTCGAAGGCGTCCCAAATCCATATTTTCGAAGAATAAAGTATAATGGTAAAAAAGTCTCCCCTAACTATTCCTGAGTGTGCGTATCTCTTCGTTTCTAACATCCGAAGGGTATTTTTGCGGTGGTATTTTTTTTAAAACCCGTTTTAAAACGCATTTATTTCCAATGTGTCTTAAATTCGACAGAATTTTATTTCGCAAATGTCATATCCAGTTTAATAATATATCAGTTCCATTTTATACACAGATTGTTGTTGAAATGTTTTGTCCGCGCTCGAATATATCATGTGCAAAAGAAAATAAATTTTTTTCATCGGAGGCATGTCACAGAATATTTGAAAATATTGGAGATCAATTAAATAAATGAAAAAATTGTTTGGTGCACGTGGAATGAAACTAGCAAACCGCCAATAAGTTTTTAACGTACGAGAAAAAGTAACTCAGCCTTGCCAATGCACTAAATGAAGTAAAAATGATTAAACCGATAAATTTGATGAAAAAGTTGCAAGTTGATAAATATTATGAGATTCTTTTTTAAGGTCTAACATAATAACTAATGATATCAGTAACAACTAGATCTATTAATTACACACTTGCGAAAGAATTGTTATGATATTTTATAATAGTCTTTCCTTTATTGTTTTCCTATATGTTTCGCAAAAATCGTTTCTCGAATATTCTCCACTCTATACCCTTCTGTCTATAAATAAATGGAACATATTACCTCGAGTCAAATAAATTTGAATAGAACAGCATGTTTAACCTGTTAAGTGGGTCATTTCTCGGCCAAAACCGTCTTAATGTATTTATAATTGTATATTTAAAAACGATTACAGGTCAATTAACTCAATTCGCCCACAGCAAATGCGACGCGCGACCTAATACACTATTTCTTTATACCATAGAACCTTTTCGAGTTTTAAGGCGAGTTAACTCGTCCTAGCCAATTGGGAACAATTTTCAACTGGCGAGTTAAATCGCCTTCGTTAAAACAAATATTTTTCAACTGACGAGTTAACTCGTCTTATCCACGAAGACAAATTTTTAGCTAACGAGTTAATTCGTCTTAGCCTCAAAGAAGAATTCTCCACTGACGAATTAAACTCGTCTTGGTTAAAACGAAGATTTTTCAGCTGACGAGTTAATTCGTCTTATCCACGGAGACAAATTTTCATCCAACGAGTTAATTCGTCTTAGCCTCGAAGAAGAATTTTCAACTGACGAATTAACTCGTCTTGGTTAAAACGAAGATTTTTCAGCTGACGAGTTAATTCGTCTTATCCACGGAGACAAATTTTCATCCAACGAGTTAATTCGTCTTAGCCTCGAAGAAGAATTTTCAACTGACGAATTAACTCGTCTTGGTTAAAACGAAGATTTTTCAGCTGACGAGTTAATTCGTCTTATCCACGGAGACAAATTTTCATCCAACGAGTTAATTCGTCTTAGCCTCGAAGAAGAATTTTCAACTGACGAATTAACTCGTCTTGGTTAAAACGAGGATTTTTTCAGCTGACGAGTTAATTCGTCTTAGCCTCGAATAAGAATTTTCAACTAACGAATTAATTCGTCTTGGTTAAAACGAAGATTTTTCAGCTGACGAGTTAATTCGTCTTATCCACGGAGACAAATTTTCATCCAACGAGTTAATTCGTTTTAGCCTCAAAGAAAAATTTTCAACTGACGAATTAAACTCGTCTTGGTTAAAACGAAGATTTTTCAGCTAACGAATTAATTCGTCTTATCCACGGAGACAAATTTTCATCCAACGAGTTAATTCGTCTTAGCCTCGAAGAAGAATTTTCAACTGACGAATTAACTCATTTTGGTTAAAACGAAGATTTTTCAGCTGACGAGTTAATTCATCTTATCCACGAAGACAAATTTTCGATTGACGAGTTAACTCGACCTCGCCAATTAACAGGTAGAAGTAGAATACAGCGTTATCCCAATCTGAAACGAGTTCCTTTCACATTATTTGCAAAACAACTAGCCCGTTCTCTACAAACGCCAAGGCTTCAGCGTCCTAATAAAAACGTCGAAAAAAGTGAAAAAGTGATCTAAGCGGATCCTCGAATTTCGACGGTGCTGGCTAATTGGCTCCGCGAGGATGCGCATCGATCATGCCCGGGTCATTCGACGTAGGTGGCACGTGGTTACCATGTTCGATCTCGTTTAAATATTTAACGGTGGTCGTGTATGCGCGCCGATCGACTCGTTATAAACGGAGTGACAGACCGGAGGTGGAGTCTGCGAGATACAGCCGCTATCGTCTGTACCTGTATTAAAATGCAAATGATCAGACTATCACCGTGTGTCGCTCCTATCACCGCGCCGGGCTCCGTCTACGCGAGGACTCGCAAAACAACCTGACACCATCTCCTTTCCCGTTCTGTATGCATAAAGTATCGCCGCAGCGTGCACCGTTCCACGTGCTCATCCGAATAGAAATTTAATTGTCCCGGGATACTGTCAAGACACGAGTGGCGGGATCGACATTTAATTGTCCCTGGAAGGGGAGACACCCATCGAGCGGCACAAAACTAACGAGGGGCGCGCATGAAGTTCCACTCGCCGATTTAGTTCGAGTTTTTCATGTAGCTTCTGCACACCACGTATGCGTAATGATATATTAAACGCGTGGGGTGCACTATTCAAAGTTTGACGAGAAAATCAAATTCAAAGTTTTGTTCAAAGTGAAAACTTCCAGAACGATGATATACATACATAAATTATTAGAATTACATATTAATGTAGGGGGAGTTCTCTTAACGCCGGACCGTAGAGGGGATAGAAAAAACAACAACTAGGTTTCGAAACGTTCCAGTCGAGTGTGCACAGCTAAGAAAATTGATTTAATATTATTCCTTTCTTTTTACTTGAGAAAAACCTTAAGCGTCCGGCACTTGGGGAACTCCCCATATGTATATCTATATATATATATGCCTAACAAAGGAACTATCTGTTTCATTTCCGCAATGTTTTATTATTTTAATTATTCGTTTGGAGATGCGAAACTTTCAACTCGATTTTCTCGTGAAATTTTGAATACTACGTTTTACCCGTTTAATATATTATTATGCACGGTGTGCATTAAGATTTTAGCCAAATCAGTGACCCTAGCCTTGTGCACTGGCTCGTACGGTGAAAGTGGCAAGGGCAAGGCATTTGCGGGGCTTTAAACGCTCTGGCGGTTATTCAGAGGCTAATCGACTAATTGCGATCCCTGAGCTCTCGAACGACGAAAGAATATTCGACACAGCAGTTATAAATTAATTATGATTCCCTGGTACAATCGCGACGGCGTACAAAGAACTCTCGCGGCTCGTTACGCTCCATCTTTTACCACTGATTGAATAATACCTGTGTCGTGAGACGTTGGTACTCGATTATCGATCGCTACGACCCCGACGCTCCATGAATGCGATATTCTTTCTATGGCAAAGGCTAATTCGATCGGTCTTCACATTTGATCGACAGGTTGGAATTATTCCTTTATGCGTGATTATGAATTTTTATGATCTCGTGGGCGCACTAAGAAAATCCTGCATGTATAATGTAGCAGCCTAGGTGGTTTAATAGTTTACCATTTGAGTCGAGTTAAATAATTTCAGCTCACCTTATTATTAGAGTTGCCAACCGTACTATAATAGGTATATCTCTAGTATTGTACTATATTTTTGTCTAGTATACTACATACTGTTAGGAAAATATATAGTACGTAAAACTACTACATTTCCGATACATCCATAAACTTCTACAATTTTACTTATTTTTTATCCTATGGAAACATCAAAACTTCAATTGCCGAATTTAAACTTTAACGAAGGGGATTTTTTCTGCAATGAACATGAAGTGGCGGGAAGAAAGAAACAGGGCCAATCTATCTCTCATAGAAAATTAACTCCTTATATATGAAGGATAAGGGAGAAAAACGAGGAATGTCAATTTTTCGTGCTTTTGCGATTTATAGCATACTAGCTTCACTATTCGGCTTCGCACAAAATTTAGATTCTGATTTTATACAAAGAAATGTTTTTTTATTTATTTTTTTTGTGAAAATAGTCACATTCTTCTGGATTAGTTAAGCATAACGAGCTGGGGCACATTTCGTGACCCCAGAGTTTACCGTTCAAAAGTTTTTAGGCGACAGACCAACACACAAACACTTTCTGCTTTATATATTAAGATAGTTTTGTTGGTGGAGACTGGGACTACAGAACTGTCGAATCACAAAGAGTTACAAAATTCAAATACCCCCGTAAAATAACGTTAAATATTTCGTATAGGTACTGGTTAAAAACAGGTAATGTCCACTCTGGACTGGATCAAAACACTTAAATTTCTCGACGAAGCTGTTTTGTGACATTCCCTGCTTTTTCCCTTACCCTTCATATGTTAATTCGGACTTTCAGTGCAATCAAACCTTCGGCATATTTGTTAATGACAATAAACTAATTAATAATGCAAAATTCACCAAACTTATAGATACATTTAAAAAATAAGATGCCGTTTTAATGTAGTTTGATTTTGTACCACTTTCCTCTGAAAAGTACTACTATATTTTTTCACATTTGGCCGTAAAGTACTAGGGTAACTGTACTCGTAGTTGACAGTGTACCAATAGTTGACACTTTTATTTTCAGTCACGAATAATAAGCTTTCTATTAAAAAAATGTTTTTGACCAATACTTTTTCAAACAGCGTATTAGTCAAAAACATTTTTTTAATAGAAAGCTTATTATTCGTGACTGAAAATAAAAGTGTCAACTATTGGTACACTGTCAACTATGAGTACAGTTACCCTATATGTTTCCGAAAAAAAAGTTGGCAACCCTAGCTCACCTATACAATATTGTACATGGACGAATAAAGTAAGGGAATTTTTTAAAAGTTTCAAAAATATAAGATTCAGGCTGAAATCATTATGTTTAAATTCAGATGAAAATACTCAATAATTTTAAAGATCCCATTCTGCGACATATGCTATGTTGCTGCAAAAGTTCACTTTAACAAAGCTCGCGGTCACGATGCATATAACAGTGTGGACGAAACTTCTTTGTTTTAACTGGCAACGTCGCGTCTGCAAGTTGATTCTGCTTCTAGATGCAGATTGCAGATGCAGAGAGAGGTTAATCCATGGACTCTCAATTTTATATGCTTTTCATGATGTTTTCTACTCCTTCGTTCTCCTCTCTTTCGCATTAATTATAGTCGACGTCATACAGACCAGACGTTTCTCATTCCATCGTGTTGCAGGCCGTGTTCCCCTCTCCCCGCTTTGCATACCAGAAAGTAAATAAACTAACCGTGCATAATTATCTTTGTCGAATAATGCCCCCCCCCCCCCTCCCTGGGGAAGAAAGACTTTACTTGAAAAGCGTTTCGCTCGCGAAACATGTAAGAAAATATCCGGCGCTCCTGCAGTTTGGCCCATTCAAATTTTTACCCGCGCACCTCTGTATATTTAACGCGATAAAAACGCGCCAATGCCTCTTACGCTTCGCGCAGGCATTGATTAAAAGACACGTACAGAATTAGAGGGGACTCCGAAGCAAAACAATTGACAAGCTAAAAGCGATGGTATTCTTCCACTGCTCTGAAGCGGTTGCTGTTTCTGATGTGCATATCAGGTAGGAATTTTCCGTCTTGAATAAAATAAAGGACAGCTGACGGTCACGTGTTTCAGTTCAATTTCTCGATACGGAACATTTCTACGACAATGGAAGCTACGTTTTATATTATTACCGCATGCATCGAGACGTCAGGAAATTGCATATCATTAGAATAAATTATTCCTTTCCTATAGCGTGCCTTCTGATACTTTGCGAAGTTAACTACCAAACCGTTTCGCGGGTATCGGCGCACACATTTCCAAGCGAGTTCGTCGTCGATGGAGGAAATTGATTGCGACCCGCGGTACAACGATTCAAGCAGCATAATCATTTCGGCACAGGCTCCGCAGTGTTCCTACCACGAAATTCATGTCGCGGTTGCATTATGTATGACAAGGTAAAACGAAAAGTTACCTGCCGAATAGAGGATGCCAGAGCTGCGAGTCATCGGGCGAGCTGGCCGTGGAGCTTACTTCCGGTTCCTGCTTGAGTAATCCGCTCCGTACCCTGAGCAGCGGCGGATAGGGGCTGGCCCGTCGACTGCTGGACAGATCGATCGGCGCTGGCATTAGCGTGCCGATCGGCTTGCAGCTGAGTTTGGGCCTCGCTTGCGAGGCGTTCCTCGCCCCGTTGCTCGCGTGACCGGGCCCTTTGTTAGTGCCGTTGCTGATCCTCGGATGGGACTGTCGTGACCTGGAGACCGGGCCTTCGCCGTGGTCGAGGACGTGCTGCAGATGCGCCAGGGATATCACCAATAAATCTGGATCCCTCAGGAGATCCGGTCTGGTCAGCGCCTCCGGCAGCCTCAGCTCCGGCCTCGAGGCGAGCAGTTTCGGGATTTCGATGGCGGGAGCGGCCGCGAGGCCGGGCAAGTAGTCCCTCGGCACCAGGAGCGGATCAGGGATCAGATGCCCGGACGTCTCGATCAATTCTCTAAGTTGACTAGCAGGATCGAGGAGCTTATCGGTGCTGGTGGACGTGGCACAGACTTCCTCCATCGTGTGCACCCGATGCTTCCCAGAGGGCTTTTGGCAGCCAGTCGACTGGCCCTTCTGCCTGCCGACGGACCACTCGGCAGACATCGGTCTCTTGGGCGTGACGCGGTCCGTCAGGATATAGGTGCTGTGGATGTCGCCACTGGACATTGGTCTGCCACAGTTCCTCATCTCCTGGCTGTGAACGGTCAGCCGTTCCTGGAAGCCTCTGCTCCCCTTTCGTGCGCCAGCTTTCTCGACGTCCTTCGAGGGGTCCGAGCGAACGGCACGATGCTCGCTGGGTACTTGATCGCAACGGTTCGAGATCTCCTTCTGCTTCTCGTGATCCCTCGCTTCCAGCTGGTTTGGCGACGACAGGATGCCTTTCAATGTCAAGTCGCTCTTCGCGTCCTCCGAGCAGGACACCGAGCAAGGCGGGCTGGGTAGTAACCTCTCGAGGTACGCGGACGAGGGCCTCCTGGAAGCCGGGGAACACGGGATTCCACTCGGCTGCGGCGATACAACTGTACCGCGGGTCCGAAGTTCCTCGAGGACCTGCTCGTCGAAGTGTTCTACATCCTGATACTTGCACTTCGCCTGGGCCTCGCTGCTTCTGCTCGAGCTGATCCAGTGAGCTTGGTTCTTCGGGTTTTCAAGAGGAGTCTTCCGATCCTCCGGGTTCCCCATACTCTGCCGGTGGAAGTAGTCTCTGTCGGACTCGTAAGCTAACGAGTCCGCCTTCTGTCGCCTCAGATCCTCCAGCACTTGCGAGTCGCAGTCGTCCTCGTCCTCCTCCATGTCCCTCTCGTCGTCGTCGTCCTCTTCGTGCGGGAACCTATCCAACTTCGACTCGTCCGCGAAGCCGTCGTTTTTAGGGAAGTTCACGGTGCTTTCGGGGGACTCGACGCGCGACTTCGTCCCCGGAGAAGCTGCGTTTGCCGCGGCCGCGTGAGGATTTCTGTACCGGTAACTCGGTATGACGATCGACAAGCCGGGAAGGTTCTTCGGGGATGGCTCCGTCCGTTGCGTCTCCGTCGCCGAGTCCGCGTTCTTGAACAGCCTCTCGGCGCACTCCGCTTGGGAGTCGGGCGATCTGCTCGACGACGAGGCCTTCGAAGGCGGTCTCGCCGAAGGTACCACAACGTTCTTCGTGATTTCTGGCGTGTGGGTTCTGGTTACAGAAACTGAAAGCCCTGGCGTATTCCTCAGCGCGGTTAGAATCTTCGAACTGTCGTTATAGTCCATTTTGATCGGCTCTCCAGGCTCGTCGGGCCTCTCCTCTTCCGCCTCTAACGGTGTATCGTCATCGTAAATCGCTACCATATTCTGCCACTTCGAACGGGAGCTCGATCTGCACTTTGCTCGACTTCCAAAGCCACCGTCCGCTTCGGCAACTTTGCACGATTTCGAGTCTGAATTGTTCTTTACGGAAACAACGACGACGTTCTCTTTAACGTGAGCACTTTTCCCTTCCCCGTTCTCGACGTCGTAGTTCCCGAGAATCTTCTCCTCGTGTATCTCTAATTTATCGTCGGCAAGATTGTCGACACTTTTAACGGCGCCCTCCTGCGGGTAACTAGCAATCGGATCTATCCTCGACTGTTCCTTGACTTTGCTCGACAATCCCATCAGCGCCGTAGGATTGGGATCTTTGATTTTGCTCTCGATAGATTTACCACGGGGGCTCTCGCTGAGGAGCTCGTAGGTTTTCGTGGAGTCGACGGGCAGATCGGCGCTAGGCGTATCGGCGGCTAGAACCGGCGAGGCCGTGGCATTTATCATGTTCAGTATGTCCTGAATGCCTGCCTTGTTCGTGTGCCTTCTTTTTTCGCTGCCCACCACCGACTCCTCTTCAGTGGCGATAACATCGCCCGCGTTCTGCCTCTTCGCATCTTTTCCTTGGCTCTGAAGGACATTCTGATGAACGCCCTCGGGCAATTGAGAAAAGCGAAGCTGCTCCAGCATCACTCGCGGCTGGAACAGCTTGTCCTTCTGCAGCCTCTCGAGGTTCCTTCTACCATCTCGACCGAGCAGGTCTTTCTCAAACCTATTCTCCTCCTCCGCTTCCTCCTCGTTTTCGTCCTCCTCCTCGTCCTCCTCTTCCTCGTCGTCGTCGGAGCACGGCACTCTTCGCCTCTCCTCGTCCCAGCTCGCCTTAACCCTCGCGCTCTCCCGCAGATCGCCCAAAGGAAAACCGTAATCCCGCCTCTGCTCGCCGCTCCTGTTAATCTCATCGTAGGTCCTCTTCCGTCCGACACCGTCCCTGGTGACCAAACCACTGGTCCGTCCATTTGGCAGCTCCTTCGTAGAGATATGTTGAAGATTCAGCGCCACGTGCCCCGGCTGCTTGTCCATCTCTTTTCCGTCGCTTGTGTCGGACGAGCTCGAGGAGCTCTCGCTGCCCGTCTTTTGGGGGACGACCCCCAGGCCCGTCGAGTACATGTTGGAGGCTGTCCTCGGTATCGAGCGCCATCCCTGCGCGGTCTTCGTCAGCTTGATGCGATTCCTCTTGTCGTAGTCCTCGCATCTTACCTCGACGATCCTCTGCTCTCGCTGGGAGGCCCACAGAAAGATCGGGTTCACTTTCGGCCGCCTCTCTTCCAGCTCCCCCGGCTGCCCGTCCCTCGGCTGCTTCTGGTGTTTCTGATGATGGTGATGATGATGATGATGACGTCTTTGACGACGGGGCGCTGTGCCCCGTTCAGGGGCCCCGCTCATCACTCCATCCAACGAGCTGTTATTACTCTGCCACTCGTCCACAGAGACGACTTCTTCAGCCAACGATCTCTCCGCTCTTATCGATCGCTTTTAATAACACTCGAATCGCTCGATCGGCGCGCACGCGCGCGAGCGCTCCCGTCTGAAAGTAGCGCTCAAAATTATCCCCTGCGCGTAAGATACTTAAACGTCGCACGGCTCGCGATGGGCAGTCCCCCCGATCCCGATTACATTCTCCGATCGGCCGTTTAGCGTGTCTCCCGATGTCTTCGCGGCGCACGGCTCCATCGACTAAGTAATTAGCTTGGCTCACGGCTGGCTCGAACGCACCCCGGCCAGGTCCGGCTCACCCCGAAGTCAATTTCTTGCCGTCCATTAACGGACAAGTCAGTTTCGAGCAACCAGCGATCGATCTTAAGGGCATTGACATTGTTGACCCAGCACTTCCGGCAGCCAGATGCACCGGACACATAAGCCACGCTCTCTCCTCTTCCTCCACGCTTCCGTCCTCGCCGGCGATCACTGTAATTCTCTTTACTGTTCCCTCGCTTCCGTCTCTTGTCCGCCGCGAGGAGAGGACCTTACGCGAGGTCCGCGGGTTCGTCGACACTGGCCGAAGAGGCTCGCGGTTCTGCTGTAGATAAATTCCACGGCCGTCAAGGTGGTTTGCCGATGGCGGAGGTCGTCGACGTTCATCCAGCTATCGAACCGTGACACGGTGCAGTCGCGAGCAGCGGAAGATCACCGGCACTGTCCACGATTCCCATCGGGGCATCTACAACGTCGATTTGCATCGAGCTTGCGGCGTCGACTCCGTCGAGCTTACCGCTGGCAGCACTGAGTATGTTCGACCCATCGAGCTTCTCTCGACCCGCTCGCCTCTCTATCCGCCGCGATATCACGTCTCCTTCTTCTTCCACTCTACTTACGTGCTGATTTCGACGGGCCCCTGTCGCACCCCTAATCCGTTCACCTCCGAGCTCGCTTAATCCTTTCCGCTGCTCCTGGCTTCGCTACGGCAACGCGCCTCCAATTCCCTCGCCGGCACTCTTATATCCTTGACCCTGCGCAAATTGTTGACGATGGGACCGTGCTTGTCGAACAATTGTCATCGATGACATAACACGGCGAGCTCTATCCACCGGTTACATGTCGTTACGCGCGGAGTCACTGTCTGGGAGCTACTGTCGGTGCCTCCTAGTTGCCTTCCACTTCGTCGCCGCCGCCCCCGCTCCGCAGAATCGCCAGCCAGGCTCGGCACTAGCCGGGGCGCCCTCGGCCACCCGACGTGCCCGTACCTTTCGCCCGTCTTCGATAAATCCAAGTAATTCTCCGCATTTGCCGGCACTCCGTGCATCTCGGTATAGAATCTTACACCGTCGCCAATCGTAGAATTAAAATTTTATATGCAGCAGCTCCACGACGGGTTTTGTTTGCTGAATTTTTGGAAGCTTCGGTTTAAGGACAGAATTTTTAACGCTGGATATTTATGATATTTTTCGGGCAAACGGATGAGATTAAGGGATGCTTGAGGATAAAATTTAGAATGTTGCAAACAAGCGGGCGATAAATTCCAGGGACTGTAATGCTTCCTGATAAAATTACAGAATTTTTATGTGAAGCTTAATTCGGATCAAAGGTATCAAATCCAGTCGACAGAATTGTAACGCAAGCCTGCCGGCAATCAAATAATCCAATTTGATATCCGGTCCCTTTTATGTAACCCCGTCGCCTCACAATGAATATTGTAATTTCATGCTTTGTAACTGCATTATACGAGCTCATTTATACACACAGTGCCGAATAAACGCGTCGCAAGTTATTTATAAAGTGTTTCCACATTTTCGACACGGAATTCGGTCTTCCGAATCCGTCGCGCGGACCGGTAATTTGACATTGAAGCATCGCCTGGCGCTAGAATAATTAATCCTCGATTAACACTGACAAACGCCCGTTTCCCCAAACATTTCAAGCTATACTATACAAGGAGCACCTCAGATTTCCCTTCTAACAGGCATCTTCCCCTTAAAAATATATACAGTATCCCTCGCAAAATCCCTAGAACGCCCAACAATTAAATACATTTGCGGCAAGCTTTTCCACAGACATAATTCTCAATTCGTACGATTAGATCGTGGAAGTGTGGATGAACGAAAGCACCGGTCTATTCCTTTATTAGTGCACGGTGCATCGTCGCTTTGCGTATAGAACGTTGATAACACCGCCGCCAAGTAGGCGCGGGGCGCCGGAACGTGCGACGCCGGCCCTGTAGCGTTCTTACCCCTCGCCCCGAGATAGCCAGCTCGCGGCCGGAGCACCGACCATGGAAAGAGACCAAAGGCACATGCGACGGAGATAGACGGAGAGGAAGAGAATGGGATAACCTGTGTGTATATACGGGTATACAGAGTGTACCGAAGGTAACTTCCATTATAATGGTATCAACGATTTTACCAGCGTTAAAACAGACCGAATTTGCCTGATTAAGCTCGGCGCTGTTAACGTCCTCTTCGATGAAACATTGCCAGCATTTCCCACAGCCATTTGCAATTGTGATTTCCGATACCGAGCGGGGGGGGGGGGAGGGCAAATTTTCGCTGTTCCTCGAATAGATTTCAGAATTTGGCACGGATCGATCATCGTCAGTTATTTCGGATAATAAATCGCGAGCCCTGTCGATTTAACGTTCGCCAGTGACGTTTTCACAGCGCGACGTTGCGGAGGCGAAGATATTGGTACGTTTCTCGGTATAGCGTCGGGGTACTCGGAAGAGAGAGAAAAAGGATGTTGGTATTTTCTGGACGAGAGATTTACCCTTGTCCCCGAGGAGGAACTAGTTTTCGATAAACGAGCACCTCCTCGTTAAGTGGCTCCGCGAAGGGGGCCGAAATCGTAGTCACCCTATATCCCTCGAGCGTGGGGGACAGAGAGGGCTGATCGAGAGGGGCGTGGGGGGGGGGGGGAGAGGTAGAGAGGACAGAACGCGAGGAGGGAGCGGTGGGACGGAGAGAGAGGAATATTTTTATTAAAAGGAGGGAGGCGTCCTAATGGAGGGAGAGAGACAAATTCAACGCGCAGTACACCGTGTCGGATGCTGATGCAGCATTAAGCCCCGTTTGCACTTCCGCCCTGCCATACGCGAGGCTTCGATCCTCTGGTGCGCGCCCTTCCGCAGTATTGTGAATTCCGCTTCGAATGATTAGGATTTTAATAAGTCACGATGCCTGGCGGGTGGGAGCTAAAGTAAATTTGATTTAAATGAAATCTCGGCGACGCTGTGGGCCTTGTGTGAAGTAGGGCTGTTACGAATATTCGAATATTCTAAGTGTGAGCATTATGATTCAACATTTAGATACATCACGTGCCTGAATTTAAATAGAATTTATACCTTTCGTTTCAAAGTTTATAAATTTATCAAAGATTAATAAAGTTTCACATTTATCGTTTGAAAAACAAATAATTTTAACGCCAGTGTGAAAGAAGTTTGCACGATAAAGTGTGAGAAAATATTTCATGTTCAGATTCCTAGCGGTACCAGCCGAAATGCGATCACTCCGAATTTTCTTAACACTCCTATACATACTATTACACTTTTGAATACTTCTACTAGCTCTACTAGTCGGCTTCGCCCCAAAATTCAGATTCTGATTTTATAAAAAAATATATTTTATTTATTTTTTTTGTGAAAATAGTCACATCCATCTAGATTAGCTAGACATAATGAGCTGGGATACATTTCGAGTTTACCCTTCGAAAGTTTTTAGGCGACAGACAAACACACCAACACTCTCTGATTTATATATTAAGATTTCATTATTCGAATTATTTGAAGAAATTATTCGTATTCAAAATTATTCGAATATTGACAGCTCTAGTGTGAATCCTCTTCAGGGGACGACTATGCGGATATCGGAATACAAGAGTTAAAGATAGGTATTGCCGTTTTCAAATGGAAAAAACGAGGATTAAATGGAAATACGTAATAATATGAAAATGTTTATGAAAGGAATGTATAAATTGCATACTACGTATACAAAAGAAATGTAAATGCTTGTGAGAATTTCTTATGGATGAGTCTAGAATGTAAAATAGGAAATGATGTTTCAGAATTTTAGTTTTTATGTCTCTAGCATATATTCTCACTAGACTGCGAATGTTTGTGCAAATATACATTTTTATAGAAAAAGACTAAACAAGTGAAACTTTGATAGAAATATGTTTCATCATTAGAAGGTTTTTAAGATATATTTTTTATTTTAAAAAAATGTTATGTTTATTTATTTCTAGCATTTACAGAACCTAATTACTTAGCTCGAGTATAGTAGCGACCATAATATAGTGTATTCGATTTTCTTACAATAGGGAGGTCGTAATTATCGTAAAATAAATATTATACTTACAGAAACTTCCGCAGTCTAATTCTTGCAAACTAATTACTGATTTACATTTTGAACACACTTATTATATTTATTTTATATTTCAGATATTTAATGCATGTGTGCATAATTAATCGTTACTTCTTTTCCCGTAAAGAAGGTATATGTAGCAAGAATTATTTCTAATTCTTATATTTTGATATACATATAGTTGGTACCCTAAGGAAATCCATGCAAGGAGAAAATTTAAATCACTGATTTTATTAAATTCGTTCAGAGCAAACCAACTGAATTCACTCAATGGTACATGTAACGAATGCAACTGATTAAATAATAAATGATGAGTTGTGGTATAATATTGTATAAGCTCCGTCGAAAATAGTAATACCTGGCGCTGATATCTATGTATCTACTAGTAGTAATTAATTACTGCATTATCCATTCAAATAACGTGATCAATATGCGTAGACGTAGACGTGAATAGCTTTACATAATTGAAATAAATGAAAGTTTCGGATTTTCCTTGATAACGAATGTATGCAGAAGATGCGGCACTTTAAACTATACACAGGTTTGGACTTCCGAGGAAGTAAAAAAGGACGAAAGTGGATTGGTTTGAAAAGAGACGTACGATAGTAGAATGATAATTCTCCTCGAGAACACTGTCTCCAAGTATACTTTCAATTTCGTCACTCTGTATATTTTACCAAGAATATATGAAATATTAATTGTGATGTCAAATTAAGCATAATCCTAATTTGGTAGTAGAACATCGAGATCTCCATACAAAGAATTGCTCGAATTGTTGATTTTTTAGTAATTTTTTTTTAGACTTTTTTAGTAACGCAACCTTCCGGAGATTTTCTAGCAATGGTCTCGCAACCTTCCGGAGATTTTCTAGCAATGGTCTCGCAACGTTCCGGAGATTTTCTAGCAATGGTCACGCAACGTTCCGGAGATTTTCTAGCAATGGTCTCGCAACGTTCCGGAGATTTTCTAGCAATGATCACGCAACGTTCCGGAAAATTTCTAGCAATGGTCACGCAACTTTTCGAAAAGTGTTATAATATTTTTATTGTTATTATTATTGTTGCTGTTGTCTACTTGTATAAAAAAATATATGAATATTTAATTGTCAATATTTATTGTAATATAATCAATTTCTCTTACATTTTCTATCCTTTCTGTAATGTCACATAAATTTTGCCGAAACAACATTGCTGTAAAATCTGCGAACAGTTACGGGACCATTGCTAGAAAATTTCCGGAACGTTGCGTGACCAGTGCTAGAAAATTTTCGGAACGTTGCGTGAAGGTTGCAGGAAGGTTCCATGTGCGTTGCCGTGCAATGTTCCACAGGGGCGGACATAGAAAGACTCCTGCAATCTTCCAGCAATGTTCCTGGAACGTTCCGATGCTGCGCCGGAACCTTCCTGCAACTTTCCTGCAACCTTCCTGCAATGGAGTGTGCTGTATGGGATGTAAAATCTTATCATGGATTAGCATCTTTTCCATTATTTACATTTAGTAGTTGCCGAGATTTTTGTCTCACGATAGAAAAGCCTCGTATAAAATCTCGCCGTGGATTCGCAGCTTTGGAGCAGGAAGCAATAGCGCGAAACATGCGCGAGAAATTCTTGACCAAGACCAAGGAGCCTCCGTTTTCAATCGATTCAAAGTTAGTTCTGACGTAGACTCCCGATTGAGGGACACTGTCTTTGGCCCTTATTTCCTGTTATTATTGAGCAAAGTGTATTCACTAGAGAGGCTATGTTTACGTCATCCTTAATTAACAAAACAGTCATCGGCCGATTAAAAGCCCACATGTGGCTCACACACACCATATGCAGAGTCTACTCTTCTTTTTAATGTAAGAACTGGTATTCTAAGCCTTATTGTAATTGGTCTACTTCGTTCACTAGACTTCGCAGACGCTCCAAGTATTTTTAAAAATTACCTAACTGTATTATGGACGTCAGTCCGCTGACAATGAGAACCACGCGGCAACGTGATTGAGCTCCTACATATTTCACTGTTTCAGTGCGATAATGGATGCAAATCCATTACCCATATTGATGGATAGAACGTGGAAACGATGCTCCGATCGCCAGATAGTTCATCATACGACTTTTATTTTAGGGTGCAGTGAAGTCATCAATCTACACAAACAGGTTGGAGAATCGAAGAAACTCGTGGAATTTTATAGGATTTAGTAACAGTAGGTATTACTCCAACTGTTTCAAGAGGCATGGCGGTATTTTTAGTAGCAAATTAACTTTGGCATGGAAAAAGATCTTTACTTCGAAAATTCACTGTGGCTTGGGTAATATTAGTGGTAACAGGTGTTGATATCTTTCTAAATACTGATCTCAGATTCCTTTGCAACAAATCATATAATAAAATTGAAAATGTCTTTTATTAAAATAATTGTTAATATCTGCTTGAATCTGTGTGTACGATATTACGACAGGATCCTTTTTATACTATTTCGTAACTCAAGATAATATCCTTACAAAGATCATTTTCAGGAACACCTCGCAATCACTTTAAAACCTACTCACTAAATTACTTTACACGACATACAGAACTACTTACTCCGCGAGTAATCAGTTTGAATGCCGTTCGCTTAAGAGACATTGCAGTAGCTGCATACTACTTGCAATAATTAAAGGATAACCGTGTTTGAAGGATTAACGAAATATCAAGAATGATAGAAGAATTTATTAACAATTTAATTATCCTAAAACGAGCAGCTTTAAAAATATTAGGTTTCAGAAGAAACTTAAGGGGTCATTCTGGTAATCGCGCCGCAAAAGTTCGGCAACATTCAGTTTTTTTTGTCAGTGAATACAATGAATAACAATGCCAATCTTTCTTTTCATTTATTAAGCTACTTATAACGTATACGGAACAATTTTTTAAATACACTTTTAATTGTGTTTTTTCAATGTTACCTGGAGTTAAAAATCGCGACTTTGAAAAGAAATACCTCCCTGGCGGGAGTGATTTAAGCTCACAGACTCATCTGAAATAAAAAAACCAAACTGATTCATAATCATTGTGAGTACCGCTATCGCAGGTGCCAGAATTAGCCACGTAAGTCCAAAATTTAACAAAATTGCGCGCATTCAAACTTCAAGTCTCGAAATTTTCCATTTTTACTTGAAGTTTGAATGTGCGCAATTTTGTTAATTTTTTACTTACGTGACTAATTCTGGCACGCGTGATAGCGGTACTCATAACGATTAAGAATCAGTTTGGTTTTTTCGTTTCAGATGAGTCTGTGAGCTGAAAACACTTCAGCCGCCTTTTCAAAGGCGCGATTTTTAACTCCAGATGACATTGAAAAAACACAATTAAAAGTGTATCTAAAAAATTGTTCCGTATACATTATAAGTAGCTTAATAAATGAAAAAAAAAAGTTTGACATTGTTATTCATTGTATTCGCTGAGAAAAAAAAAACTGAATGTTGCCGAATTTTTGCGGCGTGATTACCATAATGACCCCTTAAAAGCCTTGGGTTGAATGAGCTGTTCCAGTTCTCTTATTAATTTCTCGTACGGATATACATCGCACTTTGAACCTTGAAATCGACGACTATTCATTTATAATTAACGGTGCATTTATCGAGACACGAAAAGCCACATTACTAACTTTCTCAAAAAATCGCCTCCACCTCGCAGAAGGTATAAAAAATTTCTCAACGTTATAGAACGCCGAACTCGGGAATTGCCAAATAACGATACCAAAGCAATCCTTGTGTGTTTAAGGATAGATTACAAAGAGAAACCTTCTAAACGAGTGGCTGAAAGTCAACTACGGATTCGCAATTTCGTCCGTGTATGTACATCAGCTTGATGCACGCAATCTTCTCAATCAGACTACGCACGGCACCGTCGAAGACCAGGCCGATGGGCAGTGTTAATGGCGAAGTGGTTTTTATCAACAGACGTTAGTCTTCCTCGTATTTGCCCGCGACTGAAAGGCAAACACGAGGTATAGCAACAAGGTCACGCGGTGGACTTCGTCCAGGATGAGACGAGGGAGCATACATACATAGAAGGGAGACGTCACTGACCGTGGACGCACGCGAGACTCGCGACAATTTTGTCCACGACATGGCAGGAACTCCGTGCATCGGGCAGATAAAGGGGAGGAATGCGGCCTCGCTGAACTTTGATTCGAGGAAGACGCTTCTTTTACCACTTCCTAATCAACCTTCTCTTCGAACGGGGAAAAGAGCTGCGCGGTTAACTGCGCTCAACCGACTCGGCGGACCGCGCTGAAACACTGCTGGTGGGCCAGATATAGCGAGCACAAAAGAAGTAGGGGCCGAAAATGGTAGCGCTTTTTAGTTTCGGGCGTTGGCGACATCAGAGAACGCATTCGGCAGGTTTCCGATATTAAATAGTATTGTACGTTGTGATGAAACCCTCTCGAGTGCTGTGTAACGCTGTATTCCTGAAAGTACAAGCCACCAAATGTGTTCCTGGACACTCGTCGCAAGGCTACATTCATTTGGTCACATTCGTGCATAACTACTAGGTTATGTACCACTATGCACTAACATATCTTGCACCACTGAATGTGAACACAAAGTGAATGTTGAATATGTTCATGGGTTCTCGATTTGTCCGTAAGACAGTCAAGGCCGTTGCAAATGTGATCTTCTATGTATTGCTTTTACATCACTATATCTATGCCATGCACGATACTTTAAGACTCTGAGGGCACGAAGGTAGATACATAGGTGTTTTGGGTCTGTAGGGCCCTGCATGGCGAAAAGCACATCTGGAGGTTTTAGTATCAAGGGTGACACTTTTGAAGCCACTTGAATGGGCCTCAAGTAGTCCACTATATATATTCTATCAACTATAACCTCAACAAACCAGGCAAGTCGAAGACTTAGAGCATAAAAATATGGAGGAAGCATGCAATGGGCGAAACTGTAGACAGCGGTAGAAAGAGAAAAATATACATGGGGGACACCCTCTCCCTTTCTAACATCAAAAAAAAAACGCTGTCGCCCCTGGCGCTAGAAAGAGAGAGGGTGTCCCCCATGTATGTTTTTCTCTTTTTACCGCCATCTACATTTTCGCCCATTGCATACTTCCGCCATGTTTATTTGCTCTAAGGTCGGAGATGATTGTTAGTGAAACAGATATAGCTACTTAACTGATTGAAGCTCACTCGAGTGGTCAGTAAAACCATACCCTTGAGGGTAAAAATATATAAAAAAAAATTTTTATGTTAAACGATTTTATTAAAAATACACTAAAAACTAAAAAATAATTCTTTTCTTGTACCACAATTTCGATGGTGTTTTTTCTCTTTAAATAAAATCGTGGAGCAGGATATGTCATAACAGAATATGAATCAATTTAATACAGAATCAAGCGTTGAAATGAATTTGTTGTGACACATCCTGTTCCACGATTTTATTTAAAGAGAAACAACACCATCGAAATTGTAGTACAAAAAAAGAATTATTTTTTAGTTTTTAGTGCATTTTTAATAAAATCGTTTAACATAAAATTTTTTTTTATATATTTTTTATTTTCTAGTTTTTAGTGTTTTTGGATTTACATTTCATAGCACAGACTTCTTTACAAATATCTTTTATTGCTGTATAGAGTTTAACAGTTTGCTTAAACGCTATAATGCTACAGTCACTAAAAAATAATTATTTTCTTGTACTACAATTTCGATGGTGATATACGAAGAACGCCTGCAAAGTTTTAGTTTTACTATTCGTACATACGGGGCGGATAATTTTTCGATAAATTGTGTATTTTCGGTAATCGCGATGCGATTAGCGTCCTGAACGCAGCGGCTTTTTGTCGTTTTCGTAAAGAACGCGAGTGGCTGATTTCAAGTGGTTTGGATTTGTGGTTATGGGTTATATTTATTGATGACTGGGTAATTTTTTCACCCGTTCGGGGTTAATTTTTTTTTAAATATTGTATTGGCATCCAAACTACGCACGCCTGCAAAGTTTCAAGACAATTGGATAGTTGGAAATGGGTTAAATTTGAGTTGCCGGATTCGAACCATACATACAAACAAACATACAAACAAACAGAGGATCGAAGTTGAATAAAATCGTTTAAAAATCACCAGATGCGATTCTCATCACTCGCGAAAGGACTCTACAGAACTCGAAACTGTGGAGATGTTTTAATTCGGGTAGAGATTAACTAGATGGCGACGAGAGGCTTTAGTTTTGGTTTGTGGATATAATAGAGAGAATAGAGATCAAAGAGAATGCGTGTAATAAAAACTTAATTTAGAATGAATATTAGTCATATTAGTGTAAAAGGTGTGTCCAACTCCTATCCATCTTGCTATGCACAAAATCTATACATCCGTTAACTATTAACGTTAAATCTTTAAAAGTACCATGTCTTTCACCTCTGCTAATTTTACAAGTTCGTTACATCTATTCCATCAACATCATTTTCGTCCTAAACCCGATATGAGATATTTCGAGGTGACTCTATAATCCTCTACTATATTTTCCATTCGCGAAAAAGAAATCAATTTTTTCACCCTCAGCTATTATCACGGCTGATAACAGCTGAATGATGTACCTATATGGTCACAGTAAATTTGTTGCAACAATTACAACAGGCAGAAAGTAAATACATATTTGCAACACAGTCTTGGGTACATGCGAAACCTTTACCATTTCAGTGTCGCATGCAATGTTATCGAATCAGAATGGAAAACAATTACGAGGCCACCAGCGGCTAGGATTAAAACTGAATATATAATAGTACGGGGACCAATGTTAATGCATCTTTATCGACTGTCACAAACGTCCATACACTTCCTAAACCACATTTGTGCGCAATGAACCCACCCTTATTATTTGCTCTAGAGGGCTCTAAAGCTCCCGATCTGTGCGACAATAGTTTACATTGAATGTAAAGTCTGTTCTATATCTCGTCGGTGATACGATCAACATCGGAACAGTCTAGTTTAATCACAGACCAGGTATAGGATAGACCCATCACGCAATGAAATTTTATGTCACACGCTCGGGGGGGCTCGCGAGCCCCTTTACCACTTTCATGTCACACCCAACGTTATCGATTGAGTCTAAAATAAGATTGTAACGCTAAGAGTGGTAGGAATTAGAATTCCACAGATCAGGTATAGGATAGAGTTATCATCCAATGTAATTTTATGTCGCACGCTCGGGGGGCTCGCGAGCCCCCTTACCATTTTCGTGTCACATCCAACGTTATCGACTCAGTCGAAAATAAGATTTCAATGCTAGAGTAAAGAGTACAATGGTTGGCCATTTAGGTTTCAGCTTGATACCGTTTTGCAAGCCGCAATGCTTGGGAAATGTTACCAATTAACCAAGCACACCAACATGGAGATACCTACAAAAGTGACCCATTTCTACGAAATATTTCTGGTCCATGTTCGACCAATACTTTGTGCATTTTGAAAAATTTGGGTAAAGTCTTACGACTAAAGTTCTTAAACTAAGACTTATTGCTAGGACTATACCTAGTTAAAACTAAGCACGCGTGCAAGTTCTTCCGCGATGTATAAAATTTTAGGTTTAGTAGCTTAAAATTATTTTAATGCAAGGGGGAAAGAAATTGGCAGCTGTCATTTAATATTATATGGTAAATGTGGCATTTTTGATTTCTCGTAATATTGCCACTAGTGTCGCTTTATATTTAGCAGATGCAACGGTCAAGCAAAAGTAGCGAGCATACTGAGCAGGTAGTACCAACAATGACTGTCATTGTTAGTTATTATACCAAACTAATGCTTTCTATTCGCGCCTTATTAAGAGAATCTAATGACTCGAATGTAATTACTGTTAAGAGAGAAGATTTGAAAGATCTCACACGTAAAAGTTCAACTTCAGAAATTAAACTCGTATTCGATACATTAAGCATCCCGAATGATTGGGATATTAAGAAATATAATTTAGAATGTTTGAAACGCGATATTAAAACTTCTATCGCGACTTTAAAATTTATTTGTTGCATGTTTCTACGTGATCCTACATTATTTGTATTAGAAAGAGCTTCAAGTTATATAGTTGAAAATCCTTAATAAATTAATGCTTTCCGTTCACGTTTTTTTAAGAGAATCTAAGAGTAATTAAACTTGGGAAGTGTAACTCGTATTCAAAGCATCAAGCTTTGATTATAAAATTCAAAACAAAATAATTTGGAATATTTAAAACGCGTTATTAGAACATTGACCTCGAATTTGAAATTTATTTATTGCGTTTGTCTGTATTAAACATCTGGAAGCACACACATTAATGTTACTATTCACGAGTACTAAGTATGTATTCGTGGTCACTATGCTCGCTATAGCAATCATTTTATTCGATGGCATGCAGAAAGATTGAAAGAATGAAAACGTAGGTATCACTCACCGTTCGTTGCAACAGTCTCACCGCTTCCATGCAGACAAGCATCCCCCTTCAGCAGCAGCTATTCGATCTGCAGGCCAATGTCCCGCAGCTGCGGGGTCAGTACCGAATAGATCATGTCACACTCACAAATATGTCGCATTAAGTTCGCGATGAAGAAGCAATAAGAGCACCGGTGCTCTGAATTAATTCTAAATGCGTTAAAACACTGATTCTACGGTCGCGTCCACGTTACTAACACACAGGGCCACTGTGCACTACGAAATACTTTATCGCGAAATAAGCACTGACTCTACAATCGCATTGCACATCATTACAAAAGCACTTCACGCTTTTAAACATCTCTCAACAGTGGAAAGATGTGTTCGGACTCGAGTAAAGTGTTTCCAAAATAGTCCTCTAGATACTGAGTATAATGTAGTAGAATTTTGTTAAAGGACCTTCCACATAGTTCAGTAATTGATGCAGGAATCGTGAAATGACGAAATGATATCCACTGTAACTGCACAGATATTTAGTGGTCCGATCACCGTCGCGGACAAGGTTGAACTGTTAAGGCACACCGTTCGGCGATGTAGTGACTTTGGTAGAGGTTGTTGATGTTTTTGTCGCGCTCGGCCGACTCCCAGCTAACTTGAAATTCGTCAAGGCCAGAAATAATATTATATAGCAATGTCCATTGGAAAATTTTCACTTTTCACAACTACAATCGTGCACCCCGTACCTTCTACCCGTATTTTTATCACTACGAGATGTGATCAAAGACTAGGCAACTCTTTGTCAAAAAGTCTACTAGATGATAGGTATATTCTAGTGAAATCTTGTTAAACGGTCTTCTATTTAGTCCAGTAGTCGAACGAATTGATGTAGGAATCGAGAAATCACGAAATAATATGTACTATGACATGCACACACTTCACTGAATACTGAACCGATGAATTTTTCAGGGCTAGACAAAATTTTATTTCACGATGCGTGTTTGAAAAGTAATTCGATTTGCAGTTGCATCTAAGCACCCCACGACACTCATGCATCATGCAACTTTCTGCGAAGCTTTTAAGAATTACAAATAGAATCCAATTATTATTACTTCACTAGAATGATTAAACAGTGCATTAGAATCTTGCGGGAATGTCAGTAACAGCGTCAATTTTTAATACTTTGCGGGGTACGATACGTGAAAGGGTTCTACTACACGCAAAGTACTAATAAACAATGTCATCTTGCAATTTATAGCTCGCACGAGCTTTGAAGAAATATCAATTTTGAGCGCCATAGTGTCTTGATCCCCGAAATGGATTTTCGGAGAGAAATCCACGTGACTCGTTGAGAAACCGAGCTACAGCATAGCGTAGCAAAAGCCTGCCTTCTATGTCAAACTCTCACTCTAAACAAATCACACGTATACAAGCACTCCCGCTCCTTTCAGCATTTCAACACATTTCAAAGTAGTTGCTGAGTTGGACGCTGTTCATGAGCAGATGCCACTACATTCAGTCATCAAATTATGGGTCGGTAATACAATTTGGGTGGCGACACGAACATCCATAAGGTGATAGGTCTATCTTATACCTGGTTTGTGGTTTAATCATAAATGTTTCAGCAAACTCAATGCATTCATATGTTACGTTGAAAATTTTGTAGTTACCGACTGCCAATCTGCTCACACGATTTCTTTGCCATAAGCGCCACCATTGTGCCTCCACGCAGAGGAAGTGATTCCACACACACACACACACACACACAAAGTACATGCCAGAGTTAGTTCCCCAGGACGAGTAGATATACATATACATAATCCTGGTTGCGTAACATTTTTCTTCTTCTTTCACTTATCTACGATTAACAAACACACCGTGCAATATGCTTTAATCCAATTATACAATATTCTACAGGACACGTACAAAGTTAAAAGGAAAATCAATTTGCACAATTCTTATCTATAGAAACTTCATAAAGCTAAACAAGACCTACAACATCGCAACAAATGCTTTGCCTTCACTCGACACACGAACATTAAATTATTATTTGTCCGAAATCATTTTTTTAGAGTGTCTTCTTTTTAAAACAAATAACCCACGATCGTTAGCATGCTAGAATTACAAGAAAAAGTAGTCTTTTTGCTGTACACTTTAACAGCTCTTTCCCTTTTTTTAATGAGAAATATAGAAATCGCTTACTAGAAAAGTAATGGAAAATACTTTGGGCACGAATCCACCCCTCTTTTTATGGAAATTCAACGAAAACGACCCGAAATTACTTTGAAAATTCGAGGCTTCCGCGAGCTGCCACTGGCCGCCATTCCGTAGCAACGAAAAATTGTCGAAAGTTTGGCGCGAAAACGCAATGCGCATGTAAGAAAAGTGGCGGCCTAGGTGGAGCCAGCGGCGCAGTGAAAACAGAAACCCAAACCGGTCATGGAGGCTAGTTAACGACTGTGCGCCGCGCTTGCGAATAGTAATTTCATCGAGATATTTGTGATAATACGCGAACGCCAGAAAATCGACTGAAAGATCGCCGGTTTCGACGAAAATGGGCGCATACTTGTCAGAGCCGATTACGAAGAAAGTGTCGAGCGACGAGGCAGGGAGGAATGTCGCGTTCGGCGCGAGTTCCATGCAAGGCTGGCGAATTAGTCAAGAGGTAAGCTAAAACCCTCGAGCGGCCAGTGCACCGTTACCCAGTTTCGTTTCGGTCAGAGAACGGTTTGCCGGTTCACCGTTTCGCCAGGCTATTACGACATCCATCCTGATCCATCGCAAACGTAATCCACCTATGTCTCGAAGCGCGAAATTCAGTCTACTCGATCCGATGATACGGGGAATACTGTGATGAATGTAACGGGAATGCCTCAACGTTTCGCGTGTGAACAAAATCGCGGATGGTGCTGTTGCAAAATCAACAATATCCATCGTTACACTTCCATGTTTTGTTTAAGACGAACGTTAATAGGATCCATCGAGATCGCTGCGTTTTACGCGAATCTTACCGCCTCTTATTATATTTTATTTAAACATTCTAATCTGCAGGACGTTGCTTCTCTGCTTTACTGTTAAGAGGAAAGTAATGGTGCTGTCAGAATTATCCAACCCAAGCTGGCATAATTAATAGCAGCGACTAATTTCTCTGTATAAACAGTCGCTTATTAAATAATAAAGCACGAGAATATCAGAATATCATTTTAGGAGATTTCGAATATCCGTTTCTGTAAACAGTGCAATGTACTATCGCGCCTGGAACCATCGATCTTTTCAACTATCCTTCTCATTGAAAATGTATTTGTTTATAGGAATTCAATGTGTGTATATGTGAGGGGTATTAGAGTGGAAGGTAAACTTATTCCTACAACGCACTTGGAAATTTATACTATGATTGTAAAATTGATCGCGATGGGTTTTAATTATATAAAGAACAAGAATCTTTTAAAATCCAAGAAAGCGGAGATATATACTTAAGCCGGGGATACATCCATATCATAATCACAGCAGAAACAATTACGCAAAAATAAGTCTAGAGAATGCAACAAATTTTTGTCATTCATGACTGATTTTGAGAAAACGAGGATTAAAAATAACATTGAATCGATATATATATATACCACTTGGATATATTGTTGTTTATCATTCCAGAAATTATAAATATTGATTTCTTAAGACACAAACAAACAAGTGTGTTCCACTGTCCTTTATTAAAACGAAGTAAACAAAGTAAATAACTTGATAAATAACATCGATGTTGAATTAACAGAAAGGTGCATTGATCACCCGTTTTAACTCATTTTGATGTTTACTTATTACAAAAGCATTGAAAAGCTTCAGCATATAACAGAAAAATGTTGAAATTTGTAAAGAAGTAGATCGTGCATTCTTAATTTTGTAAGGAATATACTTGTAACAGCAGAGATCATTTTTACAGCAGATTTTCTATTAATTGAATAAATAAACTTTACGTAATATGATATTAATTACAATACAATTACAGATATTATAACACACATGCGCGTAGTAAACTTTTGAGATGAAATTTCTAACGAACGAACTACTACAAATTTGTCGCATCCATAATTGTAATTATTTGTTTATAGGATGCACACAATTGTTGCATAGAGTTTGACGAAAATGTTTCCCTATTCGCTGTATATGACGGTCACGGTGGACACGAAGTGGCAACATATTGCGCACGTAATCTCCCAGATTTTATTAAAGAAACTGAGGCTTACAAAAGAGGAGACATTAGGCAAGCTCTGATCGACGCCTTTTTAGGCTTCGATGCCACGCTTGAAAAGCCTGAAGTGATTAATATTCTCAAAGAACTTGCAGGAACATCCACGTCGGATAAAAAGAAAGACGACCCAAATGAATCTGGTGTGTTTCTTTTTGTACTTGGAATACATCCCCTTTGCCAATTGCATGTATAAATATTGTACCGTTAATTATTAGTATATTCCACTCGTTTCTTTGTACCGAGATATATTTGATAAAGTTGCCTTCATAATTGTATATCACGCAGATGAAGAAGAAAATGTCAATAACCTCTATATGGAGGCAGCGATGCCATTGGAAGAAGTAATGGCAAAGTATCAATCAGAATTAAACCCTCAAATAAAAAATCTGAAGAATGAGAAATGCAGTAAGCGAGTGTGTTCCGCGAGTCCATTCTTACGTGGTCGCAGAGGTAAAGAAAAAGCGAGTTCCACGTCGTCTGGCGCAGGATGCTCGTCATCTTCGACTTTGTGGAACACAAACGAAAGTGATGTGAGTAGCTCCAGCCAACCATGTGGATCGACTTTGTCCAGCACGATGGACGGAAAGGAATCGGAGTGCGTTGGGAACAACGAAGCTGAACAGGTCCTAGATTCGACGACTAGTAACGGGAACGTACACACGTCTCCACCGGTAGGATCAACGGCAGATGTTTTTGTGGAACCAACGAAAAGTGAAGATATGCCTGACAGTTCCGAGGACGTAAACAAAAAGGTTTCAAGCCCTAGTAAAATTACAAGTGCGGAATCAAATGTGAACGAAGTGGAAGTAAACGGTGCAGAATCGAAGCGAATCGGAGATGCAGATAGTAGTAAGAGCGGAGCTGATAACGTGTCGAGTAGTTCATGTATACCCGTGGAAAATGGAGACGCAGGGCAGCAAGAAAGAATAAGTAGCACTGGTAGAAGAAGGATCCAACCTATCACTTTATATCACACTCTTCTAAAGAAAGAGAACGAAGATTCAGAGGAAGATGACGACGATGATGAGAACGACGAGACATTTGATGGACTCCGAGAGAGGTAAAAACTGCTTACCGAATAAAGTGAAATACTCCTCTGTCACCGATATGAAACTTGTACCGTGTTTCTACCCTATATAGTTCCAGCGATGAAGAAGACACTGAGAATATTGGCGAAGATGAAAGTGACGAGGATGAAGACGAAGAAGATGAAGACGAAGATGGGGACGGTAATATCGATGACGACGACGACGACGACGACGATGATGACGACGATGATAGTGAGAGTCTCATGATGGACACAGAAGAGGTATGATAATTTTGTTTTTTGTTTTACAACGTACTATGTGTATATTAAAATAGAAATTTCCTAATAATGAAATGTTATTTACGTTAATAACACCGTATTGAAATAGTAATTCTATGGTAAAGGAGATTTAAAATAAAATAATACGAATAATTAATTCACACAGCCAGGTTATGATAGCGGATGCACAGCAGTGGTTGCGGTACTGAAGGGCAACGAATTATATGTAGCGAATGCTGGCGATTCCCGTTGTGTTTTATGTAGAGATGGCCAAGCAGTTGAACTGAGTTTAGATCACAAGCCCGAAGACGAGCCAGAAATGGAGCGTATAGTAAAAGCTGGTGGAAAAGTAACAGCCGATGGTAGAGTAAATGGTGGCCTTAATTTGTCAAGAGCACTCGGGGATCATGCTTACAAACAAAGCGTGGGTTTACCGCCGCAGGAGCAAATGATCTCTGCACTTCCGGATGTCAGACACATCACGATCGTGCCGGAGAAAGATGAGTTTATGGTGCTTGCCTGCGATGGCATTTGGAATTTCATGTCGAGCCAAGACGTGGTACAATTTATTCGTACTCGTTTGACAAACAGTTCTGATACTCTTTCAAAGATCTGCGAGGAGGTACAAGCTAGTTGACTGTATTCCAGGCTTATCTTAAGTTCCAACGCAACCATCAATTGCTAATAGAAGTATTACATCCGTTACAGTTGTTCGACTATTGTCTTGCACCCGACACCTGCGGAGACGGCACAGGGTGCGACAATATGACGGCTGTAATAGTCCGATTTACGCCGACAGCTGATGCCGTGACAAACAGTACTACCGCTGAAGTATGTACTGCCAAGAGGTCATTGTCACCGTCTATACCCACAGAAGAGAATGACTGCGTCGCGCAGGAAAACACGATAACACCTTGCAAACGTCCGAAAACCGAGGCGACCATGTGAGGCTCGTGTTAAATGTTATGAACTGATCTCTGGAAACAGACGAGTGAATGTGAATTTATGTAAAATTATGTAATTCTATAGAACTGTGAATTTTTAACGGAAACTCAATGGCGAACAATACAAGAGTTACTTCAAATAACATGTAAAGTATCTTAGTACTGACTATTGGTGGCAGACTGATGAGTTGGAGCACATGAGGATGATAATTTATTGCTTACGCTTCGGTACCACAGGTCTACTTTAATACGAATAAATAACGTTTCTGTTTGTTCTTTACTTAAAAGTGAATTGATTTCGGAAGCCACTTCGGCGCATCTATTATTAGCGGGTAAAGTATTGTACGGTCTAACATTTTTATAACATCGTTGTACAAAACATGTAAGACACACAAAACACAATTCTGTATCATTAACGAGATAATAGATGTTTCTCTTTATAAGTACTTTCTACGATAATAATAAGGTAGACGGCAAGTATAAATAATACCGATCTAAAATCATTTACTAAGTCGAAGCCTTGTAAGAATTCACGAATAGCGTAAGATAATACGGTAATGATTAGATCAAAAATACATCTTTCGTTCTTAAATTCCAGGATTTATAAAATCGTTCCCAACATTCGAGCATCTGGAGTTCTGAATGCTCCGTTAAAAGAAATTTGATTTGCACGTCATCCCATTTGCTCCATGAACATTTACGAAATATACTCTTTGAGTTTTTAGATGACATCCATAGTAGATATGTAATTGTACATATTTATAAATTTAGACTATAGGATTTATATTTGTAATTCAACACGATACCATTTCTTATTTTTACGAAATAAAGTTTATTTTTGAATCCCTGGGTATAGTGGTTGAATGGATGGGTGTGCGAGTAGTCTTAAAATGTGTAAAACTGTATCGTGTAACGAAGACAATTGCGTGTTACACGTTACCAATTTGTGATCTTGTACTAAAAAATACTGTTAAAAGGGGTATGCGCTGTACTAAGGGGTACTGTCTACTTCAAAAGGCCCTAGACTTTCTTCTCCGAGTTTCACACGGCATCGTAAATCATTTGTAAATTTATAAAGCTAATAACCGTTTAAAAAAGCAAGAGTAATAAAATAATCGATTAAATTAAGGGCTATTTAAACAGAGGGCAAAACGATTTTGAAATTGGAAATTAATAGGATGTGTATTGAAAAGTAGACTAAATTAACATAAGAAATGTGTAAAAAGGGAGGATGGGAAAGGATATTTAAATTATTTATCTGTTTTTAAGAATTATGTACTTTATTTCAGTCGAGATCGCCGAGAAGCACTATGCGCTCGCATAGTTTCTCGTCTGCGTAACTAGTTCACTTCTTTCTCCTTTCTTTTTTTTTTTTACGTGTTTACGATACATAAGTAAGGAAAATTTTTTAATAAGTAAAATATAGGAATACTGCTTCACAAATTCTTTTTTTTTTATCTCACCAGCATGGTTTCATTGTATCACTTATCTCGTTGCAACATGAATATGCGGTACCGCAACGATTGTGTATTTGCAAAATATAAAGTTTTTGTTTGGTAAAATAGTGTAGCTGTTACATAAATGATTCGCACAGATTATGCGCGATATCTTCAGATTTTTTTTATTGTTGTTCATCTCCTACCAATGCTCACATGTAATTGCGGCTGTTAGTAGACAGTAATTATACGAGAAACTGTTTATAATTACATACAGAAAGTAACCGTAACTTTTACGAAATGGAAAAAAAGGATAACACCACTGTCAAGGTGATCAGTAGCATATGAATACAAGAAACAGTACCTAGTATCACTCAGAATTAACTGATGTGCCTTTCTAATTCAGGGGTTGAGAACCTTCACAATATGTATGTACATTCGACGCCGTCTTATTAAGAAGGGTTTGAACCCCGATACCGTCTTAACTGCAAATTTCGTCATAAATTTATGTATAAATATCTTGTTTCATAATATATGTCGCTCTAATTATCACTGGTAGTTCTACTTATCCTTCTCATTTTGGTTAATTTCTGCATATACGAGAATATAAAAACAGGTACTATGTAAGACACATACGTGATAGAGGTAGCTTTAAAATTACGAAACGAATACTATTCTCTAAACCTATATAATTTCTAATTCACTGTTAATTGCTCAATAGTTTCCAACTGTTCCATTTCAATCTTTTTCAAGGAATCATATTGTATACGAAGTCTCTCGAGTTCCATAGATTTCTCGACAATCTGAGCCTGCAATTAATGTACATTAATATCTTAAAATATCAATTATAATTTACTTTAGTAAATGTGGCGAATATCTTCGTAAGTTAAGCTAATTGAACCTTATACATCTTGTACTATAATTCTGAGTTCATAAATTATTTATTAAATATTTATGAACATCTACGTTTTAAATATCAGATCCGTGGGAGCATGGCGCAAAGTGGACGCTCGCGTTACGATTACTCAACCAACTTCCGAGAAATTTAAAACACAGTAATACAAGCGAGATATAAAAAAAATGCGTAAAGATTGTATTTCCCTATATTCAACTTGAATATTTTAATTTGGTAAGGACCTGAATCTGCTGCTTTTGGGCATCCCTTTCCTTCGCTACCGAGCGAAGTAAATTTCGGGTCCCAATCGTTTTCATTTTCTCTTTCTCCACTTCGTTCGCCAATCCATCTATTATTTGTATAAATTCATCGGCGTTCGCTTGAAACTCGGTAATTTCTGGAAAACAGAAAACATAAATATTTCATCCAATAAAACGATGCACATTAAATAAAAATAGTTCTTAAATAAAGAACGGTTAAATAAATCAGACTGCCTATACCAACAATAACGAAATACAGAATTATGTACACCAAGTAGATATTTCAAGAAGTATCGAACACATTCATTTTGAAATATTGGTGAAGATTCGATCCAAAGGCGGCGACCTATGTAGATGGCAGTAATTACTGTCAGCAAGCATGTGCGTGAGTTTGTTTTGCACAAAGGCAGCCTGAACAAATATTAAATCCACGAAACGGTGAGAGACAGCGAGGTGAGTCTACCGACGAGCCTCGTGAAGCCAATTTCCTAACGAAGCCGCGCGTACCAAAACAGCAATTGGGTGCACACAAATAATCGTGTAATCAGAACGGTCGCCATAAAACTCACTCGACACGAAATTCTGACATTCTTCGTTAAGTTTGTTCGTCTGATTCGCCACTTCCGGTTCTAATACGCGGATCTTGCTCAAATCGTCAATGTAAATTCCATACTTTGCCAAAGAATCGGCCATTTTCTTAAATAAACAAACGATCGACTGTTAAGGCAGCCGCGCCTGCGCCTATCTCCAGCTATTTAGTATTCGTTCATATTCGTTTCTTCGTGCTAGTCACTCGTCAAAATGGGGGTACGATAGGGTGTAGTTTTCTCGTCGAGTCGCGAGACATAAAAAGATCAGTGAATCGTGCCGTTCAGCAAAGGTTCCAACGTTTAAGATGAGGCCGATAAACGCCACGTAAAGCGCCTCTGTATTGGTATCGTTTATCACTCGCGCTGTCGCCCCCCGTGACTCGCAACGCTCCGTTCGTTTCCCTGTCATATTTCCGATTTGACTTTTAATAAAGCCAATATACTTCTTCCCCCCTCGACATTCATTGCCATCCGTGTCCGACGTTTCGATATATCGCCGTTGTCCGTTATGTCCGGAGATCACAAAGCGGGAATTAATCCTTCGGAGTACGTCAAGCTCAATATCGGCGGTTCCTTACACTATACAACTTTAGGCACACTGCAAAAACATGACACTATGCTGCGTGCTATGTTTAGTGGTCGCATGGAAATTCTCACAGACTCCGAAGGTGAGGTGTTTCATAATTCTCAACTGTTACCATAAAGGTAGACTCTCGCTACGCCTTGCCTTGGCTCATTTTATTCTTCCTATGCTTTTCTCATGTATTTTGACAATTTGACTCACACTGTGCCTCGCCTCGCTTCGACTCCGAGCCATGGATTCTTCCTCGAGAATATTTTGAGGAAGAGAGGCAAGGCGAGGCGCAGTGTGAGTGGATTCAATGCCACTGCACAGGAAGAGGTTCTCTGAGCAACTGACCAAACACATGAACCCAGGCAAGCTCAGATAACTTCAGGTAAAGAAAACCCGAGGCGACACGAGCCTAGATGTGAGTGCAAAAAGAAGTTGCGCCGAGGCAAGGTGTAATGAGAGCCTACCTAAACGTTGCTCGCTATACTTTATGCTTTGCAATATCTTCCACCGATGAAAGGTTCCATAGTTTCTTGGGAAATCCGTATCGGAGTACCTGTATTTGTTTACGAAAGATGCAGGAGGACTTAGAGTCTCGTTTAAAATTCCTTATTTACATAGCTTGAGATCGAACGCGCAGACGTCTGTTGTTTCCTGGTTACATCTTACAAACTTGATTCGCAGGGTGGATATTAATAGACAGGTGCGGGAAACACTTTGGGACGATCTTGAATTTCTTAAGGGACGGCTCGGTCCCATTACCGGAAAGCACGAAAGAAATGGCGGAGCTAATGGCGGAGGCGAAGTTTTACTGTATCAGCGAGCTGGCCGAGTCTTGCGAGCAAGCGCTTCTTCGAAAGGAGAGAGAGGCAGAGCCGATTTGTAGGGTTCCGCTTATCACCTCCCAAAGAGAAGAACAATATCTAATCAGCAGTACTACTAAACCGGTAGTGAAGCTGCTCGTTAATAGGCACAATAACAAATATTCATACACAAGGTGATACTACCTGTTTCATAGAAATTGCGATGCGCAGCAAAGCGCAGAATAAATAAATATAAAAAGCATTGTCTTTACAGTACGTCAGATGACAATCTGTTAAAAAACATAGAATTGTTCGACAAACTGTCTCTTAGATTCAGTGGTAGAGTACTATTTATTAAAGATGTGATCGGCTCCAGTGAAATCTGTTGTTGGACGTTTTACGGTCATGGGCGCAAGATCGCGGAAGTCTGTTGCCACTCTATTGTATATACGACCGACAAGAAACATACAAAGGTAACGTCCGACTATATTATAACTTCTAGATTTCTAGCTGTAAACATAATTCCGACTTAAATGTAAGGGAAGAGGAGTAAAGCTTTAATTCGTAACGCGTAGGTTGAGTTTCCGGACGCGAGAATTTACGAGGAGACATTAAATATTTTATTATATGAACACCGAAACGGTCCCGACCAAGAATTAATGCAAGCAACGTCCTCCCGCGGTGCGGTCAGCGGCGCGCCACCCTGTACATCAGACGAAGAAGACGGTGAGCGTTCAGGCTTGGCTCGCCTTCGCTCCAACAAACAAACCACCAACTGACCCTACCTTGCCCCCCTCACCTTTCCCCCTCCGACGACCCATAACGTCGTTCGAGTCCTCGCCCTTAAGACGCGAGCCAATACAAAATAAGATGTGTGAGAAAGGAGACGGAAGCAGAGTTTCATATATACGATATATACTCGGATAGATATTGTATATATGATACTTTAAAATGATAATATCTAATGTGTTTCTTTTCCTTCCTCTTGCGCAAAGCTGAATGAACAACGTTATTCGGATTGATTGTACGACGGGCTATCGCTAAGTTTCACATCACACTCTTATATGTTTATATACTTATATATCCTAATTATTTCACATATCTGGGATCATTTACGACTATTACGGGCTGATTCCGACTTGAGAATGGAATGACAAATTCGCCTTGGATCTATTCATATTTATACAATAAGGTATACAATAATGGGGAGCTGTAATGCGCTCCCTTATTTCTTATTTTCATATCGAGCATGGAAATGAGTACCTTTAAGAGAACAGAGACGCGAGTACTATTTATGTGCCAAATGTTCGTGTCAGAGGTAAAAGCAGGGATAAGTCGAAGTTGCCATTCTGTGACTGACGGGATTATTTACTATTTTATACTCTATAACAACTTTTAAGCAGTTATTTAGAATAATAAATTATACAGAAAGTTTGCGCAACGTAGGACTGCATTGTTACCTGTTGTAAGTATTATTTTTATGGTTATTACTGTTTTACTATATATTATGATTATTGTGACTATCATTACTATCGTAATCATCGATATTTTTATTACTATCGTCATTATAAATTCAACACGTTTATATGTTGTTCTTTTTTTTTTTTACAAAACAGAATTCTGTGTCAATAAATTGATAAAGTAAAAAGTGTGTTCGCATTTTTCAACTTGGGAGGTTCTATTAAACTGCTTAAAGGATGGTGCGGAGTAAACATTACCGGCAAAACAATTACAACAGAGTATATAAAATATAGGTCAGACACTTGAAAATGAATTCAAGCTGCAATTGGTTTCTCAATGTTGCTTGAAATTACGAACGTAGGTCCTCTATCATGAATAACATAATAATGTCTATAAGCATATAAGCTTCGTATTAATTTCTGTACATCATTCCAAAATGTGGTACATTTTTTCTTATATTAATGCTTTTTACGCACGTACTTCAGTTTACGGAAACGAATATGTAAGTCAATGAGCACTGCGAACTGATATAGCATACTTTTCTTTATATGGTGCAATATCCAAGATTTAATGAAGGGACCATGCGTATTTCAGTTTTATACCTGCAGCTGTTTCGCTGTAGTAGACTTTCGTACAAAGATCACCCCGTTATTCCTTAAGTTACTGAGTTTGAGAATTAAGAGTCTACATATTCTATTCTCCCGAATACAAGACGATATTTATGCGTATGCACTATAGCAATAGCAATATGGGAAAGCAAGGTTTGATAACTACAACAGAGACAAGTTTAAGTTCCTATAATTTTACATAAGACAGATTTTGAAACTGTAGATAGCGAGTGTCATTCATATTTCATATTTATTATAAATCGCTGTAGCTAATAAAATTGTGTATCATGTAAGTTAAGCTACATGCAATATATATTATGTTAATGAAAACATTATCGCTGCTTGAATTTTTCAACCTCACGGTAGAGCACAGATTTAGCGGCCCCTTTGTGGTCAGGTAAAACCGACACGAGCTTTAACGATCGTTCGAGTTAGATGCTTTCATACGTGAAATAATAGAATTTAGCCATTGCCGGAAGTGAATGAAACAATGTACTGATTATTATTTATGTTTTCTTTCAGGAAACTAGTACGTCCCATCAAAATACATAGGGTAGCCAAGGTCCACTTATTAAAACGACGATATTTCTAATCTAGCCACATTGAGCAAGCCAGCGACGTTTCTGTTTTATCTAATTGTTTGGAAATGTATGAAAAGTTCTGTCTTGTATCCGGGTGAATTGATCGTCTCTTAAATTTTCTTGAACGATTTTCTTTTTGTTCGTTTAGTTCGTAAATCGGAAACACAAAGCTAGTGGCTACTGCTTTCTCAAGAATTCTGTAATTGCTGGTTAAATTGCAAAACAGCACCTTTCGACCCATATTTTCCCCGACATTCGAATTTGCCTATTTTGTTTGTAAGTAACGAATATGCACGTGGCATCGGTTGTGAGTCTGCAGACATGCAAAAATATTTTATTTAAGAGCAAAAGTAACATATCAAGCGACAGTAGTGCACAGTTGAATATCAAATTTGATCGACTGAATAGAAATAGCCCTGCACCATGTATAGATAATTCTATTATAAAAAAAAAACTGATGTTATTACGTTTAGTACCATTTCATGAAAAAAGTATGTTAAGCTATAGTTTTCATCACACACTTGGATAACTTCAATGTATTACTTATGCCTGCATGCGTATTTATTAGAAAAAGACTGACTTACAAAATCTTCTTCTCGACCTTTATTCAAGAAATATATATGTGCAAATAATGGGGCCATTAAATATCTGAGATAATTGTTTGGCGAACAGGGTATTTTCACAAAATGTAAAGTATAATGTAAAATAGTATTTGTTGGATACATAATAGAGGAACAGTATAGTAAACATAAACAAACATCATAATATGGAACGTGTGAATATGTATCTGTCCTGAGTAGGTGAATTAAATTACTTGAAACATATGATATTATGTTAATAAAATAACTGAATATTAACAGTATATATACATGGATATGTAATCAGAAAAATAAGTATTACTGTGTTGTGGAAATCAGAATTGCATAATAAAGGTAGCATATGATATAATAACGCTTAAAGTATTGTTTATTTTAAAATGATTTTCTGGCTGGTGGTGTGATTAAAAATTGCTCTGCTTGCCTTTTATTACGTAATATGTAATAATATTTTTATTATTTTATTTCTATAATTTTTCATAAGAATACGTTTTGGTTTAAACCAAAAGAATTTTAAGAATCTTACAATTTGGATTTTTATATAAAGAATTTTTTTAAAAAATTTCATTTTCAACACACCTATATTTACGATTATTATGTATTATCCTAAAGCTATTTTTTTTGTAAATATCACAAACAATACTAAATACATAATAAAGAAATTTATTGTTTATATATTTAAAAATAATATTCCACTAATGAAGAAGTAGTTTATCTTTAGTTAAAAATTATTACCTGTTGTTGTGCTACATATGTTAAACTCATCATATTTTATTATGGGCGAATTCCACTTACGCCCGCAACGCCCGTGATTAACATTCCAAAACTTATGAAAAGCTCTTGAAATATGGAAGAGAACTCTGTGAAAGAGCTATTATCGGAAAATACAGGTTTTTAATTATAAATTGCGACTTGAAAACGGAAACATATAATTTATGATATTCATTTTACGGTCGTGGGCGCGGGCGATTTGGGCATAAGTGGAATTCATAATATGAATGCGTTCCACTTACGCCCAAATCGCCCGCAACGCCCATGATTTTCATTACATATCGCGGGCGACTTCGACGTAAGTGAAATTCGCCCTTTATTATATGAAAATTTGTATTTCATGCTTACCAACGTCAAAGCTCCTATACCAACATAATAGTTGCGAAACTAACTAAGTTCACACCACAGCGTTCACCGCATCTTCAACACTTTCCTACTTTTGACAGTTCAAGCGGATCAGATTTTCAACAAAATGGGTAAGAGAAAAGATATGAGCACAGATGAAGAAGCGTCTGTAGGTGGGGCTTGCCACATAGTGAATGATTAACACACAGTTTGCGCGACAATGATTGAATGTATTAATTTTTTCTTCATTTTAATTTCGTCGCTGGGGTTAGTAAAGCACTTCTGAGATAATCAACCGAGTGACGCCATATCAACAGCAAATAATGACGCTTCACGAAACTATATTCCGCGGGAAATTTAAATATCTTTATACAAGCTTTATGCTTAGTTTTAGCCATCGTTTCCTAATTTTGGTACTTACACATTCCTCGCCTTTTAGAAACTAATGAAGTATCGCCGCAAAAGAGGCATAAGAAGCATAAACATAAGAAACATAAGAAGAAGAAAACGATGCATGAGGAAAGCAATAATTTTAATGATATTGTTGTCGACACAGAGAAGAAGAAAACATTTAGAGTGAAAGTGAAGAAAGATGATGATAAAGGGTAAATAAAATAGAAATTTAGAATGCTATCGCATTAAGAATAATTTTATATTCTGGTTGAAATATTACTGAGAATAATATCAATATTGTTTTATAGATCAGAAAGACCTCGTGAAAAACTGTCAAAATTGTCTAATCTCAGTGTCGCGGGTTCCAGCACTACTCCGTCGCCAAAAGCGACGACTAAGAAAAAAGTATCTAAAGGCAACAAAGGTAAAGATAGTGGTACTAGTAGCGAAGAAGAACGCTGGCTTGATGCAATAGAATCTGGTAAACTGGAAGAGGTAAGTGGTCTTGAATAATGTTTAGAAATTTATAACGAATTGTAGATTATGTGTGTATTTTGTTATAGGTTGACGACGAATTGAAGAAAATCAAACCAAAGGATCCAAAATTAATGACAGCTCGTCAGAGGGCTATGTTTGAAAGGAAGACTGATACGGAACCAAATCCAGGAGTAGAACAACTTATGTCCTTACCGACTGGATACAAAGAAAAGGTCATGACTGCCGAAGCCTTACAAAAAGCTGCTCTTAAATCTTTGAAAAGGAAACAACTTGCTGATGAAAAAAGAGAGAAAGATAAGGTAGAGCTTAGTTATTAAAGTTTTTAATCTTTCTTTTTATTATATAATATAACACATTGTACAATTTTTTATTCATACTTGTAGAAAAAGACCATGGAAAGATTATTAAAGAAACAAGAGTCTAAAGCTTCTAAAGTAATTAGTAAAGGAAAGCCTTCTAAAAGACAAGTTCCCTTAATTACATATCGCTTAACACTCGAAAAAAGTTCGATATCTTTACCTCCAGGAGAAGATTTTCCTCTGCAATCTACTCACGGGTGAGTAAAACTTATATAAGACTATGGATAAATTTAATTATAAATCCTAGAAATTAATCGTATTATTTCGTTATGTCTTTGTGTTCCAGAAGAAATCCTCCAACGCAAATTCTCTGTGGTGTGAACCACTGCAAAAATCCGAAAAAATACGCGTGTTCAAAGACCGGAGTACCCTTATGTAGTTTAGAATGTTATAAAACTAATTTAGCGATATCCACGTGAGGGAGGGATATACCAACAATTTCAATCTAAAGTTTTTCAACCAGATTCCTTAGGTTCATCACGTTCGGAAATTACGAAGTACAAACCTTGATTTATTTATTACTACGATTGTTAAATTCGTCTATTACTTCTACGAGATTCAATTCTCCTTTTACGTAATGTTTATATTCACAAAGAGGTAAAGAAATTTCTTTTGCTTTATACAAGCCTAGTAGGTAGATATTAAAACGGTTGTCATTAAAATGACACCTTCAAAGCTTGTACATTTCACACTGTTAATACGTATAATAGCGCACACTGCAATATCGCTGATATTCGTAGAAAATTTAAGAAAGTTAATGACGAAGTTTAAAAGAAAAATCAACTTCAGATCCAATGATTAACCCTCCATGGTTACACCTTCTTATAATCACAAATTGCTCACCAGGGCTTCGCTGCACCCCAGCGTCATTTTTGAGTTACCATTTTCGTATTTTTGAATCTCTAACAGTATTTTTCTAGAAATGTAAATTTTCATATGTTGAAATTCGTATTTGAAAAAAATAGTTGTGGATAAAAGCGATTGGTTTTTCGTTAAAATTCGCTAAATTACAATTTTAAATTGTATTATTAAGGGCTAGAAATTTACAGAAATATTGGTAAAGACATATCCCCTGGGGTGCGATACACCCCGTGTGACCACGAAGGGTTAACACAATAGCCGTTTTGTAAATAGTTTTGTATATGCAATCGTCTGTACAGTTTCAACATCTCAGACAGTCCTGTCTCTAATATTTTTTAAATGCAAAATTGTTACTTACAATCTCGCATGCGAATGTATTTTTGAAATAAAGGGAACGGAGAATGTTACGTTACGTTTATTCACGGGCTGCCGATTCCGCCGAACCGTCGATAAAATCTGCCACTAGGAGTTACGTGAACGTTACACTGTCGCCTGGCAAACAGAACGAAAATCTGAAATGTGCATTGGGTGCAACTTGCGCAACTAGGACTAGCCTAGGCCTTGCTTTCACCAACTGAGGTAGGTCCGACCAAGTCGTCGTTTGGTCGTGAAACACGTAACATCGTGGTGTCCATTGCCCGGGGTCATCTTCGACTCGTGATTCGCGATGCGAACACCGCGACCGATATAGATTAATAAACGCTGCTAAAACCCAGAATCTCTGGGTGACGATGTCGCGGTTCGGTAATTTCGTGGTTCTCATAGTTCTTCTAATTTCACTAGAGACTTCAAGATCTCAGACGTCGGGTGAGAAAAGTTTATCTTCTTCCCGAATCCGTTTAAGTTGTTTAAAATAAAACCTGACGGTCCCCTGAAAGTAATTATTTTTCAAGTGCATCGACCTCGACGCTTCCGAAATATAAATGTGTTTGAACGAAACGTGATCGTGGACATTTAAAGCTGATTTTAAATAAGGTTCTGGGAACTGGTAGAAGACAAGTAACTGGACTAACAGTTACTTACTGAAACTAATCGGGCATTTTCAGTTCACTTCATTTTTTGAAAGTCTTCGACTTTCCATCGAGTTATGTAATTTGTAAATGGTCGAAGTGATTTATAGTTTCGTTAAAATTGCTGCTCGAAAATGTACGCGTTGTTAATTTATAAGCAGAAGTTGTTAAGCCCGAGGAATTCTAAGTCAACGTTCATTCTTTCTTTAAAAATTAGATGACGATTATCACGAATGCCTGCGCCCCTGTGCCAGCGGAGCGTCTTCGAAAAAGTTATGCCGCTACGAATTCTTCGTCAGCAAATTGCCTGCCGCGATCAGGTGAGGAATACTAATTCTATAACGTATTATTCCATTTTCGTAGGTGAAGATATATAAGAAACATCAGAAGAATTGCTTCAGTGTTATTTGTCGAAGAATAATTTCACACTTCGCTTCCATAAGTTAGCGCAAAGAAAACGGTAATTCAGAACATGTTCGTGCCACAAAATCTTTCGCCGTTTAGGGAACACTAATATTGCACCTTAGCTAACGTAGGATTATAGAAGAATGTTAGAGTTTCGAAATACAAGAGCTAGTTACTCCGCAACGAAGCCCACCAAAATAGTACATACATATCTAACATAAACCTGTAACATCAAATACCCTCGAATAAAGGATAACCAGTTGGAATCTCGGTCAATTTCACGTTGCCCCAGTAAATACACAATTTCTACCGCAATCTACTAGGTAACGGTAGATACGCCTCGCTAGGGAGTGCATCTCAACTTTTTACGATATCCAACAGGTTCCGACACCACTATGTGCCACAAACACGTGCTTACCAGCACTATACACAGCGGCGCTAGATAATAGCGTCGCATATACTCCGTGCAAATTCTATAGCGTAAGCGCGACTATCGTCGTGATTTTATTCATGGCCAAGTTCGAGGCCTGCGTGTATGCTGTTAATGATAATTTCCATCGAATGGTCCTGTGCTCGAAAACCATTGCTTCCTTGTCGAGCTTTAAGTCTCATGATTGTAAGGAATAAAATGTTTTTCAAGAACGTACCTTACGTCCCATGCGATTTTTATTGCTACTTGCAGCCGCAACGAATCCGTAAACAAAGACGAACCGGTCATCAGCAACGAAGTGACTTCGCCGAGGAGCTTTTTGGGAATCAACGGAAAAAGCCCAGGGCCTCGAATAGAGGTAAACAGAAATTTGGAAATTTTCGTCTTCAATTATTCTCGAGTAACTTCATTTGTCCGCGCTAAGATGTGTTTAATTAAGTTTTACATTTAATGTAACTTTTCGCTCGATAATTATGAACAATTTATATTCGAAGCTTACGTAAACAATAATATTCGAATGCTAAAATATCTAAAGGAAATTCATAATATTCGAATATTATTACACTAGAATTAGAAACTTGCAGAATACAAATTCATTATGGGTATGGGAAGAAGGCTTAGGTAGTACAGTACGTGCTTGAAAAGTGAAACAGTTGTCGGTTTTTAAGGTCTAATTATTCTGTAAATTTTAAGTGAAAGGAGCCGGAATGATAATTGAGAAAGCACGTAGGAATCTGTTTTATATTCAAACTCCTCGAGGGGCTATTTTGAGCATTCTCTGTGAAAATAACGAGCTGTACAACTTACAGTGCATGTATGAAACAGTCTCTAATTAAAAAGTGGATGATGACTGGGAAAGCATGTAGGAATCTGTTTCATATTCAAAGTGCCCAAGAGAGTAGTCATTTTGAGCATTATCCGTAAAAACGAAAAATCAATTTTCGGAAAGTAATTTTCAAAAATTTAATTTACAAAATTAACAAAATTATTTTTTAAAAAAATAGAAAATATTAATTTATTGAAGCTCCTGCCTGTATTTCAATAAATCAATACTTGGAAATTAATATTTTCTATTTTTGAAAAAATAATTTTATTCGTTTTTTAAATTACATTTTTGAAAATTACTTTACGAAAATTAATTCTTCTTTTTACAGGGAATGCTCAAAATGACCACTCACTTGAGCAGTTTGAATATTTTTTATTAAAAATAATTTTATTCTTTTTTCAATTCAATGCCCGTATTTAGTAACTATTCCGTACGACATTTGTCCCTAGGCACCCTGCACAGGTGCAAATAGATATTACGAATCCTGTAATTTTGCAACCCTATTTCATTTGAATTACTTATTAATTTCCAGGTTTGTCTTGGGGACGCGATCGAAGTCCTTTTGTATAATAGGTTAGGATCTGAGGAATTATCTTTACACTGGCATGGATTGCAACAAAAGGGCTCCAATCATATGGACGGTGTGTCGATGGTCACGCAATGCCCGATACTGCCGTTTGGCGGGTTTCGGTACAAACTGAAACCAGAATCTGTTGGTACATACATCTATTATGCACATTCAGGTGAGCAGCTTCGAAAATAATAGTAGTAAGTGTCAAAGAACGTTATTATAATGAGAATAGTATATTAAAATATATCTAAACATGACGAAACCAGAACACAGTATATTCCTTCAGCTGATGTTACATTCGAAAAAGAAACAAACAAAAGCATTTGAAATTGACCCCATTAAACGCGGTTACAAGCGGTTTCAAATCAAGCACTATTTCCCTCGAACTCTTGAATTATTTTTTCTATCGAAATATCGCCGTGGTATTTCATAAAATTTAATATTAGACAATACACGTCGTAGGAACATTTAATTTCATTAAATTTGAACTAAACAGTAATAAGTCATTTTATTGAACAGCGTTTGACTACCACTGTTCTAAGACGCAGTGACGATAAAATGCACGATATTCGTAAAATTAGATACTTAAGAGTAGTAAATTACGAAGAAAGGTTAATAAAATTAAGGTGCTGTTAATACTACATTGAAATTATTAAATATCTCGTTCAAGTATCGTTTCGTTCAGTTTCATCCGCATTCCATCTTTCCCGCGCTGTAGAACGACTTCTACTTCCGGCAGGAGGAGCAGAATCAAAGTAGATCAATAATGTTGAAACCGTGTAGAAGTTAGGTTACGCGCGGACCTCTGTCAGCGTTTTGACAGTATTCGTAGGAAAGTGGTGTCTGGCAAGTGTCAGAAACGTCAATTGTATTATTAGCTGTCTTTAAATTGCTCCCTGTTTAATTAGAGTTACGTGTGTTAGCTTTTCGTTCGAAAAAATGCAAAGTAGAATGACGTGTAACAAGGAACCTCCATTTACTACCAACAACCAGGTACTTTGAAATATTTTCTGTCAAATATATGTATAAAAGTATGAAAAAGAATTGTTCTCGATTACAGCATTTATTATGTTTATTGGTAAAACATTATTTATTCTTTTCGCTGAAAGTACGATAAATACGAATAAATTGAGAAGTATTTAATGAAGTCTTTTATTTTCTATGAATCAAATTATTACCCAAATTGTCTTACATTTCTGCGCAACAAAATCAAACGATATAAAGTCTATTGTACAATGTACCTCGCAGTAATGAGACCAAACAATTTCTACGTATAAATCAATAATTTTGTGTAATAAAATTGAATTTATCTTTAGGCGAAGAATGGATTCGCGTTAATTTTAAAATTAGTTCTAAATATACGAAACACATTCTTGTCGTAAATATATTTTTATCGATCTGTTCATATTACTGACATAAATTAAATAAATTGATTAATGTGTATTCTGTGTATGGACAGAGCCGTTTCCTTTTTTTTTTTTTTTGGAAGGATTTTGTGTTTCGTATTGAGTCTGTTATTGGACTCTTTTGTGAGCCTTTTCCGGAAACTTTCTCTTGGAAGCGATTTAATTTTGGGTAGTTTTTGTGTCTGTAGGGAACTATTTAACATCTTATTAACATTCGCGAAAATCGATCACTGTCAGCGGCCACCTAGCGGTGATTACAGTAACCATTTTATTGGTTTCCTGGCATACCGGGTGTACAATCTAACTGTGCACGCAACGGTGCATTTCATTGCACTCGCAATCTTGCAATTGCAAGATTATGAACTTAGTCTGTTCTAACCAAGCAATAAACAATTAATAAAAAATTTCAAAGTACTTTTTTTTGTGAAACGCATTTCTTTTTAAATGGCATTATAGGATTTTTTAATAATATAGTAGGGAATATTAAGAAAAATGAAATTGCAGTTGTTGATATCACTTTTATTCATATGAGAATAAAGAAATAACATATTTTATGCAAGTAAATATTAAAATTATGCGACTTATTCTACAAAGGATTCGTTCACAAATACAATTATTTTGTCGTCAAGATTATTGTTTTATGTAATAAAATATTTCACCAAGCCGTATTTATGTTAGATTTTCTCGAGCTTGAACAACATCGGCTTAAAATATCTGTTCTAAGAAAAAATGGTATTTTCAGTGGTCGTTGATTTGGTCTTCCTTTATTTAAAGAACAAAATCCAGTTTTCTTTTCTTTTTACAAAGCACCTTCTTTGGGGGGTGCCAGGGCGCCCCTTTGGGTGCGTCACTGATCACAAATAACAATTTTGTTTATAGCATCACCTATTCACTATTTTACACGAATCAAACTATATCTATACCAGCTTTACTACTCGGTTTCGCCCGAAATTTAGATTGAGATTTTATAAAAAAAAAATTTCTTTAGTTTTTTTATGAAAATAGTCACATTCATTTGGATTAGTCAGACCTAATAAGGTGATGCACATTTCGTGATCCCAGAGTTTATCGTTCGAAAGTTTTTGGGCAACAGAGAAACACAAACATATAGAAGCTTACTTACTCATTTCCTTTTATTTTTGTCAAGTTCTACACGTATCAAATACTTAAGCCTACGCCCCTCGGGTCTATTTTGACCCAATCCTATTCCCATTTCTTTGACTCTTCAAGCATTGAGCAAAATATAAGGAAGTTATTACTAATGTATACATTTGCCATTCTTTGTATATGAGGCAGTGAGAGCAAAAACGGACTAGCCCACATTTTTTTTCGAAATTGAGTTAGTAGTAATAATGTATTCCAATTGGCTCCACTAATCATATAAACTAGGGGAAAAAATTTTTTTTTCAATGTGGGTTAGTCCGTTTTTGCTCTCACTGCCTCATATCTGAACTGCAGTCAGGGCCGGATTAAGACCTTTAGAGGCCCTACAAGCACTTAAAAGATTTTGAGGCCTCCTTATACAGGGTGATATCACTTCAACGCAATGTACGATTTCTTTGTCATTTCCGATAATTTGACGAAAAAGCGTTTCTAACAAAAGTTAGATTTGAAAATTCAGAAAATTTCTATGGTGCCCCCCTCTCTTCTGTTGCCCTAAGCGCGTGTCTATTTCCCTTATTGGTTAATCCAGCACTGACTCTAGTCCATAGTAGAATTAAAAACGGCTGAAGTACTTAGGTATATTCACATTCTTTCGTTCTCGATACTTTCGAGCCCGTTAAAAATGAATTCTATTCCATTTTTCGATAAATCTGAAAGCTAGAAATTCATTGTCTACTAGTAGAACATAAAGCCAGCCGTTAATCGTGAGAATAACAGAAGCATAATCGATCGGGATTATTAGTTTCGCAGCAGGGCGACGGTGTGTACGGGTCGTTGACAGTTCGAGGACCACAAGATGACCCCAGCTTGGAAAGGATACTTCTCTTGTCATCAAGGCCACCGACTCCACTGTCGCGGCATTCGCACCTACATCCACCCACGCCCACTGAACTCCTCTTGAACGGCCAGGTACTGATTTATCTAATTAGATAATAACCGAGGGAGGGGGGACGCGCTGGAAGGAGAAGGGACGTAGAACCGAACGCGAGAAACATTCACGAAGGCAGTGCATAAAATAATGCATAAAATAAGACCCGAAAGTTTCTGCCCAACCGCCCGTCAAATATAATTCTACATTAATCAGATAATGTAGTCCGGAGATACTATCCTCCGTCCTCGAAACATTTGATTAATTCGAAACGTCAAATTCGCGTTACAGTAAATTATTTAACCGATTTCCGACGCGCGCGATTATTAATCATAACTTTCGTTGGGAAAGTTTCGAAGAATTTCAGAGCCTCCTATCGCACTAGTTTTTTATTCGTAGATTGTTGTGTAACAGAGATTACGTTAGCAGCATCAGGACTTCCTCCCGATCCACGAAAGTGGGTACCGAACGTAACGTTCCGCTCCACGGAAATGATAAGTGGAGTTTTTCTTCTTTCCAGATCCATGGAACGGTAATAAACGTCGAGCATGGCAGCCAATACTTATTGCGGATCGTCAACGCCAATGCGTACAATTGCCCCACGCGGCTATCCATTTCTGGACATGATTTTCGAGTACTGGCTGCTGATGGCAACGTGGTTCAACCGGTGACTGCCAAGCACGTAGTGTTGTTTCCAGGTACGTCGAGAGCTCCCTTGCTTCTTCGCGCGATTAATCCAGCGTGGTATGCACAAAGAAAAGTCACATTCAACGCACGTAACATATAATTGTTGTACGTGCAAGTTGAACGCGTGCACGCGTTTCTACGCGAAACGCTGCGTTTCGTACCTTAAGGCCTTTCCGCGCGAGGTAGCCTCGCAATTAGTATCTTGGATATAATCAGTTGGTAGAGATAGGGGTGGTTTGAGAATGGTAAATAGAAACAGGAAATGTGCGAGCACGTGCGGAGTATCAATTACGAGCCAGAAAAGGCACTTAAGGCCTGTTCCCACGAGACACTTTTGTCACTGCCGATTGGCATCTCGAGGGACAAGTTTACACGCTTTCTGTTCCTTTGTATTCATTTTCAAATAGTGTCGCACCAAACGAATGTATTCAGAGACACCGGATGCGAGCCATCGAAATGTCTCGTGCGAAAAGGCCCTTATGCGTCAACTTCATCTCGCTTTCCTACACGCGATCACGCTCTGACAATGCATAATGCGAGGTTGAGTGAAAGCGAGCAGAACAGCCGAAGGAAAATCGTAATTGAAAAAGACAGGTTGAAGCATAGCGAAATTAAATTGATAGCTTAGAGTTCGTATGTACTTCGTTTTTGCGTACACAAGGAAGAGGAAAATTGATAACGTGGGGGCCATATTTTCCGCGTTTAAATTCACCTTAGGAGCTTAAGGATGCAATACAATTAGCCGGGCGTTGCGAACGCATACTAATCAGTCAATCGATGTACCGCGCGCGATGAACGCCTATGGGCGTTCAGCGGGCACGGTTAACTATCCCGAGCGTGCAATATCCGCACACGGCGAACGCGAAGCGTTTCAATTTTAGAGCTGAAGAGTTTGAGACGGGGAATGCAGCGAAATGATAAATAAAACGCGAGGTAATCTCATTTGTCGTATATCAAACAACTTGACGCGTGATCGCATGAATATATTCGAGTGCAGCGTGGGATTTCACTTTATAACGCGATCCGCCTGCGAGGGACAGTATCGGCACTGTTAGGATTATGGGCTAAGGAGAGAAAGGGGAATTGTAAGCTGGAAGGAAAAAACGGGGAAAGGAAACCAGATGGGAAATCGAAAGGAATGAAAATAAAGAAGTGAGGTGAGAAGAGATACAACGAAATGACAGAAATTTGAAAATTGTAATTAGTGCAGAGAAACTAGCGCATGGGAGGAGCGCGATAAAGGAAATCGAAGCGAAACAAAGAAGAAAGAAAACGACAAGCATAATAACAAACCAAAGCAGAGAGAAGATCAAAAATTTCAACCAATGCAGAGAATAGAACTCGACAGAAAAAGGAAACCATAGAGGAACAAGATAAGGAAGCTTAGAGAAGAATTCAACAAAGAAAGAACTGCGAATAGTTAATGAGACGGTAGACTCATGTATGATAAGAGGGAAGAAGATGGGAGAGGAGGCACGCGTAGAAAAAGGATGCATTGAAAGGAACGGCGGAACGAAAAACGACGAAACGAGGCGCAAGGTCGTTTGGTAAACAAAGAGGAAGGGAATGTAAAGAAGGTACCTACCAGCCAGACTTGGCGAGGAGAAATGCGAAAAGGGAAAAAGCAGCGAGTGGAGGGGACAGGAGAGCGTGTTTTAGAGAGGGGGACGAGAGGATGAAACTGCTTGGCGCTCATACGTTTAGCGATGCGGCGTGCAACGGCAGGCAGGCCCGTTCGCGCAGACTCGGCCGTCTTCGTGTTCTCGCCGGGTTTCCGCAAAGGGAAATAAAGAAAGGAAGGTGACCAAGCGCGCGCGGGTCTCCGCGCAAAAATCATTAAAACGCGTGCTCGATTCGCGGCTGCGGCGTCGTTGTCGGCTCGTAGTAGACGATTTATTAGCGGGTACACGAGCGTGTGGCCACCCGCTCGCTTGGCTGGCTGGCTGACTGGGCTGTTTGTCTACCGGCCGGCTCTCTGTGCACGTTCCTACGTCCGTCCGCTGCTCTCCGTCACTCCTGCCGCGGGATATCCCGGTCGAAACAGAACGGCCGCCAGTGTTCGCGCGGGGTCGTGCCGCTCGCCGTCTCGATTTTCCATGTCTAACTACGACGCGTGGAACGAGCTAGCCACGAACGACACGCGGCTCGGCATGGAGTGGACCCGCGACAAGACCCTCGAGCTGCTGCGCGAGTACCAGCAGAGGCGCGTCCTGTGGGACTGGAACGCTCGTGGCTATCGGGACAGGGCGAAACGCAGACGGGCGATCCAGGAGCTGGCCGAAATACTCTGCTGCAACACCCTCGAGATCGAGAAGAAGATCACGAACCTGAAGTGCCAGTACTCGAGGGAGGTGCACAAGATACAGAACAGCCGAGACGCGGCCACCGGGCCCGACGATGTTTACGTGTCCAAGTGGTTCGCCTTTAAGGCGATGCAGTTCCTGCAGTTCGGCACACGTAGATACAGTAAGAGGAAGAAGGTATGTCCAGGTGGAGTCGCGTACACCGAGTATGCACGACAGGCGCGCATCGGTCGTGAGAGAAACCCAGTTGTCACGGACCGTGTCTCCGTTTCCACGTGTCGCGTACGATTCGGGAGGGATGTACATGCAGCCCTCTTGCGATGTTTTCGAGCCGCTTCTCCTATGCACGCGAACGAGATCGTAGGTGGAGAGGAACGTCGGTTCTGCCGTTCGAACTAGACGAACGCAGGTAGACCAGTTGCCAAGCCTTCCTTTCTCTGGCCGGGAAGAGGCCAGTTTGCTCCATCGCGTAATTACCCGAGGGATTTCGGGGAAGGATCATTGTGCCTGAATGTGTTTCGTGGAAACGACCGACTCGCTTGAACGATGCGTCGCTGGCTGGGATACATTTCTGTCGACTCGTAGCGACGTGTCATGGTCATAGTATTTTGTGCGAACCAACGTGCTTAAATCGCTTTCTGCAATTAGTTCCACTGCTCCAGGGTAGTACGTCGAATCGATCTGAGAACATGCCCGATTCGTGCATACATGCCATTATTGCTACACGACACTTTCTTCCGCTTTTAATCTCCATGCGTACTTTTTCGCTCGCTCTACGCTCCGTTCCATTCGTCGCCTATTCTCTTTGTTCGTCTGACGCTCTGTCCGCCTTTGTCTCCGTTTCTCTTTCCCCCTCTCTTCGCCACATTCGTGCATCCACTCGTCGTTTCTTCGCAACGGTGACTGATGATTGAATTATATATGGATACATTGTTAGGGCAAGATGCGTTAGCATCGTTTTCGCAAGGTGCGTTTCTAACGCCGCGTACGAAAATGGAGTCGCTCGCGGAACTCGCGGCTCGACGCATCAAACCACTGCGGAGAGACACTTTTACTTAACCGTTTCTTTCTTAGATCGAACTTCAAACTTGACAATTTTCATTCAACTTGAAATTATCGTTTGGGGTAAACTTTTCCTCTGGGAAACCTTTTTTTCCACCGTAAATTTATATTGCTCGAAAGCACGTATCAAATGACATACAAAATTATCAATTCTGAGTTCAGGAATTTATCCGTTGACAAGTTATTAAGTAAAAAAGACTCCGAAATTTTTACGTAATTTCTACTTCAACTATAATACGTATATGTTACTACAGTCAGTGCGTTAATTCAAGGAATGTAAGTATACATTCAGTAGTCAATTTGTGCACTCACTGATCCGATTGGCTAAAGTGTTCACAAGAAATGAAATGTATACTTCTACTAGTGGATGTATACATTTTCACCCCGATTTAGGGAAAGTATGCACAAACAAAAATGCTTCAATTTGATGCATACTTTTTTTTAACTAATACTGTACAGGGAGAGGGCGTGGTGCAGTCGCATTTGTGGCTATAATCACACATGGGCGTCCGGAGGGGGGTGCAAAAGGGGCAGTTGCCCCCCTGGATTTTGAGAAAAAATCGCTTATTTTTAAAAACTGGTCTTTATTAAGTTTATACTAAAAAAGTGAATAATTCTAAATTTCGGATTTAAAATTTTAATTAAATTGGCACTACAAAATGAGTTCAAAAAAGCAACAAGTTTGCTACTGGTGTTTTCATTACTATATTTTTCATCACCGTCACCCCAAAATTGCCCCCTCCTAGAAAAAAGTCTACGAACGCCCTTGTAATCACACCCTCAGATGCTAAAAACGCACCTTCTTTCTATTTTTCCTAAAAAAAAATTATTTTAGGTTATGGGATGGTTAGGTATATAGCAGTGTTTCCCAACCTTTTATGCTTCACGTACCCCCTGGAAATGTGCATATGTATAACTGGCGTACCCGTTGTATAGATAGATAAAACTATAGTAGGTACTATAACAATGGGAATAAAATAAAACATATATTTAACCTTCGTAGTCATACGCGGTGTATCGCACCCCAAGAGTAATTTTCGAGTTCAAATGCCGCGCCTTTACGATTTCCAAAGGGGATTTATCGCGAAAGAAAAATAAAAATATCACTTTTTTCCACAACCGTGGAAAATTGCTCTTCTTGAACTATAAATTTAGACTTAAGTCTAAAACTACTACTAACTAAAAAAGACTATTAGAGCATGATTGTAGGAGTATTACGAATATACAATTCTCACTCGAAAGTTAAAAGACTCAACAGTAACGCCTTTTGCAGCGAACCCCATGTGACCAATTTCTGATTAGAAGAAGATGTGACCACGGAGGGTCAAATTTTGTATTCATGAATTACATATATCAAGTGATGTAAACAATTTAACATTCGCCCGGAACACACAGGGCAGGGTGGCACTATCTTACATTTATTAGATCTAGCGACTTCTGAGTAATGTTTCACCGCGTATCCCCACATTGGGAAACACTGATCTATACAAGTACTTTCCATAAATATAAATTTCGACCCCAAAAAAGGTTTCCCAGAGGTAAAGTTCACATGAATGTAGTGCTTCGATACTTCTTTTGAGTAATTTGTAATGTTCAATGTTGGAAGGTGGCCACAAAGAAAGATCAAATTCCATATTTGTTTAGTACAGAATTAGGAAATCAGTTCGAAGTATCAGAAGCACCCTTTTTTTTTATATAAAATTTTGTGAATAATATCCAATTTTTAAAGTCAATATATGACTATGAATGAACGAAGTAGAATAAAAAAAAATTGTACAATTCCAAAAGTAAGCTCAATCTTGTTTACATTTCAAGCGTAGTGGCATATAGTTTTTTTTAATTAAGCGTGCCATACAGCCATTGTTCCACGGAGGAAAATTGTACATCTGGGAAAGTTTTAGCGCCAAGTTTCCCTAACAGATCGAACTGCGAGATTAATATTGAATCGTGTGAACCGTGCATAGCAGATTGGCTCCGTGATCCGATCTGACTGTGTTTACATCCACGTAATTACAGTTATCAATAGCGCAAAGTTTTCTCTCCTCGAATAAACTTCTATAGGCAAATTAAATTCAACGTCTGCGCGCAGAGAGTTCATAGAAGACTGCGTTAGATCGTCAGAAACAACCAACAGGGTTAATTAAAAATTCCTAATTAGAAAGATCATCGCGTAATCATAACTGAATAACATATAGGAACTTCACACGTATTACTTTCACGTGTGCATCATTGTGCTACTGGTTCATTAGAGAATCGCAAGCATACAATTATTACATGTATATTAAAAAATTTCCTTAAATACACATATCCAAATTAGAAATTCGCAAAAGCTTTAATAGCAATGATTCCCAACCTGTGGGTAGCGAAATGTTTTCTGGGCGGTCACCACGGTTATTTTTAACCAACTTCAAAAAAGAGGAGGTTATAGATTCGACACGTATGTTTTTTTTGTTTGTCCCCGCGTAACTCCTCAGCATATGAACCGATTTTGATGATCTTTTCTTTATTCGAAAGGGGGCGATGCCCCGGTGGTCCCATCCTACACTGCATTAATATTGGCCCAATATTTTGTCAGTTCTGGTTTATAATAAAGACTATTGTCACCTAATTATTATTAATTTATGTACATACCCGTATATCTCCTCAGCATGTTGTGTCAATATATATAAAACTAAAAAGTTAAAAATAAAAAATATAAAAAAAAAATTAAAACTCGACTTCAAAAAAATAAAACTGCACTAAAAAGTAAAAAATAATTTTTTCCCTTATTTAATCTATGACTATCATATTTTTTAAGTTGGCGCCTCGTCATTTGCACTGTGTAAATCTGGCGCCGACTTAAAAGTTAAAAATAAAAAATTTAAAAAAAATAAAACCGACTTCAAAGAAATAAAAATGCACTAAAATGTAAAAAATAATTTTTTCCCTTATTTAATCTACGACTGTCATATTTTTTAAGTCGGCGTCTCATCATTTGCACTGTGTAAATCTGGCGCCGATTTAAAAAATACGAGAGTCGTAAATTAAATAAGGGGAAAAAATATTTTTAACTTATTAGTGCTTTTTTATTTTTTTGAAGTCGGTTTTAATTTTTTTTTTATTTTTAATTAGTCGACGATTCTCAGCACTTAATTATTTTAATATGGTTACATTGCCATATTCTATTAATAACGTAACACTGAATTTTCGAAAATGAAAGGAAGGAAATATTTGCCTTACCTTATACGGGGGAGGGGTCGCAGGTTATTTGAATATTATAAAATAGGGTTGCGACTCAAAAAAGGTTGAGAAACACTGGCTCATAGTATCCCTTCCCGCGCAACCCCGTCGCTACAGTACCGCATGGACATTAAATAAGCAACTGGGTTTCTCTCACGCCCGCGAACGGCGCCATTGCATCCTTGCCAAGTGGCGGGAAATACGAAATCTGTGCTTGTTCCCGCAGAAGGTCGAGGAGGATCCGTCGAAGCTGCAGGAGGAGTACATAGTGAGTGACATCGATCCCGAGAGCATAACGTTCATAGACTGTAACGAGGAAACGAACGGCTCGGGGACTGGTTCCTTCAACGCTTCGCTGAGCGAGGACGCCGAGGAGTCGTCGTCGTCCAGCCTGAAGGCGATGAAACTGTACAACGGCTCGCCGCAAGAGCAGAACAGCCCGATCGGTGACCTCGACGAGTCTGTGGAAACGAAACCGGAGATCCCCTCGAACGAGCGGAAGAGAACGAAAGAGGAGTTCGCGCAGTTCGCCGAGAGCATCGCCGTGCAACTGGCGGAGATACCCGACTCCTACTCGAGGTCCGTCGCCAAGCTCAGGATTAATCAGATCCTCTTCGAGGCGGAGATCGGCGTTTACGCGCAGACGCGTCGCTAACAAGCCCGGCACAGAGACACTAGGACGCTTCGATTGCTGGCACCCCAGTTCACGTTCCGATGCTCGTAGGAGAGAAGCAGCAAACGTCGCTCCGGCCAGTGAAAGGTTCGCGTCGCGGGGAATTAAGGAATCGTCTTGTGCACAGGCGTAGAGCGCGATTTCGAACGGATCGCAAGTATAGGAAGGGCACGGAGACCCAGCGCGAATCCGCGCCGTTGGACAACGTCGACACGTCCAAGTAGTATATATTATAGAACGGATGAAAGTTTGTCGGTTTCAACGAGGACGAATAAAGTCGTACATTAGCGCGCCGCGACGGCAGGCGCGATAGCGGGCCGTAATGTCGCGGGAATTATAAGTAATAGCATAGAGCGTGCTAAGAACCGTTCTAGCAGCACTTCCAACTTAATTGTAGGACTATAGCTGATTGTTCGTTTGAAGCTCACCGGGAGGCGACGATATCATATGTTTTCCGAAATTAATCGCTACGTCTGAGCGTTTATGTGTTGGGGTAACGCGCGGACGTTGGATGAATATTGTTCGAGCGGGGAATTAATCTGGTTGTTCGTGTTGCATTGCTCGAACAAGGAATGATGTTCCGCACGCGGTGTACCGATCGTTTTTCGAATTGATTAACTGAGCCGTTTTTTCTTGAAAGTGGTATAAGCCGATTTTTTTTTTGAAAAAAAAAAATGAGTTAATGGTGGTTTTAGTCAGATATAGAAATCCTATTATATTTATAATCACACAGTCAATGGTGTACAATATCCTCATAAATTAATCAAAAAAAGTTGGACTGTAAAATGTTATCGCAGGAATGTTTTTTTTTTTGAAAGTCCATGTTTTGGAAAAAATACTTCACTATGCTAAGTGTAAAGGAGAAATAAGATTGAAATATGAATAAGTTTGTTATTATTAGCTATCTTAACGAAGTAATTTACTTTTCATATTTGCTTATTTATAAATTCATTATAATATAAGTAATGAAGACATGTATGGCTTCATTTTAATTATTACTTTTTACATTAAAAAATACATTTCGCAAAAGCCAACTTCAATTAAAATATGAATTTAAAATTGCTGTTGGTTATATTTTTCATAATATGTTATTATTGAAAGTGGTATAAGTCCATTTGTAGCTAAAAAAAATCGTTTATTTTCTTTAACATTTTTATTGATTATTATTGCATAGTAAAATTTAACAAGTATATAATTTTAAATACATTATCCCAATTGATTAACGTATGCGAATATTTTTAAATTGATTCAAACAACGGCTCATAGCAGCAAGGAGGAGCTCGCAAATCCTTAAATATCTCAATGTATGAATAAGTGGACAGGTCACCCTATACCACTTTCCAAAACAACGGCTCTATTGTAAAGCGTTACGCGAGACTCAAAGTCGACGATTGATAGGCGTAGGGGGAGTTAAAGGTGTTGAGATTTTACGCGGATTGCGGTGAAGATTTTATGGGGGATTGGCGTTTGTCCTTGTTCGAGGCAAGAGATTTGAACGACACGATGAAGCAGGATGCTTACGAGTTATTGTAGCTGATTGCGCGGTGTAATTTACGATTTGAATTCGCCAGTGCGAATAGCTAGCGGGGAACCCATTTAATCGTACTGCTCATTAATGACGTAAGAGAAATGTTTATACTTAATATTATATTTTTTCGATAATTGTACAAAATTGGCTTTACTCCTGGGAGATAGTCGTTCGAAGCCCCAGGAACAAAATTGAATGCTTATAAAAAAAAGGGTGAACTACTTAATGTACTTTTAAGATTAGTCTGTGAAATGAAAAAAGTTGTAGGGAAATCCTTTTAGGAATGCCGTTTTCTGTTACGTGCATTAAATTGCAAAGGCACGCCGAACCTTTCGGATGACTAATTCTGTTTATTAGTCACAGTCGCGTTACGTTAGAAAAGTTACAAACGAATGACGCGAGTCCAACGCATATTTCGAAACGTACAGCAAGCGAATGGAGTAATCGAGTTATCTTTAAATCCACGGGCGCCTTCTACGCGTGGAAAACAGTGCGAAATGCGAGTAATGACTCTAACGACTTCCATTCGCGGGAAATACTGTATTTTAAAGGATAGTGTTTCGTTTTCCGGATCTTATTAATTTGCCCATCACGATCACAGTGGTCGAGTAATTTTTAAGCGATCTGTTGCTGATCCCTCTGTACAATCGTCGGACGAAATGTTACTCATATTCGGTAGTAATAGCGGATATGTGATTTTAGGTGTAAAAAACGAGGAAAATGTCGGTGTCCTTTGAGTCAGGTTAAACGAAACATATTTTTCAAAAGCACTGTTTAAAAGTGCACCATGAAAATGCAATGCAACTTCAGAGATGAAATTCGTAACTGTTCCCACAATTTTAATTATGGTATGCAATATCTCATTATCGAATCTTATTAAACGATTAGTATTCTCGCAACAAACTATCGTATATTATTTTGAAGTATTAAAATCTTTCTGAATTCTCTATGTGTTCAGTCTGTGGTGCAACCTGGCTCAACGACGACGTAGATTATAAATATTTCATTGGTATTGTTTCAGGGCTTTAAATAGCAGGCGTAGTAAGCTGTATAGATAGCGAACTATTTTTTATCGAAAAATAAAGTCCCTCCGTAAAGATGATGGTAGGTCATCGCGAATCGTTTAACTTTCGTTCGGAAAAAGACTGCGTCGTATCTCATATCACTAGGTGTTTCGTTAACATTTACGTAATGGTACGCATGATTTAACAATCTCCGGTGCATGTCTTTTATAACTTTATCCATTGTTGTTCCTGATTCCAGCGATAGTTTTATATTTTTGTATTATCACGATCCATTTCCGAGGTCTTCACTTGCGATTATTAAAAGCTAAGGTATAATACATACTTTAAACTACTCACCTTAAACGTTCTGTTCGTTATAAAAATACATCACTATCAAGTAAGTTTCTCTTTTTTTATTTCAATTAAACAAAATCGGTCGTCAGACAAATGTTGCAAGTGTGTTATTTCGCCCGATCGAACCTTTCTCTTAATCATTCCGATAATTTCACCATTAAATGCGGTAAAAACTCGACGCAAAGACGAATCTAAGTTTCTGTGTTGGAAATGTGCAAGCGGTACGCGAAAGTAACTCTTTCAAACTTGGATTACTTGCAGAAGAATAATTTATAGATATTAAGTGAGATAAAGTTTGAGGTAAAAGAAAAGTTTGTTTTAGAAGTTTGAAATTTTATTATGACCCATTCAGGCGTGAATTGGGATTCTATGCCACTTAAATGTCCCTTACTACTTTCTTTATTTCTATTAAAATACACATTCGACACACAATGGTAATTACAATAATAAAATTGACAAGTGAAAATCAAGAAGTAGTTACAATAGATGCTTCCGAATTAGAAGATTATTTACTGTTATTATGACAGAATTTCGAAATTGTGTCCAACTGATCTGGACAAAGGGAGTGAAAGAGTTTCAACTAATTATCTCCCATTAACATGTCACTTTCGTGCTCCTCAAAATGGCACATGTAAAATGAAATTCAAATTAATATACCATAGAGACCAGTGGTGGCGAATCTATGACCCGCGGGTCAGAGGAATCATTGGGATTCATGGTATCACCCCATTGATATCAGTTTTTTAACGTCGACCTTTATTTTTTGCTCTTCATTTGCAAAAGCAAAAGTTGTAAAACAAAAAGGAAACGTAAACCTTTTTAGAGGATTTTTAAGGTGAGCACCAAAAAAAACGGTCAACTGTCAAGTTTTTCTGTTAACAAATTTTTGGTGTTTCCAAATTATTGGTACCCTCCCCCTCCGCCCCCCTTCCAAGTGACGCTACTGAATTAGTGATCCACGGGCTAGCAGGGGCGGATTTAGGATTTTCGGGAGAGTGGGGGGGGGGGGGGGTCGTAGGTCTGAGAAATAAAATAGGGACCTTTCCGATATTTTCTTGCTAAATGAAAGTGTTTTTTTTTAGTATCTATTTATTATATTTTCCCTCATATTGCTAAATTAAAATAAGTATTTTGCAAATTAAAATAAGTATTTCTCCCCCGCCCCTCTGTATCCGCCACTGGTCCCGGGCTAGTATTAAAAAAAATAATGAACAAAATTTGACCCACTACTCAAAAAGGTTCGCCATCACTTCCATAGGCAGTGACATAGTTTTGAGAATTGAAGTTTGCCGAAATCGCAGCGTGACTTGTAAAAGTTAATAAATCGATACATACACGAGTATAAAAAAAATAAAGGTAATGAAAATAAGCTATTTAAATTGTCGTATCCATTTGATTTCAACGATAAAAACGACGAGTTTCAACCAAATATTTAAGAAAAACTAAGTCAACATTCAGAAGATTGAATGAAAATGTATAGTAATTCGAATACGGGTCAATATGAGAGTTAAACTGCGACCGTTGCCTTGGTATATCTCGTCTTAACACTTCTTCCTGTAGTTAGTAATTACAATATCAATACTTGCTCACCGATAAGCGTAATTGGTTCTGCTAGTATTAATGTTTCTTGCAAAGAAAATAGTAGTAAGGTTCTCCAAGAACCAACTGGGGAAATCAAGGTGATCGTTAAAGATTAATATTATCGTGTACGTGTGATTTTATTCTCTCGTGATTCGAGCGAATTATATCATAATTGTATTTTACATGGATTCAATTTTAACGTTCTGAGTACTATCTCGAGCAATTTTGTATTTTGTTAAGTTGAGATATGTCCCGCTGAAATATTCATTTATCTACTTTGTGAAAAATTATTTTCGAATAAGTAGAGGAAACTTACGAAAGTTGCACGTGAATTGCTGCAATCAAAACAGAGCTTCTCTTCCTGCCAGCCTGTGTACTCGTTTATATGTTTTTCTGTAACGTTATACGTCGTACAACGCAAGTTTCACCTTGTATGATTTTATTGAATAAAACGACTAGCGTAAGCGTTCTTAGACAAGCAATTACTATTTCCGTAATAGCAACATAGTATAGGAATACTATCAAACGAATTAGTGTTGGAATATTTCAAATCATTATTTTATAATTTATAAATATTTGAAGAAATGTGTCATTAGTATTGCTGTTCTAGCAAATGATAAATAATTGTATTCCGTGTGTACAGTTCTTCGTACGCTTGAAAAATATAGCAACATTAGCAACGAATAGAGACAAATGATTACCGATAGTCAGACATCGCAGGAAGTGATTCAACTGAAAATGGTTAGAGTCGAGGGAAAGTAAGATGAAATTGAAAAGCAGACTGCGCAGAAGAAAATATTCATACCTTGTAAGGACTGTCCAAAGAAATTGAATTTCAGGCGAGAGATTCGACACAATGATCGAGGCAAATCAATCCTCCGGGAAATACCTCGTCGAGATTAAGGGCCTCCAAGAGTGTAAAAACCTTCGTCAAGAGGCTTTCGTTCTCTACAATGATGCGAAACCGGAATCGGCGGTGATAAAGGATCAGCAACTGTTGAAAATCGATGACGATGCGGTTGCAAGCAAGGGCCACGATTGCCACGAAACGGCGAAGAACGTGATTTGTGCGTTGGATCTGAAAGGATCGGCTGAGACGTCCACTGGGATTAATTCGGACCAAGTGATTTATATTCCGTTCGACCTGAACGATTTTCCTTCTTTCACGGATGAGATGAGCGACAACAGATATCATTTTTTCGAATGCGCATTCTACCCCTCCTATTTGAGTAAGAATATGGATAATGGTAACTTTTAACCGTTCACTCTGTTCGGATCTATTTCACCTGAAAGGATTATGACTTTCAGGTATGAATAAAGAAGGGGCAAGGGTCGCTCAAATTAATGGCATGTCGTTCAAATATCCGTCCTCTCCATTATTGTCACAACCAGAGAACACTCCAGGTGAATCAATTTGTTCCATCGAGGAACGCTCGAAACACTGTGCCAGTACGCCATTATTTTGCGAGTGCATTCAAATGATCGAAGTACCATCCGAAAGGAGCGTCGACATCGTTTTAATTGACGAGGGTCAGCTTTTCAGGATTTGCAAAATATTTATAACGAACTGCCCCCGTGATATTTAACACAAATTTTCGTTCAGGTTTCGGTGGGAATATTTCTCACACGTTTCATATACACGGCTATAATGCGAGTATCATAGGCAGGGGTAGCTTCGAGCAGCCAATTACCAGAAAGGAAATTACGGATTTGGACGTTAATGGGAAATTGCACCGCAATGTTGTGAATCCATCACAGAAGGACAGTTTCGTTGTGCCAAACAAAGGGTACATTATCCTTCGTATTTTTACCGATAATTTAGGTAAGAGCCTCTACATTTATATATATGTACTTAGATACTATTTTTTTCTTCGTCGTACAATGCAATAATTCTGAACTATGGAACAAGGGTAGAAAACATCTGACGAGATAGCCAGATACTTTCAGATACACTTGCACCAGACTAGCTACACGAAAAACGAAACAGAGGGTGTAAAATTAAGGGCGACAGGCTCATAATTATATTTAATAGATTTTACAATGCATGATATGTGAGGCAGTCAGAGCAACAACGGACTAACCCACATTTTTTTCGAAATTGAATTAGTAGCAATAACGTATTCCAATAGGCTCTACCAACCATATAAAATAGGAAAAAAAATTTTTTTTTAATGTGGGTTGGTCCGTTGTTGCTCTGACTGCCTCATGTATCTTTAAAACTTGGATTCTTTTTGGAACTATTTAGTCTGGAGGGAGAAGCCATGATTAAGTTCATTTTTTCCTGCACGTAGTTTTATTAATCATATCGAGTGTCAGCTTGGTCTCTTTAAATGACAATGTATGTTTTTATCTACTTAACCCTTCGTGGTCACACCTTCTTATGATCGCAGATTTGTTGCACGAGATTCACTGCACCCCAGCGACACTTTTGAGTCACCAGTTTCGTATTTTTGAATCTTTTAACTTTTGAGTGATAATTAATTCTACATTCGTAATACTCATACAATCCTGCTTTAATAGCCTTTTTTTCCCAGAATTTTGATGTGATGAAATTTGTAGTTCAAGAAGAGCGATTCTCCACGGTTCTGGAGAAAAGCGAAATTCCTTTTTTTTCGCGACAAATCCCCTTTCGAAGTCGCAAAGACGCGGCATTTGAACTCGAAAATTGCTCTTGGGGTGCGATACAACCCCTGTGGCCACGAAGGGTTAAATTTATGGTTTATTTCTTGAAGAATAATATGTTTATACACAATAGACAAATAGTAAATGAAAAGTTGAGAAAGAATTTCCATCTTGGGCCTGGTCGTAGTATAAGTAGTAACGCCCAATGTGTGTCAGACATATGCCAGTAGTAATTCTTACAGCGTATACGTCGAACTTTATATGTATGTACACCATACAGAGTTGCGAATATGCCACGAATAAATAGATGAGTTTAATAATGCCCACTATTGTTATTATAATTTTTAATTATTTAATAATGTGAGAAATTTATTATTTCGAAACGCCAGTTCTTTCTCTTCGACACAAGGGTTTAATGTTTCCCGTTTCTTGATACCCTTTCGTGTATCAACGTTTAAGACACTTTCTTCGTTCCATATTACGTTAATGGATAAAACAAGTCGTTCGTTTTCTGAAGCTATAACTTTGCGCGAAAAAATACACGAGCTTATTAAAAAAAAATAATAATAGCTATCCTAAACGGTCCCAATTATAAAGGAATCAATTTCTACAGAACTTCTTAAATTCAGTCCAATATACTTCTTATATTAACCACTTTATAGATATTTACGTAAATTGACTAAAATAAGCCAGCGTGTGTATGTTGAAACATCAATTTGATTATTGTTCACAGGTTACTGGTTGTTGGAGGCACGGAGCACAGCAATTTCTCCGAGACTGTTCGGACCTAGCATGCAATTTTTATTGAAAGTAGGCAGTCGCGAAAGTTTCATACCTGCTCCTCTCGATTTTCCCACCTGTGGAAATAACAAACGGCCAGACATGGTATTCGAGACAAACTGATTTCGTTGCGTGAAATATAATTCACTATACTTTGTTGTGTATATACGAATAAAGTAGTGCATATAATCTTAATTATCTTAACTTTATCGTTGTACGGTGAATCATCTTGTCATTAAAGTATTTTCATACGTCATATCGCATTCCATGAGCCACGCGATTAATACACATTTCTCGTATCGTAAAGAATGATATATAAAATATAAGTCTCTTAAAACGTCATATTATTATTGCAGTGTGTTTATGGTACAAATGAACCTAGCAAAACATATCATGGTATTGTTGGCACAGTTGTAATACAACATTGCATGTGAATGCAGGATTTCTTAGTCGACCAATTACATGCTTAAAAATAATTCAATTCATTGCACTACAAATGTATTACTTATTTCGCGGAAATCTGAAGCCGTAGAAATCATTCAGAGCCTGGATTGGTGGCTCCCAATTATAACATGTTGGGAAATCTGATGGTACTGGTGGAAGATCACTCTTCTCTCCTACATGAATAACCATTTCCATTCCAGTGATGTGGTGCCAGGAAAAGTGGCAATGTATTAACCACCATCCTGCAACAAAAAAAAAAACGCACAGTTTAGCAAATAAAAGCGTTTTATATACTTTGCAGAACAATGGATAAATCTGTCTGTAATACTGGCAGTAAGATAAATATAGAATTTATCGCTATACTTCCAATTTCGTCAGTAAACGAAGCTATAGTTTTCAAAATTATTATTAAGAAAAAGAATGAAACATTTTACCTGGATTATTAGTCTTGAAACGTATAATCGCGTACCCGCCCGTGGGAATTTTAACAGTGTCTTTTCCAGGCGGATTATGATACTCTCCCCGTTGAAGACGTTGCTCATGGGCCGCTAATATATCGTCTATATCCGTCTTTGAAATGTTTCTACCATCGGCAAACTGCCCAATGTAGAGCACTTTAAACTCGTAACCGTGTAAGTGAAATGGATGATGCAAATCCGTCAGCGGTACTGAAACATAATTTTTCAGTCAGTACTGTAGAAACGTTTAAGGGGGTATTCTGGTCTGACCCGAAAGAACCCATAAATTTTATTATTATTCAGTTTATTGCTACATGCTTATTGATATTTAAACTATCTTTACACATTTTGTCAATAGAGAAAAATGAAAATCAACAACCGCAGTTGACTGCTTTAAAGTAATCGTGAAAAAAAAACATGTGGCCATGATTAGGCTCATTCTGGTGATCTGAAACAAAAAATGTAAAGAGATTCTTTATTTGTATGCCTTTGGCCATCGTCCCTACCAGAATTGTGATAAAATATTTTGTTTTTAAACTTTCACAGACCTTTAAAGTTGAAAAAATGTGCGAAAATCGAAACTAATTTTCAATATTTTTATATCATTCTGATAGCGACTATAGCCAAAGGCATAAAAATAAAGAATCTCTTTACATTTCTTGTTTCAGATCACCAGAACGAACCTAATGATGGTCGCAGTAACCCCATGTTTTTTTTTAATGATTAATTTAAGGGGTGAGCCCTATTTAGGATGGCTAGGAATGAGGTGATTCTTTGGAATTTTTTTTCTAAGAAACTGTTCAGCGGATCTTTTCCAAACTTTCAGGGTATTTTAGTTCACATTCAAACAATAAAAATGAATTTTTACGTTACAAAGTGTTCGGTTGAAAAGAAGATATATGAACACATTCGTTAGGACTCGCGCGTCGGAGTTGCAAATTGGCGGGTGTAATGGTGGCCCCATTTCTTCCCTGAAATAAAAAAACCAAGGATTTTCTTTTTTCTAGTATAATTACATTGTCGATGAATCTAACGAACAAAGAAAAAGTTACGATTCTGCCCCAAGATATTTCGTACTATTTATGGAAAAAGAGTTGTTCAATTCAATTTATTTATCAATCTCGTAGGTTTATCGACAATGTAATTATACTAGAAATATGAAAATCCTTGGCTTTTTTATTTCAGGGAAGAAATGGGGCCACCATTACACCCGCCAATTTGCAACTTCGGCGCGCGAGTCTTAACGAACGTGTTGATATATCTTCTTTTCAACCGAACACTTTGTAACGTAAAAATTCATTTTTATTGTTTGAATGTGAACTAAAATACCCTGAAAGTTTGGAAAAGATCCGCTCAACAGTTTCTTAGAAAAAAAAACCCAAGAATCATCTTATTCCTAGCGTCCTAAATAGGGCTCCCCCCTTAAAGCAGTCAACTGCGTTTGATTTTCATTTTTCTCTATTGACAAAATTTGTAAAGATAGTTTAAATATCAATAAGCATGTTGCAATAAACTGAATAATAATAAAATTTATGGGTTCATTGTAAAAAAATTCCGAAATAACGCGACGAAAACGCCTCGTCAGACCAGAATACCCCCTTAATGGAGGCTGAGTCGACTCCGATAAAATAGCAACCTTATATAAGACGAACACTCAGGCAAGGCCTTTTAAAAATGTTCTAATAGGCCGACATTCAAACTGTTGAACGCATATCGTCAATAATAATGACAAAATTTATCTTCTAGTTATGTGCTTATAATCTTAATTGATTTTATGTAATCAATCTATAAATTTGACTGAAAATGTTATTCTATTTAAAGTAGTGAAGATGAAATTTGGTGGATGCTTTTACCGAAAAGACAAGAATTTCCACTATGCAACACCATCTTCTAAATTGCACCTTACTGAATTAAACTTTGCAAATAATCGCTCTGTACAATAGTACTGACGTACCATAGCACTGAATTTACCTGCATGTATTTTCTTATAATGTGTGCTAAAGGCGAATAATAATAATAATAATATAAAGTTGCAAGAAAGGTATAAAAAATGAAACGTTACTTCGATCGTATATCAACAGTTCCATGACAGTATCTAGTGGTGCGTGAATCACTTGAGTGCATGCACAAGGGTCTGTGCAATTGCTACGTTGATTCGGCTTGCATATAGTCTCGTAGCTTCCTACATCCGAGATTAGAGGGGAAGATGGAGTCTCGAATGTAATATCGTTGAACATAGAAACGAGCTCAGACTTATCGTTGGCAACTGAAACAAACAGCCGCGTTCAATACAATTGTGCATAAGAATCAAACGTTAATGTACGTACCGAAAAAGTTACGATACGAATTCGTTTCAAACAGTAATTTGTTCCCATATTCGGTGTAATTGAAAAACCAAAAGTCCAACACGTGACGCTGGCCAGGTGCGGCCATTAATATTCCCAGGTCCTCATCTAAGCTTTCCAATTGATTCACGCAAACTCCAGCGCTGTTGTCATTTCTGTTGCAGTTCGTTGCATCCAGTGGATTATATACCTATGGGGTTTACAAAGCTCGTGTGGTAAATCATTAATTAAACTTGGGTAATCATTAATTAATCTTGGCTAATGAAATAGGAATTGTGTTTTTTAAAAAGAAATTGGATAGAAAGTAGGCTTCGATATGATCAAGACATCGACAGAAATTATTTTAATTAAGGTGTTCCCTCACAATACCAGTCGGCGCGTCATCATATGTTGGCAGGGGCCTCGATGGAGTAGACGGGGCACCCTCGTATCTCAAGATAGCTAATTGTTGTACACGTTTATCCGCACATTCGCCGAGACCATGCACGATAATGTAATAAGACCCGACAGGTTGATTTGCATGTACTATCACATCCACTCGTTCGCCTGTGTGCATATTCATATTAAAAATCTAATAAATCTCTCACAAAAGTGCAGTTCAAATCAGTGCTTAATATTTTATGTAACGGCTATCATTCTGATATTCTATTGCATAGCACAATGCTTAAATATACATATAACAGAAAATTTGTACGACTCTTCAAATTAACGTCTCGGGAGTTGATCTGACCTGCAGTCGTAATTATGATGTCCACGACTTTAGGCTTCACGTTCGCACCGTCTTGCGCTATTAGCGTCATATTGTGGTTCTGAATCGAAAGTTCTGGTATACACACTGTACTGAACGAATTGATTATGCGAAATCTGTATCGCTTATTTTGGGTAACTACGAATTCAGTCAAATTCCCATTGGTAGTGTCGCTGGGATTGTCTGGATCCTGTTGGTAATTACATCTTTATAAGAAAACTCCTCGAGTATTTTTACAGATTACATCAAGGAATTCGAAGAAATATTTATTTGTAGACTTCCAAGTGTAAGTCCTGTCCTTCTTTTTTTAATATTTAACTTCAGTTAACGCACGGTATTCAATTGGAAAATTTCAGAGGACGTAGTTTACACCTGGAAGCCTCAAATAGTTAAATTCACAATATTGAAAGTCAATAGGAAGGGATAGGATTTGGGTTGCAAGAACTTCGTGAATCTCGAATTGATCGAAGAATAGATAAAGAAGGGCACAGATGAATGTTAACAGTAGTATTGATTTTACAAAAATTTGCGTCTTACCGTCCAATTTCCCCTGCCGTTTATGAGGAAATTTTGGGCAGTTTGCCCTATATTTTTTCTATAACGACCAGGAAAACGTTCGACAGAAAATTCATGCAACCAGTCGCTTAAAAAGATTACGTGCTCATCCTCGTCGTAGAATTTATAAAAAGGGTTCTCGGATGGAGGATCTTTAATAATGAGAGATCCGTATTGTCCGTCTAACATATGCGTGGATACGTGAGAGTGATAGAAATGTGTACCGGAGTTGTCCGCTCCAAACTGGTACCTACGAAATTCATAAAAACTTTCGTAAGACATACGTATTCTGTGGACCTAACTTTTAATTAATTTAGTAATGAACATAATAGGATGTTTCTACGGTTCATCGAGATTATTTTTCATAATTATAAAATGTGTCCTCAACGAAAGAAATATATTTTTTCTACCCTTACGAAGTAAATGAAGTGAAAGTATAAAATTGAAGAATTCAGTGCACTTTTATAGGGGGGTAATCACTAATATAAAGGCACTGAATATTTTTTGTGGGGATTCGAAAACAAGTATGTGTAGAACATAATTTAGATGGTTCGGAAAAACGAACGTGTTATATATATTTTTTACAGTCTCAGAATCGTTTGTTTCACGAGTCTTTGTTTCATCTCGAGGTGGCATTGAGCTCTCGAAATTTAGAAATATAAAATATAAATTGTGAGATGTAAATGTAATTCTTTCGAATTTTCAAAAATTCTTCTAATATCGTGAAGAATTCGTTCTAAGGGACAGCAAGTCTACCATATATGAAATACTGTGTAACGTAATTTTCACCTAAACGTTGTTGACGATGGAATAGGACATTGCGTGATATAAGGAACGCCATCGTAAAATTGATAACCATTTTGAAAGATTCCATGCCAGTGAATCGTGACTTCTTGGCCAAGAACAGCGTTCTCCACATCGACTATAATATAATCCCCCAGGCACACCTGTAAAACGATTGTAAAAATTTATGTATTTAAATGAATTCCCAAATCACATTACAAATTTGTATGAAATGGGATGAAAAATCTAGTCACACGAAAACGAATTCTCCAAGCTGCTGACAGTCTATTATGCCGATTTACGCCCTGTCGATTGCGAAATAATGTTTATTCGTTTTAAATTTAGGAGTAAGAAAATATTAAACTGTTAAATATTTTATTATCACACGTACCTGGATCGGAGGTCCTGGTAACTGTCGATTAATGGTTGTAACTGTCTTTTCGAATCCATCGCCGAAAACGCATTGACTCTGCTGTTTCTCTACATCGCAAGCGCTGAAAGTAATCAGTCCATGTGGCCCATTATATACATACAATTACGATGACATAAGTTGTTTGCGAATAGTTACACAGTTAAGAATTATAAAATTCGAGCTGAAAATATTGTAGAATGCAGTGATCATTCGATTAAGGGGTCTAATTCTTACCTTGACGGACAAGAAATGATGCGAACTTTAGCAATTTTTAAAAACAAAACCATTAAATATATTTACTCCCAGCTTTGTGACTTTATTTGTCAATCTTTAGAGAATATGAAAAAAAAATTGTATGCAAATATAGTGGTTATATCCGAAGTTATAGTGCTTCAAATAAGAGCGCCTTACAAAAATCATATGCGCATGGCTAGCATAAAATTAGCTATTGTAGTTGTCTGAAATAGAAAATTTAAAAATTTGTTTAATCTGTATGATTGTGGCTATCGTCTGAACTAGATTAAATGAGAAATACTGGAAAGTAAACAAAAATGGCAGCGTCTAAAACAGGGATCGATTTCTGCAAAAATTTCGCTGGTTTTTTAAGGCGTAAAAGTTTAATTTTGCAAAAACCGAGTTAGTTTTAATACCAACCAGAATGGGACATCTACTCAAGATATATACCAAGTTTGAAGTAAATCGGGTGTTTGGTTTCTGAGATATCATGCTAAACAATTCGAAAAACATCGTTTTGAGAAAGACGTGTTTAAAATTTTAGGTACCGTTTTTTAATTATTTTTTTTTTAAAATGTCTAAATATGTACAAATATAGGCATAAAGTTTTTAATTAATACAATTTGAGGGTTTCTCCTTAAAAAAAATCCCAAGTATCGCATTCTTTTCGGGCCGTCAAGGCAGGGAGACCACTTAAAGGATTATTATTCTACTATTGGAAGTCGTTGATTTTTTACTTTCAAGAAACGAAATCATATGCAAATATACAGGAAACGTATTGTATGTTTGTGTGTACACCTAAGTGAGCTATTATGGTTCCATATTCCAATAAAAACTTTCCGTAACAGCGTAATAATACTGATAACACTAACGACAAGGTAGACTCAACACAGTTATTACTATTGCGTTTCTCCGCGAACCTAAATCGCTATTAATTTTAATACAAACTGTATGAACGTAATAGTACCTCCTTTCGAATTTTATTATTCTAAACTGGGGTGCCAAAGCTAAACGGTTTAGCAATTATAATTGCAAACTATAAAACTTTTCAATAATAGTGGCGGTATGCAATTATTTTGCATGAAATAAGAGTGCAGGGTAGTATTGTGGAAATTGAATTTTCTGCACCAATGTTATATTAACGAATAGGGGGTGCCTTTATTAAAGCTTCTATCGCTTAAGATTTCTCGCCAAATACGTTAACGATACATACGGTCCAACTGTTCCATAGAATTCCACGTGGAACTTATAATAACAATATTTTGGCGGTTCACCATCGGCGCAAGTCCGTGCACATTCTTCAGGCGTCGACAAGCTTATCTCTGTTTCCAGTGATTCATAATCGTACCCTAAATGAGAATGAAGTAGTGCATTAGAAAGTCAAAAAGTAAAAAAATGACTTTCTTTAGAAAAAAATAGTATAGGTTATTCGCAGAAAGTCTCGCTGATTTTTCTTGTAAAACTATAGAAATTGAAATCGAAGCAAAATTGGGATCTTCAAATGTACATATAGGTACGGTCGAGATTGCTGAAATAAAACAAAAACAATTGAATTTTTTCCAAATATCTGTTTATGATTCAACTGATTCAGCATTCTATATTTTTAGCAAGTAAAGCGTAACAGTTATAGTTTATACAAAATAACACCAGATATCTCTAGATTGTTAGTACTAAATTTTACACAGGTTTATACGAAAAACGGGACTATTAACCCCACCCTACCCTACTCTTATGGAAAGAGACGATCTTGACAGATAAAACAGCTGAAAAAATGTTGAAGAAATGGTACCAATGTTTTCAATTTTTTTTTACATGTAGTATATGGGTGGATGAAAATATCTGCCGAGTTTCAATTGTTATCACTACACCGTTTTAAAGAAATAAATTATAACTTGAGAAAATTGTGAATTCTGGGCATTTTCACTGTCAAAAGTTTAGCAAATAATGCTTGAGAAAGCATTCGTAAAGTGAAAAATACCATCCTAGGTTTAAAAATAAGACTCTAACTCATTCGAGTTCCTTACATCTAGATTGACTATGCGTAAGAAGTAGATATTCAAGTATTTCAAATTTCATATACTTTTGTCTAATATTGTACGTCTGATATATCCTCAAAACCTACATTTCCATTTTCTTTCTCAATTCAGCATACTTCCCCCCCAAAAAAATATTTTTGTATTATATATTTTATTACGTGTAGGTACTTACAGCAGCGCGACTGTTGCGCATGGATTAAAAATATTACGAATAAGGCGTAAAACTTCGTCACGTTCGAGAAAAGACTTTTAGTACTGGAGGAACGCGAGGACACCATTTCTCGCAGCGACGGATATTCAGCATAGGGTGGGTTCCGAAGATCTATGTGTTTCCCTTACGATCGACCGTTCTGTTTTTATAGAATCGGTCGCCCCAAAATTGTGGAAAACTGCTGGTCGTGTGTTTAATTGCGCGTTCTTATCGGTTCGCATTTTCGGGTTTATCGTTTCCTTTTTAACAACCCCCGGAAATCTTATCTGTTAAAAGCTTTTCGTCAGGAAATATTTGCAACTTAGAGGGCATCGCGTAACGTAGGTAGGTTGCCGTCCATAATTATCCTGATATTCGCACAATTGTGGTACGTCTTTCAGTTTAAACATTTTGACAGAAATGTCTATTGAGTGAATCGATTAGTTAATATAGTTGTATTCGGTATTGATTCAGTTTTAACGTTCGCTGGTCAGGAAAATGACGCGATGGACATTGATGATGGAACTGTGGACGAACTCGAGCAATTTTGTATTTTGTTAAGTTTAGATATGTGCCACTAACAGTTTCATTTTTCTACTCTGTGAAAAGTTATCATTGGATAAACTCTGGACAGGCAGGTGGAATTATTTAGTCTGCAAGGAGAAGTCATACGATTAAATTCTTTTTTTTACTAAACGTAGTTTTATTAATCATCTCGAGTGTCAGCTTGGTTTCTTTAAACGACAACATATGTTTTTATCTACCTACATTTGTAGTTTATTTCTTGATGAATAAAATGATTATACGTCATTCTCAAAAATGTAGTAACTGAACAGTTGATACAGAATTTCTTTGTTGGGCCTCGTCGTAGCGTAAGTAGTACCGTCCAGTATGTGTCAGACACGTGCGAGTTGTAATTCTTACAGCGTATACGCCCAACTTTATACACCACATAGAGTTGCAAATATATCTTGAATAAATAGATGAATTTAATAGTGCACACTATTGTTATTATTATTATTTTTAATTAATTAATAATGTTGGAAATTTATTATTTCGAAACGCGACTTCTTCCTTTTCGCAACCAGAGTTGAAAGTTTCACGTTTCTTGATACAATTTCGTGTATCAACGTTTAAAATAATTTGTCGTTTATTTTAAAATAATTCGTTTATCTTCTGAAGCTATGAGACTATTAAAAAATATAATAGCAACTATCCTAAACGTTCCCGACTATAAAAGAGTCCATTTTTATAGAATTTTTTAGATTCAGTCCCATATACTTCTTAAATTTACTTCCTTATAGATATATACGTAAATCGACTAAAATAAAGTAACGTGTGTATATTCAAACATCAATTTGATTATTGTTCACAGGTTACTGGCTGTGCTAGGCACAGAGCACAGCAATGTCTCCGAAAATATTCGGACCTGGCATGCAATTTTTATTGAAAGTAGACAGTCGCGAAAGTTTCATACCTGTTCCTCTCGATTTTCCCACCTGTGGAAATAACAAACGGCCAGACATGGTATTCGAGACCAACTAATTTAGCGCGTGAAGTATAATTCACTATATTTTGTTGTGTATCTACATATAATCTTAATTACCTAACTTTATCGTATATGGTAAATCATTTTGTGATTAAATTATTTTCATACATCATATCGCATTCCACCAGCCACGCAGTTAATACATATTTCTCGTATTGTAAGGAATGATATAAAATATAATACCCTTAAAACATCATATTATTATACATTTATTAAATATTAGCGTTGCAGTCTGTTTATGGTACAAATAAACTTGTGGACGCAAGTAATTGCATTATATTTTATAATTGTATTATAAAATACAGTAAATGCAACATTTCTTCTTCAACTAATTACGTGCTTCAGAATTATTCACTCTGTTGCACTAACAGCCTATTGATAATTTGGCGGATATCTGAAGCTGTAAAAATCATTCAGAGCCTGGATTGGTGGCTCCCAATTAGAACATGTAGGAAATCCTGATGGTACCGGTGGAAGATCTTGTTCCTCTCCTACATGAATAACCATTTCCATTCCAGTGATGTGGTGCCAGGAAAAGTGGCAATGTATTAACCACCATCCTACAACAGAAAACGCACATTTTAGCAAATAAAACCGTTTTATATACTTTGCAGAACAACGGATAAATCCTTCTGTATACAGTAGCAATAAGTTTCACGTGTGCATAAGATAAATATAGAATTAGCTGCTGTACTTCCAATATTAACGAAACTATAATTTTCAAAATTATTATTAAGAAAACGAATGAAACATTTTACCTGGATTATTAGCCTTGAAACGTATAATCGCGTAACCACCCATTGGAATTTTAACAGTGTCTTTTCCGGGCGGATTATGATACTCTCCCCGTCGAAGACGTTGCTCATGGGCCGCTAATATATCGTCTATATCGGACTTTGAAATGTTGCTACTATTGGCAAACTGCCCGATGTAGAGCACTTTAAATTCGTAACCGTGTAAGTGAAATGGGTGATGCAGACCCGGCAACGGCTCTGAAACATAATTTGTCAGTCAATTTTGCAGAAACGATTAATGGGGGCTGAGTAGATTTCGATAAAATAGCAAGCTTATATAAAAGGTGAAGATTAGCACTTGGAAACCCTACGATGGAAAATTATTCATAGCGACCAACACTCGGGAACGATTTTTTAAAATTTATCATCAAGACTTTTTCGTTACGTGATTATATTCTTAATTAATGTTACGTAATCGATTTATAATTTCGACTGAAAATGTTGTTATTTTATACGATACAAAATATAACGCTGTATTTAAAGTAGTGAATTTGAAATTTCGTTGAAGGTTTTACCAAAAAAAGACGAGTTTTCACTATGCCGCACAATCTTCTAAATCCACCTTACTTAATTAAACTGTGCAAATAATCGTGATGCTCAATAAAAATTGCTCTGTACAATACTACTGTATATTAAATAATATAATTTAAATTTCGACCGTAAAGAATTTTTAAATTAGAAGTAAATGATTTCGGCGCACTGGTTCGGTCTATTTTCTTTCTAAAAATAGAGCGAACCAGTGCGCCGAAATCATTTACTACTACTGTATATTAATTTGAATCTCACTTGGCTATGCATATACTATATTACTGAATTTACCTACATGTATTTTCTTATAATCTTAATATATAGGTATAGCAGAAAGCTTCTGTATGTTTGTGTGTTTGTCTGTCGCCTAAAAACTTTCGAACAATAAACTCTGGCATCACGAAATGTGCCTCGGCTCATTATGCCTGACTAATCCAGATGAATGTGACCATTTTCACAAAAAAAAAATAAAAAAAATTTTTTTTATTGAATCAGAATCTAAATTTTTGGCGAAACCGAGTAGCAACGCTAGTGAGTAATAAAGACGAATAATGATAATAATGTAAAGACGAAAAAAGGTATAAAAAATGAAACGTTACTTCGATCGTATAACAGCAGTTCCACGACGGAATTTAGTGGTTCGTGAATAACTTGAGTGCATGCACAAGGGTCTGTGCAACTGCTACGTTGATTCGGCTTGCATATAGTCTCGTAGCTTCTTGCATCCGAGAGTAGAGGGGAAGATGGAGTCTCGAATGTAATATCGTTGAACATAGAAACGAGCTCAGACTTATCGGTGGCAACTGAAATAAACAGCACCGTTCAATAGAATTGTGCGTAAGAATAAAACGTTAATGCACGTACCGAAGAAGTCACGATACGAATTCGTTTCAAACAGTAATCTGTTTCCAGTTTCGGTGTAATTGAAAAACCAAAAGTCCAGCACGTGACGCTGGACAGGCGACTCCACTAATATTTCCAGATCATTGTCTAAGCTTGACAATTGATTCACGCAAACTCCATTGCTGCCGTATTTTCTGTCGCAATTCGTTCCATCCAGTGGATTATACACCTGTGGGGTTTACAAAGCTCGTGACGTGAATCATTCATTAAACATTATCAGCTTCTCCCTGTAGTGTACTATATACATTGAAGCTTGGGTAAGAAAATCTTGACCAATGGAATAGAAATTGTGTTTTGTAAAAAGAAATTCAATAGATAGCAAACTTTGGTATAATCCAGAAATTGTAAGATATTAATTTAATAAAGGGGTGCACTCACAATACCAGTCGGCGCGTCATCATAAGATGGCAGGGGCCTCGATGGAGTAGACTGGGCACCCTCGTATCTCAAGATAGCTAATTGTTGTACACGTTTATCCGCACATTCGCCGAGTCCACGCACGACGATGTAATAAGTGTCAACAGGTTGATTTGCGTGAAGTATCACATCCACTCGTTCACCTGTGTACGTATACATATTAAATTTTTGATAGTATTTATATAACGTGATTCGTAGAAATTCTCGCAAAAGTACCTGCAGTAGAATTCAATGCGTAATATTTCTAAAATTATATTACTATTGCATAGGACAATGCTTGAATATACAGTGGCGTGCAAAAGTAATCGACCAGCATTTAAAATCGCATAACTTTTTTAAAATTAATCCAAACGACTTGAGTTTTTTTGACAAGCTAGAAGGATTAGTTTGCTAACGGACGTGATTCGTCGTTTTGAAAAAAATGCTCTTGGTCGGAATTGCAAAAAAGAAATAGTAAAGGTCGTTTTTTAAACTTTTTTTTTGTGAGCCAGTAATGAAAATTCAAAAAACCCGTTTGTAGATTTAAGTAAGTTATATACGTGCCTAAAATTTCATCAAAATCGTGTAACGTTGCTCTGAGTTATAAACGCTTAAAGATCGCAAAATAAGGTCGAAAATCGCTGATTTCGGGAATTTCGCGATTTTCGACCTTATTCTGCGATCTTTAAGCGTTTATAACTCAGAGCAACGTTAACCGATTTTGATGAAATTTTAGGCACGTATATAACTTACTTAAATCTACAAACGGGTTTTTTGAATTTTCATTACAGGCTCACAAAAAAAGTTTACAAAACGACCTATACTATTTTTTTGCTATTCCGACCAAGTGCATTTTTTTTTTCAAAACGACGAATCACGTCCGTTAGCAAACTAATCCTTCTAGCTTCTCAAAAAAACTCAAGTCGTTTGGATTAATTTTAAAAAAGTTATGCGATTTTAAAGGATGGCCGAATACTTTTGCACGCCACTGTAGGTACATGTAACATAAAATGTGTAATATAGTTACAGTAACGACTCTTCAAATTAACGTCTCAGAAGTTGTCCTGACCTGTATCCGAAATTATGATGTCCACGTTTTTAGGCTTCACGTTCGCGCCGTCTTGCGCTATTATAGTCATATTGTGGTTCTGAATCGAAAGTTCTGCTATGCACACTGTACTAAACGAATTGATTATGCGAAATCTGTATCGCTTATTTTGGGTAACTACGAATTCAGTCAAACTTCCATTGGTAGTCGCGTTGGTATCTGGATCCTGTCGGCAATTACATCCTTATAAGAAACACCTTGAAACATGCTCCTCGAGTATTTCTAGAAGATTATATCAAGAAAGAAGAAATGTTTATTTGACGACTTCCAAGTGTAACTCTCTGGCCCTCCTTTAACATTTAACTTCAATTAACACTATATTCAATGGGGAAATTTCAAAGGACATACTTTACAGCCGGAAGTCTCAAATAGTCAAATACACAATACTTATTGAATGTCAATATTTGATTTAAAGTTAGATAAGTAAGGACAGATGAATGTTAGCAGGATTGATTTTATAAAAATTTGTGTCTTACCGTCCAATTTCCCCTGCCGTTTATCAGGATATTTTGGGCAGCTTGCCCTATATTATTTCTATAACGACCAGGAAAACGTTCGATAGAAAATTCATGCATCCAGTCGCTTAAAAAGATTACGTGCTCATCCGCGTCGTACAAATTATGAAAAGGGTTTTCAGACGGAGGATCTTTAACGATGAGCGGCCCGTATTGCCCGTCTAACATATGCGTGGATGTGTGAGAGTGGTAGAAAAATGTGCCGGAGTTTTCCACTCTAAACTGGTACCTACGAAATTCATAAAATCTTTCGTAAAAAATATATGTATCCTGTGGGCCTAACTTTTAATTAATTTAGTAATAAGCACAATAGGTTGTTTCTACCGTTGGTCGAAATTATTTTTCAAAATAATGAAATTCCTCCTTAAAGAAAGAATGCCAGTTTTCCTACCCTTAAGAAGTAAATGACAGTGAAAGTATAAAATTGAAGAATTCTGATTTTATCCAAACACTATATTTCTTTTCGTTCCCCATAATGTTCATACCGCACGCGCGAAAATTTATTTGTGAGTCTGTTACGTTTAGAGGGTGTCCCAGAACCTATTATGGAACTGCATACTCTTGTCCCTTTGATATTATAATCGATATCACAATATTCAACGGTTTACTGTTACACGATCTTGAGATAATATTGAACGTTCATTTGGAATTAAAAAATACAAATTTTGAAATGTAAATGTAATTCTTTTGATTTTTCAAAGATTGATCTCGTGAAAAAATCGTTCTAAAGAACAGCAAACTACCATGCATGAAATATCGTATGTCATAATTTTCACCTAAACGTCGTTGACGATGGAATAGGGCATTGCGTGACAAAAGGAACGCCATCGTAATATTGGTAACCATTTTGAAAGATTCCGTGCCAGTGTATTGTGACTTCTTGGCCAAGAACAGCGTTCTCCACATCGACTATAACGTAATCGTCCAGGCACACCTGTGAAGCGATTTTAATTTTATGGAGTTAAATGAATTCCTAAATCTCATTATAAATCTGTATGAAATGGAATGAAAAATCTAGTCACCAGAAAACGAATTCTTCAAGAATTCGTCCGCAGTCTATTATGCTGATATATTACGTTTTGTCGATTGCAAAAGAATGTTGAGTAATTACAGGTGATTAGAAGGAAGCAGTGTATTATTTCAAATTTAGGAGTATGAAAATGTTAATTAGAAAATCATGCATTAAATATTTTGTTATCACACGTACCTGGATCAGAGGTCCCGGCAACTGTCGATTAATGGGTGTAATTGTCTTCTCGAATCCATCGCCGAAAATGCATTGATTCTGTTCTTCCACTACATCGCAAGCGCTGAAAGTAATCAGTCCATGTGGCCCATTATATACAGTGACTCCCGAAAATATTCGGACACTTCTTAAAATCGCATAACTTTTTTAAAATTAATCCAAACGACTTGAGTTTTTTGGAGAAGCTAGAAGGATTAGTTTGCTAAGCTGATTTCAGGAATTTCGCGATTTTCAACCTTATTCTGCGATCTTTAAGCGTTTATAACTCAGAGCAACGTTAACCGATTTTGATGAAATTTTCTGCATGTATACAACTTACTTAAATCTACAAACGGGTTTTTTGAATTTTCATTGCAGGCTCATAAAAAAAAGTTTCAAAAACTATCTTCACTATTTTCTTCGCTATTTCGACCAATTACAATTTTTTCCAAAACGACGAAACATGTCACTTAGCAAACTAATCCATCTAGCTTCTCCAAAAAACTCAAGTCGTTTGGATTAATTTTAAAAAAGTTATGCGATTTTAAAAAGTGTCCGAATATTTTCGGGAGTCACTGTATGTAAATACAATTGTTACATTAACGTATAAAATTCGAAAATTTTCCTACTATTGGACATTGTGTCTTTATTTTCAAAAAACGATGTTATTAAAAATGCACTAAAAACTAAAGAATAATTCTTTTCTTGTACTACAATTTCGATGGTGTTTTTTTCATTTTAAATATGTGGAGCAAGATATCTCACAACAAATTCTTATCGACGCTTGATGCTGTATTAAATTAATTCATATTCTGTTGCCAGAATGATACATACGGTCCAACTGTTCCGTAGAATTCCAAGTGGAATTTGTAATAACAATATTTTGGCGGTTCACCATCGACGCAAGTGCGTGCACATTCTTCAGGCGTCGACAAGCTTATCCGTGTTTCCGGTGATTCATAATCGTACCCTAAATGAGAATGAAGTAGTGCATTAAAAAGTCAAAAAGTAAAAAAATGACATTCTTTAGAAAAAAAATAGTATAGGTCATTCGCAGAAAGTCTCGCTGGCTTTTCTTGTAAAATTATAGAAATTGAAATCGCAGCAAAATTGGGATCTTCAAATATACATATAGGTACGGTCGAGATTGCTGAGATAAAACAAAAACAATTGAATTTTTTCCAAATATCTGTTTATGATTCAACTGATTCAACATTCTCGGCTGATATAGTGTTTAAAATTCAAGCCCCTTGTTTATAGAGGGCAATGTGTACCAAATTTTTAGTCACGATTCCGATCATATCTTGACGCACTGTGTATAAAGCGTGATGTAGTTTTTAATTTCCGTAAATTTCAATGAATTCTCTTCAGAAGTTGAGGCCTTGATTTTATTTCTAAAAAGTAACTGAAATCTAACTGAAACTATTTCATTTAACAATGGGAAATGATTCGTCAAAATTCTGGCGATCTGATAGGTTGAGTAGAAATATATCAAGAGGACATTAGGATTTCTCAGAGCATCAGCTAAAACTTTTGAATTTTCCTAAATGATACCTGCATATTTTTAGCACAGGTAAACAAGATAGGTAAAACGAATTAACTACAATCATGCGACATGTATAATTCCACTCAAAACTTTTAAAATAGAATATATCTCCACTGAAAAGATAGGCTAACTTTAAAACCTACATTTCCATTTTCTTTTCCAATTTAGCATACTTTCCCAAGATAAATCGTTTTTGTAGATATTATATTTTTTATTGCGTGTACTTACAGCAGTGCGACTGTTGCGCATGGATTAAAAGAATTGCGAACAAGCCGTAAAACTTCGTAACTTTTGAAAAAGCACTTTTAGTAATAGAGGACCGCGAGAACGCCATTTCTCGCAGTGACGATCGTCAGCAGCGGGTGCGATCCGAGAATATAATGTGTATCCCTTACGATCGACCGGTCTGTTTTTGTAGAATGGGTGGTCTTTAATTTATGGAAAACTGCTGGTCGTGTGTTTAATTGCGGGTTTTTATGGCCTGGCATTTCTGTGTTAATCGATTAATTTTTAATAACACCGCGGAAAACTTTTCTGTTGGAAGCCTTTCGTCGGTAAATATTTTCAAATTAGAGAGCATCGCTTAACGTACGTGGGTTGCTGTTCATAACTGTCCTGACATTCGCGCAGTTGTGGCACGTCATTCAGTTTAAACACTGTGACAGAAATGTCTATTAAGCGAATCGATTAATTATTATAGTTGTATTCGGTGTTGATTCAGTTCATAACGTTCGCTCGTTAGCGAAATGACGCGATGAACGTTGATAATGGAACAGTGGACGAAGTACTTACTATCTCGAGCAATTTTGTATTTTGTTAAGTTGAGATACGTCCACTAAAAATTTCATTTTAAAATTTACCTACGAAAGTAGGCAGTCGCGATATTTTCATACCTGTTCCACGTGATTTTCCCACCTCCGGAAATAACAAACGGCTCGACATGGTATTCGAGACAAACTGATTTAGGGCGTGAAATATAATTCACTATATTTTATTGTGTATATACAAATAATCTTAATTATCTAACTTTATCGTATTTGGCATTCCATGATCGCCACGCCAACTAATTTACATATTCCTTGCATTGTAAGGAATGATATAAAATATAATACTCTTAAAACGTCATATTATTATACATTTACCTACTAAATATTAGCGTTGCAGTCTGTTTATGGTACAAATGATCACACGGAAACATATCATGGTATTGGTGAGACAATTATAATAGAGTAAATGCAACATTTCTTCTTCGACTAATTACGTACTTCATAATTATTCAACTTGGTGGACTAACAATGTATTGATAATTTGGCGGATATTTGAAGTTGTAAAAATCATTCAGTGCCTGGATTGGTGGCTCCCAATTATAACATGTAGGAAAATCTGGTGGTACCGGTGGAAGATCTTGTTCCTCTCCTACATGAATAACCATTTCCATTCCAGTGATGTGGTGCCAGGAAAAGTGGCAATGTATTAACCACCATCCTACAACAAACAACGCACAGTTTAGAAAATAAAACCGTTTTATATACTTTGCAGAACAACGGATAAATCCTTCTGTATATACAGTGGCGTGCAAAAGTATTCGGCCACCCTTTAAAATTAATCCAAACGACTTGAGTTTTTTTGAGAAGCTGGAAGGATTAGTTTGCTAACGTGCGTGATTCGTCGTTTTGAAAAAAAAAATGCACTTGGTCGAAATAGCAAAAAAATAGTATAGGTCGTTTTTCAAACTTTTTTTTGTGAGCCTGTAAGGAAAATTTAAAAAACCCGTTTGTAGATTTAAGTAAGTTATATACGTGCCTAAAATTTCATCAAAATCGGTTAACGTTGCTCTGAGTTATAAACGCTTAAAGATCGCAGAATAAGGTCGAAAATCGCGAAATTCCCGAAATCATCGATTTTCGACCTTATTTTGCGATCTTTAAGCGTTTATAACTAAGAGCAACGTTACGCGATTTTGATGAAATTTTAGGCACGTATATAACTTACTTAAATCTACAAACGGATTTTTTGAATTTTCATTACTGGCTCACAAAAAAAAGTTTAAAAAACGACCTTTACTATTTCTTTTTTGCAATTCCGACCAAGAGCATTTTTTTCAAAACGACGAATCACGTCCGTTAGCAAACTAATCCTTCTAGCTTCTCAAAAAAACTCAAGCCGTTTGGATTAATTTTAAAAAAGTTATGCGATTTTTAACTTAGTACCTACTAAGTTTCACGTGTGCATAAGATAAATGTAGAATTTATTGCTATACTTCCAATATTCTCATTAAACGAACCTATACTTTTCAAAATTACTATTAAGAAAAAGAATGAAAAATTTTACCTGGATTATTGGCCTTGAAACGTATAATCGCGTACCCGCCCGTGGGAATTTTAACAGTGTCTTTCCCGGGCGGATTATGGTACACTCCCTGTCGAAGACGTTGCTCATGGGCCGCTAATATATCGTCTATATCCGTCTTCGAAATGTTTCTACCATCGGCAAACTGCCCAACGTAGAGCACTTTAAACTCGTAACCGTGTAAGTGAAATGGGTGATGCAAATCCGTGAGTGGTACTGAAACATAATTTGTCAGTCAGTACTGTAGGAACGTTTAATGGTGGTTGAGTCGATTTTTACAAAATAGTAAGCTCATAAAAAAGGTGAGAACTAGCAGGTATGTAGAAACCCAACGATGTGAAATTATTCATGGTGACGAACAGTTAAGAAAGAATTCTTAAAAATTTTCCATTAGGGCGAAACTCAATTTTTTCGTTATGTCCTTATGATCTTAATAAGATCTATAAAATGGACTGAAAATGTAGTCATTCTATACGCCATATTTTTGGTACATAAAGAATAGAGAAAACCAGTAGAGGACTAATACATAAAAGTAGAAACATAAAAATGAGCAAGGCAGAGGAAAAAAAGAAGTAGTGCCGAGATAGAAAATATGCAAAAAAGAATGAAAGTAAATAGAATTTAACGAGAATTGTGAACCGCCTTCCTCACTGACTGCTTAGTGAGTGGCAGAAGAAATCAACTGAATGCGCAACAGAATTAGAAGATCTAATAGTCTATCAACACAGTTGTTCACGCAAAAGGTAATAGAATGTTTGCGCAGCATAAATAGTGCAGTATTGCTTATTACTCTAAGCGAAATATTAAGCTCAAGTAAGTTTAAACGCTCCGGACACTTGACGTGGTGAGATTCATAATTTTAAAAGTATTAGTTCGGATACATGTAACTCGCCGCCTTTCAAGAGAAAGACAATCCAGAGTGGAAAGTATATGTTCATAATTATGAAAAAAATCTGTCGAATCGAATACGCAATTTATAGGCTGCAAATTGTTAATTGATGTTATGTAATAGATTTATAAATTCGACTGAAAATGTAGTCATTATGAATGCTACAAAATGCAACGCGGTGTTTAAAGTAGTGAATATGAAATTTCGTTGATGCTTTTACCGGAAAGACAAGAATTTCCACTATGCAACACCATCTTCTAAATGGAACTTATTGAATTAATCTTTACAAACAATCGCGCTGATGAATAAAAATCGCTCTGTACAATACTGTATAAAATGTTAAATCTCACTTGGCTATAAATATACTATATTACTGAATTTACCTACACGTATTTTCGTATAATGAATATTAAAGACGAATAATAATAATTATAATAATATAAACTAGTAAGGAAGGTATAAAAAATGAAACGTTACTTCGATCGTATATCAACAGTTCCACGACAGTATCTAGTGGTGCGTGAATCACTTGAGTGCATGCACAAGGGTCTGTGCAATTGCTACGTTGATTCGGCTTGCATATAGTCTCGTAGCTTCTTACATCCGAGATTAGAGGGGAAGATGGAGTCTCGAATGTAATATCGTTGAACATAGAAACGAGCTGAGACTTATCGGTGGCAACTGAAACAAACAGCACCGTTCAATACAATTGTGGATAAGAATCAAACGTTGATGTACGTACCGAAAAAGTTAAGATACGAATTCGTTTCAAACAGTAATCTGTTCCCATATTCGGTGTAATTGAAAAACCAAAAGTCCAACACGTGACGCTGGCCAGGTGCGGCCATTAATATTCCCAGGTCCTCATCTAAGCTTTCCAATTGATTCACGCAAACTCCAGCGCTGTTGTCATTTCTGTTGCAGTTCGTTGCATCCAGTGGATTATATACCTATGGGGTTTACAAAGCTCGTGTGATAAATAATTAATTAAACTTGGATGAGACATTCTTGGCCAATGAAATAGGAATTGTGTTTTGTAAAATGAAATTTGATAGACAGCATAACTGTGGTACCTGTGACTCAGAAAGCGATGGAAATTAATATAATTAAATTGTACACTCACAATACCAGTCGGCGCGTTATCATAAAGTGGAAGGGGCCTCGATGGTGTAGGCGGACCACCCACGTATCTCAAGACAGCTAATTGCTGCACCCGTTTATCCTTACATTCGCCGAGACCACGCACGATAATGTAATAAGACCCGACAGGTTGATTTGCATGTACTATCACATCCACTCGTTCGCCTGTGTGCATATTCATATTAAAAATCTAATAAATCTCTCACAAAAGTGCAGTTCAAATCAGTGCTTAATATTTTATGTAACGGCTATCATTCTGATATTCTATTGCATAGCACAATGCTTAAATATACATATAACAGAAAATTTGTACGACTCTTCAAATTAACGTCTCGGGAGTTGATCTGACCTGCAGTCGTAATTATGATGTTCACGCCTTTAGGCTTCACGTTCGCACCGTCTTGCGCTATTAGCGTCATATTGTGGTTCTGAATCGAAAGTTCTGCTATACACACTGTACTGAACGAATTGATTATGCGAAATCTGTATCGCTTATTTTGGGTAACTACGAATTCAGTCAAATTCCCATTGGTAGTGTCGCTGGGATTGTCTGGATCCTGTTGGTAATACATCTTTATAAGAAAACTCCTCGAGTATTTTTACAGATTACATCAAGGAATTCGAAGAAATATTTATTTGTAGACTTCCAAGTGTAAGTCCTGTCCTTCTTTTTTTAATATTTAACTTCAGTTAACGCACGGTATTCAATTGGAAAATTTCAGAGGACGTACCTGGAAGCCTCAAATAGTTAAATGCACAATATTGAAAGTCAATAGGAAGGGGTAGGATTTGGGTTGCGAGAACTTCGTGAATCTCGAATTGATCGAAGAATAGATAAAGAAGGGCACAGATGAATGTTAACAGTAGTATTGATTTCACAAAAATTTGCGTCTTACCGTCCAATTTCCCCTGCCGTTTATGAGGAAATTTTGGGCAGTTTGCCCTATATTTTTTCTATAACGACCAGGAAAACGTTCGACAGAAAATTCGTGCAACCAGTCGCTTAAAAAGATTACGTGTTCATCCTCGTCGTAGAAATTATAAAAAGGGTTCTCGGATGGAGGATCTTTAATAATGAGAGATCCGTATTGTCCGTCTAACATATGCGTGGATACGTGAGAGTGATAGAAATGTGTACCGGAGTTGTCCGCTCCAAACTGGTACCTACGAAATTCATAAAAACTTTCATAAGATATACGTATTCTGTGGACCTAACTTTTAATTAATTTAGTAATGAACATAATAGGTTATTTCTACGGTTCATCGAGATTATTTTTCATAATTATAAAATGTGTTCTCAACGAAAGAAATATATTTTTTCTACCCTTACGAAGTAAATGAAGTGAAAGTATAAAATTGAAGAGTTCAGTGCACCTTTATAGGGGGATAATTAATTAATCACTAATATAAAGGCACTGAATATTTTTTTGAGACTCGAAAACAAGAATGTTTAGAACATAATTTAGATGGTTCAGAGATACGAGCGTGATATATATAATTTTTACACTCTCAGAATCATTTGTTTCATCTCGAGATGACATTGAGCTCTCGAAATTTAGAAATATAAAATATAAATTGTGAGATGTAAATGTAATTCTTTCGAATTTTCAAAAATTCTTCTGATATCGTGAAGAATTCGTTCTAAGGGACAGCAAGTCTACCATATATGAAATACTGTGTAACGTAATTTTCACCTAAACGTTGTTGACGATGGAATAGGACATTGCGTGATATAAGGAACGCCATCGTAAAATTGATAACCATTTTGAAAGATTCCATGCCAGTGAATCGTGACTTCTTGGCCAAGAACAGCGTTCTCCACATCGACTATAATATAATCCCCCAGGCACACCTGTAAAACGATTGTAAAAATTTATGTATTTAAATGAATTCCCAAATCACATTACAAATCTGTATGAAATGGGATGAAAAATCTAGTCACACGAAAACGAATTCTCCAAGCTGCTGACAGTCTATTATGCCGATTTACGCCCTGTCGATTGCGAAATAATGTTTATTCGTTTTAAATTTAGGAGTAAGAAAATATTAAACTGTTAAATATTTTATTATCACACGTACCTGGATCGGAGGTCCTGGTAACTGTCGATTAATGGTTGTAACTGTCTTTTCGAATCCATCGCCGAAAACGCATTGACTCTGCTGTTTCTCTACATCGCAAGCGCTGAAAGTAATCAGTCCATGTGGCCCATTATAATCATACAATTATTACATTAACGCAAGTTGTTTGCGACGAGTCACACAGTTAGCAATTATAAAAAATTCGAAAAATTTCCTACCCTTGGACATTGTTTTTTCACTTTGAAAAAACAAATTCATATGTAAATACACAGGAAATGTATGTGTGCACACCTAAGTGGGCTATTTATGGTTTCACATTTCAATAAAAACTTTCCGCTGCAGCGTTAATAATACTGATAATATTAACGACAAGGTAGAATAAACAGAGTTATTACTGTTGCGTTTCTCCGTGAACCTAACTTGCTATTAATTTTAATACAAACTGTATGAACCCAATATTACCTTTTTTCGAATTTTATTATTTTAAACTGGGGTGCCAAAGCTAGACGGTTTAGCAATTATAAAACTCCTCAATAATAGTTACGGTATGTAATCATTTTGCACAATCAAAGTCTTACTTAAACATTTCAAATATTTAGCACCTACAGTGACTCCCGAAAATATTCGGACACTTTTTAAAATCGCATAACTTTTTTAAAATTAATCCAAACGACTTGAGTTTTTCGGAGAAGCTAGATGGATTAGTTTGCTAAGTGACATGTTTCGTCGTTTTGGAAAAAATTGTAATTGGTCGAAATAGCGAAGAAAATAGTGAAGATAGTTCTTAAAACTTTTTTTTATGAGCCTGCAATGAAAATTCAAAAAACCCGTTTGTAGATTTAAGTAAGTTGTATACATGCAGAAAATTTCATCAAAATCGGTTAACGTTGCTCTGAGATACAAACGTTTAAAGATCGTAGAATAAGGTCGAAAATCGCTGATTTCGGGAATTTCCGCGAAATAAGAAATGAAATAAGAGTGCAAGTAGTATTGTGGAACTTAAATTTTCTGCACCAAAGTTATATTAATGAATGGGGAGTGCCTTTATTAAAGCTTCTATTGTTTAAGATGTTTCACCAAATACTTTAACGATACATACGGTCCAACTGTTCCATAGAATTCCACGTGGAACTTATAATAACAATATTTTGGCGGTTCACCATCGGCGCAAGTCCGTGCACATTCTTCAGGCGTCGACAAGCTTATCCCTGGTTCCGGTGATTCATAATCGTACCCTAAATGAGATTGAAGTAGTGCATTAGAAAGTCAAAAAGTAAAAAAATGACTTTCTTTAGAAAAAAATAGTATAGGTTATTCGCAGAAAGTCTCGCTGGTTTTTCTTGTAAAATTATAGAAATTGAAATCGAAGCAAAATTGGGATCTTCAAATGTACATATAGGTAAGGTCGAGATTGCTGAAATAAAACAAAACAATTGAATTTTTTCCAAATATCTGTTTATGATTCAACTGATTCAACATTCTCGGCTGATATAGTGTTTAGAATTTAAGCTCCTTGTTTATAGAAGAAATGTGTACCAAATTTTTAGTCACGATCCCGATCATATCTTTGCGCACTGTGTATAAAGCGTGATGTAGTTTTTAATTTCCGTAAATTTCAATGAATTCGCTTCAGAAGTTGATGTCTTGATTTTATTTCTAAAAAGTAACTGAAATCTAACTGAAACTATTTCATTTAACAATGGGAAATGATTCGTCAAAATACTGGCGATCTGATAGATTGAATAGAAATATATCAAGAGGACATTAGGATTTCTCAGAGCATCAGCTAAAACTTTTGAATTTTCCTAAATGATACCTGCATATTTTTAGCACAGGTAAACAAGATAGCTAAAACGAATTAACTGCAATCATGCGACATGTATAATTCCACTCAAAACTTTTAAAATAGAATATATCTCCACTGAAGAGATAGGCTAACTTTAAAACCTACAATTCCATTTTCTTTTCCAATTTAGCATACTTTCCCAAGATAAATCTTTTTTGTAGATATTATATTTGTTATTGCGTGTACTTACAGCAGTGCGACTGTTGCGCATGGATTAAAAGAATTACGAACAAGCCGTAAAACTTCGTAACTTTTGAAAAAGCACTTTTACTAATAGAGGACCGCGAGAACGCCATTTCTCGCAGTGACGATCGTCAGCATCGGGTTGCGATCCGAGGATCTATGTGTGTTCCCTTACGATCGCGCCCCGTTTTTGTAGAATCGGTGGCCTCTAATTTATGGAAAACTGATGGTCGTGTGTTTAATTGCGTGGTCTTATCGGCTTGCATTTCCGGGTTTATCGTTTTGATAACACCGCGGAAAACTTTTCTGTTGAAAGCTTTTCCTCGCTAAATACATCCAAATTCGAGGATATCGCTTAACGTACGTAGATTGCCGTTCGTAATTATCCTGACACTTGCGCATGAATAATTTGTCATTCAGTTTGAAGGGGGACATACGCCTAGAGGGGCCTAAAAACTGACGTTCTTTCAGAATGTTTTTTTATGAATGAATTAACATTATTACACTCGTACTTTTTTTTTTATTAATTATGTCACATCTTTGGCTACAATACTTAATTTTTGTGTCTGAAAATATTAGTCGTACAATAGAGTTCACTGCAGTGATTGATGGCACCCACTCCCAATTATGCAGATTTTACCTGAAAGCAAAAAGAAAATTAGTGTCTTAAATTATATTAACAAATGCTGTGTTTGACAGGGCCGATTTTAAAAATGGTAATTTTTGGAGAAATGGCGACACTCTAAATGGAACGCTCAAGTTTTCAAAAGGGAAGTTTCGTATATGAAATCTTGCCTTTTTAATGGAATAGAAAAGAAAGTACGAGTCAAATAAATACACTATACATTGTTGTTCCTAGTTCCAGTGATAATTTTATATTTTTCTATTATCACGATACATTTCCGAGGCCTTCACTTGCGATTATTAAAAGCTAAGGTATAACACATACGTTCTGTTCGTTATAAAAATACACCACTATCAATTAAGTGCGATAACGCTTGAAGAGAAACAACAGTTTGTTTTAAAGCTTCGAAATTATGATCCACTCAGATGTAAACTGCGCTACTATGCCAGTTAAGTGTCCCTTATTAGGGACAGAAATCCTAATGTCCTCTTGATATATTTCTACTCAATCTATCAGATCTTTGTCACACAATTTTATTTAACCCTTCGTTGACAGTCTGTGTGTGAGCCACCCATAAGCTGATTTTGACGCTCTGTACCTTTTATAAGCAAAATAAATACCTTTTTTTCCAAAGCCAACTTACAAACTATTTTTTCTCTCAAAATATTATATCTGAGCAATAACTCTGTAGATTTTTAGCTTCTAATATTTAAATTTGTAAAAGTTACAGTTTTTTGAAGATTTTCTTCGTGTTTTCTCCACATATGGTAATCTAGATTTTTTTTTACAAGAACTGTGATGAAATTTCAATCAAAAAACTATTGGAATACATTCTACAGACCATGAAATGGACCCATGATTTTTTTCATAACGATTGGATTCTTCAGATGAGAATGGCAGTCGTTCAAAAATTGTTCTGGGTGTTAGCCACCCGGGTGTGTTAAAGTTGATCGAAAAAAGAGGTGTGTCAACGAAGGGTTAAGGGGGTAGGTTACCCTCAACAGCCCAAAATCAGGCCCTTCTTCAAACGCATATTCTGAAGTAATAAATGAATATAGAGATAATTTTTTATTTAATTTTTAAGCGTCATTTCGTTGACTTTAATGCGCAAAAAGAAAATTTTAAATATATTTATAGGGAAAACAGTTATAAATATAAATGTGAAAGCGTGTACGCGATGCACCGTTTGATGGTGAACACGATTCCGGATAGGTGAATTACCTAAAACACAAAGTAAAGGCATTTTTATAATCTGTAAGACAGTCTCCATCTTGTGCAGGAAGCAAAATTTTGATAAACAAATTAATATCATTTTTATGTTCATATTTCTGATTTTATCCTTTTTCTGTAGGAAAAATATTTTTTATCTTTTTTTAAAGAATTTTTATTGAAAATGTGCTCTCAACACATGGAGGGGAATAGTTTCCTGCAGCTCTCTGTAAATTTTCATTCAAATCGTTGGAGCGGTTTTCGAGATTTTATGTTCACCGTTTTGGAAAACGTAGTTTCTGGGAAATCGCGTTTAAAGTTGGGCATCGTTATCCGATTTCATGTGCAGGCTCGTACATTTTTTACTGTAACTCCTTCAATTTTTGGAATTTCGGGGCCCGGTTGCGCTTAAAATACGTAGAAAAGAAGTAGCTAGGCGGAATATGTGAAAATCCTAAAAATCAATTTTCGAAAATTTTTAGGGTAACCTATTCCCTTAACCCTTTCGCGACCGCAGATTTTGATACATAATGCGTTTCCCTTCTTCTATTATTCTTTCTACACGCTACACATTTGCGCCTCCAATCTCTTTTTTTTTTAATCAGAATCCACAGTAGGTACATTGGAAGCAAATTTTCAAAGCGCCTTTGTGCGCCAACAGCAATGAAAGAGTTAAAACAATAATAAAATTGATAAGCGAAGGTCACGAAATATTTACAGTTCTTCGCAAACCGCGAATTGTATTATACTTCGTGTAGCAGAACATGGGATTTTCTTTATAAAAGTCTCTGCAAGCATGCTTCAGGATTAAAAGATTATTTAACGTTATTATGATAGAATTTCGAAATTGTGTCAAATTGATCTGTACAAAGGGAGTGGAAGATTTTCAACTAATTATTCCATTAACATGTCACGTTCGTGTTCCTCAAAATGGCCACCCAAAATGTAATTTAAATTAGTATACCATAGGCAGTGATATAGTTTTGAGAATTGAAGTTACCGAAATCGCAGTGTGTCTCGTAAAAGTTAATAAATCGATGTACAATGAGTTTCAATCAAATGTCGAAGAAAAAGGAAGTCAACATTCAGGAGATTGATTAAAAATGTATAGTAATTCGAATAATACGGATTAATATGAACGTTAAACTGCCTTGGTATCTCTGGTCTTAACACACATGTATTAACAAAATACTTGAAAAAATGTACAGAATGAATTAAAATTGAAATAACACAATAAAATGAAAAAAAAATAAAAACCGAGAAAAAATGAGATTTTAGTGTTTCCACACAATTGTCTCTAGCTTCGGTGTTTATCCATAGATTTTCTTCAGTAACAGCTTGTTTTCTTCGTAAAAGTGCAGACTCTATGTAAAAAATGAGAAACTGGGCCTATTTTTGCGATTTCGATTTTTCCCAGATGATTAAATGAATTGTCGATGTCAATTTCGGTCGAAAAAAAATGACTTTTTTTCACATATTTCCATCGATTTCACCCGAACTGGTGAACTGATTTGAAAATTTTGTGAGGTAAATTTGTTGATGATTTAATTGTCTGTAATTCGAGGTAATTTTCGACCATATCGGTCATTCTTAACACGAGATATTCGCAATTAAGTGGGACCACCTTTTTGACGGACAGGTAAAAAATTTACCTGCCGATATCTCGAAAACGTATCCATAAAATTTTTTTAGACCTTATTTTCGGAATCAGCGGGCCATTTTACATAAGAAAAAAAATAGTGGCATCTGCTGCACAATATTCTTTTTATTTTGTAAACTACTTAGTGTCATCATAGTTGTATTTTATATGGTTTCAATTTTAACGTTCGCTCGACGTTGACAACGGAACAGTGGACGAACTACTATTTCGAGCAATTTTGTATTTTGTGAAAAAAATTGTGAAAAATTAATTTCGAACAAGTAGTGGGAACTTACGAAACAGATAAGTGTTTCAGCAAAAATCGAACAATGTATATAATGTACATACAATAAAAATAGTGTGAAGCATCAGGAACAGAGTTTAAGGACAACTCTTGCTGGTTCTTGCAGGTTACTGAAAATTTTATTGTTTAAGTACAATAAGGACATAGCCATAATCTAGAAATATTAACTTTTAGAGCCACCGAACTAATACACATTTCTTGCATTGTAAGGAATGATATAAAATATAATATTATTAAAACGTCATATTATTATACATTTACTAAATATTACCGTTGCAGTCTGTTTATGGTACAACTGAACCGAAGGAAACATATCATCGTATTGCTAACACAATTAGGGGAGACCGGGGCTGGTTGTCTCAACGGGTAGGTTGACTAATTGTTAATAACTTTGCACCGACATATGCTCTACTGCGGAAAGTTTCACCGTAGAAAGAAGTCGCTTCTACTATGCCATGCATTTATGTTCGACCCCGCGATCGCACGTTTTTTTTAACAATTATCAGTGTTTGTCGAAACATTGACTACGTAAGTAAATATTTTTTCTTAAAGATTTTATTTTTTCACGCTCTATATAATTCCAATAGAATAAATGTTAAGGGACTGTTTTAAAGTTTGTTTATTAGACGATCTATTGACATAGTATTTTTGTTTATACATAAATGATTGACGGTTATATAGATTATTGAAGTCAAAATGATCGGTCGGGGCTGGTTGACTAATAACGTTAACCCTTTAGCGCCCGCACCTAGATCCCGTTGAAGGGAAAATATCCCGTTTTCTTATCGTTAAAAATGGTCTGAATTTATAAATTTTTATAAAAATTTTTTTTCTTATTTATTTTTTTCAGTGGTTGAAATGCATAAAACCAGTGAATACAGAGTTCAGGTAGGTCCAGCTTTCTTCCATGAATATAACTACGCTAAACACGTACTACTTAAACCATTGCAAACAGCGAATTGCGAATGCAACCGGCAAAACGGCAAAAAAAAGAATGTATCATATACGATACGTTTGGCGCTAAAGGGTTAATAAGGTTTAAATTGTTATTTTTTTATTCATAAAGCGATTTTTATTTTTTGTTTAAATTTCGCTATGTTATAAGTACATTATAATTAATGTTTAAGTTGAAAAATTTTTCAGCTTATTATTAAAATATGAAAGAAAGAAATTAATATTTCATAATGAAACAACTCTTGCGACATTGTGTTCTTTTATTACCACTGAGATAAGTTACTAAATAATAACATTTTCTTAACTAATTGTACCTATAGTCAACGTACCCGATACTGTAAGTCAACCAACCTCGATCATGGGGCTGGGTGACCAGCATGGAAGGTGTTAGGAAAACATTAAAATACCTTAATTGCTGTCACAGTGAGTCAACATTAATAATTTAATCAGATAGCCAAATGTATGCCCTATCAAATATACTAACCGGTTGAATAATATTTCGCCCACATAATTTATTAAAAATCAAAAACTGAAAAGCTGCCCTACCAGCCCCGGTCTCCCCTATAATATCAGTGAATGCAACATTTCTTAGTCGACTGATTACGTGCTTCAAAGTTATTCAATTTGTTGCCCTAAAAACGCATTAATGAGGTGCCAGATATCTGAAGCTGTAAAAATCATTCAGAGCCTGGATTGGTGGCACCCAATTAGAACATGTGGGAAAACCTCGTGGTACTGGTGGAAGATCCTCTTCCTCTCCTACATGAATAACTATGTCCATTCCAGTGGTGTGGTGCCAGGAAAAGTGGCAATGTAGTAACCACCACCCTAGAACAAAAAACACGCATTTTTAGCACACAAAAGCGTTTTATATACTTTGCAGAACAACGGATAAATCCTTCTGTAATAGTACCCGGTACTAAGTTTCACGTGTGCATAAGATAAATGTAGAATTTATTGCTATACTTTCGATATTCTCAGTAAACGAAGCTATTGCTTTTCACGATTATTATTAAGAAAAATAATGAAGCATTTTACCTGGATTATTAGCCTCGATACGTATAATCGCGTAACCACCCATTGGAATTTTAACGGTATCTTTACCAGGTGCGTTACGAAACGCTCCCTCCTGAAGACGTTTGAAATGGGCCGCCGCTATCGCCTGTATATCCGCCTCTGTAAGAGGACTGCCGTCGGCATTCTGCCCAATCTCCAATACTTGAAATTGGTAACCGTGTAAGTGAAACGGATGACTCAAACCCGGCACCGGCACTGAAACATAATTTGTCAGTCAGTTTTGCAGAAACGATTAATGGGGGCTGAGTCGATTCCGCTGAAATAGCCAGCTTATATTTTTGGCCATGGCACCCGGAGACTTTTTTCCAGGAGTGGGGCGGGCAACTTTGGGACGATGGTAATGGAAAATGTACCCCTCTTGCTTTTTTAACCCATTTATTAGTGTCAATTAAAATTTTAAAACCGAAAATTAAAAATATTCCCATTTTTAGTATAAACTTAATAAAGATCAGTTTTGAAAAGTAAGCGATTTTTTTCTCAAAAAACAGGGGGCTGTTGCTCCTTTTGCAATCCCCTCCGAACGCCCATGATAAATGGTGAAATTTAGCACGTAGAAACCCTATAATGTAAAATTATTTATGGTGAAGAACACTCAGGAATGGCTTCCTAAAAAATTTCTAATTGATATAAAATTTATCATCAAAATTTTTTCGTTATGCTTTTACCAAAAAGAAAAGATTTTCGCCATGCAACACCATCTTTCGAATGGACCATTTTTGGTACAAACGTCAGTTTCGTCATACGAACTTAATTAAACTTTGCAAATAATCGCGTTGAGCAGTCATGAAAATCGCTCTCTACAATCCTACTAATATAATAAATGCGAAAGTGTGTTTGGATGTTTGCAACCAGGTCCGGATTAAAGGGGGGGCTGCAGCTCCGGGCCCCGTTCATTCGAACTAAAAGTTAATTGTACAATATCTTTTTTACCCCCCCCCCCCCCTCCCCCGCTGTTCAACCACGGAGGGCCCTCGAAGGTTTGATAGCCCCGGGCCCCAAAAATCTTAATCCGGGCCTGTTTGCAACTACTTTTTAATCGATCTGGGCCAAATTTTGCGTAATTACTCTCTAGAATCCTGCGAAAAATATAGGCTATCTTCCCCCTTATTTCAACCCCGGCTACTTTAGGCTAGTACTGTGTAAAATTTTGAATCTCACTTGGCTACGCGTATTTACTATATTACTGAATTTACATGTATTTTCTGGTAATGAGTAATAAAGGCAAATAATAATAATAATAAATCGAAGCTGCAAGAAAGGTACAAAAAATGAAATTTTTACCTCGATCGTATATCAGCAATTCGAACTTGGTATCTAGTGGTAGGTGATAAACTTGAGTGCACGAACAAGGCGCTGTGCAATTGCTAGGTTCATTCGTCTTGCATATAGTCTTGTAGCTTCTTCGATCCGAGATTAGAGGCGAAGATGGTGTCTCGAATGTATAATTGTTGATCATAGAAACGACCTGAGTCGCAACAGGTGTATCTGAAACAAATGGCCCCCTTTCAATACAATCGTATATGAGAATCAAACGTTAATACATTCTTCTAATTTTTGCTGCTTTAATTCGGCCACAGTTTTATACTTCCATAAGGCTCTGATGTACGTACCGAAAAATGTGGGATACGAATCCGTTTCAAAGAGCATTTTGTTTCCATCGTCGTTGTAATTGAAAAACCAAAAGTCCAAAACTTGAAGCATGTCAGGCATGCCATTATCCGCATGCACGTCCTCATCTAAGCTTTGCAATTGATTCGAGCAAACTGCTTCGCTGGTGTCGTTTGAATTGCAGCTCGTTCCATTCAGTGGATTATATACCTATGGGGTTTACAAAGTTCATGTGGTAAATCTTTTATTAAACATTCTCAGATTCATCCCGGAAAATCCTGATCACTGAAATAGAAATAGGTAGAGAGTCAGCTTCTTTTTTTTTTATTGCTGTCCGATGTGATCAACTCATCCTATTTTATGGGCTGAAAACATATGAAAATTTAGGATTTTTTTTTTAAAAACCTAGCATTTCGATTCATCTGAAATTTGAACTATGTTTTTATGCATCCTTGAAGAAGTTTCAGTTTTTTTTTTATTCAATTTTAATAATAAATGTAGGAGTTATGCTTCACGCCGCGCAAAACTCGTCGGTCGCTGGTGTGCATGATACTTAGCTTCCAGGTAATCTGAAACAGAAAAATGAAACGGCGTTTTACTTTGCACATATATAGCTTCAATTTGATGAACCAGAATACCGCTAAGTTCTATACATCTTTTGTTAAATACGAAAATTGGCGGAAAATTAGATAGCAAAAATTAAAGGTTCAGACTTTTCAGCTTGAAAACTCTCCACATCACTGAATAAATTTTCTTGATTTTTGCTGGTTCATCAATTTCAAGCTACAAATGTATAAAATAAAACGCCGTATCATATTTCTGTTTCCGATTACCTGGTAGCTAAATATCATGCACGCCAACGGACGATGAATTTTGCGCGGCGTGATGGTCGATCATGCATAACTACTATATTTGTGGTTAAAAATTAATAAGAAAAAAACTGCAGCTTCCTCAGAGATGCATCAAAACACGGTCCAAATTTCAGATGAATCGAATCGCTGGATTCTTACAAAAAAATCCCAAATTTTTCTATGTTTTTAGCACAAAGAATAGGACTCCCCCTTAAGGTTTTCACTCACAATACCAGTCGGCGCGTCATCATAAGATGGGAGAGGCCCCGATGGAGTAGCTGGAGCACCCACGTATTTCAAGATAGCTAATTGTTGTACACTTGTTGCCGCACAGCCGCCGAGACCGCGCACGACAATGTAATAATTATCAACAGGTTGATTTGCATGTATTATCACATCCACTCGTTCACCTGTATGCATATACATATTAAATATCTAATAGGAAATATCTAATTCTCGCAAAAGTACCTGCAGTAGAATTCAATGCGTAATATTTCTAAAATTATATTACTATCGCATAGGACAATGCTTAAATATAGGTACATGTAACATAAAATGTGTAATATAGGTACAGTAACGACTCTTCAAATTAACGTCTCAGATGTTGCCCTGACCTGTATCCGAAATTAGGATGTCCACGACTTTAGGCTGCACGTTCGCACCGTCTTGTGCTATTATAGTCACATTGTGGTTCTGAATCGAAAGTTCTGCATTACACACTGTACTAAACGAATTGATTATGCGAAATCTGTATCGCTTATTTTGGGTAACTACGAATTCAGTTAAATTTCCATTGGTAGTCACGTTGGTAACTGGATCCTGCAGGTAATTACATCCTTATAAGAAAACTCCTCGAGTAATTTTTACAAGTTACACCAAGAAATTCGGAGAAATATTTATTTGTAAACTTCCAAGTGTAAGTATTGTCTTCCATTAACGTTTCACTTCAGTCAACACACGGTATTCAATTGGAAAATTTCAGAGGACGTAGTTTACAGCTGGAAGCCTCAAATAGTCAAATGCATAATATTGAAAAAAAATTTTAAAAAAATTAAAACCCACTTCAAAAAAATAAAATTGCACTAAAAAGTAATAAATAATTTTTTCCCTATAGGAAGCGATAGGATTTGGGTTGCAAGAAATTCGTGAATCTCGAATTGATTGAAGAATAGATAAAAATGGATTCATTTTATAAAAATTTGTGTCTTACCGTCCAATTCCCCCTGCCGTTTATCAGGAAATTGTCGGCATTTTGCCCTAGATTGTGTCTTATACGACCAGGAAAACGTTCGATAGAAAATTCATGCATCCAGTCGTTTAACATGATTACATGCTCATCCTCGTCGTACAAACTAAGAGAAGGGTTCTCAGACGGAGGATCTTTAACGATGAGAGGTCCGGTTTGTCCGTCTAACATATGCGTGGATATGTGAGAGTGATAGAAAAATGTGCCGGAGTTTTGCACTCTAAACTGGTACCTACGAAATTCATAAAATCTTTCGTAAAAAATACATGTATCCTGTGGGCCTAACTTATTATATTTATTATTATTGTATATATATATATATATATATATATATATATTATAATCGGCTAGCAAAATACCCCCGCGCTTCGCTTCGGTCCTAAGAGATATTAAGGATTCCATGAAAACACATTTCACCGATTTTCAGCACCCCCTTAGGGGTTGATTAGGACAAAATCCTGAAATTGTTTTTTTGGGCATTTATGTGGATAAACTTTCGCAGTAAAAACCAAGTTGATATCTAGTCGGACCTACGAGATATTGAGCAATCCGTGGAAATACATTTCGCCCCTTTTCACTCCCTTAGGGTTGTTTAGGGAAAAATCTTGAAATTGGTTTTTACCCATTTCTGTGGGTAATCTTTGTGAGTAAGAACCAGGTTGATATCTATTCGGGCCTAAGAGATATTGGGGAGTCGGAGAAAATACTTTTCACCCCTTTTCACCCCCTTGGGGATGGAATTTCCAAAAATCCTTCCTTAGTGGGTGCCTACGTCATAAGAACAATGTACCTTCCAAATCTCACGTTCCTAGATTAAACGGTTTGAGCTGGGCGTTGATGAATCAGTCAGTCAGTCAATCAGTCAATCAGTCAGTCAGTCAGGACTTCTTCTTTTATACATATAGATAGATATCACAATAGATTCAACGATTTACTGTAACACGATCTCGAGATAATATTGAACTCTCAAAAATTAGAATTAAAAAATACAAATTGTGAGATATAAATGTAATTCTTTCGAATTTTCAAAGACTGGTTTAATATCGTGAGGAATTCGTTTTAACGAATAGCAAGTCTACCATATATGAAATACGGTATGTCATAATTTTCACCTAAACGTTGTTGAGGATGGAATAGGGCATTGCGTGACATAAGGAACTCCGTCGTAAAATTGATAACCATTTTGAAAGATTCCATGCCAGTGGATTGCGACTTCTTGGCCCATAACAGCATTCTCCACATCGACTATAACATAATCCCCCAGGCACACCTGTAAAACGATTGTAAAAATTTTAGGGAGTTAAATGAATTTCCAAATCTCATTATAAATGTGTATGAAATAGAATGAAAAGTCTAGTCACACGAAAACGAATTCTCCAAGCTGCTCGCAGTCTATTATGCTGCTATAGTACGTTTTGCCGATTGCAAAATAATGTTGTGTAATTACAGGCGGTGAGAAGGAAGCAGTGTATTATTTTTAATTTAGGAGTATGAAAATGTTAATTAGAAAATCATGCATTAAATATTTTATTATCACACGTACCTGGATCAGAGGTCCCGGTATCTGTCGATTAATGCTTGTAATTGTCTTCTCGAATCCATCGGCGAAAACGCATTGACTCAGTTGTGCCTGTACATTGCAAGCGCTGAAAATAATCAGTCCCACGTGGGCCATTATATACATACAATTACAATAATATAAGAATACGTATGCAACGCCAAAGGGTCTCTCCGACGCGTAGTTTGCGAGGAGTCACGTAGTTAAGAAATATAAAATTCCAGCTGAAAATATTGAAGAATGATCGTTCGATCAAAGGATTATTTTCCTATCATTGGACGTTTTTACTTTCGTCTCTTTATTTTCAAAAAACAAATTCATATGCAAATATACAGGAAAGGTATAGGTTTGTGTGTACACCTAAGTGAGCTATTATGGTTTTATATTTCAATAAAAACTTTCCGTTGCAGCGTTAATAATATCGATAGTATGCAAGCTAATGACAAGGTAGAATCAACACAGTTATTATTATTGCGTTTCTACGTGGACTTAAGTCGCTAAAAATTTTAATACCAACTGTATGGACGTAACGGTATCTTTTTTTGACAATTATTATTCTAAACTGAGGTGCTAAAGCTTAACAATTATAATTGCGAATTACAAAATTCCCCAATAATCATTTTGCAGAAACAGTGTTATTTAACCATTGCAAATATTTAGTACCCATATGAGATACAGAATGAAATAAGGGTGCAAGTAGTATTGCGGGAATTCAATCTTCTGCACCAATGTTATATTAACGAATAGGGAGTGTCTTTATTAAGGGCCCCTTAATAAGGGGTCATTCATTTGAACCGTCGAAAAATTAAGCTATCTTTAAAGATGTTTTTCTCAGTAAATGCAACATATAATGAAGTAAATCTTTTTGGTATTTATTAAACTACTCTTATATTATAGAAAAAAAAATAAAAAGAATTTTTGCAATTTGTTTTAATTGTTTTTTTACAGCGTCAATGTGGCATACAAAAAAGGAGGTGTGTTCATGGCGTACGTGATTTCCCGGCTCAGACTTATCCGAAACAAAAAATTCCGAAAGATTCTTAATCTGTAAGAGTGTCGCTATAGTCCCTAGCTCAGTTCACAAATTTTGTTGAGAAGTAACAGAATGACGGCGGTTTGCAAAAAAAGTTTGACAAAACACCCGAAAGAATGTTTCCTCGGGTGTTCCATGAGAAAAATCTCGGTTATTTCTCGACAAAAATTGTTAATTGAATTACGGACGATAGCGACACTCATACGGATTAAGAATCTTTTGGAATTGTTTATACCTCTTTTTTTAGGTGCCATATTGACGCTGTAAAAAAAACATTAAAACAAATTAAAAAATTCTTTCTAATTTTTTTTCTGTAATATAAGAGTAGCTTAATAAATACCATAAAGATTTATCTCATCATGTGTTGCATTTACTGAGAAAAATATCTTTAGAAATAGCTTAATTTTTCGGCGGTTCAAAGTAGAATGATCCCTTAAAGTTTCTGTCGCCTCAAGATTCTACAGCAAATACGTTAATCATACATACGCTCCAACTGTTGTGTAAAATTCCAGGTGGAACCTATAATGACAATATTTTGGCGGTTCATCATCGACGCAAGTCCGTGCACATTCTTCAGGCGTCGAAAATATTATCTCCGATTCAGGTGATTCATCCCCGGACGCTAAATGAAAATGAAATATTGCATTAAATGGAGAGAACAAAAAGTAAGAAAGTCATTTACAGAAGCCCTCGTTGATTTTTGTTGAAAAATTAAAGAAATTGAAATCGAAACAAAAATTGGAATTTTTAATTGGAATTTTTTTCCAATTATCTATGTATCTTTATTCAACGTTCCAAAGAGTGGACAAGCTCCTCGACTAGTGTATTTTTTAGAGTACGCGTCATGGTATTTTGAATGGCATTTTGAGTTTCGGGAACAGAAAGAAGTCGCGTGGAACCAAATCTCGCGGATACGGCGGGTGATTGAACACTCTGACTTGTTTTCGTGCTAGAAACTCGTGCACAATTATGGCTGGTCGCGTTGTCGTGCAATAAAGACCAGCTTCCTGGTAGCGCCACGAATCATTTATCATCGTCAGAGGCGTCGAGAGCCAACGCCGGGCCCGGGGAAAAGATTCTTACCGGGCCGCCAGATTATTTATATAAAATATCAAAAGAAATCTAAAACAATATCAGACTAGAAATCGAATTATAAATTACACATAATACCACTTAAAAATTACAAATTGAAGCACTTGAAATCAAGAATTAAGAAATGATTAATTGAAATTGTATTGTATATAAATGTTTATTTTTTTACAAAAAAAAAAGTGCTGCGATTCATCGCCTGGGCGACTCGGCGAAGATGAAAAGACACCGCGCGATCGAACGCGAAATATTCACTGCGGCATATTAAAAAATTCTTTTAAAAATATAGAAATTTTACTAAAATAAAGGGTGTATTGGAGCGTGTTCGGGCCCCTTTCGTGAGAAGGGATATAGATTGGAATGTGCAATGTATACCGAACTTTTAGTAACGATCCCGATCATATCTCGACGCACTGTGATAAATCGTTTTTCTTAAATTTTATCATAAAGATTAATAATTCGCTGGAATAAAAAAGTTGTAATTCGCAGCGAACGAAAGATTGTCTTCCAGTACCGGCCAACTACTTAGTTAGCAGATTTTAAGGTCTAAGTAATTAATAATGTCAGTAAAAGCATTTAAAAATACAGTAGAACATTTATTTAGGCGCGTCTACAAATATTGCAGGTAAAATGATCGATATTTTCTTGGTCTGTACAGTGCTCGTGAGCCCAACCCTTGCATTTGGTACACTGCACCAAATCTTCGTTGAATGATTCTTTATAAATGATGCACTCAGTGACTTGCTCATTGAAACCTAGTTTAAGTTTACTTTAATTTAGTTTAGTCGAATTTTGTTTCACAGTAGCATTTTCAAAGCCACATTCACATCATTCTGCGTCCATTTTCCTGTCTTTCTGTTTAATTTCGGACATTTTTCTGCAGAAAAATAAAGAAGCGAAACCTAAGGACTTTAATTATAGGAAAAAATTTTAAAAAAATTGGCCGGTACTGCACGTAAAAAATGTTTTAGGTTTGATGCGTAATATACAAAGCAAATTGCAAAACCGGGGCATTTATGTATACCTAATAGCCTAAAAGTACTGTACGTAATACGACAGAATTATTTAATTGCCTGAAAAGATAAGAAATCAGCTATGAGAGGTAACTTTTGTCGTACGAAAAACCAGCGTAAACGTTAAACGTCTTAAAACTCCGGTAATACTGGAGAAAAAAGAACGTCACCGAAATACGTTGCTCAGGACTATAGTATATATTTATTTCTCCATCCATAGTGTGATTAACTAACAATAGAAGCGAGATCTAGCTTTGGCCGGTACTGCAGGGGAGACCGGGGCTAGTTGGAAACGTTTTTTAGCTTTCAATTTTTTTCATTTTTTATTTGAATTAATTAGGGTAGACCGGGGGCGGTAGTAACACTTTGACTTTGGAATACGATTATGCAAAAACTATTAAAGTTACAACAAAAGTTTTTATACGAAAATGTTACTTATCGGACACTTGTTGAGCCACAACAGCTTTGCTGTTTGTCAAGTAATATTCAAGTTATTAATAAAAAAAATGAGAAGCGGACAAAGTGTTACAACCGTCCGTGACCCTGGGTCGGCTGTAACACTGCATGGAGTCGACAGTAGCACAAATTTAACTTCGCAAAATTGAAATATTTATTCATTTTAATTATAATAGCAAATGAAGAAAAGTAAAATTTATAACCAATTAGGGTAATTCCGGGAGACGCGGCCGGGCTGGAGAGTTGGTCGAGTTGCTATATTCAGACTCTACATCTGTGTATATGTAAAAATGTGTTAAGGTTGAGAACAATTAATTCTCTAGAAATCAACTGTTTCGACCAACTCTCCAGCTCGGCCGCGTCTCCCGGAATTACCCTATGCGGTATCGCAATTGTGGCAGAAATAGAAAACGTTTTGGCTGGTACATTCTTCGTGTGATTCAATCCTTACATTCAGTACATTGCACCCATTTTTCATTTGTTTGCTTGTGCTGTGCTATATATTCCATGCAAACAAGACAATATTATTCATCTTCTTTGTCACTATTCGGTTTTGTCGCGGTACAACCGACCCCGACTGCCGATGTTACAATCGACCCCAGCCAGGCTTTTCAACTTAAATTATAAATTTTCATTAACGAGACACTTAAAAGTGATAACTAACGATCAGTATTACTTTACAAATGGCCAGATTAAATATTAAAGAAAAAAGAAAAAACTCGTACTTGCAAAGGGAGTATTTATATTACAATCTTAAATCAGTAAGAAAAAGTTACTTTGGGGTATCGAAAAGTTATTTTCTTCACTATACATGTCTATTGTGTATCTGTACTGCTAGGACATGGATGCGTGTATTCCAAATGTCATTCGTCATCATATATCTAAAATTTGTATTAATATCTATCATATGTTCTGAGATATTTAACGTGTTACAATCGTCCTCCTGTTACTATCGCCCCCGGTCTACCCTACTTAATAACAAATATGCTAAAATATACTTTGGTCGTTCCTCTTTAATATATTGTAAATGAAAAGTTGAGAAAATACATACAAAATGAAAGAAAAAAATGTTATTTGGACGAAGGTAAAATGTATCAATTTACCCCACTGCGGGGCTAGTTGATACGTTATTCTGTTTTCAATTTTTTTCATTTTTTATTTGAGTTAATTACTTAATAACAAATATGCCAAAATATACTTTGGTCCTTCCTCTTTAATATACAGTAAGCGAAAACTTGAGAAAATACATACAAAATGAATAAAAAAATGTTATTTGGACGAAGGTAAAATGTATCAATTTACCCCACTGCGGGGCTAGTTGATACGTTATTCTGTTTTCAATTTTTTTCATTTTTTATTTGAGTTAATTACTTAATAACAAATATGCCAAAATATACTTTGGTCCTTCCTCTTTAATATACAGTAAGCGAAAACTTGAGAAAATACATACAAAATGAATAAAAAAATGTTATTTGGACGATGAATTTTGATGTATCAAAACTATCTACTTTTTCTCTATATAAACGAAAACAGTTAAAGGTACACACACCTACGCTGGATCGTAGGAAAGAATTGAACAGCAATCTTCACATATCTCGTTCAAATGGAGCTACATATATACGGTGTCGAGATAATTCGTCTGTATCAACCTGCCCCCGTATCAACTAGCCAGAGTTGGGCAAAATGTAATCTAATTACAACTTACAAATTACGATTGAAATGTAATTGTATAGTTGATTACACATTATTTTCTGTAATCGTTAATTTAGGTACTTGACGAAACCAAATGGTCGACTATCTAAATTAACGATTACAGAAAATAATGTGTAATCCACTACACAATTACATTTTAATCGTAATTTGTAAGTTGTAATTAGATTACATTTTGCCCAGCTCTGCAACTAGCCCCGGTCTCTCCTACGCTGCCCGGCACTGTAGGACTTTCCCCTATAAAGCGTGATGTAGCTTTTAATTTTAGTAAATTTTAACGAGTTCCCTTCAGAAGTTGAGGATTCAATTGTATTCCTAAAAAGTAGGTGGAATTTCATTTAACAGTGGGAAATGATCTGACACAGTAGAAATATATCAAGGGGGCATTAGGATTCTTCAGAAAATGATTTAAAACTTGCGAATTTTCCTAAACGATATTTACATATTTTTAGCGCAGATAAGCAAGATACGACGAATTAACAACAATCCTAAATAAATATGTTTTTGTGTTATATTTTTTATTGCATGTACTTACAGCAGCGCGACTGTTGCGCGTGGATTAAAAGAATTACGAATAAGGAGTAAAACTTCGTCACGTTCGAGAAAAGACTTTTAGTACTGGAGGAACGCGGCGACACCATTTCTCGCAGGGATGGATCTCCAACATCTGTCTTTCCCTTACGATCGACCGTTCTGTCTTTGCAGACTCGGTGGCCTCTAATTTATGGATAGCTGCTAATCATGTGTTGAATTGCGCGTTCTTATCGGCCTGCATTTCCGGGTTTATCGATTGCATTATAATACCGTGGAAAATTTATCTGTTGAAAGCTTTCCCTCGCTAAATATTTCCAAACTCGTGGACATTGCTTAACGTGTGCAGATTGTCGTCCACAATTATCCTGACACTGAATAAGTTCATATAAATATCGTATTAACGTTACTGTAATCTGAATATCACACCATTTGAAGACAACATCGTTTGAAAGTTTTTTATCTTGTAACAACCCCAGGTCATCATTGAACCGCCTTCCATAAGTGCCATTTTCTAATACTATTATAACACGTTTCTATATCATTAATTCTTTAAAAAAAAAAAACGGTCTGCTGTGTTTTAGTATCGCGTTTATTTGTATTCAATGATTGATAGTCGATTAAATATTTCCATACATCCAAATTTTGATAAAAGGATAAACGGTTTAAGCGCTCGATAATGGAAAACAAAGGTGAATTAAATAGTACTTAATTCATGCTCATCTCCTTATCGACATCATGTTTTTTTTTATTAAACCGATATCATGAGATAATTAATATCAATTTTCTTAATCAATATTCATATGTATAAGAGAGAGTGGGGGAATTGCAAACGCGGGGTAAACCCGAACATCGTGATATTTGCTGGTTTCGCTTGGCCTGTCCTACTGTGATATTGTTACATCCCATGCGCAGTCTCGTTGCAGCAAAGTTGCAGGATCGTGCAAAACATTAAAATCAAATTATTCAAAAACGAAGGCTCATTTTGACAAACTCCATTAGGGTTTTGTAACACTATAGGTATGTGCTACAACTTCCACCCTGTGTCATTCTACACATTAAAATAAACAGGGTGAGTCACCTAACATTTAAGCTTAAAATATCTCCGTTGTTTTTAATGATACGAGAAAATGTCTCAGGAAAAAAATAATTGCTAGACAAAAAGGACAACATATTATGCATGGTTGAATTTGTATTTTTATTGGCTATAACGTTACAATAATGAAAATACGTCATCCCCTTAAAAAAATCATCGATGATCTTGAAATTTCGGGAAATATAACCTTGAGAAAAGAAATCGTCTCCGTCAGAATAACTGTCTCCCTGAAGCAAACATTTTTTTCCTTAAACATTTTCTCGTATCATTAAAAACAACGGAAATATTTTAGGTTTAAATATTTTAGGTTAAGCAACGTTGCGCAACATTGCAAGCAACATTACAGGAAAGTTGCGGCAACATTGCAGGAACGTTGCCACAATACTGGTGCAATGTTGCATCAACATTGTGGAAACGTTTCCAAACGTTTCCAAACGTTGCCGTAACGTTGCAGAAATGTTGCAGGAACGTTGCCGTGCAATAGTGCAACGCTACATTGATGCAACTATGCATCAACAATTCTATGTCCGCCCCGTGCAATGTTGCACGGCAACGTCGCAGCAACGTTACATCGACATTGCGCTGCAACACTACAAGGTTACTGCAATGATCCTGCAACGTTGCCGCCACGAAGTGTGCTGTATAGGATGATGTAATTAGCTATGTTTAGTACTAAGGAAACTGTCACGACGGAAGGCTGCGCGCAGCCACGAAGATAAGGGTCGTAAAAGTTTTTCGTATAATTTTACGCTCGAGTATTTTGAGTCCATAGTGCATTAAAACTATACTACCCAGCAAAGCATAAATTTTTTCATAGTTCGGTGACTTAATTCTAAATAAAATCACGGGATCACTTTGTATATATACATGTTCGTATTTGTTTTAATTTTTAATTTAATTTAATTACAATAGACGGGTTAGGCAACCCTTTGGTACGATTAATTACAAAAATGAGGTAGAGAAACAGACGCATATTAAGAAATAAAGACAAAGACAAAAAAGTAAGATGAAGAAAAGGAAAAAGGAAAAGCATGAATATACAATGTGAAACATTCAGCACAACAGACGTAGAAGCTTTGTACGGATCTTATCTATTGAGTCAGAGAAAAAATCAATTTGGTCGTGATAAGAATCAGCAATGCTACATATACGGTGGATACAATTATGTTTGCCATAAAGGGTTGGATGAGTTTTTACATAAAAAAGATTACGATGCCTTAGGCTCTTAGTGGTTGCATTGAAATTGGGTTGATTTAGTATGGGTTGACAATTTATTCGACTATTTATCACGTTAAGTAAAAAGGTCAGGTCTGATATAATTCTTCTGTTTTCAAGAGTTTTATTTGAAATTTCTTAACTTCCGTCCATTTGGGGTAATTACGAACAGTGTGTATATGGGGATATTACGAAGGATGGCATTTACCCTTTTCGCTTAACATTTCGAAGTTTCTTATGTGTCCAGTACCCTGAAATTATATTAGGAAGAATATACGTACATATTCGTTGAAAGATCTTGAGATACCCGTGAAAGAGGTTAAAAATAAAAGACATCCAATCTCTCAGGCAGCAAATAAATATTCAATCCCACGAGCAACCAAAAATCTTAAGCAACCGTTCGCATTTACCCCACTAGCTACGGGTAATTGCGGACTGAAAGAGTTTTGTTTCTCTTTCAAAAAATGATTTGTTTATTAAAGTATCTATAATCCTTTGTACTGTCTTTGTAGATAATTATCTGTAGATAAGTTCATTTATCTGTAAACAAAATCTAATTAGAGTCAATACTTTCGTTTCAATTTAAGAAATCCCCTATATAAGATAGCTATGATGAAATATTTAGTATAAAAGCGATGTATTCGAAATATTTTATTCTTTTTCTAAAAACACTTGAGGTGTCTGGATATCCAATAACATTGTATGTGCTTGAATTACGCGCGAATATATTATTTACAAGAAAGTGAGTCGATAACGTATTGAAAATGAGGTCAGTTTAAATTGTTATTGTTCGCCGATGTCTAATATTGATTTTAATCAACTTCTACAAAAGCTATACTTAATAGAGAGTTTACTATTCGAGTAGTCTACATAATTCAAACATTGTATTATCAAAATAGAGCATACCCTTGTGCAATATCTCCCTTCTTCTTATTAAAACTTCTCCGACAACTGTCGATCAACAAATTGTAATCATAAGAATTTATCGCGAGACCGATAAAATACGTGTTCATACATATGTAATATAATCGGCATTAAAGCAAAAATATGCAATGTTTATTTATACCAAAGCAGTAGTTCATTAGCATATTTCAAAGATTAGAAAATGAATAAAAGATAAATTTGAAATAATATAGGTAACATGGAAAAGATTTATTGTAGATATTTATTGTAAGATCTTCATTGTAAAGTTTTGAAACATTCTTAACATTGCAGAACAGTTTACAGGAGTTGGTTGTGGCGAAAGAAGTACATAAAATGTTATCTAGCACGGTTAAATATGTTGAAATCTTGTGCGTTTTACAAATGTGGGAGACATGAAAACCAACAACTTCTCAGGGAATCGTTTCCTTGTTCCGTTTCGTTTTTAGCCTTAATATCCTGGCGTTTATTATTTTAACGCAAAGTTATTCGTTAGTTCGCCAGGTTCTCTTCTGTTCGAAAAATTCTCTTAAATGAACAATTGAGGACCTTGCAGCAAGTGGGGTGCAGCTCCATCTTCACTAACTTCGAGTAAATTAGAAAGAACTGATTATAAAATTATTGCTTGGACTTAACATTACAAAGGGAACATTTTTACAGAATAAGAAGTAGTTATTGAGTTGATAAGTTTTTATTTCTATTTTTGACGAATTTTTCAAATTTAGAGCTGCCCAAATTCCGGATTGAGGTTCATCCGTAGCCTTAATTTTATTAAAAACACAAAACTATTTGGTGTTTTTGGTTTCAGACTATTGTAAAGGGCCTTAGACTGCACGCAGTTGAACAACTTGCCCGCTCCGAAACACTTGCGTCTTAATTGGAATTGCCGCGTTATTTTTATACCAAAACATGTTTGTTCATTTCTCGAAATACATAATAATATAGCCTCAAAGTTTTAAAAAGATTCCATGTATTGTTTCCTTGCAAAAAATTCTCCAAAAGAATCTTGATTTCTGCCGACCTCCCCCTTAAGGGGAGGTTTCGGTCTAAAAATCGATTTTTTTTATTTCATTTTTTGAATGTTCAACCTTTTAAGAACACGTGTTTAAAAGCTTTTTTTTTAAATTCGTAAAATTCCCGAAATTATAGGCATTTGAGTAGCGGCAAATGCATGGGTTACACCCGGCCAATCGGCGCTCACGTAAAACTTGAAACGCGTTTTTCTCGAAACAGTGTTCTTAAAATCGGTGGGACCTATATCTCGAAAAGTTATTATCCGATTCGACTAAAACTTTTTTTATTTTCAAGAATATACTTCTGGCTTGTTGAGAAACCAGTAGAATTTAAAAAAAATGTAATTTTTAAAGGCATTGAAAGGACGAAAAATATAGGGAAAAGGTGATTTCATACTTCAAGTGTCGTTATTTTCTCAAAAAATGTCATTGTTCGTAATTTTTACTGCTAAGTCCACGACCGAGTTTCATGCCCTTTAATAATTTGGCATTGTTTTTTATTTCAGACCAATGGTTTAGGTGCGACAGGTTCCACCGTTTTGGATGAATTTTTTACTTTAACGGCTCCAATAATTAATTCTGCAATAATTCATTATAAAATAATGATAGATAAGATAGGGTTTGTTGGTTTTTAAAAAACGGTCCTTTTTTTAAATTTGTAAAATTCGAAACCCAGTTTTTAAATTTAAGAAAACCGCTTTTATATACTAGAATCAATATGTAAAAATGAATTAATTATTTAATTAAAAACGTTAACGTTTCGACTTGAAATCGCCTCGGACACAAGCATATTGTAGTAGGTAACATTTTACTGTAAAACTAATCTTCATGAGTTCATATTTTTGGAAGAAAAATACTAAGTGAAATCTTATAATTTATACTTTGTACGGATTTGAGTTATTTTAGTTTTTTTATTTGGTTTTGTATGCAGTGCATTTTGGTAGATCTATAAATATTAAATGAACTCAAAAATTGTACGGATTTGTACGGATTTTATTTATTTTAATTATCTTTATTTATTTGGTTTTGTATAGATAGAGCATATCTTTTATTTTGTTATATTTCTGTAATTCAATAATTATTAAAAAAAACAGATTTTTTTAAATAAGTACAAATATTTATTTTCTATTGTAATTATATTTTTTTTTTTTTGAAAATTCGAAAACCGGTTTAACCGTTTTTGGGGGGATAGTGGAATTCGAAAACCGGGTTTCTCAAAAGTCGATTTTTGTATAAACCCTAATAAGAGCATATATGTTGTGACACATTTTGTTCAATAATGGAAAAATATTTTTTAATACACCCAAACGCAAGAATCTAAATATCTCAAACAAAAATATACAACTTTACACCACTTTCACAATCACCGGCACAATTTAGCAACGACCTCGAGAATTTCAAAATATTGTGCTTCGTTTGAGTTAATTGCACGAGGAAAAGAAACGAGCCGCTATCGATTGTTCAATGGAAAACAATAAATTGTTTCAATTTCATTATCAGTGTAGCATACATATTTGTTATTTTGCACAATCTAGAATATTTAAAAATACAGTGACGTCAAACGTGGATATAATGTTTCGTAGCCAAGCATTTACAATCTCTTCCTGCACATACAAATTTGTTGATACAAACTTTATTGCCATGAAAATAACTAATATATTCGTGCAGGCCCGGATTAAATGGGCGGCTAGGGGGGGGGGGGCTGCAGCCCCGGGCCCAACTTTCTGGGGGGGGGGGCGTTCTAAGCGATTAGCTCACTCTGTTTTCATTGGAAATGTTGTATCAAATAAATTGTCTGAGTATCCACAACATCCTTAGCACGTTGAATCTGAATTATTAAGATCTATCGATTGTGAAGATTTGATACAAGAATTTGCAAAATTAAAGATAAGAAAAAAACATTTTAACTACAAGTTAATTGTACAGTATCTCTTTATCCCCACCCCGCTGTTCAACCGCTGGGGGCCCTCAAAGGATTGATAGCCCCGGGCCCCAAAAATCTTAATTCGGGCCTGTATTCGTGCGACGATACACATATATATGCATGTGTTTTTACTGAACATTTAACATTATTTATAAGAATATTTTACTCGAACGTAAGGTTTATTCGGAGAGATAATTGACATGATTTTTTCAATCCCCATTTATTTATTTTACCAGTTTTGAGTTTCATTACATGCACCATGTACAAGACAGTCTCATTTCTTATTACATATTTATCAACAACCACTACTTTATAGTCGACTGATTTTCTGAACTATCAACTAAATTCAGTTGACTTAAAATGAAGTCGCTTGAACTATACTATCGGTCGATTCTATTGGGAAACCAAGTGGAGGCGTGGCTTAGATTTCAGCGCTGTGGTGGTAAGTTGGCAAACTATTGCATGTAGGCTCGGATCCCACCAAACAAGTATTTATTAATCGAATAAGTAAAAATTTAGTGTTCAAAAAAATTTAAAAACACTCGTTTTTCACAACTTGTCTATATAAACACTGATAACCGTATGGACATCGACGGATGTCGGCCTACTCTCAGTAGTTCAACTTTCTGTCACTAGTTGGCGTATCGAAATTCTTGGTTTCCCAATACCTGATCTGTGAGATTATGAATGCATTTGTAAGATTTTATTGCATCGCATTTCACTTGCATATTTAGAATACCGTAATAAAAATAATGTACGAACGATGGCGCTATAAAGTCTGTTGATCGAATATCCACCTTAGCACGGAAACAGTCAGTAGATAAAAGGAAGAACTCATAGAGAGATTCAAAATAATTTTATTCAAAACTGTGTATGAAGAAAACGCGATGTATCTCTGCGAGATTTAACTTCGTTGTCGAATCAGACGGATGAGTATGTTCTTACATATCTAACTTAATGTAATATGTTAACGAATAAATGCACTTCAATAGGAATAAGAAACTTAATTAAAGGGGCCTTTAAGACGCGAATAGCGATCGAAAATAGAATCGAAATTATATTTCTCTGCGGTGGTGCCCGTACGTATAAGGATTATAGATAAACTAGAGAAATTTTAAAGCTGCAACGCATCAAATATATAAATTTTATTATCTTATCTTATCTGCTTATCGTTTAAAAGCACACGCTTTGGCAGCTTTAATAATCAAAGACTTTATCACTACTCTTATTGAAAAAACAAATGACAGCTTGTAAGACATGTTTCATAACACTGTGAAAAACACCATTAAATAAGTACCTTGGATATTCTCTGCATGTAGATAGATCTGATCTGCATACAAATATTCCAAAAGTGCTCAATACGCGTCATAGCAACATTCTTAGTGTTCTATGGCACTACAAATAATAATTGATCAGCAAATTCCACATACACTCTGCGGTAATACTCTGACAATTCTCTGCACACTGGTCTTGAAGCATGGTTCTAAAATACTGGGAACGTAATTTTAAAATAGCCTTATGTACATGAACAAACTCGCCCTCCACACGTACAGTCAGATCACTAATTACCTTGAACAGACGGACAAAATGAACTACAAAAGTAGTTAAACATATGTGTACCATCATACGCGAGAAATACGTACGACATCATCGAATGCTTGACTCAGGTGATCCGTTATGCTCATTTCTTCTTCGCTATAAAAAATTAATGGCTGATGCACGGAGCTATAACGCACGAGATGCGCAAAAGCATCATGCAAACAATCAAATGAAGTACGTGTTGGTACTTCGCGGCATAGATTTAAGCACAGACCCCACACAAACACCCAATTGTGTTCACACATAGGGACACTTCTGCCATCGAAAGGAGAAGCCGCCACATCCAATACTCTTCCCATTTCTCCCACTTGTAGCTGAAAACGAATTCATTTCTTTAAATTTATCAGTATAATTGCAACACGTTCTTTTACCTCGACTGGAGTACAGGCATTATTTTTATGGCCAAGACCCAGTTGTCCGCCAGTGTTGGCACCCCAGACATAGAGGACTCCCTCGTTGCTCGATGCAAGAGTGTGCGAGTGACCACAGGGTATTTTCTCTGCAAGCATACATTATTAGTATTTGGATCAAGTTGGAATGCATGTGGCAAAACAGAAATTCAGTAATACCTATTACAACTTCGGTAGGTATCTGAACTTTATGTACACCATCCGCTTCTTTGCAATCTCCTTGTCCCAATTCATCGTTGATGTTACAATCTCTCCTCCGTCTGTGACTGCCATACTCGATTCAGAACAGCAACGGATATAAACAATCTTTTTGCCAGGCAATATAACACCTACCTTCCTAGATACATTTTCATTCGAGAGACACCTACCATCTACTTGTCTATACGTATTCTTACCCCACGCACTCAGAATTACACTGCTCTTAATTCTGTTTTCTCTTTACCTTCCCATCGTTTATGGTGCTAGCGAGTGATAGAGTCCACAGGGTAGATCAACGACAAATGTCTCACTTGGGTATCCTTCGACAAGAGTCAGTGTTAAATCTTGGAAAGTTGGTTTATATCCGTGTATATTACCGTACCGTCTTCCCCATGAATATACTTTTCATACAATTCACCTTAATAATTATGGTAGTATCGAAAAGTACCTTGAAACTTTTACACTAATTACATATACATTACTGTAAATAAGTAGTAAGTACCTCTCCTTTCTCTGTGAGGGCCAAAGTTTGATCTTCCACATGTGCAAAGGTTTTAATACCTTTTCCAGACAATGCTTTAACTTCTGTTGGACAAGTATTTTCATTGTTGGCATCTTTTCAAATAAAGTTTTAAATGAAATACTACAAGTTGTACTATAAATGTTTTAAGCTACGAATAAAAATTCAGAGTATGGTTGTCAAAAAGCTCACCTAAATGTATTATAAATGAAGGGCGCAATTCGGCAAGTTACCATATGTATTACAGGTTTCTTTAAAAAAATCCTAAATTTTTTAAGGGATTACACGAAAATATATTCTTGAAAGCTAAAAACATAGTTCATAAATATTATGAATCGTTTCTACTTGAAATATTGTTATAAAATAGTCTGTAGTTGATCAACATGTAGTAGATTCTTTAGCAAACGCAGATCAAGTTGTAGATTCTTTAGTAAACGCAGCGTATATAAAATCGTAAAGTTATTGAATTCGTAAGGTTTATCAAATAATCGATTCACTTCATCTCCACATTCCACTTGTATTATAATTCACGTCTCATAGCAGTGTTACATGTAAATATACTGACACTTAAATTCATTTGATTCGTTACACACAATAGGACATAAATAAGAACTTGTACAAAAAAATGCACCGTTTCGTTTATGTATCAAATTCGAAATGTGACTCGTGACGCACGTTGAATATAAATAAATTCGCGGTAGCAATATACCGTAGAAAAATACGATTGTACCTTTCTAGAAATCAATTTTTTTGCAACGCATTGGAGAGTTGGCGTTGCAAATTCATTAAAACAAATATCCCGTTAGCAGAGATACTGGGCGTGTTGAAATTACGAATATTTCGAGTATGTCGCGTTAAATATAGGAATATTTAACGCAAAATTATGCACCATTAGCATTTAGTATATTGTAAGAAATCCATTTCCGGCTTTTAAACGTATAAAGATTTACAAAAACTTCTTAATAGTATTTTATATGAGCTGCTATTCAACTTATCGGCGGGATCGCTTCTCACTCCTCCAGGAAGAAATATTGACCAGCTTTCTTTTGTTCCAGGTCCTATTGAGAAAATATTATCAATATTTCGTATCCTTTACACGTCGAACTGTATGAAAATTTAAAATTACGCACTTTCACAGACTGGCTCTTGTTAATCCTCGGTCTAAAATTGTTCGGGTCTCTTCTGAAAGTGATGCCTAGGAGCTCCAAGAATCTGTTCATACCGTTTAATAAAGACTGCGGACTGTGAGCCGTGGTTTCCAAAGATGGCGTGCCAGAAAATACTATTACGCGGTCAGCCAAATACGTAGCCATGATGAAGTCGTGCTCTACTACGAATCCCGTTTTCTTCGCATGCAATATAAACCTAGAATAACGACGAGTTTTAATAATTCCTTAAATACGTGCATCGTCGTCTTCCACTCCAAGACAATAATTACCGTTTTATTACTTTAGCCGCGACTAAACGTTGCTCAGAGTCCAAATAAGCCGAAGGTTCGTCGATCAAGTAAACATCGGCAGGCTTTCCAAGACACAAAGCTAAAGCCACTCGTTGCAACTCTCCTCCGGAAAGATTCTGCACCTCTTGATCCATAATGTCGTCTATCTTTAAAGGTTTCATCACGTCCGTCACGAACTGGGGATGGACATAAGCATCCCTGACTTTCTCGTGCAACAACTGCCGCACGATGCCTTGAGATTTAGGACTTATCTTCTGTGGTTTGTAACTAATGTGAAGCTGAGGGATACTTCCTGTAAAAGTCGAAATTATTGAAAGCATCTAATCGGAAACAGAACCATCTTACGTCTCTACTTCATCCGTCACTTAGACTTGGTGGAGATCTATTCTAATAAAATTATAAAGTAAAATTTTTTAAGATGTGGATAACAATAATGATTAGGTATTAATAAAATAAAGACTTGTATGCTTATTATGTGTCTCCAAATTTACAATGAAGTTCAATTATTTCATAAATATGGCACAGTGTGAAACGGCTTTGAAACATGAAAAATTTGCGACTAACAAATGCGAAATTTATTTGGGTGAAAAGGTGTTTCAGCATCGATGTGAATAATTTTTGAATATATTATCGGGCGCATAATTGTAAGCAACTTTTTCCTAGTTTTCGAGATATTCACAAAAAACTCTGACCGGTAGTTGGCTATGAAAATGAAGTTCCTAATATTAAAACTCTTTCAATAGAAGTATGTAAAATTGAATCTCACTCACCAGACCCATCATCCGGTGGCAGATTACCAGCCAACATTCTGATGAACGTCGTTTTCCCCGTTCCATTTTCCCCGAGCAACACGAGAATCTCCGAATCCGTAAACTGACCTTTCTCGACGTGTAACCGAAACGAGCCCATTGTCTTTACCATTGCAGGATATTCGTAGTGATTCATACGTTTCACTTCCTCCTCAGTGGCACTCTCCGCCACTTTAAAAACAAGAGATTCCTCGCGGAATCTCAGATTTTCCGTCGGCACGAAACCGTCAAGGAAAATGTTTATGCCTTCTCTCACGGAGAACGGCATAGTGACGACGCCGTAAGCTCCGGGAACACCGTAAAGGCAACATATGAAGTCTGACAAATAATCCAAAACTGATAAATCGTGTTCCACTACTATTATAAACCTGCGAAGTTTCAAAAACGCCGTTAGTTTTATAGAGAAGTTACGATTACATTACGTAAATACTAACTGCTTACTTGTCGGGATGAATGAGAGATCGGATTGTTACGGCAGCATTGAGACGCTGTTTCACATCTAAATACGAAGACGGCTCGTCGAACATAAAAATGTCTCCGTCCTGAATGCACACCATAGCACAAGCGAATCGTTGAAGCTCCCCGCCAGAAAGCGCTTCGATGCCTCTGTCGCGTATATGCAACAAATCTAGACAACAATTGTTAGCCATTCAAAATCAGTCTCTTATTCGATTCCTCTACTACCTTAATTACTTTCCCGTCTTTAACTCACCTAACATTCTACAAATATCTAATTGATTTTTACACTCGTCCTTCTTATCCAGGAGTTGTTGCACAGTGCCTTTCACAGCTTTAGGGATCTGATCTACGTATTGAGGCTTGATGAGAGCTTTCAAATCATCTTCCAATATCTTAGTGAAGTAATTCTGCAATTCGCTGCCCCTGAAGTGGCTCAAGATTTCTGTCCAATCTGGTGGATCCTGAATTAATGAAATCAACAATGATAATTCTATAAGCTTCCAGGAACCTTGTTTATATAATTCAAAAGGTATATCCAAGCGTGCGTACGGTAAATCTGCCCAAGTTCGGCTTCTGCTTTCCTGCTAAAATTTTTAGAGCAGTTGATTTACCAATCCCATTGGTCCCAACTAAACCTAGCACTTCCCCGGGGCGTGGAATAGGCAGTCTATGCAGTTTAAATGAATTCTTTGAATAACGGTGCGTAGTTTCTTTCTCTAAATTACTAGGAAGGTTAATGATAGATATTGCCTCGAACGGACATTTCTGAAAATAAATGTCGCATTATGTTTCAAGCAATTATGAACTTAACATCTTATCGTCAGGCATTTTGCGCGTGTACCACATTTCTGGCTGTGGATAGGTTTCGGAAGCTTCAAAGGAACAATACAATAAACTTCTTAATAGTTAAAATAACATTTGCTAAATAATTATTAAAGGTAAAAACACGAGATATGCAGTAGCCCAACAATGAAATGCTAACTCTCGCGCTCTTGTACGCACTTATAAGAATTTTTCAGCATACCTTAACACAAATACCGCATCCAATACATAATTCTTCCGAAATAGATGCTATTTTACTATTAGGAGTAACTTCTATGCAAAGTTTTCCCATCCGCACAACCGGGCAAGATCTCTTGCATTCTTGCCTGCAACGTTTCGGTTTGCACTTGTCCGAATTGACGATAGCTATACGAGTCAAACGGTCCGTTTCCTCCATAGACTTTTTCGGCGGCATGATGATATTTTATATCTATCTACCTGAAAATTAAAAGTTGCCCTAATAACGTGTGTTCCAAATTTTACATGGATCAGCACTAATTTTGTGATGTAATCAGAATGGGTGTGAAAACGTGATGGTTTAAACGAATACGAAAACATCTCAAAAGGACTTGGCTTAAGGAAATATGCAAGGAAACTTTAATGCGCTAAACAATTTTGGGTAATTACGAATAAATACTTAATAAATTATATTCTAAACTAATTGAATGTCCTCCTGATAGAGAGAAATTTCTTTTAAACTAAGACTATTATTAACCAACTATATAGAATTTAAAAAATAATTCAACATATGTTTTACTCATGTCCTGTTAACAAATAATTAATTACTCGTCCCACTAAAATACAAAATGGAAAAGACCGATTTAATGGTAAGCAGCTTGTACAAAAATTTAGATATACATCTGCGATTGCTATGAACGTGTAATTACACCAGAATGTAATTCACGAATTCACCACGCGATTCTAACCTCGTTCAATTATTCGTAAAATATACTTGCAGAAAAGTATTTCGTGAGAATATCAGATAATTAACGAAATTAATTAGTTATACGTGTATCATATTATTTTGGATTATTTAATAGCCACCGTACACAAATACATACCTGTCAAAACCAAAAACGTGGAGGGAAGCATGGAAACCCCTTTGCAACCTTTTCGAAGGAGTTCCGTACTCGCACACCACCACCGCATGCCTCGCTTTGGATCATAGAGCACAAGGATGTAGACTATGCACTCGATATTGAAGTGCAAGTCTATCTTGGGCGAATTCCACTTACCGCTAAATCGCCCACGACCGTATGAATTTTCCGTTCTTATAATAAAATGAATATTATAAATTATATGTTCCTGCTTCCGAGCCGTAACTTATATTTAAAAACCTATATTTTCCGATAATGGCCCTTTCACAGATTTCTCTTCCGTATTTCAGGAGATTTTCATAACTTTTGAACCGAAAACCACAGGCGTTGCGGGAGATTTGGGCGTAAGTGGAATTCGCCCCTTGTAAATAAATTTTAAATACTGTTCAGTTCCAATCGTCACAAATAACAAAGGAAACAAATTCATGCCACATTTGATTAAATTAATCGAAATATACTATGCAACTTTCAAATAATCATTTATAAATCGATCAATTAACAAAAGTAGCTTTAGAAGTAATATTCATAACTTGGGAGAGGACAATAGTTGGATCTTTATGCTATATTTATTCGTTTGATCCTTGCATTAATTTATGCAAGAGAAATTATATTTCAGTAAAATAGCATTTCTTCGGAACACTAGGAAATAAGTGCATCGAAATTATATTACGAATCTGACGATTCGGGTGTTTCCAAAGGATCATACGCGTCGCGCCACCTAGCTACGTGTACTGCATCTCACATGAAATATTATAAAGATTCATTCTGAAGTTTCAAGCATATAATAATAGCAATTATATCTGCAATCCACTATCTTCTAGTAAGTACCGTCTTAAAATGCCATTTCTTTTCATTGTCAGTGATTTCCAATCGTGGGCTGTTTAAGCAGTACTAATTGAAATTGATAAATGAACATTGTACCATAACCGTACATAGTTTTAAAACAGGTGTCAACTGACAGCTCTCAGTGTTCCTTTCATTCGCACAGTTTACCTCGTTAATGAAATACGTACGATAATTCAATTTAGTATAACGCAGTGCATTATTTATCTGCAACATTTTTCTGTTTACGTATGCCAATTTTTACTGACTCGAGCGTTATAAAAAAATGGCGGTAGCGCGTAAACATTTTCTTCTTTTTATAAAATTCTCCATTTTCAGCGAAGTTCACCAATCATTTCGTTATAATAATTCCTCATACAATATCTACGAAGACACAGTGGTTTTAATTTCCAATTTGAATGCACATTTCAGTAACATTTTTACCAATTCTTAATCCACTCTAATCAGGTTTTATTTTGGAATATATATTTCATTGCCGTCCTCTGTAAAATTCTGAGGAAGTTTTTAAGTGATTTTACGTGACTAGGCATGCGTCGGTATACGTGACGAATTATTTTCTAATTGAAATGTTTCAAACAGTTAGTGGGTCGAGTGGAATGGAACGAAGTATTCATGAAATGTTGAAGGATGCTCCAGCTCTGAATGACAGCGATAGTGCAGTACATGGTGGCACTCCACCGCCCCATGTACCAAATAATTGTAGCAACGATACCCAATCCAGACCAGCTACGATAAACTTAACATTGGTTAGTCCCACATCGCAAATGTGTAAGTAGCGTAGTTACTACACTGCGTTCATCCTAGGAGTAACCTCGTTCCGCACAGCGTTCACTCTGAGGTGGCGTTGCGACATCCTTCTGTGGTTTGGTAGGAAACCAGCAGGGAATGCAGTATGATCAAGCGCGTGTGTTAGATCCATAGGCAGTAGTGGGAGCTGCGTGGATCGGTCGAGAATCGTTAGAGGCGTAGGGTTACTCTTAGACTGAACAGAGTGCACAAACATATTGAAAATTATATTAACACGTTTGCGATTCTAACAGCTGTGACGGTATCTCCAAATACGCCTATTCAAAACGGCGATACCCAAACGATGCGTACTGCGCAGAGTAAAATCGAGAGTATTAAAAATTGGAGTATTTCTACCTACAAGTGTACAAAACAGTTAATGTACGAAAAACTTGGAAAAACGTCTCGTACTGTGGATTCAGGTGAGTTCAGATTCTACTCTGTGTAAAAGCATATAGAATTCCATTTTGTAATTGTAATGTATCTTCGTTTTCAGAGCTCGAAACACAAATTGAATTACTGCGAGACACTCAAAGAAAGTATTGCAATGTATTGCGACTATCCAGAGCGTTAGCTTCTCATTTCCATCACGTCGTTCAAACACAACATGCCCTCGGCGAAGCATTTTCTGAACTAGCTCAAAAGTCTCCGGAGTTGCAAGAAGAGTTTCTGTATAACTCTGAGACTCAAAGAAACTTGACTAAAAATGGTGAAACGCTATTAGGGGCCTTAAATTTCTTCGTTTCTTCAGTAAATACACTTTGTAATAAAACTATCGAAGACACCCTGCTTACGGTGCGACAATATGAAACGGCCAGGTATTATTAAATGTAAAAGTTAGAACTGAAACATCTTGAACGTCTCTCGCAATTTTAGCATTTTAGAAATATCAATTTTATTCGCAGAATAGAATATGACGCCTACAGAACAGATCTCGAAGCACTGGCGCAGGCAACAAAATCTGATGGCAGTAACGCCGGAAGATTGGAAGAGGCGCAAGCCAATTACGAGGAACATAAACAGAATTTTGAGAAATTACGCTCAGATGTCTCGATAAAACTGAAATTTTTAGACGAGAATAGAGTATGTTTCTGTTTCTCTCAATTTCTCTTCCAAGTACCTTGGGCCTGTTTTCATTAAAATTTTATTACAGATCAAGGTAATGCATAAACAGTTGCTGTTATTTCATAATGCAGTGTCTGCCTATTTTTCTGGAAATCAGACTGCATTGGAAGCAACACTGAAGCAGTTTAATATAAAGGTCAAGTCACCGAACTCTTCTCTACCGTCGTGGCTCGAACAGTAGTTACACTAGAACGAATAAATGCAAATATTTTGAAGGAGACGAAGAGAAAGGATGCGTTCGTCTACGCGAAGTTTTCGAGCGACCGACAACGTGACAAGGTAGATCATTCTTCAGACTTTTAAAAATGTGTTAAGAGGCATTGCTGTCAAGTAATTTGTCAGTTCAAATGATTTCTGAAATAAGTATCGATTACGACAAAAACAGACTGAATTTTTTCCGTATACGTAATGCTTTAAATATTGGCCAGTATCCATTATATGTGCCGCGTGGCACCGCGCTTCGATGCATCTTAATCATACGAATAGAACTTACGTGCAACACTTCGTGAGAATTAAGAACATGTCTGATAAGAGATTTGGTAAAAGTTTTCTTTATTTAGCGATGCTTATAAAACTATAAAGGCAATAGATATTTAATTTTTATATCTGACTTCTTAGAGAAGTCGCAAATGTAAATTGTACATGAAATATCATGATGAACCGAGCTTTGAATTTTACAGTATATGTAAAACAGTATTAATTGGTTGTTTATATTACATTTTGCACCAACATAATACTAGTAATTAAATCATAAACAGTTTACATATTCTGTTGTACATTTCATTCCATTTTAAATATCAAAGTACCGATTGAATTTTATTTACGGTACATTGAGAATCAATCTTCCTAAATACAGATTTATTCTTTATTTATGCTCTGCATTGAATCTATTCGATTGAAAACGGAAGAAGATTTTATGGGAATTTTAACACTTCCGAATATACATATATTAAATTTTCAATATTTGTATATTTAATTTGCCATATACAGATATCGGCACTTTCATTATCTTCCTACATTTACTGATTTTTATATCGAAATTAACTGTTTTTAAGTGGCCACGAATGAAATAACTTTTGAACCGGCCACGTGATATAATCTTATGTTTAAATTAACTTAAATACTGTTCTTATGATCTTATTTAATATGCATAAGAAGCTGATTATAATTAAATTCACTTAGTTTTATAATTTTCTTAATCAAAAGTAATCTATTAAATAGTATTCATATCTTTATAACAAAGCTACAAATGTATACAAAGCATGTACGTTTGTAAAATTAATTGTATTACTGAAAAATGTAATATGTAACGTGTGATTATAATTTATTTTACAGAAATACTTTCGAGTATTTCGATGGAAGAAACGCGTGTACGAATAATTTTTTTTGTAATAGCTATAGTAACGTTTCATTACATACAATCATTTTCTATTGAAAATATTTGTATTTTAAAAAGGAAATATCCAATCGTTGCAAAACTGAACTAGTCATATTCTCTAAGACTTAGAGTCTAAGTGAAGACTTAAAAAATTATGCGAATGGAAATTGTACTTTATATTTAATTTCATGTGTTGACTTCAAGTCTTTATAGTCTATTTTAAGGCAACAATACATAGAATCTGCACTAAGCACTGCAGATCAGTATGCTTTACACATAGAAAATTTTTAATATAGCGGAAATAAATGTATGTACATTGTCACCATTGTTTGTTACTTACACTCATAGTTTACATTAGCATTGATAGTAATTTAAATTATAAAGAAATTACTCTATTAATATCGTAATATCATCAATACGTTTTATCATTATTTTTTTAAGTGTAATACTTTTAACGCGATCATATTGTAAACAGAGTCGGGCATTATTTATTCGAATAAAATATTATTCGTTATTCTGGAATAACTTCATTTTATTCGCAATTCTTATTCGAGATGCTTCAAATAAAAATTTATTCGAATAATGCCCAGCTCTGATTGTAAACCTTCGAATATACATAATGTAATATGTGTAAGCAAATTGTACACAATTCATAGTACATACTTCCAAAATTTCTGCAAATTCTCATAGTTGTAAAGCTACACTTATCTGTGGAATAGTAACAGGGATTAATAAGACTCATTGTCCATGACATAGCAATCGTATTTATTTAATATGCAATCTTCACAGATCGTTAAATATTTCGTTTTCTTTCCTTTCCTTTCAAGCTTTTGCTACGATTTTACACAAAACACATTCCACTACACGAGATAAAAATTGTTAGGAATGTTTAGGCGAATACAAACGTACTGTAATAAACTAACAATAAAGAGTCAGATATTTATTATTAAGGAATAAGAATGGGAAGGGACGTTAAGTAACTTGCATTACTGAAGAATACAGTTTAAACGGTCTTTAATTTATAAAACGTATTGTAGCTAATGTATTATGTTCCTAATCATGATGTTATTGTGTGTATATTATGTGTATACAAACTTCTAATAATAAATGAATGCTTATATACTTTGCTTTGTACAGACTTCTGAGTAATTAACAGTAGTTTCTCTATCTGAATATTAGATTGTTATTTGAACATTGAAAAGTATAATTATGGACAAATAATTCGTTATAATTAGCTGCGTACTAATTACTCTGTGGATAGTGATTTATTCGTTGCAATATATTAAATTATCTTACAATGTATCAATATAAATATTCATTGACTTAAGTAACTGTTTTACGTCCTATTAATTGAAAGCATAACTTCCATAAAACATGTAATGGAAAATTTAACTGCATAGGATTAACTACGCTGCAACCTTGGGAACACTCTCCTCTGTCTGCAATTGTGGTTCTAATGCTGCCTGGGCAGCTTGTGCTTCTACCGCTGCCTGGGCAGCTTGCGCTTCCTCTATCCTCTTCCTTACAAAGATAGGTTGCACTTCCATAAATATTTCCATCATTTTATGATTCGCCTGAATATGTTTTTGCAAACACTTTCTTAAGCAGATGTCCTACAAAATAATGAGTTTAAGAAGCATCTACTACGCTTAAAAACTGTATGGTTTTATGTTATCTACTTCAAATATCCGCAACGATCGACCTATTAACAGTTTACCCACAATGAATGTTATGCATCACCTACTACAATTTGCCACTTTTGTATAATTACGAAATTTTTGGCAGCAAATGAACTCATCTTCATCCAGTTAACAGTACATTTCATTCACAAAAGCAGCGATGCACTACTAGTGTTTTTATTAGGAGACTTACCTCGTCGTTGGAAATATCCCTGGAAATAAATATATTCGTACACCTCTTGAAGCACGCCTCGGATATTTGATTATAGAGAAGCAGAAAATCCTTGAACTACAAAATAACAGTCGTATAAAAGCATCGTTTTACTCTTATTTAGTCGCGTGCGGAAATAGGTTAGGAGGTGATACTTAATTACTAAATGTACGATATTAACAGTAAGTACATTTCTTATGTGTGTACCGTCCATATCAGTATTACTGTTTCCAAATCGAGTGACACGTTCGCAACGTTCTAATATTCACAATTTCTTCTTTCGTTTAGGTTACAGCACACCATAGTCTTCAAATTCATAACGATACGACTTCTTTAATATCGAGTATCGATACAACTTGCAATTCGATTTATCGACGTTGCTCCATATCGAGAAGTGCATACAATCGATAAGGTAATTTTCAATACAATTACACATTATAATTAAAATCGCATATTATTTATAATACAGAAGAGTAATTAATAAGTTCACACTCTCGAACGATTAAAAAATTCTTTTTTTCAAAATGTAGCACAACTCTCGAATGCAACAGATATTCTGTCTGTTGAATGTGAAATTTACAATTCAAGACGTTTGAAATATTCAAAACATAAAGTGCTCCGTACAAAAACAGAACTGTAAAAGATATATACATAATTCGTATTGTTCGACAAACATTCGTGTTCCGTGCAATAAACGATTGTTATATGTACATATACCTACATTAATGGAAAGAGCAAAGAATTTCGATGCGTGTGGTCGAAGAGAAGCGCGCTTTGATCGGCGCCGCTCGGGGCGCGCTCGGCCCCGGTCGGATCGCAGCGCTCGTGATTGGTCGCGCGTCCCGAGTCAGCGAAACGTAAATCAGTCCGCGTCGACGGCAGGGTAGAGGAAGACGTTCGATTTCGCGCGGTGTCGGGAACGCGAGGTCCGTCGGTGCGTGTCGCCGGTGAATGAAGCGGGCCAATTGTTACGCGCGATGGCCGCGTGCTACAGCGAGCAGGCATCGTCCACCTCGGGGAACGTAACGAAAAAGTCATCCGCGGCCGCCGGGAAGCCGGTCTGCTGGCAACAGAGGCTGTTCGGTAAACAACTGTCGCGGTGCAATCAGGTCAATCAGCAGGACACGAAACCGTGCGACGCTAACGGCTCGCTGGTCGACGAGGACGGCCGGCCGACCTGTGGGGTGATCGGTGTGTATTTCAGTTTCATTAACCCCGGTGCTACCTGCGACGACTTCACGCGTCAACTGCTCGAACTTTACGCGAACGTCAATTCGCCGCGCGCGGAGAACGACCGGGACGCGGAGAATCCTGGCAGGGAAAGGGAAAGGAGAAAAAAGTTCGAGGTCGTGCACGTGGTGCTTTGGAGTAACGTAGCCGACGTCCTCGACTTCGAGGAGAGCTTTCGCGCACACGTCTCCGAGTTACCCTGGCTGGCTGTGCCGAACTTGGACTACGAAAGGAAGGTAATATACATACGCGTCTTTTTATTTCTTCCGTCTTACGCTTCGGTTAATAATGAAGTTAATATTAAGTATGCAATAGCTAAGTAGTTGCGTTATACATATTCTTTTACTGTTTTTACCTTGGTAACGTGTGTAAGTATGCGTCGAATTAAGTAGTATTAATACAATATGTTGCCAACTGTTCGGGGTAGCATCGTTGAGCGACGCAGCGGGGAGTTTTCCCCCCTTTTCACGCCGTGCTCTCCTGCTTCATGCAAATAGTATGAGATTGTTCCGGGTAATAGTGCATTCTTTAATTAAAGATAACATTCACGGGTGAATCAAGGCAGTTTTTAGAGGGACGTTGCATGCAAGTTTTACGTATAAGTGTGAGATAAGTGCACGTTATTCTGTCACTGACCCAGTCGCACTCGCATCCCGCATTTAATTCTCGATAAAGTGACGAATTTAGACTGGCGGACTTTCCTCGTTTTCTTAGTCTGCTTTAAGCGCTGATTGAATACAGAACCGTAAATCACCCACACAACCTTAGGGGATTAGTTTCCAACTTCTGTTTTTATTAATAAATAGATTATGAATTTTATAAAAGTAAAAACTAATTTATTTAGTTGACAGTACGTTAATACACAATATCTTAAACATTCTGCCTCTTCCCTTTTTATTTAAGTTTACTATGGTTACTGTTATATACTGAAAGCGAAATTCTTCGCGGAGCACTACATTCCACGCTCAATGTAACGTATTTACCACAACCTATAATTGAACATATGTCGGCTTAAAGACTTCTACATCTGTCGGGATTATAATGCTCGAAATATAATTGCGAATAATTGGGCTGGATATTCTACATTTCTCCCTTTTGTCCCCGACTGATGTCACCGTGGCTCTTTATCGTGCGATTCGCAGACATGCGCCAGCTTCAATTCAATTCAATTAAATAATTAGACCCGGTTTTTAAGCCGAATAACGGCCCTCCAGCCGCAACGGTCATTCAGATAATCCGTAAGTTCTCGAAACTTCGAAAGCTACCCGACTGATTTTAAAACCAGTCGCTGGTATAATAATTTCAATGGGCTCACCGTGTTTCAATATTCCTCCGGGACGCTCGTAATGTTTTTTACGATCGCTCGTGATTTTCGCCCCGGCGCTGCGCGAACTTTTGCGGTAGTGCGTGACCAATTGAAGCGAGCGTATCATTTGAAATTTGTACACATGTCTGTCATAAAGTTACACGTGCACATAGGGAGGGGGCACGCGCGCCGTTATGCAGAACGACCGCGCGTGCAGTGCCTTTTTTATTTCCAACGGGTGTTTTAACCCCTCGCCAGACGTGCTATTTAGGGGCCGATTTTATTTGCGCCCAACACATCGGGCAGAGCCGACTTTCTCTAACGAAAAATCGTCTGCGATATTTCCACGAAGCATCTGCTACTCGCGTGATTCGCTCCAATTTTTCAAACGGGACACTTCTCCTAAGGAGTATTCTCGTTCTCTTTCTCTCTTTTCCAACTGCAATAATATTAGATTGTTCATTTCTTTATTATTACACAACATCCAGGGGCGGATTTGTGTATAGGCTATGTAGGTTGCAGCCTAGGACGACAAATTTTGGGAAGCCGTAAACTTTGAGGAGCGGAAAATTTTGGAGATCGACAAATTTTGGAAAGCCGTCAATTTTGGGGAAGGACAAATTTTGGAGACCGACAAATTTTGGGGAGCAGCAAATTTTGGAGACCGACAAATTTGGGGGAACGGCAAATTTTGAAGACCAACAAATTTTGAGGAGCGGAAAATTTTGAAGACCGACAAAGTATGGGGAGCGGAAAATTTTGGAGATCGACAAATTTTGGGAAGCCGTAAATTTTAGGGAGCAGAAAATTTTGGATGACCGAAAAATTTTTGGAAGTCGTAAATTTTGGGGAGCGAAAATTTTGGAGACACAAATTTTGGGGAGCAGCACATTTTGGAGAGTGACAAATTTTGGGATACAACAAATTTTGGGTGAAAAAAATTGGAAAAGGTTTAAACACAGAAGCTCGCAACAATTTTAAAACCAGTCCACTTTTTTCATGCAGCGAATTAGCAATAACTCATATGTGAGTTGTCACATTGAATTAATTTTAAAATTGTCTCGACTCTTTTTAATTAAAATATTGGATGATGTTTCATGGGAGGAGCAGCATATGCTTCTTAGCCTAGGGGCGCCAAATCTTCAAACCCGCCCCTGATAGTATTGAGTAATTATTTACCCTAAAATATTTATTGTGGAGGAACAATTGACATAAGAATTTCCTTTGAGGTAGAACAATGAGTAGTTCGAATTTTAAAACATTGTCCCAAAGGAAATAGTTATACACATAAAATCAGTTTGAAATGATAAGTTTATGAATATTTATCGGTTCGCGTAAAAGGCAGGACAGTTTCGAGGCTCGAACCTTTTCATCGGCTCGCGCATCTCGATAACGCGCCGCGTATCTCGTGTCTCGAAAGTTTGAGTGGCTGTGCGTTGCATTACGGCCCTATAACGGTGTTCGGTTCTCCTCAGTATTTTTTATGCGAGTTAACGAACTTCTAGCATCGCGGTCGAGTAACGAACGAAAGGAAAAAAATATATAGGGAAAGGGAAAGAAAAAGAAACGCGTCTGGTTTATACCGAGCTTCTAGGCAGCGACTTGAATTTGAATGTAATACCATGCCGCTTGCTCAAAACTGCTATGTAAGACGAATGTTCTTGGTATTTATTCAATACACACGCATTACCGGGATGCACATAAATGAAAGAGTATCGGAGGTCGTTATTCCCTGTCTTTTTTCCACGATCATTAGTCAGGCCACTCGAGCTGTTTGTGTTGGTGATGCATACACACACACACTCGATAGTCTGATTCGCGAGTAAACGCAACGATAAGCGTCCTCCGCAATTAGCGTCAAGTAGCCTCGTGATTCTTCCTTGCTCGTTATTCCGCCTATCTGCCCGATCCACATTGGGAATCACCCCCTTGAAATCGCAACCTCCTTTGTATACTTGTTCCATTCATTTAACAATGAGAAGAGCAACTTAGCGCTGTATACTCTGCTTGCGAGACAGAATCGACACGGTATACTTTCTCCCTTTCGCTCCTCCAGTACATACTTTCTTAGCTCGCATTCAAGGTAAACAAAGAAATCTGAAACTGGTGCTGGTTGCCTAGGCAACGGCCACTGGAAGGGTCAATGCAACTGTATCACGACCAGTCCTTAATACGATCTCCCGTTCGTCGAAATATTTGACGCGGTACTCATGAACGACACCAGTGCAACCTTAAACGCGACAGAAATAGAAATCGAAAACACAAATCGTGTCAGTCGCTAAAGCTATTAAAACTGTCGATATCTTGGTCTTTAGAAACGACCTGTCATTGGACACTGTGCTTCTATCCCCATTGGTTAGAACCTGACAATTGTGTCTGCTACTCAAGTTACACATGAAAACGAGAATATTGTAAAACGACAGCACTCGCGAGCCACCGGAGTGTCCCGTGTAAACAGCTCTTTAATTAGTTCGATATTCGATTCTCTAAACAGCGGAGGTTCGCTCGTGCTTTATTTCGGGGCCGTCCAGTTCGCCTGACGAAACTAACCGATTAGCGGTATAAAGGAGGCCGAGAGAGAGAGCGCTGCTACGATGCTCGCCTGCCGGGTGAACGGTAGCATATAATAGAGACACGCTGCTCATCGTTTGTACGACGTAAACCGTTTTCATAAAGGTAAACGCCTTTTCCATCGACGGGGAAGCGCCGAGGGAAAAAGAGTCAAGCCGAGCAGCCTTTCCATTCCGGGGTGGCCGACCCATATCTTCCGCAAATAGCTTTCTCATTCGGCCGGCGAGATCAAGAAAGAAGCCGAGCGGTCGAAAGAGAGGGGAGATATATTTACGTTTGCGTGCGCGCGGGATAGAGGGCGACGGCGAATCGGCCGCGATGCAGGTCCCTTCCCACGAAAAACGACTGGAACGGAAAGGAGAAGAAAAAAGGAACGCGAGGAACGTTGGAATCTAGATAGACTTTGAGGTAGTTCGTACACAGAGTGGCCCGTGCGCGGCGCTGTCTCTCTCCCTCACGCACGCCCACCCACGCCACCCTCTGCACTTCCTCCGTTGCTGTTTCTATCTGCTTTTTAGCCGGCATATCGCGTAGATTACACACGACCTACTCGGCGATGGTCAAAGGAGAAGTGAAGTACGTGCGAATCGTTCGAATAAATGTATTCTAGTACCTATGACTCGAATATTCGCGTGAGACCCCTTCCAAATGCTTTGACGTCGCGCACCCGACGAGCACGCGTGTATCGCGCCGACGAAAGTGGTAGAAAGTTGCACGCGAAAAAGAAAAGGAATTAAATGTTCCGCGCCGTTTGCCGCTTACTCCCGCGATACCTTTCATCTCCGTGATTCGTTTCTCGAAATTATCCCATCTTAAGTTGCGCCTTTCATTTTCGTCCGATTGTCGGTAAGTTCTTTTTACCGCGCGCTTGGTTCGCGCACTGTGCGTGGCGCGACTGTGCTCTCTTTTTAGCGGGCACTAACAGTTAGCGAGGTGTATATCTACTTGAGAATGTCATCTTTCTATTATCGTTGGTAGCCCTTGTAAGATCGATTGCTAGCGACAGGAAGCGAGAAGTTGCATGTTCCAGGGTTGCGCAATTTTTTTTAGGCTCTTCGCGGCAGCGTGTGGTCGTTCGCGCGGCGTGTAATTGAAAGAGCGGCAGCTTAAGACGCTGCTACTGGGGTTGACCAATGGAAACACAGTGGTCTGCGTCGTGGTTGGGCGGGAGACGTCGGGAGGCGATATCTGTGTACACCCAGGGGTGCGCAACTTCATGAATCGGCAAGCATTGAACCCCGACCGCCCGCGAAATCGATTAACGATATTCGACATTTGTGGCGTGCCACCTGAAATTTACTTTTGATATTCCACCGCATGGATATCGTTGGTAAACTTTCGTGTAAAGCAATTAACATTTTTTGAGGTAGGTACTTGTGATTTGATTAGCCAGACGTTCTTTAAGCCGCACTTCTATGGCATTTTCAATGTGCGAGGTAATAAATTATCGTATTTGCTCAAACTTAAGCTTTCGATTCATAATTTTAAATTTACATTGCGATATCTCTAATCTTGATTACGTAGTCAAATTTTTAAGCTATAAAATTCTATCTGAATTTAAAAATAAGTTTCTACAGACACTAAAACTTCGTGAATTTCAAATTCTGAAATATTAGAATTACAGCGCTGGCATTTGAATAGTTTTCAAGTAACGCAGTCAGTCCCACCCCAAATTTCGTTTTATGCAAAAATAGACACCCCCACGTTGTTCAGTATATTACACAGATAAGTAAATTTATAGATTTATATTAATATTTATCTAATCATAACAATTATTGAGGAACACTAACACAGTAGTAATAATAATGCTAGAAACACAAACAACGTAAAGCCATCACGTAAGTTTTGAATTATTTAAGAAACAGACAGAAAAATGATGCAAATGAAAATTGCAAAAAATTGACGAGAAGAAGAATAATTACAAGCATGTGTCACTTTTGGAGAACCCATCGCGCATTTCTAGATAGAAACGCACCTTGCGGGAGTTTCCATGGAATTTATCGCTGAATAGTAGCATGTAAGTTTTTCCCCGGTACTTGCCGGGGCGAATCAGGCGACAAAGTACATACGCGTTGCGCACCTCTGCCGTTCACGAAGGAGGCGATTGAACGCGCGCGAACGAGCCACAGTGATCTCCATCCCTTCCTCTCCATCGCTTGTCTTCTACCCGATGTCACGGGTATGCCAGAGGGCTTCCCCTTGCAAGGGAGACCGAGCGTCAGAGTGTCTGGTAGAAAATGGGGACTGAAAGACGTCACTTTTCAAATTATCCTCCGTCATACACGAAATCGTCATTAATGCCACGAAAATTAGCCGAACGAACGGAGAGCTTTTTCGTTCACTGAGAAACACTTACAGTCGAAAGGCAATCGGTGGAGAGCATCGCCAACTCAGAGCATTCGGAGACGCGACCGATTTTATCGATTTCCTCTTCGATAGCCGTTTCAATGAATTCGAGCCTTAATCTTCGATTGAGTGCCGAATATTCAACTAGGTACTGCTATATCGATCGAAATTCTGTAATTTTAAGTTCAGGTTCCTCGATTACGGGGAATGATTAATACAGTGATTCCCAACCTGTGGGTCGTGAAGTGTTTTCTGGAAGATCGTCACGGTTTTTTGGTTAGGATTATATTCTGAAATACCTACATTTATTGTGTTCTCTTTACCTTACCTTTATTATAAGAATATTATAAATATAAGTATATTAGAAAAAGGTTGAAAGCACTGGATTAATAATTTGTGCCTTCTAAAATTGACGAATCTGATGCTTATTGTTAGCAGACGAGAAATATTGAACAACAGTTGTGGATGTTGCAGTTCAAGGAATCCCTTTAGTCGACAGAGGATATTTAGTTTTACTTACTTTTCGCAAATGCCGTTACTTAGGTTAATATTAAAAAACTGAATCACCTTACACTGATGCACGCAATACACATATGAAATTTAATACTCTCGTATTAATCAGGGAACTATCATCTGCATATTACAGTCAATTTTTCAAAAGAAGCTCGAAAGCCAAATACGGCCAATTTCGAGTCGAGGCCATCGCGTGTACGCAACGCAACAGAACTCCTTTATTTAATCCAACAGTTGTACCAATTCCCATTAGCTCCAACTACCAATATCATATATAACTCGACAGTTCAAAGAATAGATACACAATATTACCAAAAAATCCCCTTAGAATTCCCACACCAGCAGCTCCAATCACCTGCCCCGCGTCGATCGCAAAATCTCCATGTTCCTGCATCAGATTTTGCAAACGAACACAGAGAGCGACCACCGACGGACGCTGTTGGAGCCTGAGCCAAGCGTGCGCATAATCACGGCGGGATCAGAAAATAGTGATATTACAGTGGCGTTTTTCGTACTGATACAAGTTTCCCGGTAGCTGTTGGCGTTTGGGGGGGGGGAGGGGGAGTTGGCAGCGGTGGAAGGGGCAGAGAGGCAGCGAGCGAGCGAAGGGAGGTGGGGAGAATCGACGAGGGTAAGCGGGCGATGGAGGGCAAGGACGACACGGGGGAACGAGCAAGCAGGAGCGATGGTGGTGGCCCGTGGTAGGGGACATACAGACCACCGGGGGAAATAACGATAGCACCGTCGAGCGAGCGGCAGCCAACGCCAAGGGAGGACGTATACGCGTTATCGACCGCTCGAGACGGAGACGGCAAACGAAACTCCGCGTATATATACGCGGACCCGTACGAACGAGCGGGAGGCCGCGCCGGTAGGGAATATACGAAGGGACCGCGGTAATGCCTCCCCGTGGAGGGTCGCGATAACGTACGACGTCGTCGCACGTTCGGTACCCAGACCGTGCCGCGCGGACCCTCCTTGCCTTATTCCGCCGCTCACACCCTCCCTTTGTGCTCAGCCCGCGACGTATCGGCAAAGAATCCCGGTGTAGGTATCCTCGGTGCACGCGACACGGGAAAGCCCGGCGAATAGGCATCCTCTATCCCCGGATGGCCTGTACAGGCGAAATATCGCCGACCGTTCAGAACGTCTCGGAAGGGTAGCGATTTCCCGCCGTGGCAGAGCCACTGAAAGGCGTTTCGCGGCACAAAGGTCCGCCGGGATCTCTCGGTCCCTTGCAGCTTGATACAGTGGCGGCTCTGATGGCCGCCCCGATAGCCCCTTGATCCTTTCGCCTCCGTGCAACGCCTGGCCGCCAAGCCCATTTGATTTTTCTGGCTAATTGTTGTCTCGGCCCCGACCAAGGGCCGCTACGAGATTCGGTAGGCGCGTTAGAGCGCCGAGTCTTATTAATGGGTGAGCTCGTCAGCTTAGGGGAGACGTTTTTCACGAGGTGTGTTCACTTCTAGACGATACTTGGCAGCTTTCTTTTATGGCTTCTAAAGTTTAAAGGTAGAACTGTAAGGCTCGTCATTTTTGCCAGTGACAAAGCTCTTGGCAGGGTGATGACTACTTTTTGCGTTGATTGTAACAAAGGATTTTGTGGAAAATTCTTCTAATTAATAGGCTTTTAACGGAGAACTTTTAACCGAGGATAAAATCTGCAGAGTTGTGTAATTAAAATAAAAGTCTGCAGAATGTGGTGAATTTTATGGACGTTTGTGTTAGAAGAAGATTATGCAATGATGGTCGAAAATGAAGCATTTCATTTAATTACAAAGAAATGAATTTATGCTGAGACTTGTTCTTTGACACAAAGTTTATTAACATCATAAGCTTTAAAAAAACATGTTTGTTTAGTCAAGAATATGCATTATATATGACGTTACTGATGGATCATTAAAGAGGCTTTTTTAAAAAAAGTTTCTTTTGTTTTGCTGTGATAACTCAGAAACGGAGGTTCCAATCGATTCCAATAAAATTCGAGCATGCTCATAAAATGTGTAGTTCCGGCCTGTACCTAAATATCGAAGTTAATAAAAACTCTTATTCTTTATGAAAGAAACTAAACTTTGTCTAGCGAAAAATACACTTTTTTGAAGAGTAATGAAAGTAACAAACATGTTTTTTTTAAAGCTTATGATGTTAATAAACATTGTATGAAAGAACAAGCCTCAGCTCCAATTTATTTCTTTATAATTAATTGAAAAAGAAATTCTTAAGAGAATGAAATGGCGTTTCTTAGGATTTATTTATACAGTGGGCTTGAAAATTGAGGGGCTTATTGGAAAAGGCACATGCCATACCTATATCTATTATATTTTCAAGCTACAAAAAAGTCAGTAAAATTTTTAACTTATTGTCTGATATCTAAGGGGGGACCTGATTTAGGACGATGAAAAAGGGGTGATTTTTAAGAATTATTTTCTCAACAAATATAAAGCAAATCTTTTCAAAACTTTAAAGGTATTTTACTCTATATTCAGACAAGGTGAATTTTTTTTGTATTCTAGAATAATTCATTTAACAATGTTTTGGTATATCTTCATAGCAATTTTTGCCTGATATAAAAAAGCGGAAGTTTTTTTTAATTATCATAAATTTATATAGTCGATGGACTAAAACAGTAAGAAAAAAGTCTAAAATTAACAAAGTTATAAGACTTTAAAGAAAAAGTTACAAAAATAGGATTAAATTAAACCATTTTTTAATTAAATTAAATTAAATCATACATATACCGCTATACTAATAAAACAATGTTAGCTGAATTATTCCTGAATAAATAAAAAAAATCTTGTTGACTGAATATAAGGTAAAACAGCCTTAGAGTTTTGGAAATATTCGCTTTATATTTGTTGAGAAAATAATTCTTAAAAATCATCGTTTTCCAGCGTCATAAACCAGGCTTCCTCTTTGAGGAGGCACCTGGCTTCTTACTCTGAGTTTCCAGTGAGAAATTCCAATATTTGGAACGTGTGCAATTGTCCCTTTTAACGTCCTTACAAGGGAACACCCCGAACCCGGAAATTCAAAAAATTCTGAAGCTTTGTTAATATGTAGGGGATTTCCTCCTGATTACAACGCAAATTTTGTTTATCGCCCAAATTCACTCTAAGGGGGTGAAATTGACCCCTGAAAATCCGGTTATTTTCCAATTTTGCGTTATAACTCGTGAACTGTAAAATAATTTTTTCAACACCTGCATGAAAATGGCTGTTTTTTTTTACGCCTGCTGAGCGGGAGCAAAATGACCAATTTCAGACGTATTCGCGTTTTCTACTTTTCACCCAAGGGAAAAAGACTTTACGCGCATGCGTATTCGCAATTTTTTACTTTGCTCCCAAGGAAACTGGAGTTTGGCGTTACCCTGCGGTATGAAGATGCAGTTGTTCGACTAATCGTTATCAATCATGTGTGTTTTTTCTTGATATTACATCTGTCACAGCACCCCTTTTTATTAAGAGATAGAATTAAAAGATAAAATGAGTAATAATGAGAGTGATAGCGATACGGGATACCACACGCCCCCCGAAATAGCAGAAGCTGCAAAAGCGATTGAAGAAAATTCGCTGCCATCAAAATCAAAAGAAAAGTACGAGACGATACACAAAAAATTTATGGAGTGGCGAGATAACCACAAATTAGAATCTTTATCCGAATCAGTTTTTTTTAGTTTATTTCAACGAAAAAAAAAAGGAAGATTTTAAGCCATCAACACTTTGGGCACAATATTCCATGCTGAGGGCTACTTTGAAAATTCATAACCAAGTAGACATTAGCAAATATAGTAAATTGAATTTTTTATTGAAACGAAATTCTGAGCGCTTCAAACCAAAAAAAATCAAAAGTCTTAACATGCGGTGAAATTCAGCAATTTTTAAATAAGGCTCCAGACAATAAATTTCTGGCAACAAAGGTACATTTTGAAAAATATATGACTTGAGATGAAAAATGTCTCTTACAGTTCGCGAGTTGTACCACAAAATCGGGAAACGGCCGAATTTTCAGGGGTCAATTTCACCCCCTTAGAGTGAATTTGAGCAATAAGCAAAAATTGCGTTGTAATCAGGAGGAAATCCTCTACATATTCACAAAGTTTCAAAATTTTTTGAATTTCCGGGTTCGGGATGTCCCCTTGTTAGTCACAGCAACGCGTACAGCGAAATATTACGATAACATGCTGATTACAATAATACACCATAGCCTTTGTAACAATGAGCCAATGTATATAGAGAAATTAATTTATTTCTCTTCGATGTGTTTTAAATAATTCGAAGCACAGTTTCAGTTCTCTGGAACTCCCCTCCATTATCTGCTCCGATGTCGAAAGCTCTCCAGAATATGTCTTGTGCTCCAATCATCTCTACCCCTTTTGTTCTCCAGTAATCAGACAGATTAACGGGAATCGGTATTCAGTAATAACGGGCACCATAGTCGATCACTTTCTCGCTAGAGAATTATTTCCCGCTGTCGTCTGCCGAAATCGATAATCGCGCGTTCAACGGTGTAAAAAATTAACACAGCGTTGTAGTAGAGCGTTACTGCGAGCGATCACTAAAGATTCATTTAGTGAAAAGCGTGTAACGTATTACTTGAAACGGAAAATGGAGATTTCTTGCATTTCTGATGATAATGTTTCTAGTGAAGAAAATAATTTTTAGGAGAAAGTTAGAGGGTGATCGATACTTTCACATTCACAGTGCAATGTATAATATACTCTAATTCTTCATAAAGTTTAATTGATCTTGGGAGAATGCGACATTAATCATTTTAGATTCAGTGTTTTAGTACAACATCCACATGTATTATTTTTTTTTACTTTTCTTTCGCTCAATTTCGATGTTTTCTGAATGAACTCTAAGGATATTTTGCTGCACTTAAGTTTTATGATTTTGCTGTTGAACGGGGAGAAAGAGTAATATTTTGGAAAAAGAGGGAAAATGGGATCGATATTGCAAAGATTAATTGTAGATATCTAACGTGTGGTAAATACTGGAACGTATTTTGATGAGGCCTACAGTTAGCTATTGTTATTATAATACTTTAAAATTGAAGAAGGTACCTGCAAGAAACTGAAGGGGCAATGCCACTGTAGAGCCCGGAAAAGCAGCCTGATTTTGAGAATTTTTTAAGCGAGTATAGTGAATGGAATACAAAATCTGTTTGAAGGCCTTTATTGTAAGTACCTTGAAGTATGATCCCAATTTTTTGTTTAATTTTTTTAATACAGAATGGCGGCGCCACAGCTCAACAAACGAAACTTCTTCTGAAAAACAGCGCTCCGCGGTCGGAAAGATTTCTCCTTCAATTTTTGACCTAGAACAAAAAATCAAAAATTGTTGAGTTCTATATAAGATTATCTCGGGAAGTACACGAGGAAATTAAAAAATACTGTTTTTTTCTAAGAATGGTACGCGATTGAACAAAGCGTCTCAACAATTTCGAGGTTGTGGCAGTTCCGTGTTTTTGTTTAATCACGTACCATTTTTACAAAAATCAGTATTTTTTCATTTCTTCGTGTACTTCCCGAGATAATCTTATATAGGACTCAAAATTTTTCGTTTTTTTGTTCTAGGTCAAAAATTGAAGGAGACATCTTTCCGGCCGCGGAACACTGTTTTTTTCCCCCCAGAAAAAGCTTCTTTGCTGAGCTGTGGCGTTGTCATTCTGAATTAAAAAATTTTTAAAAAAATTGTGATTATCCTTCAAGGTATGTAGAATAAAATCCTTCAAACAAATTTTGTATTCCATTCACTATACTCGCATAAAAAAAATCTCAAAATCAGGCTGCCGTTCCGGGCTCTACAGTAGCATTGCACCTTAACCCTTCAGCGACGGCACCGAATTTAACAATTTCTCTACGCGGGCGGCGGCAGTGATATAGCCAGTACTATGCCTACTATGTCGCCATTACTATGTGTACGATGTAGTCACTGTCTGTGTTCCAAAATTATACTGGGATTGGTTATTACAATCAACGTTAAATTTATAAAGAGAAAAGAAACGATTTATAAAAAGAAAAGCACAGAAAATATGGAAAAAAGTGTATGAAGAATTAGGGTCCATACGACGTATGGAGGTCGACGCTGAGGGGTTAAGAGGATCCCATCAAGCCTCTAGTAATATAACAAAGTAATAAAATCCGCATTACAGGGACTGGTTTTACACTTGGGAGAGACCTACAGTTGCCCATCGATTTTAATTCAAAATTTCAAACAAACCCTATAAAATGTATACCTACCTAGCAGTGCCGTCTTATCATTTTCGGAGGCCCTGAGACGAGCTCCATATGTGGCCCTCTAAATTATTCTAAATTATATAAAATCAAAAATACCGCGCTAATACGCGAAGTGATTAAGTATTAAAAGCATTAAATAAATAAGATTAAACGTGGGATCCATCCCACGAAAAAAGGGCCTCATTTAAAAATCTAAATTTTGGTGTATGTATTCGTTATTTTCTTTCCGTCACAGTTGGAGGGCCTATTTCCATTTTTTTTTATTCTAGCTTGTACAACCCTATTTCTTTTCTCAACCCTGTTTTTCTAATTTTCCAATGTTTCGGGGGCCCCCTGAGCTCTGGGGCCCTGAGACTACTGCATTTTTCGCCTCCAAGTTAAGACGGCACTGCTACCTAGTAATAATATTAGAACCTGAATAACACGATCCACATTATAAAAATTAGTTAGAGTCTGATAACTCTAAAACAGAAAAGCTTTGAAGACACCTACAACAGACCATCAATATTACTTCAGAATTCGAGAAAAAAACTTAAAAAAAATGTAAGAAAAATCCTATAAAGCCTACAGCAATAATATTCCCAAATTCATTAACAAGACCCACATTATAAACATTAATTGTAAACTAATAACTCCAAAATAGAAAAGCTCTGAAAACACCTACAACTGACCATCAATATTACTTCAGAATTCGAGGAAAAAAAACTTAAAAAAATGTAAGAAAAATCCTATAAAGCCTACAGCAATAATATTCCCAAATTCATTAACAAGACCCACATTATAAACATTAATTGTAAACTAATAACTCCAAAATAGAAAAGCTCTGAAAACACCTACAACTGACCATCAATATTACTTCAGAATTCGAGGAAAAAAAACTTAAAAAAAATGTAAGAAAAATCCTATAAAGCCCACAGCAATAATGTTCCCAAATTCAATAACAAGATCCACATTGCGGGAATTAGTTTCACCACCCCTAACTCAGGAACAGAACACATACTCGAAGAGCCCCACGACCCTCCATCGATTTCATTTCAGAGTACCAGAAAACGTTCAGGAAACTTGTTAGAAATCCTTGAAGTCTAGTCGTGACAGAGTCGTTCTCCTTTATCCCCCGCCAACAGAATGGAAGTTTCTCGCTTTACCGTCGCCGTCTCGTTCCCCGCGTCTGATGCTACTGTAATCGCGCAGTCTGCTAGAACAGACAGAAAGACGGACGGGTACTTATTATCGGCAGACACTAGACGCTGTTCTCGATCATTTCCCTGAAAGGGAAGAGCATTTTCTTGGTGTTTCCTCGCAGCCGGCAATACTTCTCTCCGCGGAAAGGGCGCGGTGTTGAAAGGGTTGATTGCTTATCTGCAAAGAAACGGAAACCCAGCCGCGTCTGCGTTGCCCTTGTACTTTTCCTGCACGTCCGCCCTTCCTTATCTCCGCGCGGCGAGGGGGGGGGGGGGCCTTCCTTGCCAGTTTCTAGTATCACGTTCTTCGCGCCCGTTCTACTCTCCCTCTTGTAGCACCGTAATCACGCAGCTGGGCAGGAGGGATAGCACTCATTGTCAGCAGACGTTACTCCCCTGTAGAGAGACACTCGTTGCGCCCTTTTCGTCGCGGTTGAATTTCGTATCGCGGCAAGGGTAACGGAAGAAAACACAGGCAAACTACGTGCTCTGAATTTACTTGCCTCGCGTACACACTCATTTGTCGTGTATTCCTCTCACGCATCCTGGAATTGATGGGATTCGATTTTCCTCTTCCTCCGATTCTTTTGTTTTTATCTTGCCTTCTTTTTACAGTCAATACTCGTCAGCGGCTCGAGCTGAATTCGAGCCGCCGTTTACCGTGGCTCGAAACGAAATTCTGTGAAGCCGAGTAGCGTGAAATTGTTGCCGGGGTATTTATTGCTTTTGTTCGTGCAAACGTTACGTGCTTGGGTGTACCTGTTACATACTTTTTTTTATACGCTTTTTAGAATTTAAATCGTAGCTTTTAAGGGCTCTGAATAATGTAGCGAATGTCGGGGACGGAAGTGACGCAGAGGATTTTCAATGCGATACGATAGTTTAGTGAATGTTGGCGTTTTTTTTTTTAAAGTTCTGTAAATGAATTTTCTTATAATTTCGAAATTAATTGCTGTATTTGATAATTTTACAACTACAACGCTAATGAAAATGAAATCTGTACAGTTCTTGAATCGTTCTAACGCAGAAGTCCATAGTATGTACAGTGATTCCCAACCTGTGGGTCGCGAAGTTTTTTTTTAAGTTAGAATTATATTCTGAAATACCTATTTTTAATGTGTTTTCTTTACCTTACCTTATATGGGGAGGGGCAGGTTATTCGGATATTGAAAAAGGGATCGCGACTCAAAAAAGGTTGGGAAACACTGCCATAGTAGAATCATGTTTCCTGCAATTTTGAGAAGAGAAACAGATGTGGTTCCATTTATAAAGCTCAAAGCGATCTCGACTTTGTACATACCTGTATGCTAATACTCTTTTAAAAATACATCCTGCAAATATGTATTTAAAAACGACTAACGAGATTTGCAATCACCGTTAAAGTCGCACTATTCTTGATAGGAATCCTCAATGCAATTACAATTCATATATTTCCACTATTTTTGTTTGAATATTCGAATACTTAATTTCTTCGAATAATTCGAGTATTCGAATAATTTCTTTGAATAATTCGAATATTCGAATAATTAGGACTATTAGAATACTCAAAGTTTCAAATTTTACAAATTTACCGAAGGTTAATAAAGTTTCAAACTTATCGTTTAAAAACAAATAATTGTAAAGATCAATATGACAAGAATTTCACGATAAAGTGTGAAAAAAAATTCACATTCACATTCCTATTCGGTACAACCCAAAATTCGATCACTCCGAATATTCGAATTTTCTGGTATACGAATATTCGAATCTCGAATTTGAATTCTCTGGTATTCGACTATTCGTGACAGAGCCGTGGAATATACTGGTAATATTTCCGGCGTAAAACTTGTCCAAGACGGCCAGAGTTTTCTTTCAAAAAAACTGCAGAGAGCCTTTGATCGTGGAACGAGCGGCGGAAGTCGCGAATGCAAATCTGGTGCGACTTCAAACAAAGGTCCCGTGAAATGTATATTCATGAAGGATCCTTAAGAATCCTGCGATCGATGGGTGAAACGCTGTTGCAGGCGATCAAGTATCTTTTTTACAGACCAGGCTGACCCGGAGGTATCGAATAAAGGCCGGTGTACCGACTTTAATTTTATTGGACGGCTCCAACGGCTCGGTGGTGACCAGAGGGGGCGTAGAGCGAACCATCGGCGATCCGACCGGGGCTGAATTTCCTTGGAAGCCTCCTCATCCGAAAGCAGCCCTCGAAGATGGGCCATTGTTGCCGTGTGGAGCCCGCGATAGCAATGAGCCCATGCTACACGAAGAGCTGCGACACTGCTTCAAGGGTGTCTACTTTAGCGCACACTGGGTACATACACATACTTTTTTTTTTTTTTTTTTTTTTTTTTTTTTTTTTTTTTTTTTTTTGAAGTTATATATACTGAGTGAGCTGCCTTAACGCCTTTAAATTACTGAGAAAATATTTTCAAGAAAAACTGCATAGTAAATCCTTAGGGTAGTGGTAGATTAACCCTTTGCATGCCGTCTGTGCGGGGAACGCCGATGGGCGTCCAGCGAGTATGGTTGACAAGTATGATCGGAGGATTCCCGCACACGGTGTGCGATTAGCGTTTGAATCTTTGGGCTTGAGGGATTTAAACATTTGGAGTCTGTCAAATTACTTAGCATATCAGTTCAAATTTGTTCGGTTAATCGAGACCCCGCTATTGATAGTTTACTAATAGCAGCTCCATTGGAAAGTGGGGCCTCGTTCCAAGCCAACTCCATTCATGTAAAAAGATAGTTCAATGAAATTTTGTTTACTCCTTCCCTTTTGAAATAATTAGAAATCGCAGTAAAAGTTTATTTTAAAATATCTTTTCGATGTAATATCTATCATTTATTTGTAAATCATTATTTTCGTTACGATTAAATGTTATTTAATATTTATTTAGAATCAATTTCAATTTTTGAAGGTTTACGTATTTTATTGTATGTTTTATTACAAAATCACCCCCCGCCCCCTGGTTTTCAACCAATGGGGACCTCAAAGGTTTCATAGCCCTCGGTCCCAAAAATCTCAATCCGGCCCTGCTTTATCAAGCTACATGACTCGTCTTGCATAACGTGTTAGGGCCAACTAGCTGTGGTAATAAGTAATGCATTTTTATGTTCCTACGTCAGTGCCCACCCTGCAAAGCATTCACCCCACAGCTTGTGGATACCTATCAGCGAATTCGGGAGAGGGGTCACGATTTCGAGGTGATCTTCGTGAGTTCAGATAGGTAAGTTCTAGTTCTTTCAAACAGTTACTTGTTCGTTCATCCCCAAATAAGTAAGAAAATCTGTAATTGCAATTAGGGTTAGCGCGAGGCTGGTCCGGCCGGCGCGTTCCCGGAACCCGGCTCCGTGTTTTAAAAGGCCCCGCGGTCCACGAAAAGCTTATCGTAAATTTTGCGGGGCCCAATGCATAGATATTTATTATTGTAAAATTTCTACAAAAGGCCCTGAGGTCTGTGAACAGCTTATCGTAAATTTTGCAGGGCCTTATACATAGGTATTTATTACTGTAAAATTTCTATAAAAGGCCCCGTGGTCTGCGAACAGCTAATCGTAAATTTTTCGGGGCCCTATGCATAGATACTTATTATTATAATATTTCTTTAAAAGACCCCGCGGTCTACGAACAACTAATTGTAAATTTTGCGGGGCCTTATGCATACATATTTATTATTATAAAATTTCAGTAAAAGGCTCCATGGTCTACGAACAGCTAATCGTAAATGTTTCGGGGTCCTATGCATAGATATTTATTATAAAATTTCTTTAAAAGGCCCCGCGGTCTACGAAAAGCTAATTGTACATTTTTCGGGGCCCTAAGCATAGACATTTATTATTGTAAAAATTCTATAAAACGCTTCGCGGTCTACGAAAATCTAATCATAAATTTTGCGGGGCCCTATGCATAGACATTTGTTATTATAAAATTTCTTTAAAAGGCCCCGCGATTTACGAAAAGCTAATTATAAATTTTGCGGGGCCCTATGCATACATACTTATTATTATAAAATTTCTTAGTACATATAAATCTGTTCCCCCCCCCCCCCCCACACACAATTTTGGAACCCGACCCCGCAAAAGTTCACGCCGGCCCTGATTGCAATCAGACAACATGGACTTATAATTGCAGAAGATAAGGTCTGATTAAAATGTATTTTTTACTGTACCAGGAGCGAGGAATCTTATAACGTTTATATTGAAACGATGCCTTGGTTGAGGATACCCTTTAGTCAGGAGGAGAGGCGACGAAAATTAGCGAGAGCTCTCGACGTGCAAGCAATACCCACTTTAGTGATACTCGATCCTCGGGATAATATTATAACATTGGACGGTCGAGCAGAGCTGATCGAGGATCCCGAAGGACTGGTAAATGAAATTATTCCTCGAACAGCTTTAAACCGTTTCTATCACTTTCGTATTACACGCTCTACATTCAGTCTCATTCATTCCACAGAATTTTCCATGGACCAGTCGTTTGGTGAACATCTTAACGGAAAAGTATGCTACCTCGTTGCACGACGCGCCGGCAATTATACTGTTCGTCGGTAAGTTCAGTCGAAACGCGATGTCCCAGGCCGTTCCCTTTTTATCGATGGTGTATTTTGACAGATGGCGAAGACAGCGAGATTCAGTTCGCGGAAAGCGTATTATTACCGGCCGCGCAGGCGTACAGAAGAGACAGGCCGGATTACGATGCAAATTACGATGATCCAGATGATATTTTGCAGTTTTATGTAGCGTTAGATGTAAGTATTTGACGGACGTGTGAGGGGTAAGATCAAGGTCAATGTGGATATTGATATGAATCGAATATCAATCAATTTGATACACAAGACTCATTCTCCTAGAACCAGTGACGGATTTAAGAAAAAAAGCCCAGGTGGCAAACGTTCTGAGAGGCCCATTTCTTCGGGAAAATGAAGAGGTAGTTTACTAAAAACGGGCCAAGTGTAGTAGAACGAAAAAAAAAATATAGTATTTGGATACCTATACCTAATCATAATTTCTTTTGGAGATGGGGCCCTGAGGGCCTTCTGGGCAGGGGCCAGGGTGAGGAGCGATTAAGCGCGGTGAATGGAGGGGGGAAACATCTACAGGAGCGGTGGTTATGTGTGCATGAACTGCGCCTGCGTCAGTCACGCACACATTACCACCACTCCTGTAGGTGTTTCCCCCTCCATTCTCTGCGCTTAATCGCTCCTCACCCTGGCAGGGGCCCAGGCGGCAACTGCTCATCAGCCGCCCTGTTAAATCCGCCACTGCCTAGAACCTGATAGTATTATTCAAAAGAATTTCTATATGTTTCAAACGCAACTGAGTGATATCAAGTATTTTGCAAGTATGTTTGTTGCTAGGGGCCATCCTTAAATTACTCACCTAAGGGTAATTTTAGCGATTTCTTACCCCCTCCCTCCGCCAGCATAACAATTCCTAAGATTTCATATTCCAACCCCCTTCCTTACGTAATATTTCCTAAATTGCATTTTTTCAGTTATCAAACTTCTGTTAACGGTTTATATAATTCATTTAACTCGGTTTCGTGTGTTATGAAACCTCGTTTTGTAGGCTACTCATATTGAAAATTAGGTTAAAAGAATATTACGTAAAACGCTACCCGACTCACTCTCCCCCCTTGCAAGAAAACGTAAGAGATTCATGACCTCCTCCCCCAAAGAAGCCTTACGTAATTTAAGTAAGAAACCTACATCGCGTTGAAGCGATCACCCTGTATAAGATGGCCTCAAAATCTTTTTGTGGTTAGGGTCTCTGAAGGTCTTAATCCGGCACTGACCACGTTGCATCACCAGCTTGGCTTTAATTCAGTAAATACCTAATTGTCTGTATCGCAGTGTGAGACGTCAGATATACTGCGCGAGTTCGTCGGTCTGGACGACGCCGTGCCGCTCCTAACGGCTATCGACATACCCCGAGGAGTTTACATCGTGATGGAGGACGGCGCCGAAATAACGGTGGACTCTGTGCAGCAGTTTGTCGATGGTTTCCGCAACAACAGACTACCCATAAACAAAATAGCCGCCGTGCACAAGACCGCGAAGAACGATCAAGTTTCTACATGAGCCGTATGGTGTTGGACGGATGATTTTATACAAATGTATTAAAGACCATGGGGGAAGGAGCAGTTAGGCTTTAAAGTGGTCATTATACAACCACAGAATAAAGAAACCCCCCCCCCCCATCCTCTCTTCTCAATCCTGTCTCTGTGATACCATTGCTCCTTTCAGTAGGAAGGAATCCCGCGCAGGACTGCGCTTTTATATTCGCACGCCCCTTTGTGGAAGTAACCAAAAGACATGTATTATATATCATAGTCAATAATAAATCGAGCGGATTGTATTTTTAATTGTATACACGCACACGAGTACGTTAATATATTACGATGTATTACTTAAGGAACGCCAAATGAACACGTCGAACGTATCTGAAGTTTTACTAACTGCTTAATTAATCCTGCTCCCCGTACAGGCAACAAGCAACCGTTGGCTGCGTAAAATTCCGTATCGCAAATTAACGCGATTATTGCAAATTGAAAAATAAACAGGTAGGTATAAAAAATTGGACAAATTTATTGAAACTTCTGTTTCTCATGCGTGTACTTGTTTTCATATAAAAATTATATCTAGCGCCGTTTTTACATTGCTCGTCTACAAATTATCTATTTATTTTCCAAGTTATATCCGATTTTCTGAACACACTTTTGTTTTCGCTTCCTTTCCTTTAAACGGACTGCTCATTTTGTTACAAATATGTTTCATTAGTCATTTCACATGTAAACGAAAGCCTTACAATACACGTTACGTTAGTTTTACTTTGTACACATATTTACAGTACGATTAAAGCTACGCGTCATTATTTATAAAAACAGATATTACTAATTGTAAGTAGTTCACGTTTATCAAAGAGCCACAGCGTGTCGCAAAGAGTAAATCATCTCGAATCGATTCTATCGTCGTGTTTTTTTAAAAGACATCGCTGCGGCTGTTTGCCCTATTTTATCTAGAGAATAAATAATAGGCAGAAAATATTTATTTTCATACGTCAAAGGAGTCACTAAAAAAAATCACGCTAGGAGAGCTGCCAAGGCGTCCAGAAATTTTGCTCTCTCTTCGATTTTCAGTCTTATTACTGAAAAGAAAAGGGAGTCACTTAAAAATTAAATGTCTTGGAAGTAAAATCGTAAAGATTAATGGATCCTTACTTGTAGTGTCGAAGTAGTCCGCTTCTATATAAGAGTTTGTATTTTTCGCCGCTTGTTCGAAGGCCCTTCCAAATAGACTGTAATAAATTAATATTATTATAATTGCACGTAGTTAAAGTATTCTCATATTTACAGGAGTAATTACCTTCTCGGCTGGTCCTCGCAAACTGGCGGTATACCAACCACAAGGCACGTGCCATTTTCTGTGTTACATATCGAAGAGACTATAAGCGGCCATTCTGGCGCTCGTCTGTTTTTCGAAGAATCTACGTAAGCCTTCAGAGTAAATTGCGCTAACATCATTAACGGATGCGGATGCGCGAACACGCGGTTGTCAGCGACCCCTTCTGGGATGATTATGTAAAGAAACGAACCGGCGCTTCTAATCTGTTTCATTTGTAAAATACTCTGCGCGGTCTTAAAAATACTACTAAGCATAAGCTTCGCTTTTTCTACGCCGCTTTGTAAAATGTCCTTTTTCGTGCGTGACAAACAGTCCAATGCTTCTAAGAAACAACGTTGCGGCAACTTCTCCTTCGACTGTAAAATTAAGAGTTAACGTGACTAGAAGCGTATTCATAGAGTTGAGCACGAAGTACGCGAGTACTGTCGACTTACAGAAGACTCCATTAGAGCAAGCATAGCGTAAACTACGTCCGAAGCACAGTATTTAAATCTGTAACCATACTGAAGGGTAAAGCTTGTCCCGATGATAGTGTCTACTTTATACTTCCCCGCTAATTTCTCGACCATTTGCTTGAACTCTTGTCTAAGCACAAGATCCATTGCGGAAAATCGCTGCTTCGATTGCGCGAGAGGTAATCCCATTTCTGCTAGCAGCTCCTTCAACCGTTGCTCTCCTCTGATCGACCAAAGTCTTAATGACACTGCAGTTGGTACCGAATGTCTCAAACTAGCTTCTACAGTCCAGTGCCGATACAATGCGAGTAAAAGACTGTAATTTATATGTAAGGAATCGAATTTCATGCTCTGTTATAGATTTGATAAGAAGAAGTATTCTCGAGAGGAAAGGATACTCTTTGTCGTAAGTAATTCTGAGTGTACTCTGCTGCTGTTCTTGATGCTGTTGCCTGTTAACTTCGCCTCCCTGTTTGTGAGTTAATCTGGACACATGAGCTTGGAGTGATCCCTCTTCTAGAACACTCAATCTTGATTCTATCTTACCAAGAATAGCTTGTTCGGTGGAACCGACTATAGCCCACCAAACCATGTCCAAACTGTCTTTCGACATATTCCACGCCATATCGAAAACAAGCATTGCACTCTGTGAAAACAGAAAATTTAATGAAATTTAAACTACCATAAAGGCACGTGAGATTATTACTTCGATTTACATCAGTATTATTTTGCCTGCAGCATTATTGCCTGTAGAGAAAAGTAGATTGCATTTTCTTTTATAGCAAATGTAAGATAATACAATAATCATTTAATTTCATTAAGGGATTACGAGCCAACTGTTTATGCTTTACGTGCTCATTTACGTGCTCTAATGGTGAACTGTGATGGTTGAATTCAGAGTTGGGCGTTATTCGAATACAATATCGAATAAAAGTTTATTCGAATAAAATATCGAATAAAAGTTTATTCGAATAAAATATCGGATAAAAGTTTATTCGAATAAAATATCGAATAAATTTTTTCGAATAAAAGTTTATTCGAATAAATTCTACTTCGAATAATATTCGAATAAAATGAAGTTATCCCAGAATAACGAATCGACGAATAAAAGATGGACGCTAAACAGGCAATCTGCTAATATATTATTTAAAAACTATTGAAATTGTCGTGGTTATCAAATAGAAATTGTTGCTGTATTATGATAACCGAAAATAAAATTTCGTCAAATAGAATCGTTATTCGTTGTTGACGAATAATTTTCCGCCGAATAAAATCGTTATTCGTTATTCGAAATAAAAATTGCCCAACTCTGGTTGAATTGAATGTAATGTGCGCTGTAATTCTCCTATAAAAAAAGACTTTCCTATAGAAATAGAAACATTGATGTAAACTAAGGTAGTAACCTCAAGTGCCTTACCCTGTCCACTTCTGGTTAAACTTATTCATGATTTATTTTAACAAGATGCATACTGATCTGCCATAATAACTGTATTGCGTATAATTGAACAGAACAGTATCCCTTTTTTCTGACCAATTTCTTCGTTCAGCCCTTCTAACAATATCTTCTTCGTTTAACCTTCGTCTTTTCCTCTGAGATCCCTCACCATCCGATTCATCGTTCGCATCATCTTCGTCAGACTAAAATGCACAGAATTTAACATTCCCTTCCACATTCGCAACTTTATATTCGCTAAAAACGGACAAAGAATTTACCGATTCGTCCCTGAAGATCTCATTGTATTCAGGAATCTCTTCGTCTTCGTCAGCCTTGCCAAGTATACGTACTTGATCTTCCGAATATATATTACACAAATCATAGGGCCTATGGCTATCAAGAATATAAAATATCACAGATTCTGCCGGTTGCAGTAATTCCACTAAGTCTAATGTGCCGCCGCAATTTATAAAAATAACATTCTTTATCTAAACAAATAATAATCATCGATCGTTGAGTGTGTCATTGAAAAGGATATACATTTATATTGCTTTCACATTACCTCCTCGCAATTCTCTTCGAAGGCATGAACCATATCCTGGATACCTTGTATAGGTACCAGTGTATATATCATGTTGTCATTTCTAAAAAGTTGTTGCAAAATTCTGCAGGCACAAATGGCGTCGATATCAAAGTTAACTAGCAGTAGACACCTCTGTAAACACAAACGAAGGTACACAAATAATTTCACAATTGAAAATGTGAATTACAATCTAATACATTATTATTTTCATTTAGGCTGAACAATTGTAAATAGTAATTGTACTGCTGAATGCGAGAACAGCCTCTAGACACTCAGGCCCATTTTGCATTAAACGCATAATTAGATTCCTCATTCCTTTCTTACATATACCTTCTAAATTTCATTGGCGTATCTTTAAAATTGACAGAGCTATGGCAAATTTTGTTAATCGATGTTGACCAACTCACTCTAACTCGTATCGAAGCCAAACGTACATCAACCTGAACATGACACGATCTATGACTATTTTTATGACTATATTTTTTCAAAATTCTATATTTCTTTCAAATATTATGCAAATATTAAATAATGTTAAAAAACAATTTTTTCCCCTATATTTCTCCATTTTATGCAAGAAGGGCCTGAGAGGGCTACAATTAAAATTAATTTCACTGATTAATTTATTACATAATCCCGATTGTAAGAATGCAACTGCAACAAGAAGATATATCAAATTTTTAAATATTATAGACACTTTTATGACAACTTCACTATGTATAAAAAATATCTAACTTCGTAATGTTTACAGATATTATTCTCGAAATTGTCTTTTGGCACTCAGGCATATCTTGCATCCAAAAGTACAATTGCTTATTTACTTACTTGTTGACAAATGCAAAACAACTTGATGCATGCATGGCTGTTAGCAAGTATTAAACATCTCAATGGGCACGAATGGAAGTTAAGTGAAAAGTACAGGGAAATTGAGAGTAAGATTTCGGGATTATTTAAAAGCAGTATGTATAGGTATACAGAAAGCATTCTTTAACCTATATAAACATATCAGGTTAACGAACTCTAGAACCGCAGAAACTCACATCGTCCCTGATCAAACGGTAGAAGCCTCTCTCTAAGTTTTCCACGAACATGTTGCAGTAATCTTCGGCATGGGAATGTATTTTATGTTTATCCCGTTCGTTCTACTCCGCTTCGCCTTCCGCCAATTCTAAACGACAGCGGTACAGAATATGCAACAGATGCACCCATAGAAAAGCGGGAAATGTCTGTGCCCGAGAGTTAAGAACGTCCATTTTATAAGTTACTATATAAACGTAACACGCAAAGTAAAGAATCTCATAGGCTTCATCAGAATTTTCTTTCAATGTGTCTATCGCACCGTAATGGACAATTTTAAATACAAAAGATATTTCTAAAGAATCGAGCGGAGAGTGCAGTTGAATTTGAAAGTGGTCATTGCGCAAGGAAAATGAAAGATAAGCTAAGCTTCAATCGTATCTTTTTAGGTCGAATAAAAATTAAGTTCGATGTCTGTCGTTTCGTATTATTTTTACAGTGCCCAGCAGTCTAATCTAATTTGATTATTGTACTGTATAGATGGAACATTAAAGAAAATTTCAAGTTATCTTTCTATGCCCTTCGAGTGTCATTTTAAAGTAACAGATCTACTCCGATCTAGGTACTCCACACGTTGTCCGTGGAATTATCTCGGCGACGTAGGACGCTCCCGCGTGTTTGGTGTCGCTTTGGTTCCTCGTGACTGCTTGCGATACACGTGTTGTTTCTATCTACTTCAAAATGGCAGAAACTGGTAATTGTTGTTAATATTATTAATTGTTATTGTATTATCTAGTACAGTGTTTACCGGACTACAGTCTCTAGCTTAAGTTACAGTCCTTGTTTCGCGTTATAGCTAACCGTAAAGATGCACACCTTCTGTTAAAAATATTTGTTAAATGTCTAGCGGCAATCACGTGTTTTTCTGGTATAAAAGCCGCGATTGACGATATTACTTTAAGTACAGTCTATTTTACCCCTCACTTGCACCTGTTTTATATTAAAATTATTTCTCCACATGCGGGCACGATTATCGTGTTGTGTTAACGCAACGTTGAGGATGAAAATGCGTGCGAATTCATAGGTTAGCTTTCATTTCTGTTGCACAGACAAGAGTAAGAAGAAAAGTAAAAAGAAATCGCTTGGCGAAATTCAAGCGACGATGAAGTGCCAAGTCGAACCTTCCGACGAGCCCGTGAAGCTCGAGTACAAGGACTGGCCACTTTTATTTAAGGTATGTACAAGAAAATAAATCGACTTTGTTGTCGAGGAAATAGTTTCTCACTCAGTGCTAACCGAAGGTGAATTAATATTCCAGAATTTTAATAAAATGCTGACGCGCACAAAACATTTTACGCCTTTAACTAGTGGTTCGACACCGTTACATCGTACTTTATCGGAGTATGTAAAATCCGGGTGCATTAATCTCGACAAGCCGTGTAACCCATCGTCGCATGAGGTCGTGGCGTGGATAAAAAGAATTTTAAAAGTAGAAAAGACTGGTCACTCCGGTACCTTAGATCCTAAGGTATCTGGTTGCTTAATAGTATGTATCGATAGAGCAACGAGACTAGCTAAGTCGCAACAGTCCGCTGGGAAAGAGTATGTCGCAGTTTTTAAATTGCATTCCGCTCCTGAAAGTCTACAAAAGGTAAATGTAACACACACATCGAACCGAGATTATTAATTTTTCTATGTTTTGCTAATGTTACAATGAAACGACGTAGGTCAGTCAAGCGCTGGAGAAATTGCGCGGTGCACTGTTTCAACGACCACCGCTCATATCCGCAGTTAAGCGCCAGCTTCGCGTCAGAACGGTTTATGACAGTTGGTTCCTCGACTATGACGACGAACGAAATATGGGAGTGTTCAAAGTTAGTTGCGAGGCTGGTTCTTATATTAGAACTATTTGTGTTCACCTTGGCCTCTTCTTAGGCACCGGTTGCCAGATGCAAGAACTGCGCAGAAATCGTTCGGGCGTGCAATCTGAGAACGACGGTATGGTAACTATGCACGATATACTGGATGCCCAATGGTTGTACGAAAACCATGGCGACGAGTCGTATTTAAGGAGAGTGATTAAACCTCTCGAAGCTCTTCTCGTCAATCACAAAAGAATTATTGTGAAAGATAGCGCGGTATGTATTCATTATCCGTGTTTACGGAATTGCGCATAATTTTGCGTAACGAGAGAAAACGTTTCTTTACGATGCTATTTAATTACATTAATAGGTAAATGCTATTTGCTATGGAGCTAAAATTATGCTGCCAGGTATTCTGATGTATGACGATGGCATTGAATTGAACCAGGAAATCGTAATAGTAACAACTAAGGGCGAAGCTATAGCACTTGGTAAATGAATTTTCAAAGTAGTATAGCAATGCCGCACATTACTGATATTGATTCAAGTGTTAAATATTCAACAGAAAGTATTTTTTACTTACTATTCTGTTACTCGAACTTTCAGTACAATTTCGTTTTTATAAATTGTTTCGGAATAATTCTACTAACAATTTTCTTTTCGCTGTACAGCTGTAGCGTTAATGACATCTCCTACAATGGCAGCGTGCGATCACGGTGTAGCTGCGAAAATTAAAAGAGTAATCATGGAAAGGGATGCGTATCCCAGAAAATGGGGTTTGGGCCCAAAGGCTTCTGTAAAGAAACGCATGATACTCGAAGGAAAATTGGATAAACATGGAAAGCCAAATGAAAATACACCTGCTGATTGGTTGGCAAATTATACAGACTACTCTGCAGTTACGATTAAGGTAAGTGTTTAATTCTCGCGATGCTTTTGTGCAGATATATTTCAGCATCGAGTTGATTATTTAAATTGTGTCGCCTAAATAGACTGAGGAAAATGGCGTTACTGATGCTGCTGCTAAAAAGCGTAAACGGGAAGAGACGGTTCCACAACCTGCAGCAGATGTTACGATAAAGGAAGAGGAAATTGAAGATCCGGAGTTAACATCGCCAAAAGAAAAGAAGAAGGAGAAGAAAGAGAAGAAGAAAAAGAAGAAAAAGGACAAGACCGAATCCGAGGCCAACGATTCAGTGGTAGCTGAAGGTGCAATTGAGGTAAGATGATTATTTAATATTCTTTAAGGATTTGGAATATTCAGCAATGGTTTCTGTTTGTAGGAATCGCCGGGAAAGGAGGAAAAGAAGAAAAAGAAGAAGAAGAAAGATAAAGATCAAGAACCGGAACAGGAACAAGAAGTAGCACCAGCTTCAAGTTGAAAACACTTTTTAAAATACACGGTTATTACAGGAATATTATAATCTTTCCATGAAGGTCTCTCCTATACGAATAACTTTTATATTCTGCAATTTCTAATTTGTAAAAAAAATGTTCAGTTTCCCTGATACGTGGTGCCCATTGTATTAAATTGAAGATAATATTTTCTATGTTCTGTAAACTTGTACAGACCATAATTCGTGTCAGTTATATTTAGATTATATTTCAGAGCTTCGCTTACAGTAATATTATATTATCTTGTATTAGCGGTGCAACAAAGGCAAAATCAACATTACTGTTGGCGAAGTTTCGTAAATTACGCAAATAAAAACTATCGGCACTATATTTTGTAGCAACGAGTGTACATAGCAAATGAATTCTACTTGCAAATTACAGAAGTATTTTGTAAATGTAAACAAATATTTCCTTTCAAATCTATTCACTACGATGTTATTTCTTACTTTCCGTTTCTAATAACGTGCAACAGTAAGCATTATTTCCATTCTGTTGTCACTTATCTTTTTACACTATTCCATTAATTTTCGGCGTGTAAATATGTTGCTCGCCTTACGTTAGAAAATAAATCATGTACTGTCTGAATATCTGTCAAATTTATAAATCCATCTTGAATAAAAAAGAACATAAGCATATACGCATTTTGGTTTTTTATAAGCAAATAAGTGATAAAACTGGAAAAAGGAGGTAGTAAAAAAGTATGTGTATTATATGTACTATTTTTGGGTACAGATCATGAACGCAATTATTTTAGAAAGATGTATATTTTTTAATAATATATTGCAAATGGTGTTTTAAGAAATAATTATTTGAACACAACTGTATCCAACATAGCACCCAGACATTGAACAATATTTGTAGACATAAGCGTGTCCACTTTCTCTTCTAAATGCCGCTTTGGATCTTGTTTACCCACATTTTTTATAGCTAGCTGTTCGGGTGTCATTTTCTCTTCGTCCTCCAGTGCCTATACAATTGAATTCTCGGATTAACACATTTCTCTGGAATGCTGGGTTCATTTTCAAGAAATATTTAATACCGTACCTTGTTGTAATTCTTGGCAAGCTCGAGCATTTCGGATACGATATTTTCATTGAGCCTACTGTGCTCGGAATATTCAGCAAGCGTGAGACCATCCATCCATGTCTTCTTGTGTAAATTTAACAGCATCTTCTGTTCCAATTCATTCTTCCGATAGTTAATGCTAATACTGTAATAATGGCGATTTAAGCCGTGAATCAAAGCTTGAACGGATGGTTTTTGGAGATGGCCTAAGTTGGACGTAGTTTGACGGGGCTCTTGTCCCAAGACCTGTAAATTTTACAAATAGTAAATACAAATTTCCATTGAAAATAGAAATTAGTTTATCCAGGTGCTTACCATCATATTTGGATTAATCAACCTAAACGCATCGATGACAACTTTCCCTTTCACAGATTGTATGGGATCAATGACGACGGCCACTGCTCTTTCACTGAGAGCTTCGAACGACTGTTGAGTGTTGATATCTACGCCGGAGAGCCAGCAGCCGAATCCCGGGTGAGAGTGATACCACCCAACCACCATTTCTGGCCTACCAGTTTGTTTAAGCATATCTAACATTTTCGCTTGGAATACTGGATCGACTGCCTCGACACTGACTCCCTGTAAGTACGCAAATGGTATAGTACTAGTAAATTTAGCACTAGAAAGGTGTAATCTAATACAGCGATGAGCAACCTCTCGCCAATACTAGCCAGTAAATACAGAGTAAATATAGAGTTTGCGTGGCCCGGAACAAAAGTCGATGGTATTGAAAACAGATAACCTTGCGTCTCTACTTCACGCGTCACTTAGGCTTGCCGAAAATCTATTCTAGAAAAATTGATACCTTGACAATTATACTTAATTCATTTAATTTTTACAGAATGAAGTTCTTAAGCGTGGGGCCCGGGGCAAAGGCCCCATTTGCCCAGTGCTAAGGGCAGCTCTAAGTAAATATACTAATCAATGAATTTTCATTTATGGTGTGAATTTGTTATTTCTGACATAGATTTACAATTGAATCAATTGCGGGCTGCAGGCCAGTGGCTGGTAGGCCAAATGCAGACCCTCGGGTTGCTCATCACTGTTCTAATAGATCTTTATTCTTACTGTTCCTGTTTGAGGCATAGCGAACACATCGATGACACGAACGGTATAATCATCAACAAATTCTCCCAGCATCAAACCCATCACTTCCATAGGTACACCGGCACGTCCATGTTTAAGCATTTTTAAAAGCGCTAACGATGATATGTATACCTAATAGTATTAACGATAACAAGATAACATTAGTTTATCGATAAACACAGATTATTATACTAATCTATAATTTGCGACATTGGCTAAATACTTTTGTGTAGCTCCGAAAGTCAACACACGAAACAAAATCGACTCTTCCCTTTAGATCTTCTCGACGATAAAATTTTGAATTGCCGTGAATAAAAAAATTCCTAGTCTACTTAGAAAATAGAACTAAACAGTAGTGATGAATGTAAAGTCAGAGAAATCTTACCTGCTCCGCTGTGTCAACAACTGGAGCATCTGAAGGTGGAGGTCCTTGATTCAGGCCTGGCATACCTCCGCCTAATCTCAGAAGTCGATCCATATTTTTCCAGTTTCTATATCTTGGACGAATCTAAAAGCATTGTGCGTACGCTTAAATCGCGAGTCAGAGACAGAAAACATACCGCTTACTAAATATTCGACAGCCTTTGTTGAGGTTATGTTTATTAACGATGCATCGAAATGAAAGTATAATATTTTAAATCATAGAGAATATGCTACTCACTTAATAAATTAGACGACTGACAAGAAATGTTATAATTTCTCGTTCATCCGTAGCTTCAAGCAACCATTCCCTTTGTAAGCAACGTACTGACAACTCTCAAATGTGCACACTCACGAGCGCAGCCTATTGGGGGTGAGTTGCGTTTGCAGAATTTTTAATGACACGAGATCGCACAAAACACGACAGAATTGAACACAATGAAAGATAAGTTGGAGCGTACGGTTCTTTCGCAAAGCTTGGGAGGAGGACCGCATAATCTCGGTAAATTTCAAAGCTTTTTGTAATAAATATTTTAAGAAAAGGAGAAGCGAATGTATAAAGTGAGATATAATTTATGATAAAGTGAGGTTAGGCGCATCCAGGTCGTAATAATTTTCGTTAGAGTACAGCTAATTAGCTACATTTACTTTTAAATATTCTTAACTTACTTTGTTGTTAGTCTCTTTTAAGCAACGGAATATTTTCTTCCGCAAGTCATGTTATTCGGAATGATGCAAAAAAATAGTAATTCTTACGTAGCCTAATACAAAACTAGTGTTGATGAACTCACGTACGCATAGACGCGTTTTGCAGGCGATCCCTGTGATAAAACGTTGAGAAATGTAGAGAAACAGGTGCTCATACCACAGAAAATGCGGGACAAGGCGAAGGAACTGAAATGTACTCAAGAAGTTACAGGTAATTTTAATGTATTTCAAAGATAATACACTGATTCGAATATGTTATGCAATACCATTGTGTACGTGTTTACTTCATAGATTTTTCAAAGTGTTGTAAAGACAGTAGCTTCTTAATGGTTGTTAAGTGTCGGGAACAAAATGCCGCTTTGAAGACATGCTTAACGAAATGGTTTACTGATGAAAAATTCAAGGAAGAATGTACACAAGAATATTTAGAAGAGAGATCGCAATATCGAAGGACTGGCATACCTGTGAAAAGCAAAATGGCTAGACTACCAACTGCATAAAAACCTTTAAGTTACTTTCGATAAAGGCTGGCTCAGACACGTCCAATAATTTAGTCGAGTAGTTTAGTAAAACAATAGTAAATTGCTAAATTCCTCGCTACTCGACTAAATTATTGGACGTGTCTGTTCCAGCCTTGAGGAATAAATTAACACTGGTTGCCACAGCATCCACATATGGGTAGTATGTACAGAATTATTTGCTATGCAGGCACAAATTGATAGAACTTTTAGGTAAATACACCGTGGCAATCGATACGTTAACCTTTAAACGGTATCGCGAAGAGTTACATAAATGAAGCGATGATTCACTGGATCCACTTGAATGTTGAAAATGGCTGCGTTCAGCAGACTCAACTGTTGAGTCAACCGTGATCAGTCCTGTTCTGCCGAACGACATTTGGTAGTAGTGGGTAGCGGTGGATCCCAATGTGTTGAGCAAAAGTAGCGTAGTTTATTTCCACTACAAAACTTGCGATGAATCACTAAACGTGTTGAAAGGTTGGCAAGCGGGCGGTAGCGTTCAGAGTAAAGTCACGGTTGCTCAATGGTTGAGTCTGCTGAGCGCAGTGAATATAAGTTACATTTACGTGAACTGCTCACCCTCCTGTCAGAGCTTTCAATGCCAAGCTGCAGGAAGATCTTGAGGTGGAGTGGGCGGCGTGATGTTCATAGTAGCTTTGCTTGCAGTTTAAAAATGTCGGCTGGGTCCACTGGGCCCAAATCACTTAAGGATTAGTCAGAATACTCACAGAAATGGAATGGCGAGTGATATGAGGTATTGGCAGTGTAGTAGAATGTTCATTCATTTGTACATATGCCGCACCACCTACCATTCCACGTTTGTGTGCATTTTGCCACATTTTGTAATTTATAAACAAGGTGTCATACCTTTTTGTATTACTTCCTTCCATTAATGAGAAGATTTTCTTGCAGTAAAGGTAATAAAGCGTTAAAGAGTAGTGATAAACGAAAGAACAGAATTACAAATTATAATGCTTTCACATTTATTTACAAATTTCATAAATTTATTAAATATTAACATGAATCATCATCTTCCTCTTCCACCTCTCTATTGTGTTTGGGGTTCCATCTTCTCCACAATAGTTCTCTTACAGAAAATTCCGAGAGAACATCCACGTTCAGCAAGCTCGAAGTTTGCGAAACCGAAGACGGCCATAAAACTTGGGCAAATAATATTTCCTAAATTCGGAATGCAAAATAGAATTTAATATAGTTGAAGTATAAGAGAGAACTTGAAAGATAAATGATTTCTGCGAAGTACCTTTGCAGCGGTCTCCGACAATCTCTCTAATCCTAATAAATTGTTCCATGTTGATTTGTGCATGCATTTACTTTCATGTCTGATCGATGAATCCCCATCTAAAACGTCCACTATTACAATGTATGATGCATGGTAGAATGGTGGTCCTTGTTTATATAATACTAAAATGTTGAAAATAATTTATTATAATATAACTTATTATATTAAATCGAACATAAAAAAAGAGCAATACTAACAGAAGTCACCGCCGTACTTAAGTCCAGGTTTTACTACCCATCCTTTGCTTCGAAAATAATGATACACAACATACTTTTGAATAAAATACTTATCGGCTTTACAAAAAAAATTCCAGGCGCTATCGATGTCTAATAAATTGCCGTCGAAGTCTATTACATTTAAACAACCTAAGCCGTACGAAAGGAAAAACGTTTCTTCGAATGTGAGGTGAAGCGTTTCTTGAACTGGAAAACTTTCGCATTTAATCTTGGGTTTTATCTCTTTTAAATAATTCTCAGTTTCTGAATCACTGTCTGGCAAGACAAGTAATTTGTTTTGAATATTTGTATCGTTATTAACAAAATACGCATCGTCTTCCTTGAAACTGAAATCCTCGAAACAATCAGGCCTTTCCTTCTCTTTACTTTCGACGACTTCTTTTTCATTATTCTTAGTATTATATGCTTGTTTGTCGCCACTTTTATTCAGAATAACGCACGTGTCATCTTCTTTTGCAGAATCAAGAATTATTTGAGTAATTTCTATATCTTTGTCAGTTTGCTGGCCTTTCCTCTCCTCTTCCTCTAAAGGAATACAATTTGAGTCTATTTCTATTATGTCGGATGCGTTGTCATTTTCTGAATTACCCGAAGACTTTTCAGTACTTTTGAGATGTTCGGATTGAGAATGTTCATACTTCTCCTCTGAATTAATATGTCTACTATTGTTAGGTTCCTCGCTAAGTTCATTAAATTGTTTTAGCCATTCCTGCCTGCGTACCCATTGTCTATTTTTAATAACAGGAGGCGCTCCGTAGCGCGCTTTTCCGAATGCAGGAAAGCCGCGCGACAGTGAACCTTTGCCAAAGAAACCCTAAACAAATAAGAGCCAAGGTAAGAATAATATATACATAATATCTGTAATAGATCATTTAGTCATCATTACCATAGAATGTACCGCAGCTATTTCGCTTGGTTCGATAATGCATGATCCTAATTCTGTGAGATGAGCAGTATAAGTTATCCAGTCATTTTTCTCATCCAGTACAATTGGAAATGGTGATTGCTCTTTTAATTTCACACGTCGTTTCTTCTTCGGCTCGCGTAAATTCATGCTTCTACTGTATGCAATAAGTACGTGTAATTTAACAACAAAAAAGCTTATAAAGATTAATCTTAATAATCACTTACAGAAATACAATTAGCAGGAAACTTCTTTAATATCAATAACTCATATACAGTCGATGATACGATTTTAAATTTTATATTCAATAAACATAATACAATTTTTGTTATTGTATTTCACAATGTATCATACACTTTAGGGTTGCTCTTTTCAGAAGTTTAAATGAGGCATCACATTCATTAAAGATCAGTATGTATAATTTAAGAAATATACTTCTCCTCAATCATATAATTGAGACTTTTAAAATATTATTATTAACCGCAAGTACAATTTCAAACTCTAAATATTCGGTACTTTTGCAGATATTGTAGAATAAATAATACTTTTCTAGATGGGTTCTCTTTCGGTTTTATTAGATAATTTTATAGTGCCACGAGTGATACAAATACATATCGTCAATATCGTTATCAACAATTCACTTTTTGCACATAATGCATATAAATATTATGCGTTAAATGAACTGTAAATTGGTACATTTGGTATTTGGTATTCTCTCCAGTCACCAGCGTTCAGTTCAGTTCAATTGTGCATTCATGCACGGTTCGGCGGGCTTAAGCTACGCTGATGGAGGGGGCAACACCTACAGGAGTGGTGGCAGCCTTAGAGCATATAAACATGGAGGAAGCATGCAATGGGCGAAAATGTAGACGGCGGTAAAAAGAGAAAAATATTTACATGGCGGACACCCTCTCTCTTTCTACCGCCGTCTACATTTTCGCCCATTGCATGCTTCCTCCAAGTTTATATGCTTTAAGGTGGCAGCAGGGATCGGCGGGCTTAAGCTACAGCTGATGGAGGGGGAACCACCTACATGCGTCAGTCATGCACACATTGCCAGCGCTCCTGTAGGTGTTTCCCCCTCCATCAGCGTAGCTTAAGCCCACTGAACCCTGTCTTCATGCGTTTGTGGGGGAAATAAGTCCGCTTGGCAGACTGTTTGTAGTGGTGGGGGGTCACGCCGTGGTTCGCTTCGCGTTGGGGCCACTTGACTGGCTTGGCACTGGCGTCAGTTCACGTATGCATTACCATCACTCCTGTAGGTGTTTTCCCTCTCCATTGTTGCGCTTAATTGCTCCTCACCCTGCTCTCGATCGAAGGATTCCAAGAAATGGTGGGGATAGTCACCGGGTGTAAATACTACGCATGGACAAAAACGGGGCTATAACGAGGATTCATTGTATTGCCTAATGATATTTCGGTAAAATTAACCACAATAATCACCGTCACACAATGTAAGGATTTCAATATTTTTCATAGGTTTAAAAATAATCAAGACCACCTTTCCAATATACCGCATCGACATATTATTGAAACAAGATGACTGGTATCATTAAACACAGAGAACTGGGAAGCGATCAAAGTTTTAAGCCTTCAGCAAATCCACATTTGGTACCACCACCGCCTATACCAGCTCACGTATTGAGCGACGAAGTGGATAATATCGACAATCGCTTCGAAGCAGTTAGATTACAGAGCTTTGAAAATTGGCCTGTACCGTATATCGAACCTGAAAAACTTGCAGCGGCTGGATTCTATTACACTGGTGAAGATGATAAAGTGAGATGTTTCGAATGCCATGTTGAGATATGTCAATGGGTAGAAGGCGATAACCCTATGGCTGACCATCAACGTTGGTCAGCCAGGTGTAGATTTATTCGCAAAATACATTGCGGTAATGTGCCAATAGACGTTGATTCTAGTAGCGTTCTACCGCCCAGACCGAGAAGCTGGGATATATGTGGACCTCGTGGCGTCGAGTATCGGCCCACTTCTGGTCCCAACAATCATAATTTTGCCGCAGAATTACGATTACCCAGCACAGCAAAATTGAGCTGTTTAGGACTAGGAAGGCCCAAAGGATTGGTACATTCCGAGTATGCCAGTTATGACGCCAGGCTAAGTACATTCGAAACATGGCCAAAGTGTATGCCACAAACGAAACAACAGTTAGCGGATGCAGGCTTTTATTATACTGGAAAAGGTGATCAGACGTTATGCTATCATTGTGGAGGGGGTTTAAAAGATTGGAAATCAGAGGACGATCCTTGGGAACAGCATGCGAAATGGTTCTCTAAATGCTACTATCTACTAATGGTTAAGGGTCAAGATTATGTTAATAAAATAACGGGTCAGCACATATCGCCGCCGTCTAAAGAAGTAAATAGCAGAACCGAAGTTGTTTGTTATCCGTACAAAATGAATGAAAGCATATGCTCGTATACACCCCATTTGTTTCAGGAAACAATGCAAATGAATTTACCTAGTTTCATTAAAAAAGTTGAACCTGTTGCGATGGAAACGGAAGGGAAGAAAGAAGCGGAATGTAACGCTGGTCCAAGTTCTGAAAGTACCAGGTCTAACAATAGTGGGTTAGCGAACGCGATTGGAAGTAACACAGCATCCATAAAAGGGAGGACGGAAGATGTAACAAATACAGGAGCACAATACAATAAGCCCATAGACGACGCGAGGATGTGTAAAATTTGTTATAACGGAGAGTTAGGAGTAGTATTCCTACCATGTGGACACATAGTTGCGTGTGTTAAGTGTGCCCCAGGCATGACAACTTGTGCTGTATGTAGAGAACCTGTTACTATGACCGTGCGGGCCTTCTTCTCATAGTATTCCACTGCTTGTGATAGGCAATGCTGCTAGTCACGCCTGATTCGTCGAGCTGTCAACAGAGGGAGGCTGGTATGCGTCAGTTTTTTATTTTAAATATAAGTTAGGTTTATCTTTTCCTACACTCCATTCCATGTAAGAGCGGACCTACGCCCCTACCGATTTGCGACGGATCTGACACACGCGATTGGTCCTAGCACTTTCCCTGCTGGTTTACTTCCAATCAACAGTAAGTATATCGCTGCGCGAAACGAGTCCGCTTTAAAATGGAATGCAGTGTAGGCTAAAGGTTTACATGAATTAAATATATTTTGATATACACGCGTTACACTTTCATCACTGCATTACAGAATGTGATATGGAATACATGTGTCCCATACCGCAGCAAACGTGTTAATACAATAATATATTCATGCCTTATAGAGTAAATAATAAAATTATAGTTTTAATAAATTATAGTTCATAATATTAAAATATGATTCAGTATTTATAGTTGTAATATAACATGCGTATATTTATATTACAGGAATATTTTCTCTTAAATATATCGTGTATAGTTATATAAAGCTGATGCATAATTCTCTCAAATCTTGGAATAAACTAGGAGGTGATTATACAGGCGATAATAAGACGAAAATCAAGAGTGACGAAGTTGCGGTAAAGGCTTCGTTCTCGAGAAAATTCACTTCAAATTTCAGCTGAGGGGCATGCGTGTTTAGCTGAAATTTGAAGTGAATTTTCTCGAAAACGAAGCCTTTACCGCAATTTCGTCACTCTTGATTTTCGTCTTATTTTCGCCTGTATAATCACCCCTTAGAATATTAACTATTATTAAAGTAACACCCTGTATAATTTCTTTGTTTTTACTAGCTTAAAGCAATTTCTAACATTTTATTAATATCAGTTATCTTCTCTCTTGGCTTCCCTAATTCCACTCCTCTTTCACACTCTGCTTTATCAATCTTCTTCCAATCACTGTATCTCACTACAGGTATACCTTTTTTATCAAGAATGTTGCATAAACCAGTTGAACCTGCTTTATTTCCTATAATCGATAACTCTTTATTCATCAATTTACCAACGTGGAATGCATTTGTCATAGTTGTTAATATAACTCCCGTAGGACCCGTCGCGACCCATCCCGCAGCGTAGAGATTATCTCCGGCTTTGCCTGTTAAAGTTTTAATCCGACCAGTTTTGTTATCAAATGGCACTGACGTGTCTATTTGAATAGATTTATAACCGATACTGCGAAACGCTAAGCCACATGGAATATCTTCAAATAATCCACTAGGCACTGCAACCTGTGTCGACAAATCATCTCCTTTGAGTCTGTTTATCGATAACTTAATACTACTTATGCTGCCAGAACCCAAAAATTCGACGGGACTCCTTAAGAATATTGGATGTAATTCTTTCGCGCTTGCTGCTATATTCGTAGGCGTTTCTTCTAAATGCTTTAGCATAAGTTCAGTCAATCTCTTCCGTGGTCTCGCTAAACTACTGACTGCTTCTTTTACTTTTACGAAATCATCCGTACGCCAGTGAGTTCTACAGCTCTCCAATTTCAGTATTTCGCGTAATTCAGCGATTGTGAAAGCAGCTTGTAACGGACCCCTTCTTCCTACCAATGATACTTTACGAACTTTACTTCGTGATAATTGTTCTAGGGCATGTGACGTTATATCAGTAGTCTGAAACAGTGGAAGCTGCATTAGAAGAATTATATCTTGAGATATATTTTGCGGAAAGTGTAGAATGTACTTTTAATTTGTCTATCGGTGTTAGCAGAATTCTGGCAATGTCTATGGCGACATTACCCTGACCCAGCACGATCGCTTCTTCTACATCTAAATTAATATCTAAATTACTATCTGCTGGCACTCCGTTATACCAGCCAACGAAACGTCGTCCTGATATTATATTATTCAGATTTTCTCCGGGTATACCGAATACTCTATCTTCTTCTGCCCCATATGTCTAAAGTAGTAGATAATAATTACTTATTCGGATTGTTAAATCGAAGAAAAGTAAGTTCATGCATACCAATAGAACTGCATGGTAAATTTCTTGTAATTGTTTTATAGTAACGTCTGTTCCTACGTTAACATTTCCTATAAATTGGAAACGTGCGTTAGATGCAGTTTTTTCGAAGGTGTGAATAACATTTTTCACTTCCGGGTGATCTGGAGCTACACCGAAACGTACTAAACCGAACGGTACTGGCAATTTTTCCAATATATCCACGTTTATGTTGCTGGAACTCTATCGAATCATTATGTTAGCTTGTTACTTTATTTGTATCGCATACCGTACACACCTTTAGTAATTGTTGTGCAGCATAGAATCCCGCTGGTCCTGCACCAACAATGCAAACTTTTGGTGCAATAGGTTGCGTTGAAAGTGCACGAACATAATTACGAATTGTACCAAATTTCATAGTAATAATTTGTATTAATCTAGAAGAATGTAAAATAAAATTAATGCTTCGTTATTACATATAATCAAAGGTATGATAATTTTAAAAAGAAGGCAGCCGAGGAGTTGTTTGTGTATTGTTTCAAATCACAAAGAATAACATTCTCGTCAGACTAATTTAAGAGAGAAAAAAAATACGCCATTTACCAATATACAATTGCGATTTATTATACCAAAGGTAATTGGAACAAGAGGTTTACAAAGTATACAAATATCACGAGTCACTTTTTTTGTTGGACATATTTCCTTCTAGTGTATTTATTGTATAATGGACAAATGATTTGATAACCCAATGGTTAACGTCCATTATTGCGAAGAATAAATCACATTCTAGAAAAAGATGAATGTGAGACAGTGTAAAAAAAAAAGTAGAACTGGAATGCAGTAATTGCTCCTTACCATATAAAAATGATGCAGGAATTACTTTCACAATAGATTTCCCTTTCATTTGAGCAGCAGAAGAAGCAGCTTTAATGTCGAGAAACCATTTCAATATTCTAAGATTGTAACTATACTTCTGTAAAGTAATTTTTGACCCCACATCGCTACAAATTTCCAGTTTCAGAGAATTGAATGCACAATTTATGATGTAAAGAAGTCCCACGCTGAGATGAGTAAGTAACGAATAACCAACTAAAATCAAAGTTTCCCCGCTATTGAGGTCTTGCAGCGCGTCATGAATTTTAGTGATTATTTCATGGCTATCGTAGACGTCTGTATATTGGAAAATTAGAATTTTATGTCCTGGTTTCATAAGAATTTTCTCCGTTAATTTATTTATATTTATCGCCGAAGGAAATTGTATTTCATATCCCATGTGAACAAGAATGTCGCTTACACAGTTTTGTATTTTCAAGATATTTTTACCACAGAATCTTGAACTACAGACTTTATGAAACATTTTCCCTGAAGAAATTTCCAAATCTTCCGGCAATTTGTTACACTTGAACTATAAAAATGAAAAAATTTTAATTCAGTTAAGAAGAATGGAAAATCAAATGAAGTAAATGTCTATAAAAAATAGCTTACTTTCACAAATTTATCAGCCGATATATAAATCTTTATTCTGTTACATTCGTTATAAAAACTTTTTAATTGATCCCTAGGGGCTAAATGTTGTTGCTTGCAACGATCATTATAAGATCCCTGTAATGCCCTTTTACATACATTAATACTGTTAGTTTCCTCTAACATAGTTTGCCCAATAATTTCCCCCGATGTTAACTTCTTTAAATTGTAGTCTCTTATATATTTATCAGCAACCATACGCTGAATTTGTTTTATATCGTAAAACATTTTAGCCTCGTCTGATTTAAACGTAAAGATATTGTTCATTATGACTAGACATTGCTGAGCCTTAAAAAACTCGCTGCACTCTACGAGTTTTTCTATAAATGCAGATGGAATATCTTCTTTACCGAACATCGCTTGTGTAACGCCGCGTCCATAGTGTTCTCTAAATTTTTGTAAATATGGGGACACAAAGGTTGGTCCCTTAAAATTTGTACACGCTACATAAGTCTCCGAGTTCCCCTCTTTACTTGTCGCTGGCTTTACTATGCTAACGTTATCGAAACAGCAACATAATAGATAAATCAGGCACACTGTATGGCATTCGAAAGTAGTAAAAATCTTTAATACAAAACTACCACCTGTAGTCAAAAGATGTAAGGCAGCTACAGTCTCACAAAAGTGTAAGTGTCCGACAACGTTTTCCTGTTCCCCCGGAACATCCGCGCAGTCTATACTCCCATCGGCAGTAACTAAAAATATCTCACATTGCGGTTCTGCTAACTTTACGAGCTTATCCAAATTTTCTAAGTTCATGAGATCTCCGGTATTATCTTCTCCGAAACACCAATGATTCAACGTGTACCTTATGAATCTATCATCGTCGATCATTATAGATGGCGAATTACCCTCGTAATACGGATTTAACGTCGTTGCGATCCAATTCCATTGAATATTAGATGCGTTTGTTTTTAACCAATGATTTAAAGATGTTACAAATGCCCCAGGTGCCTCGCATAAGTGAACAGACTTGAAGCATTGATTATTGTCGGCGATATGATTTAATGGTACCAGAGGAAAGGACGATACTATTTCGTAGAATTTACTCCATGCTTGAGTCAGTAATTCCGGTTGGATTTCTTTTCTTAAACGTATCATAACATCTTTAGCACTGTTTCTTTGCTTCGTGTGGGATTGCCATTCGTTGAGATTGTAATTATTTAAGCAGTTCTTTGCGCTATTCAACTCAGTTTTTAACATTTGTAGTTTATCAATTCTCCATAAGCTATCTTTAAACATTGCTTTTGGTTCGGGTAATAAATAATGTTCATTGTTTGCGATTGGGAAGCACTTTTGGAATAAATTATTTACATGCTCACTTTCCATTGGTGTTTCATTGTGCGAAGGATTGTTACCTGCAGATAACTTTCGCTGCTCTTTCAAACCACATTCATCTGTTTCCATCATTCTCTTCAAGTCATTTGCTCAATTTGTTTAGAGAGATAGCGCGTTAAAATAATTTTGTACGGTACAAAGGCATCTCTTACATGCAATTTTAAAATAGGGGGTATAGAGGTGGCCGAAACTAAAATTTAGGAACACTATGGATTAAATGTTTCTTACAGATGACAAGCCCCAAATTTTGTAAGGTTATATTTTGTATTTAGCTGCCTCGGCTGACCCTCGTCCTTTTCAGTGTTTAGAATTATTTCTCACCTGTTTGCAACGTGTTAATAAATACAGTATTTTTATTATATAGTTCGTTTCAGAAAAACCATGAAAGCAATACACTGTAAGTGCAATGTATTACGAATAAATTTTAACTATTTTTGTCACGCAACGCCGTACATGAAATGTAAATCTAAGAATAATTCTATTTTAAAGAAATACGTATATAAATTGAAGCTACTATTAAAAAATTCTACTTTCTGTAAAATGTCATGACGCGAGTACGAATGAAAATATAAACATGACAATTATTTTATAAAGTGTACCAGTAATGCTGTAAAATATAATTCTACATAAATAATTCGAGATATTTCACTGTATAAAACGAACGATTTATAACATGCAAGGAAAAATATATATATAAAAAAGTTTATACACCAACTTAATTATAAAATATTATTAAATACTGTCAATTTTAATAAATGCCTATTTATTACCTGAGAAACCTTTCGATGAATATTTACAAGTAAAAATAGGTCAATCTTTAAAACTCGAAAACTACTGAACCGTTTTCGATTAACCATATACGATGAAGAATCTTTATTTTAATGGGACTGCTATAGGCTATAGAATAAATGCAAAGATTAAAAATGAACTGCAGTAGTAATCAAAATTAGCTGCTGCACTAATCAATACGTAGCGAAGCACGAGTATTCGGCTAAGTAGTTGTATATATAAATTAAAAATTATTATTCTTAATTTTATCTAATAATTTAATACGAACAATGTTACTGAAAATGTTATTGAAAATCCAGTGTTTAGTAACGCAGGATATTTTCACAGAAATTTGAATTTTAGCGCGCTGACTACTCCACACCCCCCATCAATTCGTACTGGAAGCTGCAGGGTGGGGGGGCGTCATTCGTCCTGATTCGTCCTAGGGACGTTGATATTTTTAAAAATATCGATATATATGGTATCGATATTTTTCAAATATATCAATATCGCATCTCGATATATCGAAAAAATGTGGAATATCGATATATCGTTTCCTTTTTTAAATTATTGGGGCAGAATTTAAACAAATTATGTTATTTTAATTACGGTTATTAAGTAATATAAAAAATATAAAAGTACAAAATTTAAGTAGGTACTGAAAAATACAAAAATTAAGTATAGGTACTGAAAAAAAATACAAAAATCAATTAAACCAGTATTGTTCAGGAATAGTTTTTAAGAAAACTCTTTGTTTTATGTGCTCTCCTGTCAATTTACTACGATTATTGGGAACCACAATATTAATTGTCGATTGCCGGGAATGTTCCTAATGCACAAATTGTCAGTGGAGGAGTAACACGCCACGCATGCGCGTGATGACGCCGTGACGTCGACGGCAAAAATATATCGATGCCGAGATTGAGATTTTAATATCGAACTATCGATATATCGGATTGAAAAATATCGACCGAAAATATCGATATTGCGTGAAAAAAATATCGAATATTTGATACATCGATATTTTATCACAACCCTAATTCGTCCTGTATAATTCGTATTTCGTTGTAATTCGTCCCGCGGAAATCGGACGGTTAATGTGTGTTGCAGGCTCGTATTACTTCGTATTAAGTGACGTTCACGATGTTGACAAAGCAAAGCATTTAAACGCCGATTGCCGAACATTTTAATCTCAAAATAATTTTCAAACGGTCAGGAGAAACAGTGACGATACACAGTTGAATATATATTCCTTAAAGCATGTCTGCCTTTTTCTTTTACACTTTGTCTTACACTTTAATGTCAGGATGTATTATATATCCGCCTACAGAATTCGTTTCAGCTGGGTTAACCATCAAAAGCATATTTTCGAACTGGTTAGGTAGTGAAAATGAGTTTTTTACTCAGTATCACATACGAAGAAGTGCAATTACCTTATTTATACATTCTGTGCTTCCGTTCGGTAAATACAATTGTGACTTTATTATTTTAAACATTATACTCGTAAAAGTGCAATAAATTTCATTTTCATTTAGGTTATGTTTCCGGGTTAATTGTATTTGGATACGTGGATACTGTAACGATACTATTAGGTCACGCCAATTTGTGGTTGATGTTTCTCATTTGTGCCACAATCATACCCCTGTATACGTTATCTAAAATTTTAATATGGTCAATGAACAATTGGGCCAAGCACCCTATAGCAAGGAATCTTGCAGTTTATTGTAACAACAATAATGATTATAATAATAGAACATGGACCGCGATAGCTTCTGATATAAATATAGAGTATCGAAGGTTGTATATTCTATTCAGAACTTTATTCAAAGCGATTAGCTGTGAGAAAGCAGAGTAAAGAATTAAAATTTTGTTTTAGCGTAGATAAAATTATAATTGCCACGAATAGTGTAACATCCATAATAGTAACCGACAACTGGATAATCAAAGTTATGCCTTATGGAATAATAGTTGCACATCAGAGCGACACTGCTCTAATAGTTAATAAAAGTGACACTCATGAGATGTCACCTGTGACGAGAGGAGAAGTTCAATTTATTAACATTCAGGTATGTTTTACGTATTTTAAATTGGTTTCGTCCAAGGAGAACTCTAGGAACACCAAATTGTTGTTTGCAACCTTTTCCTAATATTAAAATGGTAGATCCTTGGTTTCTGTTGTAGCCTTAAAACAATAAAACATAGAAAAACATTTCTGTAGGCAAATTTAAATGGTTCGAATGGCGCATGTGTCTTTTTCCGAGATGAACGTGTTTCAGAGATTTCAAGGTACTCCTTATTTTTCAAAATTGTAAATGGAATAGTACATTATTGTATCAATTAAGTGATGCATTTTTTTATTCTCTATAAAAAGTATTAATGTACTTGTGTCCAAAAATGATTAGTTTAAAAGGTTTTTTTAACCAGCTTGCGGACCTATATGGTGACAGAATTTGGTATCGAAATGGACTAATTTTTCCTGTGAAGGAAAGCATTTACTTTCAGGTTATATAATAGTCTTTGAGGATGCTGATTTCAAATTTGTGGTCATTGTTGCAAAAACAGAAATCGAGTTGCACGTAAGTAAACCCAATATATCGAGATTTACGCCATTTAGAATTTTGCTATAACGGCCACGAGTTTGACATCAGCGCCCTCAAAAACTCCTATAGTATCATTTTTACTGTTAATCTACGTAACTAGTGACTGCTTTTTGCATTCTCTGTAGGTTTCAAAACTTTACTTTCTTTTACAATATTTAGACGAACGTAACTTTGCAAAAATAAAATTGTCCATTAGTAGAGGTGTGAGAGAACCCGAGGTCGAGATCGGTCAGGTCGGGTCGGGTTGCCAAAAATTTCGGGAATTCCGAGAATGTCCGGGATTCTCGAGAGAGTCGGGATTCTCGAAAATTCCAAGGACCCGTTTAATGAATACGACATCACACATTCAACGCATTGTAAGAAAAAGTGTAGAGATATTGTTGGTTTTCCGAAGTGCAAATATCAGTCAGTCCTAATAATACGAATCTCGACACTTTCGGGAATCCCGAAACACTCGGGACCCCGTCCCGATCTCGAGAAAAATATTCGTCCCGACCCGACCCGACATTTTCGGATTCTCGCACATCGCTATCCATTAGTATGGTTAATTTTACTAAAAAGTCTAGTTCTTTACCTTTACTTTCCACTTTGGCTCGTGTTAATACGATGTTTGGTTCTTAAGGGGACCTTCCGGTCTAAAAGTCGATTTTTTTTTATTTCATTTTTCGAATGTTCAACTTTTTAGGAATACATGTTTAAAAGGATTTGTTGAAATTCGTAAAATTTTCGAAGTTATAGGCATTTGAGTAGCGGCAAATGTATGGGTCACAACCAGCCACTCGGCGCTCACGTAAAACTTTAAACGCGTTTTTCCCGAAACAGTGTTCTCAAAATCGGTGGGACCTGTATCTCCAAAAGTTATTATCCGAATCGACTGAAACTTTTTTTATTTTGAAGAATATACTTCTGGCTAGGAGGGGGGGGCACAAAAATGACAAAAATGACATTTTTGGAGAAAATAACGACACTTAAAGTTTGAAATCCCTTTTTCCCTATATTTTTCATCCTTTCAACGCCTTTGAAAATGATAAATTTTCCAATTTTTTGTAATTTTTTCTGGTTTCCCCTAGCCAGAAGTATATTCTTCAAAATAAAAAAAGTTTCAGTCGAATCGGATAATAACTTTTGGAGATACAGTTCCCACCGATTTGGATCAATTTTTTCACGCCTCGACTTTAACGACTCTCCAGTGCCGTCTGCAATGATTAATTATAAAACAAAAAATATATTTCTATAACTTAAGACATCCTTAATACAATGCAAAAAGTCCCATTAAATTATATATAGTAGTTTTCCTTTAATTAATTCCTAAAGATCGCCTATTTTTTGGGACTCTAGACGGGAAGGTCCCCTTAAGTTGTGAAGGCCAGCGTTACCCCGAGCCTGACTTTGCATTTACACGTGTACTTCCACCTTTTTCTGTACATCTCTGCTCGTATTTACTAACAACTTAACAACTTCACGATGTTTGTAAGGATTAAATAGTGAATCTGATGTTTCAATGTGTCACAGTTACCGAAAACATCAAATCGAAAATTCATTTTCTCTATGACGAAAAAGTGCATAAGGGTAATTTTTAAAGAATATTTGTGATTTAGACAGTTTCTTCATTTAATAAAGTGCTTAAACTACAGAAGACACTTTTCCATCCTTTGTTTTTATATTTTTCGATTTTGTAAATAACACAATCTCACATCACTTTTGGATACAGGGAAGTGTTGTTATATAAAAAACATAAATTAGCGTATAAAAAATATATATGGTTCTATTTAAAAAATACAGGTGATCTTAAAATTTTTAAAATGTCCCAAAGCAGACACGTGCGCCATGTGATGCACCATTGGAAACCATCGAAATTTGCCTAATGGAATTTTTTTCTATGTTCTATTGTTTTGACGCTATAGCCTGAACCAGTGGTGCGATACACGCTGTATGCAAGGAGTAACCGATTTGTTGTACATTTTAGAAAAGTACGAGGTCTTATGCAAAAATAAGTTGAAAATGCAAAGGAAATATTTTTTACGAGATTTTTTTACAAATGAGTTTAAAAATTTTTAATGGTTATAATGTTTGCGCGCAATATTCGTAACATGGTATTGCGCAAGTGTCTGAGTTAATAAAATACCAAAAAGAATGCATTAAATTTGTTTATTTTATTAATTACAGAATTACGATTAATTATAGAGTTATAATTAATTTTTGTATGAAAAATCACTCTTCTTGTAGTTATGTGTACAACCCATTTGGTCACACCGTGTATACATGCTTGAAAGCCGTATAAAAGTCACTACTCGTGGACAAAACTATTTTAAGAAATGAATCTTCAGAGCCTTTTCATAAAAGACACTTCCATGACTCACGATTTGTACATATTTCGGATATATTCACATTGCAGAGATGGCACTGGTCTTAATAAGATACAAAAAGATAGAAAAATGCCTTGAATGTATTTGAAATATTAGTTGCTAGCCACAGAAGTATCTCGCGTGAAAAAGCCCTTATGCTTTGTTAACTGAAAACATATTCTTTAGTTATTATTATAGGTGAAGCCCACAAGAACTGGAGCGGAATCTTTTGACATCAGATTAGATGCATTGGACTTCAAAAATTTGCAAGATAAAATTTTACGTCCCATCGTTATATTGCAGAATATCACTTTTCATAAAACCTTACTTGAGAGATTTATCGACAACTTTAAAGAGCAAGTGCAAGAAAATCCGTTTTACGAATGTTCAGAGGTATTCTATCATTTAAAAATTTGGTATTACATTTTTTTTTAAATCAATAGCCATATATAAATGTTTCAAGGAATTAGGTCAATGCATTGGGTGTATGCAAGCTACATCAAATGTAAAATTGTTTAAACAATGCAGCAGTGTAGGAACTGGAAATCCTGAAGACTGTACGATATGTTGTTGCCGTCCAATATGGTGTATAGATTGCATGGCAAAATGGTTAATATTTGAAATTTCAATTACTTTCTGTGCATTGTACTAAAACTTAAACTAAAACCGTTTCATTAAAGGTTCGCATCAAGACAAGATGAAAATGCTCCAGAAGCATGGTTATCCTCCAAATGTACCTGTCCTGTATGCAGATCGAAATTTTGCATTTTAGACGTATGTCTTGTACAATCTGTTTAAGAATTACAAATAATAAGATAATATAAAACTCAATTTTTGAAGCGATATTTCTAACTGCTATTTCCAGTGGTATATGGCAAGGTTGGCGAACCTTTTTATCTACGCCTGTCACAAATTTATAAAAAATATTTTATCGAATTGCTAACGTGCCAGGCAGTTTTTAATACGGAAAAAACTTGTCGAAGGCACTGCCAAGCCACAGGTTCCCGTCTAGAACACTTCTAAGTGGTGTTTCAACATGACTTAGAAGTGTTCTAGACGGGAACCTGTGGCTTGGCAGTGCCTTCACCATATTCATGAAATACTGTAGAATGTTAGCGATGAAAAAAAGCCAACCCTAGTAAGCTCGAATATAATCGAATCTCGATCGGCCACAATCGGTTGAGTTGAATGTACGGCGCGTTGTGGACATTCGTCCCAATCACGGTGATTTTTCAGTGATCCGTGATTTTCGTGATCGCTTTTGATTGGTGCAGGTAGAACAGTGATCCGTGATTTTCGTGATCGCTTCTGATTGGTGGAGAGCATAACTGCTCTTTGCACGCGCCACATAACCCCAATTTCTCCTTTCTCTCGAAACATTCTAAAGTCCTCACTGTTCTTATAGAATCTCAGTTGTACATTTTGAACCAATGTAATCGTTCTTGATCTATTTAAATTAACGAACCCGTTCGTCGGGCTTATAACGAGCGACTACTGTATCTCGCATTGACTCTGCGCTAGTGTCAGAAAATGACTTGGATTGGTTGTTTTTGATAGAGACGAAGATAGCTCTATAAGAATCAACTAATCCAAGTTATTTTCTGGCACAAGCATAGAGTCAGTGAGAGATACCGAATCCGCTATCAATATAACTTTGTGTCATACGCTCGGGGGACTCCCTGTATCACCTCTGTGCCAAACTCTCGCTCTAAACAAGTCACATGTATGCAAGCATGCGCGCACTTTCAGCATTTCAACATATTTTAGAGTAGTTCCTGAGTTGGATGCTGTTCATGAGCAGAGGCCGCTAAATTCATTCCTCAAATTATGGGTCGGTAACACAGTTTCGGTGGTGACACGAACTCCCATAAGGTGATAGGTTTATGTATCCTATACTTCGTCGATGTCTATGATTTTGACTTGATCGCTGGTTATTATAATCATTCGCGTTAGCACAGACGAGGTATAGGATAGACCTATCACCTTATGGATGATCGTGTCGCCACCCAAACTGTGTTACCGACCCATAATTTGAGGACTGAATGTAGTGGCATCTGCTCATGAACAGCGTCCAACTCAGCAACTACTTTGAGATGTGTTGAAATGCTGAAAGGTGTGTGTGCTTGTATACGTGTGACTTGTTTAGAGTGAGAGTTTGACATAGAAGGCAGGCTTTTGCTACGCTATGCTGTAGCTCGGTTTCTCAACGAGTCACGTGGATTTCTCTCCGAAAATCCATTTCGGGGATCAAGACACTATGGCGCTCAAAAATGATATTTCTTCAAAGCTCGTGCGAGCTATAAATTGCAAGATGACATTGTTTATTAGCACTTTGCGTGTAGTAGAACCCTTTCACGTATCGTACCCCGCAAAGTATTAAAAATTGAAGCTGTTACTCACATTCCCGCAAGTTTCTAATGCACTGTTTAATCAGTCTAGTGAAGTAATAATAATTGGATTCTATTTGTAATTCTTAAAAGCCTCGCAGAAAGTTGTGGGGTGCATGGATGCAACTGCAAATCGAGTTACTTTTCAAACACGCATTGTGAAATAAAATTTTGTCTAGCAATGGACATTGCTATATAATATTATTTCTGGCCTTGACGAATTTCAAGTTAGCTGGGAGTCGGCCGAGCGCGACAAAAACATCAACAACCTCTACCAAAGTCACTACATCGCCGAACGGTGTGCCCTAACAGTTCGACTTTGTCCGCGACGGTGATCAGGTCACTGAATATCTGTGGATGTTACAGTGCATACTATTTCCTGATTTCTCGATTCCTACATCAATTCGTTCGACTACTGGACTAAATAGAAGACCGTTTAACAAGATTTCACTAGAATATACCTATCATCTAGTAGACTTTTTGACAGAGTTGCCTAGTGTTTGATTACATCTCGCAGTGATAAAAATACGTGTATAAGGTGCGGGGTGCACGACTGTAGTTGTGAAAAGTGAAAATTTTGCAATGGACATTGCTATATAATATTATTTCTGGCCTTGACGAATTTCAAGTTAGCTGGGAGTCGGCCGAGCGCGACAAAAACATCAACAACCTCTACCAAAGTCACTACATCGCCGAACGGTGTGCCCTAACAGTTCGACGTTGTCCGCGACGGTGATCGGATCACTAAATATCTGTGCAGTCACAGTGGATATTATTTCGTGATTTCACAATTGCTGCATCAATTCCATCGATTACTGGACTATGTGGAAGGCCCAATAACAAAATTCTACTACATTACACTCAGTGTCTAGAGGACTATTTTGGAAACACTTTACTCGAGTCCGAACACATCTTTCCACTGTTGAGAGATGTTTAAAAGCGTGAAGTGCTTTTGTAATCGTGTGCAATGCGATTGTAGAGTCAGTGCTTATTTCGCGATAAAGTATTTCGTAGTGCACAGTGGCCCTGCGTGTTAGTAACGTGAACGCGACCGTAGAATCAGTGTTTTAACGCATTTGAAACTCATTCAGAGCACCGGTGCTCTTATTGCTTCTTCATCTCGAAATTAATGCGACATATTTGTGAGTGTGACACGTTCTATTCGGTACTGACCCTGCAGCTGCGGGACATTGGCCTGCAGATCGAATAGCTACTGCTGAAGGGGGATGCTTGTCTGCATGGATAGCAGTGAGACTGTTGCAACGAACGGTGAGTGATACCTACTTTTTCATTCTTTCAATCTTTCTGCATGCCATCGAACAAAATTATTGCTGTAGCGAGCGTAGTGACCACGAATACATACTTAACCCTTATGTACGCAACCGGATACCCGGGTACTCATTTCTATGTTTCCTTTAACAATTTTTAATGTTCTTGTAAAAATATCGACAAACCGCTTCGGCTCCCCATTCTGTAGACATTTTTACGTCGATTTACGTTTTGAAAATAAAAATGTATTCATAAAATTTTAAATAGTAAAACTTCAAACTTATATACACGCTTGTTGGATAACCGGGGTACCCGGATACCCATATAAGACAAGCTTGGAGTTAGCTGAATTGAGGGCTCGGATGCAATAAGGGGACTAGCGCTCGAAAATGCGAAAAAGAATTGTCCAAACGCGAAGAAATATTGGAAAATTAAATGTTATTAAACTGTATTTTAAAAAATATAGTGTTGTAAAGCACGTCACGACACACATTTTTTCTACAAGTTACACTTCTCAAGTTTAATTACATTCGAGTCATTAGATTCTCTTAATAAAACGTGAATGGAAAGCATTAATTTATTACGGATTTTCAATTATATAAGTTAAAGTTCTTTCTCATACAAATAATAATAACTAAGATTGACAGTTGATATTTGTACTACTTGGTCACTATGCTCGCTACTTCTACTTTTCTCTCTCCGTACAATATTAAAATAATAATGCACCGACATTAAAAACACTAGTGGCAATGTTACGAGAAATAAAAAATGACACTATTACCTCCTCGTATCTGGACCTCACATGGTGCCTTTATAAAATAATAGTATAATAATAAATGACAGCTGCCAAAGTGGCTGGTGTTTAAACTTAACTTTCTTTCTCCCAAGCATTAAAATGACTTTATGCTACTAAACCTAAAGTTTTATACATCGCGGAAGAACATGTCCGCGTGCTTAGGTTCAACTAGCCATAGTTCTAGCTAAAGTCTTAGCTTAAGAACTTTAGTCGTAAGACTTTTTCCAAATTTTCAAAAATGCGCAAATCAGTGGTCGAACATGGACCAGAAATATATTTCGTAGAAATGGGTCACTTTCGTAGGTACCTCCATGTTGGTGTGCTCGGACAATTGGTAACGTTTCCCAAGCATTGCGACTTGCGAAACGGAATCAAAGACTGAAGCCTACGATCTAGGTTAAGGGCCCAGATCGAGCCAAACTTACGTTCAGTGACTTTGGTTCGGTCTCGGTAGCTAATCAGAATTTTATTCTGTTTCGGGTAGGTATTTCTTCGATGGTTTTGTATGACTCGGTGCCCTTGTCATGCATCTCATCGATCTGTTTCCATTCCCTGCTCTTATTTATGTATCTCGACGATGGTTTTGCATGCTCGTGCGTGCTCATCTATGTATAGGTCGGAAATATCTCGATTGGCACCAACTCGCTAAGTGTTTTCTTAATTTTCTTCCAGGCCGACCACATCATTACAAACATAACGTAGTTGATTGTTTGAGCTTTTCTGGTTCAGCCCTTCGCTGGGAAGAGACTTAATAAAATAACACATTTAAAAAAAAATTAGTGAAAAGTAATATTAATAGTGAAAAATGATAGTGATAGACGCTCAAAGGGGCCACTCCTTTCTTCTATCAATCTTGAGAATCATTAAGCGCCCAATGTGGCTGCTCGAAATTTTTCTTAATGTCTGAATTGCGTGGCGCTCCATACGGCTGCCTGGAATTTAGAGGAAATTTTTTGGAACTTGTTTAAATACAAATTGTTTGTTTCAGTAATAGTGTTTGTGATCGCCCGTAATGCGATCGTAGAGTCAGTGCTTTTGCGCAAGTAAAACTAGTCGAGAGCTCCGGTGCTCTAATAGCCTTTTCACCGCGAAAGTAGAGTCATGCACGAGTCCAACTAGAGCTGCTGGGCTGAGGGCTAAATGGGTGCTGGTCTCGGTGTTGCTGGTCAGGGCTTATGAGTTTGCAGAGATGCAGTAGTCTTGATGACAGCGAACGGTTCGTTACTTTATAATTCTTTGAATGTGGGTGCACGCAATAGAACAAAATGGTTTCTGTAGAAAATGTAGCGTAGCCAGGCTCTTTCGATTCTGGCCGTTCCAACACAAATACGCGACAAACAGGAGTCCATTTCACATGGTCGGTATTCGTTTCGGGAGCTCTTATGCAATATTTCGCGAATATGGTCTAGGGCGTCTAGGCAGTAGCCTCATGACGTGGCTCTTTTCTAAACCACATTCACGAAATATTGCAGAAATGTTCCTAAAACGAATGCCAATTATATGAAATGAGCCATTAACCGCTGCACATACGTGTTGGAAAGAGCAGTATCCAATGAGCCGACCATACAAGGTACTCGTAGATAGTGACATGCATGTTTCTGTCTTAAAATCAGAAAATTAAATCAATACAACAGTTGCTCGCGATTTTTACAATTCCGATTAATAATTCGCAAAATAATCGAATCGATCGAGTCGAGTAGAGTCACGTTGAAAAATTTGAAAAGGTTCCAAGTGGAACCAATCTTCCTAGCAGTCTTGCAGTCTAGCAAGATCCTTTGTGATCGCGCGTAATGCGATCGTAGAGTCCCCGCTTTTTTCGCGTCCATCTACGTATTTTGCAGAATACCGCGGCTCTTAATTAGAGTAGTACTACCGTGAATTTGGAGTCAAATTTTTGCGTATCTGTGACTTGTCCAGAGCACCGAAGCTCCAGTTTAAATTTCTTCGCGAAAGTAGAGCCACTTTTTTGCGCGTGTAAAGTTCGTCCAGAGCACCGGCGCTCTAATTGTTTTTTTATCGCGGAAGTAGAGTCAAATTTTCGCTTAGCTTCAATTTTCAGCGTAGACTTACCAATGAGATTCTAGGCCCTAGAGAGGGCCTGTCGTGGGCCCTGAAGAAGACCCAAGACATGGGCCCTAGAGAGAGCCTAGCGCGTGGGCTCTAGAGAGGGTCCAAACGGGGGGCCCTAGAGAGAGCCTAGCGCGTGGGCTCTAGAGAGGGTCCAAACGGGGGGCCCTAGAGAGAGCCTAGCGCGTGGGCTCTAGAGAGGGTTCAAACGGGGGGCCCTAGGGATTGGGCCCAAAGCATGGGCCTTAGAGAAGACCTGCAGCATAGGCCCTAGAGGGTCTAGGGTCACCATGCTAGCTTGGAAGATAGCGATGATGACTGGGTGGACCGTATTCGCTGACCGGTGAGTCATATTTTGTACTTGCATGCGATAGTAGACACGAGTACCTTGTATTCCTGGATAGCCATCTTTGTGCGTGTAATTTTGGAAGGGTAAGCATCCTACCTAATTGCACGCAAAAAGACTTTGCCCAACGAGTCCATTCCGAGAGCAAGGAATGTAAAATAATTGAAATGGCGCGTTTAAAATACAAGAGGGCCAAATGTTGCTGCTACTTTTTAATAAAATAACACATTTAAAAAAACTAGTGAAAAGTAATAGTGACCCCATAAAAAAACTTCAAAAAAGTAAAAAAATTACGCCAAGTACATGAAATCAAATAAATCACAAAAATAGAAGATAATAATAAATCACAAAAAATAGAAGATAATAATAATTACAAAATAAAAAAAAGATGTGAAATCAAAATGAGCTGCAAGTACATAAAGGTGCTTTCCAACTGTGCTTAAGATGACACAACTACATATACACAGCTAAAATTCTGTGTTCATACATTCCATTACTCATGTCGCGGACATTTTAATTAACCCATCAAAGAGAAAAATGTATTAAATAATATTAAGCAGATATATCTTTATACAAATAAATATTTTAATACGAATAAATATTTTATTCAAAATACTTGGCGCTGCGAAACTGAAAAAATGTTAATTGTCTTAGTATTAATAATTTACAATAACTCTCTTACAATCTAAAATACATAAACATATACATTAGAAACGCAGTCAGATTTATTCTACATCATATATATAATTCTAATATCATACGTAGCATATGCACGTACACACATTCACGAACGCACGCACAAGAAAGAAAGAAAAAGATTAATGCAATTTATACATATTTATTCAGTTTAGCAACACCAATTCTGGGCGCAGCGCCAAGTATTTTGAATAAAATATTTATTCGTATTAAAATATTTATTTGTATAAAGATATATCTGTTAATATTATTTAATACATTTTTCTCTTTGATGGGTTAATTAAAATGTCCGCGATATGAGTAATGGAATGTATGAACACAGCATTTTAGCTGTGTATATGTAGTTGTGTCATCTTAAGCACAGTTGGAAAGCACCTTTATGTACTTGCAGCTCATTTTGATTTCACATCTTTTTTTTATTTTGTAATTATTATTATCTTCTATTTTTTGTGATTTATTATTATCTTCTATTTTTGTGATTTATTTGATTTCATGTACTTGGCGTAATTTTTTTACTTTTTTGAAGTTTTTTATGGGGATCTCACTTCTTTTTACAAAGATAATTTGCATTGGGAATGACCTCAGATAATTTTTAATATTATATTTATTATTATCTTCTATTTTTTGTGATTTTTTATTTGTTCTTCTATTTTTTGTAATTATTATTATTATCTTCTATTTTTGTGATTTATTTGATTTCATGTACTTGGCGTAATTTTTTTACTTTTTTGCAGTTTTTTTATGGGTTTTATTTACTCGTACAGCAGGGTTACTTTCTCTTTCAGCTATTGAAATAATTCTCTTCGTCTGCATCGTTAACTGAAAAATAGGACACATTTACTAATTATATAAATTATCACACGTGCTCATTGTCAAGATCATTGAATGAATAATTGCGTATGCAAAACCCTACCTGCAAATTTGTGCGTACGTAGTCTGACGTAGATCACACTGCATCATCTTCTGCTTAGGTTATCTGTAAATATATATAAAAGCCACATTTTAGTTATGTACAACTTAACGTAGTAGAACTTACTTATATAGAAATAGAGTAGCCTTTTCCTATAGTGGGTGTAGAGACTACATAATGTGTCCGAAGGAGGTAAGAGCGTATGACAGAAAGTCTTATTGCAGAAAATTTAAATAAATGCTTATGGTAATAATTCAGCGAACATGAACAAAGAGATCCAATATTTTCAACACACAATTTATTGGTGTTGGAATAAAATTAATTTACTATGTTTATTGGTGAATTGAAATATTGTTAATGGGAATCTAAAAAATTAATGAATTAATGAATAGCGTGGCAACTGCTGTGGATTTTATTAAAGTATTACGAATGTTTTTCACAAAAGATTGAAAAGCATTAAGGGAGATGTGTTTTCAGCATACTTTCTTCACTAATGTGACTTGCTCTACATTGCAAGCAGTCCACCATAATCTATTTTCTTAATAATTCTTAATCCTATGTCTTGACAAATTTTGTCGATTTACCTGATTTGACAAATTTCCAGAAACTTGTGCGAAACAAGATGCTCTGTCTATCTATCTAATCTTCTCCGGAGAACCTCCAAGCCTGTGCATCCCCTTCATATCTATCCATCCAAGCCTGTGCGTCCCCTTCAATTCTATATCCAAGCCTGTGCGTCCTCTTCATTTTTATCCAAGTCCAGGGCGTCCCCTTCATTTCTATAATATTAAGCTTTACATAAAAACTCTAAATTGCTGGTATAAAAATATCTGGCAATTTAAATGCAATGCAATTTGTTACAATATATATATTATTTTGTACATGCGTGGTATTATTTTGTACATGCATGGTACAAATTTCCAGAAACTTATGCGAAAGCTTATATGCGGTTTACATAAGAAAAATGCCTTTAAATTTAGAAAATATTGCAGGCGTGATGAGATATTAATGAAATAAGTTTCAGGTTAGGTTGGAATAGCCGTTTCTCGAGTAAATGATAGCGGTAGCGACAGTCGACATATACAGGGTGTCTTTTTTTTTTCCTGTACTGGGCGTCGAGACGCTACCGCGTCTCTAGATATAGATAGTGATAGTGAAAAGTGATAGTGACAGAAGACATCTAAGGAAGCCTAGGCTAATTTATTATAGTTGAAGTATTTAAGGCCCCATGTAAAATCGCCAAGTAGTCACAGAATTTTATTAGCTTTGTTGCTCGTTTGCTGGCTCCTCATCCCCGGTGAGGAGGTGGCCGCTGCTTCCGTTTCCGGAAGCAAGCGACTGAGCATGGAATTAGTATGGGTGGATCAGTTTTTGATCCCCTGGTGTTCTTGTCGAAAGGGAAAAGTTTCGGGCGTAGGGGGTGTACCTTTTGGTACACTGCCTGCGTAAGTCACCCGGGCCGATTACCCAATCTCCGCGTAAAACGGCTTGAGTCAGGTCAAGTGTTTGCTCCTGTCGAGTCGCATCGGAGCAAAAGGAATCGTATGGGAGACGCCAAGCGCTTTTCCGTGAGTAGTGTAATTATTGTCACAGACGAGGTATAGATAAATAAACCGGAATAGGACAGAAAGGTTAAAAGGCGAATGTGACATCGTTTTATTTTCATCCTCTTTTCTCTTCCGTTGAACGGAATATGTTCATAAGACGATCTTTAAATTGTTACTCTGACAGAAACATTTGTAAATCGCGGGCTCCGACTCTTAAAAAATGACCTACTTTTACCTGTGCTGAATTCTAGTTCCTACCACGCGTAGCGTTACAATCTGTTTCGAGACTTGACCGGGAACGTTGCATGCGACACTAAAATGGTAAGGGGGTCTTGGGAACCCCCAAACCGGTGACAGAAAAGTACATTGGTTGATAGGTCTATCCTATACCTCGTCTGTGATTTTACCCGTGTTGAATTCTAATTCCTACCACGCGTAGCGTTACAATCTTATTTTAGACTCAATCGATAACGTTGGGTGTGACATGAAAATGGTAAAGGGGCTCGCGAGCCCCCCGAGCGTGTGACATAAAATTACATTGCGTGATGGGTCTATCCTATACCTGGTCTGTGGCGTTAGTACTCTTTTACTTTACCTTTTCTCCTATCTCCGAAAGTGTTACCGTCGGCGGATATTAGAGGTTAGAGTTAGGCTGATTGCACCGCTGAAGAGGAGTTCAGGCGCAAGACCGCGCGGGAAAGATGTAAGTGCCATTTCATTTTATTCGATCAGTTTTGTCGCTTGTTTTCAAAATTTCTATTTTTTTTTTTGCGTATTCTATTCGACTTCTTTTACCTAATTTCTAAAAGTTTAACAATCTTTCTTGAGGAATCAGAGTACGTATAAGCAAACAAAATTGAGTTTTGTATTTTAAGTCATTAGAAGTTTCCATTACATTCAAATATATTGTTAAAAAGTTTGCTATGCCAGTTTCAGTGTTTCGAAATTATGAACATGGTTTTGAATATTGAAATTCTCATAATTTAAAGGGCAGATTGTAATACTTTCTATTCCTTTCTATTATAGATATTTATGACGACTTCTACTGGGGCATCCGAGACATCCTCCACCAGGTTGCAGCTCCAGGATGAAGAGTACCCAACTTGAGACTACAGTAGGTGAGTTGCATGCACTTTTTATTCCTCAGGTCGCCTATCATGTCGTGCTTAACGATCAATTTTCGGAAAAAAAATTTCTTAATTATAAAAATAGTAATATTCGGTGAAAGAGGCAACGTATGGAATAAAACATATGTTCTCTAATAGTAATTTATTTACATAGTAATCTATATTACAATAATCTATCGTAACATGAATTATCGTGAATGATAACGTATGTATGATTTAAAATGAAAATGGGCGAGAAAGGTCGTAGTTATGTATGGTCTCTAAAATATTAGAAGGCGATGTAAAAGTGTCAATTGGAACTCCTTAGTCTTCAAGAAGAAACAAAAGTAAATCGACCATTCATGATGAACCCTGAATCTTCTCGTGAATTTTGATCTTCGTTGAATTGATTAAGTTCTCCATCTTGGAAGTGTATATACTCATTTCTTGTATCCCAATTTGCGTAGAGCCTTCACGTCCACGTCGCCATAGTAGTCTTGGCTATGAAATTTTTTATTCATAAAATCAAAAAATTATCATTCTCTTACTGAAAGGTAAAAACAGAATAAAGAAGTCGAATATCCTATGAATATCCCTTAATTTGAATTTGAGAAATTTAGATAACTAATAATAAGCAGTGTTTAATAAAGTGTCAAATATTTGAATATTTTAGTCAAACATTCATATTCGTAGAATTCCATTTATTGGAACTTGAAAGCACTTCGATAAATGCACGTTTAAATGAAAACAAATTGGATCAATAAAAGTTAATAATTTCGCAGAGACAATATTCCGAAGTTGACGTTTTTTTTTTTTTATCGTTGAGGTGTATATAACTTCTGAAAAAGAATTCGTTGTAGATATTGAGGTTTTCACGATATTTTAGAAAACTGTCTTCACGAATGTCGAATCTAGTACATCTGCGTTTGATTTTACCAAAGAAAATAAATATTCTCTAAAGTGATTAAAATTAAAAATTACAGTGCAGATTCCACCCCTGGTGTATAAATTCGGTAAAGTACTTTTTGTGCTTTCTTCTCCAAATGTTTACCGTGGTTTAATTCAACTATAACTGATTTAATTTCTAAATATTCGTAACAGATTGAATATCCCATGCAAAGGCTATTTTACCACTTACACCCTTTTCTAAAAATTGCTCTCAAACGAAACCACGACCAGAAACAGGGACGGATTTGAAGATTTGGTGTCCCTAGGCTAACAACCGTCTGCCACCCAAAAATTTTAATTCAAAAGAGTTGAGATAATTTTAAAATTAATACGATATGACAACTCACATATGAGTTATTGCTGATTTGCTACACGAAAAAAAGGGAATATTGTTCTTAAAGTTGTCTCAAGCCTCTGTGTTTACACCTTTTCCAATTTCCTTTGCTCAAAATTTGTCGCTCCCCAAAATTTGCCACTCCCCAAATTTTCCGCCCCCCAAAATCTGACGCTCCCCAAATTTTCCGCCCTTCAAAATCTGTCGCTCCCCAAAATTGGTCGCCCCCGAAAATCTATCGCTTCCCAAAATTGGTCGCTCTCGAAAATTTGCCTCTCCCAAAAATTTGTCGCTTCCAAAAATTTGTCGCTCCCAAAAATTTGCCGCTTCCAAAAATTTGTCGCTACCCAAAAGTGGTCGCTTCCAAAAATTTGCCACTCAAATTTTCCGCCCTTCAAAATCTGTCGCTTCCCAATTTTTTCGCTTCCCAAAATTGGTCACTCCTGAAAATTTGCCGCTCCCCAAATTTTTCGTTCCTCAAAATTTGTCGCTTCCCAAAATTTGACGCTCACCAAACTTTCCGCTCCCAAAAATCTGTCGCTTCCCAAAAGTTGTCGCTCCCAAAAATTTGCCCCTCCCCAAATTTTTCGCCACCCAAAATCTGTCGTTCCCCAAAATTGGTCGCCCTCAAACATTTGCCGCTCCCAAAAATTTTCCGCTAGACTGCAGCCTACTTAGCCCATATACAAATCCACCCCTAACCAGAAGTGGTCGCTCAACATGCTGTTTCATTAACGTAATTTTATCAGCATAAACCTTTCATTTCATTTTCACGATCCTCAAAAATTCGCGACAAACACATCAAGAATTCTCACGTGTTAAGTGACTGTGTCACAGTGTTTAGAGGCACGAGCACATACGAGAACGTGCATAAAATTATGCGTGTTATTTACTTGTAAATGAGCATGCATTAGTTAGATTCACGATCGCAGAGCTCCAGCAGAAAGCGACACAGGAAACGTTCGCGTGAAAGTTGATGTGCCGAGTAACGGGGATTAGAGTTTCAAAAGTACACAGTCTTTCCACGACGTTTTCCTTTTATTATACGAATCTTTCACATTACTTAAAAATACACGGGCGAGTCTAGCTTACGCAAGCATGCTCGACCGAGGCCAAGAGCGCGACAGGGCAGGGTCGAATCGAGAAAATGGTGAGAACCCTCACCGAATTTTTCGTGTACGATGCATGCCGCGATCAGGGAGCTTTCTTCCTTTTTTTTTTTTTTTAAATCGACCGTCTCGCGATAACGAGGAAAGTATCAACAGCAAGAGCAAAGACACCATAAATTGGCAAACGACAACAGGCAAGAAAGAACGAAAGGACAAGCTCAAAGGGAGCTTCGCGAGAAGTTATTGACGAGACGGTACGATCGCGATTCGAATTTCGGTGCCCCGATCGGCTGTTCCGAAGTTTCTTTTCGATATGCCGAGTGGCAACGGGGACTGGCAAGGGGAGCATTGGGAATGGGTTCCTCAGAGAAAGTACTCGCTTGTTGTTCGTAGATTTTAATGACTTTCCCGCGCTCCGGTGAGGTATAGTCAGTCTCTTAATAATTTCGTGCGTGTTCCTCGATTGATTTCCTCATCTAGACGATCTTGAAGACAGGAAACAGGCCGCGGCGAATTAAAATCGTACGAGCACAAGGGTCCGTCGTCCACGTTGCCATCGCCGGCATCGAAGTTCGCCGACTGCTACCGAACTCAAGCGTCGACGCAAATGGCATTCGAATTTTACGCTCTTCAAGTTCGAATCAACCTCCGAGGTAGATTCCAGCCGAATCGTACCGCGCGAGTGCGCTTCTCCGTCCCGGATTCGAGTCAAACCGTTGAGTAGAATGAAACCGCCGATATGGATCTGGAGAATTTGACTCGAATGGGAACGCTTAACGAACGTGACGAAGTTGGGCATTCTTGGCACTCGGTGTTACACGTATTCCGAGGTGTCGAACATATCGGGGACTGTTCACTCGGGAATTGTATGAGTAGGTGTGTGTTCGTGTGTGTATGTGTGATAGAAAGAGGGGAGGGGGGGAGAGAGAGAGAGAGAGAGAGAGAGTAGGGGTGTTTGGCGAAGAGAGATGTAAAGATGGAAGAATGGAAAAAGGAGGGGGAGACGCGAGAAAGAGAGACAAGGGGCGGAGAGATTAGAGATTATTCCTGGAGGGGTGCGTTGGGCCTCGCAGGTGCCGATGGGGGCCTTGGCTTGCCCTGGGGTGGCTTCCTGGGCTCTCCTGTGTGCTGGATTCCTGCAAGCAGCTCGCTCTTCCTGATGCTCTTTAGGTCCAGGTCACCGTAATAATCCTCACTGTGGAGCAAAACCGGGAAAAATCCAGGGTTAGGACATGCGTGACGTGCCACCCGCCTTTGCGCGTGCGTTCCGTGTCGAGTTAATCACGTAGAGATTACACCACACATAGATTCGGTTTTAGTGTGAGTGTGTCGTATAGTTTGTCGCGAAATGTCGTGTTATGAACAATAGCAAGGGGACGATTAATTTTATTATCTCCTTGTGAAATGTCTAAATTTTTTTTTCTCTTGGAAATTATGTATTAAGTTAACAATCGTCTTGCCATCTTGTATTTATGGAAAGATATCCTTCGATCGATAGGACAATGGCGGGTATAGCTCAGACTTTAATTTTGAATAATCGCACCCCATCGTCAATATTTCTGTAAATTGGAAGACCTTAATAATGAAATTTGTGACTTTGGTGAATTTTGAATAGAGTCCCTTTTATCCACAACTATTTTTTCAAATACAAATTTCAACATATGAAAATTTACGTTTCTAGAAACATACTGTTAGAGATTCAAAAATACGAAAATGGTAATTAAAAAATGACGCTGGGGTGCAGTGAAGAATTGGTGACCAATTTGTGATTATACGAAGGACCGCAGAGGGCTAAGAGTTGCATTCTACGTATTCGTTCAAGGCACGACACTCTGCTTTGTGACAAAGTATATCTGACAACTTTTATAAGGCGAGGCCTTCGTAGCAAGACGATACATTAATAGATTAAATGAGGTTAGAGAATTTTGTTGTTAATTAACATCATGATTGTCGCACCATTGAAATGAATGATAATGATCGTGTTCTTAATTCTTATTGAAAGTGTTAGATTATTTCTTTAGATTGTCTTCATTAGCAGCTGAAGAATGTAATCACTTTCAATTTAAGTTTCAACTTTGACAACTAATATTCAGTTTCTATTACACAATTATTCATAGAATAATTTCAATAATTGAGTGATTGCATTTAAATTTTGTGTGTCTATTAAAATTGTAGACATCAGATATTTAATGTATCCAAAAATATTATTATATCAACACGCAAGTGCTGTAACCGTCCATACCCGGTATCTCTTTCTTCAAGGGACATTATGTAAATATTGTGTTACGCAAAAGCTATCTGCCCTGTATCAGAGCAAGGTGTACCGGGAATATCCGTTTAATTGCGTCACCCGAAAAAGAAGAAATACCTTTACGCACTTCCAGAGCGTGCCTCAACGTGTGGCCAGAGTTTTAAAGACCGTAATCAAACTCGGACTACATAATACCTGGTTTATCCAGAATTCGTCTTTACGTAACATCTGGTCGCACGCTTTCCCAGCCCGTTGAAATTTACAAGTCTCTCTTTGCTGCTCGTTTTAACGTTATTAATTGAAGCTCGGAACACGAGATAAGATAGAAGGAAGTTGTGGCGCTGTTTGGGAAAAATCGCTGCATTTTGTTTCGATTAGGTGGAACAAGTCTAAAAGCAAGTCTAAGCATCTGATAAAACATCAGCAACTACTTCCCCGATACTATGCAGTATTTCTACCCAACGGCACCGAAGTTTAACAATTCAGTATCGTAATCTAAAATACTCGTTGTCACACGAGTCCCTAATTCCATTCGAAACGAGCTCATAAATAAAAGAATTTCGCAAGTCATTAATTGAGAGATTAGAAAATCATTGTTCGTCCGAGGGAGAAGACCGAAGTCAGCCTTCGTAGCGAAAGATCGCCGGTTGCTGAAACGAGCGAACTATAGAACTGGACTCACCATCCAGGAACGTCTTCGGGGTCCTCGCAGGCGCCGCTGCCGTCAGAGTCGCCGATCTTGAATACTGTGCCAATGGGGCAACCGTACTCCCTGGCGATACCTTCCAGGCATATGTAATACTTTCTGCAGTCCTCGGGATGGGCGTGTCTGCTGAAGCTGCCGGATGCTCCGCTCACTTCGCCGGCAGCTGGACACGTGAAGCCTCCTGCGACCTCTGCGCAACGCGAGAAACACGCATGCCACGGTGAGATGGAAGAAAGACGGACGAAAAATGCCACGCCGAGTCTCCTCGCGATTACCCGCAGGGGGGACAGCCGTTGTGAGTCGGTGAATGGTAAAATCAGGGTTCGGCTTTGAATTCTATCGCGCGCGGAGCAACCGAGCTGGGATTCCGCGTGAAGAAACGCAGGATGCGCGTGGGGGCTATTGTCACGTATCGGCTATCGAACGCGGAGTACCACAACGAATGAACAATACTCGGAGACGTGTAATTGGCTCCCAGCGAGTGGACGTTTTCTAAGGCTGTCAGGTTTGAACGGACAAGAAGAATGGTATCATCGAAGAGAAAACATATTTGGAAGATTCTTTAAAGGTATTGCAATAGTTGCGCGGCTTTGGTACGCATCAGGGATGCTAATCACCGATACTGAGAAGACCGTGACATTTCGTTTGAGATGAATTGAATTCTCCGTGTGAAAAGAATGGCATTGGTAATTTTCGCCCTCAACTCTGCGGCATTTGGACGTCTGGGGATACGCACCTTCGTTTTTGCATTCAGGTACTTGATCCGCCCACATGCAGACTCTGGCTTCACGATCGTACGCGAGCCCGGGGCTGCACTGGTACCTGGATGATTCTCCGTTCCAGCAGTTCCAGAACACGTCGCATTTCTTCTCGTCCGGGAAGATACCGTACAGGCGGGGACAATGGGGTGTGTTGATGGCTGGCTCGAGTTGCGTCCTCTCGCCGCAGTCGACGTTGTGGAGGTAATCGCAGTTCTCGGTGAGGAACTTGCTGTCGCTGGCGTCGAACGCGAGACCGTTGCCGCAGGTCTTCAGCTCCGCGGCGTTGTTGTCGCATTTCCAGTACTTGTCGCAGGATATGTGATGGGGGTAGAATCCAAAGTCGTCGGGGCATTTGAACGACTCCTGGGCGGTCACGCCTGTAATGGACGCAACGTTAAGGTGACATTCTACAGTCTCGGCCGAAAATTCGGCCACGGTGATGGTTTTTATAATGAAATAAACACTTGAAATTTTCGAACTTTTGGGGGTATATTGTACCACTCTTGAGTTACAAGAAAAAAATCTTTGTTGTTTGTTTATTTCATTTGTTTACATAAATATTTCGCAGTGAAGTTGGCGTCTTCAGAATTTGACCCTATGCGGGCGGTTGAAATTTCGGACGACTGGATTATCGGAAATAAAAGAACCAAACAAATTTTTAAAGTGGACCAATGCCAGCGTAAACTATCTGACTTTAAGAAACTTCTATTTTTTTGCAATCAGATGACTGTGACTGGTGCTACACATCCCGCCAACACGAGTTACATCGTCGAAGAGGTGGACAAGATTCCACAATAATTAATAAATTATAAGAAGGATCGACATAAAAAAAATATTTTCTGCAATTTTAAAGACGCTTCCTTATATCCTAAAAGAGTTTAATCCAGTTTTTTCAAATAAAATTCTTAAATATCAGTTACCTTTGGGGCTGTTAGACAAAAATTCCCCCTTCAGGGGAGGTTCCGGTCTAAAAATCGATTTTTTTTATTTCATTTTTCAAATGTTCGACCTTTTAGGAATATGTATTTAAAAGGATTTTTTGAAATTACTACAATTGCTGAAGTAGCACTCACGTAAAACTTTAAACGCGTTTTTCTCGAAACAGTGTTCTCAAAATCGGTGGAGCTGTATCTCAAAGAGTTATTATCCGATTCGATTGAAACTTTTTTTATTTTGAAGAATAGACCAGTAAAATGTAAAAAAAAATGAAAATTTATAATTTTTGAAGGCGTTGAAAAAATGAAAAATATAGGGAAAAAGTGATTTCAAACTATAAGTTTCATTATTTTCTTAAAAAATGTCATTTTTGTAATTTTTTCTGGTCTAGTTCACGAGCGAGTTTCATGCCCTTTAATAATCTGGCATTGTTTTTTTATTTCAGACCATTGGTTTAGGTGTTACAGGTTTCACCGATTTGGATGAATTTTTTGACGCCTCGATTTTAACGAATCCCCAGTGCCGTCTGCACTGATTAATTATAAAATAAAAAATATATTTCTATAGTTTAAGACACTCTTAATACAATGCAGTAAGTCCCATTAAATTATATGTAGTAGTTTTCCTATAATTAATTCCTAAAGATCACCTATTTTTATGGGTTCTAGACCGGAACTGCCCCCTAACTAAATTAACCCCCAGCTTTGGAGATCGCCTTAAGGCGCGTTCCTTTTGCGGACGTCACCTTGAGGAGCGCTGCCAATATTTCATGACACAATGACGAAGGATAGATTTCCTTTGTTGATGCAATCTTTGCATTCAAGTAGTGCCGATACCAACAAGCATACCAAATTGAGGACTTGTTGCAATTATATTGTACGCGAAAAAGAGAACCTCCAATCCGTCCTATAGATCTTTCACAAACTCCGAATGCCTACAACATAAAAATATAAAAAAAAATTTATGTTGAACGAATTTACTAAAAATGGACTAAAAACTAAAAAAATAATTCTATTCTTGTACTACAATTTTGATGGAGATATGTGACTTTAAATAAAATCATACAAACTCTGTGATTATCCTATAGAATTGTTCAAATAAATTGTAAAGAAACAGGATAATCACAGAGTTTGTATGAGTTTATTTAAAGTCACATTATCACCATCAAACTTCCAGTACAAGAAAATAATTATTTTTTATTTTTTAGTGCATTTTTAGTAAAATCGTTTAACATCATTTTTTTTTATATATTTTTATCTTCTAGTTTTTAGTGTTGTAGATTTTTTATATATTTTTTTTAGTTTTTACTTTTTTTTTTTATAAAAAATTGTATTGTCACACCCACGCACGCCAACAAAGTTTCAAGTGTTGGTGGAAGTGGTTGAAAATTAAGTTGCCAGTTTTGAACCATACACCAAACAAACAAACAGAGGATCGAAATTGAGTAATAGTACATTGCGTGACAAGGGAGAGAAGAAAGCGATTCCGACGAGCGCGAAGTGAATTACGCGAGGCGAAATCGCGTCTCTCCCTTGTCACGCACAATATTTTTTTCAACACCTGCATGAAAGGTGTGTTTTCGAAAGCCTGCTGAGCGATTCGCAAAAAAATATGCATGTTCGATTGCTTTTTTATTCTGTCGAAATTAATAAATACGTGGGTGACACTAAACTGCAGTTGCCTTGGGAGCAAAGTAAAAAATGCGAATACGCATGCGCGTAAAGTCTTTTTCCCTTGGGAGAAAAGTAGAAAAGGCGAATACGTCTGAAATTGGCCATTTTGCTCCCGCTCAGCAGGCGTAAAAAAACACCCATTTTCATGCAGGTGTTGAAAAAAGTCATTTAAAAAGAGTTTTCAAGCGTAGTTTAAGCGTCTAAGTTGTAGAAAAGGGAAAATTTCTTCGCACTGCGTCGCTGATTCCAGTGACTCTCTTCCGCAGTTGAGGGGTTAATACTTTAAGTGGAGTAAGGTTTTAAAAAATGCTCCTTCAAGTCGATCAAGCTTTTCCAAGGAAGTCTTGCTTAACTCGTACCGAGCGAATATTCAAAGACACTTGGACCACACTTTCGATGCTTTCTATATAATATCGACGTGATAACGCGGCCAACACCGTGCACAGGGTGCAAATCCCTCGTTGCGGAAACACGCGGAATAAGAAATCTCAGTTTTACGTGAATGGTGGCACCGAAGAAAGTAACGGAGAGGAATCGACGAAAGAATTTTACTTGATTAACATGTGATGTAGTTGCTATCGAAAACGAGATCAGTCAGTTTCTACTCCCTATTTCAGAAAAGAAGAAAACTCTTACTTCAACCGAGGCTTTAGGTACTTGGTTTCTATGCTCTCCGAGGAAAGTAACTTTTCTACGATGACGAAGAAAAGTTCCACTGGTTTGTAATTAATTAGTCGAAGGTAATATTCATCGATAGAATGATCAAGAATAAAATGTAGCTTCCAAATGAAGCCGGAAGGGATATGGTAAAAATCAGCTGAACGAGGAAGTGCAATTTCGTGGAAAAAGTCGTTCCTTAAATAACGAAATGAAAGTTGAATTTGGCTTCCGGTATTGAACCGTAAAAGTCGCTTTTATAATATACCACGAGGGGTAAAAAAGTGTAACGATTAGAGTGTTCCTAACACCACTGCGAGTAAGACACTTCTGCAACAAGAAGATGAAGAAGAAAGTGGGCTCGAGTTTATGGCAGTACACGGACAAAGGCCTCCTTGCAATAATAAGATGCACGAGAAAGTTTATTTAACACGAAAGGATGCATAAAAAGGGCCGACTTTCGATACGTGCATTCTTCTACCCTACACCAGTCTAGTTACAATATAGATGATAGCAACATTCGAAAGAGTACTGTTAAACGAGCTGCAACTCTTCACACAAACGCTGCCTTACGTAAATCGAATCAGGAATGGAACAAAAGAAATCGAGCCGAGCGCTGTAATTTAACTGATTACATATTTGCTTATTAGCTTCGAAATTAATGGCAGCGAGGATTTTGTTGCGGTTTCTACTGTCCCAGGAAGCATCAAACGATTCATCATTATAAACAGTTTGATTAAAGCACCGAGGGTCGTTGAATTGTATATCTCCGCGCTGGATTCATCCAGTCCCGGCCGGAGTCTCCCAGTCGAGAGCGATCCGCAGGAGAAAAAATCTCCTTTGCGGTTACACGCGATACAACATTTAATCGCGCCAGGGATCCGTGGTAATCTGCTAAATTCTGCCGCTCGACAGACATTATCGTCGCACAGTGGTGCATAATGCAATTTTTTTTTCAAATCAGTCTACAGGTCGTAATTTTTCAGTAAACTTCACAATTTTTTTAAATTCTTCTCAATTAAATTCTCTATCGATCTGTCCAACTCGAATTTTGAATTACTTTGCTAATTTCTGTGGCCCTTTTTAGCCACCGGTTCCGAGTTTAAAGTCAGCTTTTCGAAATTGCAGACGGCGAATCCAATATGCCGAAGCGAAATTTCGGAAGATGGGATTATCCGGAAGAAACTTAGTGCGTATAGATTTTCGGGGACGTTGATTACGAATATGAGGTAATTATTATAAAGATAAAAATTTTAATTTTTACAATTGTTTAGGCACTTCATAAATGTGTAGGTGACTTTGCATGCTTAAGCGTGTTCGTCTGTGTTGATTTTTCTGACCCAATATTGATGAGCAAGATCGAAGTTTGCTGAAAAATTATGTACCATCGCGGCGTCGAGGGGGTTTTAGACGGCGAAGCTGACCGTCGACCGCAAAATGGTGACTCCGTTATTGTTTCGCGCTCGCGTAGGAGGAAGGACGCTGTCGATGCCACGTCGCGCGTTTTATTATCAGCGCCGATTGTTCGTCCCGTATCGTGCCGTTCCTTCCCGGCTGTCAACTACGCCTAATAATCCGTTATTCTTTCTTTTTTTCGCGGCGCATGATGTCTGGACAACCTAAACGTCTTATGTAAGGACACAAAGTGACTTTCGCCAGGCGCTTTCACTTTGGGCCTAGAGCCAGGCCCAAGCCAGCAGCCGCAACACCAATACGGCTCGTGACTGGGGGGCCCTCCCAGCATCCCGTTCACTCGGCTCTCCTCCACACGCTTCCCGCCGTGTGTGCTCCCTCCTTCTCTCTCCCCGGTTCTTCAGCATGCACTCTCCCACGTACACACACGCGCGCGCGCGAGCAAACCTCCGCCTTCGTGCGGGGCCCTGGCGGGCTCCCGCGCGCTGCGTTCACTCTCATTTTTCTCGGCACCGGTACCAAAAGTCGCGTCTCGAATCTGATAACGTTGGCTTCGTGATCGGAACCACTCTGTTTCCTGCGCCGTCGTTTCTGGTTCATGAATCCCCCCGACTGTCGAAGGGTAATATCGCGTTTGGGGCGACGGCGATCGGTGATAAAAAGAAGGGTCAAGATCTGGGCCAAGGTTATCCTGTCGCGGCGAGGAAAGTCCAGGGAAGGGGAGGAAAAAGAGTGCAAATGCGTGTCGAGGAGGTTTCTCTTTGCGCGGGAACTGAATACGCCTTTCGATCTCGTCTCGTTGGCAGAACGCTCGAGCAAGCGTGAAAAGTAGCCGTGATTTCTGGTAATTACGCTGGGTACGTCGGCTGGCTGGATGTACAGTAGGGGTTTTAGGCTTTTGTGAGCTTATAGTTCGAGGGTTTGTACCGAATATATGCGAGCGAGTTACGGTGGGTGAGTCGGATTTGACAGGTCGTCGGCTTGGTGGTGAAACTGACCGAGTCCATGTTTCTTTATTTTCGATAAATGCAAATTTAATGTTCAATCTGTTACAGTAAATCAGGTAGTCATTGAAAATCTCCCCATATGGATTTTCATTAATCTATCGTTGTAAAAAACTTAGAAAGTAATTGCTTCCATTAATCCTTACGGATTCTAGGATGGACTTAGGTACTCAGTTCTACCAACAGACTATCGAAGTAACACATAGGACCGTATGGCGAGCCAATCCTCATTCCCTGCCAGTTATTGGAGTGTACAATCATTTCTTAGTTTAGAGAAATCAGGCGTAATTAAAATATTCCACTTTACAGTTGGAGGATTAAATAATACACTTCGTAAAGTTTCGGAACAAGCGAGAAGCGACTCGTGCGCACTGCGGATGCCAGAAACGACGCAATTGTTAAAAATTCTGAGCGACGGAATTTATAAAACAGAAATCATTACCGAAGTACAACAGTACTGAATATTAAATAGTAAGGTTCCTCGGTAGCCCGAGAGTTTGCGATTCGAAACATATATGGTTGCCGAAGGTCCGTCGCAGACCCGAGAGGTCTAATGGAGGAGCATTGACAGTTGTCAAAATACGAGACGATCCCACGCACGGCTCCATCCCCGTTTCCTTTATTCGTACCAACGCAGTGCTAGCGATTATTTCTACCAAGACAGCCGCGGCGAAGGAATAGTGCACTCTGTGGTCCACACGCGTATGTCACACACTTATGTCCTCCACTTCCGACAAATCGTCCTGGAGCCGACACTTCCCTCCCCGGTCCGTGGCCCCCGAGAATATTCCACCCCGCCCCCCCCCCCATTAACCCGGTCCCGACCCGCTTGTCTCCGAAATCCTCCCATCTCTTTCTCTCCCTCGATCCTCGCGACCGTTTATTTCGGGTACGTACCGGCGATCAGAATGGCGGCTATCACGTAGTACGTCCTCATGGTTACGAATGCGTGTATCTCCCGCGTGGTGTCGTGATCGAGTTACTTGCTTGAGGTACGGTAAAAAAAGTTTAAAAAAAAAATAATTCTAATCACTTTTACGGGCACAGGCTCCACTGCGCAGAGAGAACTCCGTGTTTGCGCCCTGTCGTTCTCCACCTTTATATAAGTCATTGGTCACGTGTTGTTCCTCTTCCACCTCCCGCGGGACCTCCTTCTCTTCTCCTCGTCGCTTCAAGAAGAGGTACTATGTACTCCGCGTTTCTTCTCTCCCTCTCTCTCTCTCTCTGTCTGCCCCCTTTCTCTGTCCCTCTTTCGTTCCACCGATCTCTCTTTCTTTTTCTTTATTCTTCTCCGCTGAAAATGCCATCCAAAGACCTAACAGAGGTCCGGTAATAACGTCCGTTTTGTTCTTTCTTCTCCTCCCCACCCACCCCCCTCCCCTTCCCCCCTGCTATAATTTTTATTCCCCGTGTCGTCTGCCTCGAGGATTCTCCCTCTTTATCCAGTTTTTGTCGCTCCACGGTTTTCGAATACCCGCGCGACCAGTTTCTCGATGTTGGTTTTCACACGGTCCACCTCAAAATCCACTTTTCGATTTTGGCTCCAAGGACTCGGCTCGCTCGAGGGAGGAGGACGCTCGTGGGTGTATCGATTAGACGATCGTGGCAAAAGGATGCTCGTGAATTCTTTTGCGCCTGTGTAGTGCTAGTGCCGAACGGCTGCATTTGTTAGCTACGATGCCCACTTTGCGTTTTAAGGTTTTTGTTTTATGGGTGGGATCTCGACGTTGTGTAATGTAATCTTAAGTGCGTTGCAGTTTATTAAACTAAAGACTGCCTGTTTTAAATATTTTGCAAAAACTAATGTTTCTCTGAGGACTGCAGGTGTACTGCATTTTCGTGGAAGAACTTTTATTCTAGAACGTAAAAAGTGGGTGTAAAAAGTTAAGTACGCTGCGCTGATGGGAGACCAGCTTCCTGCATAATTGGGCAAGAAAGTATCATTTACCTGCGTAATTGGGACACGATCGAACGGCAAGAATACATAGTAACGGTAGATAAGCTGCAATATTGAATCTGATATTCCTCAAATTATTTGTATTTTAATTTAATCCTTTGAGAATTTGTGTAGCTTTAATTCTTCGAATTGAAGTTTTTCAATTTCGATCCCACAAATTTAATTTCTCTTTTTCGCTCCACAGATTTAATTACTTTAGTTTTTGCCTTACTCAGTGGCGGATTTAATGGGTGGTCGATGATGAGTTACCTCCTGGGCCTCATGTTAAAAAAAAAAACAATTATGATTGCATCCAAACACCATTTTTTGCTGTACTACTACACTTAGCCCGTTTTTAGAAAACTACCTCTTCATTTTCTCGAAAAATGGGCCGCTGCTCAGAAGGCCCCTTAGGGCCCTATCTTCAAGAAAAATTATGATTGTATCCAAAAACCATTTTTTCTGTACTACTACACTTAGCTCGTTTTTAGTAAACTACCTCTTCATTTTCTCGAAAAATGGGCCGCTGCTCAGAAGGCCCCTTAGGGCCCTATCTTCAAAAAAAATTATGATTGTATCCAAACACTATTTTTTTCTGTACTACTACACTTAGACCGTTTTTAGTGAACTGCCTCTTCATTTCCCCGAAAAATAGGTCTCTTCTCAGAAGGCCCCTAGGGCCCTATCTTCAAAAAAATTATGATTGCATCCAGACACCATTTTTTTTCTGTACTACTACACTTAGCCCGTTTTTAGAAAACTACCTCTTCATTTTCTCGAAAAATGGGCCGCTGCTCAGAAGATCCCTAGGGCCCTATCTTCAAGAAAAATTATGATTGCATCCAAAAACCATTTTTTCTGTACTACTACACTTAGCCCGTTTTTAGAAAACTACCTCTTCATTTTCTTGAAAAAATGGGCCCCTCGCAATGTTTGCCACTTGGGCCTTTTTCCTTAATTCCGGCACTGGCTCTGCTACTTCATTTTTCATTTTCAGTCTCTCCGATTCTTCTCCTCGAAATTCAACTCACTCACCGCTTGGTATCTGATCGTGGCAGCATGCTGTTCCGCGTAACTGTATTAGAGCGATCAGTCCCCGTATATACGGTGGCCCGTCTAGCATCGAAATTCGTCGGGTCCGTCCAGGTGCGATTGTTTTTGTACACAGGTAGCGTGCTGCCGTGGTCGCACGATTTGCAGAATATTGACCGATCGCTACGTGATTATAATAATAATCGTGGGTCCCTAGCGACTACGTGATATAAAATAACGGGGAAGGCTGGAAGGGGGCGAAGGTCGAGCACGACCAACGTGACTCACCGTGACACCCAGGTCCGATACACCACCCTACTCAACATTCCGGCAGAGGGTATCTCTGACAACTGCAAGGCAGCAGCCGTTATTTCGGCTTTTCGACGCAATCGGCCGAAAATAGATTCTTAGCAAGAATTTGCTAAGAAAAATTCGAATCTACGCAAACCCAGTAGGTACACCTGCTTGGATTTTTCGAAAATTTATTCTGCGTTATTTCGTGAGAAAGTGTTTTGGGCTTTTCCTTAAAAGTGTGATTTCTGTTTTTAATAGGTTTAATGAAACACTTCCGTCGATGGCTTGTAATTAATTTATACAATTGGAGATGGTCCTTCAATGAAAAATTTGAATTTTTCTCTTGGTGGTTTGCAACGACTTACGAAAACGGTTTCTTCGATTTCGGTGGCTAGAAATTTTATGCGCGGTTTATCGGACCAACGATTGACATTTATTCCCTTGCATCATCCATTCGCATTTCTGGCACTTGTTGCGTTTCTTATACAAGAAAGTTCCAAGGATTTTGCAATTATTTCATCAGTTTTCTCTTATATCTTGCGGTGAGCCCTGGTTCTGTCGAAGGGGCAGCTTGGTTCGAAGGAAATCGATTATTGTGCGCGAAATTGGTAGAGAAATAGGGGATAATCGCTTTGGAACTGACATTTTCTTTCAAAAGCTTTTGTATAACTAACTTTGATCCCTTAAATTTATCCTATTGAATTTTGATTCCTTAATTCATTTTTTGAATCTCGATTCTTCAAAGTTAGTTCCTTCAATTTTTCTTCAACTTTAACACCATAGATCATACAAATTTCATAATTATACCTATACAGTACTGAAAATATTTATTGCATCATTCGAAAAGAACACGTTATCACTTATATCTCCCTTATTATTAATACCAAGAAAATATTAGGCATTGTGAGATTTATTTATTGCAAAAATGTGTGTCTCACTATCATGGCCAAAATAAGTTTGACACGAATCGTTAAAATTTTATTAATCATATTGTTATGAAAATTGTGTGTACCTAATAATACGTAAATTTGAGAGCGATGCAATAAATATTTCCAATACTATACGTATATTACCTACTTATTCTCTTTAATTCGGTTAAGGGAAATCTTGAATTATTTTCATCGATATTATATACACAACATTACATTCTACTCTTTCTGTTATTTCCTATTTCTCTTTGCAATATTATAAAATAGCCATTAAAGGAGGAAAGTGATTAAATATAACTGTGGAAGTGAAGTCAAACGGGTAACTCATCAAAAGAAGCGCTGCAATGTATTACAATGCCCCAGGGACGTATTCTAATTCACTGAAATTTTCGAGGCGACGATTTCAATCAAGGCGGACAGGCGCATGTTAATGCCGAACGCTTTCGACGATAACGGAACTTTCTCGCTCCGCTTAATCCAGTTTCTCGAATAAATCGCATCGGCCGAGCCGGTATTCGCGCTTACGTGCACGTCTACGATCGGCTGCTCTAACGAACAGCAAAAAACTCGCTGAAATATCGCAGGTTGATCGACCTTGGCGCCGTAACTCAGCATAAATGAAGACGAGAAAACATCGTCCAACGCTCCCCTTAAATCGCTGCACTTACTTACTTGTTCGCAGTTCATACTTCATGCTAATATTTGTATTACCATCGCTGCGTTACATTAATCTGTTAACTGGACCATTTTCCACTAGCAATTCACCTTGCAGATTTAAAAATGTGTATTTAAGCTTTCTAAACGAGTTAACTCGTTTTCAACACTTTTCAATTGTCTTACTCATTACTGATTAGCGTCATTGCTTTGAGAGAATAACACTATAGTACACTCCACATCAACGTTTCATTACGCAGTTAAGTCTATGTTTCTCGCTGACTAATTTACACATTTTTGCAACAGAGATCGAATGAAACTGTTAGCTTTTATAAATAAAAGTTATTTAAAGAACTTTTAACTTTCAAATCATTTCTTTTCTGTTTTAAGTTAACTTTCTACATTAACGCTTTAACTCTATAGCAAAAGTTCTGTTTTAACAGTTATTTCGTATTCGATTAATAAAGGTTCTGGGGGATCCTGTATTTCTTAACAGATATTTTAAGATAAAATATACAAGTTAGAATTATTTTTTTAATTAGCAATATTTAAAGAATTGAAAGACGAATAAATATAGGAAAGAAAGCAAGTTGTGAATTATATATAATTATTTTATTTTACTAACAATAAGAGGAAAAACGATCAAAACCTATGTTGATTTATTTATTCTGTATATATTCCATAACGGGAAATTTGCTTGCTGCAGCTTTAACTTTTTCAAAGCAGAATAAATGTTCCTGTGCAATTAGACCTTTCTTCTACTTCCAAGAAAATAACCCTATTTATGCAAAAATGTATGGAATAAAAGTTTCAGCGAACACACTTCAGTTTATAACTGTTTCCTTGGAACAAAAGAGATACGAGCAAAAGAAAACTACTGTCATTTCATACCTAATTGAAAACATTAACAGCTTCATTCGATCTTTGTTTTGTAAATATTTAAAATTTATTATACGACAACTTTTCGCGGAACCCTGAACTTCTTATCGCAGAACTCCAATTGGGAAACGTTCTTCTACACCACAAAATTTTCTTGTGGGTCAAAGTGGATCCCGTGTCCGTTGCCCCGGGGTTAAAGCCGCAGTTCCTTCTTTCGCACGAGTATAATAATTATACATTCACATTAGATTTATTCATTCTGCCAAATGCAGACTCATTTTGCAATAACAAATTACCTCGCCTGCCCCAGTTAACGTGTGAAAAATACTAGTATAAGTGGAGATAGTGCAATCGGGAGTAACGTTTGCTGGGAAAGGTCATAATCAAGGCCGCGGGGGTTCTGCGAATCGGCTACGGCCATGAAAGCGGATAGAAATCAAAACTCATAATACGCTTATACGAATTAATTAACTCGCGTTCGCGCCCGGAGAATGGAGTTTCGCGCCCGTGCACAGCAGCTACGAGGTGAAATAACATTTTTCTGGCCCATCGTGGAAACTTCTTGCCTGGGTATCGATAACTCATAAGGGAACACGATAGGGTGGCATTCCATGCCACTTTTCGTGCTTCCCATTAAGATCTGGCTCGATCTTTTCCTTGTTTACGAAGACTCGTGCGTCGAAATTACACGTCTCAATTCTTTCTCTATAAGCATTGCAAAGTTTCGTAATTAAAATCTCCTTCAAATCACATTTACAAACTCGTTATCATTAGCTAGCGTTTCACATTTCAGAGCTTCATTAACATCCAGCGGAAGATCCGCAGTGAAACTGTTCCTGAAAGCTACGTTAATTAAGCATAAAACAACTTTCTACCATTTTCCTGCCTCCTTCGAAAGTAAATTCTGAAACGGCACACCTCGCTCCCCCGCTGCTAATGTGTTAAGGAAAACTCGCTATCTGTAAACCTCTATTTTTAATGCGGTGAGGACGATGTCCATTTATGAAAGACACCCGAATACGAAGGAGCAATTATTGCACCGGATGGCTAATGCACAAACGCCTTCCGGATAACGGGAACGCTGCGCCGTTTATGGTGGTTTGTCGCGGTGGTAGTCTGTGTGTCGTTACGCGTCGCAGTGTCCCAAGGATGCAGGTGCCGCGCCTGTCGATAATTAATATTCGGCTCGTTGGTCTCCTTAAGTCGACCGATTCGAGCAGGACTGGTCGTCCTCCTCCTGGAACTTCTTCTGTCACCTTGCCCTGAATCCCTGTCGAACTTACACACGCATATGCTTACAAGCTCCACTCTCAGGTACGGCCTGTTTCCACGACGTTAATTCCCCTTTGTCCGCGGTCAATTGTAACAACCTTTCTCGCGATAAAAATTCGACGTCGAAGGCTTGCTTAGACGTATGTACCTACTTGGGAAACGCGCGCTGCTCGATGTTCGCGCGAGTCTTCAGCCAAGGAGAGCTGGAGTCATGAATGCCAGATCAGGCGATGAAACGGGGTGAGAATAGCTGCGTTATGGTTGTGTGATTAATCGAGGTATTTGCGTTCGTGGCGAGTTTCTCATGGTTTTTAATATGATACTTAAATAGGACATTCTAGAGCGGTTTCCCTTGATTTTTAATGCAAATCGAGGCTGGGAAAAATCGCGAATGTAATATTAACTTTGTATGTTTTTCAAATATGGCGTCACCAGTTTCTTTAAATTTAGTTGGTGAAATTTTATTAATAACGAGATTAGTGATTTGAATAAAATTTATTTTTATTTTTCTATGCTTTTTTTTTTTTTTTAGATTTATTTATTCTTTATGTGTATAGGTATATTTGTCATGGTGATTCAAATTTATGGTTGAAGTTGAATAGAGGGGTTATATTTAATTATTTTATTTTATTAATTCATTGAATGACTTTGAATTTTTGACCAGATTAAACTGATAATTTTGGTGTATTCTTTCGATAATTTCACTATTTTATTTAGAGACAGATTTAACATAAATTAATATGTAAGTTTTGATTGATAGATTTGGATCGTGCTTTTCAGGACCGAGCTTATGGTCAAAAATAAAAAAGAATGTACCAAATACCTAATGCTTTTTATTTCAGACATTATTATTTTTGGTGCCTTTGGCTAATTTTATTGAAGTAATACAAGTTGACTTACTATTCAGAGATATTTATGGAGTTATGAATACTTATATCCATTTCAAGTTTATGACGCATTTATGTGATACGCAATACTTCTGAAGCAAGGAACGAAGGCATTACATTGCTTGTGGAATTGTAAATTACCCCAACATAAATGTGGGAAGTGTTTAATTGTCCATTGAGTATTATTTTATGATGGTGATCAAAATATTCTTCAATTTCCCAAACTTTCTTACGTAACGATTACAAGGTGGCTTTCTTCTTACCTCAAACACTTGTAAAACAGTCCTGAATTTGTATTACAACAATTTTCTTTAACTTCGAGCAAACCAATTGATCAAGTATATCGAATCCTTTGCCACCTCTTGCCTCATACTAAAACTGTTTCTAATTACGTAGAAATATATTAATTACAAAAAAATCTATAGTACATCTGAGGTGAATAAAGTCGACTTGAAATCAGCCTAGGTACTCACTAAAAATTGAAATGCGATGGTAAATTCATACCGTTCGAAATCATTCGTTAGCTATCAGCCACACATCCACCGAAGTTAGCATTGCAAATGGTTTGTGACATTTTTGACACTCGATGAATACAGCGCTTCCTCGTCTTTTTTAAGTTGCCGTTACACGCAAATATTTTGTATGCAAGTGACATCAATTCCGCGTCACCGGAACCAACGGCGGTACGTCAAATTCGGTCCGAAGAATTATCCGCTATGTGCAGTATAATTATATTCGTAATTGACGTAACAGCTCGGGCCTTTATGATGCTTGATTTGCGGCCAGTGACAGAACAGTTCGATGTCAATAACTCATCTTCCCGAGGGCATCAGAAACTTACGAAAGATTGCGTATGGTGCCGAGTCTTTACACTGTCTTCTATCGGACGGATCTCGTTACGGCTATGAGCTTAGCGAGTTCAACGCACGGGAAGCATTATCCACTGCATTCCTAGTAAGCCCTCTGTCTATTGTACACTTAAAAATTACGCGATCCGTATTAACCACTTACCAGAGTTGGGCATTAACTAAATAAAAAATTATTTAAATAACGGATCGAATAAAAGTTACTTTAACCTTATTCGTTATTGGAGGCGTGAATGATCCGGGTTAACTTTATCCGACAAATGACGAATAATTCTTTTAACTTTTATTCATTATTCGAGATTTTTATTTAAATAAAAATTTTACCCATCTCTGCTACTTATTAATCGTTTAAAAGTACTCTGTGAAGTGACGATGAGCGATTCCGTTAAAAAAAAAGCGATTACTTTCAAAAAGAATCGAGAAATCGATGAAAAGAAGGATCAAAGATATGATCGAGAAAATTATCAAAAATAGATTCAATTAAATGTGAGATAAAAGGAATTTTTATTGAATCATTATATTGGAAAATATATCATATATATTCTCTACTCTAGTTGGAAGTATATATTATTAAATCTTTTTATGAGGTTCTAGTGTATATGTACATTCACGAAGCTCATACACACAATTTCATTTTTTGACATACAGTTGTAGTTTATTTAATTTAGGATATTTGAATTTCATTTTCATTTGTAGAGACTGAAAAATAAAAGATTATAAGTAGAAAATACTGACAAATACAAATCGTCATTTTCTTCTCGAGTTATCGAGAATCGATTCTTAGAATAATCGATAAAATAATCGATTCTTCAGAAGAATAATCGATAAAATAATCGATTCTTCAGAAAAATAATCGATAAAATAATCGATTCTTCAGAAAAATAATCGATAAAATAATCGATTCTTCAGAAAAATAATCGATAAAACAATCGATTCTTCAGAAAAATAATCGATAAAAAAAGTGATAAAATAATTGAATCTTCAGAAAAATAATCGATCGATTCTAGAATAATAGAGTAGAATCGCAAAATCCTACTGCCAAGCGTAATACTATGATGTCCGCTTTGATACCACGATGTCCGCTTGGATACCAGCGTTTCTGGCAGTCCAAGGAACTTTGACCCTCGAAAAGTTGCCGATGCATCGCGAGTACGTACGCGTAACACGTGCAGCAACGCGCGTCCGTCTGCGATTGGCACGCGACGTTGCGGTTCGGTAGCCGAGTCGCCGCGCTGCGCCCCCGACGGCTTCTTGCGAGCGTGGTAAGTTGAGGTAACGTCTGTCGAATTGCATAATGGCAAAGGAGAAGCGGCGCATGGTGTCGAGCGTGCTACATCGCTGAGAGACGGCTGTTGTCGAGAACGCCGTGGATAGAACGGGGTGGCCAGTACTCTGCCGACGACCCGGCACGGCTTTTATCTGGCACGGCGCATCGTTCGCCCTGGCCGCAGGAGTGAAAGTCGAGTGCTGGCTCCGATGAACGTTCAGCATCCAAAGCTGCACCTTCGCGTCTGTTCTTATTATGATCGGCATTTGTGATCGCACCGATCGCTGGTGCGTTGATTATTCTCTTGATTTCGCGTAGTAGGGGTAGCCACCAGTAATTCTTTAATATGTAATTCTTTTCCACTAGTGTGTAGTGTAGTGGAAGGGGCAAGTTTTGGGGCAAAATGGGTCACAATGATGTGGAGTTTCGGTGAGGGGAGATTCATTGGATTAGTTTGTTTAATATTCTTTAAGGGGACATTCTCGTGTAACCCCAAAAGTAATTGATAGTTATGATTTTTTTTTTAAAAACTATGGTTAATATTGGGATTAAACTCTTTTGGGATATAAGAGGGCATCTTTAAACTTGCAGAAGATTTTTTTTACGTCGATCATTCTTATTATTTATTAATTATTGTGGAATCTTGTTAACCTCTTCGACGATGTTGGTGTGACGTGTGGCACCTGTCCCAGTCATCTGATTGCAGGAAGAAAAAAAATTCTTAAAGTTAGATAGTTTACGCTGAGACAGAACATAAAATTTTAATTTTAATTTTTATTTATAATACTTTTTTCATGGATGTAAAGTAAATTTATCTGAGGAAAAAAGCTACTTTTTCTTTCAAACGATATAAATTTCTCAATATTTCATTATGTTTCTTTAAATTAGGGTCAATTCCAGCCCAAACTATTTAACTTTAAGAAATTTGTTTTTCAATCAGATGACTGTGACAGATGCTACACGTCACGCCAGCAGGAGTTACATAAAAAAAATAAAAATTTCAGCAAGTTTAAAGATGCCTCCTTATACCCCCAAAATGTTTAATCCAATATTAACAATAGTTTTTTAAAAAAAAATCATAAATATCAGTTACTTTTGGGGCTGTCACACTAGAATCCCCCCTTAAAGAGAATTGCATCCTCTGTAGCTCTTCTTAACACTCCTCGTTTGGGTCTGTTTGCAGTGTAGTTTACATCATTTAGGCAAACAATAGGGGAGGTCTATGTTATTATATTTCGCACTTAAGGGTCTGAAAGTGTCAAAAATCGGATTTTTTCTGTTTACATATTTTCATAGATTGATGTTTTAGGAATATTATAAATCAAGTACGATGTAAAAATTCGGATGACTGACAAAGTTATAGGCATTTGAGTGAAACATCCTAGGTAGCACGGGGCGGCGCGGCGCGGTGGCTCGACCGATCTTAGCGGAACTATATTTTTCATTACGGTGGCCCTAAAAACTCGCGCTACGTTCAACCAATTCACTTCCAATTTTGCATGCAGAATCGTAATAAGATCCCACATCGTCCTACGGGGGATTTTTTTATTCCGATTCCCCGTTTATTATTTATAAAGAAAAAAGGTGGACTTTTCTCTTAGAAAAATCTAACTTTACCTTTGATTTCTCACCATTTCTTTACTTTTCAAAATTTTTAAAATTGGCCCCGTAGGGCGATAGCTATTAACATATTTTATAAGAAAATTTTACTGTTTTTGATTTCAGACACGACATACAGTTTTTTTTCAGGGCTACCGTTTAGCCGTCTAAAATCGAGAGACTTTCGGATATGTATCCATAACTACCGAAAAACAATAGTTTTTTAACTGAAACTTTTTTTTTATGTAGTTCATAATACCATGTAAAGATAGTAAAAAAAACAGGAAATCTTCATCCAGCCGTTGCCTTGTAAAAAAATCCACAAAATGTACACATTTTCCGAGGGTTCAAACGGGTGTAGGTACCCCCTTAAAACGTTACGTGAGTTCACGATTTCAATCTGTCTATGCGAGGGCTTAAGAATTCAATATTATTTCACCTTCATCACCGATAAAACAGTACCTCTTGAAAAAATCCGTACCCTCATTTCGAGACCCAATTACGAAAATTCTCCAAAATCAATGAATAGCCCGACAATTTGTGAAAACTCGGTACCGAGTACAATTCTGCTCCAAAATGATTCCCTTAGAATCTCCTAGTGTTTTCCCCCAGATCACCCTGCATTGTTTCTATAAAGTTGCCCAACATATGGGACTTTTCGACGACGGAAAGCTACGCCTTGGCTCAGCGTCGCCGAATATTGCGACGTCGCGATCGGTGACTGTCGCTAGCGAAAAGAAGCTGACGCCGTCGTCGGGGGAGGACGGCGGATCGTAAAAGTCCAGCGGAGCGGCTACGTCAGCGCGGGCGTAAGAGGGTGACGAGGTTGTTGACACTTTGCTGTTTTCGTCGTCGACGACGGCGTGTGCGTCGGAGGTGCTCCGAGAATGCCGATCAGGGCAGCTCCTCCCAGAACGCGCCTCGCATTTCTATTTCGCGTTTCCTCCGCGACGATATCGCCCGATATGAGTTCGCAGAACGCTAAGATTTAAAGCAGCATTGTGTCGAAACGAAATTAGCAGCGGGTTTCTCCTACGGTCTTTAAACGCGTCTGAAATGAATGGCGGAAGAAACGAAGAATTTCGTTCCCAATATTCTTTCTTTAATATACAGTTGTATAATATAGAATTGATTATTGCTTAATTCTTACTGATTCTACCAGATACGATAATTAACAAAATTCTCATTCTCCATAGCGGGCTCGTTAAAATGCTTCTGTACTGTAAGTTTCGGGTACGATGGAACGCAACACTGATCACGCGTGTTACAGCAGTATTTATTTATTAGAAACGCGTTTAACTCAAATGAGTTAACACTCAGGGCGGGCCACGTGAAGCGTTACATTTTCTCGGGAATTACTAGGAATAATAGAAAACAAATTTACCGTCTCGTGTAGCTTCTTAGGGGAACAGGAAGGTCCACATTTGCCGCAGAAATGGTACCTCAATTTTTACAATTTTATACAAATCCTTTAGCTACTTCGATTAAGAATCGTTAGAAGATTTTAGAAACTTTTAATGGGAAACAATATTTTCGAGATCCAACGCTAGGAACATCGGACTGAAAGAACTCGCAAAGTCCCCCCCGTTAAACGGACTCATTGTGTGGTGATTCGTTGGAAGAAAGTTGTTGTAACGATTTCGAAATCAGCCCAGATATTCGTGTTCCGTCTGTCAGTCAGTCTGCCTGGCACGTCTTTTCCCTTTCGCGAGAATCCGGCTATTTTATTCCGCGAAGCATTCAAACGGTTTTCTCCGGCTTGCCTCTGCGCGCCGCGACTTTTAAGTGTCCCCCAGTTTTCGACTCCGCCGCCCCGTCGGCGTTTCTCCGTGTAAAAGAGAGGCTCCCCTCCCACGCTCGTGTCAAAGGATTGGCAAATCGTGATACCGCGATCACCTTTTTGCGTGGCCCCGCCGTGACGCTGTTTCGTTTCTAAGCGCCGATACAAGAGCGGGAAAGCAGTCGCGGTGGTCGATGATCTTCCTCTCGGCTTCGCTAGCCCTTAAGGCGGATTCACGCGTGCCAATTCCGTGGCTGTTCGGTGGCATCAGTGCCAGTGGAATAAAATATCGTTTCTCTGTTTTGGAACGAAGCAGTTCAAACTTGTCAGTGTTAGTTACTGACACTGGCACGAAGAGGCCATTAATATTGATGGGAAGTGAAGAAACGTTTAAAAGACCTAAAAAAACTAAGAGATAAATTTTTAAGCAACCCAAATTTGTATAAGCAGAACTGGGGCATAAATACTATAGAGGGTTCTCGTTTGATTTTCGTTCCCTGTTCTTTTCATTCGCAATTAACTTGAAAAACATATTTTTAGAAAGGCGTCAAACATTTATCACGCACACACAAAAAAGCACCACGCGCCGGGCCCGCGGGTATGCGTGAACCCGGCTTTAGGACGCTCAATCGACAGTGAAAGTGACCGAGATCGTTAATTGCGTAGACTCAGTTCACTTGAGCCAGTAACACTTGGCGTTGGCAGAGACGATGATCGATTTAATGTGTGCATCATCCTTTGCACTTAACAACGATCTGTGCTGGTGAAAATACTTGTGTATATAGAATTTGGTAACAGCGTTGAGGTACGGGATGACGTGGTAGTGTCTGTTACACTTCTGCGAGTTGATTTCAGCTCTGCTGAGACTAATAGTACCTACGCGTTGGAGCGTTCAACGCAGTTCGAAGAAATAATGATCTACTTCTGTGGTGGAAATGTTATGGCGGACTGAGAATGAGGGGAATAGGATCAATTTAATACAATTTAATAAATTGAAGAAATATAGGATATATTTGATGCTATAAGAATTTCGGAAGGCAAATGAAGAGTTATTAAAGTTAATGTTTATGTAGGGGAGACAAGGGTAAAGTGAGCTTTTCTTATTATTTATTTGAACATAGAATATATTTACACATTTGGGAAAATAAGAAATTTACATAATACTAGCAAAATACACCTCCGCTTCGCTTCGGGCCGAAGAGATTTTAAGAAATCCGTGCAAACACCCCTTTTCACTCCCTCAGGGGTTGATTAGGGCAAAATGCTGAATCTGATTTTTAGGCATTTGTGTGGGTAACCTTCGTAAATAAAAAGCAAGTTCATATCTAATCGGGTCTAACAAATAATAACGAGTCCGAGAAAATATATTTCACCCTTTTTTACACCCCTCGGGTTGGAATTTCAAAAAATCTCTTCTTATCGAGTACCTACGTCGCAAAAGGAATATATACCCTCCGAGTTTCATGTTTGTAGGGTCAGCGGTTTGGGCTGGACGGTGATGAATCAGTGACGCAACGATTATATAAGTATAGATAGATAACGATGATAATTGTGTACATGCAGGTGTTAAAAAATGTAAATTCTTTTAAAATATTGGAAATTAATTTTTGGGTACCTCCGAATGGGTTTTTAAAATTAACTTTTTGGATAAAAATGTTAAAATGGCAATGTTAATGTTTAAGTTGTATTATAGATTTATTCGTACACATTTTTATTAAAAAGAAAACATTTTATTCTAATTTAAACCTTCGAAGGCTCACTTTACTCTGGTCCTCCCTATTTAATTTTTATTTCATTCTTTGTTAATTATCTGATTTATCTCTACATTCACTTCACAGTTCGCATTTCAGTATTGCACTGTCGTCAAATTATGTTGCCTATCGTCCCCGTTTCAGTTTCCCTTCACTGTGCCTCTTTCGTATACCTACGACGAGTTTTGTCATAGATTTCGAATTATGTGCGTGGATTTTCTGCGGCGGCAAGACGCGACCTATCATCGCGAGCAAAATGATTTACTCGATCGCGTGGAAAAGGTTAACGAACGTCCAAATTTATATTCCATGCCCGGCTGTTCCGCGGTACTCTTATGTCCCGACGCCATGCACTTGCCTGTTGCGTCCGGTGCACGCGATGCACATGCACGTACGTACACGTATTATAATGAGAAACCGTTAGATCTCGTGCTCGATTAGCCGAATGGAAAGAGGGAGTCCTCGCGAGCGAAGCCGATGCAACCAGCGGTTGCACTCCGCTGGTGCAACAAACCATTTCTTGGCGAAGTCGGCGGTAGTGTTGCATTCAGAACGGAACAGAGATTGTTCGAGATTTTTTTAAGCCCGCCTTCGCGTATTTTCATAACTCTTCCTTTTACGGGATTTCTTTGGCCCCGTTTGATACTCATTATCGAGGGATAATTGAAACTCGTTATACTGGCTCGGATTCTCACCCTTTCCTTTTTTTAGAATGGATCGGCATAGAATATATCCGATTCTTACATTTTGATTTAACTAAATAGTGAATTGGCTCGGTTAATTTATATCGGTAGATTTCGGGTTATTCGTAGGATACGAGGCACGAAAGTGATTTTTAGAAAGTAATGTATGTAAATAACTAAGAAGTCACAGCGTATCTTCGTGACGAAATACAGAAAGGTTACGTATAATCAGCGATCCAGTGCTAGGAAACAATTAAAAGTTGGGGAAAGAATAGTTAGAAAGTTAGTCTCACATTTCTTTGGAAAGTATTTAGATATGTAACCTATGCGGTCTTGGGGATTTATTCAAGTAGAATATTATATGATTATATGTATGATAATTACTATGATATAATTATATTATAATTACTTTAATTACTATTAATAGTAAGACTAAATTAACAATAATAAATTAATATTAATCACTATTGCTCTTAATTGTTCAGAATTAGTATCAATAGTAATAACTATTACTTTTAATTACTATTAATTAGTATTAATAGTAATAACTATTACTTTTAATTATTATGAATTAGTATTAATAGTAATAACTATTACTATTAATTACTATTAATTACTATTAATTACTTTTAATTACTATTAATTAGTATTAATAGTAATAACTATTACTTTTAATTATTATGAATTAGTATTAATAGTAATAACTATTACTATTAATTACTATTAATTACTATTAATTACTATTAATTACTATTAATTAGTATTAATAGCAATAACTATTACTATTAATTACTACTAATTATTTGTATTAATATTAATACCTAATTAACTATTAATTTATTATATTATAATAACGACATACCTAGTATAATTATAAGAATCTTAATTAATTCAATGCAAAGTATAAAATAGAAATGAAACACAACTAATGCGAGGTGAAATTCGAAGACGATTAAATATGACTACAAAGTCACAAACAGTAATGTCCAGCACTTTTAAATTAGCTTTTCCCCGTGCATCAATTTTGTAACACTTATTTTTCAAATCTCTCACGATTTGAAACATTAATTTATTTACGAATTCATTACGAATTGTGCATACATTAAATTACCTCTGTGTTCTGACACGAAGCGTGTTAATCGAGGATGATAAACATGATGTAACATTTTTCACCACGGTAGAAGTATGCTCGTTATGTCACGTGTAATGTAATACACGCATACGTGAACATAATAATTTAATCATAGAATTACGAAAGAGTACATTCTAAGGGTAGCAGTCAATTATTCAATTAACTTCATATTTTTCTTATGTTATCCTTTAATTATTTATTAAACATGGAAATATCAAGCATTGGTTGCATTCACGCCGATACAGTTAAATTACTTACTCATTGAGGAATGTAAAGGAAATTTAAATGAATTATTAAAATTTTCGATTTACCTCTCATTTTATGATATCTATTTCACTACACTACCATATTCCTAATTTATACCAGTCACAGGGATTATTCAGTGGCAATCAAGTAACATTATTTACGTTTCCTTTTATTCCTTAATAAATTGTTCTAGCTCGTGATAATTGACCAGGTCAAGTGGCTTTTAAAGATAACGCAATACAGGAGGAAAAAGTATTCAGGTATTATGAATGATTCCCACGGTCGAAGTAACAATTCCAAGAATGTTACCATTTAGCAATAATAGCGTTGCGTTTACAGTCGTATAATAATTAACAGACCGATTACTCCACGAGGTTGGCTAGATTTCAAGGACAATCGTCAATAACGAAATTCGCCTGGAGTGTTAGCTCGGCAACGTAGCCGCGGACGCGAGTGAACGCATAACTTTAAGGTACGGTATCCTTAACGCCTGCAGCAAAGTGGCTGCCTCGGGTTCCGTTCATTTCATGGCTCACTTTTACCGACTGCTTGATACATGACTTTGAAAGTTCCAACTTTTCCTAGTAATTTAAAAAATGTCAGACACTTGCACACATTTAAGAATCACATTGAGAACATGTGTGTTCTTAAAAATCAGAGAACGTCGAATCATAGGTGTAAAATGCTTCTTCGAATTTAATAAAATCACCGTCGAATTACTTTGCATGAAGAAGACTGTGAAAAACTTAGGGCAGGGTTTTGTGTAACTGGCGGAATGACTAATCGAAATGTTGATTGTGATTGATCATTTTGTACTACTGACGAGAAACGTAACATCATAGTTTAGTCGATTAAATTATTCTCCTTTGCAAAATTGAAATTAGTAGTGGGTTGCAGTCTGTCAGTGGTTCGAGTTATCATATAAATTTTCAAAATTTATTATGTGTTCAGAATTCGAGGTGAAAATTTACTAAAAATTTGTTGAGTTAAATGTTAACGTACTTTCCTGCCTTTTTGGTCGTTGTTAATCAGACGCGCACCGCGACGCTTTTCACTAAAAATTACCGGAAGAAGTGCACGTGAAAATGTTCATATTTTTCCCTGGATCACCCTGTATAACTGGATCCAATATTTATAAATAGCTGAGCGTAGTTCGTAGATGTGGTAATTCTTAGTAGTCCGTTGCTACACTATGGCGATTACAGTTCCACGTATCACGCACTTACGTGTCTGCTTCCGTATTCAGACGTGTCGCCTTTAAAAACAGTTACCAGCATCCTGATAAATTCGTTAGTTGTTTGTCGCCGATTTAAAGACGATTTGTCACTTCTTGAAAAGAGACATTTTAGTAAGGATGTGAATTTTTCTAAATGGTTGAAATTCTTTGAGTTATGTATTGCTAAATAAAGGATGTTAACACCCTGTGACGATTACAAAATGTATTTAAAAAGAGACATTAAAGTTTCATTTTCGAAGCAATTTAGTAAAGGCTTTAACGTAAATTATTTAAGAAACCCATACGGTTTTATAAAAAATTTCTGCTGCATAGAAATTCGATGAAACGACTAATTAATGAAATCTAGAATGGATGTGTTGCTCAGACCTGATCGAAGGAATCGAAACAAAAACCTGTTTTGAATTTCACTTCGATTTCAATTAAAAGAATGTTTTGTTATGTCTTACAAATGTCCTGTTACGTCTGTGTTACTTCAGGAAGTAATTTCGACTTCTGTGATGCAACACTATCGATTCTGCGAACGTGGAGATGTTTAGGAAGAAAATTGTTTTATTCAGAAAATCGGTGTGACATTTCTTAAAAGTGGTGGAACGGATGTAGCACGGTGAGGACTTCTATTTCTTTATATTACAATGGAGTTGGTATATATAAAAGCATATTATAGGAATTTTGTAAAACAGCGAACTTTGAGGAACGACGCGATAAATTGGTAAAATTCACAATTTGTTGAAATGAAGTGCTTCAGAATTTATTTCGACCATATGGAATAAGATTTTTAAGGAAGATGACTTTGAAAATTTGTTAGATACACCCGTATTTTAACTAAGAACGATTTGGCTAACTTGTCTGCTTAATATTAAGTATTTCTACTGATATATTTGTGTTTGTAAACGTTGACAGTGGTATGATTCAAATTATCTTTAGCACTATTTTTTTAGCGACAAAAATAATCTTCAGAAATACAAGTGTCTTATTTGAGTCATACTACTGTCAACGTTTACAGAGACATCAATGAGTAAGTAGAAGCAGCGAGTAGTAGACAGACCATGCTCAATAGCACAGTGTACATACTCGACAAATAATTAAACTCAATTTCCTCGGAAGCCAGTCTTCAAACGATAAAATATTTTCCCCCATTGTTTATATATTTTTACAAGAACAGTCATCCAATGTTTTCAGTGTCTACGAATTAAGCCCCCTTTCTGTATATGTAAATCAGGAAGAATCGCCACTTCATTCATTCATTTATTAACATACATATATCGTTGTTAAGTAACGTCACTCTTTTTATAAATTAATAGTTAGTTGTCCAGGAGGGGTTGGTTCAAAAGAACTGTATGTAATTTCAGTTTGTACGCGATTCCATATCAGTTCCTTATTTAATAAATAATGCTAACTTAAATTATAGTAATTGAGTTTATTACAACTAAATAAGTATTATAAATTGGCACTACAATTTCCAAACATCAGGACACGCTGCAGAATTGCATTTAAGATGGCGTTTTGCAAGTTTATAGGACACACCAAGTTTCACTGCGTTTGTCGAACAACGAGAAAACTGCTTTCGATTAGGAGAGCATCGTTGGATTTCAAGGCCATGGAGATTAACCGCGTCGAAGCGTACCGGTAGAAATTTTTCTAGCTGAATGACGCCATCCGTGGTAAAACTGCAATCACGGCACGACTCGCGAACGATCCAGCATAATGCATCGCGTTGCAACAGAACGTCAACGTCTTAGGCTGCGCTCGCACGTCTCTAACGGGTTGCGCAGAATACACTCGATGGGTTTGAGGAAACTCGCTTTTCAAAGGCAGCCGCAGGCATTCAATTTATAATTTTAGAAGCTTAGTGTCCACAGTGATCGATAATATAAAAATGTCTTTAGCCCCTGATGGAATACACTGATGTAGTATTATAATTTAGCGGACTGTGGTCCTGGAGAAGGTTTTATTTATCTCCTAGGCTTAAAACTATCAGTTGCTCGAGTGTTTACTGCGTGGGACCGAGCTTGGGGCTAGAGCAATAATAATGACGTTTGCCAGAGCCTCAGGTCGGACGCTTAGGACAGCGTGAGATGTACATGCACAGTTATAAAGGAAAAGACCTTTCTCTAACAAGAAGAGTATTTTAGGTGTCCGCCTCCGATCATTTTGATTTTTGGATATGTTATAGAGGACCGAAAAATAAGAAATACGTGTTTTTTTATTTTTCCCCGTTTTCATATTTGGGGGGTGAAAACTGCGTTCAAAGTTAGGGTTGAAAAATCATTTTTGTGGAATATCTCGAGAACTATTAGAGATAGGGTAATAGTGTCAATGGACGAATTTTGTGTCTTTGAATGCGAAATATGACTGACTCACCAGATTTTCAAAAAGTCCATTTGTTTAAATAATACATAAAAAATTGTTATTTTTTGTTAATAATTCTTGTAAATCTTCATCTATATTCATGCAAATTTATTTTCTCATACTTCTAATATAGATGAAGATTTACAAGAATTATTAACAAAAAATAACAATTTTTTATGTATTATTTAAACAAATGGACTTTTTGAAAATCTGGTGAGTCAGTCATATTTCGCATTCAAAGACACAAAATTCGTCCATTGACACTATTCCCCTATCTCTAATAGTTCTCGAGATATTCCACAAAAATGATTTTTCAACCCTAACTTTGAACGCAGTTTTCACCCCCCAAATATGAAAACGGGGAAAAATAAAAAAAACACGTATTTCGTATTTTTCGGTCCTCTATAACATATCCAAAAATCAAAATGATCGGAGGCGGACACCTAAAATACTCTCCTTGTAAGTCCTTGGAGCGCGTGGGAAATTTCTTTTCTTCTATCCGTTAGCTTTCGGGCAGGGATGAAAAAAGTTCTGGAACTCTTATTTTTAAAAAAGTTCTGTTAGAACGTATATGATTCGTTTAAGAAAATATCTGTTCCTGTTATAGAGAAATTTTTATTTTTATATTTTATAAGTTCTATTCCAACTTTTATTTTCAAGAACTTTTACTCGATCAGTTCTCATGGGAACTTATAATATCAGAACGTTTTTAAAGAAGTTACACGGTCCATCTTTCAAATAGAGCCTATTGAAAAGTTCCAGAACTCTTTCGAACCCTGCTTTTGAGCGTGCGTGAACGTTTCGCGCTCCGCAGATATCTTCAAATAGTTTCATGAACGGTTTGCTATCGTGTCATTTGTTATTCGTTATGTGTTTTGTTAAATATATGTCGTTATTGTGCATAAATTCACGTTTCACCCACCAGTATCCAAAAATTGAATCATTGGTCGGTTAAGGGGGTCGAAATTTTTAATCTTTCATTTACTAGAGTCGTATACAAAAGAAAATTTGAAACTCATATTTCTACATGTCTATGTAACGAATTTAATACTAGGCTTTACGTATTTTTTTGGTAGCACTGGTGTATTCCAGGCAACTCCTTAAGGCCTAACTAGGAATTTTCGAGAAATCGATTTTTCGATTTTTATATTTTCTTGAAGTACAACATCTTGAAAATATTCCCTGAAAGTTTCAAGACCAAAATTGGCAAAGTTATACGCGTATAAGTAGGTAGGCGTTCCTCTGTGTAGCGCTCAGACCCAAAACTTTAAACGCGTTTCCCTCAAAATCATGTTTTCAAAGTCGGTAACACACATAACTCAAGAATTAATGAACCGATTTACTCGGGGCTTGCAGGCTTATTTTAGGGTTAAAAATCAAAGCGCTATCGGGAGCTTTTCCTTTTTATTATCTAGATTTTTTTTACACTCGAAAAACGAACGCTTTTTTGTCAAATATCGCTTCAACTTTGCACAGCCGCCATTTTGTCTCAAAATAATTTTCCCAAAATCGGGCCCGATAGCGCCTAGATAATTTCCTATATTATCTACAAAATTTCGAATTTTCAATTTTGGATGATCCTGCACCGAGCAACGGTTGTCCCCGCAAAGTGCCTAGAAAAAGGACGTTCGGGCACCGCCTATAACTCACCAACCTTTCAATACTTTTTACCACAAAAAATACTGAAATATCCGTAAGATATACGCTTTCCAATAGACAAATGCTTAATAATAAAAGTTTATCGGTTTTTCTAGAAAAAATTCCCAAAGAGGCATGTTGTTTTGACCGTTCTAGGTGGGCCTTCCCCCTTAATCTATGGGATATAAATTTTAGAATACAATTCTTTCTAATGAAACTATCTTATTACTGTTACCGTTTACAGTTTAGACTTTCTTTTGATCACTACTCTATATATGACACGCAGAAGTAATGTTTATATCTCCAAAAAGAGGTGATTTAAGACCTCCCCTTATATCACTTCTCTTAATTCTTACCGCGAACAGTATACATATGTCTTTAAAGTTCCACCAGTTATTTCTGCAACACTCTGTATATAGCATAAGAAATCAGCGTCCCATTTGCATCCACTGAATACAAGTGGTACTGAATATGTGAAATATCATTCACTTTCTTTGCGCTCTGTTTCTTATTACAATTCCCCCAGGGCTTGATGCTTGCCTCCAAGAATGGTCTTACGCCTGGAGCATGACCCCAAGACGGGAACTGGCGATCCCGGGCTCCCAAGCTGGTTCACTAGTATTAAAACCATACAAAAGTCTCATACGAGAGCAATTTGACTACGTACGTCTCACCATAGCTTAAATCATACAGAGGACATCTAGACAGGGACCAGATAAAGCTCTCCTTATTGTTGGTCGATTCCAAAGGGGCGTGTAAAGGCTGAGCATCTCTTCCCGCCTGCCAAGCCCAGACTGATCCGTGAGTGAAATTGAAATTACTCTCCGTGATCCACCACCCAGCAATTGGGTTTGTTTTTTCGTCGTCAGCTTTTGTGCCCCAGGGGCTGCAGATTTTCGAGCCTGTTGGAAAACTTGTTGCATCCCTATTAACAAAATGGACTATACAATATACTCGATTATTTCTCGAGTGCCCTGAAAAACGTGGCTCAGTGTGACGATCAATTTTTCTCGCAATAGCTGATGTGGAGCTAGAAAAAAAAAGCACATAGAACGTTCACGTTTCGGGGTAAAAGGGGTGCTGAAGGGGCAAGTGTTCTTCGCCGTGATGCGTTATAGACGTGAGAACGCAGCCTTACAAGAAGGTCCTCCGCGGAGACGTCGCTCGTAGAAGGCACAACGCACTTAGCGGTAAACGATGCGGCAAATCTGTAACGCTGCTTCCACGCGGCTGTGGTTTACGTTTTATGCGACGGGGAGAGGCAACTCTCGCAACGGAATACACACAGAAACAAGAGCGCGGTGAGGCGATCGAGGGAGAAAGTAAAACGCGAAGATAGAAAGGGAGAATAACGGGCAACGAACGAGAGGGAAACTGAGTAACAGATGCTTGATTGGGGGTACCTAAAGTATAAGGGATGTTCCGATCGAGGAAGCGGATTATAAAGGAAAGAGCGACAAATGGGGGTGAGTGGAATGCGGAAGTAGAAATTCGGAAACGTGTCAGGGGAGGTAGAGAAATATTACGGCTAGTAAGAGATTGTTATTTAATAGTTTTAATCACTTGATCGAACTCGTACTTGCGTCCGGTCAGTGAACAATAATAAAAATGTCAATAATGAAAAGTATGTAATTCTTTGTGAATTTTTTTTACAAAAACGGTTCGACAAATCAATTCGAGATTTGGCAGGCTGTTTTATTGTATCTTGAACTATTTTTCTGAATTTTTTTGTGACGGTGAAAAAAAATATGGCAGATACAGAGAGAGCGTTGAAAAATAATTGGGTGGTCCCGGCGTTGACGAAAAGTAGTTATCCGAAACACAAAAAGGAAAAGAGATTCTTAATCTACATGAATATGGGTATCTGCAGTACTAGATGCATTAAGAAAAATACAAAAAATGTTAAAATGGCAGCCATTTGAAAAAGATGGGGCGCCCTGATTTCAGTTTGAAAAAGGTTCTGCCCCAAAATCGGGTAAACTTCTTTAAATAAAAAAGGAACGCTGACAGACACGGCAATAAATCTAATACCACAGATAGCCACGTTCATATAAATTAGGAATCTCTTTTCCTTTTTGTGATTCAGATAACCCTTACAGCACTTTCCGTCAACGCCAGGACCACCCGATTTGTTTTTCAACACCCTCAGTCAGCACTCTGTATCTGCGATGTTTTCTTTTTTCACTGTCACACAAAAATTCAGAACAATAGCTCAAGATACAATAAAACATGATGCCAATCCTCAAATTAATTTGTCGGACCGTTTTTAGACAAAAAATTCACAAAGAGTTACCTATTTTTCGGGCCAAATATTAAAAAAAAAGAAGAAAAAACACGTACTTGCCAAGGGAGTATTTACATTACAATTTTAAATCAGTAAGAAACAGTTACTTTGGGGTATCGAAAAGTTATTTTCTTCACTATACGTGTCTATAGTGTATTTATACTCTTACGACATGGATGTGTGTATCCCAAATGTCATTCTTCATCATAATTCCAAATTTTGTCTTAATATCTATCATATATTTTGAGATATTTAATCGCCCCCCTGTTACTATCGCCCCCGGTCTACCCGGAGTTCGGAAGAGTAGCACCGTAGGAGTCGGCGTTGGGGGAATTGGTAACGCGACTGGCCAGTACGCAGAAGATCCGCAGGTCTCAGGTTCGAGTCCCATCACCCGAGGTTCTCTTTTTCACTTACATAAAATAACTATACTTTACGAATAGCCATATGGGGCTTATTGAGTGATATAAAATAATCAATATTACGTCTCCTCTTTCCCCCTCGCCCCATACTCTAATCCCGCATTATTTGAAATCACAAATAACAATGATAATAATATCTGAAACCAACCGTTTACTTTCACGAAACGTTTACGCTCGAGGAATAAAGGCCGGGGGGAGGGGGGGGGGGGCAGGATAAACGAGCGAAACGAAGGAAAAGCGAGGAAAAGACAGAGAGAAAGAGGGGAAAAAAGGCAGTGGCAGGAGAGATGCATGGATCGGAATGCGGCATCGGTGGCCCAAGGAGAACCACTTCACGCTGCGCCCTAGATATTCCACGGGTATCCGACGGTCTACGGCGGCTTTGCGCGCGTACCTAACTGAACAGTGCGCCATGCCGTCGACTCTCTGCGCGCATACCATTATTAAACGGGCAATTATCGAAAGCACGCGCGCACCATGGACGCGTGCGCCGCCGTGCCTTGCCTCTGTGCGCGCCGGTATGCGCGGTATCGCATAATGCGAGAGCGCTGGTGGCGGCGCGCCGCCATTCGAGTACCGGTTGCATTGAATATATTTAGACGAGACGAGTCGGTTTCTTCCGCGATCGAATCGAAAATAACGCCGCCGACCGGCTCTCGCGGCCGGTAAATCGGCCGCCGACACGCTTGGCGTGAACGAAGAAATGTATACACGCGCGCGAAAGATCAGTGGGAAACGCGGGGTGAAAATGCGAGGGGAACGCCGCGTGCCTTTTTGCATACAGTGGAAAGGTGCACGCGTGGTTCTGTTTGCTTCTGTTCCCTCGCACCCATTCCCGCTTTCTCCTGAACGGAGCGCGCGCAGCCTCGCGATTTTTCAGCTCTTGGAAATCGACTTTTAGACATGGAAACACTTCTGAAAGAATTCGAGCCTCACTAATTATTGCGGATGACTTCATATCCTCTGAAGATTTTAAGTAAATTGGCTAAATGCTTTGTCCAGACGTATCAGGCAACCGTGATTATATTTTCAGTAGCAGACACTTCTGTAGCAAGAAGGTTTTTAATTATTTTTTTAATTTTAAGTTTGTATGCGATAGCAAAATAGAGTTAACTGTGTAAAGAATATAATAGAATTTGAAATTCTGTGGGGACTATTAACTGTTGATCCATCTGGCGAAGGTTTATCGTTCGCTAGTGTAGTCGAAGATTAATTCGCTAAAAATGGCACTATTTCGTTAGTTATGCAAATTTTAGCTACACATGATACCTTAAAGAGCCAATGACGAGCAATTACGACACCTTGCGATAAATGTACGCGGGATTAGACGAAGACAATATTTTTATAACTGACCTGGATTCGTTGAAAATAAATCTCTGAATTAAATAGAAAATTATTGGAAAGTGGCATATTACACCGAGTCACCCGATAACGTTGACAAAATTAAAACCAGATAACGACCACAAAAAAGATGTCAACTAAATTCACCAAATTAAAATTATCACGAAAGCAAAGTACCTAATTAAGAACTGACGAGAGCAACTTGCGAAGGCGAAGAACAGGTGATTTATTGTGTCCGATGATATTTCGACACGGTGCTAATTCTCCACACGGAGTAGAAAAAGCTTATAACGATCACAAAATTAAGAAATGACAATCTTACATTTGCATATCTTAAATTAAACCGTTAAGAGACAACCCAACGAGCCAGTACCAAAGCTGGAACAAAATCCTCTCACACTAACACTCGTCCCTTCCCAACAATCGGCTTCACCCAGCGTTCACTTCCACCGCAGGATCGCTGGATTCTCACAATAAGTCGCATTCGTAACAACCCGCCATCCATTAAACGATCTCGCATATGCAATCTGCTCTCCGCATAGTCTCGCTATCTCCTCTCTCCACGTCCACTGTTTCCTTCGTGCAGCAGGGATTACAGTTCCACCCAAAGTAGGGGAGGGTTGCCTATATCGTACCACTTAAGACATTTTACGTTATATTTCATATTTGGTACTAATTTGAACGCAAATGACTATTGGATATTGTAGCTTTATCTTTTAGGCACCTATTATTATACTATGTTTAACCTTTTGTTCCGAACAAATTAATTTGTTATTAATCTTTTTGTCGCATACTGTAAAAGGTACGATTTAGGCAACCAGTCTCCTAAATCGTACCTCCACTAAAAATAGTATCAATAACAAATAGAGAAGAAAATATTCAACATAAAGTAATGATTATTATATAGTTGCATATACATATGTACACTCCGCGGCAAAAAGATAGCACACTATGTAAATATAAGTTTTTTTAACTTTTGGAACAATATATGCCATTGCTTTTGACGTTTATAGTGTGTAATAAAAATAACCAATTATTTCAATGTAGTTGAATACATTTATTACAAAAGAATAATTTTATTTTACAACTTATTAAAAAATAACGAAAAATCGGTGCGTCAAAAAGATAGCACATTTCTCTTAAAAGACTTAATATGTACAGAAAAATATTATTTCAATATTTTGTAGCTCCACCTTTTGCTTGTATAACTGATATTAAACGCTTTGGTACAGATTTAAATAATTTTTTAACAAATTTTCGGCTTAATGGTATCCAGTTTCGTTCGATGCAATTTTTTAATTCCTCAACGGTCTGAAATTGTTTTCCCTTTGCATATACTGATCTCGATAATTGTGCCCAACAATTTTCAATAATGTTCAAGTCCGGCGACCTGGCTGGCCATTCTAAAATTTTGATATTTTGTTGTCGAAAGTATTCTTTGACAGCCTTCGCTGTATGAACACTTGCATTGTCCTGTTGGAAAATATAGTTAGGGCCCCCACTCTCTACTGCATGTTTCTTCAACTGTTCGTCTATTAAAGTAATATAATTTGGACTCTTCATTGTTCCACTTATAAACTTAATTTCAGTGTTCCCATAGTACCCAATTCCAGCCCACACCATTACTCCTCCACCACCTGCATGTCGACGACTTAAAATGTGTGTTTCTTTACGCAAATCATGGAAATAACAACGATATCCATCCGGCCCATCTAACGTAAATCTCTTTTCGTCACTAAAAATAACTCTCCGCCATTTTTTCCTCCAATGAATATATTTTTCAGCAAATTGTAACCGAGCTTCTTTATGTCGTTTCGATGAGGTGAGAAATTGATGAGGTACAATTTAGGTGACCAGTACGATATTAGTAACTCTCCCCTAGCTACCCAGTTCGTAGAATACCCTGCTCTCGTCTCACCGATTTATCGTCCACGATAATTTACACGCAGGAAAGTGGACGAGTGTACATATTTTCCTTTCGTCTGCCCAAAAAAAAATTGGGTCATGGCCATTGGCTGTGCACCTAAGTAGCATTCCTGGTGAATCCAATTAAGACGCGAATTGCGTATCGTGGCCCGCGGTGCTGCTGGCGTTGGATTAATTTAATTGGAGACCGGGCTCCGATCTTCGTCAGCGCCGAGACGAAAAGACGAAGAAAGCAGCCTTCCACGTCCGGCCGGCCGGTGAAAGTCGTCCAAAATGTCACTGGAGTTTAACCTTACCGCGAATACGCACGCACAGCTGAGGTGCCTGCGAGAGAAGGCGGTAGGCGAGGCGAGAGGTTCATATAATATGCCGTTGCGTAATTCCGCTGCTGCCGTCGTGAACGCATCTCGTCGAAGCGGCATACGTGGGTCTCCCCGTAAGGTCAGACGCGTATAAATTTCGGCCATGCCCTGCTGCCAACTTTGCCCCGTTATTCTTCATTCATCATCATCGGTGTTTATGGAGTTAGCCGCGTTGGAATGCCACCCCTTGGAATGGTGAAGCTTCTTCCTGTTGTCTCCGGTTGCACCGTCGATCGCGTTCTTCAAGATCCTGAGATCCCTGGGATCGTGATTCCTTAAGGGGGAGCCCGGTGTAGCGGGTCGAAAGAAATCGATTTCTTTTTCTCGCATAAATCAATAGTTGGACATCCCGAAAATATTCTCCCAAAGCCGCAGAACGAAATTCGAAAAATTAAAGCGGCTATAGCCTGTTTTGCTACGGACCAGCAGGTGACTAAAAAGATTACCAGAAAACTTTAAACGCGTTTGTCTCGATAACACGTTTTTCATATTAATGAAAAAACGGGCCGGACGATAGCTCGAAAACTATTCAACCAATCAAGTTCCGCTTTTGCATACATCAAGTTTATTGTATGCTCTCGTCGGTGTACCTCTAAGAAAATCAACAGACATCTTTTTAATAACTTTTTTTTGGCATGAATAGACAGAACTAATTTGCTGGGAACCGTTGTTTTCTGTTTAAGGGGGTAGGTTACCCCCAAATTTTCGAAAAGTGGTCTTCAGGATGTTCGCATATTCCGATAGCTACATCTTTTCTACGTATTTTAAGCACACCCGGGCCCCGAAATTCCAAAAATTGAAGGAATTACAGTAAAAAATGTACGAGCCTGCACATGAAATCGGATAACGATGTCTAACTTGAAACGCGATTTCCCAGAAACTACGTTTTCCAAAATGGTGAACATAAAATCTCGAAAACCGCTCCAACGATTTGAATGAAAAATTACAGGGAGCTGCAGGAAACTATTCCCCTCCATGTATTGGGAGTACATTTTCAATATAAATTCTTAAAAAAAAGATAAAAAATATTTTTCCTACAAAAAAGGGAGAAAATCAGAAACATCGACATGAAAATTGTATTAATTTGTTTATCAAAATTTTGCTTCCTGTACAAGATGAAGACTGTCTTATAGATTATAAAAATATCTTTACTTTGTGTTTTAAGTAATTCACCTGTCCGGAATCGTGTTCACCATCAAACGGTGCATTGCGTACGCGCTCTCACATTTATATTTATAACTTTTTTCGCTATAAATATATTTAAAATTTTCTTTTTGCACATTAAAGTCAACGAAATTACGCTTAAAAATTAAATAAAAAATTATCTCTATATTCATTTATTACTTCAGAATATGCGTTTGAAGAACGGCCTGATTTTGGGCTGTTGAGGGCAATCTACCCCCTTAAAAGCCTGCCATTTCATCAATTTTGCACTGCTTTCATCTTTCAATGATACACCGACAGCGTAATTTCATACAGGATAAGAAATTTCTTGGTTCCTTCTAATTTGAATCTGCTAATTTTTTCATCACCAGCGGACCATTTTGCAATCAACAGATTTTTTTATTTATCGAAATGTGCAAAAGTGTATCCTAAAAATTTTGAAAAAGATACCTTGTACTGGTACTTTGAAAAAATTCCCAAATTTGCCTGCTTTCTCTGTTTTTTACACGAGGTAAAAATTCACCACACCCTTAATTCACGAAGAATGCACGTGGAATGCAAATGTTACACAAGAATGGAATTAAATATTTCTGTCACCTGCTGGAAAATAAGTTTTTGTGATTTTTCGGTGGGTTATTGTTTCAGGATTGGTTTGTTGGTGGGGAAACAGGTCCCAGTGAATTTCTATAATTAGTGGTTGAGCTTAAATTTATCCGTCCTCGAGAGGAGGTTAATTAAGGGGTTACATACATATAGCATCGTGAAAAGAGGGGACTTTTTAGGAATTTTTTGATCTCTAAGTAATTTTGTTAATCAAAAATCGTAATATGCCCTTCAAAGCTTATAATTTAAAGAATATTTAAAGCGAAATGCCGATAATTCGTCTTGTTCGCCGTGAGTTGTGTCGAATAAAGCAGAGTCGCCACGTAAGGAGTTTGCGGTGCCAAAAAGATCTACTCCGGGTGTCATCCAAAAGGAAAAAAGAAAAATGTCCCTTAAAGTAGATATGTAAAAGAAACTACTTAGTCTTTATCACACACTATTCTTAAAATTTTCTGTTTAAAAAAAAAATACGACTGTTTGAACTTTAATTCAACCCCGTAGTGCAATTTCTCAGACAAACTTCATCAGTTTTTTAATGATTAAAACCAAACTGTGGCTATAAAAAAAAATCCGTATGACAAAAACTAGATATTGGTGTGAGAAATAATCGTGCGAAGTTCCATTGAAATCGGTTCAGTAGTGTTTAAAATATCATTAGCACCGATTTGCAAAACATCGTTTCGAGAAAACAGCGTTTAAAGTTTAAGGTACAAGTTAAAGTAATCATTTTTTTGGGGGGAATTTACAGAAATTCGTCAATTCGGGGGCCATAGAATTGAATTTCCTTTGATCTTGTAAGCTCTGCGAATTATTTATTGGAGAAATCCCTTGAAAAAGTATTATGTTCAATAAATGCGATGTTTGATATTGTTTTTTCTTGCTACTGGCTAGCGAGCAGGGAACAGAATTTCTCCTGATGCGTCGGTAGTGCCAGGAAGTAGATACATCCTGTTTGTAATCAGACATCTTCGGATTTTCTAATCAGAGATCAATCGCATCAGAGAGAAGTTTCGTCATCGTTAGCAGAGTTATTTTATTAACGTACGATTAAAATGTACGCCGACGCCAGCGAATTATTAGTTACATAAATACCAAGAGGTCTTTCGTTGGAAAGTAAGCGGGCGAGATTACACCGAGAAGCTCGAGTACAAATATTTGCTGGAGCTTTTAAGCGCGTTGAAGGTACCGAGGTAATAAGCAACCAGTGGCTTCCGTGCAATAGTTTACAATGCTTTACCTTGCGCCGCCTCGTTCCGTAATATTTTATTGGGATATAAAACGGGGAACACTTGAGCGCATTGTTGAAGAGCGAAGAGAAAGGGAAAGTGGCCTTCCATTTCTCAAGCGTCCCCCGACAGTCGTTGACGCCATCGACCTTGCCAGATGCCGAGCGTTACTTTTCCAAGAGAAGAACAGATCGTCGGCATTAGTACACCCAGCAACGTCATCAATGACAATGTCGATTCCAGTGCTTTCTCTTTTCATTTAATGCACGGAGAGAAAAAACGAAGAAAGTCTCGCTGCAAGAAAATCGGCCCATGGCAGGGCTGGTGTATTCTACGTTCCCCCTAGAACTAATTAAAATAACAAAGTGCATTGAGAATTAAAATAACAGAGTGCATTGCGAATTAAAATAACAAAGTGCATTGCTAATTAACTGTTGGCCGGGCACAGAATATTATTTTGTTTACAACAAAGAAGAAAGTAATATTTGTATCGAGAGATATTGCTTTCTTATCGAGAAGGAACGACAAAGAATTCATCTTGAAGGAGTTTCGATTCGTTTAAAGAAAAATGGACCAACCAGGGATTTTGTTTTAGAAGGAAACTTTATGGTGGTATTCCATTTTCTTATTGGACTCCTGTTCACCGAAGAGGAAAATGCAACGACAGTAAAAATATACAGAAAAAAAAGATAATTATTGTAAGGAGAATGAATCGAAGAGGTATTTTTTCTAAAGTTATCCACTGCGAACAAAGACCGACGAAGAAGACGGGGGAGCCTGTGGTTAATGCGTTCCAGGAATTTCACGAAAGTTTGCCCGAGAATGGCCATCACGGAGCAGAAAGGAGCAGTCCTCTGAGGCTCCTCGAGTCTCACGTTATTTTCCAAAACCGGATTTTCAGTTCATGGTGTACGTTTGGCGGTGTTCGCCCCTGTGCAGCTATATAGTTCTCTTAGATAGCTGCCTACCGGAGTTGCAAAACCTCCGGCAAGGTGACCTAGTTGTGCCTTCGATCGAAGTAGGTTGGCGAACCTCCACGTTCGGTTAAACTCCTCCGTGCTCTTTATTGTCTCGTAATTTCGAACATTAGTTCTCTATCGTTTTATTTATTTTCTGCGATTTAACACCAAGAACAGTAATAATAGCAATAGCGATAAGAGTGATAGTACCATTTTAATTTTAGATAAATGGGAGTAAAAGCTAAATGTGTAGCGCATTCAGAATTCAATCTTGGGGGGAGCCGAGTTGAAGGGATAAAAATATTTTCAATGCAAATTCAATGAAATTCATTAGGTGACTATAAAAATTTATTTAAAGAATAAAATCCAGCTTTCTTTTCGTTTTACAAAGCTTTTAAATTACTTCAATCAGGGTTACATTAACCTCCTTTTTCCTATTCCTTTGGGGGGTGTAAAATATTATAACTTTAACAGTTTTCCACCACTGTTTTAAGATCTATCACGTGGAACTCCATTTTGTACTATAGTTTCTATTTTGTAATATTAGCCATTGAAGTACATCGGGATTCTTTTAATTCCTCCTTAGATGTGTTCCATCTTCCTCTTTCGTTTCCATTTTAAATTTCGATTTATCTGCAGATAGAAAAATACAGATGGAAAATACGAGATATGAAAGCTTAAGACACTTTCTCCATAAATTGTGCATTTCCCAGCAGATGAACATCTCCGCGAATTTATTACACCTGAATAAAACAGCGGGGATAACTTGCAAACCTTTCCCCTCTTCTCCGAACGGTCTTTTCTTCTGAACACACATTGGAGAACGCGGTTTTTGAGCGCGACTCGCGCTGTATGGGCAACGCAACTGGCAATGTGGCAAGGTAGGAAGAATGGAATGGATCGAGAAAGAGAGAGAATCCGAGGAATTCGAGTCACACCTAGGAACAATGACTTTCAAGAGATATTTACCTTTCGAAGTGAAAAAATGGCGGGACGGAATGGCGAGAGGTGGGCGAGGAAACCTACAACATCTTCCCCCCCTTTCTTTTTCGCTTCTTTCCGCGGCGCCTTTTTTTATCAGCCACGTGTATAATCGAGTGGAGGTACACGTCTACGTGCAAGATTGTTGCGTATCGATATTCGAGTGTTTTCCGATGTGTCACGCGCGAGAAATGCAGTCAGTACGCCCACGTGGCTTCGCGGGAACCCGCCCCTGAAACAATGTGTTCCTTGAAGGGTGCAGGACCGAGCGGTGGACGATAATGGCTAGATTTTTAGACGATTCTTTTCGATTTTGACGAGGGAAGTTGGACGTTCTATTATTTATACACTCGTCCCTCGATTTACGCGGATTATTCGCTCGGCGTGATTTTTTTTTTACGCGGTTGAGAATGGAAAAATTTGTGAATTAGAATTTGGTAATTATAGCTTGTCGGTACTTTGTGGATTAATCATTTTAGTTTAGTTTCTGACAAGGGAGGATCTCGAAGTTGAATATTCAAAAAATTCTAAAACTTTGTGAATATGTAGGGGATTTCCTCCTGATTACAACGCAATTTTTGTTTGCTGCCCAAATTCATTTGAAAGGGGGTGAAATTAACCCCTGAAAATTCGTCTATTTTCCGATTTTGTGTTATAACTCGCGAACTGCAAGAGATAGAAAAAAAGTTTCAATATAAAAGTTACATCTTTTAATTAGATCTATGATGTGATAAAAAAATTATTTTACAGTTCATGTGTTATAACACAAAGTCGGAATATAACCGGAATTTCAGGGGTCAATTTCACCCCCTTAGAGTGAATTTGGGCAGCAAAAAAAATTGCGTTGTAACGAGGAGGAAATTCCCTACATATTCACAAGGTTTCAGAATTTTTTGAATTTCCGGGTTCGGGATGTTCCGTTCTGAGCTATTGTTTTGTATGCTGGGAACTTGTGCTTCATTTAAGTTCGTGTTTGTAGAGAGCTGTTCATATAACTGAGCACCATTCAACAGCAGATTGGATAAGAGTTCAATAGTAGTTTTAGAAAAAATCGAATTCCATTGTTATCTCAGTAAAAGTGTAAAAAACTTCAAAAAAGTAAAAAAATTACGCCAAGTACATGAAATCGAATAAATCACAAAAAATAGAAGATAATAATAATTACGAAATAAAAAAGAAGATGTGAAATCAAAATGAGCTGCAATTACATAAAGGTGCTTTCAGTCAAATACTTGGCGTGGCGAGGCAAGGTATTCTCAGATCATCAATAACCATACCTTCCCTCTCGCGGGCTTTCAGATAATTTGCCAATTTAAAACTCCGACAATATGAGTACATTTTCATTATATTGCGTTCTAACATAATTCCAAGATCATCGACATTCGTCGACACCGATACCTTTCCCCTCACAAGCTTTCAGATAATTTGTCAATTTAAAACTCTGACAATATGAGTACACTTTCATTATTTTGCGTTTTTAAATAATTCTTATTCATCGACACCTTGACCTTGCCTGGCCGCGCCAAGTATTTGACTGAAAGCACCTTTGTACTTGCAGCTCATTTTGATCTCAGTAAAAGTCTTCTAGAAGTTTCCATTGAGATATTGAATTTTACAAACTGTGTTAACTATGTCAGGTTCCCCATTTCGAAGAAAATTTTGCAAGAACTAAGTGCATTGCTCATCGAATATTTATCCCACCCACCATATCCACAGGACTCTACCCACAGTCTCCTATTTATTAATCTCTGCGAAGGAAAAAACATTGAATAATGACATGGAACAGACATTCGAGCGTTTTATCAATTTTAAAGCAACTCAGTTGTGTGTGAAATTAACACGCGTCTGTTGAATTAGAGAAACTGCTATGAAGTGAATAAAACATATCCCGATTAAAAATTTTAATTACGAGGCGAATTATGTTCATCCGAAGCTGCAATTCAAGCTTCGGAAAATCTCACTCGCTAGAAAAATATTTGGCTATAAATCTCGCTTGGAAACGTTTATTGAGAGCTAATTTCTCCTTTATCTATTAATTTCCCTGGCGAAAGGAATTAACACGCCATAGATAGACTCTTACTCTGAGTAATAACGAATATAATTAATAGTTCGTACGCAGGATGTACGATCCACTAGTAGTGTAGTCATAGTGCATTAAATCTTCCTTAGTCATGAATTCTCTGATAGGCCTTTGCTTCGCTACTAATTTCCCTAGCAAAATAAATTAACACGCTATCGCTAATTAGATTCATAATTTGAATAATAACGAACGACTCGTACGCTCTATTAAATCGCACAGCTGTTAAGCTCTATTAATTTGAGTGTCCTTTACTAGCGACCTACTAAATTAAATTTTCAAATAAATCTACGCCCTATGTAAGTTTCTCAGTGGCTTCTGTTTTACGTATATGTACCCACTATTTAATTACAGATGTATTTAAATATTTAATTATAACGTCACTTACAACGCATCCACCAACTCGCGAATATTCTGCAAGCAACTTGCAGCTTCTCAGATCCCTGTCGAATTGAATCAGCATTACACAATATTACACAGTAGGAAACATACCTGCTATGATATCAAGGAAGCCTACCAGCCTCGTGGAAAAGTCAATGCTAGTATAAGCTACTTTTACTGTCAACTTTCATAGACTTCAGGCCACCTTCATCCCGCGCCTAGATTTATATAATATCGCACGATATAAATTATAGTCACTGGCCATGCAATGACCCGTGAGTGTATTACACAGGTATCTCGTGTAATCTGAAATGTCCTGTTCAGTCGGAAGTTCCGATTAATTAGTTCGCGCGTGGTATAGGCCACGGGAATATTATCCCCAAGGAATTAACGAATCCCGACGGGCAGAACAATTCTCCACGAAAATGGCAATCGGTGCAGCGTGCAGTCTTATTAAATCTGATTCATTTCGAGCACACACTTGCCGCGTGACACGAGAAACGAGTCAGGAGTCAGGACACGTCAATCGTGCTCCCTTGCCGAGGTATGCGAGCAGGACACGTGCCTTTTGTGCGACAGAATTCATGAATCGCGAACGTTCCGCTGGCCGACACACGTAATCCGCGCTCGTTTTCAGGTTGCACCGACTTGGAACCGGGAATATTAGTATGAAATTTATGGCTGGCGAATGAGCTCCGTGACGCAATCGATTTATCCACTTCCTCGTTCGATTTTAACGTTAATTGCGTGGTAGATGGATATTTTCATCGCGACCTGACCGAACGCAGAATGGGCTGCTCCTAAATTCGGTATAAAAAATTACGAGATAGTTCTACATCCATCTGGCGAATTTTCTGTGACATTATATAACACAGACACCTACACAGAAATGTTCAGATTTTATTTGAAATATTCTCGAGTTCGACAGTTGTCTTCCTTCGCACCTGTGAAGATTATTAAGCAGTCACACATATATGTAACGTAAAAATTGAGGACGTGATAATTATTTTCGTTAATTGAAAAAAAAAATGGAATAAAACATTCCATTAATTTAAGGGGTTATACCTAGTCAGGAGGATGTTTGTGAATTTTTTTTTAAAAAGCGGAAGCATATATTTTTACAAAACTCTTTGCACCTGATAGAGCAACATTTAAAGAACATTTTCTAATTTTTTTTGCAGAAAAATATGGACGTTTATAATAAAATTACAGCCGACATCCAAGAAGCCTTTTTTAAAAAGTTGTTTTGGGGTGAGCACTGCCATTCGGAACCAGATTATCTAAAATCAAAAAACCAAAAAGATTTCGTTAGTATATTAATGTATCCTCTGATTCGCGGAGGGAGTTTCCGAAATATTAATTTAAAACAAAACGGCGGCTATTTAAAGTTGAAGTCCTGATTTTTGCGGGGAAAAAATCGATTTAACCGAGCGCTGAAGAATTGAATTTTCTCTTCATGAAACCAGAAACCACCCCAGTCGGTTCATTTCTGCAAATTCACACGCTATCGAATAATTCGCGATCCATTAGTGCGTTGCATAACGCGTAGTAAGATATATTATAAAAAAAAAAAAACTCTAAATGACTGGCAAGCACGCGTTGAAAATGTAGTAAATCAACTCTAGCAACGTCTACTAGTCGTCTATGTTGCAAAGGCCCTCCTCAAAAGACCTCCCCTGGCTATCGTTAATTCATTTTCATCGGTTGGAGAACTATTCCTCCATATTGCGCCAAACTATGAAACGTATTATTATAGCAAACATTTTTCTATCCTCTGCTCTAGCAAAACTGTTCAAATGAGTTAAGATGATAGAAAGGAGCTGATGAAATTTCGTAGCGATAACCCATAATTTTCCACTCACTCATCTAACTCGATGTATCAAACAAACACAATGAAGGATTGCAAAAGTTAATGGACGAGTAACGATTGTATTCATCAGTGGGAACGTTAACCGAAACGCTCAGAGTCTCTCCGTTTGTCTATCTTCTATGCACAATTAATAACGAGGATCCTCTGCCATAAATCGAAAGCTTTTCCGGAAAGGTCGAGGCCATATGCAGTCTCGAGCGAGCCAGCGCTGTCCTTTCTCGCCTATGTAGACATTGCTGGAACCTTCCGCAACGAAAGAATCGCACGATAATATCGCGAGCCGCATTCTCCGTGCCTAACTGCAAGGAATTTCCACTGCAGTTTTCTTTCCGCGACATATGCATCTTCCTTTTGCCTCTGTTTCTCTTGTAATTCGATTTCTTCTTGCATATTGACGTTTTTAGGCCCTTCTGACGAAGTTGAGGGACCAGCAGTCAGTTGAAGTCAGTTGAATTTCGGTTACACTCCATTTTGTGCTGGCTTCGGTGCAAAAATGAGAAATGTGTAATAAGTGATAACGAATTTTAGAATTTTATTTCTTTATTAACACCGTGTTTAAGTCGACGTAGTTTGGAATCTAGAAATGGCACAAGTGGTGTTGCCGTTTTCACCTTGCCGAGCAATGTAGAATTGTTTCGTTAAAATCGGTTTTGTCCATCGCTCGCGATTTGACCGGATCTTGAAACTAGGCTGTTTTTCACTTATCGGTATGCATCGGAGACCACGCGTTTCGTTCAAGTTCGCACAAAAGCACGGCAGACGGGCGTGGCACCAAGAAAGCCGGGAAAGTGATATCTCTTTGCTGTCAGTGTGTTCTGTTCCATTCAGGAACGGACCAAGGACACTGCTACCCCTGTTGTTTCAGCAAACATTGAGTTGATAAATTTGTGTTAGGAAATTCCGCCAAATTTTAGCTCCGTTTTATTAAGTAAATTTTCGCTACGTGGAATAATAATTGTGAAAAACGTTAGGAATTTATTGAAGAACTCCAAGAAATTTTACTGTATTTGGTATCTTAAATTAGTGAAGCAGTGAAGAGTATTCAATCTGTAGCAAATATCACATTCTCTGTAAATACAGCAGGTGCCTTAAGCGGGAATTCTCGTGTAACAGCCTCCGAAATTTAGGATTTTTTTTAAAAAACTATTGTTAATATTGCATTAAACTCTTTCGGGATATAAGGAGGCATCTTTAAGCTTGTAGAATTTTTTTTTATGTACATCCTTCTTTATTATTTATTAATTATTGTTGTGGAATAGTGCTAACCTCTTCGACGATGTTGGCGTCAGGTGTAGCACCTGCCACAGTCATCTGATATCAGAAAGAAGAAAATTTTCTTAAAGTTAAATAATTTACGCTGTGACTGGACCTAAAATTTTAATTTTAGTTTTTATTTATAATACTTTTTCGTCGATATAAAGAATAATATGAAAAATTTGTCTCAGGAAAAAACTTACTTTTTCTTTCAAACGCTATAACTCTTTCAATTTTTCATTTTTTTCTCTTTGAAGTGGACCAATACCAGCGTAAACTGTCTAACTTTAAGAAACTTCTGTGTTTTTTGCAATCAGATGACTGTGATAGGTGCTACACATCCCGCCAACAGGAGTTACATCGTCGAAGAGGTGGACAAGATTCCACAATAATTAATAAATAATAAGAAGGATCGACATAAAAAAAATATTTTCTGCAGGTTTAAAGATGCCTCCTTATATCTCAAAAGAGTTTAATCCAATATGACTAACACTTTTTTCAAAAAAAATTCTTAAATATTAGTTACTTTTGGAGCTGCTAGACGAGAATCCCACCCTTAAGATTTATAAAAGGCAGCGTATGTAGTATCACATTCAATGACATATTCAAGTGTCCTAGGTAGAGTTAAACAAAATTACACTAGTTTTTGCTAAAAATTCATTTACGAATGTTTGAAACAGATTAGATAAGGGGGTTAGATAATATTACATTCTAAAAGACTTTTTTAGTTTGAACGAAAGTTCCATTGTTTACATGTTTTTCCACGAGTTCATCTGTGTAGGTTTATTGTGCATTATGAAGGAAAGTCTTACTCTTTATAATGTAGTAATGATAGAGAAGGTGTTTGTTACGTAATTTCGGAATTTTACGATAGAGTCGTGTGGAACGTACATTAGACTTTCGTTCCTTTCATTTTTGAACGCTTGCAAAATTGCTTCTGCTGGGCCACGCTTTTCTATTTTCACGTCCCCTCTTTGGAGCCAACGATTGATCAACCATAACATTCCTATTAGGGAGAATGTTGGAAATAGCTAGCAAATGCTGTTTGATCCATACGTGGCAGGAAGTTGGTGTCAACGTTTTTTCTGGGAACATTGTTCAAGGATAAAGAAGGGTTGAGTGTAAGATTACGTGAAAGGTTAAAGAAAGTAACAGTGTTTTATGTATGAAGTAAAAACGGGTTTCAGGAGTTATTACACTTGGAGATAGGAAAGTTGCCTATAGTGAAAGATTTATTGAAAATTGTAAGCAACTTCTATATTTACGCGGAGGAGTTATTCGTTGTTTTGGCATAGTTTTTGGAACGAATACAGATAAGAATAGAAATATCATGTACTTAAAAATTATTATTTATACCTTTCTCCAGTAGGTCTGTGTCTAAAACAATTGTAATCTTCAGGGAATAAATTATAAATTTGAAATTATTAAGGTGCTGGTAAATCTGATCTGCGAAGTTCTCTTGTCTTTTATTGAGAGAAATATTTTCGTTAATTTCAAGTTTATCAGAGAGGACTTCGAGTAATTGTAAATTCAAAAAAATTTGATGTAAGGGGTGCAATGAAATGAAACGCGAAAAGGGCGGGAAAATCGAAATGGATAACGCAAGAAAATATCTAGTTCCATTCCAAAAACATAGTTTATTTCTAACGTTTGCAAGTAAACATTAATAGTATTATAGAAGCTATAACTTTAATTGATTGAACGTTATTTTATGATGTTATTCTCCATGTACTCCAATTTACTACAAGAATATGCAGTGACTCACAGATTTCTTCAAATAAGATTGACATATTCATTCCCTGGCATTTATACAGTTTTATTTATCTTAGTAAAATTCGGAATGCTGGATGAGCGTTAGGTAATGGGACTTGAAATAGAATGATGCTTTCACTTTTAAAGACCATATTCATTTAACTTAAACACAGAGGACTTACTTAGGAATATTTAGACATTAGCGTTTGACATAATACCTATTCATAATAATTATAAAAAATGCACCTTTCTAGATTTTATTAAAAGTAGTTATAGACTTTTTGTAAGTTAATTCTAAAAACACCGATTTAGTTTAAATTCAGTGACGTAAAAAAAAAAAAAAAAACGGGCATGCAACTGATGCACCATCTTCTATGATAGCTGATTTAGAAATGTACATATTTGATGTAAGCTACCAATAAAGACAGAAGAATACATTTCTTTGGATTCGAAGAAAGCAAGAATGACTTACAATTAGTAATTCTTAGATTTCTTTATTTTTGTAAAGTGCGCGAAGAAATCTGTGAGTCACTGTATTTATCGTGGCCCCTTTTTCATATTTCCCGGTGTTTTATTTCTTAGTTTCTGCTACTGGGGAACGTGAAAGCACAGTGCCGCGCTCTGAGAGTGGTGAATAGAACGATGCAGTCCTTTCTTCTTTGAATTCTCTTTTACCATCCAGAGGATATATGTATTCCCTGAATACTGCTTAAAGTAAACAATTTTTTTTACATTACAACTCGAGACACACATTTCACGAAAAGTATCAGAGTTAGAAACTTAGAATTTTTGCGTGTGCTCAAAATAGATATTTGCCATGTTTTTAAGGTTTTATTTTTTTTTATTAACTCTCTATTTTTTAGTTAAATAAACGGAAGAGAAATATAATGATTTTTTTTACTAAACCTTATCGAAAATATTTTTCTATATTTTACGTTTGAGACATAATAAATCAAAATTTAGATTCTTAGTGTCGTAGAAAAATTAAGCTCTCTAAGTGGCACACAGTTTTTGAGATTGTGCTCTTCTCTACAACGAATGCAGCTTTCGAAAAATTCAAGTTAAAGACTAAACATTGCTTTGGATATCTATTGAAAAAGAAAAAGTCGATTTTTCGAAACACTCCTGTATGAGTGCCATCATGCATTAATATATCAAACACGATATTTATTATTAAATATCTCATGAATTATTCAATCTTTGTGGAACCAAACGTGGGTCTAATATTTTTCTTTCCACTTATAAAATTTAATTGTATTGGTGCAGAATACTATTTCTTTCTTAATTGCCAAATTATTTGAAAGATTGTTCACATTTTTTTTTAATGTAGTACAAAGTATTATTTTCTTTCTACTTCGAAGCTTCTTGTAATTTTCTCATCATATCATATTTCACAAGCATGCAAGAAGAAAGATATTTCCCTCTATAAACTGCAAAATTTAATGTTATCGCCGGAAATAAATGTATGAAAATGTTTATAGTACAGTCATGAGGCTTCTGAGTATTGTGCACACGTATACAAATTTTGCATACGCTTCATTATTTTGTGTATTAAACACTCAAAGACTTCAAAAGACACTTTTCACTTTTACGCAAAGGCATTTCTTAATTAGCTTCATCAGTACGCGAAAAGTGAAATTATGAAAGTAGAGTTAATTCACAGAAAGAAAAAAAAGAAAAAGAACACATGAATTCTGTTATAACACTTCTGAAGAATATTCATTCTCATTTATTCAAAGGTAATTCTCACAACTTTCGTTAACTCACACTTGGCATAGATCGGACCCCATTTTATACCTCGATATTTTCTTAATTCCTCTGAAAAATCACGTCGATTACAATGACTGGAGGAGAATAATACACTCAGGTATTAAGAAAAGTCGATGCTTTATTTACGTTTAAATGATCAGCGTATTAGTACAAAGCGTAGGTTCTAAATGACTGGTCGATTAGCTGGAACAGAAAGAAAAAGCACGTTGCGTTAAACACGGCCTATACTCCCGCCACAGAACGTATTTCATAAAACATCAACATCAGAATATCTCTAAACAATCTACCATTAAAATATCTCCAAACATGTTCCCCATAAAAAATGAATTATTCATTCTTACACAGAGATGGGCAAAATTTTTATTTAAACAAAAATTTCGAATGAAATTTAAACCAATAATTCGTCGTGTGTCGAATAAAGTTAACTCGAATTATTCGAGCCTCGAATAAAGTTAGAGTGACTTTTATTCGATCCGTTATTTAAATAAATTTCTATTTATTTAATGCCCAACTCTGCTCTTACTGTTTATCAAAAACACCTACCATTTGGCAATGGAGAAGGGTTTGCAAGAGTCGGATGGTCTGTCGTATGTGAGTCCCGAGGAACATTGCACCAGCTGCGGGCGGCCGTTTCTACAAACTACCACGTTCACGCAGGCGTCGTTCAGCCTGTGTATATTGCCATTTTCGCATGGCACCGTGGCGAGGCTGGCAGGGATATTTTGCAGCAGGTTCCAAGGATTTTGGAGAAGTTCTGGCGCCTGTGGTTGCTCGCTGAATTGATCATCGCTCTCTAGCCTGTCGAGTTCCGCTTGCGATGCCACCGGTCGCTGGTGCCAAGGATCCGTCTTCTCCAACCAAGGATTTCCGGGATAAGTCTGCCCATAGGACGGGGGTGGTTGCGGTGGTGAAGTGGGCGGCTGTTGTATTCCGTAGGACGGCTGTTGGGGTGACACAGAGGGTGGTTGCGACGGTCCATAGGGTGGTGCATACGTGGGCGCGGGTGTTTGCGGTTCCGTTATTGGGGAGATTGTTATTGGTGGGGGTTTTGGGGTAGCTGCGCCTTTGCAGTCGACGTTGTAAGGGTAGTCGCAGACATCCAGTATCTGCGGAATAATAAATGAGGAATTTAGAAAAAAAGCGAAAAGGTATTAGAGGAATGTACAGTGGCGGACAAAGGAAAGTTTACACCCTTTAAAATCGCATAACATTTTTTAGAATTGGTCCAAACGACTTGAGTTTTTTTTTGAAGCTAGAAGGATTAGTTTGCTAAGTGACGTGTTTCGTCGTTTTGAAAAAAAATTGCAATTGGTTGGAATAGCGAAAGAAATAGTAAAGGTCGTTTTTTCGACTGTTTTCTGAACCTGTAATGAAAATTCAAAAATCCCGTTTGTAGATTTCAGTAAGTTGTACACAACCAATAAAAATCGGTTAACGTTGTTCTGAGTTATAAACGCTTCAAGATCGCGGATTAAGGTCGAAATCCCTGGCTTCGGCATGTAGCAGCGACCTCGACCTTATTCTGCTTAAAGATCGTGAAACACGTCACAGCAAACTAACCCTTCTAGCTTCTAAAAAAAAAACTCAAGTCGTTTGGACCAATTCTAAAAAAGTTATGCGATTTTAAATGGTGTAAACTTTCTTTTGTCCGCCACTGTATAACAGCGCAGGAATTGCAAAAGCGTGGCCCGCAAGATATTTTAAAAAATATTAGAAAATTTGTAAAGTCTCTTTTCTGTACTGTGAATCAAGTTCATTTAACCCTTCCTTGACACTCTGGGTGTGAGCCACCCATAAGCTGATTTTGACGCTCTGTACCTTTTATAAGCAAAATAAATACCTTTTTCCAAAGCCAACTTACAAACTATTTTCTCTCTCAAAATATTATATCTGAGCAATAACTCTGTAGATTTTTAGCTTCTAATATTTAAATTTGTAAAAGTTACAGTTTTTTGAAGATTTTCTTCGTGTTTTCTCGACATATAGTAATCTAGATTTTTTTTTACAAGAATTGTGATGAAATTTCAATCAAAAAAATATTGGAATACATTCTACAGACCATGAAATTGACCCATGATTTTTTTCATAACGATTGGACTCTTCAGATGAGAATGGCAGTCGTTCAAAAATTGTTCTGGGTGTGAGCCACCCAGGTGTGTTAAAGTTGATCGAAAAAAGGTGTGTCAACGAAGGGTTAAAGATTTGAAATAGGGTGATAGAGAAAGATTGGGCAGCACGCATTGCCCTGCAATCGACGACATATAAAATGGTATAAACGATTTTGCAAATAACACGAAGCAAAAGATTTCTAATAAAAAATAATGATACTAATTTTGATTCAGTTTAGATACACTTTGTGCAATTTATAATAATAATATATATATATATATACGCATTTGTATTCAGTAACTATACTGAGTGTTTATAAAAATGTGGGACATTTTCTCCAGGATCGGTTCTACTTGTTAAAATAATAAGAAAAATTGGTACACGCATATGCCTGATAATGATTAGTTTTGCAGTTATGAGCATTTTTATGAGATGTCCATTAAAGGGCAACCGGGAGACTGGCGCTTTCGTCAGTTGGCCTAATATACTAATTGTAAGTAGATTTTCATTCATATCTTTCCTCCTCGCTTTTAAAAAATCAATGGCGAAATGATAATTTATATTTCGATCCGCGGAAACACAGCTGGTCTTCGTTAAATGCCACTTTAATAGGCGTTTCGGGCCCGTGTTTTACGAAATATAAAAATGCTTATAACTGCAAAACAATTTTTTTTTTATTATTATTTTGGTGAGTAGAACCGATCCTGAAAAAATGTCCCAAATATTTATAAACATTTTGTATATATTCATAAAGGTACTGGCAAGTGAAAAAAAAAGATATCAACTTCTACTTTATTTCGGCGCGTTGGTCAAATCTTATTTGCCATCTTTGACGTAGCATAGACAGAAAAAAATTAACTTATTTTTCTAAAAATTGTCTGCGTTAAATTTTTTAATAGTTGCATTTAACGGCGCAGCCTTGTTTTAAAGTGACTGTAATTTAGAAGATGCTGATTCAATGGGCTTCTAGTATCTACTCATAGCAGTACCGAAATCAAACCAATGTTGAGCACGTTAGTATCGAATTTGATTTCAAGAAACGACACGGAAGTCGCAGAAGCGGCCTTTGACCGTGGTCGAGGCAGAGTGGGAGTCGAGACGGAGGAGATTCTCACGTTTGCCTGGCCAACGCTGTCATTTCGCGATTTAAAATTCCAGAAATGCTCGAGGAAGGATTTAACAATGGGATTCTTACGTCATTATAGACCAGGCCGCGGGGGCAGCTGAACTTGATGGGCTTTCTGAAAACACACACGTAGAATTCCGAGCAGTTTGTGGAGCTTCTGTACCGACCATTCGGCTCGGGGCACAGTTTTGATCCAGGAGGCATTGGTGGTTCTGTTAAAACAAACACCTCTGTTAATACACGTTTATAGGCTTTCACTCTAACATCACTTACTAATAGTTAGAATTTCATTTCCTATTCTTGAATTAAGAGGGGACATACATTTAGATATATTAAAAAGATCGGTTTTTTTTTTTTTTTTTACATATTTTCAGTGCTCGATATGTCAAGATTGTTTTCCCAAAATTTAGGATCGAAATTCGCAGAAATATCAAAGATATGTAAAGAAATATCACGTGTTGCCATGCGTTGATTCAAACTTCAAAATACATTTTACTGGAAATTAGGTTTTCAAACACAGCAACCACGATTACTCAAAAACTATTCGACCGGTTTACTTCCAATTTTTATTTGATTCATTTACTTCCTTTTTTATTGCATAAAAAGGCAAGATTTCATGTACGCATATTGAATGTTTCACTCAGAGTGCTGCCATTTATTTAAAAATTAACTTTCTTGAAATCGGCCCCGTCAGAAACAGCATTTGTTAATATATTTTAAGCACCTAATTTGGTTTTTGCTTTCGCGTAAAATCTGTTTAATTAGGAGTGGGTGCCTCAAGTCACTGCAGCGAATGACGCATTTGGAACTACCCCCTATAACTGCATTACACGACTAATATTCTTACATACAAAAATGAAATATTATAGCCGAAGATTTAACATAATTAACAAAAAAATCACGGATGCAATAATGTCGATACTTTCTTAAAAAAATTTAATAGAACGTCTGTCTGTAAGCCTCTCTAGGTGTATAATTTGATCCCACTGCCCCATTGTTACAACACCATTTTACAAGATCGTTGTTGAATTTTTATTATTGTGCATTTTTTCGGGGAAATATCGGGAAGCCCCTTTTTTCTTGCAAAATTTTTTTTTTACATGCATCGAGGTCCTCAAAACAATATAATTTTATAGCATTTTCAATTTATTTCACTCATCCCCAGCAAAAAATTTTTAAAAATGATCAATTATTAGTCGTCGAGAACGTATGTAACTCCTTAATCAGAAAAAAAAGCGTTACGATAGGTGAAATGAGGTCGCACGAGTCTAAGCCATTTGTCGATGATATTATTTGCTTACTTGGCGGTGGTAGAGGTCGGTCCCCGCAGTTCACGTTGTAATCGTAGTCGCAGACCAACTTCTGTGCATTGAACAGCAATCCGTCCGGACAAGTTTGCTCGATAACCACACCGTCCCAGCAATTTAAATAATTCGCACAGCTCTTCGAACTAGGAAACTGTCCCCTTAAAGCGTAACACCCTGGTGGCGGTCTAATAGTCGGTCTCGGCCTGGACGTCGACGATATGGGCTCCGGCAGCTCGTTGGTGTCTCCCGGGCTGGGGAGTCCTGGGTAACTCTGCCTGGCGTTCAAAACTCCCGAATCTTCTAATTCCGTGTCATTCGCAGGCGCAGTTGGATTTCTGTTCCAAAACTCCGTTGCCTGATCCAACTTCTGCAGCTCCACGAGGTCCCATGTATTCTCTGTCGCGACAGCCACAGAAAATAAAACAATCACGCCACCGCATAAAGACTTCAAACCTCACGTTTCACAGAGAATTTTCCTAATTGGACTTACAATTAACGAGAACAATAATTGAGGCATTGAGAAGAGAAACGGACCAATCTACATTTTCTGCGAAATAGAATTAGGCTGCACTGATCATATAAAATAAGGAAAATTATTTTTTTTTTTCAATTTAAAACCACATGGCATAACAAAATCACTTGTTGCATGGAAATTTTGCGGTGTCACCTGCGATGCAACACTTATTACAATTAAATGGAAAATTAATTATGCCTTCGATAGGAAGCATTTCGAATAGTATCAGAAGCTAAAAACTATGCCTGCGTTGGCAACAACGCCTGCAACACAAAATGCTGTTGAAACCCTATTTTTAAGCTCGTCTATTTCTCAGTTTACCCAGTACTAGGGTCAGTCCGTTGTTGCTCTCAATGCCTAAATCCACCTTGCACATAACTCTCCCAAGTGAGCTCGCGAAACTGCTCACTCTACTAAACGAGCCGTCTACCTCGACCCAGGAAAATTCGAAAATGGCGAGAAAAATTATTATTGAAACGCTAACCTTGACGTTGACCGCGGTGCATTAGCTGCCTGCCCGCGTACGTAGCCGCGGTGGACGCGGCGGTCGTCGTTCGTCTGGCCGCGTCGCAGAAGCTGAGCACCAGGGTCAGGAATATCAAGATGAACCTCATCGTGACCGTTGACCACGAGACCGACGATATACCGAGGGACAGGCACCCTGGGGAGGTCTCACGTTGAACTCGCGATACTCGTGGATGGAGAACAGTGGGCGAATCCCGGTGTTCTGGACGTTGCACGATGTCCTGATGCTGGATGGTCTGGACCTGGTCGGTTCGAGGGCTTACATAGGGCATCCCCCACCATTCTGCTCCGTAGGGAGTAGCTTCGCAGGACCCCAATTACACGGGCGCAGGACCCCGGCGGCGGGCTCTTGCTCAGGAAGTGCAGGCTTCTGCACCACCTCTTGTTCCCGCTGAAAATTCCCCTCCACCGGGGTCAAAGACGCCGCAAGGACGCGATTCGGTGCGCGTCGGCCGGGTTTCTTATTGGAGGAGATTTAGAATGACCGGTGAGGACCGTGTAATTCCCCAGTGATCATTCGTTTGTTCGCCAGCTGTCGCACGGTCGGAGAAGGATCCGCCGCGGATGGCGGTGCCGGACGACCGCGTAGGATGTCAAGGTCCCTCCAGGATGTACGTACTTGGACACCGGCGGCTTTTCGCCAGTATTCTGTAACGGTATTGTCCCCAGCCGCTCGCTGTCCGTTCAACTTTTCGCCTTCATTTTAGCGCTCATCTCGTAGAATGTCCTTATGCAATCCTGGCGACCGTAGTCCTACGCAACCACCTTTCGCGCAATTATCCTCGATTCCTTAAGGGGCGATTCTATCTTGTGCAGCAGAAAAATTGGTGAGTCTTTGAGAATTTTTTGTACAAAAATTGTTCCGCAAATTGATGGTATCTTGAACTATTTTTCTGAATTTTTGTGTGACACAGAGTGCTGATTGAGAGCGTTGAAAAAAAATCGGGTGGGCCTGGCGTTGGTGGAAAGTACCCTACGGATTATCTGAAACGCAAAAAGGAAAAGAGATTCTTAATCTACATGAATGTGGTTATCAGTGATAATAGATTCACGAGGGGAAATAAAAAAATGTTCAAATGGCAGCTTTCTGAAAAGATGAGTCGAATTTCGCCTAAAAATCGGGAAAGCTTCTTTAAATAAACAAGGAACGGTAACAGATACTGCAACAAATCTACTACCACTGCTAGCCACAATCATATGGGTTAAGAATTCTTTTCCTTTTTGTGCTTCACGTAATCCTTAGGGTACTTTCCATCAACGCCAGGACCACCCGTTTTTTTTCAACGCTGTCATTCAGCACTCTGTGTCACACAAACATTCAGAAAAATAGTTCAAAATACTATCAAACAGCCTGCCAAACTTCGAATTAATTTATCGAACAGTTTTTCTACAAAACATTCACAAGTATTCACCTATTTTTCGGCCCCACAAGGTAGAATGTCCTCTTAGCCAGAAGACCAACGCGACTTTCCTCATTGCCTATAATTCGTGTTTTCCTTTTTAAGTATACTCGACCTTGGTTGATGATTTTCGGATATTTCGGAGGAACATCCCGCACCTTCGTTTTCCTTGAAATCCTTGCACGTTGAAGAAAAGACTCTCGATCGCTGAAGCTGTAGGACCCAAAGCCGGAATGCAGAGGTAGATGCACTCTGGAGATTGCTCCTTAGAAGGATTCTCATTACCGAAGTGCATTTTGATATTCGGCAACGGCGGGTCCTTGGAAGCCTCTGTTCACAACTTGTTCCCCCCTTCCGCCGCCACTCCCCTTGGGGACATTGCGTGAATTTTACGGTGCAGGTTGCGTTACCGGGACCAGCGGCGCAGGGATCATCGCCTTTTTTATTATACGGCAATGAGGAAGAATCCTCGGCGAGGAGCCGGGGAAAAAGGAACGCTGCGAGCGAATTCCTGTAATCCTGAAATTCAGATATCTGGTGGGTCGGTGGGTCCTCGCCCTCGACAGATTTTTGGCAAGAACACTGCGTACGCTCGTGAGTCACGCGTGACCTCAGCATTCGGTTTCCCGTGCGTGAGACCATTTACATTTTAGCGGCTCTTGAAACAGTTAAGTTGGCCACTGTGCTCCATGGTTCCGATGTTTTGTGTAATGGATTTATTGAACTCTTCGTCTTAGAGTACAAAACCACCCTGCGGTCGAAGAATTTCTGCGGCATAACGCGAAGGGCTTTCTACCTCGAGTCTGGTTTTGCGTAATGAAAAATTGAAAGTGCCTTTTTAATGTTATATTCAATTTTGAAATGATAATGTTTTCAGAATGTGACGTGTGTCTTGGAGATAGGTATCAGACAGGGTTGAATATTACAAGGATATATTTATAGCTTTATAGGTGTGCACAAGAAATTTTATTTCTTCTTCGCGTTGTTCATTGTGAGCATTATTCATTACTCGTGTCATTTTTATTGGTATTCTGCTGTTCCCGCGGATGCAGTTGCGTATCTTACGATCGCATATTTGTGAATCCGAGACGAAGGAATGGAATCTTATTCTCGTATAGGCACAGCGGATGAAGACAACGAGTTACTGGTCAATTTATAGATCCATTATCTCTTACAAGTACTATAAAATACTTGAGAAGTTGATTATTTCCAATCCTCGATTTTTCATTATTTGTAAAAAAAAATGGATGATGGGATGAATATGGAGAAAAATTTATCCAAATAATAGCTCCATCGAGTAAATTACCATTCTCACGGAAACATGTTCATTAATGTGCTTATTAAGTGCACGCTGCACAGTACTGTAGCAGTGGATAAATTCATACACACACTAAATCTACGCGCGAATGTAAACTCTTTCGCGTTTGAAAAATAAAAATCAGATAATGGTACGATGATTTGCCAAGAAATTTTTATTACACTTTTCATCAAGCATTAAATTACTTGCGATTAAGTCGAAACTATTGAATGCCCTGCTTGCGAAATAATTGCACTACATATAACAAAACTCGTTTCATAGATCCACGTTTTCTTTTTAGACAGATCACCCTATTTTCAAGGCCCTCAAACGACTAAGTAGATTTATTTAGTTTCCTGTGTTCCCCTCCACAAGTAACTCGAACAAATTATCTTCAATATCAAAATTTTTTTTAACAATTTCTAGACGTAATTAATTAATCTTAATTTTGAATATCTCGTATCATTCAGCAGTGAATTAAAAGACTGTAAGTGCCAAAATTAAAAAAAAAATTATCGAAACATGATCTACGTGCCAATGTGTAGAACTTTTTATTTTTGGCACTTACAGTATTTTCTACAAGAACTCTTCGGTTTATATTTATCGTGGAAAAATCTGAAATAGATTTTTATTTACTGTGCACATACATTGCACTACGTGATTTTCAGTAGCGAGGAAAATGATGCAGGAATTTTAGGAAATTTTTAAGACACGTATATAGACATTGCTGCATCTGTCTAGGAAGAACATTTTACGGTTAATCGCAATGGCAGACAAGATCTGCGAGCACCGTCGTGCAGAGATAAAATGTGAAACACTGTGCGTATTCGTGACGGGAATTCGTTGGCTGTTAGACTCGTTTAAGGTCCATAATTTTATTCAGTTGTGTGCAGATCCTGCAGCCGAAGGTATGCTTACTAAACAGTTATAGAAACATGACGAGAAAATCACGCGGAAAGATTTTCTTCGTGAGTGTAAGCAGGGTCCTTTGTCATATTATTTGCGACCCATTCGAATTCGTTATTCAACTGGAAGAGAAGTTCGGTGCGTAGAATTGGCTAATTAAACGATTCGCGTCCGTAACGAGCGTGTAAAAATACTTAAAAGCACGTTTCCACTGGACGGTTTTGTGTCAGTTTCGTTTTTCGGCATCCTATATCCGAATAATTATAAGCCTCCCTTATATGGAGAGTATCTCCGAAAAAAGATTACGGGACACCGTAGGCGTTCGTGATTCGAATTTCCGAGTACATCAGACTCTGCTGGAGTCTGTTGGGGATTCTAAAGTACGCTTGCGAAAATAAGTTCCTTTCTTCATGGGACAGGAGTTTTTATTTGCTGTATGAAACGATCGCTGGTGTATTACGTCTCTGTTTAATTAAATGCAGATGCATACCTACTGATTACCTATATGATAAATCAGATGTATTTCACTTGATATATATATATAATTCGAATGCACATTTATTTATTGTCTTCTTTTATATATATATAATATGATAGCGCAATAGTATGATAATATGATAATATGATAGTACGATAGTATGATAGCATGATAGTACGATAGTATGATAGCATGATAGTACGATAGTATGATAGTACGATAGTGTTATAGTATGATAGTACAATAGTATGATAGTACGATAGTGTTATAGTACGATAGTGTTATAGTACGATAGTATTATAGTACGATGGTATGATAGTATGATAGTACGATAATACGATAGTATGATAGTACGATAGTATGATAGTATTATAGTATGATAATATGATAGTATGATACTACGATAGTATATATAATACTTTTAGCGTATAATATATAACGAATTAATCCCGTTGAGTTGGCATATATGTATAGGGTGGTCCACCAGAAATGGAACGCCTAATTACTAGTTTATTATTATTCTTTTGTATTATTAAGAACATAGAAAAAAACTTCGAAATGAAAGTTTGTTGGTTTCAGAGGGGGGGGGGAGAATGTGTGAAGAATATTTATAAATATTAGCAAGTTCTGATAGGTATTTATGTATACGACGTAGGTATTCGTGTTTTGCATAGTAGCGGATTATATGTCACTAAAATCGCTTTTCAATACGTATCTTCCGTCGTGATCGGGGATCACGTGAGAAATATTAGAACTGGCACCAAAGTATAATCTGACATATCCTGGGGGGTTGGTGTCGTGAACTCGTTTGTCCCACGGTGCGATTAGTCTGCCTGATCGGGTTCATTTTATCATCCGAGTGTCCTTTACTACGGCGTTCTCCCTCGCTCGCCTTTTGCTCTTCTTTCGGCCAACTATTCGGCATACCGCAAGGGATGGCTAGAGATGAGGCTGGATAATCGGGAGGAACCTGTAGCTGGTCTAAAACATAAAAGAAATAGAGAAATAAGGCGCGACAAGAGCGAGAAATATAAGGGAACGGTTTCGGAAGAATAAGACGCACGACGTGGGTACGAAATAGAACGCACGATGAATAGAACGAAAATAAACTGCTATGAAATCCCTGGCGAAGAATCTGACAGCGAAGTCGAAAGAAAGGGCAATAAAATCTCACAAAATAAACAGGCAAAAACTTTCGAACAGCAAATTCTTCGATCTCCGACTTATATCCCCTTAAATACTGATGAAGTTGCCCAACACTACTTAGATATAATAATATTTTATTTACGTTTGCTACGATCAGTATTAACATTAATTTGGGGGACTAGGCAGTCAAAGCGCTCGAAATACAAGTATTTTTTTTCGAATTAATTACAAGGGGATGAATACAGATTGTGACTAGTACTTTTAGGTAATGTTTATTAATACTATAAACTGTTAATTTTTTTTTTGATAATATACATATATATATATATATATATATATATATATGACGGCGCCACATTCGTCTGATGTGTAGGCGTTTTTTCTGCCTAGTCCCCTTAATATCTCACACTTTTATCATAATTGGTACTGACAGAGTTTAACCCCGTTAAATTCCAACGAAATAGACGCTCGGGAGATGAAGAGACTAATCTAAAACTGGAGCAAAAAAATGGCAGGAGAAAAGGGAGCAGATTCTCCGGTACAATTAATTTCAGCAGCTGATCACCTAAACCACGAGTTCAGATAAGAGATTACTCGAGCAGGGTGCCGAATCGGACAATAAATTTGATGAGGCTTACACGATCTACCACTTAGCTCCAAATACGACGGTGATATCTCTCGGGCACGCATACTGGAACGCGTCCCAGTGGGACGACGACGTCCGCTCCCTCGCTCGAGGCCTGAGGCCCACATCGTGGAACATTTCAATATCCGAGCTGGACCATGATGGACAGAGAGGTGCTCTTTAGAGTCACCGTTGAGATCTCATTAACGCATCTAGATTCGTTCTTCTCACAACACCGACAGCTTTATTGTCCACTGAAATGAACGAACGAGGATCTGTCAATGAAAGTACCTACTGTGAATATTTATTGCGTAACTCTCAAATTTACGTAGTACGCAAAATTTTGATAGCAATATGATTGACAAAATTCATTCGTTCGCAATTTATTTTGGCCAAGATTTCACCGTGAAACATTTATTGCAAGAATGCGTAGCTCTAATGATAATTCGAGGTGTGGTACTAATAATAATTAGTATATGTGTAGTACTAATAATAATTAATATATGTGCAGTACTGATAATAATTAGTACTATCAAAGTATTACTGTAAAATATTAATCTTTTATTAGAGAGTTATAAGTGATAACGCATCTAATATTCGAGTGATGTAATAAATATTTCCAGTACCGTACTTGGTATATTTGGTGAAAGGAAATTTTTTCTTCCTGTGCGGGACTAAAACATGTTTTTTGAGAAAAGTCAACGTTATTGTGAAACGTATTCGAGAATTAATAAGGTCAACGTTTAATAATTTGGAGCAAGTGAATTTTCAGGAATTTGGAGGCTAATATTTTTCAATTTGTGGCGTATAGTTTGATAGAAAATTAGAACGTTTAAGAATCCCTGTTTATGAGAATTTTCAAACTTGTTTACACTGTCGCGATGAAATTGGGCGTGTCGAATTCAATTAGTAAGAAATGTGTAATGTTTTTATATACTTTATCTAATTAAAAAAGTAGACAGATTTTAAAATTCTGGATTTAAGATCAGGGAAATCTAATTACATATATCCTACGAATAAACACTGAGAATGAATACGAACGTCCACCAGGGATTAAAGCAGGCAAGGATATCGTCTTCTCGTGCACCTCTTCACACAACGTTGCGCATCTGAAAGAAGTACCTATCCCTTGTCAGGAAACTTGCGAAAACATCTCTATGGCGCCGAGCAGAAAACTAGCAGCTCCCAGCTACCTGCAGCCAACCAACGATAAATCCAATTCAGGCGAATTTATTGGACAAACACGTCCTCCATATTTATATTTGCGAATGCCACCTTTCGTATACCTATCCCACGCGTACCTTCAATGCAAATTCCAGCGCCCCCTCTCTCGAATTTGACGGCATTGTGACCACTCGTTATTCACACGAAACGACGGCTATAAAAAAAGAATTAATGTCGATGCCCTTCTGGGAGCCTAGGGTTTTGCTTCACCTTCCTTTTTGGCCCTCCGCGAAGCCCGGCCTCGCAAATGCCTAAAATGCTTTTGACGCACTCGAGGTGGATGGCACGAGCGATGAAAATGCACAACCCGCGCCTGGATACCGTAATGCTCGTTCAAATTCATCGGTGTGCCTCTCGTTGAGACGTAGGTCGAGGAGAGGTTGAAATAGATGGGCCACCCCCGCTCGGGCTGCCCGTTTCGCTCGGAGAAACTGTTCGGTAGGTACACTCTCGAAAAAAGGGGGAATAAATTTTGGAAAGCGTTACGAGCACTCAGCGCAATCGCCTGCAGATGACTCTCTGAATTTACAGTAATTGCTGCTGATTAAGGATCGCACGAGGAAAAATTCCTACCCTCGGCAGCTCTTTTGGAAGCTTTTAGAGAATTATTGGACCCTTCGCGCTTGCACCGCGAAGCAGGTTTGAATCATTTCTGACAAAATTTTGACATTCAGATTTTAAAACAATTTGATGGTTATAGCATCAGCATTTCAATTGCGCGTTACGTGAATTCATTTTAAGCACTGTCTTACGTTATTCCCAACACGGTGATTAGGTTTGGGTAGCTATATACGTGGTAAACATCGCCTAACGTGAATGACTATTTTGTCGAATGGGATAATTCAAGTTTTCACGTAAGCTCTGGTTGCGGTGCTCGCAATGGAGGAAAGTTGCAGGCATCCAAGTGTAATTTTACTTTCTCTTAAACTTCTATCGCCAATTACAGGGGGAGCGAAAAATCATTTGCATTGCTTTTCGGTCAAATCGTAAAGCATATGTACCCACGTTATAACTAATGAACCAGTAGAAAGTAGTCTCGCTATACCTGTTTCACCTCTCTCGCCCGAACATAAATGTTTTTCAACGCTGGGGAGATCGGTGTGCACCAATAAGAAACAAATTATTCACGTTCTGTTCAACGCGCTGCAAACATACGTAGCTACTCGTTTTTCTGTGACTTTCTGCGCATCTCGAGTTAATGTGAAATTACAATGCTTCTATTAGAAACCATCTGCGTAACCTTACATCGCCTCTTAATGCTGTAGAGTCCGGGTGAAGTGTGTATCAAAACATTGAACGAGTGTGGACGAATGATTGCGGAAAACAGAATGGACGAGGCTGTGTGACGATAGTAACAAGTATCGTAGTTAATTCCGCAACAAGGCTAGAGCCGATAATGAGAGTATAAAATACACAGCCATCTATAGAGAGCAAACCATTTCAATCTAAAATTAATTCTTTGCAAAGACAGAAAATATATAAAAAATTTAACTGTGATAAATTAAGGGGCCATTTCTCTGCGAACGCTGTAAAATTGATCAATATTCATGAATTTTTTTTGAAGCGATACGCGCGTCTATCGTTATGATTCTTTTTGTAGTTTATTTAGTTACTTCTTCGTCATACATAAATATTTTTTATTCAGTTTTAAATTAATTTTTTGTTGTGTTCATTTCGCCCACAATAAAAGCGTGTTTAAGAATCGTGTCTGGCTGGCGTGGATGATTGGAGCTCTCAGGGTGGACTAAACCGAAAAGATGATGAAGATTCTTAATCAGTAGGTTTGTTGTTATCGTCGGGATAGGAAGAAATTATTTCTGTTGAAAATTGGCAAGATGGCGAATGCTTGAATTGAAGTCCGAAATTTCTCTTCCTTTTTCGGTCATTTTTCAATAAAAAAAAAAGTATGATAAACTCAACATGAAAATATAATTTTGCTTCCCACGAGAGCTACTAGTATGTGGACTGTTCTGTACAAATTTCAGAGCAATCAGCCAAGTAGGTTTTGAGATTTTATCTACGCCAGGTGAAAAGAGTATGTTTCGAGAAAAATGGGGTGTACATAAAGGGTTGTACAAGCCACAATACTTGAATTTTCTCCTCCAAAACTTAATACCTAACACATTGTCAAATAGGTATAGTTCCGAAAAATAAAAAAAAACGATTTTTTTAAGGTGTCACAGAGGAATGGTCCCTTAAGGGAGGATTCTTGTCTATCAGCCCCAAAAGTAACTGATATTTAAATTTTTTTTTAAAAAACTGTTGGTCATATTGGATTAAACTCTTTTGGGTTATAAGGAGGCATCTTTAAACTTGCAGAAAATATTTTTTTTATTGTCGATCCTTCTTATTATTTATTAATTATTGTGGAATCTTGTCCATCTCTTCGACGATGTAACTCCTGTTGGCAGGATGTGTAGCACCCATCACAGTCATCTAATTGCATAGAAAATAGAAGTTTCTTAAAGTTAGACAGTTTACGCTGGTATTGGTCCACTTTAAAGAAAAAGAATGAAAAATTGAAAGAGTTATAGCGTTTGAAAGAAAAAGTAAGTTTTTTCCTTAGACAAATTCTTCATATTATTCTTTATATCGACGAAAGAAGTATTTTCGATCCAGTCCCAAAGGTAAATTATTTAACCTTCAAAAAAATCTTCTTTTTGCAATCAGATGACTGTGACAGGCGTTACAACTGACGCCAACATCGCCGAAGAGGTTGACACGATCCCATAATAATTAATAAATAATAAGCAAGATCGACATAAAAAAAATATTTTCTGCCAGTTTAAACATGCCTCCTTATATCCCAAAAGAATTTAACGCAATATTAACAATAGTTTTTTCAGAAAAAAGTCATAAATTTCGGAGGCTGTTACACGGGAATTCCCCCTTAAGGGAATCTCGTTATTCGTTATTCATGGAACGGTATTTTCGTTGAAAAATACAAATATCCAAATTGGTCGGACCATTTTAATACAACCTAAAGTCCGAAATATGCTACGTAACGAACAAAAAGTTCTTCTATTTTGTAATAAAGTTTCTATCTCACCAAATGCCCCAGAATAGAAAAAAGATTTCCTCTATTTCTTTTAGCCACTACACTACAGTCCATTATTCAAGAGAAGATACACAACGTTTACTTTAACTTTCGTTAGCATCGATGTTAAAAACAGATCCCTATCAGTTCGCAGCTTAGTCACGAAAGAATCGCAACGGCCGCATGCTTTGCGCGCGCGCTAAATTCCCGAGAAATGCATCAATTCCGAGAAAACAGACTCCCCCCAGCACAGGGTTACATTCCTCTGTTGCACCGCCAGGATGCTCGGCTGCGGTTTCGCCCGGGATGCTCGTAGAAAACTGCATAGAAGGTCAGAGATTCTCGTCGCAGATGACTGCATACTCTGAGCTATTCCCCGTACCGATTCGGCTCCGCTTCAATCGCCTCGGTCTACGCCTTGTTCCACAGTTTCGTGACTGTCGTCACGCACATCTGTACCGTTACCGTGTACACGCGTGCGCGCGTATTACGCAACGCGGCCACCGAAAGGAAATCCAATCGATGCACATTTTTCTTCCAACTTGCATGCCGCCTGAACTCGTAAGACGAGACGCCCAAGTGATTACGAATAATTGCAGTGAAAACATCAGTTGATACATCACGATTGGGGTCCTTTTATGGCCTTTTCATGAGTGACACTTTTATGACTCCGAATAGGTATTTTAAACGTGTACAAACACTTTCTATCTCTTCCTACGTTTGTCGAAGGAGGGCTATAGCCAAGTGAATACGTCTGAAATACATATGCGTGTTTGTATTAGGTGTTTCGTGTGAAAATGTCGCTGGGGAAGTAGCAGGGCCGGCGTGAGTTGTGTGGAAAGTGTGGAGTACTCTACACTTGAGATTTTGGAGTGTGTGGAATTCGATATTCGGGAATTCCGATGGCACTTTTACTATTTTTTATTTTCTGTTTGCGTGCTACTGTTTCTTAGGCTGTTGAAATTTGATATTTTAATTTGTACTTCCCCCTCCCCCAACTCCACATTCGAGAAAAATTTGCTTCACCCTGGGTTATAGATAATTCCAATAGCTTAGGTATTGTCGGGGTAAGTCCGATATAGTCGGTTTACATTCCATAAAATGGCTATTAAAACTAATACTCATATTATTTATTTTATCAGAATAAATCGAATATGTTCAGAATTTTATGCTGGTTCAGAAAAACTACTCAGTATTTGCTAAAAATCGGTTTGAAAACTGAAGCCATGACATTTAACGTTTGATTAAATACATTTTTATAAATTCAATTACCCTCCAATAATTAAATTAATCCAAATATTTTTAAAATTATAAATTCTTCATTTGTTATAAAAATTTATATATTTTGCAACGTATTAGTATATATTTTTAATTATAAACCCTCCCTCCCAATAATTTTACACCCAATACTAATTTAATTATATCATGGTTCACATCATTATTCGTGAAAAAATAACAAAGAAGAATGCAAAATTCTTTACAAGTAAATCCTAAAACTACAGATTTATTGAAATTTAATTTGTTTACATTAAACAAGTAAAAAACACATGGAGCAAAAAGTGAACTACCTAAACTGACAATGAGCAAAGTAAATGAATAAAAACGTGAACAAATAAGAAACATAAACAGAAACTTTATTTTAATATTTGTAAGGAACAAACAGTCAGATACTCATTTCTTTATTTTACAGAGCCTAATTAGTTTTTCTTTCCGACCACAGCGAAAGAAATATGGCGAATGTAGAGCGAAAAGCATATATTTGTCAAAGTTGTTCGTAATTCATAGAGTTATTCGGCTGTCCGAGAATCGGCGCCGCCTTTCAGATAAGGTGGGGTTTTCCCATGTCTCGGTTAGACGTGCCTAATGAAGCGAATGCGTTTTGGCGAACGGAAAGATGGGGCAGAGATAAAACAATTAAAAAGGATCCAAAGGACCAGCCGGATGAGACGTGCTGCTGGAGGGTCGGCCGACAGAGAAAAATAAAAAGACAGGAGCAGAAAATAAGAGAGGAGAAGAAGTGGTGGACTCGAACTCGTCAAGGACCAGAGGTCCTTGCTCTCCGGGTCATAGCAGCCCACAGACTCACAACACTTTCTGCACGTCAGACTTCTCCAGAGGCTCTCAAATTTATCCTATTTCTAACGACCATCTTTCGTCGAACGTGGCCCTACCAGCTGCTGGAATCGAACGAATAAGATGAAATTTAGTGTCTCGCGGATTTCCAATGGCTATACAAAAGGTGGGGAATTTTACGAAGATGCTCAGAATAAATTAACGTCGCTTCTTTTTGTGTAAATCAGCTGGGGAGGTGTTAAGTCTTTTTATTCCGGGGGAGTATTTTTCAACTTCCTTTTAAAGGACAAATGCAGGAAGCACATAAATGTGCTCCTGCGCAATCTTTATTTTTGCCTTCAAGATTCACGCAAAATGTAGGTTACTGACATTTAAAACTCAGCAAGTGAAATATGCACGCAGATAAGTCTGCAAGTTTCGCGCCATATTTTATTTCTTTTAATAGAGTGACTCGTTTGTTAGATGTTAGTCGAAATTGTACCCTCAACACGAGATGTTGTATTATGCACCGGTGGATTATTCGATACGGAAATTTATAAATATTCATTTGTATTATAATGCAAACATTATAACGAAACATTCAAATTCTATTTCCCTAGTAGAGATATGAGGCATCACCCTCTGTTTCATATTGATAAGCACTCACACTCTGTACGGTAAATACAATTGCATTGACAGAATGTGTATGCTCGTAAATAAATAGTGCCATAATATTGAATTTTTCGTTACTTCCTTATCTACTTTCAGAAATTTAGTTCCGTGTATACTGGATGATTGAGTTGCAATATTGTTACTAGTATTTGTAATATCTGTTCATCTTGTTTCATCCTTTTCTGGTGTTTTCATTGGTATTTGTTATTTTAATCTTAATTTTAATTTTACCTTATTTGTCCGTTCTCTGTTCATGTCATTATAATATGCCAAGGGGTTGTTGCTCGTAATAAATAAATAAGTAAACAAGTTATGCTCATTTTTGGCACTAATATTTCTACGTGTGATATATTACAAGACGTCGTGCACTTATATTTTCCACGCGAATTATTATTTGTAATCATTTATAGCAGAATGCAGAAGCTACAGTGGTGAAATATTTAATCTGCCTCGCCACCGACACGTCTCCATTACACTTATTAATCCATATCAGGTGTCGAGCAGATGTGCCAGTCATTTTGCTTCTGTTTTTACTTGAACATGATTCGGGTACTCTGTGGAAATTGATACACTGCACGTAACAATATCGTGTACGAATTTGTCCGCATTGTTTTCAATGGAATCTTATTTTCAGAGTATTCATTAGGGCGGAGCGAAACTATATGGGCGAAAATTTAAATTTGAATTTTCAGTTGGCCCTGGGTGCGGGATAGTTGTCTTTTGATTAACCAAACACAACTGTAAAAAAAATTTGCAAAAATATTCATGTCTGCAGGTTCCTTTTTCTCTTAAAAATGTGAAAAATAACATTGTGAACCTTATTTTTTTACATTTTTAAGAGAAAAAGGAACCTGCAGACATGAATATTTTTTCAAATTTTTTTTACAGTTGTGTTTGGTTAATCAAAAGACAGCTATCCCGCACCCAGGCCAACTGAAAATTCAAATTTAAATTTTCGCCTATATAGTTTCGCTCCGCCCTAGTATTCATATTTCATCCGCTGAGCTTCTCTAGTCTTCCTTGTCTCGCTTGTACATATTTCTGTGTAAATAATTTCTTCCATCAAGAGAAAAATAATTCTTTGAATTAAATAAATGTGCACTTTCGCGATCCTTTTATTCAACCATTTTACTATACATTCCAAGTAAAAAATTTATATCCACTTGCTACTAAATTTATATCTACTCGTTAATAATATTTGCAGCATCGATATCCATTTAAAAATTTCAAATATTTAGAAAAAAGGTAGTAAATTAATTGACTCGTGTCACCAACCCAAACTATTGCAAAGAAACTAGAAAAGTAGATGACAAATTAAGCAGTAAAAATTAATTAGAAGTTTAGAAACTATTATAAATTAAATATAAATTTTTCCAACTTCGTTTCAGTGCAGATTCCATGGTCCACTCGCCTGGCCAATTAAAATTCACAATCTGTGTTACATTTTCCTCGTTTCAGTTAAACGCGTGCACGAATACGCCGCCCCTTAAAAATGAAAACACGACGACGCGTTTAATTCGCCCAATTAAAATGTCATCTTAAAGCGAAAATCTTCTTCAGCTCCACCAATTCGCACAATTAGTCAGGCGCCCAGGGGCATCTCACAGTGTCTGTTGGTCCATTAATCAACACTGCTCAACGCGTTCAGAAACTTGCACCGAAGTGGACGATAAGAAACTGCCACCGTCCGTTTAGCTGAATGTGATTTTCCCAATTGACCCGCGGACATTTTTCAGTAATTACCATTTTATTTACGTGACTGTAATACGCTGTCGAAAGTTTCAGTGAAAGAGTCAGCGTGCACGGTTGTTCGCGCGCAAAAAGCATAACGCATTTCCTCGATAATTAATTGCTCTTTTTCTAATGCGTGAACGACGTTTATGAAGTGGCACACGTTTCGCAGTAACGTTTCTTAAATCGCGCGTTTGTGCCCTGATTGAATTCACATTGAACCATTTAGCATTTTATTTTCGACGCCGTGAATAACTGTGGAAAAAGCAGCAGAAATTTTAGAAAACAGAGCGGCGTTTCATACCCGAATTTCAATAGATAGGAGTGGATGAGGAAGAGAAAGAGAGGATGGCGCGGTTAGTTTCTAAGAATCAGTGGCCTGCCTTGCACGGCTGCTTAACAGTTGCCATTCTTTCAGGCGCGCACGCTTAAAAAAATGGGAAATAAGATTTAGGTACCGTGTTAGGGGTGTAAAAAATTCTGTGATAGTGAGGACGAGATTATTGTCTTGAAGGTTTTACAATAGAAATTTTATAACCAAAGGATTCTGGGTGTGCAGTTCTTGTACTTGCCTTTGGCAAAATAGATTCTTTGAATTTGCAAACTTTTTGTCAAAGTTAGAAAAGTAACGTGTTGATTTTAAATAATACATTAAGGAAATTGATTCAATTTTTTCAACTTCACTGCATAAATTTACTTTAATTTTAACAAAATAAGAAAATGGTTTTATAGGTTCAAGTTTCTTTGAAATATAGTAGAATCGCTAATAAAATGTATTATTGTACACACGATGCTTGGAGAAATTTATTAATATTAGCCATAAAAAGTGCACCTAGTATCTATATTTTGAAGATAAGTGACAGAGTTTCACTGTAAGTGTAATTTGCGTAACAAATGTAACAAGTGTGACATTTTAGTCTGCAATCACTCAACTCTTTTTCTATTTAAAATAGCACAGTGAAATCTATTCCCAGTTAAGTATAGTAATCAGTCACAAACAGCATACTTGAATACTAATCCTAACGTTCACTACTTACTTAAATTTATCACAATCACCATAAACGATTATCTATTTAATAATAATATTACCTTTATCATATACCTGATTATAATCAGCACTAATAAAATCTTAGTGCCTATTTGGATAAATTTTAGAAATTAAATTATATTAATTATCTATCTAATAATGATTCTAAAACCATTTCCTTTCGTTATTAAAAATTGAAATCGGTTTAACTGAATATTAATAGCATCCAGTGTACGACAATTTAAATTTAATTTATCATTCTCTAATTACTATATTTTCATCGTTTAATCTGCCCGTTGAGGTGCAAGCAAAACAAATCGATGACACGATTTGATTAAACAGTTGAACGATTAATTGGTAGATTTGAAACGAAGGGTGAAATCGAGGGGAGAGCGAAGGGGTACAAACGCTCGCTCACCGCGAGAGACTTTCGTAACTCGGTGCCCATTGTTTCATTCTTATGTTTCATTCTCGTTTCCTCTTGTGACCATTCTCACCGAGCATCGTGATAATCTTAGCCTGGTAGCAACAAGGCCTCCTCAATTCCTTTTATTTTCTTGCACAAGGGAACAAGGTGAAAATCCTTGTTAAACCCCAGTCGTCGAGCTTCAAGTGTTCCTTCTTCCGGGAAGTATAGTCGATTTCTTACGAAATCTTTTCCCCTTTCTTCCCCCCTTCATGCAAATTCGACTTTGTGAGAAAGTCATCCTTGGTGATGTTATCACTTTCGAGTGAGTTGTCGAGATTCCTCATTATCGATAGTTTTAGTATCCTGATTTCGTTTCCTGACGTTTCGGGAAAATCACTAATTGTTTAGCGAGGTACACAAAATTTGTGTACGAAATTTTTATTTCAAATAATTGTTTGCCCATCTCTGGGTACATTTTATTTTTATCTACCACTGTTATGGCGGAGGTTTCCATAAAATTTCTTTTCTTTTTTCTAAGATAGACGAGACGCTTCGTTAACTTCGTTACGTACCGCGTTCTAATGATCTATTAAGATATTGGTATGAACGTTTTTCCTAGACTTTGTATGCAGTACACAAATCTTTTAATTTGTTATTAAAGTCGTAAAAGGGGTTTAATACATTTTTAAATGATTTTAAATTTCTCACTAATTTAAATATCATTCCCTTCAGAAACTTTTCATAATGACATGCATATAAAAACTCATAACCAATCAAAGTATAGAATAATTTAGATTGCTGTATAAGTAACTAATTTTTTTTAAATCAATGATTAAATTTTTTCTATTCCTTTATTTTTTTTTTGTATGATTGGACAGTTCAGAGATATGATTTGTGTGTACACTTTTAAGATCGTTTATATTAATCAATTTACAATATTGATGATGCTCTACTTTTACCTTAAATTAACCCTTCGTTGACACACCTCTTTTTTCGATAAACCTTAACACACCTGGGTGGCTCACACCCAGAACAATTTTTGAACGACTGCCATTCTCATCTGAAGAATCCAATCGTTATGAAAAAAATCATGGGTGAACTTCATGGTCTGTAGAATGTATTCCAATATTTTTTTGATTGAAATTTCATCACAATTCTTTTAAAAAAAAATCTAGATTACCATATGTCGAGAAAACACGAAGAAAATCTTCAAAAAACTGTAACTTTTACAAATTTAAATATTAGAAGCTAAAAATCTACAGAGTTATTGCTCAGATATAATATTTTGAGAGAAAAAATAGTTTGTAAGTTGGCTATGGAAAAAAGGTATTTTGCTTATAAAAGGTACAGAGCGTCAAAATCAGATTATGGGTGGCTCACACCCAGAGTGTCAACGAAGGGTTAAATATCTTAAAGATAAATAAATAAATTCTTCAAACAGCAATACATCAAATTAACTATCCCTTGTTGCAGTTCATCAATTAAAACACAAAGTTTTCTAAATAAATTATAAAGCCGCCATATTTATATCGTTCATTCTAATAAACGTATTAGAATATTTATAAACACGAATAAAGTACAAGCCAGGCTATTACTCATAAATGCTTGAGCATTAATACGGGGATTTCTACATACTATTACTATTGCCCTCGAATTTCTCAATTAAAATATCCTCGAGTCTAATAAAACATCTGAAACAGTCTAATAATAAGTGTAATTATTCATTCGCAAGAAAATTAACGCTTTCGTTGGTACTTACGTTTGTTTGGATCAGCGTTCCTGCGTTATTCATAAGAGTTACTTGCTTATGCATTCGATTAGGGATCTACTTTAGAAAAACTACGAATCTCGTGCTGTAACATATTTCTAATTTGCCACAGCAAATTGCACTCTCGTGCAAACATCTCGCCTGCTTGATGATAGCAAAAGTGTTAACGACACTTAGTGATTTATTAACCTACAAACACATTTATATATTCGCTTTCCAAGGATTGTTAGTCGAATATTGCCAATTATTAATGATTTGTTAGTCACCTTTGATTATCACTTTTCCATCAGATTATTAGATTGTTACATACTGTTCCGTTATTAGACGCTCTTCGAGCATTCGTGAAAGTGGTGTTCATTTAGTTGCTTTCAGGCAGCGTGTCTTCGCAGAACCACGAATTCTAGGTAATTTGTTCTACAAACGTTTGAAGGAATATTTTGTGTGAAGTATTTTTTTTTCCCAAGTACTGCAAATGTCTCGCCGGATCACTAGGAAGCGAGTGAAAGGAACGGAAGAGTAGGTAGGGACAGGAATCAGGGGAAGGAGAAACTGCTCCATTATTCATTCGCATGGGATTAATAATAAAGCTAAACGTTCTGTCTTTACGATCCACTTAGTTGCACAACGTGCTCCTGCGAGTGGAAAACTGGAAGGCATGCTATCATAAATATTTTTCAAGCAGTCTTAGGTATGGAAAATCGGTTCTTGCTGCCTGTAAATAAACAACGTGTAATAAAAAGAAACCCAGTGGGGAATATACAATGTATTATTAATTCTTCTTACGACTAATTTGCTAAATTAATTTAAAGTAGAGAATGTCGAGAAGAAACAGGGCTACGCAATTTACTGATGACCTTCTAAGTACACAGGAAAATTTCGTTCTATAATTTTCAAATTTTGAATATTCGTTTTTTCTTAATACTATAATTATTACAAAAAATGAACATGTAGTTTAAATATTCAAACGGAAGTTAAGTTTAAGAAAAACTATTAGAGTTATTTTTATAAATTTGTAGATATTTAGATTAAGGTCTTATTCCTGGCCTTCAAACAATAATATTTCTCTAAATTCTTAATATTCAAATAATATTAAAAAAAAAACTGTTATTACACAGCAAGTAATAAAACAGTCCTTGAAAAGAAAGTATTAAGAGTAGAATAAAATTGTGCTTATCTAAAATTATCTAATCATCCTTTTCATCACTTATCTTTTTCTTTAGCTCTTATTTTCCATAACTTCGACATAATGTTTAATATAATCTCATTTCGACCTCCAATAACATTTTCTAGTATGCTCTGACACGACGTTAGAAAAGTTCCTATTTCAACAACACAGTTGCTCATTCCAGTACCCAGATTCTCTTTTAACAATTTGCATAATTAATCTCAGACTACCTCTCACTTAATTCCCATTTCTACTCCACTGCAATTGCATTCAACAAGCAAAAACACTCGAATCGACATTTCAGTTGCACACGTAAATCTCATTTTTAGTATCATTACTACGTCCTCATTGTACACTAAGAAAAATTACAATACAAAAGCAGGTAAAAAAATTTAACTCGATTGGATAGTCCCTTGTAGAAAACACTGTTAGTGCCAAAATTTAAAAAAAATTGAAAATTTTCTACGCGCCAATGGTAATGCTATAGTATAGAATTTGATTTTTGGCATTTACAGTGTTTTCTACAAGGACTTCCATTGTACTTCTCTAGAGTTTTTCCTCTAAACTATAGGTTGTTAAAAAGCGTTACTCTTTTTATATAATAAAAATTTGTTGTCAAGGAAGACTTAATTAAGAAGCCACTGTATTTTATCAGTTTGTACATGGTTGCATATCAGCTCCTTATTTAACAAATAATGTTGATTTGAAGTTTGGTAATTGAGTTTATTGTAACTAAACAAATATTAAAAATTGACACTATGACAGCCAAACCATTATTATTACACTAAATTTGGTAGTAAATTATTATTGCCTTGTCGAGTCACCCTCGACTTCCTTGGCGTCGTGCCCGTTTCCCTTGGAGTCGTGCCCGTTTCCCTTGGCGTTGTCCACTCACAAGGGAACACCGCGAACCCGGACTCACCGATTGGAACGCAACTTTGTGGGTTTTTAGTGTGACTCAAAACAAGAACAACGGTGTGTTTCATTTGGGCCCTACCGCCCTTTAAGAGTGTGAAAACTAACCTCAAAGTCAAATTTGCACTTCCACTTTTTCGCGCATAACTCTCAAAGTACAACAGACAGAAAAAAATGTTTCAAACGAAAGTTTAATGATGCGATGAGCACTGCAAACTTGCGTTAACAAAATTTTGAAAAGAGTTTAAAAAAAAATACCTGAACGAAAAAAAACCTTTTTCCAAAATTTTGTTAACGCAAGTTTGCAGTGCTCATTGCACCATTAACCTTTTGTTTGAAACATTTTTTTCTGTCTGTTGTACTTTGAGAGTTATACGCGAAAAAGTGGAAGTGCCAATTTGACTTTGAGGTTAGTTTTCACCCCCTTAAAGGCCGATGGGGGCCAAATGAAACACATAGTTGTTCTTGTTTTGAGTCACTCTAAAAACCCACAAAGTTGCCTTCCAATCGGTGAGTCCGGGTTCGCGGTGCTCCCTTGTCAGACCCAAGAGCCGCGGCTAGAGACGCCAGAAGAAGGAGATGAAGAGGGGAACGCGAGTGAATTTCATCTGGTAATCAGAAGTGTTTCACCATTATTTTCACCAACTTATCGCGTGAAGCGGCTCGAACCGGTGAAAGAAACCGTGAAGGCCTTCTTTCGAGACCGCTGAGACGCGAAGGTGTACCCGCCGACGTTTCTAACAGGAGCAGCCGCCATGGTATCGCTCAAGAAAGACAGCAGCCTCGGTTATTGGGATCGCGCCCCCTCTCCTTGCTTTTAACGTTCAACGAGGAGAGAACGTTCCGTCCACGCGATCCTCGGCAAACGATCGCCCGAAGGATTTCACCGCGGGCGAGATACCGATTCTCCTTTAAAATAATCTCTGTTTTATATCGAGCAAACGCCGCCACCCCTCCCACGTCCCGCCCCCTCCGCGGTTTCGAAAGAATGAAAAACGATCCGCATCGTTAGCCGCGCGCCGCGGCTGCTCTTAATCTTGCATAACGTCAAATCTGGAAGATATTAGATCGAAGATTATCCTGATATCCCCTGGGTGAATGCTCTCTTCATTGTTCTTATTATACAGGCTGTTGAAAAGCAACGGTCCGGGGCGAGGAAGGTGAATGGTACTTGATGAACCGATTAAAAGAGGATTGGTTAACGTGGATCGTGGAAGTAATTCTGTTAGAGTTAGAACGGATTTTTGAGCTTGACGGTGTGAGCAGGGTTGCCGATTTTTTTTCGAAAAAAAAAATGTAGTACTTTATGGCTAAATGTACATTGTGAAAAAATATGGTACTTTTCAGAGCAATGTGGTACAAACTAACACTACATTAAAAACGACATCTTATTTTTAAATGCATATTTTTTGTGCGTTTTGCATTATTAATTTATTTACTGTCTTTAACAAATATGTTAAAGGTTTGGTTGCACTGAAAGTCCAAAGTACGTGACATATACGAGGAGCTCATTTTTTATGAGAGATAGACTGGGTCTGTTTCTCTCTTACCGCCACTTCATATTCATTGTAGAAAAAAAAATCCTGTGTGTAAAAGCTGAGGTGGCGGGAACAGAGAGAAAGTATTAGAAATTATTTTATACAAATTTTTACCAAACAGATCATAGAAAAGAGTTTTTTAAAATCGTGCGCCAAAGTTTAAAGTTTAAATTCGCAAATAAAAGTTTTTGACGTTGCCGTAGAATAAAATAATAAGTAAAAATTGTAGAATTTTATCGATGCATCAGAAATATAGTATTTTTCCGTACTATATCCTTTTCTAACGGTATATAGTACACTAAAGAAATATAGTAGGTACAGTACTATATATTGTAGTACGGTTGCCAACCCCAGGCAGAGATGGGCAAAATTTTTATTTAAATAAAATTTCGAATAATGAATAAAAGTTGAAAAATTATTTCATGCGCCATGTGTTGAATAAAGCGAACTTGGGTTAACGAGCGAATGACGAATAATTTTTTTCACTTTTATCCGTTATTCGAAATTTTATTCAAATAAAAATTGTAGCCATCTCTGAGCCTAGGCGTGAGTGAGGTTTAGAAATGATGTTGCTAGTGCAATAGTGATGTAGAGAGGATGTAGAAAATGTGTTGCAAGTGTTCTCTTTTCATTTTCACACGCGCTGTAATTCTTTGTGGTCTTTGAAAAAATTCTGACCCACATTTAAGAGATATCTTGCCATCTTTGATTAAAGTATTTTTCTTATTTGTGAGAAAGCGCATAATTTACCTACGGTCATGATAACTATACCGCTCGAAACTATTTTTTGCCGAATATATGACTATGTATAGGTACATTAATTGAAAAATGAATGGCCAAGAAAAGCATATACAATCTTTTTAAAAATGACGTAGCAAGTAAATACGACAGAGAAAGCAATTTGTACATACAGCTTTAGAAAATTTATAACCAGGGCTAATTATTGCGACACATTTTTTTTTAAAGATAAAGTGTGTCGCTTTGAATAGTCACTTGTTTACTAATTCTTAAATTTGACACAATACGCTATCTTCTTCTAATTAATAATTGACAATTTAAAATAAAGCCTTCCATGTATCAGACGATGCACTATTTACTTTAGATGAATTTCTTTTAACTTTTCGCATGATCAATCGGTAAAAAATAATGTCGAGGAGTATAAGCTTCTAACCCTGGTCAATTTAATTTTGCAATCTCTATTGATCAACTTTTTTCCTAACTCAGCGAGTAGGTATTGATTACCTCCAAAGTCTTGAACCTCTTTTTAAACGATTTTACTTAGCTTTGATCCTCTGTATGTTTGGTGTATGGTTCAAATCTGGCAACTCAATTTTCACTTTGAAACTTTTTAGGCGTGCGTGGGTGTGATGACAATACAATTTATTATAAAAAAGTGAAAAATGAAAAAAAAAATAAAAAATGAAAAATCCACAAACACTAAAAACTAGAAAATAAAAAAATACATAAAAAAATGATGTTAAACGATTTTACTAAAAATACACTAAAAAATAATTATTTTCTTATGCTACAATTTCGATGGTGTTTGCTCACTTTAAATAAAATCGTGGCGCGGGATATTTCATAACAGAATATGAATCAATTTAATACAGCACTACGATTTTATTTGAAGCGATAAAACACCATCGAAATTGTAGTACAAGAAAAGAATAATTTTTTAGTTTTTCGTGCATTTTTAGTAAAATCGTATAACAAAATTTTTTTTTATATATTTTTTTATTTACTAAGTAGTTTGTTCACATTCTGTTTAATATTAACAGCTGTACTCACACAGAACCTTTTAGAATCACGAAACAACTCTTCTCCTCTTATCCTGAAAATCAGATAATACCATAACTTCAATTTCCTTTTTTTAACAACCTCTAGACACTTTTCATGGGAAACAAATTTCTATAAAATTATAGAAAACCCTTCCACTTCTTCTGTCTAAACACCTCAGTAGCCACAGCGTTCAATTTCTCAGGCGATGCTTGCCAATTTCTGTAGTATTTCTATAGAAACACCAGGGACCGATCCAAACGACTTGCCTGTGACTGTGTTTTGAAATAATCGTTAAACAATCGCCAGCGAACAGGAGGAAGTCAAAGGGACGGGAATCTGGCGAAGGACGATGGATGCGGAGAGTTTTCGCAACGGCTGGTCGACCAGCGTGGCTAATTGATAGTTTTATCAATAGAATTTGCCGCGAGATAAATGGTGCCGCGGCGCTGCGGAAAAGGCTGCAGCAGATGACATAGAAAGCAGGAAGGATTCCTGCATATTCGTCCCATAAAAGGGAAAGAAAACAGGAGTGAAATATGATCGCGTACGATGATAGAGTCAACGCAATTTGCTCGGCATCGTTACGAAGTATCCGAGCATGAAGTATCGCGCGATAAATCCAATTACTCCGTTGTTAAATCATACACAATGGAATCGAAACGACCAATCTGGGCTCGTATTTTGACTGGGATTTGCGCGCTCGAATTAATTGGGGGACATCAAGGTGTGACAGATCGTTAAACGATGTGTAATCTTTTATTTCGAATTGTACTGTAGAGCTTGACACGTTTAAAGGAATAAGCAGAATGTTCGGTGTGTAATATTTTTTAACGTGAATAATTTTTAAGCGTGGATTAGAATTCTTATCAAAAATAGATTAAATTTAGATATTAAGCGGATTTTATTTGGAAGCTGGTACATTTATAAAGGAATATCTAAAATATGGTTATTGAATAGTTTATCGTCAAGAATAGAGTAATTTGTATTTTTTGCAGGAATTAGTTCATCTTATAAATAGGGAAAGTCTATTCAGTTTCATATTTAAACTATTTCATTTTGAAATTTTATTTACTTTTTATTATTTTTAAATTGCATTTATATTATTTTCTAAACAAACCAAATTTTATACAATATATCATATCGTCAATGTATCTAAAATTAATACCTCAATAATAAAAATTGGACAAAAATATATAAGGGGACAAAATAAAAATTCACGATTACAATTAAATTCTACATTTTTACCGCATGCGACATGGTGATATAAAGAATAAATTTGTTCGACAGGTAAAATAAATTAATAATCTGTAGGTAATTCCAAATAGATAAAGAAAAACGAATTTAGACATGCAAAATTATTCACAAGTAGCAAATTATAAATTTAGTATTATGTTCACGATACTAAATTATGTAGTCTCAGATACAAACCCATAAAAAGTATATGCAAATTTTATAAAATGCACTGTTGAAAAAACTATCATTCATGAAAGTATCTTACTTTTTAAAAACTCCAAAATATAATATAAAACCTGGTATTACTATTAAATTCCCAAAATTTAATTCATTCTTCCGCGTAATTTAAAAACGTTATTTAAAGGCTCCCAATTTTATTCAATTTAATATGCAAAACTTGAATATATCTTCATGATACAATGACTTCAGCACTTAAAGCAAAGTGTTCATGTACATTAACGTAGCGATTCTTTCTGTTTCAAGCTCTGTCAATCAGGATGGAAAAAGCAATGAATTCTTCTAATCAATTCAATAAAACACCACACTTCATTCCCTGGCATCCAGTTGCTCCATACCAAAGAAACATCGCGGAAGCAAAACGAAGGACAATATCCTCCCCAACATTCAGTTACGAGTATAATTGTTTCTGTCTCTAGATGCTCGAAAGATTTCAACTAATTCTCCCACAGTGAGTCTTCAATCCACTTTCTTACAAATTTTTCAATTCAATCATTTCCTTATTTCAAGTCACTTCAAACAATACTCGGATCTAAAAGAATTAATTCAATATAATTTTTTAAGGGTCTTAAATATTTTTTTCGGATCTTAAATTTTCTTTCAAAGGTCTTCAATTTATTTTTAAAGGTCTCCAAATTTATTTAAAAGTCTTGAATTTTTTTTTAAGTTACCTATACCAAGATTGCAATGCAAAATACTCTTAACACACCTACGCTACCCGCGAAGAATATTTTTCCAATTCGAAGTTAACACTTTTAGTAGTGATAGCAGTATTTCTGTTTCCTATCCATTTCAATATCTTATCACCCCTCCCTGAATTCATAGAGATTCCAAAACATTCGCCAGTAGTGTACACACATTACTCTTGCAAATTAAATTTCAGGCCCGCATATGAATTCGCTCTGTGAAAGAAGGAAGCTTCGGACTAAAACTCCCCAACTACTAACGCGTCGCAGAATGAAATAATGTTCAAACTAACTCGATTTCCTTTTTGTCACGTAGCGATCGGAGGCTGGTGCTGATCGCTAATTCGCCGGTATCATCGTGGAGGATACCGCGCAGCCAAGCATCGGAGTCCTCGATAGAAGAAACCAGGTGTGTTCTCCAGGGAGGCCTTCCTATGCGGCAGAGATCGGACCTGCCGGAAGAGTGGGGAGCTCATATAAGACACGAAGCCAAACGCCTCTCCCAGTGACCAGTCTCGACACGAAAACTCATCAGCCGAGCTTCTTCGGTTCTTATAACAGTCACTTCACGCTCTGCGCCCAATCTTTGGATGGTTTCACCCGGATTGAAATTCGAGTAGATTCGAGTCGATCGAATTGGTCTTGCCCAAGGCCGTGCACGGTATAACTCAGAATGGTATCGTCGCAGGTTCTCCCGTTTCTTCTGGTGCTGCTGGCTGCGTACGGTGAGTTCTCTCCTCTTGCTTTTACATCTTCCTCGTCACTAGTCGCGTCTTATTACGCCTTTACTCCTCTCCCTCTTCTCCTTCCTCTTCTTCTTCCTTTTCTACCTTCTTCCCTCCCGCCCCCCCCCCCCGTTTCATAACGCCCTCGCGACCCTCTTCATCGTCTCCTTCGTTCCACAGTCAATGGTCGTCGTTTCCCCACAAATTAACTCTGCCCCGCTCGACGTAAATAGCTAGTTTGCTTTATCGAGCCGTTACAAGGAGGCGCGGAGAGGCGTCCGCGAGCGATTCTGTAGATCAGACGGTTTTATCGCCTATCGTGTTTGATGGTGTATATCAACGGCACGAAATGGCACTCGAGTAATAAACGTGTCAAGCGCCATCGGTGCTCGTCACACGACGCTTTGATTACGGCAATTCGGCGAGAAGCACGGATAGTGGATACACTCCGTGCAGTTTCTGTCCCTCGGTTAAGTAGTAGCGGCAGTTGGAGCGCGGCCGTTGGTACACGGCGAGTGCAAGTGAAAACGGACTTTCTGTGATCAGACGAGCGGGTTTCTTGCTGCCTCTGGATCTGAGAAGTGCGCGTCGGCCTACTTTCGCGGGCGATCCTCCGCGACGATGCCTCGATTAAAGCCTGCTGTCCTCCGTGAAATCGAGGGTGATTTGCGCGGGACCGATCGAATTAATCATTTCGCAATTTCACCCCGCGGCGAATACTTCAGCCGCGTGACTCATTTTCACTTAGGTATTAATCGCGCCTGCTCGAGCTCGCCCGTGGCGCAATATTCGTCGATTATACGTTCGAATTGTCAGAGTGTAGGGGCACAGAAATGTGACGTTTTTAATTAAGTTTTATTATTCGTGGCTGATTGGTTATGTTAGAAATGGGCGAAGAGCTCGGGGAGATTAATTGCAAAGGGAATTGATTAACGTCGACTTTGGTCGCTAGTGGAGTATTTTTGTTGATCGTTATTCGTATTGGTTAATTAATCGGATTTCCTTTTTTCCGTTGCACAATACCACACGACGCTCCTAACTCGGAGGAATGCCCCTACCCCCGTCGATTATTACACACGTCTTCGTAAGACAATGACGGGCATTCACCGGGTTTCACACATCTCGAGAACTTTCTCCCGTGTCCCACGGAGTGAAAATATGAAAGTAGCTCGGCAGATAGATCACTCTCTCTCTCTCTCTCTCTCTCTCTCTCTCTCTCTCTCTAATTCTCTCCTTCCCTTATTTTGCATCCGCGGATCGCGAGCGGTTGATTAATTTTTTCCGTCCTCTCGGTCGCGGTGAAAGAAAGTTTTTGTCGTCCTTGGTACTCATACACTCGCGATTAGAAAGACTAAACCCACAAGCTTCGAAAGTAAAGACAATTTCAGCATGAAATGTACCTCGCAAAATGCACGATCTCCCTTTGCAACGACCTCGGTTGCGAAACGCCAGGAAAGTAACAGCATCCCTCGAATATCTAAGCGAACACTCGAAGGCAAGCGGTCGCGTGCTTTCACCCAGTTTCTCAGACGCTGCCTGCCACTCGGAACTCGGATAATTTCCCGAATGCATTTGAGACGCGAAACGACGCCACGCATCTCGAAGGGGTCGGTTGCCTCGCATCGGTCCCGCTTCGTTCTGCAGCTACGAGGTTTACGCAAGAGATTCTACTTTCTACCGTTGGGCGCGCAGTTTTATTAGAGAGATTATTTTCGTGCCGACGGATAACCGGTGTCCCGCGTAATCTTCGAATTACTTAGCTACTCGCGCGAGTTTCCGCGATCGCTTTCCTTCCTCCCGGGCCGGAATTCCCTGCGATAAACCGATCGGCTATGTTTCGCCTGGGACACGCCTGGACACTCTCTGCAGCCGGAAGCTTTGATATAATGTGTAGAGAAAATGTCTGCCATTAACGGTGATTAGCGGGGGAAAGAAGGGAATGCAAAGGAGAAACGTTTCGTTGGCGCCATTTCGCGCGCAAACAGGGGGCAAATTGGTGTCGAGAGGAAGAAAATGTACGAGCTCGAAATGGACTCTGTAATTCATTATGATAAAAATGTGGTCCAAAGAAATGATAGCCTGGAAAGGGGACGTTCTTACATTATGTAAGGCTTTTTGGAGGAGAGGGGGAGTTAGGTAGACTTTTAGATAATATTTTTTTAACCTAATTTTCAATATGAGTAGCCAAAAAAGGATGTTTCGTCGCACACACGGAACCGAGTTAAATGAATTATTATATGGACCTTTGAAAGAATTTTAATAACTGAAAAATTACAATTTAACCCTTCGCGATCACGCGGGGTGTGTCGCACCGCAGGCAGTTTACTTTTTCTTCGCCAATATTTCTCTAAGTTTTTAGACCTTAATAAGGTAAACGCACCAATAAATGAACACTTAAGGGTAATGAATGAACACTATTTATAAAATTATGCTTGCAGCGCGATTGATTCCACGTGCTGCAAAAATTGTTTGGATATGAAGCGAGAAATTAAAAGAGGTCTCTAATTAATTAGTTGCTTTTTTAATAACTTATTTTACTCATTTTAATAAAAAATGTTCATTTACTGGTGCATCCACCCTATTTGAATTTAAAATTTTTGAGGATTTTAACAAAAATATCGCTTTATTCTAGAACTATCTTTTCAACTGGAAATTTCATCGTATCAAAATGTACATTTCTAGAAAAAGATTATTATAGAATAAAATTGCACGAGTATTGCGAATGTACATTGTACAATTATCACTCAAAAGTTAAAAGTAACTCAATTTCCTTGGTGACCAATTTCTGATTATAAGAAGGCGTGACCACAAAGGGTTAAAAAATATTACATAAGAAAGGGGGTTTTGAATATAAACTCTCGGGAATTCTTATACTGGGGAAGGGGAGAGGGTAAAAAAATTGCCAAAATTACCCTCAGATAAGTAATTTAAGAATGGCCCCAAACTGAAATTTCTCTGAAATTTCTGAAACTGAAGCTTTACAATCTCCCTTAACCTTTGAATGCTTCGACAGAGTATCCCGATCCCCGGGTCTATTTTGACCCACAATGTGATATGTCTAAAATTCTCAGAATAACCATTTATACTAAGTAAATTTGTATCTCGATAGAATATAAAATTCTGATTTTCCTGAAGTAGTGATACTGGGTGCGTAAAGTAGTTTCGCCTGGGTCCACTATGACCCTGCAGCCAGAGATGGGCCAAATATTTATTTAAATAAATTTCGAGTAACGAATGGAAGTTAAAAGAATTATCCGTTTTGTGTCGAATAAAAAAATTAACTTTATTCCTCATATAATCTAAAGCTTAAGTAACTTTTATTTGATCCGTTATTTAAATATTCTTTTATTTAGTTAATGCCCAACCCTGCCCGCAGCTGCCAGGCGAGGGGTAATTGAACACAGATACCGTTTCACGCTTGAAATGCAATTTTTGATGGAAAAGAAGCGCATATTAGAAATTCCATCTGGCATCAGGCGTGGAATGCGAGGAAAATTGAGGAATTGGATGTGGCGGGGGTGGAGGGGTGCAAAAGGTTGGACGGGGGGAAGGAAAAGGAAGTGGCACGTTTCTCGTAAACGGCGTGTCTCGGTCGTGGCACGTTTATTACAACGCGGCGAGTTTTGACGTGGAACGTTGCACTTTACGGAAGGCACGCGGGAATAGGTGGGGCTGCCGACTGTCAAGCAACTCCTGGCAGCTGGTTAAAGATCCCGGGAAGGGCGTCGATATTCATTTATTTCCACGCCCAGGAAGGAGCGCGGTCGAGCAGGGTGGCGACGGTTACTTTTCCAGCGAATTCTGTCGCTTTACCACTTTCGACGCGCGGCAGAATTTCCGTGACTCGAACCTGTTACGGTTGTTCTTGTAACGAATGAATTCTACCGGTTCCCGAATAAAAATTCGCAGAGAATTAGTCGAGCAGGGACAAGTTCTTCGTTGACATTAATCGCGCTGATAACGAATTGGTTTCTGGAAAATGTTCTGTTACGAGGAAGTTGGTAGATCAAGTTACTCGCGAAAGAATCCGTCCACCCCATACGCGTAACATATTTCACTTACTTAAGCAATGCTACATTTAGAATTATATGTTATAATTAACTGACGTTGGTGTAAGGCTTGATTAATATATTTTTAATTAGTACCATCTGACAAAGAAATGCTGGAAGAAATTTTGCTAGAAGAACGGAACAAGATGAGCCTGAATTTCACAGGAAATTAGTTGAATCTAACCGTAACAGATTAAAGCTTATGATAAAATCGCAGGAATATTAGAAGAATATTAAGTTATTGTTAAATTAGAAGTAAATGATTTCGGCGCACTGGTTCGGTCTAATTTTTTTTTTTTTTTTTAAATAGACCGAACCAGTTGCGCCGAAATCATTTACTTCTAATTTAAAAATTCTTTACGGTCGTAATTTAAATTATATTATTAAGTTATTGTACAAGTTAAATATTAAATTTGGGCGAATATTTTTTTACATGATCTTCGCTACTTCCGCGAATAATAATATCTACTTTTTTTAAATAAACTGTGACCAATTTTTCAATTGGATGTACCGAAAACCAAATTATATTAATCAAGGCTTCTATTACTGTAAATTAGAGTTGCGAATTCTTACTTTGAAGTTGATTTAATGTGTAAAATATGTTACATATAACATAATATGTAACCCCACCCCAACGTTGCGTACACTCGTGTACACGTTAAAATAGACAAGCATGAGTATTTAATTCCGTAGCGTTTCCATTCGATCGCGGGACGCCACCTAGCTATTCTACTTTCCCCGTTGATTTCTGTGACGTTCCACCTTGTAGAGAATTACTTGCACTTTAGGAGGAAGACAGATTGCATTCTGTGGGAGCCAATGCATCTGCGCGACTGTAATAAGCACTTCACGGAGAATTAAGGAATTTTATTTATTTGCAAATCTGTCTGTAATAACGAGCAAGGACATGCTGCAGAAATTGAGATGAGAATTAAAATTAAAGAAGACGATCTGAGAAATATTTCGAGACTATTTCCAAAGTAAACATTCAGGTAGACTCCATCGGCGTATAAACACGCCGACGCCACTGAATTATTAATAAGGCGCGAGGGGAAAGTAAATGAGGCGTTTCTAAGAAATGCGTTCGCAGGAAAAGCGCGCGATTAAATTTTCCAGTAAGCGAAGAGCTGGAGTACCGAGGAGTTAGGATCTACAGTCTACATCGGAAGGTAGCCTTCAGGCTTCCCTTCAGGGAAGCTTAACAATTCATGCTGGAACGCGCGTGTTATCTGTGGAACGTGAACAATTAGACGCTCCATGGTGGAGACACTCTCGCTTCTGATCCTTATTGTTAGAAACAACCGGTGACCTACTGCGAGCACTTACTTCTTTACAAGGAGTCGTAAAGGAAGGGAAAGTAACACGGTGCCACGACACTGCTAATAAGAGGCTCTCTTACATAACCAAGCTGCCTAACCAGGGATGTGTCCACCTACAAAGTAGGCGACGATTTCTTAGCGATTTCGAGGCGTGGATCTTTAAGGGGAGGTTCTGGTCTAGAGCCCCCAAAAATAGGTGATATTTAGGAATTAATTAAAGGAAAACTACTATATATAATTTAATGGGACTTTTTGCATTGTATTAAGGATGTCTTAAATTATAGAAATATATTTTTTGTTTTATAATTAATCATTGCAGACAGCCCTGGGGAGTCGTTAAAGTCAAGGCGTCAAAAAATTGATCCGAATCGGTGGGACCTGTATCTCCAAAACTTATTATCCGATTCGACTGAAACCTTTTTTATTTTGAAGATTATTCTTTTGGCTAGGGGGTAACTAAAAAAATTACAAAAATGACATTTTTTTTTAGAAAATAACGACACTTCAAGTTTGAAATCACTTTTTCCCTATATTTCTCGCCCTTTCAACGCCTTTGAAAATTATAAATTTTCAATTTTTTGTAATTTTTTCTGGTTTCCCCCCTAGCCAGAAGTATATTCTTCAAAATAAAAAAAGTTTCAGTCGAATCGGATAATAACTTTTGAAGATACAGGTCCCACCGTTTTGAGAACACTGTTTCGAGAAAAACGCATTTAAAGTTTTACGTGAGCGCCGAGTGGCCGGTTGTGACCCATGCATTTGCCGCTACTTAAATGCCTATAACTTCGGGAATTTTACGAATTTCAACAAATCATTTTAAACACGTTTTCCTAAAAGGTTGAACATTCGAAAAATGAAATAAAAAAAAAATCGACATTTAGACCAGAACCTCCCCTTAATGTAAGAAAGGCATCGACGAATACGAATTTAGTTTACGTTTATGGTTGATTTCATTTCCCCGAATACGTGCAGCAGAACATTAATTTATTAACCTTCGTGTATGTACACAAAGAAATTTCAGTAGTGGAATTCGTAATAACTAGGACTTGTAAATTTGGAGACTTGGTGCTTTCAAAAGCTGCACAGTTCTAAATAATTAACTTTCATTGCGAGATGCAATTTTAAAAGAATCTAAGTAGTTTGCGACAACTTTGAACGAAATCTCATCTTACTTTTATTACTACTAGTATAATATTAATAGTATAAAATAATAATAGTATAATGATGTTTTATACTTTCTTTGTGGCTTCAAATTATGCACCGCTTAAGGGGAGGGGATCCTATTTTTTGAGCTAAAAAAATAGCAAAATTTGGGAATTCTTTTTGAAGAAATAATCTTTGAAGAAGTTGCAGTTATTTTATTATTGAAAATTCATAAAAAAAAGCTACTAAATATTATTAAAACCGAATAAAAAAAACTGCAACTTCTTCAAAGATGCATAAAAACATGGTCCAAATTTCGGATGAATCGAATCACTAGTTTCTTAAAAAAAATTCCCAAATTCTGCTATGTTTTTAGCCCGAAACATAGGACTCCCGTTTGCATTTTTTAATTGCACCTCTCGTTTCACTCCCCCATGTTCGCTGAATAATCCTTTCAAGCTACTAAAATAACTTGCTAACAACGAAATACCACGATCCGAGGACGTGATTTTAAATTACAATTAAGCTGGCCAGGTTCACATTCGCGTTTCGATGAGCGAGGATACCAGTTAATTGCGAAGCGAAGAGAATTTCAGGGATCGGATAGGTCGAAGTTACCAGGATTCCTGTCCGGCGTCTCGCTTTCCTTCCCTTATCTATCGGATCTAGTCCGGCGGCCGTGTTGGCGCGGCGTTTATTGTGTTAGTGTAACATACCAAGATTCGTCGACGAGTAACGGGGGATTGCATACCTGAAGAAAAGTGGCCGCGGTGCGCCTGTAACTATCCTGTACCTTTCGAAATGGACCGCCGCCTTTCAGTAGTCTAGAATGCTCGATAGAATGCTGTTCCATGTGAACGCCCGAATACAACAATGCGGGCCGTTCGGGTTAATCGTTTTATTTGCGATAAAACGGCCATGTGGCAAGAAAACTGCCGCCGCTGAAGAGATTACAACAACAGCGACTCGCGTTACGCTTTCGTGAAATTTGTGGGAGCCGCGAAGGATTTATTACTTCCTCCATGGGCTCTGATTTAGCCAAAGGGATAATCCGTTAGAAGAGGTAGCTCTTCAAGTGATTGGACTGTTAAGGAGAGGCTATAAATACTCGATGATTCCATCTTGAAACTGGAGAACGAATACGATCATATCCACAAATCATACTGCTTTGCATTATCCTCGAGCTGGGCACCCTTGACATTCAGGATTCTATTCCAGGTCCATCGTCCTGGTCAGAAACACGTTTTACTTAAAACGGAGGAATATCTCTGGATCTCTTCTCAATCGGACGCTTAAGGGGTCGTTCTGGTAATCACGCCGCAAAATTCGGTTACATTCAGGTTCCTTTTTTTCTCAGTGAATACAATGAATAGCAATGCCAAACTTTCTTTTCATTTATTAAGCTACTTATAACGTATAAGGAAGAATTTTTTAAATACACTTTTAATTGTGTTTTTTCAATGGTACCTGGAGTTAAAAATCGCGACTTTGAAAAGAAATTCCTCCCTGGCGGGACTGATTTAAGCTCACAGATTCATCTGAAACAAAAAAAAAACAGACTGATTCATAATCATTATGAGTACCGCTATCGCAGGTGCTAGAATTAGACACGTAAGTCAAAAATTTAACAAAATTGCGCGCATTCAAACTTCAAGTCTCGAAACTTTCCATTTTTACTTGAAGTTTGAATGCGCGCAATTTTGTTAAATTTTGACTTACGTGGCTAAATCTTGCACCCGCGATAGCGATACTCGTAAAGATTAAGAATCAGTTTGGTGTTTTCGTTTCAGATGAGTCTGTGAGCTGAAAACACTACCGCCGCCTTTTCAAAGGCGCGATTTTTAACTCCAGATAACATTGAAAAAACACAATTAAAAGTGTATTCAAAAAAATTGTTCCGTATATATTATAAGTAGCTGACTAAATGAAAAAATGTTTGACATTGTTATTCATTGTATTCACTGAGAAAAAAAAAACTGAATGTTGCCGAATTTTGCGGCGTGATTACCAGAATGACCCCTTAATGATATACATTTAGATTCTCGTTCAGGCAAATTACCAATCCACTGCCAACTTCTCTGTATTTTTTCCTCCGAAACCTGTCGATGCGAAATAAACTGTCGTGGATATGTTTCTTTCTTTATCCTGCATTCCGCTGAAAGGTGGAGGTAATACCAGTCGATCGTTGGATCTTAATCCCTTAAGACACACTTCCGTAATATTACCTACGTTTCTTGCGAACAGTCACAAAACAGAGTTGACCATTAACAAAATAAAAAATAATTTGAATGACGTATCAAATAAAAATCATTTTAACTTCAGATTATTCGACGAATAAGGGTAATTTTTTTATTCGTCAAGCGTTTCAACTTCAGCGACGAATAAATTTTCCAACTTTCACTTTAACTTTAACTTTAACTGCAACTTTATTCGACGTCGAATAAAGTTGAAGTTAAAGCTAAATCGTGGTCGAATAAAGTTAAATTTAAATTTAAATTTAAAGTTAAAGTTAGAGTTAGATTTAGAGTTAGATTTAGACTTAGAGTTAAAGTTAAAGTCAAAGTTACAGTTAGAGATAAAGTGAAAGTTACAGTTAGAGTTCAAGTTAATGTTAAAGTTAAAGTTAGAGTTAAAGTTAGAGTTAAAATTAGAGTTAAAGTTAGAGTTAGAGTTAATGTTAAAGTTAAAGTTAGAGTTAAAGTTAGAGTTAAAGTTAGAGTTAAAGTTAGAGTTAGAGTTAAAGTTAGAGTTAAAGTTAGAGTTAAAGTTAGAGTTAAAGTTAGAGTTAAAGTTAGAGTTAGAGTTAAAGTTAGAATTAAAGTTAGAGTTAGAGTTAAAGTTAAAGTTAGAGTTAAAGTTACAGTTAGAGTTAAAGTTAATGTTAAAGTTAGAGTTAAAGTTAGAGTTAAAGTTAGAGTTAGAGTTAAAGTTAAAGTTAAAGTTGAAGTTGAAAAATTAACCCGGGTCGACTTTATTCGACACATGACGAATAATGTTTTTAACTTTCATTAGTTATTCGAAATGTATTTAAATAAAAATCTTCCCCATCTCTGTCTGAAAATTCCACCTCCGTAATATTACGTTGGATAGAATCGTGACCGTATGATTCATGATACACGCCGCTACAGCGAGCCAGTGCTACTACTACATATTCCTCGCGAAATATTATTATTATTATTTACTTCTGTATTATATTAGATTATTAGAATCTTCATGTTTCTCTTTATCATTTCTTCTACCATGTACAAACGTATAATTTATTATTATGTATACAAAAATAAATGCTTTTTTTCGAAAAGCTATATTTCATCCCGGTTTATAAACATTTATATATTAAAATAGCAACATAAGAAAAGTTCGTAATTTTTTAACATTTTCCAAAAGTACAGTGTGTCGCTAAGGGGTTAATGACAAGGTACAACGTGATTAAGCAGATGACGATGAAGGTGGCCAGCCTGCTGCATTCCTTCGAGAAATTCACCAGGTGATTGTTGCAGCCACGGCTGCTTTGTTCGCTGGTAATCGCGATCCTCGATGGAGGATGAGAGAACGACATTAGATACAACGTCGTGAATCGAATCTTACAGTTTATGGAGCATGGTGCGGAGGAAAGAGGTGCCCTGAAGGTTGCAAGTCAAGGCTAGACACTTTCACTTGCGATCGAAGGTGTACTCTCTTGGGAGCGCGCTGCGAGCTGGCTTCCCACCTTACTTTACTATTTACTTTTCTGCCCGGCCACTCCGGATGGAGACCGAATTACTCCCGTTTGCGGAACGCGGAGATATTACGCTGGCTACGTGTAACCTGTTGTGGTTGAACGACCGAAGGAGTCCTCCGAGGTGACCCGGGGCACAGAGGACTCTGTGCATATAAATTCGTTTCGTGATCCTGGGTCGCTGCTATACAACTGCGTCCCACCTTTCGGATATGCTTCAGAGGACCGAGAAATAAGATTTACGTGTTTTTTCTCTCTTCATTTTAGCCTGTTTGCATATTTATGGAACCACCCCTCAAAATTCATATGATTTTCAAGCACCCGCCTCAGATTGCTTTGGTTTTTGGATATGTTTTAGAGAACCGAAAATTGGCAAATACGTGTTTTTTTATTTTGAACCGCTTGCATATTTAGAGGGTGAATCCTCCCCTCAATGCTTATAAGGAGAGAGACAAAAGTTCCTATTGTTTGTTTAAAGAATGTTATAACATTTCAATCCATCGCGAACAATGTAATCGGAGGCGGACACCTGAAAATGGTAGTAAAATGGAGGCAGGACGTGTTGTATTCTATGCTGGGGACGTGGAAACCAGTTGTATCGTTATTAGTTTGGTGCAAAAGTTCGTTCGCTCACTGTTAGATGATGTTAGATGTGCGGAAATGTTCGCTTTTATTAAGTTTGTGCATATGAAATTTTATGAACTTTTTCGATGGTGAGGATACACTAACAATTGCTAACGCTGGCTTACGACTCGAGAAATATCATAGAAGCTCAAAAAAATAAAATAAATAAGGCAGTTAAAAAGCGAAAAATATTTTCATTCAACCTTCCCTACGCGAAACAGCAATTTCATATGCACCAACTATACCTGCTTGTACTCTTACCAGAAAAATGGCGAAAGGTCGTAGATAGCCAAAGAAAATACTTTGATTAAAACAACTTGTAATATATTTCTACTTTTAAGAAGTTCGACCGCCTTGATCAGGTCAAGAAATATCGCATCTTTGGGAAGTTATTTCTAAGTGACAAAAACACTTTTATCGATAAAAATTTTTCAATGAAGAGACATCTTTGAATAACACATACAATTTTTTTTCAAATATCAAAACATTCCGAAAACATTAAATGCGTTTTTCTCGAAACCACGTTTTCCGAAATGGTGTACGCTGTAATTTGAGTGAAACTCTATGAATTTTTATACAATTTTGCACAAATGTATCCTCTATCGTCCGACCTTCAATTTTTCCGATTGGTTTAAAAATAACAAAATAGCTACACTTTGAAGCAAAAAGCTCATTTTCGTGTGTAAGAAAATGGAGTTTATTAACGCATAAGTCAGGTACAAATTAAAATATCGAAAAAATTGCCCAACAATGTATCCGGTGTGTCGAAGTAAGATCAGATTTTTATGGAGTTAATAGACGTTTTTGGGAGTGCCTGTAGTAGCCAATAACGAGAGTTCTTCATTTGAATTTGAATATGGACTAAAATCTGAATCTTCATTATGTCTCGACTAATTCTAAGCTTCTAAATCCTTTTTAATATTTTCCATGTATAGTTTCCAATGATGCATATTAATTATAAGAAATTTACTGCAGACGATGAATAACATATTTTGAAAATAATTAATACACAGAATAAATCCAAAGCCTTCTCAGAAAGTTATATAGATAATTTTTCCAATAGAATATACGATATTATTAATTTTTTCATCGCCACCTTTGCATTCATTTAAACTTTCGTCACGTCAGCAATTAACTGCCCGTTACTCCATTTGCCCCTTTAATTATTTCTTCCTCCTCCATCCTTTCCTCCGATATCTCCAAAAATAATAATCATCTAATACGAAGTTAATTATTGAAAAATAACAAGCTACAACGAGTCCCTTGCTGTAACGTAACTTACAGCAAGTTAATTACCATATTTCTATAATAAAGCTTTCATATCCCATCCACGTATTCTTATTCCACCGATTGTATCACTATTTTCTCACGGTTGTACGCGATGATGATGAAGAACATTAACACCTTTCTAATCGCGATTGGCATGTGAGAAAGTATCACACGAGGGATTGCATTCTGCAACACGTAACGTGCATTAGAGCGCCTTATCTTCGATTAACAGTGTAATGCATAATTGCGCTGTAACGCAGACAATTGAAAAGCATTCGTTGCTGTGCAAGACTGCAGCCATGAAGCAAACGGATGTAGCTGCTCGTAACTTAGAAACCAGGTTTATCGTTTAAATCCATGCGTCGCAGAAACACTTCACAATTCAGCATCCTTTTTATTTCCTCCGTGTCTGTGTACTGTATGGATTTATTATCGTGGCTATGCGCTTATCACTAAAATTCTCGGATCAAATTACGTTTTAATCTTAAAACGCAGAAGTTGCATTTAAATGATTTTTCTTGAAGGATTTCCACTTAACCCTTAACCGGTGACGCGGAGTCATTTTTGCAGGATTATTTTTCCTAGGTTTCAGTGGATTTTGAACAAAACGCGCAAATGTATTTTTTCAAACATGTAATAATGTCATTAATAACTCCAGTGTATGCTAAAAATAAATTCAAGCTTGACAATGTCAAATTATTAAAGTCACAAAGTGGGACGTCATCGGTTAAAGGTTAAAATAAAAGGGGAATTCTGTAAAACTTGGACGAAATGAAATACATAGATACTTAAAAAGTAATACATAAATGCCTTTTATAAATCCACAACTTTACGAATTCACGTATGCTTTATGCAAACCCTGTCAGAGTTTAGCTATATTTCACGCTGTTATACAAATAATGTAAAAAGGCCACTCTGAAGAAATTATTGCGCCCAGCAGTTTTATAAATAATTAGTATTCAAGTATGCTTATTTCTCAAGTCGAATTGTCGAGCTCCTAAAATCGCTGCAGCTCCAACTTTTCTCGGAAGAAATGTTGGTTACTTTCGTAGCCGATGCTATCAGGAAAATCTCGATTGTGACGTGGGAAGGATGTGCCAACGAACGATGACTCACGACCGTTCGATCAGATCGGGCAAGAAATCGTGTTACTATGCCTCACGGTCGGCGGGAACATGTTCCTGAATCGAAAGAAGAGAACGAGCGTGCTGTCGCGCAACTTGATATTTAGTTGCGGCTGTTCGAGCCGCTTGGCCTTCTCAATGGAGTTGCGCATAATTTCCTACTTGCGTGAAAAAAAAAAAAAAACAGCCGCGCAAGAGGAATCTTTAAAAGTGTTGACAATCGTGGACAGATGTCTGATTTCCCAAAAGCTTTTGCAATTGGCGTTCATTGGCGGCTGATAGCTGCCATTCTCCTTCATGGGACCGATTTCTAGTGAAAGCAAGATCAATTTTGCGACTGACTTTAAGTCAATGCGAGCTCACACTGTTGCAACGCAATCATAATCGTTATGTTTATCGCCCACTTTTCTAGTTGAATTATCAGTACTATTACTGTCACTTTGAGTAATGGTTACTGTGTTTTATCTGAAATGGTTTGAAGTGAAAAAGTATTCAGTATTTGAAGGGTTTGCAGCAATGAGGAGGCAGCTCCAATATTTAAATAAATTTATTGGAACAGTAAGAAAGATATAGGTTTTATTTTCAGTGTAAAAGTTTATTAACTCGAATATTAATTGACAGTGGCGGATTTAAGAAAAAAGGCCCAAGTGGCAAACGTCCGGAGGGGCCTATTTTTTCGGGTAAATGAAGAGGTAGTTTACTAAAAGGGGGTAAGTGTACCTACAGAAAAGTATAGAAAAAAAAATATAGTGCTTGGATAAAATCATATTTTTTTTTTAAGACAGGGCCCCTAGGTGGTCCTTCTGAGCGGGGAAAACATTTCCCATTTTTCGGGAAAATAAAGCGGTAGTTTATTGAAAACTGGCTCAGTGTAATAATACAGAAAAAAAAATATAGTTTGGATAAAATCATAATTTTGTTTTAAGAATGGGGCCCTGGGGGGGGGGCCTTCTGGGCAGGGGCCCAGGTGGCAACTGCTCATCAGCCGCCCTGTTAAATCCGCCACTGTTAATTGACCATACATTTATAGCACGTTCGAAAAAGTACTTGATTTTCAGTTCCTTTTTGTTGGTTTACTCCAATTACCCTTTCATTTGCTGATTGAAATTGCATATTTTATACTTACATTCAGAATTGATACGAACCATTCAAAGTGTGTGAAATATTTATAACTTAAAACACAGAAATATTTTCTTCTTTTCATTCTGGATTAAACAAAACAGTTCAAAATCATTATATCCTACTTGACATTACACAAAGTCATTAGTAACATTCACTGGACGTTTTGTTTATACCACAAGTACTTCCCCACAACAATAAGTGTACCAGGACCCTAAGAAAGTCATAATAAAATTCCATGCATTTCACAATAATAATAATACACACGTCTTCCTTCCACGTACAAATTACGATAAAAAAGATACTTATCGGGTACTTAATTTGTTTTCTAATTCACACAGGTAAAGATAATTTAAAGTACTTATATTGTCCAAGTTCAGCAGGAAGAGAACAGCTGTTTTAAAAGTCACCCTTAACATTTAAATTACCCTTTGTTTCAGGCTCGTACGGCCAGAAGCAACAGCAAGAAGACCCTTGCCAGACGAAATCGAGGGTCGTAGGTGACCTGGAATATTGCGATCGTTATTGGGAATGCGTAAATGGACGCCCTGAGCTATTCGACTGTCCAAACGGTCTTGTTTTCGCTGGGAAGCACCGTGGCGTGACAGAGGGCTGCGACTACCCCTGGAGGGCCAATTACTGCGATGGCAAACGACAAGCCAATCCTCCGATTCCAGCGGACCACTGCGACTGGCTATACGGTATCTTCGGCCACGAGACATCCTGCACCAGGTACTGGACCTGCTGGAACGGCACCGCCACCGAGCAGCTTTGCATCGGCGGCCTTTTGTACAACGAGAGAGCCAGGTCCTGCGATTGGCCAGAGAACGTCGAAGGGTGCCAGAAGCATCGTGAGTAATCAAGATTATCTCGAGATTTCGCATCTATGACAGTATGCTGTGCTAAAGTTTACTGAGTAGCACAGCTGCTGGAAATGTAGTTATCGCTGATAAAAATTCTTGCACGTTGATGGTGTTTTTTAGGTGGTGGAAATATGGCGGGCGCTTGTTTTAAATCGTGTTGTTATAACATTGCTACGTAGGTTTCTTTTTGGCTTCAAGTTATATTTATTGTTAATCTGACGATGATAGTGAAATGCTTCATTAACTATTTCGAAAGATTTGGATAATCAGTTTTGGTGTGTCTTTCCTTTTGGAAATATATGAATAGTTGCTAACATTGAGGAAGGAATATTGAAAGGAGTTTCGATATTGGGTTTCTACCAGTTAATAATACTATAATATTATACTAATAATAGTAGCATTATTATTAGTATAGTAATAATAATAATAACAGTATTATTAGTATAGAGATACTTTTATCTTCGTTGCTTTTTACAGTAGTCTCTCATTTATTTTAACGGATATAAAATTAATTATTTAAAAGTTTTCATACTTTGACCTTTCTTAAATACAATTAAATGTTAACAAAGTAGGTACACCTTAATATTAATACTGATTTGAATAAGTCCTTAAAGATATTTAAGAATCTAAATTACTATTCGTTTCAAATTACAATTATCCAAAACTCTATATTATTTTCCAAACTGATATTTAAGAGATATACCTAAGTATCTACTGCTAAAAAGGCTATTTAAATCACAAAAAATGAAAAAAAAAACTTTTTCAAATTACACAAACACTTAGGGTAACTGTACTCGTAGTTGACAGTGTACCAATAGTTGACACTTTTATTTTCAGTCATTAAAAAAATGTTTTTGACTAATACTTTTTTCAAACAGCGTATTAGTAAAAAACATTTTTTTAATAGAAAGCTTATTATTCGTGACTGAAAATAAAAGTGTCAGCTATTGGTACACTGTCGACTACGAGTACAGTTACCCTAATTTACCTGCTCTTTATTAAAACGTAGAGTTTCTGCATGCATCTGAATGCTACAACTTAATTACCCCACGTCAACGATGTTACGCAACTGGATTTCATTAACGAACCTTCAAGGCACCCAACGATCCGCCTGCAGCGGGCAGCTTTCAGTTACGCCTTGTGAAAGCTTTAAAATCCTATTCACGAAATCCGTCGTTCACCTTGCTTCGAGACATCTGTTCTCTCTTCTCTTTCGCAAAACGCGTCCCGCATACCCTGCAGCAACGTTCGCGATCATTCTCACTTTCGAAAGTGACCGTGTACGAGACGACACGCGTGTGGGTACGCGGGGTTCCTTCTTTTCCTCTCCTCCTTCGAGACTCCTTCGCTGGATGTCAGTGCCCTCCGCGAGGAAAAAGAGGCGGGTCGCTAATTAGCATTCGAAGTGAGTTCTCGTCGCGCCTTCGGCTGACCCACGCAGCGACGTCTGTGACCAGGTAGCCTGGCAGCTTGACGAATAAAACACATCCATTGCTCGCGACAGCTCCTGGAACCGTAGACTCCGCGGAGACAAAGACCCCGACTGTGCCAATATTTCAATTCCAAATTCGGGGGATAAAATTCATCTCAACTGCTCCACGACTTTCAAGAAAGATTCGACTACTTTTTTCGTGGAAATATAGTTTAGAATCGCGAGAAGGATTGTTCCGAAGATATTAAGTACAGATGTTCCATAGATTTAATGTTGGTGGAAGCCGAGTTGAACGGATAAAAATATTTTTAATGCAAACTCAATGAAGTCCAGTAGGTGATTATACAAATTTATTTAAAGAATAAAATCCAGTTTTCTTTTTTTTCTTCTTCAAAGCTCCTTCTTTGGGGGTGCTAGGGACCCTTGGCCCACTTTGGGTGCGCCACTGATCATACAAAAAACTAACAACAATTGCGCCCCGTTGGTCGCCATAATTGTAGAGTTCTGAAAAGAGTAACACCGGGGAGTCGGTTTTGGGGGAATTGGTAACGCGCCTGGCCAGTACCCCGGAGATCTGGGGTTCGAGTCCCCATCACCCGAGGTTGTTTTTTTCGCCTACACTACAAGCTTCCCCACGTTTCCCTCGCTGCATTTTCTAAACAATATCACCAAATCACCCTGAGAATCAGATCTCTCCAAAAACTCACGCAATTCCTGAAACATTGCCACACAAACTCCTCGAGCAATTCTCACGCCAAACGCTTCTGCTACTAAGGACACGTCATCCATCCGATCCTCTTTCACGGCGTGGTTATATTCCATAATATTCCATAACACGTAACCGAATAATGCCCGACAGCGCTCTGCAACGACGACGCGAACGGAAACGTTCCCCTGGGCAAGTCCTGCAACCGCTACTGGCAATGTCAAGGCGGCTACCCGCGGCTGCAGAGATGCCCAGCGATGCTGGTGTTCGACCGAAGGTCACTGAGGTGCGTGGTCCCGCCCACGGAGGATTGCGACGTGCCCACGACGCCGCCGAATCTAGAGGGTGACCTTCCGGAAGGTCGGAACGAGCAGGAGCCAGAAGAGGAGAACCTGCCGCCCGGCGTGCCGCCTTTGCCCTCAGGCGCGCTCCCCATATCCCTTCGAGCGCGTCCCAGAAACTAGACCACTAGGAGGGTGTCTGTCTGTTCCATGAACCGTGCGAGCACTCGAGCTGCGAACAGGGACCAGCCGCGACCGAGGGTGATCGGGAACTCCTTTCCACGTCTCAAGATATCACAGCAAACCGGAAATCTGGGTGGCACTCGTAGCCAGGGCACGCGAATCCACCGACACGGATCGGTAGAATGGCACTCGTCGATCAGACGAGTCTCGCGGGAGCACGCGGAGACGCTTCAGTTTAAGTTTCATGTATATTCACCACTTCGTTATAACGTTATAAACGTAGTCGTTACTAGTGGTTAGAAGGAGCAGATATTCTTGTTTCTCTTTTTCTTTTTTCGTTCTTTTTTTTTTTTTTTGGTCGATGACTCTATCGGCAGCTCTTTTCCCGTGCACGCACGTACCGCGAGTCGAGAGGGATGAATAGAAAGAGACGCGTACCTCGATCGTGTCCCTCTGTTCATCGCGAGGATCACTTACCAACAAGCTCTCACCATCCGTTCTGTATCATTCTTATAGTCGAAGTGTAAATACTCTTTTTACCCATCCTCACCCACTTACTCTCGCCTTAATCGTAAGACTTACTATCGAAACCTTCACACCTGTACGATGTAGACCCGTTGGAATAAAGTGTACATTGTATATTTTTTTTTGTATTCGTGTCCATATTTTTATTTGAATGCTCGTTGTACATATCGTTTGCTGGGATCTCTCAATAATTCACTCCCTTAAATACCCCTAGATTTCGTAGTTTATACATTTATACAGAAACAGCAATACGGTAGCGTGTAGTAATTATAAAAATCTACCTAATCGAGAATAACAGATCTTTCGTTAATTTGTAGGTTTAAATGTAAATCTATTTAACAGGCTGGCTTGACAAGTTTCCGAATCAGCAATCGAATTGTCGACTGAAATGGAAATTTATACTTTGCTTTAGGAAGCACTGAAGACGACATCGATAATTCGGGATTCTGTGACAGTAGATAGGCTTTTGCTAATGTTATAATTCGGGATCGCTGACTTTCCTACGTTATTTACAGATTATTGGCACTGAAACAGAAATCATCGGTAGTTTCTAAGGCACTAGAATATCGGTAAATATTGAATTAACGAGACACGTTTTGCAACATACCAGTGAGGCAGCTCGTCGGGGTCCAAACAGCTCAGAGTCACAGAATCGAAAAGCTTCTCATCCCCGCAAGTGAGGAGACGTGGGTGGCCTTCGACGCAGGTAATCAGTCTACCACAATCGCCTGGTACAGGGAATCTGAAACATAAATGTTTTTATATGTAGGTTTTATAATCTACAGCTTTATTATTCCCTACGGGTTACAATCTCCTTTTTCTCTGCCATATGCACATGCCATAATGATATCTTGAAAGGTAGGGGAATAAACAAGGAATGTCACAAAACAGCTTTATCGAGAAAATTAAATTTTAATACTTTAGTCCACCAGTAAAGAGGCGAGGTTCAATGAATTTAAGTTTCTCATGTATATAATTTTCTTCTTAAATAATTTCTTGTTCTACCTTGACGACAGAAGCTTGAAGCTTATGCTTAGGCAAAGAGCGAGAAAATTCCGTATTTTGTCCCAGTGCATTGTTACATTTCCCGTTTTTAACCAGTACCTATACCAAATATTTAACGTTATCTTACGGGGTAATTGAACTTTATAACCCTTTGTGATTCGACAGTTCTGTAGTCCCAGTTGCCACCAACAAAATATGTTATAAATCGCAAAATCACGAAAAGTGGACATTCCTCGTGTTCCTTTTACCATTCAGTTATAACCTGTAGCGATACTTCCGACTCTGCCACAAGAGGGCATTCCGACCGATCTCGCTCTCTCGCAAGTGCTCCCTCAACTACCGATCCTGTATACCTGTTTCGTCCTAACAAGGGGACCTTCAGGTTTGGTAATTTCAGAAAATTTTGATACTTAGTGTACGTGAAGGTTCTCACTCTGACATTAATTTCCCAAAGCAGTAAGACGCGCTTTTCAGCCAAATTCGAGAAAAATTCTGAGTTCCCTTATGCACAGGGTGTTCCTCTACCTATGGTCAATACTCTAGGAGGTGATTATACAGGCAAAAATAAGACGAAAATCAAGAGTGACGGAATTGCGGCAAAGGCTTCGTTTTCGAGAAAATTGACTTTGAATCTCACCTAAATACGCGTGCACCGCAAGCGCGTGCCCCTCAAGCGCGTGGCCCCTCAAGCGCCTACGATGCACGCGTATTTAGGTGAGATTCAAAGTCAATTTTCTCGAAAACGAAGCCTTTATCGCAATTTCGTCACTCTTGATTTTCGTCTTATTTTTGCCTGTATAACCATCCCCTAGAGTATTGGCCATAAGTAGAGGATCACCCTGTGCATAAGGGAACTCAGAATTTTTCAAAGTCGATTTTCTCGAATTTGGCTGAAAAGCGCGCCTTACTGCTTTGGGAAATTAATCTCAGAGTGAGAACCTTCACGTACGCTAAGTATTAAAATTTTCTGAAATTACCAAACCTGAAGGTCCCCTTCTAAGTCCTAGCATCGCCGTGTCGAAGGCAAGGGCTGTTAAATAGGTACGAATATACAGACGAAAAACGCAAGCTTCCTTTTCGCTGTTTCCGTCCTATTTACCATTTACCGACGACTCATCACAACCCCTTCTACTCTATTTCAGTATTCCTATTCCCCTATACTATTTTAATATTCCCATTTTAATTTGCCCGTTGTCCCTCATCCCTGCATAAGGGTTCCTATGTACTCGGAATACTTTCAAGCTTTCTTCAGACTTCATTCCACAAGAAAGAAACTATTTCTCTGAATATTCGTTCACAGACAAACGCAGGAAGAAATAAGTAGTTATAGAAAGGGCACTTTATATTTATTCTAAAGTTTAACAAATTCAGTAGCGTCGTCGTGTTTTCACGTCGATATTTTCTGAAAAGCATCGACAGTCCCTAACACCAAAAAATTCCCAACTGTTAACTTTGAAAACAAATTAGAAGCCTGACCTACTTTTAATGGGCCATTTTTTAAACGCTTGCGCCGCTGAAAGTGTTAAGATTCATGGATGTTTCCTCCGCCGTTATTTTAAGAACTACCGTTTATTTATTACCGTGTTCGAGAATAACATCCTGACTGGCTCTTAGTAACACGAACCAGAAAAAAGAAAGGCAATATGCTTATTAACAGGGCTGATATAAAATTAATTATTCGTGAGACACGCGTTGTCTCTCAGCGGGTGTGCATACTTAATCCCCCTAATAGCAGAGGTAGACCGGTTCTTTTTATAATTTGCTCACCGGATAAACGCGAATCGCATGATATTTAAGAACTCGTGTCTCCTTTTGCTTTCAAATGAAACCTGTCCAGTATTTTCCTTTACCTGTGACTCTTCCCCCAGCAATGTTGTTTATCGAAGAAGATTTCTCATCCTCTGCGTGGTACTTCTTTAGTTAAATGCGTAAAAAGTCGGCGATAAAAATACGCTACAGAATTCATGTTTTACAAACGTGACACGAAATCAGTGGTACCACTTTTTGCGAAAAGGACGCAGTGACTATTCTCAGAAGGCTATTTCGAGGAAGCTAAATAAGAAGCTTAACGACGGGAAACTTAACTAATTTTTTATGGGTACGTCGCACTGATGACTTAGTTTATTTATTACGATAGTGTTCATAGTGCTGATAATTTTCCAAGGGTGGTAGTTTGCGATGAAATTTGCGGTAAAACGTCTGTATTAAGTTATCAATTAGGAAGGATATTTCTAGAAAGTGGTGGCGAAACGATAGTAGCTCCAGTAAAAGTCATTTTAAGTGAAAGTGCTCATCGCGTGGCTCTGTTTACACGCGGTTTCAGAGAATTTGATTTAACCAAGGAGACAGTGTTACCTGAATTACGCGTGAAAGATAGTTACTAAGAGTCTAGTATCAATTGCAATAAAAGGACCAAATCTAAAATCCATATAATTCTCGTTGATCTAAAATAAAAATCATCTTCTCATTCCTGTGATATCTATTTCGTCATTAGGCTATCAACAGGTCTAACTGTGGAGCAGAAGAAATAACGAGCATGCACAATAAAATTAGCTTCAGAATTATATAAAATTAGCAATAGACGATATAGGCATTCCAACCCTAGTAGCACAAAATATTGAATGCACATACATCCAATATTAAAAAGAGGTTCAATCTCTTTTTGATATTTAAATATACATACAATATTTATTCTAGATTAAGAAGCAAATATTTTTTCCAATTATTCTGGAAATATTGATTTTATATTATGAAAAAATTTCAAATATTAAGTAAATATTTATTTAATGGTAGAAACAAAATATTTTTTCCGAATGTCCGGGAAATATTCATTTTATATTATGAAAAAAAATATTTTGTTTCTACCATTAAATAAATATTTACTTTATATTTGAAAAAATAATATTTTTTCTGAATGTTCGGGAAATATTTATTTTATATTATGAAAAAAAAAATTTTTTTTCAAATATAAACTAAATATTTATTTAATGGTAGAAACAAAGGTAATTATTTACTTTAGCGATTCCTCACCGATTTTGATGAAATTTGGATATGTTGTAAAACTCCACATTCTGTACAAGTTTTTGCTATACACGTTACCGTCGCTTGGCCTTAGTTTTCGAGATAATCGCAAAAATATTTTTTAGAATTCTTGCTTTGGTGTTATAATTTGGGTTAAATATGAATTTTACATTTCCTGAATATTTATCTCACATTTTCTGAATATTTACTTTACATTCTTTAAATATATATTTTACATTTCCTGAATATTTATTTTGGAATTCTGAATATTAATTTCACATTTCCAGAATATTTGCTTTACATTTTCTAAATATTCCTTTTATATTCCACGAATATTTAGTTCATATTTTCTAAACATTTATTTCACATTTTCAGTATGTGTATATAATATTTGGAATCAACATTTTTTTCATATTAAAAAGTGTGGCTAAAAAAGTATTTTTTTTTAATATTTGGAAAAAATATTTAACCAATATTTTGTGCTACTAGGGAAGACTACTCACACATGCATGAATCATAAACGCGAATATTTAATTTTAATTTTACCTTATTTATCCGTTCTCTATTCATATCTTTTCACGTTATTATAATGTGCCAAAAGGTTGTTATCCCGTAATAAATAAATAAATAAATATTAAGGATTCTTTCAGTTACGGAAGATAATAAAATTAGGCTCGATTGTTTCATAGAATCATAAACAGACCATGAGGAAAATGATTAACGTTCACTCTGCCAAGATTTGTTTACTAAACACTCGCCATGTGCGGAGCAGTGATGACGCCCTTTATTAATCGTACTCCCTGAACGCCCATAGGCGTTTTCCGCGCGCATAGAATAAAAATGATTACCACGCCGAGAGGATTACAAGAAATAGAAGTTATTTGCGATACGTACCTGGGGAAGGGCCAGAATTTAGCGGCTGGGCTGTGGGAAGGCACTTTGTGAGGACATTTGAAGCCAACGATTTCATCTGGGTTGCAGTAGGGCAACAGTTGATCTGGCCAGACGCACGTGTGAGTCTTCGGGTCGTACACTAATCCTGCGTCGCACTGTGCGTCATGGGGATGGCCGTGGATGCACTTAATGTAATTGGTGTTGCACACATCACTGGCAGGGTATAAGCCAAATTGGTACTCGCAACCCGGGCCGCTGATTGGCGTCACTAGAAATAACGTTTAGTACATTCTAAATGGAATCGATGGTTCACGTGGAACATCGAACATGCTGCTGCCTAAGTTCATCGTTCGAAGAACAAAGCAGTAACTGCTTCAGCTGTTTTAACGCGATACTAGTAGTGCCATTCATTGAATACATTGATGGATATTCGATTCAGTAGGCACAGTTCTCGCGAGTAAATTTGAAGAGGCTAAAGAAGAAGGGAGGGTTACTAGTCCTTTCAGGTTTGGTTTCTGAGAACCACACCTGGTAAGTCAAATATCACAGCTACTATGAGGAATATGTTAACTTTTTTAACATTTTCCCACTTTTTTTTTATATCGATTAAATAGAAAAGAAATGCCACTTTCGGTCCTTCATCTTTGATCGACCGCCATTTTAACAATTTTTGTCCAAAATTGTTCTTTCACGGTAAGCGAGATAACCACACTCTTGCGAATTAAAAATATGTTTGGTTCTTTTATTTCCCCATGATCCAGTCGTCCGAAATTGCAGCCGCCAGCAAGAGGCCAAATTTGAAGACGCCAACTTCACTGCGAAATATTCATGTAAACAGATGAAATAAACAAGCAGCAAAGATTTTTTCTTGTATTTCAAGAGTGGTACAATATACCCGCCAAAATTCGGAAACGTTAAGTGTTTATTTCATCATAAAAACCATCACTGAAAAGTTGCCGAATTTTCGGCCGAGACTGTAGAATGTCCACTTAAATTTGCATTTACCAAAAATTAAAGAATATGCATTTAGTAAATTTCACCAACAAGCCACCGATATTGCCAACGTAGGTTAAAAGTGGAACTTGCCAAAAGCAGACATTAAACTCAAATTAGGGTTGAAGAAAAATGGAGTTGAAAGATGTTGCAACGCGTGATCGGAGATAATCTGTCGGTGCCAAGCCTTTATGATGTATGGCACCAACGTGGCTCAGTAACGAGCGATTACCAAAAACGTTCAGTCATGGAACTTTTACTTTTCTGCACAGACGCCATGTACAACTGCGAGTTGAGACACTTTCGCACAGCACAATACATAAAGTTTATGTACATGGGGAAAACACTCGCACTATTATTGATACTGAATTTTTTATGTAATATTTAAATTTTAATGTGTCTTAAACCCGTACATTGAGAAACCTTCGTTGTTAATTCGATCAACCTTCGATCTTGAAAGCAAAATGTCTTAACAAAAATTACGCAAAACTGTGACACAATAGAAAAATATACATAAATGAAAAATATATATAAATAAAAGTAAGATGGTACCATACAGATTTTCTAGTAGAATTACAGAATCGAATCGATGATTAAAAAAAAATTAAAACCGTCTTCAAAAAAATTAAATTGCACTAAAAAGTAAAAAATAATTTTTTCCCTTATTTAATCTACGACTCTCATATTTTTTAAATCGGCGCCAGATTTACACAGTGCAAATGATGAGGCACCGACTTAAAGAATGTGAAAGTCGTAGATTAAATAATGGAAATATTTATTTTTTACTTTTTAGTGCATTTTTATTTTTCTGAAGTCGATTTTAATTTTTCAAAATTTTTTTTTATTTTTAACTTTTTAGTTTTATATATATTGACACAACATGCTGAGTAGATATGCGCGTACGTACATAAAATAATAATAATTAGGTGACAATAGTCTTTATTATTAACCAGAACTGGCAAAATATTGGGCCAATATTGATGCAGTGTAGGATGGGACCACCGGCACATCGCCCTCTTTTGAATAAAAAAAAGATCATCAAAATCGGCCCATATGCTGAGAAGTTATGCGGGGACAAACATAAAAAAAAAACATACGGGTCGAATCTATAACCTTCTCTTTTTTGAAGTCGGTTAAAAAATCTTCGATTTCTTTACAAATAGTGAATGGAAACCGCTTATTTTCTCAGCTCACGTAATCACCGGTCGCGCGTGTTCGACCGATTGCGTGCAATTTCTCTCATCATCGAGCGCATCAGTGGTATGTCCCTGCTAATAAAGGCGTATTCCCACATGTCACTTCAGTGACGGTTCAGTTCTGTCAATGTGAGCAACTGGCAAGCGTGAACAGCTCCATTCCAAAACAGGGAAACGATACTTTCTACCGCCGTAGCCGATGGCACTGAACCGTCACAGAACTGATACGTGGAAACTCGCCCTAAGTCCACTCTCCGCGGGAAGATAAAGCTTCGCGCGTGCCTCGTTTGCGTTCGTTATGACATTGCCGCAATTATTGAGAACGGTAACGGGATACTTACGGTCAGCCTTGCGATCACCGCAGTGCACGGCCCAGAGATAGTTGCAATGGTGGTGCACCGCTCCATGGCCGTCGAAAAGAAGTCCGTTCTCGCAGTATTCGAGGGTCAGGGTGCCGTTCGTGCAGAGGAAGAAGGCGTTACAGCTCTCGGGGTGAGGGTACGCGTACACTCCGTGTGGATCGGGGCACGGCGGCGCGTCCAAAAGGGCAGCTGACTCCACTGCACGGGGAAAAAAGAAGAGAGTTCTGTAGGTCAGAAAGGAGAAGCGAGAAACAGAAGGATTGAGAAAATTTAAAAGGGATGTGGAGGAAAGATGGAAATGTGTATAGAGAATTTTGTGTGACGTAGAGTATAGGGTGGTCCTTATATGTATGGTAAAAAATCAAAGTTTTTAAAATTTTCTTCTGACCCTCTCAGAAGCTTCCAAATAGTATAAATGAATTTCGTCTAAAATTTTGTTAAAATATATTAAGGATTAAAGGTCGCTTAATGGCATTGAAATATGACTATTTTGGTATAAATTGATAGAAATTTTTGCAGTAAGGACAAAATAATTTTATTAACTTTTAAGTGAGAGTATAACATTAAAATTCGGGCACACATCGCATAGACGAAACGGGTTTATAACGAGTGTGTGCTGCATTGTGTTGTGGCATAAGGCTTTATATGCACATTTAAATTTCTCTCATCAGCGGCTCTCGAATCAGATGCAGACGCAAACTTTGACGTACATTCTATTCAGGGTGTTAAACGCATAGATAAAAGCATGGTTTCGGATTCTGATATATAAATATGGCTCCGTTTCATTAAAATTGACAAGTGACAATTATGGAAACTCGCAGTTGCCAAACTTGTGGTACATGCGAAATATAAAGTCCTTAAGCGACCTTTATATATCAAAATATACAAATAAAAAACACGAAGATATTTTTTCTTTTTTGTCGAATAGAAGATTTTCAGTGGATCAGACAATAGTTGAAAAATAAGGACCACCCTAGTGGGTATCCCCTACGTCAGGGGTCGCCAATTCGGAATTTAAGAAGGGCCAAAATGTCGTAAAATACACATTCTTTATTTTTAGGAGAGCCATAGAAATTTAATAACTAAAATTCATACTTTTTGGTGGGGAAAAAGACAGCCAACACAGATGAACCAAGTATACAACAAGCATGCGGTACATTGTGATTAAAAGTTTACAGTATATTAAATGATATTAGGTGTTGGAAACATTGCAAATTTCTTCCTTCCTTCAAGTATCAAAAGAGCCATATCTGGCTCGCGGGGCATATGTTGCCGACCCCTGGCCTACGTCAGCGTTTCCTAAAGAAACCTTCCAAACTGACTAAAATTTGGCGGAATCCCAATTAGGAAACGCTGTCCTACGTCCACTTCCTGAATAAAAGTGACGACGTGATATGAGGTGTATACAGTGTCAAGAATATTGTGCAGCATATAATCTTCCACTGTAGCAAGTGTTTCGATAATCGACGCCACTTTAATATTAAAAATTCTACAAAGAACAATTTTATCTTCCACTGGTGGTGCCTAGGTCTCTTTGAACCCAAACGTAACATCGTCGAGCTAGCTGAATAGTAAATGGTAGTGGAGAAATACTGAGAAATCGAGAAAACGAATTGCTTTAAGCAAATTGTAAAAAGTTATTCAATTTTACAAGTAGCCGAGCGATACACCTACAAAGTACTATCCAAAATATTTAACAGAAACAGATTATTCAAAGAGAAACCGCCACTGACGTTAAAATGCAAAAACAAAGGAAAACAGTTCGTCACGTTCGCGCCAAAAAGTGTGAAAAAGGTGCGCGCAGCGGAAATCCGCATCCGTAAAGCAAGAAGCAATCGTGAGAAGAAATCAAGGCTGCGGATGCTGGATCTTGAAGCGTAAACGGACGATGAAACGGAAGTGGTGATCGAGATCCGCATGACAGACCACAGACGCAGAAGAAAATGGCAATGTGGTTCGCGGGAGATGTAAACGTTTATGCACCGTCGAATCGAAAGTAGCCGCTTCTTTGCAGAGAATTGAATCCATGGAACATAGGCAGGATCGCAGATTGCCAGTAGTCGAAACCACTTGCAGGCCTATTAGAAAACCTCGACAGTAGTCGCGATAGAAAGGACGAGGTGCAAGGAGGAACGGATTAGATCTGGTAGCGGTAGAAGGAGAACTGTGCTGTCTAACAACGTCAGCCATACAGACTCGACTTATTCGCTATCAATTTGCCGAGATTAAAGCGATGGAGGAAACATTAACATCAATCCTCAGAATTGCAATCCAAAGCAGCATCAATTATTAATGAATCTCAACGAATAACAGTCAAAGAATACCACCTGCGATCGCAAGCAGGGGTCCACCTGGAAGCTAAACTATGCTAAACTATGCTATGCTATGCTATGCTGTGCTATGTCTGACTGTGCCATAAAAACATAGCTTACCTAACCTTTAATTTTAATTAACTTTAATTTTTTAAAACTTAGCACACCATACATTGATTTCGAAAAAACGTAGCACGGCTATGCTAACCTGTGCTAAGTTACGGTATGCTAAGTTATGCTACTGCACAGCTTAGCTTTTGGTGGAAACGGTCCCATAAGGATGTATTGAAGCTACTTTTTTTAAACTTAGCATAGCATAGCATAGCATAACTTAGTATAGCATAACTTAACATAACATAACTTGGAATAGCATAGCATTACTTTACTGCATAACTTAACATAACATAACTTAGAATAGTATAGCATAGCATAGTATAATTTAGCATAGCATAGATTAGCTTAGCTTAGTTTAGCATAGCTTAGCATAACTTAGCATAACATAGCATAGCATAACTTAGCATAGCATAGCATAGCATAACTTAGAATAGCATAACATAGCATAACATAGCATAGCATAACATAGCATAGCATAGCATAATTTAGCATAACTTAGCATAGCATAACTTAACATAACATAACTTGGAATAGCATAGCATTACTTTACTGCATAACTTAACATAACATAACTTAGAATAGCATAGCATAGCATAGTATAACTTAGCATAGCATAGATTAGCTTAGCTTAGTTTAGCATAGCTTAGCATAACTTAGCATAGCATAGCATAGCATAACTTAGCATAGCATAGCATAACTTAGAATAGCATAACATAGCATAACATAGCATAACATAGCATAGCATAGCATAACTTAGCATAGCATAACTTAACATAACATAACTTGGAATAGCATAGCATTACTTTACTGCATAACTTAACATAACTTAGAATAGCATAACATAGCATAACATAGCATAACATAGCATAGCATAGCATAGCATTACTTTACTGCATAACTTAACATAACTTAGAATAGCATAGCATAGTATAACTTAGCATAGCATAGATTAGCTTAGCTTAGTTTAGCATAGCTTAGCATAACTTAGCATAGCATAGCATAACTTAGCATAGCATAACATAGCCGGGAATCCATCTGGAACCTAAGCTAAGCTATGCTATGCTATGTTTTAGCTTAGCTTTTGGTGGAAACGGTTCTATAAGAATATATTGAAGCTAATTTTTTTAAAACGTAACATGGCATAGCATAGCATCGCATAGCATAGCTTAGCTTCTAGGTGGATTCCCGGCTTAACTTCCAAGTGGATCCCCGGCTTAAATCCCATTTGATCTACAATTACATCCAAAAACCTCTGACTGCAATGAATCCTGCCACGACTCGACCACGAGAAAGCGACAAACGAGGAACAACCAGTACACCTACAAACGAGCACCGCGGATCACGTTGGAAGATGAGAAAACAGAGGGTAGAAAGTGCCTAGATACACGGGGCCCTTCTTCAAGGTGGGCGCTCATGAATAATGCCCCTCGGGTAGATGGTAACCGCCGATATGCCCGACGCATTGCTGAATAATAGACGAGGAAGGCGTGAAGCGGCTAGACGGCGGGCTCCGCCATTATATCATAGGTCGCGGCGACGTAACCATATGGCGAGAGCGGAGCCCGTTGGCGGGACAGTGAAAGCTATTGAAATTCTGCTACGTGGGTGTCGTAACGCGGGGGAACGAGTAGCCCTGGAGATGCGAGGGAAAACGCCTGGCGAGGATGCAGCACGGGGAACGGGGGCCCGATGCGCAGCGGAGACATCCGCGAACGTGGGGGCTCCTGCATGCCCTGGACGCGCGCGCGCGGGCACTGGGTGCATCGTAGGCTCGCCGCGGGGCGAGCGCGATTGGTGGGGGCGATCGGGGGTATCGTTCGGTGGTGCTGATTGGCGCAAAAAACTTACCGGAGGCCAGAAAAGCCGCCAGGGCCAATAGGGTCACGCTCCTCGGATGGCTCATAGTACACGCTGAGGTCTGATCCTCCACGGGTCGACTCTGACTACTGACACTTCGTTATCGACCTCGGGACAGAGAGCTTCTCCCTTCACTTGCCTGATACTCGGCCGCCCGTCACCCCACCAGATCGTTCCACGCGATTTCTCACCGCGATCGTACGGCCTCGGGTAACCGGCGAATAGAGCCGAGCGGTCCGTCGCTCTCCAGGGCATATGTACAATGTTTGGGCGAAAATCGGCCACCAGGGGGCCAGCTGGATTTGGCTAGAGGGACCGCTGAAAGGGGGCTACAGGTAGGTACAGAGGCACCGTGTGTCGCGTTTGTTGGCAAGGCGTGTGATTAGAGATAGGGTGGGGCTGGAATATGAGGATTTCATCGGCCTTTGGTTCGACTGGAAGCCAACATTTGGTGGTGGTCAGACTTCTTGTAATTTAGGAGGGCTCTTTGATTAGTAACGAAGGAATTATTATTGTCTTTGCAGGGACGTTGAAGGTGATTTGGCTCGACGAAAGTAAAACTTTGGTTATTCGGTCTTGTGCAGTCTTTATTTCTGTATCGATATTCGGGAAAGTAGATCCTTGTTTGTAAGGTACGAATTGGACGAAACGTTGGTAGATGAAATATGCAGTGATGTATCTAATATGGGAAATGTAGATATTTCGCTAATGAGATTCTTGCGCTGCTTTTGAAGATTACCTTCTTCCACTTCTCTTTACTATACTTTTCTAAAGCTTCGCGAGCTTCTTGTGACTTTTGAATTAAAATTACCGATATTGTTTAAACAAGATCTGAATTAGCAATATCTAATTAAATCATTTAAATTGTTATGTTGTAGAACAGTGTTTTCCAACCTTTTTGGAGTCGCGATCCTATTTTATAATACTCAAATACCCTGCGACCACCCTCCCGTATAAAGTATGGTAAATTTAATACGGTAGAGAAACCACATTAAAAATATGTATTTCAGAATATAATTCTAACTTAATAATTAAATAAAACAAATAAGTGCTAGAAATCGCCAACTAAAAATAACTGCGTCGACCCCCCCCCCCCCCTCCCCCGAAAACACTTTAATAATTGTACATCGTAGAAAATAAACAGGTAATTTAAGATCAGATCAGAAGGCACAGAATTAATTTTTTTTACCAAAATACTTTACCTTAATCTTTTACTTTTAACATGCAGTTAAACTAGTGATTTACACATTAGGTTGATGATTTTGAATGTATCTTCTATATAGTAAAAGTACTCGTGCAACTTAGTCAATACAATCGCCAGAGGAATTCGTGGTCGCGTAGCTTTCTTGACATTTTGAAAACAGGAAAAATTTGCGACCCATCGCCACTTCTGGGATCGCAGATAGCATTTCAAATTACATAATCGAATGAAAAAATATTTTCCCCATTACGCATCAGCGTAACCTCTTCATCGATGTAACTCGTTAAATGTCCGAGGAATGAGATTCGCGATGATGCTTCTTGAATATGTTCAGAACCGGTAAATAGTGTTTTATAATACTGGTAATCGTTTCCTCCTGTTAACATTTCCATGCACTTCTCGAATCTGTTGGCAAGTAGTTATTCAGATAATCCTTATTTACATAATTACGTGGATAATGAGTGCTCTAATTACAATTACAGTGAATGCTCAGATAAGTATCTGATGCTTGGAAACAGTCTTTCTTCTTCTCCCTTTTTAAACACTTTCAAAAATTCTTGGAAAGTTGAAGGAACCCTCGAGCATTGAAGGTCACATTACATCAGAAAAATACTCCATTACCTATTAAATAATAAAATCACTTATGAAAGTGATTTCAACACATGAAATTGCAACACGTATTCGATCGCCTCGTACCACCTACATATTCATTCACAATCATATCAGGGAAATCATAAAAAAAAATCAAGACTTTGAAGACTCATCAATCCCCAAAAATTTCAAAACCTTTCAATATTTTCAAGTCCTACACAAACCACCAAGATCCCTCAAAATTGAATAATATCCCAATTGGAATAGCATCCAAAGTTACATAAAAGGCACATCAAATACCAGGCCCGACTCGAGCCTTTTTTGGGCCCTAGGCGAACTTGCCAAATTGCGCCCTTTATTTATAATACTTTTATTTGAGCCTTTTAACGACCTTACTCTGAATTTTTATTCGCAGCTTAAAACACTTATACTTCAACTCGCAATATTTCATTTAAGACTTCATTTTAGAAAATGCCCCTGATAGAAATACCATTTTGCGCCCCATTGTCAACTTCACGCCCTAGGCAGCTGCCTAATTTTGCCTACAGGGACGAGCCGGGCCAGCAAGCATTCACAAAATGCTTGTAATAATCGAGGTCCTCCTGTACTGTACTTCATATTAAAATCTACTAGAACTTACTCCACCAATGTGGCTGCCGCGTGGACCATTCCTTCACAGAACGTGCAGCTGAATTAATGTCAACGGGACACGTGTTCGAATACATCTCGGTAGAAGTGTCCGTTCGAATACGTTTCGATAGCGTACATGCATGAGCGCGGGTTACCCGTCCGGGACCTTAACTGTCCTTACGCAACACTCATTGCTACTTCGTGGCCGAACGGGGAACCAGATCTCCCAGCATGGATAGTGAAAGCCGGCGAATACCAACGCGATCGGGCTACTCACTGTATCAGCATTGTCGGTGAACCGGTCAGATGAACGAAATAAATACGTCACGGTCATGTCTCTGGCTGGCCGATGGCTAATCGAGTTCTGGATACCCTAGCTTCTCAACGTCGAACGATCCGAAGCTCTGGAAGGCCTCGCTGGTTTACTCTAGCAACTGCTCTAAAGGATTGCTTCGGGCATTATGCCCACTGGTTTTGGGCAGGACGTTAGAAATCGTTGGGTAACGAGGTTATTTCGAGTTATGTAATTTGTAATTCTACTGGGTAGAATTTCTTTGACACCTTATCCTTCAGTTTTTATTTATTTATTTTTTTTTAATAATTGCACAGTGGAATTGATCGTGTTTCATTTTGTAAAACTTGCGACGTATATTTTACGAATTACTGTGTGGAAAGTGGGAAAGATGAAGGAATATTTGTATTTTTGATCGCAGAAACTAGGAATTCGTGTTTAATTTATTTATTCTTTGATCAAGTTAGTTTATATATTTTTCATTCAAGTTCCTTTTCTTAGTAATCCTTAATCCATCGATTATTAGAAACACTGATTTTTAATTTACGAAGTTATTGGAAATCGAGGAGTGTTGCTTTTAAAATAAATGTAAGCCTCATTTTCCTACCTCTAGAATGCACATTAATTTTAAAAAAAGAATTCCTTTATTTTCCCCTGCTTTCGATTATCCCTCGCATAATTTTGCTTCGTTAAGGATGAGCGTATCCAGTATTTAACTTAATCTCTAAAAAACGAAAATGCGTATTGCTATAATTTCCTTTTTTGAAAAATCGAAATATATAGACTGAGATAGAGTGTTTAACGATCTTCGAATCAACGCAACTTTCACAACAGCTTTTTACTCGAGGCATAGGTGTATGAAGATAAGAAAAGTTTTATCCGTGAGGTTCGTTTAAACGGTGAAAATTCAATTCGATTATAAACATTCACAGGTTTTCGGCGATGTGGCGGGCTCGACAGCAGCGCGAATAGTCGGACAGGGTCGCGAGAGCGCGTTTCGTCGAGCACATCGTAAATTACGTAAAGAGAAAGGTTGCAATCAGGTGAATTGAGTGAAATTGTCTGCCAGTCCACTCATTATGCACAGTTCGTTGTATTCAAATGAGATCAAATTTTCATTCATCATTATTCCCTAATCAATAATCGAATCGTAGAAAGTACCTGGTACATATTTAATATTCAAAGAGTCTACTGTATCTATCTTCTCAAAATGAGGGCAGCTTGTCTTGAATTTTTTAAAAATACCAATCTTAGGATTTTGTATATTAGATCACAGTGTATTAATTTCACAGTCGAGTTCGTACACTCTTATCAGGAAAATACCATAAATTCCACGGTAATGTTTACGTCTGCTACCGCCACTGCAAATTTCTTTCCGGTATGCTAAGTCGCGACTCGCGATTCGCATTTTTTCATCCACCGTAACAAGCCGCAACAAAGTTATCGACGCCATAAATTTCTAGAGCGTAATCCGTTTACATAAGGAGAAAGGTATAATTGTCGTGGGAGGTGTATGCAAAAGCTACTCATTTACGTAAGTGTATCACGAGTTTATTGTTCCTAAGTGTAAAAAAAAAATGCAGCGGTACAGATGTATCGCTGAGTAACTGGCACCTTGTCTTTATTTAATTCTTGTTCTTGTAGTAGTCCTCGCTGCAACAGGGGAAAAAATGAAAAATAATCATTGTTGCTGAAATTTACTTCTACAAATCAACCAGAGAAAAAATAATTTTAATAATATTTCCAAAATTAAGTAATATATATACCAATAATATACCATATAATATCTATCAAAAGTGCGTAAAAAAAATGAGAAGCTATATTTCGTAATTGACTTTCTCAAAGTATCAGGAAAAGGTTTACTCGTCGTTAAACTTAAAACTATTGAATCACGAAACACGTTAATATAATTAAACACCAATTAAATATTCCAGACACCAAGAAGGAGGAATTTGAATTTACAAATTCCAAGAGTGAAAATTTGAGTTTAAATAGTTTAATAAGTTAAGTAATTCAAGTCATTTAATAAGTTTAAATTTAATTCTAATGCTTAAACAAACACTTCAAAATGGAAATCCTTAGAATCTCAAAATTGAAAAATTGAAATTATTCGAGCTTACCATCCAGGCACCAAGAAGGAGCCTGATTTTTACAAATTTCAAGAATAAAAATTTGTGTCTAAATCGTTTAATAAGTTAAGTAATTCAAGTCATTTAATAAGTTTAAATTGAATTCTAATGCTTAAACAAACACTTCAAAACGGAAATCCTTAGAATCTCAAAATTGAAAAATTGAAATTATTCGAGCTTACCATCCAGGCACCAAGAAGGAGCCTGATTTTTACAAATTTCAAGAATAAAAATTTGTGTCTAAATCGTTTAATAAGTTAAGTAATTCAAGTCATTTAATAAGTTTAAATTGAATTCTAATGCTTAAACAAACACTTCAAAACAGAAATCCTTAGAATCCTCAAAATTGAAAAATTAAAATCATTGGAGCTCACCATCCAGACACACTCTCTGGCTCCATACACTTGAAGCTGTCCTCGCTGTAAACGGTGCCCGGCTCGCATTGCCCTTTCTGCGGCACCACGCCGTTCTTGCAGATGTAGAATTTCGCGCAGTCCTCTGGATGAGGATACGTCGGGTGGGGCAGGATCCTGCCAAGTGGTCCTGGCACGTCGCCATCAGGGCAGACGAAGCCATCGTCGAGAACATCTCTCTTCACGTGCTCGCACAGCCTGCTCGCATCCGCTGGCCAGACGCAGCTAGACATCTTGTCCTCGTAGATCAGGCCAGGTGGGCAGGGCATGATTTGCGCCACGCCATCGATGCAATTAACGAAACGATCGCAAGATGTCGGATCCTCGTGCTTGAAGTATCCATTAGCACGTGGGCACCCTTTGCTCGGCTGAGGCTCCTCTGAACAGCAAAATGTCTCTTAACCTTTAGAGGGCCGGGCTGGCCACTATAGTGGCCACCTAAGAATTTGGATGCTTTGCCGGCCATTTTGGTGGTTTATATGCATAAATTTTAAGTAAATAAAATTTACAATTTCAATGAAAAAATCCCGGCCCTCTAAAGGTTAACCTTAACCGAGGGTCATTAAGGATTAGCTTCGACTCGTTGCAATTCAAATTGCTAATTATTCCAATAATGTCTCTGATCCATAGTCGCGAGAGGAGACTTGGAAACTAGTAGAATGATCGAGTGACATTAAAAGAAGCTATTCAGATAACTATTTCTTTCCCAGACGTATGGGCTGGTCCCAGTTGTTCTCTGATAAATAGACCAGCGAAAGGAGCACCAGACTTGTGCCGTTTCCTTTGCTTAGATCCTCGAATTCGCACGATTGAGAGGGATTAGCATGCAGATTTATTCGTTCGATAAAAAACAGCTCCGAAGGGAAACGCTAAACATGGAAGAAAAAGTGCAGCGGAGGCTGGAAACGAATTTAGCCAGGAATTCACGGAGGAACCGGTTTACCCCAATTTATCGCATCTGCGGCGACATTGCAAGCCGATCTAATCGGTTGCTCTTTTGTCGTATGGCTGTAGATATATCGGAGGGCAGGGGCTTCCACTTTTAGATGGGACATTTTTTCCCCCGAGAGGCTAACAAGACCCAGTGGGCGCTGGAAATTGGATTCGCGCCGGGTGATCGGTATTTCTCGAAAATGGAATATAGTGTTACCAGAATATTCTTAGGTGCCCGATCGATACACGTCACTTTCACCTTTGGTGCCTCGTAAATTCGCTTCAGAAAGTTCCCGGTATCGCGCCATCTTTTCGCCATTATATTTCGCAATCCGATTCATTTCCTGAAGCAACCTTTTCCGCAGCTCTGATTCAAAAGCGATCTTTACCTAATTCTTCCTGGTTACCACGAAGACAGCGTTAAAGCAACCGCTGAATGGTAAGAGGACTTTTGGGAGCCTGGTGTTACCTTTCTAAATTTTACGTTCTTTTATAAATTTTTCAATAAATTGCTACTGACCTAACTGTTGCCACAAAGATTTCGGGTTCAGCTTGCAAACCTCGCGAGTGGAAGAGCACAAATATTAATTTCTCCGACTGCATACCTACTACAAAGTTACCTAATTCAAATCAAACACTGTCCAAGTTCAATCGGGACTTCAAATAACCACGAAAACAAACAAGGCAAAATCCGAAAGTCTTCGTGGAGCTCCTTTACTCGAGACACTTGACTCATGACTGGTGTGTCGGATGTATTCACTTAAACAGAGCAGAAACTGTGCGGAGATGTGCCGAAAAGCAGTGGCGAGCCGCAAGTGGCAAGCCTTACAGTGCTGCTAGGTTGCTCTTTTACCAAAATTCTATCTAGAACGGGCGAGAACTTACGCAGAAGGGTTCTGTCTCCGCAGGGCACGTTGGCCGGTATATCACAGAGCTCCTTCTTGGGGTTGTCGTCCCTGAAGACGAGGCCGTCTTTGCACAGCTTCTCCTCGGCCTTGCCGCCCAGGCAGACGTAGTAGAGATCGCACTGTTCTGGGTCTGCGAAGAAGCCCTTCGGCTCCGGGCACCGAAACTGTGCCCTGCTCAAGGTCACTGCGCTGACCAACAAAAGGGAGAGGACGCGACGGTACATGGCCCTTTTTCCTCCAAGCCCCTCGATTCAGAAACCACAGGCCGAGCTCGCTTCTTCTCTTCGTCTTCCTCTTCCTCTTCGTGTGCTGTTCGCCTTCCTCTCGCGGTCCCTCAGCGGCACGCAGCAACGTTGGTATAACGTGAGTGCAGGCCTGAAACTGGTCCTGATTCGTTTCTGTCGCCACACCACCACTGCATCCTTCCTTGCATTTCACAACCCCCACCCCCCTTTCGCCGAAACTCCTTTCTCGCTTGCTCTCCTGTCACCGCTTTTCATCGACGGGGAGTGTCCGATATGTTCCCGAGACTCGTTGCCCGGCTTTCTGTCCCGCGTTACGCCTCGCTCTTCTTTTCGTCGCATTTTAATTTCCACCGTCTCTGCATTATTAATACCGATATTCCTGTCCGCTGTGTTCTTTCCGGGTGGGCGCGAACGCGCACCCTCGATCCCCCTGCACGCCGGGCGAACGACGACCGCTACCAGGTCTTATCACTGACCCGGCTGGCGCATTATCCAATTATTTATCGTTGACATTCGTTTAGCGGGAAACGATTAACCGGCGATTGTGGGGATGGAATGTTATGGCTGCGAGAAATAGATACGGCGGTGCTCGGAAGAAAGTTTGGAACTGGTGCTTTTACGAACTTAAGTCTGAGCTTTGCGTGTAATGTTAATAACGTAAATAATGTAATATCAATTTTAAGATACCTATACGGTACTGGAAATATTTACCGAAGCTGTAAATATTCGTGGCAATATGATTCGTATTATATTTGCAATAAATATAGCTTGCAATAATATTTCCCTAGTGCTAATAATAAATGTGGTGTAGGTGATAACGTGTTTGTCCGAGTGATGCAATATATACTTCCACTACTGTGTTTCTTTCTACTGGAACTATCTTATTTCTGTTACCGTTCACAGTTTAAACTGCAAATAGAATAGAGAACTTTCGTGTGGTATGATCGTAATTTTATGCAAATTTTGGAGAGTAGTGGAGAAACGTGGGGGATCTTAGGGAACCTAAGAAGAGTTTAGAAAATGTTACAGAGTACTCGAGTTTCAAGAATCCTAAAGGACCTTGAAGATTCTGAAATAATTTGAGAAGACTTTTCAAAACCTTAGACAATTTTAGACTAAAACAAACGGTACTGAAGAAATTGTAATCATCAATGAACCACGGTTATTTACGATTATTTCACAGATCTGAAATCTTAATACATGAAGCAGAAAGTGTTTGTGTGTTTGTCTGTCGCCTAAAAACATTGGAACGGTAAACTCTGGGATCACGAACGGTGCCTCAGCTCATTATGTCTGACTGATCCAGATGAATGTGACTATTTTCACAAAAAAAATATTTTTTTTATAAAATCAGAATCTAAATTTCGGGCGAAGCCGAGTAGTAAAGCTAATTGATTCTACAGCACTATCAAGTCCTTCCTCATTGAAATTAACGTAATAACATATAATTTAAAAACGAAATATAGAGTAGTAATTTTCATTTTGAAACTCGCAGACTACATTGCCTTACACAGAATCTTCCCTTACCGAATCTATGTAAATAGCCTTATTCTTCTGGTGCGATCAACATCTTCAAACGTTTTGAATGTGACGTATTAGTTTCGATCATTTTCGTTAATTGTCATTCGTGTCCTGCTGTCCCATTGATCGGTAATTGATGAAAGATCGATCAGAAATCATTCCTCGCGATTTCACGCGCCTCTGCGAAATTATATTTGCGCAACGCTTCGAAAGTGTCCATGAATGTTAATATCGTTACTTCTGAGCACACGTTCTCTTCCGGGTGTTTTGAATACGCACAGCTCTCGAATCTCGATCGTTCAACCTTCGCTCCTGATCAATGAATTAATATCTTTCTGCGCCTCCTCCAATTGAAGCGTCCTTGTAGAAACCACTGTGAGTGCCAAAATTACAAAAAAATTTTATCGAAAAATATTCTACGTGCCAATGGGAATACTGTAGTATATAATTTTAATGCAATGTCCCTTTGTAAATAAGTTGCCAATAGTGCTAAAAGATTCTGTAGAAAACAATGCCAAGAGCCAATTAGCTGGGGATAAACTGGATTGGCACTTACAGTGCTTGCAAATTTAAATGAATGACAAATTCAGTGCTTTCTACAGCTAAGGGGTGGCACGTACAGGGTTTTCTACAAACACATTTCCCATATGGGCAATATTGATGCAAAGAATAGAACATTTTGTGATGCATTTGAGTTATTGTACACTTAAGCATACGTAGCAATCGAAACAAATAAAATTTCGTAAATAATTTAAAGTCGGGGAAGTTTTCTCTCTCTTCTGAGACATTTGATTTTTGACACTTGCAGTGCTTTCTACAAGGACTTTTCAATTGTTTCGAGGGGATCGAGCAAACAGACCTGCATCATCTTCTTCGGGTACCTTATTGCTGATATGACGAATCACGCGATGGAACGAGAGTATGCGCGTCCGAAGCGCACTTAGGCGCCATCGCGAGACAAAAGGGGCAACGCAGCGGACTTTCCATGATTTGAATAAAAATACAGTTTCCATCTCGCTTCTTTCATCCAGCCAGATCGCTTTTTAAACGGTGTCCCGTGACTGATGCCCGAGAAAGCAGAACAATTTAAATTCACATTCGATTCGTGCCGTTGGGGCGCAGCAGTGCATTTTCTAATCGGATGCAGGCACGAAAGCGCTATATTGCTCGAAAGCCAAACAACGATTATGGAATGAAACGTAGATGACACAACTCGGGATACGATTGTACCTTGTGACTGACTGATGCTTTGTGTCACTTTATAATACGTAGGTATAGATAATGTTAAAGGTCGACAATTTCAACAGCTTTAGCGCTGGGAAACGTGAAGCGATAAGGATCAAGGGATCGTCTTCCCGTATCTATCAAGTATATAAGACAAGGATATTGTGTGACGTGTTGTGACACCGTGCAGAGGATATAAACGTTTTTTATTTTTTTTTATTTTATTGTATAAACCGTTATTATAATTCGTGGGAACCTGATGCAACTGCCTACTATATGTTTCCGTATTTAAAAGAGGGATAAGAATAGAGGAAATACTGTATTATAGTATATTTAAAAACAGTCCGAAAGTCTTAAGCGCAAATGAAGTAAAACGTATATAAGATCGACTTATCGGGTAATATAAAATTTTTAATAGTTTACGCAGCAGGTTTGTTAATTGAATGCCAGGGAGACTCAAAGTAATTATTTAAACTTTTAAAGACAGTTCTTCGAAATATAAAAGAATTAATGATAGCTATAGTCCCTAGTAAAAATCCCATTAAATTTTTTACTTAAAGTGACATATCACCATCGAAATTTTGGTACAAGAAATGAGTTAGTTTTTAGTGCATTTTTAATTAAATCGATTAACATACAATTTTTTTATATATTTTTTATAATATTTAAGATCGCAATTTATGGAAATAAGTACAAATTGTGTTTCTATGAAAATTTACGTTTTAAATGTTTCCGAGAACATTTGATTTTAATTCCCACCACTCGTGGCATTGTAATCTTATTTTAGACTGAATCGATAACGTTGGGTGTGACACGAGAATGGTAAGGAGGCTCGTGACCCCCCCAAGCGTGTAGAATTCTATACCTCGTCTGTGATGTAACCCAAAGTTACATTGGATCATCGACGAAGTATAGGATAAACCTATCACCTTATGGGATGGGACTTCCTGTCACCACCCAAACTGTGTTACCGACCCATAATTTGAGGACTGAATTTAGCGGCCTCTGTTCATGAACAACGTCCAACTCAGGGACTACTCTGAAATGTGTTGAAATGCTGAAGGGTGTGTGCGTGCTTGTATACGTGTGACTTGTTTAGAGCGAGAGTTTGACATAGAGGGCAGGCTTTCGCTACGCTACGCTTTGGCTCGGTTTGTCAACAACTCAGGCGGATTTCTCTCCAAAAATCTATTTCGGGGATCCAGAGACTATATGGCGACTAAATATGGCACTTCGTGAGAGCTTATACAAGGTATAAATTGAAAGCTGATATTGATTGTTAGTACTTTGCGTGTAGAGGAACACTTAACTAACATTTTCACGCGTCGTACGTCGAAAAATATTAAAAATGGACGCTGTTACTGACATTCCCGCAAATCTCTGCACTCCGCGCATGTCTAAAACTCCAGTGTCCACAAGTGGCCAGTGTCCACTAGGGTGGCCCCTATTTTCAACCTGTGATTTCTTTTGCTCTCACCCCCTAATATGGTTCCATTTTATAAAAAATATTCCCTGAAAAAGATTATTGCAATCGTACAACAGGAAAGGGTGCCGACCAGGCCTTAAAGTTTAGAATTCATCAATGATTTGAATTTGAAGAATTTCTCAAAAAGGGTAAGTCTTGTCGAAATTTTTTTCAAATAATATTCAAAGAACATTCAATTTTCTACAATTACTGCATTTATAATTTTTTCGTGTTTCCAACCATTTTGCGGTGCGGTCCTTTCTATATTCAAACGTTATTATCTAAAAAATGGTTGGTAGCACGAAAAAAATTATATATACAGTAATCTTAGAAAATTGAATGCTCTTTTAATATTATTTGAAAAAAAATTCGTTAAGACTTACCATTTTTAAGAAATTCTTCAAATTCAAACCATTAATGCATTCTAAACTGTATGGCCTGGTCGACTATTTTTTTATCAAATGGCGCCGTTCTAGGGGGTGAGAGCAAAGAAATACAAAAAAAAAATTCGACACTTATAAATAAGGGCCACACTCTAGTGCGTAACGGGGCTTAAGGCGAGCCTCTCCAGTTTCAGTGTATCCTGCAGGGCTGCACAGGGAGCCTTTTTCAGCGCCTAGTGGCGAGCAACCAGCCGTACGTCGAGCTGTTCCGTTGCTAAGGGTAGAATCAGTGAGGAGAACTGCAGTAGTGTAGGTGCGGGCTCGTAGACGCGTAGCTGGGTTCCTTGTGGGGCTCCAGTGCAGAGCAGGTCCCGTAATATAATTCGGTGGGGTCATGAAATTTACAAAACATTTGCTACTGCCGGCATTTTGTATGACTTGACGGTTTGATTTTACTGATAATAAAACATTTATTGCTAATAATACTTATCTTTTCAGCGATACATAAAATAATTAAAAAGTTAATACTATACAAATAAATAACTCGGACACAATGAAAACAAAATTTTAAGTAACGATATATATCATTTATAAAAACTAGAACATGATATATGAATAAATATATACATATGTACAGTACGTATCTGGTGCTCATCATTGCACCTAGTGATATTTACAAGCAGAAAGTTGCATAACTAATAAATTTGTACACGTAACCCGGCCATGTATACCAGCGCTGTCCAGCGTAGGGGCCCCTCACACGCCTGCTTCCCCTTCCAATCTTTCTCTCGCATAGCGTGCCTTCCGTTGTCAAGGAGACCGCGCGACGCTAACAAGGCTGCCATGACGGGCTAGCGTATTCGCGGTTAGCGTTGCGCGGTATCCCTGACAACACGGACGAGAGTGGGAGAACCCCAATCTCCCGCGGGAGCGACCTTGGACAGCGCTGATGCAGTTCTCCTCGCTGATTCTACCCTTAGCAACGGGGACAGCTTGACACACGGCCGGTTGCTCGCCGCTAGGCGCTGGAAAAGGCTCCCTGTGCAGCCCTGCAGTATATGCTCTTCTCTTCCTTCCACGTCGTACAAAAATGGCAAAAAATACGGAGCTCTAAGTTTTAAAAATCGCCTGTTCTCTACGGAATCACAAACTAAAATGCCACACGTGTTAATCAGCGTAATAGAAGACACTTTTCTTCTCCGAATTCTCAAGGACCCACTAAGGAGTATGTACTTACTAGCAGCAAGAAAATATTTTTGAAAATTAATTTATTAATTTTATAGTATTGAATTTATTACATTATTTTTACTTTTTAATTCATTAGTGACAATTCATTAATGTAATTTTAGTTTCTAGTAGGTACCTGTCTTAATCTTAACCTACCATTTCTACAAGAGGAAAACTGAAAAAATATCGGTATTTATTTCGGTTTTCGGTAATACCGGTATCCAAATCATACCGGTATGAAGTCTCTGGCGTAATACCGGTATCCAAATCATACCGGTATAAGGTCCCTGGCGTAATACCGGTATCCAAATTATACCGGTATGAAGTCCCCTGGCGGGGATACACTGTTGATTGGTAGTAAACCAGCAGGGAAAGTGCTACGGCCAATCGCGAAAGTGTTACGACCAATCGCGTGTGTCAGATCAGTGGGAGCTGCGCAGATCGGTCGCAAATCGGTAGGGGCGTTGGCCCGCTCTTATGGAGCGCAATGTAGCGTATCAGCAGTATGGCCGGCATTTCCGCAATCGCGGATAAAAACACAGCGCAAAAGTAACTGATGAAGACCAGCCCGAAGGCTAACCCACCCTGTAACAGGCAGGACATAAGAGAAATAATATTTTTTTAACGATGTCTACCGTGGTAAGTCGATGTCACTGATACTTACGGTTGTCAGAATGTCACCGTAACTGGGGTAGCTACTGTACACGAATATTGAGTTTATGAGGAAAGGGTTCGTGAGGTATGCGCAGTACGATAGCCTGCTCAGGGGGACCCATGCTGGCAGCGACAAGAATTTACCTATAATACCTAGAAGCACAAAGAACGTACGCGAGGATTAAACAGTGCCATGCGCTCCTCAAATACTCGGCCGAACTTTTACGAAACAGTTGAAGAAATTTCATTCACCGGCATTGTTCGTGACACACGCGACAGTCAGCCACATCATAGCGAGGCCCCAACCTGTCCTGTGTAGCGCCGTGTATATCACGGACTCGGTCAAAGATACGTCTTTGTTCGTCATACCGAAAATTATCGAGCAGATGCCCAAAACGCCAAATGTCCAGCCCGCAGCTTTGGCTCTCTGCAACGAGAACCGCGTTGCAATATTTAATACAATATGCACCGCTACCAAGAGAACCATTCCTCAGCATCTATTGTTACCGTCGACAGATGCAATTTATTGTTCAACTTTTTAAGGAGGAAAGCCGTGCCCAACCCTATCAAGAACGGGTTGATTCTGATCCATGGTCGCTGGTACATGATCGTTAAGTTCTTCGACTGTTGGTCCAAGCTAATAAAGGCGTTCGCATTTAGATAGCGATCTAATGTATTATAGTTCACGCCGAACATTTTGTACACTTACGTTGGATAGTAGTCTATACTGTATGCTATGTAAGCGGTTGTGCAAATCGACGCGATCATCAAGCCCAAGTTTATGCCCAGAGCGAGGCGCAAGTATCTGGAACCATAGATCTAACGGTAGTCGAGTATCTAGCGCAGCGCTGTGCAGCGTAGGGGCCCCTCACGCGCCTGCTTCCCCTTCCAATCTTTCTCTCGCACAGCGTGCCTTCGGTTGTCAAAGAGACCACGCGACGCTAAGAAGGCTACCATGGCGGGCTAGCGTCTTCGCTGTTAGCGTTGCGCGGTATCCCTGACAACGCGGACGAGAGTAGGAGAACCCCAACTTCCCGCGGGAGCGACCTTGGACAGCGCTGATCTAGCGGGTGGATCTGTAGATATTGAATTATAGAAGCTTACCTGGTCGACACTACCAGTAACAATAAACCGATCATGAAGAACTGCATGTCGTTGGCCAGGTACCAGCTCCATACGAGGCACTGAAACGATTGTTCTCCGTTAAAGGTTACCTAACCTTGCGGTACTGGCGCGTGTACACGGATATCAGTTTTCAGAATAATGGTGATACCCAACGTGACTTGAGACCCCACGGTATTCTTTCTGTGTGCTATTAACCTTCGGGGAGTGTTATTGCATATACTTTATTGCAGGCCACCGCGGTTCGATCGAACCTAATCATGTCTCGTAATAAACCGTCGCCGTGCACTCAGTGCACGACGCGAGTGCTCGCGTTACCCAAATGGACGCGAATACTGGAAGGTTAAGGGGTTACATACCCTTGACTGGCCGGAAGAAGGGGCGATTTTCTGTATTCTCTTCAAAAAGAAATTTGATATCTTAAGAAACGGTGCCATAACAGATTCATAGTTACAGCATTTGCAGTACCAAAAATATGTCAGAGATTAGCGGACCGATTTGAATAAAATTTTGCACGAATATTCTTAAGACTATAATCTAGTGCTTGTCGAGACGATTTTTCGATTAATGTCTTGATTTGCTTTTTATTAACAAAAGAAGATGAAAACTTTGTTCGGAAATCACATGCTTCAGTAGCTGCCATTTTTCACAAAAGAAATTACTTCAAAATCGGCGCCGACAAGTACTAGATTATAGCCTTAAGAATGTTCGAAACTTTCAGTAACCTCTGAGATATTTTTGGTACCGCAAATTGGGTGAAGGGGAGTGCTATGGCAGCATTTCTTCAGATATCAAAATTCTTGTTGAAGAGAATACAGCTTAATTCATGCACAGCATGGTGTATATCTTGATTTTTAAATATCACACTTCTTTATATGGAAAAAAAATCATAATAGTGACCCTATTTTCCGATTAGTCAAGTGTATGTAACCCCTTTAATAGTTACTTAAATGGTTCTCGCGGTGTCGCGTTCGAATCGAAATTTCTTCATACCAATTCGTCCCAGTCGAAGAAGTTGTTGATGTAGAGGATGTTCCTCCACCAGTAGTTGGGACAGTTGCAGGCGATTCGCTCGGTCATATAGTACAGCGAAACGTTTTCGTACCAGTTGAAGTTTAGGATGGCGAGCAGTATCGTTACCAGGTACGCAGGTGTGAGCCTAATCGAGATACGATTGAGAAGTGTTAAAAATGTTGCGCACCGTGGAATGAGTGACGGTCGACGCTCATCCACCAGGAATACCTGCAGTATCGTTTGATGACCATACCGCAGTACTGAACCCCGGTCGCGGGCCAGGAAAGGATCTTCTTCCCTTCCTTCTGCGCCTTCAGGTGCGTGTACGCCATCAAGAATCCGGACATGAAGAAGAACGTGTCCACCAAGTACGACCCGTTAATTATCGGTTGCATTATGAAGCTGCTGACTACTATATAGCCCGTGGACTTGTTCGCTGAAATGTCACAGAAGAGCCATTGTACGTAAGTAATAAATACTATAAACTACCCCTTCATCTATCACTTTGCTCTGCGTTGTTATTCAACCCTGTATTTGCAAGCAGGCCCGCCTCGAGGCTTTCTCGCGCCATAGGCGAACTTGCCAAATTGCGCCCTCTATTTATAATACATTTATTTGAGTTTCTCGATGACCTTACTTTGAATTTTTTATCCGTAGGTTAAAACATTTATAGTACAACTTGTAATATTTCATTTAAAACTTTGTTTTAGAAAATGTCAACAATGAAAAGTTCATTTTGCAGCCCTTGGGAACTTTACACCCTTAAGTAGGCAGTTGCCTAATTTTGCCTTTAGGGGCGAGCCGGGGCTGCCTGCAAGGTATATCTCTCACCTATGAAAGAATTTCCGAAGTAGAGTATATGAAATATGATGAGCCACGCCATCCCCAAGAACTTGATACCGTGCAACGCAAGAATGGAGTGCGGGTCAGTGTCCGCTTTGAATATCTGCTTCACGTTCGAATAGACGGAGAAGCACATGAGAGTTTGCCCGATAATGCTCTCCGGTCTGAGGTCCGTGATCGCCGCCTCCTTCTGATCAGGCTCGCGCCTCGTCTCTGCCTCGTTCTTCAGTTCTAATTCAACAGCATCCGAAATCTCACTTCGTAATTCCTTTGATACAACTTCTCAACGCTGCTCAAAGTAACACGGTCTGAGTGACTTTAGCGATCGATATTCATCTAACAAGCTCTAGCATCATCTTCAGCGGTGAATTGGGTCTATAAATATTGGCTGTCAGGGGACAAAGGCGGCCCACCCACAACAATAAGGCTATCATTTATAGTAGTAATACAGGGTGATTGTCTCGCAGCGCCTGTTAAAGAGATTCCGCCTGGTACCCCGTAGCGAGGTCAATCCCCCATGGTGCCTCACTGTATTTAATGGCTTTCGACCCTCGAAGGGGTTGGAATACCATTAACCCCTCAGTGTGGAGGCTAGAAAGCCCAGAACAGTACCTAGCTGTGGGATGAATTGCATTGGTCGAAACCTTGGCCCCTGCTGTTAAGGCGTTACTGCATAGCAGACCTGAAGAAATATTGTCACACCTCTTAATCTAACCAATCGGACTTGCATCCCTCCCAAACGGCCACTCTCTTCAAGAGGCCCACTTCACGGCAATATTTCCTTCCCAAGGCCTACACAATGTATATGAGGAGAGCACAGCACGCCTCTAATTCGGGTGTCCAATATACCTTAGTCCCAAGCCCTACTGGCTACGCCTCCGCTTCACATCCCATGACGAGCGGTGCTCGTCATACCGCCGTTGCGGACAGTTTTCCTATGACGAGTCCTGCTCGTCATACCACGCTGAGGGGTTAAGAATTGAGAAATGTCCAGGATTTCCGCATTTCTCATCAGATCTTTGCGAAAATGATGCCAACCGATTCCTTATGTTTCGCCGATGAAACTGACAGCAAGAACGACGTAATTCGGACCATAATGAAGGAAATTGCATGAAAAATTGATTTATATCATTTTAAGTTGACTTCGTTAATAATATTCCGATTTACATGACATTTGGTATGATTTTCATCAGAAAAAAAAGGAATCCATTCACGTCACTTTCATATCGAAACGATAAAGAAGAAAGAATTTCTTAATACGCTAAAAAGAATATTTCACATTTTCACCCTCGACTGCGGGGCGTCCACCCCGAATCGTTGCGATCGACCGAACATTCATACCTGTTTCAGAAAGAAAATAATTCTTTATTCTTTATCGTATCGATATGGAAATGACATGCGTTAAGTGTTTCCGATGAAAATCATAACAAATTTCTTGTAAATCGGACTATTATTAACAAAGTCAACTTGAAATGATATAAATCATTTTTTCATGGAATTTCCTTCATTATGGTCCGAATTACGTCATTCTTGGTGTCAGCTTGGCGACAAAACATAAGAAGTAAAATGCTTTTTAAATTCCCTAATATGGAATTCTACACACATATCTCAAGTGTAGAATACTCCACATATTCCACACAACTCACATCGGCCCTGCCACTCCAGAGCCCCAGATTTCCCATAATTTTCGAATCACACCGGTGTAAATTGATTTGTAATGCTATTATGTATAAAGGGTGACCAGAGTGTTTGCCACCTGGGCATTTTTCCTTAAATCCGCCACTGCTAAATGGTCATTAACATTTTTAACATATTGCCTGATATTTAAGGGAACCCACTTGCCATCGGGCAAACTGACTTCTTGGCCACACCGCCGCTGATCATCTCCCCACATTACTACGTTTTAAATACTACTTTGAGCAACGCTTGATAACAGACGATCAGCTTACCAGCGGTGTATTTGTTCTCGAAAGTCGAGAACTCCCTCTTCTTTCGCAAGCGTTGTTGGTACACGAGTATGTCGTACATCGTGCCCATTATCGCCATGCCGACCACAGACAGCAGGATGAGTCTGCAGGCAGAAATTCAAATATCCGTCACGGACCGTCCATTCTTTCGAGCGCGTGTCTATAGTTGAACACCCGTCGTCGATTATGCGACAGAGAGGAACACCTTCTTTACATACCCGGGGAAACCGCGCTGTCCCGGCTATAGGGATGTGCGGGTAATCAAATGTGTCGGGTACCCGAGCGGTCGGGTCGGGTCGGGTAAAGTCGAGCGGGCTCGGACGGAGGCCCGGGACAGCGAGCTATACGGGTAGTCCGACTGTGTCGTATAGCCCGATTGTATCGGGTAGCCCGAAAACTTCGGGAAGCGCGATTGTGTCGGGTAGCTCGATTATTTCGGGCAATGCGGTGCTTGATAAGTTGATATACATACTCAGATTTTTTAAACAATCGAGTACTCGGCAAGCATGTACAAAATCTTTACCTATATGTAACTTTAAAATAAGATAATTTTCACGTGAAAAATAATGCTTCTAACGGATATATTCAAAATGACCTTCATTCGATACCTACAACCAGTATATTAATTTTGTATGTAAGGTGCACAAGTGGAATACGTATATCAACTTATCAAGCAAGGCATTACCCAAAATAATCGAGCTACCCGACACAATCGGGCTACCCGACACAATTGGGCTACCCGACACAATCGCGCTACCCGAAGTAATCGGGCTACACGACACAGTCGGACTACCTGTAGGCGCGTCTATCCCGGGCCCCCGTCCGAGCCCGCCCGACTTTACCCGACCCAACCCGAGCCCGAAAAGTCGGGTACCCGCACGCCCCTACCCGACTAACGAATCACCGAGATACGATAATCATCGCGAGCCCGAATCGCGGGTCTTCGGTCAGCATCCATCCGCTCGAGGGCCATTCGCTGATAGCGCCTCGGTCGCGTAGAAAATTTCATGCAAACGAATTCAGAGACTTTTGAATCTAAAATCGCTGCAGCTTGGGACGAAATAAAGGCACGATTCATTGTTACGTAGATCGATCACGATCTATCCGAAGAATACCCCTGATATTTTTTCCCAGCGAATATTCTATTAGCGATACGTAATACTTTATAACTTTCACTCCTACTTCCAATTCTTCGAATCGCTCGTTGTCGACCGCGGCGTTTGTTAATCGAACGGAACGGACCAGACGTGCGCGCGGGTATAAAGGTTCGACTGCATTCAGGGGCCAAAGATTACTCTCGCTCCTTACGCACATAACGAGGATCATGTTCCAGGTGAGCAGCCATTGATTGTCGTTACTCAAATTGGAGACCTTGCGCAATTTGAAGTCCGCGGAGTAGAGCTGGCTGATCAGCAAGGTTCTATCGCGAAATATTTTTTCCAGCACGACGGTCAACTCGCTCACGGTGCAGGTCGACGGCAAGCAAAGTCCGAGTACCACCAGGTCCTGAAATAAATGAAACACAAGGAGTTTCGCGACCTTCCAGCGCGCGGGGCCATTTGAAATCGGGGATTTATTTGAAACGTGAATGTGTGGAACAAAAGCTGCCGGCCGACTGATCGTACGAGGACAACCAACGAGCTCGTGTTAATATTTTCTAATCGATTGCTTCTAGTGCAATGAATTTCCATATCGAAGTCGAATGACCACCTCGTTACAATGTATATATGGTAACGCTCTTTGGCCTTACATAACGAGCTGGAAATGCGTTTTATAAAATAAGCCTCTGGACTTATCGAAGATATCATCTTTGAGAAAAAAACTTACTTCATACTGAAGTTCGCTATTCGTCTCGGTTGCTAATCATATGGTAACTTGTAGGAGCCAGAAAAAAGTTAGCCACAGGCGCCGAGACTAGAACACTCGATCTCCAGATTTGTTCCGCACTGATCAGCAGCCTAAAGGTCTGTGCACACTTGTCATTTCCGTGTCAGTGTCGTGGTAAGAAGAAGAGAGGTGTAGAGGTCTCTTCTTCTTACCACTGGTACGCAGGAACGGTACTGACACGGAACTGACAAGTGTGGGCCCACAGACAGTCGATTAACAAACCTTTAAGGTCTGCGCACACTTGTCAGTTCTGTGTCAGTTCCGCTCCGGCGTGTCAGTGGTAAGAAGAAGAGACCCTCTACGCCCCTCTGCTTGTTACCACTGGCACGCCGGAACGGAATTCCGCAGAAATGTATATTTGTGTTCATATTTGTAATTAAATAAGTAAAACAGATGTGTTATAATTTACCGCGGACAGGGGCACGTTGTAACAAAGATTCAGAATTGTTTAAGATGAAGCTAGATGTCTAACTGTCCAAGATTTTATCACGTACTTACACTCAATGTGTTCACCACATATGTAAATAGTAAGTGACGCAAATTATTTTCTGATTGAGGAAAACGTTTCCGAGAAAAAACTCGAATAACTTACTTTGTTACAATCTCCCCTAACGAAAAAACGATCTTAGCGATGACATCGACGAGTCGGATGATGAAACACGCGGCGCGAGTGGAGTAGCCCTCTTGCTTTTTCGACCTATTTTCTGGTGCTAATTTCATTAAATATTTAAAAATATTCAACTATTTAGTATACACCTAATTAAGACCATTTTTTAAAAATGAGCAACATTTTCTTTAAAGCTAGAGGTGCAGCTGCTCCTTTTGCACCATGATTTTAAGATACAGTGGCGTGCAAAAGTATTCGGCCACACTTTAAAACAGAATAACTTGATCAAAATTGGTCCAAATGACTTGAGATTTTTTGAGAACCTGGAAGGATTAGTTTGCTAAGTGACGTGATTCGTCATTTTGAAAAAAATTGCAATTGGTCGGAATAGCAAAAAAAAAAATAGTAAAAGCCGTTTTTCAAACTTTTTTTGTGAGCCTGTAATGAAAATTCAAACAACCCGTTTGTAGATTTAAGTAAGTTGTATACGTGCTGAAAATTTCATCAAAATCGGTTAACGCAGCTATGAGCTACCTACAAACAGTTAAAGTTGGTGAAAATCACAGTTTTCGGCCGAAAACTGCCGAAATGTGTGATTTTCACCAACTTGAACCAATTGCAATTTTTTTCAAAATGACGAAGCACGTCACTTAGCAAACTAATCCTTCCAGGTTCTCAAAAAAATCTCAAGTCATTTGGACCAATTTTAACCAAGTTATTCTGTTTTAAAGTGTGGCCGAAAACTTTTGCACTGTACGTCGCATGCATTTTCCTGCCATCGATTCAAATGCAAATGCAGTTTTGGCTTCGTCAGCTAAAGACCGATCGGCAGTTGATATTGCACATTTATTTATACATTTTTTCATGCTTGATGAAGTCTCAAGTGTCGTCGTGGATATACACTTTAACTCTAAAGCCGGGGGTCCTCTTGGAAGCTAAGATAAGCTAATTGTAAGCTGTGCTATGTCTGGCTGTGCTATAAAGCATAAAAAACAGAACAGCTCAGCTTAGTTTTTGGTGGAAACGGCGCCATAAGGATCTATTGAAGTTAAATTTTTTGAAACTTAGCAAAGCATAGCATAGCATAGCTTCCAGGTGGATCCCTAGCCTAATAATTTCACACGGCATCGCACCGCCTGTTTTCTTCGCTTGCCAGAAAAGGTGACCAGCGGAAAGGGTTAATCTCGTTTATCGTTCGCTATCAAGTCTGCCCGAATCTGCTAGCTTCGTGCTCGACAGCATGAATCGCAATCCCTCACCTCGTCGCCTATCGTAGTATGATACTGCAAGGTGCTGTTGTGCACCATATGAGCGACGAAGAAGTTGAGCTCGTAGGGCGGATGCTCCTGCAACGGGTCCCTGTACAAGCTGTTATTCTTTCGGACTGACGGCGATAGCGCCATGCTGGTGTTGGCCGACAGGAACTTGCACTGGTCCCGTTTCCCCAACCAATGATTGTTCCCCTCGGTGAAGCCAGATCCAGGCATGCCGCTGGCGTCCAACACTTGAAAAACAAAACATCCATGATCGCGATCGGCCTGTACAGGATCGTCTGCTACCCGGGGGAAATACAGAGGGAGAATCGGACCCGCGTTGCTTTTTCGCACTAGGTGGACTAGCGCCGTTAGATCCCGATCTACAGGATGTTTTCCCTAAAGCATCTCTGACAGAAATTCCGATCTACTAACTTCGCAGGCTCCACAGCAGCCCCTGGTCTACGCCGCCCCGAAACACCTCCATTTCCCTTCGACACTGACTGGCGTTCAGGATGTTCATATTGAGGGCGATCGCGTACGCCGGGAGCGTCTCCTCCATGGCCTTCTTGTCGGGCGAGAAGCCCTGCACCGTCACGAGCAACCCCATCAGCAGCAGCAGTAATCTCCCGCACCCCATGGTAGCTGGTACGATATTCTAGAACTGACAACTGTTAATTCACTGTCGGGTATCGGTGTCCACTGTCGTTGGCTGGCGGATAGGACGGAGCCGACGCGTACATACATGCCGACCACCGTGCGATGTCTAACAGCTCCTCGCGTCGCGCGCTCCTTCAAGACGAGGAGAACCGCGAGGATGATAAGCGTGGAAACGGAAACCCGAAGTCACCGATCACCGGCAGGAGACAGAGCGTATCCGCAACAGGGAGCACGATTTATCAGCGGGCCGAGCAATGAGATACGATGACCGGGAAGGGACTGCCGTGCAGGAGACGTTGTCACAGAATCTAAGTGGAAAGCAAGCCTGGCGTCGTCATCGTCGTTGTATTTGAAGTCGCGCCGCGACACCCCACCACCCGTTTCCCCCGCGATTTATTAATCACCTGCGCGGAGCGGTGGTTGACTAGGATTTTTCATCGCTGGGGCTCGTCCTCTTTTCCCTGAATAACTGAGGAGTTCCTTGAGTTCGCCTGGACCCTTCGCGGGCGAGCATTAGTGATGGACGTGATACCGCTCAAGCAGTATCGGTACCTAGCAGCGAAGTATCATGGTATCACAAGCACGTATGCGTACGTAGGTATCAGATGATATCGATTCCTAAATGATACCTACCTTGTAAGTATCCACATCTTGGCTGGACTTGGTGTCGATACTATTCGAACCAGAGTCAAGCATGCATAGGTATCGAAACAGTAACTCATAACACCTGGTGTAACGAACACCAACAAGCTCAGCAAGATGCGCAATCAAAGGAATCCGCATACGCTGCAAGGCCGAAGATCCACAGGTGGAGACCGTTAGGCCTCCCCCCGCGATCATCAAACCTCGACCTCAAATCTTGTATATATTGTAAGTCCGGGAGAGTTCGTCCACTTTTTGGAAAAGAAATTGTAGCATCGTTGTTTTTCACATTTTTCTCGCTTTGTGCAAATTAAAGCACAGCCCAATCAATTTAGGGTATATATAAATTATAGTGTGCGATAATTTCAAATATTTATTTTCATTTTCAACCAGAAACATTGGCACTGCAACTGGTCGGTCTCACCCGCATGTCGGGGTTAGACCGTCCACCCACTACGGATAATCAAGGGAGTGATCGATCACCTTATCAAAAAAATTAAAAACAAATACATACGTATTGTTGGTGTTACACTGTAGTTATATGCATATTATATCCCCCAATATCGAAAGAGTGTAAATAAACTTACCTGTTTTTCAAATATCACCACCACTGTAACTTGGTCTAAAAACTTTCAGCCTCGCATAAAGTCTTAACTGTATCTTATAATTCAAATATGGATTTGTGACAATGGTCAATGTGAGATCACAGACCAGGTATAGGATAGACCTATCACGCAATGTAATTTTGTGTCACATGCTCGGGGTGCTCGCGAGCCCCCTTACCATTTTCGTGTCACGCCCAACGTTATCGATTCAGTCTAAAATAAGATTACAATGCTACGAGTGGTAGGAATTAAAATTAAATCTTATCGGAAACATTTAAAATCTATTGTACTAGTCATTTAAGAAGGAACCCACCGACAGACAAGTTCAGACCTGTTCTGCGCATGTTGGCGCTCATTGGTGCCGAAACAAGTTACTGTTGGCTATAACCGAACCAACGCTCCCTCGGAGCCAATGAGCTCATTCTACATGCGCGAAACGGGTTCCTTCTAAAATCACTTGGAGTATAAAAGGACCTGAACGTTATGACTAATTTCAAGAAACATGTTGTATAATTCTGTTTACTAATACATTTTGATAGAAGCATAATTTGCACTTATTTCCATAAATTTCGATCATATATTATATAAATACAACCGCGTAATAAATATTTGTACAGTCTCTTAGGTTATATTTTCTGTCACTTCGAGGAGCGAATTTTCTGTGGCCTCAAAGTGACAGAAAATATGCTTAACCTATATGCTACATGATAATAAATGTTTATTGGATATTTCGTTCTTTTACGCTACATTTGTAAACTTTTTATTATTTAACATCCATCCCAAATATTATTATTACGCCGCAACGGTATATATTTATGAAGTCGATGAGCGTAATTATTCGTGGTTGAGAAATCAAAATTTCCATTCATAACGTCATTTTCTGAGTATATTTCATCGAAATAGTAAATTTTAGCTTAATTTGTTTATGTTTGCTAAGTTCATGCGTTTTATTAGACTCTAATTGATTTTAGCATCAATTTTCATTTTTACAGATTTCTAGGCTTAATGAAGTTTTTTGGCATCAATTTTCACGTTTGCAGTGTCATGGAATTGTTCGAGATTGTAACTAATTTTAGCTTCTATTCTTAAATTCACATCTCTGTGCATGGAAAAAGGTTAGCACCGTTGGGAACGGTGCTCAAAAAGTGAGCACGTCGGTGAAATAATTGCCGATGAAATGATTGTCGGTGAAGTAAAGGTAACCCCCGAAAACTACGAATATAGATTTTACAAAAACGTTTGGATTCCTTGTTCCCAATGAATTTATACATGTGCAGAGTGCAGAGATTTGTGGAAATGTCAGTAACAGCGTCAATTTTTAATATTTTTTGACGTACGACACGCGAAAATGCTAGTTAAGTGTTCAACTACACGTAAAGCACTAACAATCAATGTCATCTTGCAATTTATGGCTTGTATAAGCTTTCAAGAAGAGCCATATTTCGGCGCTATATAGTCTCCAGATCACCGAAATAGATCTTCGGAGAAAAATCTACGCGAATCCACGTGAGTCGCTGACAAACCGAGCCAAAGCGTAGCGTAACGAAAGCCTGTCCTCTATGTCAAACTCTCGCTCTAAATACAAGTCACACGTATACAAGCACGCTGACACCTTTCAGCATTTCAACACATTTCAGAGTAGTCCCTGAGTTGGACGCTGTTCATGAACAGAGGCCGCTAAATTCAGTCCTCGAGTTATGGGTCGGTAATACAGTTTGGGTGGTGACACGAAGTCCCATAAGATGATAGCACAGACGAGGTATAGGATAGACCACAGACGAGGTATAGGATAGACCTATCACCTTATGGATGATCGTGTCGCCACCCAAACTGTGTTACCGACCCATAATTTGAGGACTGAATATAGTGGCATCTGCTCATGAACAGCGTCCAACTCAGCAACTACTTTGAAATGTGTTGAAATGCTGAAAGGTGTGTGTGGGTTTGTATACGTGTGACTTGTTTAGAGTGAGAGAGTTTGACATAGAAGGCAGGCTTTTGTTACGCTATACTTTATCTCGGTTTGTCAACGACTCACGCGGATGTCTCTCCGAAAATCCATTTCGGGGATCAAGACACTATGGCGCGCAAAAATTATATTTCTTCAAAGCTCGTGCGAGCTATAAATTGCAAGATGACATTGTTTACTAGCACTTTGCGTGTAGTAGAACCCTTTCACGTATCGTACCCCGCAAAGTATTAAAAATTGAAGCTGTTACTGATATTCCCGCGAGTTTCTAATGCACTGTTTAATCAGTCCAGTGAAGTAATAATAATTGGATTCTATTTGTAAGTCTTAAAAGCCTCGCAGAAAGTTGCATAATGCACGAGTGTCGTGGGGTGCTTAGATGCAACTGCAAATCGAGTTACTTTTCAAACATGCATTGTGAAATAAAATTTTGTCTAGCCATGGACATTGCTATATAATATTATTTCTGGCCTTGACGAATTTCAAGTTAGCTGGGAGTCGGCCGAGCGCGACGAAAACATCAACAACCTCTACCAAAGTCACTACATCGCCGAACGGTGTGCCCTAACAGTTCGACGTTGTCCGCGACGGTGATCGGATCACTAAATATGTGTGCAGTCACAGTGGATACTATTTCGTGATTTCACGATTGCTGCATCAATTCCATCGATTACTGGACTATGTGGAAGGCCCAATAACAAAATTCTACTACATTACACTCAGTGTCTAGAGGACTATTTTGGAAATACTTTACTCGAGTCCGAACACATCTTTCCATTGTTGAGAGATGTTTAAAAGCGTGAAGTGCTTTTGTAATCGTGTGTAATGCGATTGTAGAGTCAGTGCTTATTTCGCGATAAAGTATTTCGTAGTGCACAGTGGCCCTGCCTGTTAGTAACGTGAACGCGACCGTAGAATCAGTGTTTTAACGCATTTGGAACTCATTCAGAGCACCGGCGCTCTTATTGCTTCTTTATCGCGAAATGAATGCGACATATTTGGGAGTGTGACACGTTCTATTCGGTACTGACCCTGCAGCTGCGGGACATTGGGCTGCAGATCGAATAGCTACTGCTGAAGGGGGATGCTTGTCTGCATGGATAGCAGTGAGACTGTTGCAACGAACGGTGAGTGATACCTACTTATTCATTCTTTCAATCTTTCTGCATGCCACCGAACAAAATAATTGTTGTAGCGAGCGTAGTGACCACGAATACATACTTAACCCTTATGTACGCAACCGGATACCCGGGTACCCATTTCTATGTTTCCTTTAACAATTTTTAATGTTCTTGTAAAAATATCGACAAACCGCTTCGGCTCCCCATTCTGTAGACATTTTTACGTCGATTTACGTTTTGAAAATAAAAATGTATTCATAAAATTTTAAATAGTAAAACTTCAAACTTATATACACGCTTGTTGGATAACCGGGGTACCCGGGTACCCATATAAGACAAGCTTGGAGTTAGCTGAATTGAGGGCTCGGATGCAATAAGGGGACTAGCGCTCGAAAATGCGAAAAAGAATTGTCCAAACGCGAAGAAATATTGGAAAATCAAATGTTGTTAAACTGTATTTTAAAAAATATAGTGTTGTAAAGCACGTCACGACACACATTTTTTCTACAAGTTACACTTCTCAAGTTTAATTACATTCGAGTCATTAGATTCTCTTAATAAAACGTGAATGGAAAGCATTAATTTATTACGGATTTTCAATTATATAAGTTAAAGTTCTTTCTCACACAAATAATAATAACTAAGATTGACAGTTGATATTTGTACTACTTGGTCACTATGCTCGCTACTTCTACTTTTCTCTCTCCGTACAATATTAAAATCATAATGCACCGACATTAAAAACACTAGTGGCAATGTTACGAGAAATAAAAAATGACACTATTACCTCCTCGTATCTGGACCTCACATGGTGCCTTTATAAAATAATAGTATAATAATAAATGACAGCTGCCAAAGTGGCTGGTGTTTAAACTTAACTTTCTTTCTCCCAAGCATTAAAATGACTTTATGCTACTAAACCTAAAGTTTTATACATCGCGGAAGAACATGTCCGCGTGCTTAGGTTCAACTAGCCATAGTTCTAGCTAAAGTCTTAGCTTAAGAACTTTAGTCGTAAGACTTTTTCCAAATTTTCAAAAATGCGCAAATCAGTGGTCGAACATGGACCAGAAATATATTTCGTAGAAATGGGTCACTTTCGTAGGTACCTCCATGTTGGTGTGCTCGGACAATTGGTAACGTTTCCCAAGCATTGCGACTTGCGAAACGGAATCAAAGACTGAAGCCTACGATCTAGGTTAAGGGCCCAGATCGAGCCAAACTTACGTTCAGTGACTTTGGTTCGGTCTCGGTAGCTAATCAGAATTTTATTCTGTTTCGGGTAGGTATTTCTTCGATGGTTTTGTATGACTCGGTGCCCTTGTCATGCATCTCATCAATCTGTTTCCATTTTCAGCTCTCAGTCAGTAGTTGACTGTTTCAGCTTTTCAGGTTTACCGTTTCGCGGGGAAGGGAGTTGATGAAATAATATATTTAAACCGAAACGAGTAACAAGTGATGGTGAAAAGTGGTAGTGGTAGAAGACATTTAAGGAAACGTAGGTTAATTTATTATACCATAAAGTATTTAAGGCCCCATGTAAAATCGCCCAGTAGTCACTGAATTTTATTAGCTTTGTTGCTCGTTTGCTGGCTCCTCATCTCCGGTGAGGAGGTGGCCGCTGCTTCCGTTTCCGGAAGCAAGCGACTGAGCATGGAATTAGTATGGGTGGATCAGTTTTTGATCCCCTGGTGTTCTGGTCGAAAGGGAAAAGTTTCGGGCGTAGGGGGTGTACCTTTTGGTACACTGCCTGCGTAAGTCACCCGGGCCGATTACCCAATCTCCGCGTAAAACGGCTTGAGTCAGGTCAAGTGTTTGCTCCTGTCGAGACGCATCGGAGCAAGAGGAATCGTATGGGAGACGCCAAGCGCTTTTCCGTGAGTAGTGTAATTATTGTCACAGACGAGGTATAGATAAATAAACCGGAATAGGACAGAAAGGTTAAAAGGCGAATGTGACATCGTTTTATTTTCATCCTCTTTTGTGTTCATAAGACGATCTTTAAATTGTTACTCTAACAGAAACATTTGTAAATCACGGGCTCCGACTCTCAAAAAATTACCTACTTTTACCTGTGCTGAATTCTAGTTCCTACCACACGTAGCGTTACAATCTTATTTTAGACTCAATCGATAACGTTGGGTGTGACATGAAAATGGTAAAGGGGCTCGCGAGCCCCCCGAGCGTGTGACATAAAATTACATTGCGTGATGGGTCTATCCTATACCTGGTCTGTGGTCTATTCTATACCTCGTCTGTCATCAAAGGTTGTCGCCCGATCTACATTTAAGAACGGTGACTCTGAGAACTAATTCAACACAATCGCTGAAGTCGGTATGTTAGTAAAGGGAAAACCAATAACGATGCGTTTACACTAGTTTACAGTGTAAATTGGTCTTATTCCCGCGTTCACTTGTGTCATGTTTACTACCTAGTTCATAGTATGGATCCAGAACGATTCACATTTGCGTTTTTTGCGGCAATTTTGGCCATATTTAGTTTCAATTCTAACCGCTAGTAGGATTGCGATCGAATTCCACTCTGACTTGATAACGTTACGTGCGACACAGAACTGGTAAAAGGAGCTCTAGTGCCCCCAATCTCTATGACAAAAATTTACATTGGATGAGATATCTATCCTAATAATATCAATAATATTTACTTTTAATTCCTACCGCTAACAGCGTTGTTACCTTGTTCCAGTCAGAATCGATAATATCGGATGTTACAGGGAAATGGTAAGAGAAAGACAGACCCGCGAATCGTATTACAAAAAGTTTACATAAAATATTATGTTTACCCTATGCCTCATCTGCGGTAATGATCTTAATTCGAAGTCCTTAAATGTCAGAAAACCTGCCACCGGTTACTATGACGATCATTGTTTCCCCTAACAACTAACATGGCGGAGGTTGAGGGTAAGTGTGCATACGTGAATTCCCCTCTGCTAGCATTTACGAGATCACGGTAGCTTGTATGCCATAAGTAACGCGTCGAGAGAATATAGCGATCGCTGCGCGAGTTTTTTACGCGGTGCACTTCCGGTCCGGTTACAGTTTCGCGGTAGGGACGGTTCTCTAATAATATATATATGGGAACCACGGGAACACGAATATATTCGGATGGTTGAGTGGAAAAGAGAGGTGCTAGCGATGGGTTCGAGCTAATATAACCGATTTCTAACCGCAATGCCTCTCAAAAATGAAACCGAATGGCTGACAGAAGGTAAGGTTATACATTTTATCGTGTGGAAAATTGAATCTCCGATCGTGAATCGATTATCGACGCAGGGTCTTGTCGCAAGTACAATCGAAGTTAATTCATACGAAAAACAATTCGATATGTAATTCCATGGCGCTCGTGATAGCTGACGTGTGATTAGTCGATACTAATACGATGCCTTCGTTGTATTTATCGAACATATTTCAATGAACCTTATTTGGTTCGTAATACTTCGAGGAATTTCTTTGTATTCTGTTGAGAAATTTTACCGACATTTCAGTTAGAAATTAAAGCTACCGCCTTTTAATGCGAGACAGATAATGTGATATCGTATTTGTAAATTTATTTTCATTTTCAATGCTGTACTTCCTCGTTTATATAAAACTATTCTTTGTGTTATGCATTATGTTAGAATGAAATCATTTATATGTTACGTATGTACATTGACTGTTCCTTGTGTCCGTAACTATTCCTATGCATCATTCCGTTTCGTTTACTCCACTTTGTCAAATATCGACCAAACCAACAAATGCATGCTATCAGTATATTAAATCACTATTCGTGTTGCATGGGTCATCGGTGACCACAGCATGTTCCGGAAGCGGAACTCGTAAAGCGAAATAAGGACGCGAGCTTGAGTGCAATCGATACTTCGTCACAACTGAATGTCTTGGCAACAATTTCTCCAGTTTTGGCGGACCTGTGTCGACAGTATTAAATCGCCGAGCTTATTTGAGTAGGTCTCGACAAATATTTCGCCTTAACCAATTAATGCCCAAACTTAAAAAGAAAGCTCTCTAAGCAAATTTAAAATGAAATGTATAATCTTATTTTATTACACTAGAAGTATTAGAATATTCACCTCGTCAGTAACTTATTTTGCCATCGAAGTAAATATAACTATATGCAATTAATTATTATGTTTGTTAATGTCCTTTTAAGAGGACACTGGGTGTTAATGAGTTACACTCATCAAGTGTCTATATGTAATCGACTTATATTTCATCAAATTAATTTTCAAGACAAGTAGATACCTTTAATGGGACCCTGAAAATTTCTTCCCGATGCTTGCGTTTAAAGTAACAATTTAAGAACTATAAAAACCCCTGATCTACAAAATAAGGACGTGCTCATAAATGACACAGTGATATTAAAGGCTATTCCAAATTTCGTATCACACATATGCCTTGCAATAATTAGTGAACAAGTCGCCGCTGAACTTCCTAGCCAATAATAACCTCTCATAACAGAAATCCTCAGCCCACTTTCTAGTAAAAGTGTATACTTTTATACACACCTCTCACCCACAATGTGTGAAGCATCATGGAAGAGCCTGTCTTCCATCGTCACGTACAATCAACTCAAAAAAAATTATTTACTAAGCAATTACTCTACTTATCCATAATCTATTAATACTGTTTGGAAGTCCTGTATTACCAACGAATGAATAGAAATTACTTCTAGTAATACACGTCTAGTTTCATTTAATGTACGTAGAATGGTATATTTTCTCCATGGGTTTTGGTTGTTGGGACGATATTTTTGAGCCGATTGTACAGGAAGGGGGGTACCGCTGCTCCTGATGCTCTCGCGGTGACACCTAAAATAAATCCCTCTTACGAGAGGAGACAGAGACCGTGGGCAAGAGCAGCCTCGTGGTGCTTCTCACAATCAGTCGGTGTCTTGTCCATGCTGTTCGATGTTGTGCTGCGTTTCGAGAGCCGTCGCAGGGGCGGACCGAGGGCCCCCCTACGACCAAAGCTCGTCGAAAGTACAACCTGCTGTCGATAAATCGGAACCACTGCTGGAAGTCGAGCAATGTTCCGATCCAGGTGAGATTCGTGGCTGGAAATGTTTTCAAGCCCTTCGTACTTTTTCTGCGCCTGTAATCTGCCTATACTATTGCTTCGTTCCCATTTTTCATTAACGATCAGTTATCTCATAATATTCATTCAGACGTTTGTTAACTATAGCAGATAATTGTAGACTCATTCGATCTAACCACCTAGCAATGTAACAGACTTCCGGGATTGTATTTTGCATATTAAAGTCTTCGTTGAATACTGATTACTTTGCACCTCATTACCGATCGGGTTACCAACCGCTTGTTCACAGCAGATCTGCAAAAACTGTAATAGATCGACTAAGAGAAAAACGTGCTTTGGGTTGAACTGCTTTTTCCACTGCGTCTCGATCATGAATATAACGACATTTATCAAAGTAAAATCAGAAGACTAAAACTTGGGAATCTAGTTATAGTCCATAAACTTGAATTGCCATACCGAAAGCTATTAACACATTCCTCATTTTTAGCTATGTACCGTAAACTGGGGAACATTGGCAGCTTTTTGTAACAACTAACCTCAAAGTCAAATAGGCACTCCCACTTTTTCGCGTATAACTCCTAAAGTACAAGAGACAGAAAAAAATGTTTCGAACAAAAGTTTAATGGTGCAATAATCGCTGTAAACCGGTGCTAACAAAATTTTGAAAAAAGTTTTTCTCATTAGATATTTATTTTTTTTAAACTCTTTTCAAAATTTTGTTAACGCAAGGTTGTAGCGCTTATTGTACCGTTAAACTTTTGTTCAAAATATTTTCTTCTGTCTCTTGTACTTTAGGCGTTATATCCGAAACAGTTAGAGTGCCTATTCGATTTTGAGGTTAGTTTTCACGCCCTTAAAGGGCGATTGGTCACGAGTGAAGCATAACCTTCTTCTTGCCTTGAGTCACTCTATAATCCCACAAAGTTCGCAGTGTTCCCTTGTAAGTTATTATGCAATTACTTACAATTAGATCAATACTAATATAAGACAAACCTTACACTTCCCAAGAAATCACACTTCAAAACATCCCAAAAGAAATCTAACACTTCTAAATTCTGAGAAGAAACTATGACACCCTATTCGTCTAATTAATCCAGTGACTTACCCAAGAACAACTACAAACATACAAATCTTCCACATGAACCTAACAACCCATCCCAATAATGAAACGCGAAACGCCTGCAACGCGCAGAGCCACGGAAGCTAACAAAAATCGTTTGTCAGCTAACAAAGGCGACCATCTCATGCTCGTCTTACGTCCACGCGGATTAGGAATCTGACCGTGAAGGACGGTGCTTCGAAAACGTGTTACAACACCGTAAACTTGGCCATACCGTCATCGGGAAAGCGAGGACGGAAGGAATCGTGACAGGAGCACGCGCTCCTCTGCTCGTGCAACAGATACAATGAACGGCAAACTTGTAGCGCCTAAAAAGGAAGCTTGCTCCTCCGTAGGCGAGAGGTTCTCGCGGGGGCGACACCTCGTCTTCGTCCTCGGCGTTGTCCGTGGTCGCTGTTTAATAAGAGAGCCTCGCAGGTGTTCGCGATTCGCGGACTCGAAGCTAGCCGGTCGCCTCTGTCGCGGAGTTAATTATCGCCTCTCAGCGAGCTTATTGCGCGTGGACCTCGATCGATACTGTTGCGTACCGCCGATCTCCTTGATCGTTGATCCCCGGGCGCTCGCTGTGCATCCGTTGCTCGCTACTACGACTCGTCCGCTACCTGGCGACCGTTTCGGCGGTGTTATAAATTCTGTGGCAAATTTAGAAAATTTTGATGAATCTGACGTTCGATGTACAGTGGCAGTACATCGTTATCGAGCTGGTGCCAGGCTTGGGACGTTCGAGGATTCCGATCAGTTTAGCTTCTGGTGCTGTACTGCGTTCCCAGTGTCCAGTTAACGAGCGTTGCGCATTCGCCTTGACGAATCTCTCGCGTTTGCCAGCGACACGCATCTCTCGACGCGTTAAGGCGCGTTTACAAGGCTGTGAACTCTGTGAAGCTGAGTCAGGTTAACACTTTGACGGCCGCGCCTTTTCGAGCAAGCCTGGAGATCTTTTTCAATTTTCCAAGTACTCAGTGCTCGTTGAAAACTATTGAAACAGTATATTATAAATAGGATATGAATCTTTGAGCGGTATAATTTTGTCGGTGATAAATATGAAATGCGATTGATTTCTTAAGCCTTAAGCTCGCGGAAAGTACTTACAAGGAGAGGTTTTCAGGTGACCGCCTCCGATTGCTTTGATTTTCGGATATGATTTAGAGGACCGACAAATAAGAAATACGTGTTTATTATTTTGCCCCGCTTGCATATTTAGGGACGAAACCACCCCTCGAAATTCATAAGAAGAGGTATAAAAGTTCCGAGATTTAAAAGGTATATACTATATGGAGAGGTATAAAAGTTGAGAGGTAAAAAATATAAAAATTTCTATTGTTAGTTCAAAGAATATTATAACATTGTATATATCAAATTTTATTCAACACAATGTTTATACGAACTTTGAGGGGTGGTATCACCCCAAAATAAGAACACACGTGTTGGTTATTTTTCGGTCCTGTAAAACATACCTTAAAACCAAAGCAATCGGAGGCGGACACCTGGAAGCCTTATTAGTAAATCGAAATCTAGTCGTCCGTGGCGGTCAAAGCGTTAAGACGCTCAACCGCCTTATTTGTGTTCCCTTACCCGTAGTCGCGAGCCATGGACACGTTCAGCACCTCCGAAACGGATCAGAAAGTTGCTCTGTCGAGGGTGCACGTTGGCTGACGCTACCGCGGCGTGATTAAGCCCCTCGCGAATCTGACACACTCCGCACGGACGCACCTCTCGCGCGCCCGCTCCGAACAGGAGGGAGGATAGCAGCAGCGGAGACTAATTCTCGGTAAATGGACACAGATGGGCCGCCCATCCTACTGCCGTGCGCGATCTGCGCGCGGACTTTTATGCCGCAGTCGTTGGAAAAGCACACGAAGATATGCGAGCAGTCTACGAGTAAGAAGAGGAAGCCGTTCGACTCGGCCAAGCAGAGGATCCAGGGCACGGAGCTGGCCGAGTTTCGGCCCAGGCAGCAGAAGAGGCGGCACGGCCAGGACGACAGACCGTGCGCATCCACCTGGAAGCAGACGCACGATGATTTTCTGCGCGCGATCCGCGCCGCTCGAAACGAAATCGTAAGTTCTGGGCTACGTGTATTGCGGGTGGACTGGCTACAGGGGCGGGGGATTAAGGCGGCTGCTAGAGCTGCCAAATACTTGAAATATTCAAGTACTTGGAATTCAAACCGAGTAAAATTCGTTTTTTTTTTTTAACCGAGCCGAGTAGCTACTCGATTATCCAAGAAATATTTTATATCGTTTGAATGTTCAAACAAGTTTGACGAAATTCGATCTTTTCCGGTGATTTGTGTGGTTTGAATGTTTGCACGACTTGCTTGCATACAAGCTACTTGATTTCAAGCGAATAAAATGAATCTCTTCGAGTTACTCAAAAATTCTGATACTACTCGAAAATTCGAGCCAATAATGACAATTCTGCCCTCTTTAGTTAAATTGTCCTATCTAGAATTTTGAAACAACCGAGAAAACTAAAATTTTATCATTTACTTTGTACCATCTTTATTTTCCTTCATTCAAATTAAAACATGTTGTCATTATTTCGTAATAGCCTAATATAATTTTTTGTAATAGGTGTACCGGTGGGGAATGTATTATTAACGTACCAATTAATTAATTGTTTTAGACAAGATATTTTAACCATTTTGAAAGAAGTTAGGTTAAATACATTAGACTGTTTATAAATCTTTACGAAGCACGTAGAGTTTTCTAACTGCACTTAAAAGGTAAAAGACGTGTGGAACTTCAAATATTTCAACATGTCTCAAGAAATGAAAAAATGCTAGATAGAACAGTTGAACTAAGGACGGCAGAATTATTATTTAATAAGGATGGATATTTGATTTGAGGCTTATATTCAATATAAGTATGTATTATTCTGAACGACTCAAATTACCGATTATTATTATGTGTATAACACTCACTACTATAGCACTGTTCATAATTGATACGATTTATAATTTAATTTTTCAACTTATACAGGCATGTGAATGTACATTAATAATTATGTACAATCAAATACAAAATTATACAAATCACCAAAATTTAACTTCCACGCATAATAAACCCTATAGATACATATTTTACATTTTTTTATTCTTAAGATATAGCAACACTTCTGTTCTCGAAATAACCTCTTTTTTTATCGATTCATTTTATTCTTATAAGATCCTTGATCAATCGAATAGTTTGAAATGATATGAGTAACTTGTTGCTTTTCAAGTAGCTCAAATGAATTTGAGTCATCATTTTTCAATTCGAGTAGCTCGAATGTAACTAAGTCGTTGAAACGTACAAGCTGCTCAAATCATTCGAGAAGATCAATTCAAGCTTGCTTGAATAATTAAGCTACTTCGACACTCGAGAACTAGGCTTGGTTTGAATGATTTGACCTGAGTTCAACTTAGCTTGAATTTTCAAATTACTTGGATAGCTATAACGGTTGCACGTTGAAGCGTCGAGTGTGGAGAATGGGGCGCGTTCTGGATAGTTTTTGGATACTTTAGAGCATTGACTTTTTGAGTGAGATGAAGTGGATGGGCCGTGCGGAAAACGCCGATCGGCGTTCAGTTAGTGTGTTTAGTAAATGAGAGTGGAGGATTCCCGCACGCGGTGTGTGCGAAATGAGAAACTCCGCGCTAAAAGGGTTGATAGAAGATTATATACCAGGCGTTATTTAGAAAATAGTCAATAGGGGAAGTTGAATAGTGCAATTAGCTGATAGGTATGATTATTCCTAGTAATTAAAGAGATTAGTATGTTTGAGACAGCTTGAAAATGTAGAGTTACAGAGCTGCATTAAAAACGAAGATATACAGAGAGAGAAATGTGAGTTGAGAATTGCAGGTAGAGCGCAGATTAACCTAGATGCATCGTGAATGATGCAAGTGCATTCGTGCGTGAGATGAACTTCTTTTGCAACCCGTACCGTAGTATTATATTATTCGTCATGGTCTTGCATTGCCAAATTCTTTCCATTCAGTTATCGAGAGAAATAAAATTGACTCGTTTAAAAACTTCTGAAATAGAAAATAATTAGTCAATGTAATTAAACATTTTATATATTTGTTGTAAATGAAATTTCATGAATTAGTATTTCAATGTACACGTCGATGACTTATTGCGCAAATATTGTATGTCCAGTTTTAACGTTTACGAGAATAACAGATTTAAAAATGCAAGGGTGCTTTATTAATTAAAGAATTTAAAGAAATTAAAGAAATACACAATTCAATAATTTCACAAAAAGTGGGCATACAATATTTCTGCAGTAAGCCATCGACGTGACCTTTTATATTACGTATATAAATTTCACGTAATTCCCTTGCTTAACATACTTACAAATAATATTTTCAAAAATATATCAATTTCCAAGATCGATATTAATATGCAATTATTTTTATTATACATTGCATACTCACTTGCACTTGCGCCAGTACCAAATGCAATTAAAGACCTTGCATCAAGAGGGATGCAGCTCCATCTTTAGCAACATCGAGTAAATTAGAAAAAACTGTTTATAAAATTAATGTTTTGATTTAACATTGAAAAGAGAACACTAATTGAAAAATAGATATTTTCACCCAATAAGTAGTAGTTATTGAGTTGATAAGTTCTTATTTCTATCTTTGGCAAAAAAATATTGTATAACAAAGAATATTAATATTAATAGTAATATTTATATTATATATTACTATTAATAGTAATATTTTTATCATAGATTACTATTAATAGTAATATTTTTATTATAGATTAATATTAATATTTCTATTGTTATTTATTTGCAATAAATCGCTCATTTGTTATCGGATTTTCATCAAACGTACACCAGACGATGTAGAATTTTTTATTTTTACGTAGGTCTATCACACGTCATAACTCAAAAACTGTCAAAAATGGAGCTGCACCCCTCTTACTGCAAGGTCCTCAATTGCACTTTTTTCTTAAATCGCGTATCCTATTTTTTATTCAATTTCTTCACTACCATACCTTAACTTCAATTCGCTCAAGCGTCACTCGTATCTCTCGCTCCTTCACATACAGCAACTCATTTGTTTCTTAAATATATTACCTCCTCAATTCCAAATAAAACATTTCCGTATTTCCAACCCCCTGACAAAAGCACCTGAAAATTTCCCCCCAGAGATTTTTAATTTCCCCAAACCCTAAAGCCCAACAAGCACCCAAACCTGAAACCATAATTACTATAGTTCGTAAATAAAGGCAGGCGATACAATCCGTTACGAAAGCTGAACAATTACTCTCACAATAGAATACTAACCGTTACATCGCGTGTAGCATTTGCGCGCAGGCAAAACGGCTCGATTCGCCTTCGAGCATTTTGAAATACATTGAATACCAAGCGGGCGTTTCCGATCGAGCCTCGGCACGCTCAGCAGGTTAAGCAATGCCAGTGAATAGGCCGCGGAGAAGGAATTCGAATTTGTTGTGCGAGAACAATGCAACGGGACACGGTGCTGTACTTTTAGGCGGAGCCCACGATGCAGAAGCAATGCAACTCGATGGCCACGTTTAGCGCGCCGACGCGCGCCAACGAGCAGGGCATGTGCCCCACCTGCAACAGACATTTCGGCGTCAAGGCCTTCGACAGACACGTGGCCTGGTGCAAGGAAAGGGTTCCGAGGGCGCCGATCAGTCCAGCGAACAACATCGCCAAGGAGCGACTCGAGGCACGGATGAGGTATCGCGCTCCGTCCGTAAAGAATCGTCGACAAACCACCCGCGAGAAGTATTCACCCGGTTCCGCTGTCACCCTGAATGCTGGCAACAAGGGGTCGCCGAGTTTGCCAACCAGCAGGGCTAAGGAGAGCGCCTCGGCGCCAAGCTGCAACAAAAGCAACGACAGCCCAGTGAAACAGAAATCAGCTGTCGTGTAAGTTTTACAAATTTCAGCATTTTGAGGGAACCAATAAGCGTTTCAAGATTTTTTGATCCTTGGGCGGAGGGTGGCTTGTCATTCATCTTGGTGATTGATCACTTGTTGGTGATTCTACGTGACAAAATAAGGTGAAAATGAGGAGTAAAGAAATTGCGATGGAGGCTTTGTTTTTTAGTTATCAGTGTTTGAAAATTTAGGTAAGCAACGCCTGAAGAACGGCAATTTGGCGATCAGCTACACGCGTTGCGTTGGTCAGTGGCGCCACCTACAGTCGCCGTCAAAGAACAACGCGTCTTTCTTTTCTCACGGCAACTGTGTAGTATTGTACCTAGAAGGGATATAGCGTGGTTGTAAAAGCTGCGGGACTCAGAGTCTACAGCTTTGAGGTTTGGTACTTTTTTCGGAGAAACATCGAAGTTGTAAACTTTGGGACTTATCGCGAAGACTGCGATGTACATAGTGGTTTTTTGGTGGCGACTGCAGGTGGCGCCACTGATCTACGCAACGCGTGCAGCTGATTGCCGAATTTCCGTTCTTCAAGCGTGCCTTACTTGAATTTTCGAACACAATAACTAAAAAACACAGCCCCCTGCCGCAAATTAAAGAATTTGGGGAGTAAAGACTCCCCATTTTCGTTTTATTTTGCCACTCATTTCATTTCTTACTATCTCTTGTCGAACACCCCGTAGAATTTTAGAATACAAAACGGGGTTTTATGTTGGGTTTTGATCTTGTTGCGATTTAAAATCGTTATTTCTTTAAGAAGTAATATCAATAAGTGTAGCTTGATATATGTATGATACGGGTAACTAAAGTGGAAGTGAGATATATTGGCCGGTTTGAAGTTGTTACTCGAACAGCGATCGAGGGGAAATCGTCCCCCTCCAGTGAGTCTTCATGGCGTAGCGCGAAAGAGAGCGAGAACGTTAAGAAAAGGAGCAGGCTCACTGGAGGGGGCCGATTTCCCCTCGATCGCTGTTCGCGAAACAACTTCGAATCGGTCAATATATTTGACTTCCACCTTAGACTAATTAAACTTAGTGGCGGATTTAACCGCTCAGTAACCCCCCAGGGCCCCATCTTCCCCAAAAAATTATGATTTTATCCAAACACTATATTTTTTTTTGTTTTCCATAATTTTCATACCACACGCGCGTAAATTTATTAGTAACTAGCTTTACTTCTCGGCTTCGCCCGAAATTTAGATTCTACTTTAATAAAAATAATTTTTTTTATTTATTTATTTTTCTGTGTGAAAATGGTCATGTAGCTAGGCATAATGAGCTGGGACACATTTCGTAACCCCAGAGTTTACCGTACGAAAGTTTTTAGGCGACCGCCAAACAAACAGACACTTTCTGCTTTATATATTAAGATTCTGTTATGTATACAGAGTATCCTTGAAAATGATCTCTCCTTACAAACTTAATACGTTTAAAATTTAGACATGACAGGGTGTCTAAGCTTGATTCTCTTGAAATTTAGTAGAGATCTAATTATTACAGCAGACGTTCAGGACAAACGAAAGAGTCTGGCCCCCTAGGTCCGATGAAGTCGCGGCAGATCGACCGTACAAATAGGTAAGCATCCTTCCTACCTCTAACCGCGCATTGGCGAAGCCCCTAGTTTCGTAAAAAAAAAAGCGCGGGAACCTAGTTGAAACGCGTATTCCTAGTGTGCATGAGGAGAAGGAAAAGGGACAAGGTTGTTTCACGCAAAGCTTCGAATTTTTGAACCACATAAAATGTCGAATCGAACATTACTCACGTTACTCGTCCCCCTTTTGCAACGTGCTACAAAAGCCTGATGACCTTCTCCTGATGTCAGGCATACGTACATCCTTGATCCTATTTCCTCATCCTCAGGCCGCCAGAGGACGAGGCTGGACCGCCACTGTTCCGACCTGCACCCCCCACTAAAAGAACCTCCCACCTCCCTGTACTGCCCCTAAAACATAAGAAAGACAGTCTCGAAGAGTGCGGTAACACCCCAAGAGCCTCCAACCGACTGCCTCGAAAGCGGGAGGACAGAGCAAGGCGGGAGGAACCCGCCAGCAGCCGCGTAAAACAGGAAGACAGGCATCAGGCGCTGCACTCCGCCAGGTCGCAGAAGGCGAGCATCGTTTCCGCCAGGAGCCAAGGGAACCCGAAATTGAACGACATTTCGATCAACGCGGAGGTCAACGGGATGACCGTGAAACCTTGCCACATATACAGGGGGAATGAGTTTACCACATGGAAGATGATCAGCCTGGAAAAGGGCCAGCAGGGCAGCCACGTGAAAGCTCAGAATCTGCAGAATCTTTCGAATATTTCATTCCCTGATCACAGTGATCAGGGCCTCGAGGAGTTTGTTCTGAACGAGAGGCTCTTAGAGGCCGATACAGAGGAGGCTGCCCCGAGCGAATGTGCTTTTAAGGACGATATCAGTAAACTCAGCTCGAGAAGTGGTAGCATCAATTGGCCCACGGTTACTACCGCCAACTTGAATCGAACGTATTCGTTCAGAGACTCGGTGTACGACGACTTTGACGACGCGCAGTTTACGGGTCAAAGAAAGCGGGGGCCTGTGAAACACAGTCCTAGGATAGAATTTCGATTGGGGGATCAGGAGAGAGTGGATAAACTGCACTCCTCTGCGTACGGCTGTGCTCGTCTCGCGGAGTTGGATGGTAATAATGGGGCAGGAAGTGGCCACGCTAATGAAACGAATAGATCGAAGAAGAACCCTGGGGTCGAGTATGAAAGCAAACTGGATGATTGTAAGCCAGGGCACTTGGACTTGGAAACTTCGAAGCAGGAATTACCCAATGAAGACTTTCAATCGACGAGAAGTAAACTTCTGGAAAGGAAGAGATTGAGATCGACAAGTAACACAGAGGTCTCGCAAGAAAATAATTATGAACTTACGCAGGATTGTTCTGACAATTGCCAGATCATAAATTCGCAAGAGAATTGTGGGGTAGATGGTATTATAGCTGAATTAAATGGTCGCGTGTCTGTGACCGAGGATGCAAAATCAGATTGCGAAAATACTTCGAGCAACACTAATTTAAAAGAGGAAAATACAGAAGACCTGACAGGTCTCTCTGAAAAGTTCGATAAATGCAACACGATCTTTAATGACGAGACGCGCGAGCAAGAAGTAGATCAATCGACATTGTACAAAGAATCAAACGAGCCTGTATGTATAGAGGCTTTTAAAAATGAAAACGATGTAGAGTCTTTCCGAGACGAACTTGAGCTTTCTGCGAAGAACGAGGCGACTCCTGTCGAGGCAAATCTTGAGGCAGAAATCGATGCGTTTCTCACGAATGACACGTTAGAGCCAACTGGGTCCAGTACGCCATTCAACATTCAAATAGAAAATCCACTTTCGAAATGTGATACTTATGATATTCTAAGAGAAAATTCACCCTCGCCCCCTGAAAACTGCGAATGGGAAATGTCTGTGGACGCAGAAAAAGGAGCAGAGATGCTGTATCGCGTGGAAACCAGGGGCTCGAGTGCACCGAGCTGTTCAGTGCATGCCAAGCTCGATAAATCGAACCAGACCAGTTACGAGGAATTTGAAAATAGTTCGGGCACTAGAGCTTCGAAGTTAAACACAAGTAGAATCGTCTCTAGTGTCTCGCCTGCAGCAGTTCCAAAGACAGAACAAGTGACGGTTCAAAGTGTGAGAGACAACCCCTGTCAAGTAAACCTATGCAATAGCTCGTCGAACGCCTCATTGGATTTTAAGTGCGAGAAGGTGGCTAACGAAAGCGACGAAGAGATGTGGGATTTCGATTGCGACAATAGCACGAAGAAGGGTGGGAAGGTTGTCGAGGAACCTTCTAACACCCAAGCTGGCGCAGATTTTACAGAGAACAACGCCGATTCCAAGCCGGGCGTGGCTCCAAAGAAGCCTCGCAACCCAAGTTTCAAAGAGAAACTGACGAAGGATAAGCTTCGTAAGAATAGCAAATCGAAAATCATCGTGCAGTCGATCGTCAATACGGATGAACCGGTGAAGGGGGAGGTGCTGGAGATATACAAAAATTGCACGCGCAACGATTTCGATTATGACAGCGATAACACTGTCGAGGAACAAATTATGGAGGACGAAGTGAACTGTAGGCCCCGTTCGATCAGAAACGACACGATCGACGTGCGAAATTTCCGATCGATAATTCTCTCGGAGTCTCGCGTTAAGCTGAAGAAATTGACGAGTCGTTCGACTGCTGTGAAGAGGCGACGTTCGAAAGTGATAGAAATAGAAGATAAAATTCGCGAGAGTATGAACATTTTGAACGAAAGCACGGACAGCTTGGCTTCATCGTTCGACACCACGGATCTCACTGACGTTAAGCAAGTGGAATCGGTCGAGGTGGAGACCATCGAGGAGATTGGCACGAGGAATCGGAGTATTCGGTTCAGGATGCTGCCAGAGATTAAAAAGACGGCCAAGGTGGCGGTTAAAGAGAAGTATGCCGAAGAGAAGCTTAATACTCAAACGTATTGGGAGAAGGCGAAGAGGGCCTCGAGGGATCAATTAATTAATCTCGATCCACCGTCGCAAGGGGCGAGCAGGTTTCTTAAGAGGAATCCAAAAGTCTGTGTCCTTCCACCTGTTCCCAGTAACTCTTCCTTGATAAGATACAGGTAGGGCTGACATTTGATTCTAGCCCAATCGTTGCTAGCCCTCTATAATTATGGGGTGGATTCTTATTTCCATTTCTACTGAATTAAGGCGGACTCGCACATGTCGGTTCCGTGACGGTTCAGTGGTGAAAAATATCGTTGCCTATTTGGAATGGAGCAGCTCACACTTGTCCGCGCGAATTTTACTGGCACTTACACAAAATGACCATTGACAGTAGCGTCTCGTGTCAATAGTTAATAGAGATTTTCCCTAGACTATAGAGTAACTGTACCTAATATCGCCAGGCAAAAGTTAAATCGCTGTCAATTGAATAATAATTTATATTTTTGCATGCAGTTCGTTTCAAAGTAAAGAGAAATTATTCATCTTTCATGTAGCATAAGTTAGATTCGTTGAAACCTACAAATTTTTAATTAGGACTCAAAAAACGTAAGACACGCAAAAATCGGGTCTTGAAAAAAAGTGTACCTAATATCGCCAAGTCAAGAAATATTGATTAATTCATGTATGTATGAGTTTTTAAAGTCATTTTCACATGTCCTTTTATTATTTCTTGCGCTATAAATGTTTTTTTTATCCATCTTTGATTTTGTTTTTATTAGAATAATATAGAAATTTAAAAATATAGATTTTTAAAATATTTTATTTTTTACGTTCCGATGTACGTATTGGACAAATAAAGTTTACTTCGGTTGCTCCGCACATTTCGTGACCTCACCTGTAACAAACATTACATCGAAACCATTGTTCTCCGGTGCCCATACAGCACACTCCGTTGCATGAAGGTTGCAGGAAGGTTCCATGTGCGTTGCCATGCAATGTTCCACAGGGGTGTACATAGGAGGATTCCTGCAACATTCCAGCAATGATGCGGTGGAACATTGCACATGGAACCTTCCTGCAAACTTCATGGAACATTCCGGAGATTTTCTAGCAATGGTCACGCAACGTTCCAGAAATTTTCTAGCAATGGTCACGCAACTTTTCGGAAATTTTACAACAAATGTCCCGCAGTAAGCAGGGCTCGAAAACTGTTACGGTTGCGTGACCATTGCTACAAAATCTCCGGAACGTTTCATGAAGGTTGCTAGAAAATTTCCGGAACTTTGCGTGACCATTGCTAGAAAATTTTCGGAACGTTGCGTGACCATTGCTACAAAATCTCCGGAACGTTCCATGAAGGTTGCAGGAAGGTTCCATGTGCACTGCCGTGCAATGTTCCACAGGGGCGGACATAGGAAGACTCCTGCAACATCCCAGCAATGTTTGCTGGAACGTTCCGATGCTGCACCGGAACCTTCCTGCAACTTTCCTGGAATCTTCCTGCAATGGAGTGTGCTGTATGGGTAGGCGGTATTGAGAACACGCATACTGCTAAAAGAAAAACGCTACTTTCATTACGAAAAATATTGAATCGATTTCATTTCTTAAGTACATCATTCATTAGGTATTTCTAGTAGATATTCTTGCATTCACAGAATTATTAGACTTACCTTCTCCGAATGTGATGTAAAATTTTGATAGTCCAATAAATTTTTACACTATTAAGATTCTCTAAAATCCTTCCCTTCCTGTAATTGTTGATCACATGACGCTGCAATTACAGTATGTCTTCCTACATATGATTAGGTACTAATTCAGTGCATAACCGATCAATTTTAGTGCTTAGTTTGCGAGATATAGGGGGCCGGCGATATTAGGTACAGTCACCCTATGTTGTTAAGCAACGTTACCCATTTTAAAGAATAATAATAATAATATTTTTGTAAGGAGGAGTTATTAAAAAGAAGTGCAATTTTCAGTTTGTGCACGTTCTCATACGAGTTCTTAATTTAATAAATAATGTTAATTTAAAATATAGCAATTGAGTTGCAACTAAATAAATATTATAAATTGGCACTAAAATCGCCAAATGGAACTGACATGTGCGAATCCGCCTTTAGTCTACATCTTTTCATCTGTAGTCGTTTGAAACGTATGGTGGGGGTGATTTCCAAGAAAGTTAATTTTTCATAAATTTTATACCGTCACGTTATTATAGGTCATTGAGCATCATACAATTTTATACGTTCCATTTTTCCATATTTTATGAACGATATTTAATATGAAAACTCCAAATTTCTTTGAGGGGATTTTTCCAATCCCAGGCCCCATTCATTGCTGGATAAAAATAGATACGTCATTGAGACCATGAACTACATTTCTGCAAAGTATCAGATTTCTGTTAATTCTCGAGTTGCCGAACATCCTTCGGAAATTCACGGTTGATCTCTATAAAAGTAGAGGTAGTGTTATTTGCTTCAAATAGGATCAGACCTTGTCATCACATTGATTGCATATTAAAAACGTCTCTTGCACTGTACTTAGTCCTCCTAACACGCATACGATATTGTAGGAGTTTTAAACTGCCATTACGTCCCGTATGGAGCAATTACGTGCGCAGAAGGCCGGATTTTAATCTTGTACTTAGCGGTAGAACGTAAGTTGCAGGCGGATGAACGAGCTGCCAAGACAGATTTCTGGTTTTATTATAAAATCCTCCTCCTTCGAATCGCCTCGATTCGTCGTGCGAGTTTTGGTTGAAATTCTTCTCGTTGAAGTTCCCTTAACACGTTCGTTGTTATACAAGACGCGCACCTAGGCGTGTCTTATCAGATTTCATACTACAGCAACGAAACCGTTAATCTTCAAATGACAACTTTTACATTTCTGGATCTTTATTGACGATTCCAGATGCATACTTTACGATGTTTTTAGAAAACCGTGTAAGATACATGACTCCCGAATTGTGCCCACTGCGAAGAAGTAAAATTAACACCCTCGGCGAACGTGTTAATGAAAGCTTGTAACCGAACTCCAACACTTTCAGTGGCATAAGATTTGGAAAAATGCCCCTTCAAGTTCTCCGTAGCTGATGTAAATGTAACTGGGAATACTATCAATGGATAGGTGAAGTTTCACTGATAAAAATAAGTCCAAATCTGACATTAGTCCAGGTATTTGTAATTATACATAATTCGAATCGCTATCGCTTCGGAATATCGTACCACCAATTATTCAGGGTGTTCGGCAATAGATAGTAGAAAATAAAGTGAGTGATTCTACGTAACAAAATAAGACGAAAATGAGGAGTGAAGAAATTCCAGTGGAGGCGTCCTTTTTTAGTTATTAATGTTTGAAAATTCGGATAAGGAACGCCTGAAGAACGGCAATTCGACGATCAGCGGCGCGAGAGGTGTACATCACTACCGTCCCACTGATCGCCGAATTGCCGTTCTTCAGGCGTTCCTATAGTTCGTTCTGTGCATGCAGTGCGTGCGGAGAACGCCCATGGGCGTTCAAAGTCTATGGTTAGCAGATACAATTAGAAGAATTCCGCACACCGCGTACGCTAAGCATTCAAATTGTCAGAACCTAAAGGATTAATAAGTAAGAAATCAAGCTTCCACTGCAATTCATCCTATTTTGTAACGCAGAATCACCCATTTCAGTTTCTATTGTCGAATAGCCTATGGTTACAATTATTACAATTATGGTTACGATTTTAATTGATTACGTTAAAATTTTTAGTTGGTGAAGGTAAATTTTAGTAAACTTGGTTGTAATTAACTTCGATTTTAATTGATTACGTTAAAATTTATAGTTGGTGAAACTAAATTTTAGTAAACTTAGTTGTAATTAACTTCGATTTTAATTAATTACGTTACAATTTTTCGTTGGGGGAGCTAAATTTTAGTAAATTTAGTTGAAATCAACTTCTATTTCAATTGATTATGTTAAAATTTCTAGTTGGTGGTGCCAAATTTTAGTAAATTTAGTTGAAATCAAATTCTATTTCAATTGGTTACGTTAAAATTTCTAGTTGGAGGTGTCAAATTTTAGTAAATTTAGTTGAAATTTAATTATAGTTACAAATAACGCAAATGAGTTTGAGTTTGGCTCATCCTCATCAGAGGAACTTCGCCTATCCATTGATCACGCTTTTTTAAAATTCTAATAAAGAAAAGAAAATTTCAATTATTAATTCTAATTAAAATTAAAATTACAATTCTCATTACTACTTGACTCATCGAAGGCGACAAAATGCAAAGTGAGGCTTAATTTATTTTCAAAGCAAACGTTCGAGGACTTTCAATCAATACTTCCGATGCTTTCCATAAGATATCGACGTGAAAACACGCCGACGCCACTCAGAGTGTTAACGACACATCTCAGGCAACTCGAACCGCAAATTTAATCTTGGCACGTTCTTCGGTGTATTCTGCATCGCATGTGTTATCGCCACGCGAGTTTACCCGCTACTATGCGCAAAGGTTTGCTTTGGAGACTGGTTGAAGAACACGCTTTGCCTGTGTGCCCGAAACTGATAGGCTTGGCCGATTCCCTATGTACGCATCGTTATCTCTTCACAGGTTTATCCATACCGCTGATCGATCGTTCTCTAGAATAGGATGCGCAAACAGTTTCATCCACGAGCTGGACGTAGAGGGAAATATTCATTCATATATCACGTCTCTTTCCTTTTGCCACGGCACGATTAAGGCGCTCCAGGCTTTTTTGAAACAGTAGTTGCTGAAGTAGTTTAACCAGCAATATCCTCCAAGAAACGAAAGCATACGACACATGCACCAACGTTCTACGATTCGAAGACGTTTCTTTTTCAAACTTCCCTCATCACCGGTGTTAGAAATTCTGTAGGATTTACTAGCTTATTTCGTGGTGTTTTGAGTATCAGCTATCAACTAGGGCTGGGACTATTTGTCGAATTTTTCGGTATTCGAATATTCGGATACTTCAGTTGCTCAATTATTTATTTGGTGAATATAATTCGAATATCCAAGTATCCAAATACAATTCGAATACTGAAATATTCGAATAGCATTGGAATACTGAAATATTTGAATAATATTCAAATACTGAAATATTCGAATAGTATTCGAATACTGAAATATTCGAATAGTATTCGAATACTGAAATATTCGAATAATATTCGAATACTGAAATATTCGAATAGTATTCGAATAGTATTCGAATACTGAAATATTCGAATAGTATTCGAAGAATGAAATATTCGAATAGTATTCGAATATCCAAGTATCCAAATACTATTCGAATACTGAAATATTTGAATAATATTCAAATACTGAAATATTCGAATAGTATTCGAATACTGAAATATTCGAATAGTATTCGAATACTGAAATATTCGAATAATATTCGAATACTGAAATATTCGAATAGTATTCGAATAATGAAATATTTGAATAGTATTCGAATATCCAAGTATCCAAATACTATTCGAATACTGCCATATTTGAATAGTATTCGAATAGTATTCGAATACTGAAATATTCGAATAGTATTCGAATACTGAAATATTCGAATAGTATTCGAATACTGAAATATTTGAATACTGAAATATTCGAATACTGAAATATTCGAATACTGAAATATTCGAATACTGAAATATTCGAATAGTATTCACTGAAATATTCGAATCTGAAATATTCGGATACTGAAATATTCGAATACTGAAATATTCGAATAGTATTCGAATACTGAAATATTTGAATACTGAAATATTCGAATACTGAAATATTCGAATCTGAAATATTCGGATACTGAAATATTCGAATACTGAAATATTCGAATAGTATTCGAATACTGAAATATTTGAATACTGAAATATTCGAATACTGAAATATTCGAATCTGAAATATTCGGATACTGAAATATTCGAATACTGAAATATTCGAATAGTATTCGAATACTGAAATATTCGAATAGTATTCGAATACTGAAATATTCGAATAGTATTCGAATACTGAAATATTCGAATAGTATTCGAAGAATGAAATATTCGAATAGTATTCGAATATCCAAGTATCCAAATACTATTCGAATACTGAAATATTTGAATAGTATTCGAATACTGATATATTCGAATAGTATTCGAATACTGAAATATTCGAATAGTATTCGAATACTGAAATATTCGAATATTAACATTCGAATACTCAAATATTCGAAGTTTATTCGTAGCATTCGAATATTAAATTATTCTAATAGTCCCAGCCCTACTATCAACCAGGGATTTATATGAAATGATTGAGTTTAGAAGCAGTTAACAAAATTATACGCAAGACACAAAGCTGTAGATACCTGAGTGGATCAAAGTTAGCCTAGTTCTATTGTAACGATAGCCATTAAAACATAATGGTGTCGCTATAAATGAAAAACATTTTTAGTTGAAATTTTTTCTGGGACTAATATTCTGAATGTATATGTATATTAGGGTGGCCCTAATTTATACGTGTCGAAATTCTGTTTTTGTATTACATTGCTCTCACCGACTAGAACGGTGCTATTTGCTAAAAAAAATAATGCCTGAAAAAGATTATTGCAATCGCACAACAGGAAAGGGTGCTGACCAGGCCTTAAAGTTTAGAATTCATCAATAGTTTGGATTTAAAGAATTTCTCAAAAATGGTAAGCCCTATCGAAATTTTGTTGAAATAACATTAAAAGAGCATTCCATTTTCTACAATTACTGTATATATAATTTCTTCGTGCTTCCAACCATTTTTTAGATAATAGCGTTTGACTGTAGAAAGGTCCGCAGTATGCGCGTATAGACAATACCTACGTCACGCCGTACAGGTGGGACGCGCGAAGTACGGACCTCTCTATATTCAAACGCTATTATCTAAAAAATGGTTGAAAGCACGAAGAACTTATATATACAGTAATTGTAGAAAATTGAATGCTCTTTTAATATTATTCGAGCAAAATTTCGATAGAGCTTGCCATTTTTGAGAAATTCTTCAAATTCAAACCATTGATGAATTCTAAACTTTAAGGCCTGGTCGGCACCCTTTCCTTTTGTCCGATTGCAATAATCTTTTCCAGGGACAATTTTTTTATGAAATGGAACCATATTAGGGGGTGAGAGCGAAAGAAACCGCAGGTTGAAAATAACGGCCACCCTAATGTATATGTACGTTTGAAGTTATTACCATATGTTATGGTGCACTTTTCATATTCTATTAGCTTGGTGCAAAAGGTTTGTCGCTTTTAAACAAAACCTTACTGTAAAGCAGTGTTTCCCGAACTTTTTTTTAAATAACCTGCGACCCCCTCCCCCTATATAAGGTAAGGCAAATTTAATAAGGCAAGGAAAACACATTAAAAGTAGGCATTTCAGAATATAATTCTAACTTATGAATTAAAATAAATAAGTGCTAAAAATCGCAAACTAAAAATAACCGTGGCGACCCTCTAGATAACACTTCCTGACCCACAGGTTGGGAATCACTGCTGTAAAAATATCATTTGTAACTTGATGTAGTCGAGCAAAAATTGGCGCAAAAACGATTCCCTCTGATCAATGGAAAAGGGAACTCTTCTGCATGAGAATGCTGGACCAAAATGCCACAAATGGTATACCTAAACGTAGGTATATCTCGCACATCCACCATCTACATCTTCTGATTTTTATTTACATACTTAAGCACCTCGATCAGTTCCTCCACCACAAAGAGTTCTCGCTGAAACTACTGATTCCAGGATCCAAGAATTCTATAAAATAGAGACTGAAAAGCTCGTGTCTAATTCTACTTCGATCAACAATTAATTACTTCGGCAATTACAACAGACCTTTTCCACCAACCTAATACATCCAAGCCACGAATCTTCGACGTGAAACCCCAGGCCAGGGAGCAAAGTGGCTCCCAGTTTTCCAGCATCCGGTGATCAAGTCCCCTAAAAAGAAACGTCTGCTGCATCGAGACGCGTGCAGGTCCTTTAACTATTCCTGCTTTCAGCGGCAAGGATTACGATCCGTTCCTGCTGGCGGAGCAGCAGATGAACGACCTGCTCTCGGACACTAGCGAGCAATCCGTGACGGAGAGCCCACCGAGAGCCGAGCAGAGCCGCGACACCTCGTTCCCATTATCCCACTCCTCAGCTTTCGTAAAATACCCTTACTCGGTTCCCGAGAAACGGTCGTCCTTGATAGCCCCGCCCTCCGAATTCGACGACCTCACTACCGATTTCTCCAGCGACTCCACGGAGACCAACTCATTGTCGCGCGAGCTGTTGTTCCTCAAGGGCGGCAATGAATTCAAGGAATCGCAATCTAGATCCGACGCGGAGAAGAAATCTCCCGTCAGGGAGCTAGGTCGAAGGGTGATCATTGACAAATCGAGGGCGCTGGGCGGGGACGTCGTGGACGACGCGAGTCGCGGTGCCAGGAGTTTCGTTGCTAGCACGGAGAGGGCTCGTAAGATCCTCGACAAGGTGTCGCCTAAAGTCGTCCGACCCGCGGTCAATCGTTCCCTTTCCGCGAGGGCTTCGTCCGCTCCTAAAGCTACTGCCGACAGGAAAGCTGTTACTTCGAACGATTCGCGCGACAAGAAACCGTCCCGTAAGAACGAGTCGCAGAGGTCCCCGTGTAGCTTGAACAATCGGAACAATAATTACATGAACCTGTCGAACAGCAACCTTAGCCTCAGCTCCATAGTGTCCTCGGACGTCGACATCAAACGGTCGAACTCGGTGTTCGACGAGCTGATGACCTCGTTCGAGGATGGAGACGCTTCCTTTCCGTCCCTCAAGTCCCTCCTAAAGCACGATTCCCTGTCCACGTCTAGCCCGGCTCAATGCAGACAACGCCACAACCAGGTCAGCGACGAGGAACTGTCTTCGCCGGAGAGCTACAAGAGGCAGGACCGCGGCAAGCTCAGCGCTGACTCCGCCTATAGCAGGTTAATATGCGATTACGGCTTTTTGTTAAGTGCGACCAAGCGGCTGTTCAGGTCGAGTTGCAGTGTTGTGCATAGAACGGGTATTGCGAGGTTGTAAAAGCTGCGGGAGTCCCAAAGTTTGCAGCTTTGAGGTTTGGCACTTTTTGGGGGAGGTAAGGTTCCAGGTCTCTTGCTCGATAAGCTCAAAACTGTAAACTTTGGGACTCCCGCAGCTTTCACGACCTCGCTATATACTTTCTAGGTACTATATCTAGGTACCATACCTGGAAGGGATATAGCGAGGTTGTAAAAACTACGAGAGTCCCAAAGTTTACAGCTTTGAGGTTTCGGAACAAGATGTTTGGCACTTTTTAGGATAAGGCTTCCAATCTCTAGTTGTGATCTCTTGTAAAAAATAAACTGTATTGTAAAGCGAAAAACAAATCTCCTTGCATACCCCAATATGCTCTATATTTACACGAAGTTTCGTTAAAATTAGAACTTTCGGGTTGGGAAACTGTCCTTGTGAGCACTTTCAGGATGTGTCGGGCGTACAATATTAGACAAAAGTATGTGAAATTTGAAATACTTGAATATCTACATCTTACGCATGGTAAATCTAGATGTAAGGAACTGGAACGACAGTTGGAGTCTTATTTTTAATCCTGGAAAGGTATTTTTCACTTTACAAATGCTTTTTCAAGCATTATTTGATAAACTTTTGGCAGTGAAAATGCCCTGAATTCACAATTTTCTCACGTTATAATTTATTTCTTTAAAACGGTGTAGTGAAAAGAATTGAAACTCGGCAGAAATTTTCATCCATCCATATACTGGATGTACAAAAAAATTGAAAACATTGGTACCATTTCTTCAACATTTTTTCAGCTGTTTTATCTGTCAAGATCGTCTCTTTCCATAAGAGTAGGTGTAAAATCAGTGAAAATTAAAATCGTTATAACCCACCAACCGTTTAGTGAAATCGTTTGAAATTTTTGGAGCACATAGGGATGATTAAAAAGAACAATCTCATAACTTTTCATCGACTTGGTACCATTTTGAAGATAGGCCCGATACATCCTTAAGAGGGGAGTCCTATTTTTAGAACGCTAATAATAAGGTGATTTTGGGGAATTTTTTTCTAAGAAACTGTTAAGCGGATTTTTTCCAAACTTTCAGGATATTACAGTTTCCATTCAAACAATAAAAATTAATATTTTTGTTACAAAGTGATGGGTAGAAATGGAGATATGTGAACACGTTCGTAGGGTCTTGTCACCAAAGTTGCAAATTTGCGATTATGTTAGAGGCCCCAATTCTTCCCTGAAACAAAAAAAAACAAGGGTTTTCTTTTTTCTCGTATAATAACATTGTCGATGGACCTAAAACTTTTATAAATAAATTAAATTCGACAACTCTTTTTCCATAAATAGTACGAAATATCTTAGAGCAGAATCGTAACCTTTTCTGTGAAGTCCCACCAATTTGCCAACTTTTAACTTTTTTTTCATCGTTTGTTAGGTACATCGACAATGTAATTATACGAGAAATAAGAAAATCCTTGGTTTTTTATTTCAGGGAAGAATTGGGGCCTCCAACATAATCGCAAATTTGCAACTCCGTCGCGCGAGTTCCTACGAACGTGTTCATATATCTTCGTTTCTACCGAACACTGTGTAACAAAGAAATTAATTTTTATTGTTTGAATGTGGACTGAAATACTCTGAAAGTTTGGAAATGATCCGCTTAATATTTTCTTAGAAAAAAATTCCCAAGTATCACCTTATTCCGTAAGGTCTCCCCCCTTAATCTATTTGGCCCTCTTGTCAGTGCACAGATGAATGACAACTAATTTTCAATTGCAAATTGACTAGCTCAATCTCTAAATATCGGGGAAATTTCAATCTTCCAACTTAATAGTTTCTTTTATCAAACACCCTCGTTCTTCAACCAATGTAAATGTTTAGAATTATTCCTCCTTTGTACGTCAGCTACTTAAAGTGGATTCCTATTTTTTGGGCTAAAAACGTAGCAAAATTTGGGATTTTTTTTTAAAGAAACTAACGATCCGATTCGTTTAAAATTTGAACCATGTTTTTATGCATCTTTGAAGAAGTTGTAGTTTTTTTCTACCATCACGCCGCGCAAATATTTGTCGTTCGCTGGTGTGCGTAATATTTATCCTTAAAAATAAATAAAAAAAAAACCTGCAACTTCTTCAAAGATGCATAAAAGCATGGTCCAAGTCTCAGATGAAACGAATCGCTAGTTCCTTTAAGAAAAAATCCCAAATTTCGCTATTTATTTTACCCCCAAAAATAGAATTCCCCTTAAAGAGTGTTCCCCTGCGCGATAAATACCCTTTCTAATTCAACGATCCTCGCGTCAACGCGCCGTGCCATCTCCCGCATGCCTAAACCCCCGTTAAATTTCTTCCTCCTAGTTTAAATCGCAAATATTCCAACCATGGACGCAGCGCCAGCGACGTGGCCGGTCGCCTAGAGGAGGACTTGGCCAGGAACATTCGCCGGGACGGCGACGCTACCAGGGCCACCGCCAAGTGCAAGATGTCGAAATTCTGCCACGAGTGCGGCTCCAAATTCCCGGAGACCGCGAAGTTCTGCTGCGAGTGCGGCATCAGGAGACTCGTACTCTGAACCCTAACCCGAGCCACTCCCCCGGGGCAACTTCGAAGCTGAGGGAAATCCGTCTTTGAAGAAATCCAGCCGACATCGCTGCGACGGAAAGCGCAAAATTTTACGAACACGATCGAGGAACGCGCTAATAAGACAGCTCGAATCGAATGCGAGTAATAAGTGGGTTTTCGAGAGCGTGAATGGAAATGTATCGGTGCGAAGTAGTCGAGGGATGAATTATTTTAAACGACAGGTGTTATTGAAAAAAGAAAGCGAAAATACTATTCTCGCAGCTTAGACCCAGAGAGGGTGAAGGTACCGCTATGTACTCTAGTCACTAATTACTGTCATTGGAAGTTTTAATACAGCCGGAAGAAATTCTCAGTATTAGGGAACACGAGAGAGAGGGGAGGGAAGAAACGTCAATTGCAAATGATAGACCTCTAAATAGAAGCGAATATCTAGTTGTATCGACCGATAGCTGAGTAATGGTATTTATTCTACGGTGTACCGCGAATTCGTAGGATTTTCATTAGCCTGTAGTCGGCACAAGGATCTAATCTTGCCCAGGGTTTAATCTGCAAATAAATTCCACTTGATTCGCCGTTAAATAAACGACACCACCCAGCGTTGAGTTTCGAGAAGAGCGCACATTCAGATGAGAATAACGAGTTTTACCAATGTTCTCGGTTGCTTCGTTCACTGTTCACACCTTTACTTCCATATTTTCTTATCCCGTGTTCAATTTTCTATCCAACCCCCGAATGTAACTTATTTTTTTTTTAAAAGCATATCACACGTGCAAGCACAACGGTAGAATAAAAATAATCACCGATCGCGCGTGTGTATGTGTGTGCGTGTATAACGAAATAGCTACATATAACGTAGGCTTAGTATTACTTGTTAGAGATAGGTGGTACCCATCGGCGGAAGCTGCGGCTCGATTAACAGCCGTTTAGTTAATTAATCGTCGCGTTTGCTGAAGATAAATTCCAAGTGTTCAGCGAGCACTGTACTATCAACGTTTTCTAATTCAACGAGTCTGGCGATTGGCCGATCACGGACGAGACCGGAGCCAAGCGCCCACAGATGCGCCGAAATAGAGTTAATATCCCCGTGAAAGGGATTCGCCGTTGCCATTAGCTCTCTGGTGTTCAAACAGTAGTACCAAAGAGGACGAAATCGCGACCGAAGATCCGCAGAAACGAAGCCATCGACTAGCGTGCAGATAATATAACGCCCAACTAATTGTATAACCATCGACGAGAATGTAAAATTGTCTATGTTTCGAACTGTATTTTTGCAAGTGCAATAAAGTTATGCTTGTACAAAATGATAGAGAGAAAAGAGCGCTTCCTTATCCCCCTGAAAATGGCGCGATTCCTTCTTGCTTCTTTTATCAAATGACGAACGAGCGTGACGTAAAGTTGCGTCGCCTGTAATGTATCCCGAAGCGTACCGAAATTTCAAAATCCTCTCGCAGAACGGTTTGAGATGCTACGATCCGTGCATCGGCTGTCACGAATTCTCGTAAGGAACAAAGAATTGTATTACTTTAAAGTGGCCACTGTCGCCCGATCCGATGCCGAATCGTTGAATTTTCCAGCGGCGTGCCTCGCAACCTCGATATCCCGGCGAGAAAGGTTCAGTGTTACGGAGCATTCACGTGAACGTCAGCCCAGCCGAGAAATCGAAATGCGGCACGGACGACACTGATAACGTAAAATACTTTCAATAGATTACGTATCGTTAATGTTACTCAGTACTCCCTGAAATCTGTACCCACGAACTGCGAATCTGTACCTTGGGAATTTGAAAAATTGCTTGCAGAGCTACCCGATGATAGATCACTGTTACGATGTGGTGATCGTGGGCGCCGGTGGTGCCGGATTAAGGGCAGCGTTTGGCTTAGGTAATATTAATCAGTTATCATCCCCGCGGAAACTTCTACTTAATTTCCTTTCATACTTCTATCTGTTTCGCAACTATCTGTTACCAGTATTTTAATCTGGAACACAGACAGCCTCCCCTCAGCTGCACACCTCCACTCTTACCTGTCCCAAAGTATTATAATTCAAAAATATTAAAAATTAACCCTCAAAATGCGTGTGCTGTTGGTGTTTTCCTAGTTACATGCTCTGCTTGATAGAATAAATTATTAAATATACAGTTGACTCTAAGTGACTCGAGGTTGATTTTGAGAATTATCAAAGGATAGGAAAGAATTCGTAGTTGAAGTATTTGACCAATGTGTGCCACGTGGAAGTATCAGAAAAAGCAAGAGGGAGGTTAATATGTTGATATTTAGATATTGCGAATTAATTATAGTGTTGTCTATTTAGGTGCAAGGCTTCTCGGATTTTGGAGTGAATCATTTTCAATTTCGCCTTTACCCCTTTTTTCTATTAACTAGGAAGTAAGGGATATCGGGTGGCAGTGATCACGAAACTGTTCCCAACGAGATCTCACACTGTGGCCGCCCAGGGTGGCATAAATGCTGCCATCGACACCGAGAAAAACGACAATTGGCTGTACCACATGTACGATACTGTCAAAGGTTCTGACTGGCTAGGGGATCAGGACGCGATTCACTTTTTAACGCGGGAAGCGCCGCACGCTGTCTACGAGCTGGAGAACTTTGGTAACCCTCGTTCCTGAAAAAGCTTTTACCAAGAAATTATCGATTGAAACAATTTTCAGCTTCGTCTGGGCTAACTTACGCGGGAAGCTAGCAACCCTGAATGATCTGGAATTGAGTTTCAGTTTGATGATTTTAATTCTTAAGGAAAAGTAGCTTTATTTCATGTTATTGTTTTACAATGCTTTTTAATGGGTTTATTATAGTGAGTAGTATGATTAAGATTATTTTAAATGTGCTGTAGTTTCTGTTTTTTAATAATTGTATAAATCCGTACGGTGTTTAACTAATTTATTGTCATTTTGTGGGTTGGTAGGTTTCTGCCAGAGATGGGCAAACAATTATTTGAAATAAAAATTTGTGTACGAAATTTTTATTTCAAATAATTTTTTGCCCATCTCTGGTTTCTGCGTTACTTGGCCCATTTGTGGATTAAAAAGCATATTCTTGATATGATCGAATCACACTCCAAGCTCTTAAAAAATAATTGAGTATATGAATAGACAAGTATGAATATTTATTGACTCCAAGGAGCACAAATTTGAATGTGCTTAAAGATTTCCATGTTTAGATCTGATTTGCGTATTCCCTTCAGAAAAACTAATTTGTATTAAGAATCACGTTATCAAACGCAAATAGCGAATAATTAACATATATTTATGATTCCAGTTACTATAATGTGCTTATAACTTGATTTTTAATATGAATTTATTTTTCTCACGGCTGTACATAAATTGTAAATACAACGTTGTTCTTAGGAGCCAATAAGTACTTACATTTATCTATTGGCACACCAGGAACGAGATTCGTCATTTCGAAAATTACTAATAATTGGTTCACTCTGTAATATGTATTTCTATGCTTCATCTGCGTAATATATAATTGTCAATCTTCGAGGCCCCTTTCTACCATTAAATTTTGAAATTGAGCCCAAATAGAAAAGCAAATATCTTTTGGATTCTACCGCTTAACAAAATATTTGAAGAAAAGCAGTCGATTCTACGTACAGCTCCTATTGGAAATATTTATTGCATCACTCTGAAATTGGGTTTTAGGCATTTATATGGGTAATCTTTCGAAGTAAAAACCAAGTTGATATCTAACCGGGCCTAAGAAATTTTTAGGAATCCGTGAAAATACTTTTCACCCCGTTTCACCCCCTTGGGGATGGAATTTTAAAAAATCTCTTTTTATCCACCACCTACGTCGTAAAAGGAATATACTCTCCGAATTTCATGTTTCTAGGGTCAGCGGTTTGGGCTGGACGGTGATGTCCAGTCCAAATTCTATCTTCTATATTGATAAAAGACGAAGTCCTGACTGACTGACTGATTGACTTACTGACTGACTAATTGACTGACTGACTGATTGACTGACTGACTGATTGACTGACTGACTGACTGACTGACTGACTGACTGATTGACTGACTGACTGACTGACTGACTGACTGACTGACTGACTGACTGACTGACTGACTGACTGATTGACTGACTGATTGACTGACTGACTGATTGACTGACTGATTGACTGACTGACTGATTGACTGACTGACTGATTGACTGACTGACTGATTGACTGACTGACTGACTGATTGACTGACTGACTGACTGACTGACTGACTGACTGACTGACTGATTGACTGACTGACTGACTGACTGACTGACTGATTGACTGACTGATTGATTGATTGATTGACTGACTGACTGATTGACTGACTGACTGATTGACTGACTGACTCATCAACGTCCAGCTCAAACCGTTTAACCTAGGAACGTGAAATTTTGTAGGTACATTGTTTTCATGACATAGGCGCTCACTAACGTAGGATTTTTGGAAATTCCGTCCCCAAGGGGGTGAAAAGGGGTAAAATGTATTTTCTCGAATTCCTTAATATTTCTTAGGCCCGATTAGATATCAACTTGGTTTCTACTTACAAAGGTTACCCACACAAATCCCTAAGAATCAATTTCAGGATTTTGCCCTAATCAACCCCTAAGGGGGTGAAAAGGGGTAAAATGTATTTTCTCGAATTCCTTAATATTTCTTAGTCCCGATTAGATATCAACTTGGTTTCTACTTACAAAGGTTACCCACACAAATCCCCAAAAATAAATTTCAGGATTTTGCCCTAATCAACTCCTAAGGGGATGAAAAGGGGTAAAATGTGTTTTCACGGACTTCTCAATATCTCTTAGGCCCGATTAGATATCAACTTGGTTTCTACTTACGAAGGTTACCCACACAAATCCCGAAAAACAAATTTTAGGATTTTGCCCTAATCAACCCCTAAGGGGATGAAAAAGGGTAAACTGTGTTTTCATGGAGTCCTCAATATCTCTCAGGCCCGAAGCGAAGCGCGGGGAATTTTGCTACTATAACTATACATAACCTGTTTATTCGAGTGATGCAATAAATACTTCCAGTACTGTACTTATCTAACGTTCCTCCTAAAAAAAACTGTTAAGCCTCTAAACATTCAAAGCTAAATTCTGCTACAAATTTACTAAACTCCAGAGCTCCGTTTTCTCGAATCTGCAGGTTGCCCGTTCAGTCGCACAGACGATGGCAGGATCTACCAGCGAGCTTTCGGTGGCCAGTCATTAAAATTCGGGAAGGGCGGTCAAGCTCACCGAACGTGCGCCGTTGCTGACAGAACTGGCCACGCGTTGCTGCACACTCTCTACGGGCAAAGCCTCCGTTACGATGTGCATTACTACGTCGAGTACTTCGCCCTTGATCTTCTCATGCACGGGCGGTGCTGCAAGGGCGTCTTGGCGTGGGAGCTGGAAACTGGCCTGCTTCATCGTTTCAGGGCCCATCACACGGTGAGCAGCTGAAAGATGGGAACCTCCTCCATTCCTGCCCCCTATTAGATATGAACGCTGAACGCTCCACTGGCACCATTTCGCAGGTGTTGGCGACGGGGGGCGCTGGTCGGTGTTACTTATCCTGCACGGCTGCGCACGCCTGCACTGGTGACGGCATGGCGATTAGCGCCAGAGCAGGATTACCGCTACAGGACATGGAGTTCATCCAGTTCCACCCAACCGGTATGCCGCGCGACAAACGAACCAGCCGCGAGTGAGGCGTTTACACCGGTTAACCTTTCCGTTAGGGATATACGGAACCGGTATCCTGATAACGGAAGGCAGCCGCGGCGAAGGTGGAAAGCTAATGAATTCCCAAGGAGAGTTCTTTATGGAGCGATACGCGCCGAACGCCAAGGACCTTGCGTCCCGCGACATCGTGTCCAGAGCGATAACCATGGAAGTGTTCGAGGGAAGGTGACGGCAGCTTCATGGACAGATACAGCGCGGACGCGATAGAATTCGAAAGTTTAAATTCCCGGTCTCGCGACATACGTGCACTGCCGTTTATAAGTATTAGGACACCTGCTGTGTTTGCAGGAAATCTGATATTTAGTAAAATTTTGTTTAATTTCATCTTTATTTTAGATTCAGTCTAAATTTTATAATAATAAATATCTGCGCGTGGGGCCCCGAAAAATTTACGATGAGCTTTTCGTGGACCGCGGGGCCTTTTAAAGCGCGGGGCCGGCTTCCGGGGAACTGCTTCCTTCGCTACTTTTAAGGGGGCGCACCACCGCGTGGGCCTAAAAGACTGGGTAAATTTAAAAATTTGTTTCCTCAGGTAACTTTTCTGTGAAATATCAGGATCTTTTTAAGAAATGTTAGGCAACATTTTATCTTTCTTTTCGTATATTATTTAAAATGACGGAGTTAGACAAGATTGTGTACCGTCATGTCTTGTCAGCTGGCCCTCGGCACCAAAAGCGACTGGAGCATGAAAAATAAAAAATTCTTATGTCAACTTAAACAGAAATAGATTGTCTTCAACGTAACGTGCGATTTTTTAATAATTGTAAAAAATAAGGAAATAGCGGCTTTGTAAAGAAATTTTTTATCACTGGAAAAGGAAAACTTTGGAGGCTTATAAAACTTAAACAAATTACAGTACGATAAAAATCGTACGCTAAATTGAAGAAAAAATATTAAAGTCGAAATAAGAATTTTTTATTCTTTATGATCCAATCGCTTTTGGCGCCAGCTGACAAGACAGGGGTGTAGACAATGTTGTATAACTCCGCCATGTTAAAACTTCAAGTAATAAATAATGTATGAAAATAAAGTTAAAATGTTGCCTACCATCTCCTAAAAAGATCCCAATATTCCACTCATTCCAATTGAATTTAAAATACCAAATAAATTAAAATTTCTTAGAGTTCTTCAAGAGCTTTCCAACGTTCTTCGCAATGATTATTATTCCACGCAGAGTAGCTGCCCGAATACTTATAAACGACATATGAAAATCCAAGAGCCTGCTAAAAAGGAGACTCGGCCAATAAATCAGGCAGCTGATTATTTTCTAGCTGAAGAAAATTCGCTGAGATTAAAATCACCAAAGCGCAGAATATTTTCTTAAATGGCACGAATCTATGCCGATCACTCGATTAATTTGATTAAATGAATATTTCCTTTTGCGACGACCTAGGGGCGTCGGTGAGAAGAAAGATCACGTGCATCTGCAGCTGAGCCACCTGCCAGTAGAAACTATACGCTTGAGGCTACCAGGGATTTCCCATCTAGCCTGGGTGTTCTCCGGCGTGGACGTGGAGAAGGAACCGATTCCTGTTATTCCGACGGTGCACTACAACATGGGCGGGACACCCACGAATTGGCGGGCGCAGGTGAGAGGAGGAGAAGAGACGAGGCAAACTAAGGAGCTTAGGTAAACGACGAAACGCGCGGGTGTGGATCATCGATTGGTCATTCTGTCGACAAGGTTCTGACGCGGGAGAACGAGGAGGACAGCATAATCGAGGGACTCTGGGCTGCAGGTGAAACTGCATCTGCGTCGGTACATGGCGCCAATCGGCTGGGCGCCAACAGTCTCTTAGAATTGATCGTCTTCGGCAAGGCCATCGCCGATCAGATCGATTGCATGACCAGACCTGGTGAACGTCACGAGGATCTGCCTACCGTACGGATATGTCTTTTACATGCATTTTAACTACTAGCAATTTCGATAGCTACGTCTATTTGGGGCGCTGAGCAATTTTCGTGCAGGGGAATCTGAGGGAAGAAGTTAGGAATTTCGAGTACTTGGTAGTTGGTACAGTAGAACTTTATTTATCTGGAATTGTTAGAGATAAAATGGAAGAGTGATTCTGGCCACCATCAATTATTTATTTCCCGTTTGAAATTAATTTTATTTTGTAGATTTCCTTTCGTTTATTTTACTTGATATTTCAAGATGGTTAAATTCGTAGATGGAGCTTTGATAATTGTAATCTGAGGATACTTCGTGAAAGAGTAACGTCTTTTCTGACTTATTATTTGAATCAGTGATTATTGCACTGTGGACATTTTTGTATATATAATCCATAGGCGCGAAAAATGAAAGATAGAATTTTCAAGATCTTTGTAAGAGGAAAGAAATTTATATTCAAGTCCTATTTTCTATCTGTAGCCTATAAAATTATAAAAATACGCAATTGCCTAAATACTCTGCCTTCGACATAACGGGTCGCGATTTCTTACGTTTTTCTTTTACAAAGGGGGTAGTCAGGTACCGCCTCATGTAATATTTTTTAAATCTAATTTGCAATATGAGTAGACTAAAAAACGATGTTTCATTCCACACACAAATCCGAGTTAAACAAATGATATAAACCTTTAAAAGAATTTTAATAACTGAAAAAATGCAATGTAAAAAATAGTACGTAAAAGAGAGGAGGTGGATGGAATATAAAATCTGACGAATTTATATACTGGAGGAGGGAGGGACTAAGAAATCACCAAAATTACCCTTACGTAATTTAAAGGGACCGTCCGGTCAAAACGCTCGAAAAATAGGTGATCTTTAGGATTTTTTTTTTCAAAAAGTATACCACTTGCAGTAAAAAAACTTTATGTTCTTTCTTCATTCGTTCTTCAAGGATATAAAAACATTTTTTTTTTTCATTTTCCTATAGTGGTTCGAATTTTACATGGGGCTCAGTGCACTGCTGCAACAAAAGAGGCGTAAACGGTAGACAGTAGAACTCGACGTAGGATTGTCTGAAATAAAAAAACCAAAGATATTCTTATAGGTTGTATCAATCACTATCGCATCAGCCTTTAAGAAGGCAAACAAAGCACAAAATAGCGATGTTTGGTACACGTGTGAACACAAACATACGAAAAATGGGGTAATTCTGCGCCTAAAAATGTTAATAACAAAGAACTATGACCTCTAAAATTGATGGTCAAAGGGTGATGCGATAGTGAATTCAATTAGAAAGAAAATGCCACCAAGTTTTATGGAGTCGGTTAACAATTTCTTTTGTTATGCTGTCTACCGTTCGGAAAAATCATGATTCGTGAAAAACGCGTTTAAAGTTTTACGTGAGTGCCAAGTGGCCGGGGTTTACGCACGCATTTGCCGCTACTCAAATGCCTATAACTTCGGGAATTTTACGAATTTCAAAAAATCCCTTTAAACGCGTATTCTTAAAAGGTTGAACATTCGAAAAATGAAATAAAAAAAATCGATTTTTAGGCCGGACGGTCCCCTTAAGGGGTTAGGCCACCATGAACGGAGCAAAATTGCAGTCATTTTCGGCATTTTTTTTAGGAAGATAATGAAATAAACAGAAAATTCAATATGAAGCCTGTTATTGTACAACTTTCGCCGGAAAAAATCTTATTTTTTTTTCCTACAAAATGGCGACGGTAGAGCCGTGATACTCAAGATCTTGAGGAGCGACGTTTTCCACGGTGTTCAATCTCACGGCTATACCGTTTGACTCAGAACAAAAAACCAAAAAGTTTTATTTTCTACATGCCTAAAACTAGAGAAGTATATATGGGTTTTGCGATATCTTGAACATATTCTTTGCAATTGACACTTTTATAAAAAAAAATGCACTTTTTCTCCGCATGTTCACCATTTCGAGACAAATGAATGTTTATGGATTTCCATATGTATTTCTCTAGTTTTAAGCACGTAGAAAATAAAACTTTTTGGTTTTTTGTTCTAAGTCAAACGGTATAGCCGTGAGATTGGACACCGTGGAAAACGTCGCTCTTCAAGATCTTGCGTACCACGGCTCTACCGCCGCCATTTTATAAGAAAAAAAATACGATTCTTTCCGGCGAGAGTTGTACAATAACAGGCTTCATATTGAATTTTCTGTTTATTTCATTATCTTCCTAAAAAAAATGCCGAAAATAACTGCAATTTTGCTCCGTCCAAGGTGGCCTAACCCCTTAAGAACAGCCCCTAAGCTCACATTTATCACCAAGAATTTACATAAGTGGAGGACCGTTAGCAGCGGTTCAAACAATAAGATCCAGCAATAACTTCCGCCGAGTAACTGTCGAGCATTGTATAAAACGTGCATACACCTTCAAACTTAAGCGAAAAAGGTCTGCTTAACAGAAGCCTGCGACCAACCGTGTCGGAATAATTTGCGGTTTTCTGTTCCAGTAACACGAGTGTCTTGTTTTTATTCAACTAACGTTATATTGGCAACGAAACAAGAAATATTACCACTAGTTATGCCAATCTCGACTACTTTCGTTGTCTCCACTTTTTTCAATTGGTTTCACACCATTTTTTTACTATCGCGTAAACACGCGGCAGCGCTAGAAATATACAGGACGTTTCAAAATGACGAAACAAGCCGAAACGTGCAAAGTAATACCAAAAGTATTATTAATCGAAAAGTTATCTACTATTCTGTGGTTTCGTTTTCAAAATACAGGCAGTTGACGTTTGGCAGTAGGACGCGGTGTTTAAAACTGACACGTGAACACTCACGCGCGGAGAGCAAGAGCAAATTCGCGTTCTTGTGCAGTGTAATGTTAATAATGAGTGATTCTGATTTCCATATGTATTAGCAGTAATTCGTGTACCAAAGCTACCATTCATTTCACTTTTACGAGTTCATTGCGCACGCGCGTAGTAAACGTCCTCACTTTCAACTGTAGTAGACGATTTTTTTTCCATGCATTTAATGTTAAAAAGGAGAGAACTCTCTGACTAATTAGGAAATTGTAACGTTTGTAAGTGACAAAAAGAATCTAATAGTAATATATTCGGAAAAGAATTTCACTTTACTGTCACGACACGTTTCGAAATAGACCCCCTCGTCAGCACGGCTCGACAGTGTTGCCAGGTTTTTGACAAGAGTCTCGCAAACCGAGTTGTCTAAAGTCGCCCAATGTTGCAACAGTGCTGACAATCCCAGTGAAAAAATATTGAAGGTGTTTTTAACGCGGAAACTATAAAACTAAGTACTTTTCTCAGTGTAATACATTTAATATGTACACATATCTAATGAAGATAAATTATGATATTACTAATGAAGGTAGTAAATCTTTAAAAAAAGAAAGAATTTTATGCTTTTGTAAGAATTACTTATTCTTTACTTCCATTATCCGAGAGTATACTAAGAATCAGAGGTAATGATATAATATGTAGGTACTACTTAAAAATATATACAGTAGCGGACAAAAAAGTTACCACTGTCTACATTTCTTTATTTTTATTTTTTTTAACAGCAACTTAAAACTGTAGTATGTGTTTATTATACATGTTCTGAAAGAGAATTAAAAGCTGCGTAAAACTTAGTTATAGTCGTATTTATTAATTAACAGACCAAAATTTTATATAACAATATACAGAAGCAATACATTTTTATGACCGACAAAAAAGTTACCACTTTCAAATTCCCGCGTATTTGTCTTCCGTTTTTTCTTCCGTTGTTTGCTGCGTTCTTTTGTTTTGAGTAGACGCTTAAGAGGTTAAAACCGATTAAAAATGCCTCGTGGAAAGAAAACTGATCCCCAATTGCGGCATTTAATAGTTCGGTTACTCGATGACGAAGGCTTTTCGGGTAGGCATTTCAGGCGGAGAGAAACCGAACGACGGGATTGCAATTATAATGTTTTGATCGTTCGAGAGCACCATTTATGACAGAACAATGGAATTTATTACGCGTGTCGTACGTCTTGAAAACGAAATCTTAGTTTGCAAGGCAGTGGAACACTTTTATACACTCTTATAATTTGAATAGAACAGAAAACCCCTATATTACGTAAATACTTCAAGAATTAATTCCTGCAGCTATATCAATTGTGCATTTTTCTATTTTTGTAAGAACTATATCCGTCCAAAATTCTTCAATTTCATTCTCAGATCCTTTCATATATTATGTCAGTGATTCCCAACCTGTGGGTCGCAAAGTATTTTCGGAGGGGTCGCCACGGTTTTTGGTGTTTTTTTTTTTTTAATATTATTAAGTTAGAATTACATTCTGAAATACCTACTTTTAACGTATTTTCTTTACCTTATTAATTTTACCTTACCTTATATTAGGGGGGGGGGGGGGACATGTTATTTGAATATTATAAAATGGGATCGCGACTAAAAAAAAGGTTGGGAATCACCGCATTAGGTACTCTTTAAGAGAATACATTTCTTCCCATCTTATTATCCCATCTCACACTTAATTACTCATGCTACACGCCGTGCGCAAAATCTGATCGAAACCGATGACTCGAAACACGTGCACCTTACTCATAAGTAACCGAACACCTAAAGCCACCGATGTTGAAGAGAATCGTACGAACGCTTTACCTGCTGCGCGTTTCAGATCAAACATACACTCAGCACTGATTATTTTCCAAATTAATTCTGAAAAACCTTCCTAACTGAATCTTAAAAATGGAATAGTAGAAACCCTTCGACGGTACAATTTTATTACCATATCGTCCTTGTTACGCGAATAAAACGTGGTGTACAGGGCGTTAAAAAAGTGATGGCCGCTGCAGGTGAATCTACACCTCTGGATCGGTGGACATTAGTAAAAAAAACATGCCCCAAAATTGTTTATAACATTTTTTACATCAACATATTGTGCTCGTTGAAAGGAGAAGAAGGTTAAAAGGAACCATATGTCGCAAACGTACCGTTTGCTACAAAATAAATGTGATAAAGTTTTGGCGCGAAGTGATCTATGTTAGAGGTGTCCAACTTCCCCACTCCGAGAGCCGCGCGAGTCGGGCCCTCGGCCAGCCGGTTCCCCCACTTATTCTTCTTCAAGCGTTGCACGAGACCCGGCAGCAGTGATGCCAGAATCGTGGGACGCGAGACAAACGCATTACCCCCACTATGACCTACCGTCGTCTCCCACTACGGCCTACCGGAGTCCCCCACTTTCTTCCCACCGCACTGCACACACATATCCCTACTCCTGTCCGTGTGCGTTGCCTATCGGCAGCCGAGCACACGCACAGGAGTAGGAATATGCTTGTGTGTAGTGCGATGGGAAGAAAGTGGGAGACGACGGTAGGTCATAGTGGGGGTAAAGCGTTTGTCCCGCGTCCCACGATTCTGGCATCACTGCCCGGCAGGGTGCGAGTGCGGCACCCGGAGGTGTGGAGGTAGGTGTGGAGGGGGACCGTTCTCCTACGGCTCTACGGAGCAGGCAAAGAGGAGAAGGAGCCCTGCGGCTCCCGAGCCGCTAGTTCGACATCCCTGATCTATGTATTGGATGAAACCATTTTTCACGTTTTTGCGACACATGGTTCCTTCTAACTTTTTCCCTTTCAACGAGCACAGTATGTCAATGTAAAAAATTTACATTAATTTTCAATGTTATAATCAAATTTTCGTCAAGCCTTTTCCACAACTGTCAACCGATCTAGAGTTGTATATTCACCGAAAGCAGTGACCGCCACTTTTTTAACACCCTGTACAGAACAGTTAAAAAATTACAGAAATTGCAATAAAAGGCGGGCTGCAGTTATAAAGCCTGGTCTTTATCGCTGCTAAACATGAGAGAAGGTCATATATCGGGGCTGACTTGCGATAATGAATAGATCGGCGTTGTCGTGAAGCGGCAGACACAGTGCAAATTGCCCAGCGAAATGTTTGCAACTACCATTGTGCTCCGAGTGTTTCCTTATTTTCCTGACATGTTTGCGAGCAGGCTATCAGCGAGGAATCCATTTGTCGCTTCGACGCCACTCGCCACGCAAAAGGCTGCGTGCCCGTCGCCGAGCTGCGGGAAGAAATGCAGCAAACCATGCACCGGTACTGCTCGGTCTTCAGAACCTGCGACGTGTTGCAGCGTGGATGTCGAGAAATGACGCGGCTCTTCACCTGCGACCTGCCGGACATATGTGTAGGTGAATTGATCGAAATTTTCCACTCGCGCGAGCGTCAGCCACGGTGCACTTGCGATCTTTGTATCGCAAGAGTGGCCGCTGCGGCAACCTTGCGCGCACTTTAAGTTTCAAATTAATTGCTGTTTAGTCCACAATGTACGAAATTCTGGGCAATCGGTTTCGCACTAACAAAGAAATAGTGCCACGAATAATATTGAAACTTTCTTTTCTTCTTCTTTCTGTTGAGCCGAAAAATTGATAATTCTTTATGAATTTTTTACTGTATCTTGAGCTATTGTTCGGAATTTTTGTATGACAGTGAAAAAAAGAAGATGGCAGATGCAGAGGGCTGACTGAGAGCATTGAACAAAAATCGGGTGGTCCTGGCGTTGACGGGAAGTACTGTAAGGGTTATCTGAAGCACAAAAAGGAAAAGAGATTCTTAATCTATATGAATATGGCTATCTGTGGCAGTAGGTTTATTGCCGTATCTGTTACCGTTCCTTTTTTATTTAAAGAAGTTTTCCCGATTTTGGGGCAAAACCTTTTTCAGACTCAAATCAGGGCGCTTCATCTTCTTCAAAAGGCTGCCATTTTAACATTTTTTTATTTTTCTCAATGCATCTACTACCACAGATAGCCACATTCGTATGGATTAAGAATCTCTTTTCTCTTTTGTGTTTCAGATAACCCTTACAGTACTTTCCGTCAACGCCAGGACCACCCGATTATTTTTCAACGCTCTCTCTATATCTGCCATGTTTTTTTTTTCACTGTCACACAAAAATTCAAAACAATAGTTCAAGATACAATAAAACAGCCTGCCAAACCTCAAATTAATTTGTCGAACCGTTTTTGTACAAAAAATTTACAAAGAATTATCTGCTTCTCAGCCTAACAAGGCGCAATCCCCCCTTAACCCTTGTACGGAATTTCTAAAGTTACACGGATAAGTAAATTTGGGCGAAAGTGACCCAATATCAGTGGCGCACTCAGGTTTTAATCTTGGGGGAGCCGAGTTGAACGGAGAAAAATACTTTTAATGCAGATTCGAAAAGGTGAAAATTCATTACGTGATTATAAAAATTTATTTAAAGAATGAAATCTTGTTTTCTTTTTACAAAGCTCCTGAATTACTTCAGTCGTGGTTACGTTAATCTCCTTTTTCCTCCCCCCCCCCCCTCCCTGAGTGCGTTACTATCAAATATCATATGTTTACAAGAGCCGAGCATACAAAAATAGAACTCAGTTCATTTAATTTTATTACTGTTTAAAATTTTAAGGACTTATTAAACTTCTACAATGAAAAAAATTAAAAACCAATATTATTTATTAGTGACGGCTATTAATTATTTAAAGATATGATGGAGTTTCAGTCGAAATAATACATTTCTGACACGGTTTTGGGTGAAAATGTCCTAATTTCCGTGCAAGGGTTAAATTAAAAAACATTTTTCACCCACAGCAATGTTAATTTAGACCAGTGTTTCTCAAACTAGGGGGGGGGGCGTTAGGCGTTAAGGGAGCATTAGACATAAAGGAGCGAAATGGGTGCGATTAGAATTTTAATTAACATGAAGTCACACATAATTACCCAGCAATGTTTACTAAGTGTGAAAAACTGTAAACGCATAGGCAGATTTTCTTGTACCAATAGAATATTTTTTATATCAATTATATCAATATTATTCGGCGGACTGCAACTTAAAAAAATATGTTTAGAGTAACCCTAAACGTTAGGACACAACTAGTTAGAAACATTAAAAAAAAATTAAAACCGACTTGAAAAAAATAAAACTGCACTAAAAAGTAAAAAATAATTTTTTCCCTTATTTAATCTACGACTCTCAATATTTTTATCTCGGCGCCTCATCATTTGCACTGTGTAAATCTGACGCCGACTTAAAAAATTGAGAGTCGTAGATTAAATAAGGAACAAAATTATTTTTTACTTTTTAGTGTAGTTTTATTTTTTCAAGTCGGTTTTAATTTTTTTAATTTTTTTATTTGATGTTTTGACACAACATGCTGAGGAGATATGCACATACGTACATAAAGTAATGATAATTAAGTGACAATAGCCCTTATTAACCAGATCTGGCAAAACCATCGCCCTCTTTCGAATAAAGACAAACATATAAAAAAAAAATTCATACGGGTCGAATCTATAACCTCCTCCTTTTCGAAGTCGATTAAAAATGTGACACCCTATATATGGCGGAAGGCTGTTGGAATAATTTGATAGAACTAAGGTGGCCTGAAAAAGTTTGAGAAACACTGGTTCGGAGAGTGGCATATTTTTCATCAAGCTCTGAAATCTTTTAGTAAACACTTCGCACATTTCAATCCCCTCTAAAAGCGTCTCATTCTCCTCAACTGTAATCTACTAATGATCAATCTTGCGGTCGGTAATTTACTGCCACTTGTGACAGGCATGAGAACATCCTAAGTATGCTTCAGGTGCAAGACCAGTCGATGATTTGGAACACAGAGCTGGTGGAAGCGATCGAATTACAAAACATGATGCTGGTTAGCCTGCACGTTGTCTACGCGGCGGAGAACAGGAAGGAGTCCAGGGGCTCGCACGCACGGGACGATTTCAAGGTATTTACATAATATCTGCCCTCCCCCTTCGCAGTCCTCTGAACGTCTCATAAGAATGTCGAAGAAAATCAAAAAAAAACCTCTCATGGTCGCAGGAAAGACTCGACGAGTACGACTATACCAAGCCGCTCGAAGGCCAGACGAAACGGCCGTACACCGAACACTGGCGCAAACACACTCTCACGTGGTCTCGGAACGACGGATCGGTGAGTTATCGAGCTCCTGGTTTTCACTTATCACTGATCCAACAGCATATGCTCAGCCCAATTCGCTTAATTCGCGTGAAGGCTTCCAAAAAGCTTCTCCAACATTTATTTACATATTTCATTTCCTAACTCCTACCACGCGTATTATTCTCGAAGGGGGGCGGGGCCTTCAAATGAAACCGAAACGGTGATATCAGCGCGTGCTTCATCTCGCGCGATAAAAAGAGATACTACACTTTGCTTTATTCTTCAACGTGGGCGAGCAAATGTTTTTAGCGTTACGTACAGTGTGTTCGACTTGTTCGTATACACGCTATTATTTTTTTGACATCTCTGAAAAGGGGAAAAAATGCTTAATTTGAAAGTTGTTTGATTCGATGGAAGAGACTTAATAGAATATTCAGATTTACGTTGCAGCTATTATTTATAAAGATTGCAATATCAATGTAGGGTAAACCAACCAGTAATTGACCGCATACCAGTGAATGACCATTAGGCAAAGAAATGTCAATTATAAATTTAAAAATTATTATATGTTTATAAATGGAGTGTAGTTGTACTTTTAATATCCTATATTTTTAGTTATGCGTATTAAGCAAACATTAATAAGTACAATTCTTATTAAAAGTATGCGGTCATTTACTGGGCTTCTAAACGTTTTGCATTTTATAATTGTTTTTTTTTTTAAATTACGATAAGAATAAGTAATTATTCTTATAGAACTTTCAAGAAAAATAAATTTCAACAATTGTTTTGTTGTTATACATAAATATATTCAAGTATTAATCTCAAAGGTCCATAGATTTAACAATTCGGTCATTTACTGGTTGGTTTACCATATTTTTTTTTTTTTTTAATGGAACTAGGGTAAACCGGGGTCGTTGGTATACCTGACATAAAATGGCTATTAAAACTAATATTAATATTATTTATTTTATCGAAATAAACCTAATGTGTTCAGAATTTTATGGTGATTCAGAAAAACTGGGCGATATTTACTTTAAGACAATATTTGCTGAAAATCCGTTTGAAAACTGAAGTCATGACTTCTGAGCATCTCTCCCGAGGTGCCGAAAGAAATGATTCTCGTCGCTGGGAGAGATGGCCCACATAATTATCGGATAAGCAACTCTGAAAGTGACAAAAACACGGTGTACATAATATTTCAAGACAGGCTAATCTAAAATAAAAAAATTTTCTTAAAATATATGAATATGGTTATCGTATTACCAATCGTTGCTGCAGAATAATGAAAATTCGATGATTGCTTCACGTTTCAGTAAAAGTGCCCTGAAACCGGTAATATTTTATGGCGAATAAAATCAAATTGAGTGGACCAAAACTTTTGAAAGTTGGCAATACGACAGAGAGTTCATTTACGAAAAGAATCCCGAAAGAATTTTTAAATCCGTCCATCAGTTCCTTTGTTTTTATCGACACCGTTTTTTTTTTATCATCGTCAGAGTTATAGCTATCTATTCAAGATTACATCGGAGATAAAAGCAATAGAAATTTTTTTATCATCTTGAAATATGTATAAATCAATACCAAAAAGACTTTTTACCCTATGTGTTAGAGTTTTCTTTAAAAAAAAAATCCTAAATTTCTGAAGGGATTACGCGACAATGCACCCTTAAGGGATTCTGCCTAGCTGTAAGGTCTGAAAACACAAGTATCTTCGGGATTTTTTTTTTAAAAACTTGAAGACTTTTTTAAATAAACGGTTGTATATTCGAAAGTATATATTTTAAAGATCTTGAGAAATTATGAAAAATAAGAGCCATTCTGTGATGAAAATCGATACTTTTGCTACGAGAAACCGCCATTTCGTAGCAAATTAATTTTTCGGGATAATGAAGATTAACGACTAGATAATCTAATATACTAACTAAATTCCCGCAAATTTTTTATTTTGGATGAACCACGTCAAAATTAGAGTGGTCACCGCAAACTACCAGAAAAAAATCGCTGCCAGGAGATCGCTGATATTTCTTTTACTTATTTATATTTTCCAACGCAAAAATTACTACAAGTACTTTAACATGTAACTCTTTCGAATACATAAAGGTTTGATTGAAAAAGCCTTCAAGTTTTCCCCCCAAAAATATTCCCGAATATACATGTCTTTCCAGACATCACAGGTAGGCATAACCCCGTAAGTTTCCTCCATCAAATTTCATACGAAACATTTCTTCGCTTCTTCAATAGTCAGAAAAATAAAAGCGTGTATACGAATTGCGCAACGGTGTTCCCTCGCGTAAAGACGTCAGAGAGGTTTCTGCGTTTGCAGATCAGCATCTCTTATCGGCCCGTCATCGACACGACGTTGGACGAGGACGAGGCCAAGCACGTCCCTCCGTCGGTTCGAGCTTATTGACGTCTACAATGATCCGTAGCGTTTCATTTTTTTTTCCGTTTAATTAAAACGCCGCCAACGTTTCGCCGTTTGTCGACGTAATCGGGATCCGCATGCGTCGCCGATTATCGTGAGACTCGAGCGCGGCTGGATTCCGTTGCCCGCCTCGTGCGTGTCCTCCGCGCGAATCGCCTGTTTACTCGGCTCCAACGGGCGATATTATATAATTAATTAATTCTGACCCCGTGGAACAGGCCCGCCCGCTATCGAATTAACATATCCGAGCGACGAAATGGCTCGTTTAAGGCGCGGGATTCATCAATAAAATATCTCTGTTCGATTGGTCGTTGAATGCTTCCCTTTTATCGCTGGGTGGAAAAAATTCTATACGTCACGGCTTAAAGGCAAAGTTCGTTCTTTTTTTCCCTATAACATTTTCGGGGGGCAACGGGTTTATCTTTCGCGCGATTTCATCGATGTTTGTGAAACGGACCTAACGAAAGGTGGTTCCTCAGATGTGCTTCATAGAAGTTAGTATTAAAGGTTTAATAAATTATTTTGTTACTTAAATGGTTCGCTTGTTTGGTTTTACTTCTTCCCCTGTGATCCTAGCTTTTTCAAAATTAAGGAGTAGCTTAATTTAACTAAAACTATTGCTACTTATTAACCTTTAGAGGACTGGCTTTTTTTTAAAAAAAATAGTGGTTTTCAGTTTCCAAAAATTTATATTAATATATATATATATATATTAGGATGGCTGTTATTTTCGACTTTTGATTTTTTTCGGGGCACCGTCCAGAATAGTTCCAAATAATTAAAAAAAATCTGTGTAAACATTGAGCTCGATCGGATAACGGGAAAAGGTGCCCCTGGGCCCTTAAACATTTAAATCATTATTTAACAGTTCTCAAAGTCTATTTTATATAATATCCTTCAAGTTATTGATTAAATAAAAAAATATGTCAAACAAAAGTTGTAGATCTAGATAAGGAGCATCTTTTATGTTCTATTACTTTTTCTCGTGCGACGAACGGTTTTCGAAAAAAGCCCGAGAAACTAAAAATTTTAATATCTAGAATACAGTATATCTGGGGTTTTTTGATACTGCTGATTACGAATCTGTAGTCGAATTGTACAAATATTTTACCTACATGGCAGGTTTACTGACCTAAACGAATGAACACATACCAAAATTCAGAGAAATTTATTTTAGCGTTACCCAGAGCTAACGACGTAGACGTAGAAAGTTTTTGTATCATTTTCCATTTTTGTTTTTTATTTCTTTTTTCCATATTTTTATTTATTATTTTTTGTATTTTTGTGTTGTTTCAGGAATCACTTTATTTTGTCGTATTTTTGTTTTCTTTTGAACAGAACGAATTTATAGTCGGACATACAGTGGCGTGCAAAAGTATTCGGCCACCCTTTAAAATCAAATAACTTTTTTAAAATTAATCCAAACGACTTGAGTTTTTTTTAGAAGCTAGAGGGATTAGTTTGCTAAATGTGATTCGCCGTTTTAGAAAAATGGCCCCTGGTCGGATAGCAATAAAAAAACAGTCAAGGTCGTTTTTTAAACTTTTCTTTGTGAGCCTGTAATGAAAATTCAAAAAACCCGTTTGTAGATTGAAGTAAGTTATATACGTGCCTAAAATTTCATCAAAATCGGTTATCGTTGCTCTGAGCTACACATTTAAAGATCGCAGAGTAAGGGCGAAAATCGCGGAAATTCCCGAAATCAGCGATTTTCGACCTTATTCTGCGATCTTTAAACGTGTGTAGCTCAGAGCAACGTTAACCGATTTTGATGAAATTTTAGACACGTATATAACTTCAATCTACAAACGGGTTTTTTGAATTTTCATTACAGGTTCACAAAAAAAAGTTTAAAAAACGACCTTTACTATTTCTTTTTTGCTATTCCAACCAAGTGAATTTTTTGTTCAAAACGACGAAGCAAACTAATCCCTCTAGCTTCTAAAAAAAACTCAAGCCGTTTGGATTCATTTTAAAAAAGTTATGCGATTTTAAAGGGCGGCCGAATACTTTTGCACGCCACTGTATATACAAACACAGTCGAGCAATAACACACATACGTATTTATACTTTAAATCATTTTTAAGTAGTGTCCTTACTTAAAGCCTCAAAAGGTTAAGGAGAATTGCGATGTGGTAAGTTAAGCCAGAGTAAATATGTGATATGAAATAAGTCCACACGGCGGATAAAAGGTGCGAGAGAACGCAGCAAGAGATTTCTTCATTTTTATTTGACATCAGATATGAATCAGAAAAAATTCCCTTTTTCAAATAGAATGCTCTAGTTCTAATTTAGCACGAGGAAAGTAGAATGACGAAGCTGTTCATAAAACGTTCTTCAGGCGATGTAAGGTAAAAAGAGTCGGTAACTACATTTCAGAGCCACGGGCAATGATCTCAAACGAGTTTTGAAAATAAAATACAGTATAATGAGTATCTTTGTTCTCGTCTAATTAAACAACTTAAATCTATCTGCTTAGCCAAATAAAAATATATAAAATAAACAAAACTGCAGTCGGCCGGTATATTTCGGGCGAATTCTAGTTACGCCCAAATCGCCCGCAACGCCCGTGATGTTCATTAAGGTAGGTTTCCCTCAACGCGACTGGACGCGACGTCAAGAATTTCAAAGTCGATTTCCACGAAAATGAAGCGCGATATCAAAAAAAGTTACTGTTTCTTTTTGCCTCATAACAAGTAAATAAGTCCATAAAAAAGAATAAAATTTTTTGATATCGCGCTTCATTTTCGAGAAAATCGACTTTGAAATTCTTAAGGTTGCGTCCAGTCGCGCATATGAGAATCGACCTTAATGAAAATCACGGGCGATTTGAGCGTAAGTGGAATTCGCCCTTCATTAGCAAATAAATTTCCCTCACATCAATCGCATCCACCTATCATCGCCTATACTACCTGATTTCCAATGGCAACGCGTGATCGTAAACTCATCAAAACTTTTATCGCGCTCAGATTGAGCCATCAACAGTGGAACAAAACAAATATAAAAAGCTTATTGCCGCTGGGGTCTTCCGAACGCCACTATTCTGTGGTTAAAATGTGTAAAATGTGTATGGTATATGTACGCGCAACCATCAGTTGCGCTACATGCACGTGCACGCGCCTGTGGGTACACAAATGCGAGCAAACCTGTTTCGCAAAATACTCCTACGCCTACCAACACTTTTACCGCTGTCGCGCCAGTGCATCTGGCTGGGCAGCGTGTCTATATATACGATGCCCCACCTTATGGCAACCAAGGTTTACCTATATGTATGGGAGACGAGCCTACAGAGCGTCGACCAATAGGGAGACGAGACACGCGTCGTGCCGTCAACCCCACAGCGCGACAAATCCTTCTCGTTCCTTTTGCCTTCCCCTCCCTGCCCCGTGCAGCGGAGAATAAAGCTCGATTAAGCGCGAGCTCCGTTACAAATTGTGCTAACAACCTCGTAAAGCGTGAGATTTTTTCGCGCGACCGAAGGCTGCATGATTTAAAGCGCAAACGGGCAATTGTACGCGTGACCCGAAGTTTTCGTCTAGCCGCGATATAACGTGCACGCTTGGTAATCGAGTCGAGCGGATACCAGCATCCTCTATCGCCTAACGAACGATCCAATTCGAATTCGACAAAGGTCTTTCTAAAACTTTCAGATGCAAAACGGTGTTACCTCTCGACCATACGTTCACCTTTCACCGGTCCGCACAGCCGCGCGTACGCTTATCGATTAGGATTTCCATTAGTCACACCTTCCGTGATAAATATTTTTTAAAATACAGGCGAACTCGTGTAATACAATGTGCGAGTCGCGGCGAGGATTCTCCCCGTTGCAAGCGCGAGCGATAGAATAATCCGCCGAAAATTCGAGGTACCGTTAGCACCCCATCGACGCGTAGGGTAAAATGAGAACCGCTTGAACATTTATTTCTTTCGCGGTATCATTCAATTTTCCCGCCAACGGTTGTCCACTTTCGCACGACGCGAGCCACGAAATTCCACGAGCTGCGGGGCTGGCCTTGGCTCGGGGGCGTAATCGCCGGGTGGTTAAATGGAGTGATGAGGAAAAGCAATCGCCGATTGTCGCTGAAACGTGAAATGAACGCGTACCCGAGAGGTGAGGTTATCTCGCGGCGATACGATTGGCAGCACTGGTAACATCTGAGAGCTTCCGCCAGTAGTCGGTACTCAACCGACTCGAACGCTTCACGTCGCCGTGCAAGAAGTGCGGGAGTGAAGTTGAAGAAAAATTGGGGTTAGTTGCACGGTGTAGCCGAGTCACGCGTTCCACGAAGAGGTGCACGGGTCCCGGTTAAAAACGTAAAATACGCCGCAGGTACGTCGGGTCGTGGCAGGATGAGCGGCCTGTTGAAGCTGTCGTCGTTACTGGCGAGAAATACTCGCACGACAACGTTGGTAAGGCGTTTTTCATTAAGTTACATAATTTTTATCCCGGCGATGATGCACCTTCGGTTGTGCGATTCTCTATGCCGATCAATTACGTAAGTTTTGCCAAGCACACACGCGTATCGTGCAACGTCTACCCGTGTCGGTTGGGTCGGTAAAATCTCCTGGCGACCAAACCTTCCGCGGCCCTCGGCGATCCCCTGGAAACGATAGAAAAAGTCAAATGTACAATGAAAGCACGACGATCGAAGGCGAACGGCGACTTGGCTGCGTCCGAGGGGGGACCACGAAACGTTTAGCAGACGATTCTGACGTCGAGTGTCTTTTTTTACCGCACTTCCCTCATTTCGTACGCGCCACCCCGCGAGCCAGCCGGTTTGCACGACAATGCACTTTTCACTCTTCTCAATTAGCAACGGCCGCTTCGAATTTTCCGTTATCGTCGTGCCAGCCGAGCAGCAGCTTATTTTACCCCTGGATTGATATCGAGGCTGAACGCGATACGAAACTACCGTCCGCCGTGTATTACAGTTTGGAAGATCAATTATAATTGCGGACGAGCCAGCCGGCACGGGAAGTTTGCATTAGCGGGAAATTGCACACTTTAAATTACGATTCCTCGCTCGCCACGAACTTATTCGCCTTACTGTCCTCCAGTTTCGTCGAGCTTTACTGTAATCCCGCTCTGCTCATTGCACGGATGAGAATGGTAGAAATTATGTTAGATAATCTCAGTCCCGTTAATTTATACCACATTTAGCGGTGCTTTGCGAAACGTGTTGCGTTGCAAATATCTTTGGTTGCCGTTGAGAGCTTTCTTTGGTGATAGAAGGATTGAAACTGTGCATGTATCACTTCCTATAGTCTCCATGTTGGCGAATTTCGCATGTTGGGAGACATGCGTTCGTCGTATTGTGAAATCTTCCTCCTTGTAACACGCGTAATTCCAGTCGAGGAAGTAATGTTTCCAGATGCGTCGATAATGCGTTAGTAGTCGATTAACCCTGTGTACGTGTTTACCACGGTTTTTAGCAAAATTATGTGTGCCTTAGTTAACCTTAATCTTTCTGACGAGACTCATTCTGAAGTTAACGTTATTCCTGTATCATAATTGTTAGTAATGCGAATTGTTGTTGTATTATTAGATAGGTATTACCTGTACGCATAGTGATTGTCGAAATTCATATCCTTTGTAAATTTCAACTAAGCTAAATAAATAAATTGTTTGACCACTTATTTAGTGTACTGTTCTTACGATTTCGTCGAAAAAAAAAACATTATTTATGAGTTACTTGTTGAAAGTTGTGCATTATTTCGAAATCGGTGGGAATCGAGATATATCGAGATATATCGAGAAATATTTCGAAATATTACAAATCAGCAGTCAGTCGAATTATTCGTTAAATTAGTTCGCATTCTGTAATAACTTAAAGAATGGTCGTGTTGCCTTTTTTATTTCGAAGTTGGGTTTCTGAAACTGTTTCACGTTTTATAAATAGATCATTAATGCAATGCACTAACGACACTATATATGTCACAACACATACATGTATGCATGCAATGTAGACACAAGATCTGATTATGGTTTTTTGCAACTACGTACATAGTATATGTGTTAAAGAACTGTAAGTGAAAATTCGACAGAGTAACAGAACTCATACAAAGAGATTAATGTTTTAATAATCCAAGGTCCATGAACTAATTGTTCCTGAGATATTTAATTTTTCTACTACACGCGCAAAGATTATGTAAAGCTCTGTGATACAACCGAGTTGCCAATTCTGCATTGCTACTAATCTTTTGTAAATTGACATGCGTACTACGGAGGGAATAAAGATAATCTCTGCATACAGGATCGCTTAAACAACTACTTGAAATGAATCTTGGTATCACTGAAAGTGTTAGTAGAAGCTAATTCACAATACGATTTATCATTCATTATTCACGGAACATTCATTTTGAGGTCAGCCATTAATTGCTGGACTCTAAAGCTTGTAACGTGCGCACAGTGCGTACCGCAGTATAAAGCACCACTGTTTTACGATTTACAAAAACTAAGTATCATAAAAACAATTAGCGTGTGATCCTGTTTTATTAGAACCGTTTTTTCTTTCTTCTCATGGATTCTATTAACTCTGGATTTTTATATATAGTTCTAAAGCATGCTATATAAGTCCCAGGAAAGTTTCCCAAGATGTTTTCACATCGTTTCAGAATAACTTGGGATTACCTGTTATTGGAAATCGTAAGTTCCATTATACACCAGACGGCAGAGCTGCGAAAGTTTCTGACGCTGTCTCTAAACAGTACCCGCTAGTGGATCACACCTACGATGCCGTTGTCGTGGGTGCTGGCGGAGCAGGATTACGCGCGGCCTATGGCTTGGTCGCGGAGGGATTTAAAACAGCTGTGGTTACTAAGTTATTCCCAACAAGGTCGCATACAGTAGCTGCTCAAGGAGGTATCAATGCTGCTTTGGGTAATATGGAGGATGATAACTGGCAGTGGCACATGTATGATACTGTTAAGGGATCAGACTGGCTGGGTGATCAGGACGCTATTCATTACATGACTCGTGAAGCCCCGAAGGCAGTCATTGAATTGGAAAATTGTGGCATGCCTTTCAGTCGAACTTCGGAAGGTAATATTTTTATAAATCACACTTAGCCTAGTGTTGCGTTATACTTCTTTGCGAGAGGCAATTTAATATGTTCCTGGATGAAGTCAGTTTTATAACACACAATTTTCCTAAACGATGAATCGATAGCACCTACAAACACGTTTACAGAACCAACACCCCTCTAAGAACTCTCGTCCGAAATATCTCCGCTTGTTCTCGAGCCAGTTGTACCCGAGGTGGCTGAATCGGTGTCCGATTCAGAAGTGTTTTTCTTCTTAACTTGTTTCCGTTTCTACAATAAAGATATGCTTATTGTGTATCGTTATCTCTGTTTCATTTACAAATGTTAGAACCCTGTAGTTGCTCTGAATGTATGAGAAATTAACCTTGCTGTTTCTTTCCGTTTTTTTAATCCTCCTTGTTTGCTTCCCTCTCGGGCTCTTATTCTTACTCTGTTCTGTATTTTTATTTGATTTATTCACTTCCTCGTTCCTCTGCTGATTCACTTGCCTGCTCCGAATACCCGCAGCGATCCGTACGAAAGGTTGTTTTTCTTCAGAGGACATTTGCCTCCATCTCTCGCCAGCTAATTGAAATATCCTTGTGCTTCTTACACCGGTAAAATTCTGTAAACGTCAGATACCTCCCGATAACAGGTTCTGTGAATGTTTCACTTGTACTTGTCCCACCTGTCTAAACTCCTGCAGAAAATTTACAAAAGCGTTGGAGCTCCTCCATTGTTCAGGACATCTGATACTGATCGGTGATCGAGAACGAGAGTGGGGACATTCACTTTGATTTTGCTTCGGCGTGAAATATGGTTTTGAATTTATTCTAGAAATATCCAAGCGATAGTATCGTTACATAGTCCACGACAACTAAAGGATATTGATGCGTGTTGTCGACAGCCGCTTTGTACCTCTCCTGTGGCTCGTCTTTCTCATTCCCCGCACTGTTAGATTCATCATGGTTTTGCTCTTGCTGATCACTGTTATCCATAGTTAAAGTACCCACAATCTCACTGTTTACATTAATGTATCTGCATTTTTGACAAAGAATAGATAGTATCGTCGCGAAAATTTATCACTGCACCAGAGGAGAAACTAATACAAATTTTTTTCCTGACATTTAAAAACAACAAATCACATTTTACGGTTGCCATGCGTCTAAACATTGCTGCGTGTCTGTTAACAATGTGAACATTGCTCTCATAATGGTATACAGAATTTTACTTTCGGAACACCCTGTATATTGTTTGAAGAATTATAAAGAAGCATAATTGTATCAGGGATCGGTTGTGAAATCTGCACCTGAATAATTCTTTTTATTACAGGCAAGATTTATCAGCGTGCCTTTGGTGGTCAGTCCCTGAAGTTTGGAAAAGGTGGTCAAGCTCACAGATGTTGCTGCGTAGCTGACAGGACAGGTCACTCCTTGCTTCACACCCTGTACGGCCAGTCACTGAGCTATGACTGCAATTACTTCGTCGAATACTTTGCTTTGGACTTGCTCATGGAAGCCGGCGAGTGCAGAGGTGTGCTCGCTCTTTGTCTAGAAGATGGCACTCTCCATCGCTTCCATGCCAAAAACACGGTTCTAGCAACCGGAGGCTATGGACGTGCATACTTCTCGTGCACATCCGCTCATACGTGCACTGGTGACGGCACCGCGATGGTTTCAAGAGCTAATTTGTCTAATCAGGACTTGGAGTTTGTACAGTTTCACCCTACTGGTATGGAACTAACGTGCGAGCGTTGCTTCAAAGCTTTATGCTCGAGCCCGAACGTAACGGATCTGTGATTGATCTTTCATTCTAGGAATATATGGTGCCGGGTGTCTCATCACGGAAGGCAGCCGCGGCGAAGGAGGCTACCTCGTGAATAGCGAAGGTGAAAGGTTTATGGAACGTTATGCACCAGTTGCGAAGGATCTAGCCTCTAGGGACGTAGTATCTAGGTCTATGACCATTGAAATCCGGGAAGGCAGGTGAGTCATGGGAATGGTGCGTACGAAGTATCCCGGAATCACGCGGAAAACAAGAGCACTCCCATCTCTCGTGGCCAAATAAATAGAAACTTTTTACTACTTTTCAATTTGAGGCTTCGTTTTCAAGGTATGAACGATGGAAAACTTGGTGGCCGGTCACTTGCGCGCGGTATTTAACTTATTCAATGGGTTACTTATGAACTACTTTTCTTATCTGAAATTACATATAATAGAAGGTCTCCTCTATTGCAGTTAAAAGTGATGTATATGTGAGTACATGTTTCACGTAATCACATGATACGTGCATTTGATGTTATAACAATGGAAAGAATGCTTTCAAGAATGGTGAGAGTCGGTTTAATACTACAGTAGAGCGGCAATTATCCGAACTAAGTAGGACCGAAGTGGTTCGGAGAATTGAGTTGTGCCATGGCCGTCTGTAGTACAGGCCGGAACATAGTGAATTTGGCAACGCTGTCATCAGTCCTATTTGAATTTTTCTGAACCCTTTCGCGCGTTATGTCACGGCCGTCGTGGTACCGGTCGGAACATAGTCATCGGACTGATGGTTGTGTTCGAAATGCGGTGTTGCAACATCGTAGTGTCCGGTCTGTACTACAGACGGCCATGGTTGTGCGGATAATCGAACAGTTCGGAGAATGAAGCATGCATCTCAGTTTATAACTGTAGGAATTACACCTAAAATTACTTATTAAATACAAGAGTATTCCTGCTATAATTTGAAATGTTATTAATATTACGCAAAATATATGGGTACAATACATAGTAAGTATATACAGTTAATGTTAACGAAGTTTATTTTTTTAAATAGTCTCTGATTTCTTTGGTTCGGATAATCGAGTTTCGGGTAATTGACGCTCTACTGTACTTAGAGAAGTACAAGGAAAATGTGTAGTGGAATTTTAACTATTCATGCGAAAGGATTTTTTAGCATAAGAAATTTTCACCTTGTTTTTTACATGATTCTGAGATACTCTACCATGAATGCATGAAGGGTGCCGGTGCAGAAGCGCCAGTTTTGAAAAAGCATTCGAACTATGATTTCGATTTATGTTATGTCCATTATTGCTTAAGAAAGATGATCATTCGATTATATTTTCATAGCAAATATTTAAATTTATGTTTGAAAGAAGTGCACTGCTTTATGCAATTGCAATTCCACGTACTCCATTCGTAATTTATGGATGAAGAAGTTCTTTAATAATATGTGATACCAATGAAGTAATGCCTTTTTATTTATTTCTTTGTATGTTGAGTATCTATGCATGTTGTAGTTTCAAAAATTTGTTCAATTTATGAACCGAGAACACTATATCCACCTAGCGGTGCATATGTAAATTAAAGCGTTCCATTCACCTTATGCAGGGTGATAAAACATTGTTTATTTATATATTTATCCTAATTCTGAGGATCTGGTAGCTTGCCAAGATATTGCAGCTCACTATGTAATTATTTTGAGCAACAATACCGTCGATTTATTAGTTTCAAAAGGACAATTGATCATGTTTTCTTAAACACCTTTAAAAGCAGTAAATGAATAATATTGTTGCTCAAAATCGTTGCATAATGATTTATAACACTTCTGTAAGAAATTCAGGCTCCCAGAACGCGAATAAATAAACAAATTTTCGTAACACTGCATTCATTGAATGAGACTTGGTTCATCCATTTAAACAAATTTTTAAGAAGCTGTTAAAAGCAATAAATGAATATGTTGTTTGAGGTCGTTGCATCATGACTTACAGCATCTCTGTAATCGATCTGGAATCTCAGAATGCAAATTAACAAGTTCTTCCATCCATATTTGCACGTTTTGAAGATTTATGTGTATTAATGCTAGATAATCATAGCGTTCCGAGGTTTATAAATTAAACAGGAGGAGCACGTGGACTTGCAATTACATACAACACTGCGTTTCTTCAAAGTGGAAATGCTCTAAAGCATACGATAGAATAAAAACTTTTCTAGAAACGATGGGCATATCACGAGTAAAAATTTTAGTGTGAATGATGGTATTTAAGCAATGGATCAAAGTGGAATGAATTATCACTGGCCCCCGTACGAATATGATATAACTTCTATCGATTTACCTACACGATTGAAAATCATCTTCCTTATTCAGAGGCGTTGGACCCGAAAAAGATCATATTTATTTGCAACTGCATCACTTGCCACCCGAACAATTGGCAGCCAGATTGCCTGGGATCTCAGAGACGGCAATGATATTTGCAGGAGTTGACGTGACTAGAGAACCTATTCCCGTAATACCCACGGTGCATTATAACATGGGTAGGTGATTTTGTTTTGACATTAAAAAAGAAATTATTATATTAACTTGTTTTAAGCTACGAATACTTATAGATAGTTAGGGGTAGTTCTTAAATTACCTAAGGCTTTTTGTGGAGGGGGTCGCGAAGGAAGCGTCTTATGCAATATTTTTTAACTAAATTTTCAATAAATACAAATTCTATCATATTAATGTTCCAGAAAAGTAGTTTTAGTTTAAATTTCCCGGAACCGAGTTAAATGAATTATATAAACCTTTAAAAGAATTTTAATAACTGAAGAAATTCAATGTAAAAAATATTACGTAAGGAAGGGGTTGCAATATCAAATCTTACGAATTCTTATACTGGGAGGGGGTAAGAAATCGCCAAAATTACCCTTGCCTAATTTAAGAACGGCCCCTTAATATATCCTAAAATGGTTGGGATCATAGCACAGCAAACTTTAGAGCGAATAATAAATAATAACGACAAAGAAGAATATAATCCACTAAATAACAATGCAGCACTGCATAATTTAATCCTACAGGAGGAGTGCCTACGAATTACAAGGGCCAGGTTCTAACGAGGCAGAACAACGAAGATAAAGTCGTGCCTGGACTCTACGCTTGCGGAGAAGCCGCCTCTGCATCTGTCCACGGCGCCAATCGCCTCGGTGCAAACTCTTTGTTAGATTTAGTCGTGTTTGGGCGCGCGTGCGCCAAGACAATAGCGGCAGAGAATAAGCCAGCAGAATCTATCGGGCCTCTTCCATCTGTAGGTATTACCATTCACCACAATAGATTATACAGCATAGAAGCCGCTCAACGCGATCCAATATTTTAGAACGCTGGAGAAGAGAGTGTGGCGAATTTGGATTGGGTGAGAAACGCGAAGGGTAACATTCCTACCGCGGACTTGAGACTGAGCATGCAGAAAACCATGCAGACGCACGCGGCTGTGTTTAGAATGGCCGAGACATTGAAAGATGGTAAACCTTTGATCGACGCTTGTGTTTAACGCGACTATAAGGACGTATGTTTGTAAATTAATGTGCTCCCGACTTCTATTAGGTTGCCAGAAGATGTCTGGCCTTTACAAGAAACTGGACGACGTTAAAGTATCGGACAAATCCATGATATGGAATTCTGATCTGGTGGAGACCCTCGAATTACAAAATCTGATGGTCAACGCGATGCAAACAATAGTGGCTGCCGAGAACAGGAAGGAGAGTCGCGGGGCACACGCGCGCGAGGATTTCAAAGACAGGAACGATGAGTTGGACTACAGTAAACCAGTAGAGAAACAGCAACCAAAATCATTGGACCAACACTGGCGAAAGCACACCCTGACGAAAATTAACCTAAGAACGGGAGAGGTACGTACCACTGCTAACCGATCGCGCGACATGCCAAGCACTACGCCCGTATCTGCGATTCTACAAAATAAAAATTACGTTTTCCAGGTATCCATCGACTACAGACCGGTGATAGATAACACCCTAGATAAAAGTGAATGCGCGACGGTCCCACCTGCGATTCGTTCCTATTAGATTTCTTCAAGTAAATATAATTTAGCTCACCCCTAGCCTCCCACTAAGTTTTGCCCCTTTACCACCGCATATTTAATTCGAATCTGGCCACTTGTGCGACGACTGTCTCGAATTCTTTTGTACAGGAGGGAGCGACGGAACCGACCAGAACGAAGAGTTACCGACCTAACACTACGATGCAGCAACTTATTTATTACGCACGTGAACAACCACGTCGTGCACCAAAGTTTAATTCTTGTCAAATACCCTTGCGCGCGTCCGCGGGCAAGATTAGTTGTCCTTGTAGGATAATGGTGCTGAGATTGTCTTCATTATTTTAAAGAAGAGTCCGTTCGACTTCTTAGCGAACCAGTGCTACCTTTATGTAAACTAATAGTAAAAATGTTAGCGCGATTCAGGCAGCGAGTAATTCTCACGCACAGATCTTTTAAGGAGGAAAGTTCTCCCTACCTCTGTAAGCGACACGCCCAGTATTTCTGTTCATAATTCTCACCCAACGGTCTCGTTTCTTAACGAGCTACTTTACGAACCAGCGCGCGCGCGATAATCGCTAACACGAACTGTATTTAATGCAAGGAATATCTTATACGATAAATCACGAGCTAGTACTCCCTAAAAGGTTGTGCAGCAAGTTTTTATTGCGGCTCAATACTTACCGTTGACAGGCTAATACGGAAACAGCGTTCATCAAGAGCTAGGCTTGATATACGTTAGAATGAAATTTACTCGGTACTAGATTCCCTCGATGAAAATTTCTCGTCTCTGGTATTAACAGTTCGTGCAGAAGTCTCAGTACTTACTTCTTAAGAATCACCATAACGTCGTTTTGTACTTTCGCTGGCCGATAAGCCTGTTTCTACGTTACCTGTTAAACTTGTGCATTAATAATTTATCGTACCGCGTATTTAATAAAATGTTGCAAGTGAATAATCTCGAAGCAGAGGTACATGCACGGAACTGTGTACTTTGGAGTAATTCATTCGTGTGCTCATGCTGAGCAGCACGACAAAAGTGTACATAAGATTGTCAATAAAAAAAAGCATTCGTACAGCCTTTTATTCAGAAAAGATTATTTTGTCCGCAAAATACCCTGCACGCGTGTAGGATCTTACATGCTTCGTGTAGTTCTCTGTGTGTGGGTGTGTATTTTATCTTCTTTTATAAAGAACACACTGGACTTTTAGCGGATATCATTTATTAAACCCATAACTTTAATGTTCTGGTCATAAATAAGAATTTTACGGATTAAATAAAAATTGCTACCAAACGTATTTTCTAAAGCATTAAATTAAAGCTCACCGCCGAGCTAATACTTCAGAAAATGTTACAAATTATACAAGATTAATTTAAATGAGCGTGAATTTGATGAACATGTTTTCACATACGAAACGTTGCACCATCAAAGAATACAGGATATGTTCAAACGAATGTCGCGCACGAATGTACAAATTGTTGACGACACAACTAATACAAACGCCTGATCCATCGGTTTAAAAAGAAGGTATTAAAAATTCGAAAACATTGGCACCAACATAAATGCGTCTTTTTAAATAATATCTCTTGAATGAGCTGCGTACACCTGTTACTTTATTTTTATGCCAGAACCGAGTGGAAATATATTAATTGAAAATAGTAAATGACGGGTTGCGAATTTTACGATTTCTCACAGACGAATTTAAGATCGCGTTTACGATTGTTCGTAATTGTAAGTTTCTTACAGTAGATGGTGTTATTAATTTACATAAACAAAATTCAATTCACATTTACTAGCTCCTACTTCTTATTTCACCCAGTTCTGCTTCCTAGGCTAATTTCTTGTCCCTTGGCACTTAGCACCAACTTTTCGAAATGCAATCGTAGAACAAAGACGTACCTCGCGTTTAACGAGCTCACAGATTGCTCGTCGCGTTATCGAACGAATTTCTAATCGCGTCACACGCGGGTACAGTTCGACCGTATATGTACATTTAAAAAGCTCACCTTTTACAAACCGATTTAGATTAGATTTTAGACAAATGAATTCCTCTGCGAACACTATACGTCTTGTTTCGCTACGGAAAACACTCTTGCTACGAATTTCGCCTAATTATCAGTCTAATACTCGAATGCAATGGAAAAATTTAGTTCCTAATTTTGATTCGATAATCATTCCGATCGTATCAATAAATACGTATGATATTCTTTGAGACCGTTGCTAATTCTTTCTCGAATCCTCATCTTTCGAAATTCATGTTCGTACTAGTGGCAGAACATTTCGATCTAAAGTTCCAATTGCACCATAAATTGACGAGCTAGCAAGAGAAGCTCGTTTTCTCCCGCAATCGAAATTGCTGTTTCCCCTTTTAACCGCGTAAAATGTTACTTAGAACTTGAACGTTGTTGTGCATTTCTTCGAGACGAAAGTTACATCGCTAAAAAGTAAATCTAAAATGTGATTTCTCATTACACGCTAAACACGAACGGGACCCATTACAGATCCGCAATGCGCAGTGACGTACACTTCTGAAGCTACATATCACGCTCTACAACAGTCAACCATTTCTCGCAAGTATTTCCCCGCTACTTTTGTCAAAACGCCGGAACGATTCATGCCGATGAAAGCGTATACGGATACATTTACATGATTCAGATAATTCCTCCGATCGACGAATGTTAGAAAACATTTTCCAAGTGTTCTACTAACCCAGTATCAACGGAACTCGGCCGTAACCTGAATATAACCGCGCAAATATTTCTCGAAAGATCCATATGGTTCTACAAAATTTCATCGTTATCCATTCTAAACCCAGAGCCGCGCTCGTGGTTCAATTAACGCTTCCCATAGACTCGTTCTACAGATCGGACTGCGTGCGTAGGTGCGCTACAGAGATTTTGTACACTTCAAACGAAACGTAACTCGAAATTTACAATATACAAGGGTCATCCACCGCGTTGCACCGATGCTCCTTCGATTGTGATCTGCGAAAAAGCAATTGGGCCAGCTGCGAGATCTTCGCAGCGGATGCTTTTCTAATCGGGATGGCGACGAACGGCGACGTTCGACGGTCTTGGCTCTTGAGAAAGTATTCCGCCGAGCGACCCCGGTCCGTTTTATTTTCGTTTTCTTTCCAATGGTGATGCATCATCGAAGTGGAAGCCGTGGGAGAAGAATGGTTTCATTGTGGGGCCCCATCGTCCATCTCATCCTCTCTTCCTCAGGAACATAATGCGTTATCATCTTTGCAACCAGAATCCACATTCACACGTTTTTCCGACTCGCACGATGGTGGTGGGTGACACTATATGGATGGTGATGGATTAAGTCTTGTGCATGGTTGACGGTAAACGACATCTCTCTATGCATTCGTCGTCTGGCACCGTTCACGAGGTGGCTCGTAGCTTCTCCAGCGCTGGCACCAGCGACTCCTCGAGGGAGGGGCCGCAACTAAGACCGCACTCGCCGATCCATCTCGCTTTGCCACTGGCGTGGGACTGAAATAAATGCAGAAAAGAGCGTTCTAAGTTTCGGTGTACCGAGTGCATTTTTATTTCATTAGGTACTATAGACAATCGGCTGCAATATATTGAGAGAATTATCCACGGGTATTTAAAGCGTAGCGATGTTCAGCAAGCAGTATACTTTCAAGCATTTCCTACTGTCGGTAACTTTTAACCACGGAGCGTGATACATGTGTGGTGGGCCCTAAGGCCTCGTTGTATTTCAAGGCAAGCAGAGTTGAAAGAAACTCTACTTCGCTTGAAACTTGACAGAAACTTGGAAAGAGATTTCCAGTCAAGTAAATAACAGGTTCACATTGGTAAAGAGTAGTTTCAAGCGACTTGAAGCCAAGTTACTCGACTAATGTGAACGAGGCTTAATTCAGAGTGTCGATACATAGTTATGTAAAAGATGTTTGGAAGATAAGAGACAGTTAATTTGTAATTTTCAGGAATGTTAATGTTCTTCTGAATAGATATTGGGCGTAGTTACACCGTGTTTATTACTTTCTATAGATGCTAATTTGTCTACTTCGCTCCTAATTATCGATTAAACAAAGAGATTATGCGGGAGCTCCTATTATTGTAAAGTGACATTAAGTGCTATCGATTACTTCGCATAGCCGACTTCGCTCAACCTTATCACGAAACAAGACAGTGGCAAATGCGACCTTCGCAGTAATATGGGGGACATTGTAAATGTCATTCGAGAAATCGATAAGCGCAAACTGTTGGCACTACGGCTGGCCTGTGTGGAATACTACAGTCGCAGATTGAAACTAATTTCTGTCCTCTGAACAGATATCGAATAATGAATGTTCAAGGGTTAAAATAGATTTATATATTTTATTTCCACGTTGAGGCGAAAGGCTCGTGGTGTTCTTGGGCAGGAAGTAGGGTGCCATAACCGTGAGGAGTCGATCGAAGAGGTCTTCACGGTGTTTACACGGGCGTAGCCGCGGTTAAAGGAAAGAAAAAAAATAGATATCTACCATGGTAAGGTCGCGTTTCCACGCGGTATGGCAACGTCCGTCGCAGAGTGGGCACGGCCGCTGAAGGGAATAACCACCGCACTCGCTGCAGTCGAGAGATACGTGTTCTTCGCTCCACGAAACCCCACATCTGTAAATAGAAATGGAAGAACAATGAGATACTTTTGAAATTAAACAGAGATAATAAATTAGGAATAAGTAACGGTAGGTAATAAGATAATGTGGAAATGTAATTATGTAAATATGAAACAGGTGTATAAGAATATATGTAAGATTCATTTGAAAATAAAATATACTACTCGAAACAATTACGCATTCTGGGTTTGCTATACTTTTAGCGATAAGAATGCGGTTAGCTTGCACACAGACACAACCCTCGAATGCCTTGCCTTTATAATTACAAAACCACGATGTGGAAGTAATTATAAAGCCGATAGGTTACGGAAATGTCTGAAGTTCATCCACAGTCAGTGCACTGCTGTTTCATGCGAGCTTTCAAACGCCGTTGGGTCTCTTGTAAAAGCGTATGGAATATAGCACAATAGTAATTGCACTTTTGTTGCTTGTCGGTGGTAATGGATGTCGAGTGTTATTAATTAGCAACCATTGAATCTATAATTTTAGGTGGACTGCAAATATTCCACGGGTCCCATGCTTTTACACTTTTTAAAGACATTTTTATAGCTACTAGATGATTGCAGCTATTTAATAATATTAGTGTACTGGAGTACACTGGACGGGATTTTAGAAAAGAGTTAAGATGGGAAATAATTTAAAGGCTACTATTTCACCAGCTTTGTAATTAGGTTGCTTAGAAATATCTCTGGATGCCCATGGGCATTTTAAGCTTATTGCCATCTCTTTAAAGAGTATCCACGTTCGTGTCGTGGATCGCTGATCACCAACGGTAGTTTCTAATTAATCAGCCGATCAGTCTTCTAACAGGGCACGACCTGCCCGCGGGAGTTTTCGACCTGCGTAACTGTATAATCGCTATTAACATATTGGACTCAATCTTCAGGAGAGAGAAATTTTCATCCCTGTCAATATTTAAGTCAAGAAATGCTAAAATCGCCACGACTATAAAAGTACACTGTATATGTATTGTTTTAGATCTCAAACTATGAAGAATTCGAAACTACTACCAATTGAGTATTTTTCAATTTAATATTTTCATCATATTTTGAAGTTCTACAGAAAATTTGTATTTCGATTACGTGTAAATAATCAGCACTATGGGCCTGCTAATTAAGATATATTAACTATCTACCATTACAATTTAAGGATCAATTTGAAAAGTTGGCAAATCTAGTTATATGATCGATAAAGCGTTAATGCACGTTGCAACCAATTAGGAAGAAATTCCAACGCGAGCTGGAGGGGGGACTTGGAGTTCTAAGATTTCCCGCCTATTTTTATTCGCGCGCAATGAATGACGCAGAATGAGAGCCTATTGAAGCAACGAACCCCTGGAGAACAACGGAGAGTTCGAACCGGATTTCACCGCTTAATATATGACCGGCGTCCAACGCGAATTTAACCTGTTAAACGAGGATGACGAGTTAACTCGTCACGAGGATTTTAACCCTTAACAGCAAACAATAAATCTAGTGAGCTGCATTAAACAATCTCTCCGTAAAACTCCTTTCAAAATATTTAGCCCCCTTTTTCAACCCTCGCAAAACGGACCATGGGGTCATTCTTGAAATCCGATTAAGTAGCTTATTTTCTTAAAGCTTGTAATAACAATTAGGCGACCATCTCCGAATATAGTACTTTTATACTTATTACTGTAGTGTGCTATTTAATTTAATTTTAACCACCAACTTATTCTGTGCACTAAACGGTTTCAGCCGTTGATTTCAATATTACTAATACTAAATAATACTAATAATAATTAAAATTTGGGTCCCGAGTGACCCACTTCCGTCACCCGAGGGTTAAATAAAATTATATTTTTGATACTTTTGTGGAGCGATCCAACTTGACGCGCCATTTCTTTTTATTCTGTAGAATATAATATAAAGGAGATTATAAAGACTAGGGTATTTGAAATTAAATTGTGCATTCCGAGTGTGTATTTGAAAATTATTGAGAAATTAAATTTAAAAAAGAAAGTTCCTCGCTGAACAGGTTAATCATCGTAGGTAATGTACCGTGTCGTGTCCCATTCCATCGGGCGACGACGCCCGGTCGAGTTCAAGTTTGCGCAATACGCGAGGACTCGTTCCCATGATCCGCGGTTATGCATGCACGAAGAGAGGCAAAGAGCAAGCGGCTCAATCAGCCGGGACCAATGACAGAAATCGCGCGGGATTGCACGGCGATTAGAAGTCACCAGGCCAAGCGGACGGTGTAATTATTGGCCTGTTTAAAAATTATGTAAGGAAGGTCTGCCGCCAGGGGTTAATCGCTTTCGACAGCGTCCATTGAGATGGCTGTAACTTTTATCTAGGTTTCATAAGACCCGTGAAAAACCGCGTTCCTGACGTAACAGATAAGAGAATACCTAATAAGCTTCGTACATGTGTATGTGCATGTACAATCAGTTTTACCATTGCGATAGGTTATCGCAATTGATTTCTTTCTATTTGAATTTATGGTACTTGATTTTTGGGTAAGGTTCGTAGCTCAACATCTTGCTATTTTTAGTTCGTATTTAGAATTAATTCAAAGAGACCGTTTAACATTATATGACACACAAAAGAAGGGAGCCAAACGATTCGAAGTTGTCGCTTTCCTTCTTTCGCTGGTTCTACTGTTATAACATCTATGTTTAACGCTTTAGCGCCGGCACCTAGTTGAAAGAAAAATGCCCCGTTTGCTTGTTATCGTTAAAAATGGTCTAAATTTTTATATAACATTTTTTCTTTTTATTTTTTCAGAGGCTAAAATGCACGAAACAAATGAATGGCAGGGCTCAGGTAGTTTCAGCTTTCTTCCATGAATAAAACTACACCAAACATGTACAATACTTAATCTGGCGTAAACTGCGAAACAGCAAAGAAAGGGAATGCATCATATATGCCAGGTTTGGCGCTGAAAGGTTAATTATAGCAAGTGTAATTCTGCAGAAGAAAGTTTACCAAAGCTTTTGAGACACTTGAAACTAGCTCGCCTGACACAGCAGACTGGGCGAGATAGGGGCGATGGGAGAAAGGAATCGTGCTGTGAAACTCACGTGAAGCAAGAGTTCAGTTGAGCGCGGAGTTCCTCGATGGTAAGGATCGTGTCTTGGTACTGAGGATGGGATCCTTGGAGGCCATCGTCCACGCTCCCGCACGAACTGTGGCAGGACAAAGAGATGTTGCTCCTGTAAACAACGAACAGACGAATACATTAATTGTTTTTGTGCCTCAACATTCTCAAAGCTCCAGACGTTCGACTTTAACTACGGACATCAACGGACTAATAAGAAATATTGCATTCAGTTTTTTAAGGCGGACGACGCGTATGCTAGTTTTGTTGCGTTCAAAATGGCCAGAAAATTAAATGCGCATAATGGCAATTATTTTAAGGATCGTGTGATTTAATTATAACTGCAGAGGAAACGATTGTTAAACGGATTAATGGTTCTTCGTTTCATTGAAACGTAACCACTCTTATATTGTAATTTCGTTAAATTAATCTGGCATTTTGTAATTAGCTGTACGAATTGGAATGAATATTAAGGAACATTATGGACGAGCTTATCGCTCTTTATAATTTATTCTGGCTTCATTATACGATACCTACGTAGAAATTGCGAAAACGCATAGGCAATGCAGTAGGATAAGAGAGTTACTAACAGGTTTATTAGAATCCTTTTACTTCGCTTCGAGGTGAAGAATATACGTGCCGAGTTTCTGTGACGACACTTATTTTACTAAATTCGTACGCGAAAGCAACACTGCTGGTAATACTATCGTGTAATAAAATTAATAAATAAAAAATACGGTAACATTGAAACCAATTATATTATTATAATATCATATTCTATATTTCTTTCAATTCATACCATTACAAACCCAAAACGATATTTTCACACCATTCGCGGTGAAAAATATCCCCAAAAATGTTTCTAAAGCGAGAACAAAATGCTCTTTCGATACTCTTTATCGATATTCCGAGAAACATAATGGCAGGTAGTTTCTTTTCATACGACGCAACAAGTGCGTGTAACATTTGCATAACAAGGAAAAAGTTCGTGCCTGAAAGTTTTTTTCCGTAAAAGATAAAAGTAATCGGGGTTCTTCGCAGAACCGTTCAAATATTGAACAACATTGTTCGCTGGCACGAAATTTGAATTCAAATTAGCTTTCGCGGAGTAAGGAGGAAAGGTGAAGGAACAAAGCGTAGAGAAGGTGAGGTATAGCAAGGAACTAGTAACTGCTTCGAAACCCTTTTACATTATTTACCGAAGAACATTCATCTAACTTATATTAAGAGACTCTTTTGGGGGATTTTCCATTAGGAATTGTCGCGTTATTTTTAAATAAAAAAAATGTTTCTTCACTTCTGCAAATACATATTAATATAGCCTGACAGTTTTAAAGAGATTACATGTATAGTTTCCTTGCAAAAAAATTCCCAAGAAGCACTAAAAGAGCTTTGCCCCTTAATTGCGGAAAAATTAAAAGATCTAGTAATGGACGAAAATGGAGAGAAAAAAGACACGACTATTATTAATATGATTCACAATCTAATTTCTGAAGAAGGTGGCAAGCATTTGAACTCGTATTTTTGCCTCAACATTTCCACTAATCTTTACACACTGTTTTAATTAAAAATGTAAATCGACGCCTGATACCGATTCCGGAAAATTCCAGGGAGAATCGTTTATTCAGCAATCGATAGGAGTGGACCTTATCAAAATCTTCAGCTAACAATCTGCCGAGTGACTGGAGATAAGTATGTGGCACAGTCCCTTCTGAATGAAGAGACTGTCGAGAAGGTCGGATCTGAGAGAGGAGGGGGCTAGCCTTGAACAGTTTGGAGCGTTCAACCCGGAACAATCCAGATCGAACTTATTCCTTTTTACGCCTCCTTTTTTAAACGACGGTTGCTTAACTTTTACGAGCGATCGTTCGTAACTGTCGGCAATCGGTACATCTATTTACATAAAAAGATGTTACATAATGCGTGCACGGAATGAATTCAAATTGAGAAACGATCGTGACGAATCTGTAGATTAAATTCTGCTTTTAAGCAGCGACAATTTATTGGGCCATGATAGTTGCGAATACTACAGGGTGGAACGAGTTTTCCTGGATTCTTTATTGAATGTTCACATTAAGTTTTCAACGACTTTCATCAGGTTTCTATTATAATTTTTCGTTCTCCCTTTATGTCTCGAAAGTAGATCTAATTTTCGTTTCAATTTGTCTGAAGCACGAAGCTATGCCGAATATACCATGCGTTTGAATTAATTTTTACTGAGGAAGATGTTACGTACGCAGATCTATCTTTGACTTTTTAACCCTTTCGGGTGCCCGGAATGCACGTGGACCCGCCGGGGTCACCGTTTCCTGCAGTGGTGTGATGCAACCAAGTTTTCCCCGAAAACCTAATATTCAATGAGGGCACTCATATCCCCACTACTTTCTAGCCGAATTTCACAGTATAAAAAAAGGCCACGAATCCACACTCGGGGGCTCATTTCAAATCTAGTACGCATAGACGAAAGAGGCTTATTACTTCAACTTAAACCATACAGTACGTAGAGTTGCTGATAGGTGTTGTTACTATTAAACTCTCTGAGACCCCCGGCATTTCTCAGTGCGTGAAAACCGAGAGGTGGACTTAGGTACCGCGACAATTGAACACTGAAACAATTGTAAAAGACTGAACTTATAGAATATAATTAGTAATTTCTAATTCAGAGTTCTTTTATTTGAATCGATCGTCGTCTGAATTCCCTCTTCGCGATAAACCCGCATAGATACTCCCTTTACCGCTCAAGGTGTATCACATTATAAAGTTACGAGGCTAAACTAACATTCCTAGTGGCTCCCGGGGATACCAGGACCCCGGTTCGTCCGCGATTTCCACCTTCCTAGCCCCGGTTCGTCCGCGATTTCCACCTTCCTAGCGGCTCCCGGGGATATCAGACCCCGGTTCGTCCGTGAAGCTTACCTTCCTAGTGGCTCCCGAGAATACCAGACCCCGATTCATCCGCTACTAACAAACTCAATCCTCGGCCTCGCAGCCGCCACTCACATTGCCCTCAGCCTCGGCTCGTAACAAAGACATAAAAGATTGTTCGTTCCACTTTAGAAAATACTATATAATGCGTTACTGAATTGAAGTATCATTAAAAAAAAATACTACACGAAGGGTAAGGGGAATGTCACGAAAAGCGTATATCGAGAAAATGAAGTTTTAATACCTTCAATGAATTTAATTTTCATCTGAAATAATTTCTTATTTTACCTTGACGACAGAAGCTTATGCTTAGACAAACAGTGGTGAGGTTCCGTATTTTGTTTCAGCGCAGAGTGGCGATTTCCAGTTTTTAACCAGTATATCAAAAATCTTCAAAATTATCTTACGGTGGTATTTGAATTTTATAACCCTTTTTGATCCGACAATTCTGTAGTCCCAGTTGCCCCTAACAAAATATCCTACAAATCACAAAATGACGAAAAATGAATATTCCCGTTCTCCCCTTGAATGCCTCAGAGTACCACGAGTGAGTGGGTGAAGCAAATTTTCGCCAATTACGAAAGTGATTCCCACGGAAACAATTCTCGGCACCTGATTTCGCCGTACGCGATCAACTTCCTCGTTGAACTCGAGTGGAAGAAGATAATCGAATCGACCACTTCCTGTACTATAACTGGAACACAACCGACCACTGAATAATCCATAAACGCTAAAAGTATGGAAAACGTTAAAGACATTCCGCGCTCTCGTAACGCCAGGCATGAAAATCAGGAGGAGGTGCCGCCAACGTCACTCGAGGAACAGCGATTCAGTCGCAATAAGCAAGAGAAGAGGTAAAAAGAAACCGATAGTGATCAACAGCGTTGAATCCGGCAAGGATATCAGCTGTAACTAAATTCTTCCAATGGCTTATCGCGATTTCGACTGTCCGTTTGGATCGTGATCGAGGGGACAATTTTCACGTGACCGTCCTGTGGGCAGTGGGGGAACGGCGAAGCGGAAAGGAGGAGGACAACCTGCTAAGTACGGGCGCACACTTTTATATTACGCGCGCGCACGTGGTCAGCCTATGCAGAGATATGGAAATCAGGAAGGAAAACGTTCCTTTCACGTGGCGATACCGTGGACGGGCACTTAATAAATGGTTAATGCAGGCAGGCATCGCGCGCGCGTGAAAGGATGACGCGCGGGATCTCGGAAGCAGTGAACCAGGCTGACCTGTCTTTTTCTGTGCAAATTGGTGCCTGTTTCCTTAATGATTCGCGGGCTTACGTGAAATCCAGGAAAAGCTGACGGAATCGATCGGAAAGAGACGCATTAGAATGGGAGCTGCGCGACTCCTCGTTTAACTTTTGTGAAAATTGTTTCACAACTCGGGATATTCTAAAGCGAGGTTTTAAATTAAAAAAGCAAACCATCGAGAGTGTGAAATAAAATTTCGTTTATGAATAAATAGATTTTTAAGAATAAATTCGGGTCTGGTCAGTTTTTGAATTCATTGCGACGGATCTCCCGTCACGAATATTCTTCTCAATATATAATTTGGGTAGTTCGGCGAGTGTTTTAAAAGTGGATGGATTTCAATTGATTTAGTTTTTTTTCTTTCGTTCCTGGAATAGCTTCACAAAGGAGGCCGAATTACGTAATCACGTTCATCGTTCTGCCCTTTGCACGCACACTGCACGTGAAATTCACTTACGCAGCGCGCACATCATTAAGTGAGAAACAACGTGACTCTTTGGACTAAAGGATAAACCTGTTCCCCCTCTTCGATGGTTGACCAGCAATTTCGAGAATTTCCGGCTTACGTTAAGTATTAATTAACCGCGATAAAGCTAACGACGCGCCGCGAAATTCTTGGCCGTGTTTCCCCGTGTGGGAACCCACTCCCGGGGAAATTCCAAACAAACCGGGAAGGAACGGCGGAGGGAGCCGATCTCGACTGCAATTTGAATAAATTGGAAACAGAATTTAACAGGAAATCGATCTCGATCTGAGAATTCCTTTCTGGAGAAATCTTGTTCGAGTTGAATAATTTTTTAACACTTTCTACTCGGTTATCTAAACGGGCTTAAGGCGCCCAGCGATTTGCAGCGTAGTTGCTGACATTTCCGACAATTTCGCGCGACCAAGAAGCCTCGTAACAATTCTGGTAGGTATAGCAACTTTATGTAACAAAGTATTTTCTCTGTTAGCTTCTCGAGTTACGCGCCAAATTGCCCTCAACCTTGATCCAGATACACTTAGGGAAGTCCGCGAAATTCTAGGGAATTTTTAGTTTAAATTCGAAATTTTTTAGCAACGATCTCGTCGCATCCGTTATTCCAATATTTGCAGTTGAAATGTTATTTGACGGAATTGTGTCAATCGCCACTCTAACTATTCCGGAAACACGATTATTAACCCTTCACGGTCCCAAGGATCGCTCCAAACACACAATGCACGCCACAAGCGGGAACCATCCAGTCCTATTAAGCAACCATAGTCGGTGAACGCGCTAGCGGCGTGGCCCGCACATGGTGCGTGCATTAATTAAACGCGGGTACCAAACTGGATGGATTAATTTGTACACTTATAAGAAACTTACTAGACATTGCCCCTAAGCGAGTCCTCATTATTTTTTTTTTTTTTTTGAGTCCAGTTGCACAGGTGCGATTTATTTTTTAAATCGATTAGAAATGAAATGCTGCAGGGCAATATTATGGGTTTTAGATCCGAGTATTACGAGATACGCTCAGCTTCCGCTTTTAATATCATCCTTCGCGGTTTCTCAGTGGCGTAACGCGGCCATAGGCGTCACGGCCACGTACCCGCGTTATGCAAAAACCGACGCGCCACTTCCACGAATAATGCGAGGCACTAGGAATAATTATGCGCGTCAACCCGCAGCATTCCTCTGGCCTGCACTATTTTGAACGTTGCAGATAGAATGCGATGGGGTCCCTAGCAAACCGCCGAAGGGGTGGTTCTATGTTAAATATGAGTAAAAGAATAATAAGATAATTCTTACATAGCAGTTATTTTACAAACGTATTATTCATTGGCCTACTTACTTTCTATTTCAAGGTCTAAATCCATAGGTGGCATGCAATTCTAGCGACAGGAAATTATGTAGAACGCGTCAAATCAAAAACGGGGCGCGTATACTCGTAGCAATAAACTTTCAATTAAAAATAAATTACATGTTCCTGTTTTCGAGTCGTAATTTATATTTAAAAACCTGTACTTTCCGACAATGGCTCTTTCACAGATTTCTTTTCCATATTTCAGGAGAATTTTGTGAATTTGGAAACGAAATTCATGGGCGTTGCGGGCGATTTGGGCGTAAGTGGAATTCGCCCAATATTGTAACTCGATATTCACTGCCTTTTGTCGAAATGGCCAATAATAGTACCTAGACTGAATATTAATATCACAAAGACAGCTGTATTCTAAATCTCAAAATGGCGAAAAAGGTCCTAACGAACATAACTCCAGTAACGCCTCGCCTCCCTTCTAAAATACATTTGGTCACTTAAGGGGATAGGTCACCCTCGATGGCCCTAAAACAGGCCTTTTTTCAAACGCAAATTGTAAAGTGATAAATAACAATAGAGGCAACATTTTTTCCCTAGTTTTAATCGTTATTCTATGAGCTTTAACACAAAAAAAGAAAAGTCCAAATATCTCTATGTACGTAAAAGTTGTGAGTAAAAACGTAAAGGCTCATTTAATGAGACATGCAGAAAACTATTCCCTAAGATGTGTCGGGAGCAGATTTTCGAGAAAAAAAATAATACAATTTTTATGTTGAAAAATGCAATTGTATCGATTTCTTGTATGAAATATATTGTTTATCTTTTTTTTAAGAATTTATCTCGAAATTCTGCTCCCGACACATCTTAGGGAATGGTTTTCTGCATGTCTCATTAAATTTTCATCCACATCATTGGAGGGGTTTTCGAGATTTTATGTACACCATCAAACACGGTGCACCGCGTACATGCCTTTACGTTTTTACTCACAACTTTTACGTACATAGAGATATTTGGACTTTTCTTTTTTTGTGTTAAAGCTCATAGAATAACGATTAAAACTAGGGAAAAAATGTTGCCTCTATTGTTATTTATCACTTTACAATTTGCGTTTGAAAAAACGCCTGTTTTAGGGCTATCGAGGGTGACCTACCCCCTTAAGGATGTATCGGACGTACAATATTAGACAAAAGTATATGAAATTTGAAACACTTGAATATCTACGCCTTACGCATAGTAAATCTAGATGTAAGGAACTCGAACGACAGTTGGAGTCTTATTTTTAATTCTAGGAAGGTATCTTTCACTTTACAAATGCTTTCTCAAGCATCATTTGCTAAACTTTTGCCAGTGAAAATGACCAGAATTCACAATTTTCCCAAGTTATAATTTATTTCTTTAAAACGGTGTAGTGAAAACAATTGAAACTCGGCAGATATTTTCATCTACCCATATACTACATGTAAAAAAAATATTGAAAACATTGGTACCATTTCTTCAATATTTTTTCAGCTGTTTTATCTGTCAAGGTCGTCTCTTTCCATGAGAGTAGGTACGTGTAAAATCAGTGAAAATTACAATCGTTACAACTCAGCAACCATTTAGTGAATTCGTTTAAAAATTTTCTAGCACATCAGGAAGATTAGAAAGAACAATCTTACAAATTTTCGTTACCTTGGTACCATTTTGAAGATAGGTTCAATACATCCTTAAAATTATCGCATTACCTCACACTACTTATGCCTTCGCCATTAGAGCTGCCCAAGTAGTTTGAAAATTCAAGGTAAGCTGAACTCGGGTCAAATCATTCGAACCAAGTATTCGAATGTTTAAGTAGCTTAATTTATTATTCAAGCAAGCTTGAAAAATTCGTTCGTCTAGAATGATTTGAGCAGTTTGAACGATTTCACTACTTAGTTATGTTCAAGCTACTCGTATCATCTCAAACTATTCGATCAATCAAGGGTCTTGTAAGAATAAAATGAATCGATGGCAGAACAGGTTATTTCGAGAACAGAAGTGTTGCTATATATTAAGAATAAAAAAAATATGAGCCTACAGGGTTTATTATGCGTGGAAGTTAAATTTTTGTGATTTATATAACTTTGCATTTGATTCTATATAGTCATTAATGTACATGCATATATCTGTACAAGTTGAAAAATGAATGATTATAGATTCCGCGAATAAAATTAATGGGTATTAATTATGAACCGTGAGTGCTAATAACATTCGGTAATTTGAGGTACTTACACTGAAATAAATCCTTAATTCAAATATATCCATCCCTATTAACTAATAATTATTATTATTGGCTCGAATTTTCGAGTAATATTAGAATTTCTAAGTAACTCAAAATCGATTCGGTAGCTCGAAAGATATTCAAGCCCTTCAACCATTCGAGCCACTCAAGTCATTCAAAAAGATTCAATTTCATCAAGCTCGTTCGAATATTCAAGCTATTTGAATTATTGCTTGGATAATCGAAAAAAAAAAAACGAGTTTCCCTCGTTTTGTATTTCAAGTATTCGGCAGCTCTGTTCCACACGTCCCCCATTACCCACCTCACTCATTTGTCGATTTACGTCATACGATATCCCTAATTGCATTGCCTATTCATTATCTACACATTTTAGCAATTTCCGAAAACTGTATACTAAATGCCATTCCTATGTCTACCCCGAACTGGCTCGGTATAATTTCTGACAAAATGAACGCCATATAAAGATGCATTTAATCCTCCAGACATTCTCCTCCACTTCTACCAAAAGAGATTTAAAAAAAAAAAAAAAAAAAAAAAAACCCGGCGAAGGGAAACTTACCCATGGCGCGAAAGGCTCTCGGGGGCAGGTTGCACGGACGTGGTAACGGACATGTTGTTTTGATGCGTTACAACTGAAACAGAAAAAGAGAACAGAGATCAATTAATGGCGCGCGCGTGGTAGGCGAGTCAAGGACAGGTGGGAAAGGATCGCCGGCAAAACAAGGCGCCTGGAAATCCCCCTGATGAAGGAAAGATCGCCGGGCGTCGAGGGGCAAACGTATCTACGGCACCGAAGTCGGTATGTGGCACGCGAGAGCGCCAACTGCGAAGGACATTCGTGATAAGTTTCACCCGCGGATCTCGCCTTGGCACGAAACGAGGCACTTTTACTTTCTCCGTGAAAGAAAGTCGATCCGCGCTACTCGACACGCTCTGAATCCTTTATTTCGACGAATCCGAGGAGCTCCCTCGCCGTAACGGATTGTGTAATCGCCGCGCTCAGTTAGGCGATGCGCTCCGAGGGATCGAGAAATCCGGGGCCTCGATAGTTGCTGGCAATGTTGTGGCCGAAGAGGCGCGCAAATATCAGGGCCCAGGCGAATTTGATATAGGGTAAGATCCGGGGGAGTTGGGGCACCTAACATGAAATGGCCATTAACCTTTAGAGGGCCGGAATTTTTTCACTGAAATTGTAAATTTTATTTACTTAAAATTTAGGCATATATACCACCAAAATGGCCGACAAAGTATCCAAATTCTTAGGTTGAATTAAACCCTCGGCCCTCTAAAGGTTAAAACTAATACTGATATAACTTTTTTTTAAACTATTTAGCTTGTATTGAAGGGATTGTTCTACAGAGTCGTCTCACCCGGATTTACTCTATAAGGCACAATATTTTAAGAATGAAATATTCAGCCCCGTTTTAGAGTTCAATAATTATTTTCGATTGTTCAGACATATTTCTACCGTTTGTCATCGTGATGACAGGAATCAGGCTTGCATGGAAAAGTTGCGCGTATCGAGATTCCACTGCACATATCGTGTAGACTATAGATAACTGTATTTTTGCGGATACAAGGCCTGGAAGGTTCTACTTTCCGAGTCCGCAACTGATGGAATGTTACCGATGTTGCGCCCAGTTGTGGTCGTTTTATTGTAAATATGTACACTTGATATATTAAATTTGTGTGTACGCAAATTTACCCATAGATAGCTTACTTAGTTTCGTCCACAGGAACAGGTTAACGTTGCGTTTGCAACGAAGAAATGTTGTAACGGCGTTAATTGGAAAACAACATCTGAATATTGCTACAAGGCTGCGAGAGAGAATGTCAAGGATTTCACTATTGACGTATTGGCAAAGAGTAGTAGATTTCATTATCAGGTAGTCACGTGGAAGCCTTGATATATTCTTAGAGAAAGAAATCAAGGTAATAAAATTCTGCATCACGTCTCCGGCGTAGAAACGTATAAAGGCTGCAACAACCGTCAAGCCGCCTTATCTCAAATTACCTGCCATATAAATAAATGATTCATACAATAGAAGAATAACAAACACTGAAGTGAACGTAAAAAGCGGCTTCACTTCCATGACGTAGGAATCTCGGTGCGTGGAATTGATTAACGAGATTCTTGGTACGAAGATAAATGTGCCAGTAAAGGCGCAGTACCGTCAAATGGGGTAACTTTGTTCACAAAACTAGATTTTAAAACAAATTCCTGTAGCATCTATTGCAGAAAAGGTGTTTTGTATTCTCAGACAAAAGCGCCTTGGATATAATTAATTATCCTACCTACTTCAAGGTGCATTTTGTTCTGAGAATAATACCTTTTGTTTTAAAATCTAGTTTTGCGGTCAAAGCTACCCCATTCCACGGTACTATTCAATCTTGGTAACACCATCCAACAATCAAAATTGTGCTGTAATGGATTTAATAAATGACGAATCCTTTAAGATTGTAATTATTCTGGTGACCCAATATTAGGCGAAGACAACAGGGTACCTACTGTTGGAATTCCGGATATGCAACTTGTAAAATAAATTATGGAATTTATAACACAAAACTAAACTAAATCAAGCTGACAAGATGTAAACTTCCCAAGCATGTAACACTGGAGCATAAATACTGAGTACTCCATACCAACAAATTTATGGAAATGCTTTTTGGAGAATACCGTCAATGAGCAGTGTCCTAGATGTTTAATAAATTATTTGCTTACTGGAGAGAAGGTGGCCGTAGCCGTTAGTAGTAGGACGAGTGATTTATACTGTGTGCGGGTTTGAATCTCCAAACGAAAAGTGTGATGATGTGTAAATTGTTTTGAACGGAACTACTAAAAATCCCTTAGCGAATAAATACCTTAGTAACTACCAGAATCAGTGGTGCACCCAGAGGAGTGCCAAGGGGCCCCGGCACCCCCCAAAGAAGAGGCTTTGTAAAACCAAAAAGGAAACTAGATTTTATTCTTTAAATCAATTTTTATAACCACCCAATGAATTTGATTGAATTTGCATTAAAAATATTTTTATCCGTTCAACTCGGCTCACCCAAGATTAAATCCTGAGTGCGCCACTGACCAGAATAGTAGATAAAAAGGAAGTCATCCAACACTTTAGCAATTTATCTGTAATTAAATGTCGAAGGATAAATGCTTCGGATGGAACGTCCATTAGCAGAGATCAAAAGAAAGTGAAGGCGGAATAGGACGGTTGTCCGCGAGATTGTTCCATTTAGCGACGCGTCGGGATGGAACGCTTGCGCAACGGAATGCAATTCTGTTGATATAAAAAGGGGAAACTAGGCGCAGCCTAAATTTGCACAACTAAATGCAATCGATGGTAATCAATCGCGCTGATTCGAAAATAAATGCAGCTCCCATTAACCGACGACGACCTAATTTCCTTGAGGCATCGTTTTGTACGTAATATATGTACACTCCCCCCTCCCCCGATCGCTGAACCCGAGAGACCCATTATTATCTAACGCTACATTTGCATTTACGCGAGCATCGATAATGGCGGTTACAGACGTTTCGCGTTTTACGCAATGCGAATCAATTAAACACGTAATCGTTTACCGTCTCCCAGCGGATACCTCCAGTTTCCGTCATCACTCGATTCATTCGCATCTGGGGCTAGCGAGTTAGTAAGTTAGCATGCTAGTAGAAACAGTGGCGACTTAAAAATAATTCTGAAAATATCTCTTTCACTTGTCTAATTATTTTTACGCCAAAAATGAAACTATTATAACAACCAAAAAGCATTTAAAATTCAAATTCAAATGGGGGCTGCATGATAATTTTCGATTTAAGAGAAAAATTCCTCGTAGATGTAAAAGTCAGTAACCTAACCCAGATTAATGTTAGCATCACCAATTTTAAGGGTAGGGTCGAGGGCGGATGGCTCCACGCTGTCCTGCCTTCGATGATTTATGACTGGGACTTAGGCTGCGTGTGTTCCTGAATGGGGGTGCACGAGACTAAACAGTCCTGGCGACGGACGATGGCTGGCGACCACTTTGGGTCTTCCAACTATCGGGTGTCGAAGGATTGCTTGTTTAAATTTAGAAAGAGCGAGTTTCGTTATGGCTGACGGCTTGACGCCGTATAGCCAAAGAATAGGGACTCTGTTCCTGGAGGATCTGGCCACGGAGTGGGGAAGGCGACGCCTTCTGGTATGCGAACTGCGATAGACCGCTCAGTCCTTACCCCAGAACTGTCCTGGATCGAGCTTCGTTGTCACCCTTAGAAAGTCATTTCTAACAAATGAATTTTTATTCGAATGATCTCGAGTAGAAATTCCGAATAAAATGAAGCTTTCAAATTTAGTCGAATAATGCCCAACTCCGGGTATTTGTGAACAGCAGTTTAAGCGTTATCTATAAACCAAAACCGAGAGCTAAAGAGATCCTTCAATTGCGAAGACAAATAAATTTTAATTTCTTATAACACTTTGAACGGAAGATCACAGGGCGAAATTGCGTGGATTACCAATCTCTACCAAATCGAAGTGAAAGCATGCCGCGAGCTTGCGAAAAGAGAACAAGGAGAACGCTAATAAGGGATATTATTCCGATGAGTCTAGGCGCTTTTGGAGGGCATTAGTAATACAATCGTAAAAATATACTGCTCTATAGATAAGCGCATTATTTTTAACGTCGTGTTTAGAACCAGCGAATATTGTTCTATAGTAGTATAGCACGCGCTACATTTCAAACTATACATAGCCGCACGTTTGAATCGATTAAACGGCGACTTTATTATAGACCGTTATCCTTCACAATGGTAACATCGAAATAGAATCGTTAGAAACCTTTATTCTATTCACCGCGATAGTGTTAATGGGACTCCAAACGCCCCCCCCCCCCCACCCTTCGTTCGAAATGGTCACCCTACGTCGAAAGCTCAGCCGTGAATGAAATTTTCAATGAAACGTGAACGCTGCACGATGACGTCCTAAAAAGTTGCGACACGGAGAGATAGAGATAATGATGTGATGATCGCGTTATCTATAGTACCATCGATGACGGGGGCATAGTTGCACATAGGACGTAATAAAATCGTGCTATAGTCCAACACGTACATAAGTTTCGTCGATACAAAGTTATTTATAACAACCCCACGGCGCGGTTAACACGAAGCCTTTTAGATTCGAGGTTTCAGGGACAAACAATTTGTGGCCGTGGTATTTACGCTTTCTCGTTAATAAATAGGTATAACCTATGCAATTTAGGGTTCCCAGGCTAACTTAGTCTCTGATCCTTCAAAGTTTCAAGGATTAGAAAGAAATAATCGAGGAGGTCCTAGCGATAGTACCGCGCGATATTTACCGATAACTGTAGCTATCCATCTTTTTTTATCGATATTTCAAACGCTAATAATTACAGGTATCGATAATTTTTACTACACTTTCTTTCGTTCAAACCAATTCAAGGTAGTAATTTCCGAATTACTACGTGTGAGTAAAATTCCGTAATTCTTTTTCGTGCCCATAGTGTTTCTAATTAAAATCTAAATTCTAGTTGCCTTTGTGAATGTGATTTAATTTAAATAAAATAATTTCTTAATGGTATTATATAAAATTGTATCTTAAAAAATTCTTTTTAATCCAAAATGATAATTCCCTTGAATATATGTAGCTTATTTTCTGATTGATAAATTAATAACGATATTATCAATATCGGCACTTTTTGAATAATTTATTTCATGTATCGATATTGAACGAAAAAAATATATATCGAAAAGCATATCGATATAGTTGAGGCTAATATCGCACATCACTACCTATCGAGCTATAAATTTCACGTTTAAGCTTTCCAGATTTGAAGCTTCGGTGATAAATAGTGCGCGTTAACTTTGGACTAACTTAGGGTGTGGATTCTAAACTCTGGGGGACAAGAGAGAAATGTGTATTTCAATTTTATATCAAGTTACACATTTTCACCTCTGTTATTAAAAAAAATGTCTTTGTCCAACAGTGCCGTAAGACGAGGAGCAAAGATCGAACCACTTCTGCACCGATTATTCCCTTCACGTGACGAGCTTTCTAAGATTAGCTCGAGACGCTTTCCGAAAACCAGGTTCGCGAACTGCTGGCAGAAATCCCGAAAGCCGAGGTACTAGAGTCCACGTGATGCCGTATTTTCGTTCTGGCGGGGTACGAGAATAGAAGCGGGTTAAAAAAGGGGTATGCAACTGGCCGAATAGTAAGCGCGCGTACGCACTAGGGCAGCCTGGGGTCGATGATATGCTAGAGCTGTGTTGCATGCTTCTAGGGACAAGACACTACTTACATGCACCTCTAATTTGGCTGTTATAGCGTCAACTTTTAATATTTATTTAGTTACAATAAACTCAATTACCATACTTCGAATAAAGAATTGATATAAAATTGATAAATACACTTCCATTTTAACGAGTTCTTCCTTGCCTACCAAAACTCTAGGAAACTATTAAAACAAGACGCTAGATCTACTCTCCGACTTTTTGTATCGATATTTTGATGTTTCGTCCATCTATGATATTTTCCTTAATAATTTTAAAAATCCTGTTGCAGTCACTTCCTAAGATCATTTACGTTCCTTATTCCCACGTGTGTTTGCAATATTTGTGGGACTGCTCGAGGGGAAAATAATGCTATTTGTTGAAAGTATGTATTGATATTTTCTCTGGATAGACAGAAGCACGAAGACGTGAAGCTTGAACGAAATTTAAATCAAGTATGTAAAGGAATTATAAAAATTCGAGAACTGCATTATTGTATACTGGAATATTCTACGCGAAGCACAATTATTATGTTAATAGAAATGTTGGAATTTTAGCACAATGCTTCGTGGGTGGTTATCTAAATTGTTTCCAAGGTATAGCAATAGATACCTATTTATGCGTAACCTTTGTGGACGAGACAGTGAGTATTTATATTGAGCGGTCCGAATTCGCATCCGTCTCCAATTCCAATGTATTTTAAGTCTACGCAATGCATGCTTGCGATTGAAAGTGGAACGTCGGTGTGAGGCGAGTAATCTGGGGTCACGGTACAAATTACTCGGCTAGAGATATTAAGAAAAAGTGTGCAGCAAAAACTGCCAGTTAATCGAGAATAAGATTTAAAAGACCACCAGAAGCCAGACACACACGCTGCGCACAAAAAAAAACATGTTGATAGCAATTGCGTCATAATTTTGTAATTTACTACATACAACCAAAGAAAATGTGTTTCTACGTGAGAAACTGAATCGAAAATGTGCAATAAAATCCTTTGGTACGATCTGCAGTTTTCAATCAAACTTGTGACTCTGCGCATGCATCTATGAATTTTATTGCCTGCTACTTGTGACAGTGATGTAGTTAAATTTGTAGGATAAATTTATAGGTAGTTAAGTTTGCACATGGTGATCTTGAAATTACGGATTTTTCATTAACTAATGAACTTGAACATTCGACCAACGTTGAATTATATACGTGCAGAGTTGGGCATTAATAAAAAATTATTCGTTATTCTCGAATAACTTCATTCTATTCGAAATTTTTATTCGAAGATCATTAGAAGAATGCCCAACTCTGTATATGTGTATAACACTTTGAATCTTTACGCAAGCATATGGTGCTGGATACATCGGTCACCGCAAAGTGTCTTTCAGTTGAAAATTCAAATGCAATTAATTACTGTAACCAAATCTAAAACCAGAGATAAAAAGCCAAAATTCTACCGTGGCGGCCCTACTTTCCACTACATCGTATAGCCTCGAACTGTGCGCACAGGGCTAACCCAAATGCGTGACCCGTGAGCAGCCTCTATATACAGTGTGTCCCAAGCAAACGCCTACCAAAGTTTCACTATTTCTCCGCCTACATAATCTCTGAATCCCACAATTTGCCGCATCACACTTCTACAATTAAAGTTCTCCTATATCCTTGTAATTCTAAATTCATCCCACGTGAAGAAATTCGTGAAAAGAAAACTGCAGTGAAATTTGAGAAACTGAAAGTAATCCCCATATCTTTGGCAGAATGATACCAGTGGACGAGTTCTGGTTCTTAGAAATTATGCACGTGGAGAATTAATTAAATATTTATGCAGTGTGATTTTTGGTAATTTTGAAGGGTAAAAGTTGAAATTTCGTTGTGAGCTTATGGGGCACCCTGTGTGTATTACCGATTCTCTGAGGGCTTGAAACGAGGCCAACAACCCTCGAGGTCGTGGCAGTCCCTCTGGCGAGTTGCGGGGGTGAGTTCGAGATATCGATCGACCTCGTCCGACCATACCAACGTACTCCCACGCGGATGCGTGGCCGCCGCGGCGAAAGCGGAATCAGGTCGTTTCGACTGCCGGGGACACACCAACGGAAATACGGGAAATCTGATTCACCCTGATGGATTTTACAGGCTTTCCCTACTCGGCCTCACCGATACGTCCAAGTTTTAGTTCGCCACGGGCAATATCTGTTGCGCGGCTTGTTGGTAAGCGTGTCAGAAAAATAATACCGCGAATTCTTCGGTTCTCGTAATTGGGGCATTTTTACTTTTCATACATTCGAGCTCTGTGTAACTTTTGTTGCATATCGTAATATTTTGTAATAGTAGGTACTAGTAATGTTGCTTGGAATTCATTTTTTGTAACCCTCATAAATCAGAAACTACAGGTAAATTGTTTTTGCGCTCATATAGTGAGAAGAACAAATTAGAAATTACGATTGAGTATATTTCTTAATAAGAATAGAGTACATCGAATGATCACTGCGATAATTTTTCATCTTGAAAATTACACTTTTTGCTAAATATTGTAATGAGTATACTGCGATTTATATGTGCAAAATTATAGACGAATAAATTAATGTTTCCAGCTAGTTTGGTAGGAATACGTTTCATAACTTAATAATGCACGCAGGTATTTAATTTGCCACTAGATTATTGAAACCATTATTTCAACGAAACGAGTAAAAAAGGGATTGCATGTTTCGAGGAAATAGCGATAATCGTGAATAAACAAGCATTGCATGCAACGCCAAGCATCGACGTTCAGCACGTGATGGGAAAATTTGTGGTACGTTCCAATGGCTTTATGTAATTGCAATGTTTGATTCATCGTGAAGCAACGACATTGCAAGGACCTTCGATTGCATAATGCCCGAACGACGTAAGGGAACGGCGACATCAATGAATAGCGGTTTCCTTTTTTAGTTACCAACGCTGAGTGCGGCAACAAAATTGCAGCATCGCGAAAGGAATTCGTAACTTTCACGTAAACGGCCTGTACCGTAATCGTTGCCTTCGCACAATATAAAATTCAGCCAAGTACAACGCTTCGAAACATTTATGACAGAAAGAAGACTTAACGCTCGAAACAGCAAAAGAAACTGAATCGATTCGAAATCGAGATCGTTCTAGCGCGAAACAGTTTGAATTTCAAACCGTTGCCTGTACTGCGTAGGTATTAATGCGCGAGGTCGTTATCGAGAAACATTAGCAAAGTAGATACTTAAGGCAAAAAATACCGCTAAGCGCGTGGTTAATCCCCCTGGTATTGCTACGCCCGACGAGAAATATTTACAAACAACCGTACACGAGCGAAACGGCGAGGAATGCAGCGAAGCGTTAATAGGATTGAGAAATTAAAATTCCGCTTCTGGAATTCACCTGCGTACATGTATGTATACACGACTGGCGTAACGGGTTCCCCGACGAGTCCTTACACTGAACGTGCGAACGGTGTAACCATCGGCGAGGCATGACCTCGTTCATTGCACCATCGACGTCTTCGCAAATTTAACCACCAGTGGCTGGCGGCGTGTGCCCGTTTGCCGACCGAAACGTAAATAACCGTTCGAATATCTCAAACACTCGCGCCGTACCAACATTCGGGCCCGAAAAACTTTCTCGATTCTAGGGCACCGTGGAAAGTTTCGCGACCGCCGCAGAACTGTGCCAGTTTTGCCCCATTAATTGAGAATCTCGTGGCGGAGGGAACGTCGATTGATAAAGTTTGCATTGGAAAAGTTTCGGGCAACGAGGTCTCCGATCCTCTGCGCGGAACGGTCAAACCTTCGGTCGATGCTCGCGTCTGTTGGGCGTCAGAAACGAGGTACCGATCTGAAGTTAGTCACGCGACTCGACGTCGAGAGTATTGATTCCCACGCTACGGCTCGTTTCTTCGCTCTCGCTCCACGTATATGTCGCTTCTGCCCCAGTCACGAGACATAAAAACCACCCTTTACTGCAGACACGCTCTCGAGAACGAGACTTTCTAGCTTCCGACGCGGCGAAACACTATATTCGAGCGCGTTCGAGGCGAAAGAAAATTTTTCTCCCCGCCCGCGTGCTTTCTCGGAAGGAAGGCATGGTGAAAGCATGGGCGAGCGACGTTTCTATGCGACGAGAGTGAAGGGACGGACCGATAGGTCGACGTTTCGTTACAAGCGTCGTATCCAACAGCCACCGATTCCGTTGTAGCACTCGTCGATCGTGCTCGCGAACCACCGATTCACGTTGAATTACTGTACGTGTGGCAGACAACGCGGTGATCGACGCTTGTAACGGGGGATATCCACGCAAGATGGGAGGAGGGTACGGTTACGTTGTTAGACTTACAGTTCGTAGTAATCCTTGGGAAGCGGACGGCAGGCGGAGCACAACAGAGGCGCACTGACTTTCACTGGTTTTCGAACTTCGACGAAGTGGTGGATGGTAGTACCAAACGTTGAATGTCTTCACGATAGAAGGAAACTGTAACGATGTTTCGATTGATAGATTCAATTCGAAAGAAACGGCGAACAGCTCGAGGCGGCGTTTAGGTCTGACTAAAGGTACCCGCAGTCGCGTGGGGGCCTTTTATAACCGCGGTCTGGGTTGGGCAGCGTGGAGATGGCCGAGGGCGATGGAGTGGGGGAGGGACGGGAGTGGGGGGCGAATCCCCCGGCATCTGCGCAACGAAAGCAATGTGTGTGTGAACGCTGGCGCGTGTGTATGGGGGTGTATATGGGTATAAGCAACACGGGGACAGGGATTCTCCGCGCGTGGCGCCGTCGGCACGCTACGGACGCATGTTGATAAATAAATAACGGGTGGCCAGGCTGATAAGGGACCTTATCACGGATAGATTCCAACGTCTCAATATACATGCGCGAACCGTGCAAATTTTATTGACCCTCGCGATTCATGGATATAAATTTACCGCGGTAAATGAAATGTATGACCGCCAGGCTTTTCGCCTTGCAATAGTCGATGGAGAGGTAGCGATAGAAGACGAGTATGAAGCTCGAGGGGCTGGTAATATTATTGGCAGAATTTTTTCTCAGTAGAATAGTGGATGTTAACTGGAAGGAAACTTTTTTCAATAGAAAAGGGGGTCTTCGTGTTTCAATGTACCCGAGTATTATCTGGTTTGTTTACGTTTCATTTAAATTAATAATGAATGATGTTAAAGTAGAACAGAAAATTTCAATCCCTCGCTTGTTTATTTTGTAATGTACTCGAAGATTATAGAATTGATAACGAGTAGGTACCAGCACTAAATTATCCTAATATTCGCTGAGGGAAATTTTTTTGCAGAAACTGCGAATGAATTCGTAGAATGGTAAATTTGAAGAAACCTTAAACATACAACATTAGCTTTACCACTCGGCTTCGCCCGAAATTTAGATTCTGATTTTATAAAAAAAGAAAATGATTTATTTTTTTTGTGAAAATAGTCACATTCATCTGGATTAGCTACTTGGGCATAATGAGCTGGGACACATTTCGTGACCCCAGAGTGCACCGTTCGAAATTTTTAGGCGACAGACAGACACACAAACACTTTCCGCTTTATATATTAAGATTATAGACTATTCTGAGCATTCGATTTTCTGACACTGTAGGGTAAATCCGGGAGACGCGGTCGGGCTGGAGAGTTGGTCGAGTCGCTATATTCAGACTCTACATCTGTGTATATGTAAAAGTGTGTTAAGGTTCAGAACAATTAATTCTCTAGGAATCAACTGTTTCGACCAACTCTCCGGCTCGGCCGCGTCTCCCGGATTTACCCTATATTCTTCACTTACAAGCGTGCTGTGCCTTAAACAACATTTGTAATCTCTAAAACCAAGCGTACAGAGTTTCCTTGTTATTTATACAAATTCTTACAACAACAGCATGCAGTAATCTAAATTATTGTTATGGATAATGTTTTCGAAGAAATAACACTGTTCTCAACCAGCTGCGGTGAATTTTGTAATCTAACAGCACTCCACTACAAATAGAACTTAGGTACGCGAGTTACGATAATAAGCGAAGGACACTGAAATTGAAATATGAAAATTCCAGTCAATGAATTCCTAATCTCCTAATTACACTATTCCAAATAGGCAATTATTATTTTCCGAATAATATCTCCGATTGAAACGGCGTAAAGGCATTTCAAAAGCAACGGTACCATTCTGCTCGAGAAACTAACTCGAATCCTTATGAAAACATTTCGGCGTTTTAAGTCTGAGGCCAAGGAGATGCACTCGTTCCAGGGCGTGGACGGAAAAGCCTGCGGTTTGATGGAGACGCGCGTGGAGCACAGCCATGAGACTGAATGCCGATGCATCTCCCACGCACCAGGATGTAAGAAGCCCAGGAAATGAAAGGCGACTGTCACGTGTATACACACCCCGCCGAATTATGCGGCCGGGGGGGGGGGGGAGGAGGGGAGAGAGAGAAAGAAATGGAGGAAAGCGTAGGCTTATCTGTAAACGTTGAAATGTCACCGCCCTCCGTGTTACATTCATAAGCGGACGTGCATACGTCAAGCCACCTTTGCAGATTAGAGGGGACAGAGATTCTCAAGCTGCGTGTTTATGGTTTACGGGTAGTATGCACTCGGTTATCTATCGATTTCCCGCCCACCCGTTTCGAGGTATCCTTTGTTTAATTTGCGATTGGTAGGAATTTTGATAAGCTTGTGAATGGACTTACAGTAAGCTTATCAAGTTAAACCGCTTAAGGCGGCCACACACGATCCGGCCGGCCTGTCAGTTTGGCCTGCGCAGGCCGAACTGTGCAGGCCGGCCGGACCGTGTGGATGCACTTGGCGTCCGGGATAGGGATAGTTAGTAACATTCGTGTTGTATAACTTTTAAACTATAAAAGATATCGGAATGGCGCCAAAGAACATTAAATGAAAAAATTATTCCTTTCAAATGATTTATAATTAAATATATTGTACGTTCATTTAATGCTTTTTTTTTTCAATTTTTTCAACTTAATTGTTATAAAAAAATGTGTAAACTGTTTATTTAGTAGTTTATTCAATGCTCTTTAAGCGATTTAAATCGCTTGTTGGGTAAACTTTTAGTTTCCGATTATAAGGAAAAATCAAATAGTACTATTAGAAATTGTGACAAAATCTACAGTTTAGTTAAACATTATTATTCATTTATTATTAATTTATTCAACGGATTTATTCATTTCAGAGTATTAAGAAATTCTTTATTCTTTATTGTATCGATATGGAAGTGATACCGATGGATTCCTTATGTTTTTCCGATGAAAATCATACAAAATTTCATGTAAATCTGACTATTTTTAACAAATTGAGCTTGAAATTATGTAATTCAATTTTTCATGGAATTTCCTTCATTATGGTCCGAATTATGTCATTATTGGTGTTAGTTTCATCGGCGAAACACAAGGAATCGATAGGCGTCGTTTTCGCAAAGATTTGATGTGAAATGCGGAAATCCTGGACATTTCTGACTTTTTAATGGTATTCCAACCCTTTCGAAGATCGAGAGCCATCAAATTCGGTGAGGCAATGGAGGATGCTTTCCTCGCTATGGGGTACCAGGCGGCATCTCTTTGACAGGCGTCGCTGGAGAATCACCCTGTAGTATACATTCAGTAGATTTCGGTAGGAGAATGTTTATTTTTCCTGACTGTGCAGGCCGGCCGGAGCAAAATCGAAAAACGATTCGGTCGGCCTGAGGCCGCGCCAGATCCGAACCGAACGCCACTTGAGACTCCCTATTCTCCATTTCAGCGTAGTAAAAAGTTCTTCATTCTTTATCGTCTCGATATGAAAGTGGCACCAATGGATTCCTGGCGTTCTTCCGATTAAAATCATAACAAATTTCATGCAAATCGGACTACTTTTACAGAAGCAATTCGATGAAAATCATACAAAATTTCATGTAAATCGTGTTGGGGAACCTGGTAGGATGCGCAGTAACTCAACAGAGAAAATACAATAGTGTTCCTTTATTGATACAATTAAGTTAATAGTGTCAAACTGGTAAATATAAGAAATAATGATCGCGTGTAGCGTCTACTGCGTCCGGAGAGGAACTGAGGTAACCACGGTCTTCGGTGATTGACAAGCCGCAAAGAGGCCGAGCGGTGCGTAGGGCCATAATATGTGACACTTGACAGTGTCCAGACCTTAATCCTCTGTTTACAGCTCGTATCGCTGCTTCGCCGTATACGCCAACAAATCGGACTATTATTAACGAAATTAGCTTGAGGTTATAGGAATTAATTTTTCATAGAATTTCCTTCATTATTTTCCGTGAGAAGGCTCATGGCACGCCGATCCACGTGCCGTCTGATTTAACATTAAGACCCAAATTAATGTGATGGTACTAGGGATGTGCGGGTAATCGAATGTGTCGGGTACCCGAGCGGTCGGATCGGGTCGGGTAACGTCGGGCGGGCTCGGTCGGAGGCCCGGGACAGACGGGCCTACGGGTAGCCCGATTGTGTCGGGTAGCTCGATTAATTCGGGTAGCCCGATTGTGTCGGGTAGCTCGATTAATTCGGGTAGCCCGATTGTGCCGGGTAGCTCGATTAATTCGGGTAATGCGGTGCTTGGTAAGTTGATATACGTATTCAGCTTTTTTTAAACAACCGAGTACTCGGCAAGCATGTACAAAATCTTTACATAATAAACAATATGTAACTTTATAATAAGATAATTTTCACGTGGAAAAATAATGCTTCTAACGGATTTATTCAAAGTGACCTTCATTCGATACCTACCACCTGTATATTAACTTTGTATATAAGGTGCATAAGTTGAATTTTTACTTAAGTGGAATTCTCGCGTAACAACCCCCAAAAGTAAGTAATAGGTATGAATTTTTTTTTTAAACTATTGTTAATAATACATTAAACTTCCTTCTCTTAATATCGCAGTACTAAATACATGTTTAAAAACGCATATTATCTGGATGTTTCATAGTATTTAAGAAAACTATACAAGCATATGAATATGCTTTTTAACGTATTTATTTTAAATTAGCATGTAAAAGACGAAGCTGTTGCACATTTTTCGGTAATATCTTTGTCCGTGTACTTGTTCCATTGCATGCCTATTTCCTGTATCAACTGTAAGATCATTGTTTATTTGTATTCATAAATGTTTATAAAAAATGTTTCAAGTGAAAATGATCTTATTCTAAAGTTTCATATAGATAAAGATTTTGTACATGCCGAGTACTCGGTTGCTTAAAAAAGCTGAATATGTATATTAACTTATCATGCACCGCGTTACCCGAATTAATCGAGCTACCCGACATAATCGGGCTACGCGACATAATCGGGCTACACGACACAGTCGGACTACCCGTAGGCCCGTCTGTCCCGGGCCCCCGCCCGAGCCCGCCCGACTTTACCCGACCCGACCCGAGCCCGAAAAGTCGAGTACCCGGACACCCCTAGATGGTACGTGTGCTGCCCGATGCTTAATCATCCGCCATAATTAATATTAAGCAAGAGAGTGATCGTTAGCCACAAGCTAGTCCAGAAGGTAAACTCGGAATAGGCGGGATCTCCATAATTGTTGGAGCTGACAATTCTAATTGGTTGCACTTTTGAGGAAGAGGAGGGTCACCCCTCTGTGAATTCGTCAATGGAACAGGTACCCTCACCGTCCTGACGACGTGGAGGAATAGCACAGCCAGCTGGTCCCAAAAATAGCCGCGATGATCGGACAGAGCGTCACACCAGGGTCGGCGGTTTATGACGGTATTGTCCTGTGAGTCAGTGGTGGACAACGGTACACGCGGGTAGGGATGGTTTCAAAATGTCGACAGAGCAATACAGGGTGATTGGCTAGAAACGCCTGATCCGCCTCGCAACCGTGACGAGGTCAACCCCCCGTGGTGTCTCTCCGAAGTTATGGCTTTCGACCCTCGAAGGGGTTGGAGTACCTATTAAGAAGTGAGAAATCTTCGAATTCCTCATTTCTCATCAGATCTGTGCGAAACCGACGCCAATGGATTCCTGGCGTTCCGTCGATTAAAATCATACCAAACATCATGCAAATCGGACTACTTTGACACAAGCTATTTGTATTCCTTATGTAAAAGTAGTCCGATTTACACGACATTTGGCATGATTTTCATCGGAAAACCACAAGGAATCCATCGGCGACACTTCCATGTCCATACGATAAAGAATAAAGAATTATTTCATTTCTGAAACAGATACAGGGTAATTCTGCATTTACGCCCGTCACCCCGGGGCGCCGACCTCAATTCGCTACGTTGGACCCAGGATTCATACCTTTTTCCGAAAAAAGCCATAAAATTCAATGGGCACTGCGGGGTGTTGTCCCTGCCATTTAATTAAATTTAAAAATACTCCCGTTTTTAGTGTAAACTTAATAAATATCAGTTTTTAAAAAGAAGCGATTTTTTTTTCTTCAAAATCCAGGGGGGCAACTGCCAGTTTTGCCACACCTCCCCCGGACGCCCATGGCCAATCCAGTACTTAACGAAATAAAAAAGAAATGGCCAAATTTGATGAGTTTAATTGGTTCAGGGGAACGACGAACACGAGCTCCAATAGCAAAACAGAAGCATGCGTTGACGTATTCCGTGCGACAGTAGGTGGGCATTGGGGGGGGGGGGGGGGAGGTATTGCTGTGAAGAGGCTCTCCTCAAGATAGCAGCCGTTTGCGAGGGATGCAAATCCGATTGGTCCTAATACAATCTGCTCCCTATGGCTGAAATTTGGTCTAGCAAGTTTCACACCTCCTAACTCTAACCAATCGAACTTGCATCCCTCCCAAAAGAACCGGCCATCCGAGCGTAGAAGCAAGTGCGAAATAAAAGTAACGGTGCGCTTCTCGATACCGCAGATGTACCTACCTAAGTAGCATTTCTGACGGAAAAGAATTGTCCAGCCTTTGGGCCTGCCATTCCCGGCGTAGACCTTTGGCAGGTAGGTATCTGTTTCAATAGGTAAGGCCACCCGTGGCGCCAGCAAGACCGTCCCCGGTCCTTGCTATTCCAGCGGGTTTTCTTCCAAGGAAAATTAGTAAATTTGCAAGCGCAATATCTTAAAAACCAGTGGAAATAAAGTGTATACATTATAGCTTATTGAATTTGTCTTGAAACGCACTATCAAGTGACCTCTGCAAAAAAAATAGTTCCATTTAAAAAACCGAACTTGACCATCGTATCTTTTAAAATAATAATCGAAGAAAAAATTCGTCTGCGCTAATAAATTGCCCCCCTCGAACCATGCGATTCCATATTTTTTTTATTTTTTTATCTCCAATACTTTAGGAGATATCCAGCTGTTCAGTCTTCCCGCGGACACCCTGTAGATGAGATGAAGGCCGCGGGTGAATGAGAAAATGCAGCGTGCGTCAGTGATTCTTACTTTGTGTGATATTAAAAAATGTTGGGCATCAGGAGGTACTTTATTAATTTGTAATTCCCTCGCGCAATGGAGTCCATTTTCTGGACCGAATTATAGCGCACAGCTGAACGTAAAATTTTGACAGATAGAAAAATTATAAAATTGCATTTGTTGCACGCTATTCCTAAAGAAATCTTTTCTAAGTGTTTCAGCTAGGCCTGCAGGAATTCATTACGTACATAATTAGATTTCAAAGCTAGACTAATTAATCGGAGTACAATTCATTATATGCAGTTTAAGGAGCCTCAATCTATAGTGAGTAACGAAAATACCCGGACACTTTTTAAAATCGCATAACTTTTTTAAAATAGATCCAAACGACTTGAGTTTTTTTTTTAGAAGCTAGAAGGATTAGTTTGCTAACAAGGGATGATCACAAACCCGAAAAATCAAAAAATTCTGAAACTTTGTGAATATGTAGGGAATTTCCTCCTGATTACAACGCAATTTTTGTTTGCTGCCCAAATTCACTCTAAGGGGGTGTAATTGACCGCTGGAAATCCGGTTATTTTCCGATTTTGTGTTATAACTCGTGAACTGTAAAATAATTTTTTCACCAAATCAGAGATCTAATTAAAAGAAGTAACTTTGTTATTGCAACTTTTTTCTATCTCTTACAGATTGAAAGGTTACAAAATAAAATCGGAAAATAATCGAATTAACCGATTTTGATGAAATTTTAGGCATGTATATAACCCACTTTAATCTACAAACGGTTTTTTTTTTAATTTTCATTACAGGCTCACAAAAAAAAGTTTAAAAAACGACCTTCACTATTTTTTTTTGCTATTCCGACAAATTGCATTTTTTTTTTCAAAACGACGAAACACGTCCATTAGCAAACTAATCCTTCTAGCTTCTAAAAAAAAAACTCATGTCGTTTGGACCAATTCTAAAAAAGTTATGCGATTTTAAAAAGAGTCCGAATATTTTCGTTACTCGCCGTACCTGCTGAGAATTATTAACCGTTGCTCGAAAACCATTCTTGGTTTAGCAGGTATTAACATTAATTGGCTCTGTCGCCTGACAAGCCTTCGGTTTGTCCTGAGTCACAGAGGGATCATACTGATAAACACCGTCAACAACCTCCTGTTCAAAACAAGTGGGTCATGTGCTTTCTAGTCCAAAATACAACTCCTGGTAGGACCAAGACAAGAATGTCCATTGTCCAAACTAATTGTAAATTCGAGAGCTTATGCAACTTCCCCCCCCACTCTGCTTTCCCTGCCATGAACATGGACGCTAGTTGACGTTGCGTCCTGTGTGCACGTCCCACTAAATTATATTCGGCATACAGAGAGGGATAAACACTCCTAAATAACCCGACCTGTGGACACCACTCGACAGGGATGTTTCTGGGTTGTTGGCCGCGCAGGTGCAAAAACAATATTGCCGCCCTTATTAATTTAATTATGTAGTCCTCGTGAAATTAACGGGAGTTTAAGTCATCATTTTACCGATTTCGAATTTGTTTAAAAAATACAGGGCCTTGAACTTTCCGATTTCTGCCTATTTTCGTGAAAATGGGTTATGCTTATGAATTTTTTATCTCGAAAACCAGCGTCGGATAATTTAAAAAATAGTTTAAATGAGAAAAGCAACGATATCGTTAATAATCGTCATAAAACTTTTGATTATTATTCTTATCAGTCAAAATTTTATATATAATAATAGGTCTGGTCGCCCAGGGACACCTTCTGTACCCCCAGAAATGGCCCTGCGCCACTGGACTGCAATCATCCCCCCAATACTAAAAATGAATACATACAGAATCCCCAGAATCTGTTTTACTAAAAATATTCTGCTAAATATTTATTGTTATAAGAAACGTTAGTAAAATATATAGTAAGTACTTGCAAAGAAAATGATCTACGACCTACGACATTTCACATTCGCGATTCCAATAGCCTGCTTTATCGATCCGAATGTAAGTCTGAATAATGCGGAGCAGATACAACGAACAATTATTCTATTTATGTAAAGAAGGCTGTGATTATCACCAACATCAGATTTCGAACGCTGAACCGGCCAATTACGAAGTCGGCTTAATGTTTAATTAGTAAGTAGACCGTTGGTCCGCCGGCGAATCAAAAAACAACTGCACGCAATGTCGCAGGTATAACTCGAGGAAAGCCAGATTTTTCCTTGACAGACTAACGAAAAAAAAATTGCGTTGACGAGAAACAAAAGCCTGCGAGTGGTCGATGCCATTGCGTGCAATCGTTTTTTATTTTTTTTTTTTACCAAATTGCAGTTGCGTTGATTAAGAAATCGTGGGCACAGGTTCAATGTCTTAAGACTTAAGTAAACAAATTTCGCGTTAAGATTTAATCACACCATTTGTTGCGATTCGGGGATTAAAGATTGCAGTTGTCAGTGTTTTAACTGATCTTCTCAATCCGTTTTTGGGTATTAATATATGATTGCCACGGATTTTGCCAGCCGATAAAAATGACAACTTTGAATCTTTTGTTATTACAGCACTGTTTATATCAAATCTCCTTTAAATGCAGTTCTAAAAATGTAACATGATGCAGCTGCTGTAATTTCTAATTCGACGCGTTCCGGTGTGTTTCATGCAATATCGAATGATACAAACCGTTAAATTTAAACATTCAACCGTCTACTCCACGTATTTATACGTTTTCGAAAATAGACCAGCTTGTTACGAATGATCTGTGACTGTTCCACGCTGCATGACCAATCACTTCTAATACCTGCAAGCAATCTTACACGTGTATAATACTCGTATACTCGAAACGGCAGATATAAAAGCACGCAAGTCGGGAGGTGTGCAAGCCTAACGAACGTCAATTGCATTGGCTTGATTCAAAATCGATGACATATCCTGCGATAGGCATTGAATCGAGCAGTGAACAATCCCAATGAAGTTGTGGGTGTTCCTCGTCGGAGGCAGTTTCAACGAGCAGAATACAAATGAGGAATTGTTTATTGAACAAAACCAATAAAGGCAAAAGTGCAAATACAGCCTGGTAAAATAGAAACGCCATAACTATTTTACTAATTTTTACTCCATCTAGTATTAAGTTAATTTTGTGTGATAAATATTGTATCGAGTTTTTTTTTACCATTTTCTGATACCAACATCTCTAAGTTTTCTCGATGCACCAATCAGGTGACATTTTTTCGCTTTAAAAAAATTAAAAACACCAAGGGCGTAGCCCCTTACGAATGGAAACAAATAATTTCTAAACAGAAAGACGAAATTCTTTTACCATTATTGCATGGATGTTCGAGCAATACCAGCCCTGCTATTCATGTATGTGGAATTACAGATTCACGTTCAAGTATAGAATCCAATCCCCGACTAGCTAGCCTTGTTACCATTCATATGAAACATATTTCTCCGTGGTATAGGACACGTCTAAAAATAGGTAGAGTACGACCGTGTTTCTCCTCTGATATTCCCTGTATTCGCGAATTTTTAACATACACTGCCCCCAGTGACTACGTAAATATCTCCAACTCTGTTTGTCGATTTATCCAACAAGCTATAGATAGGTACTCAATTAATAACATCCCCAATATCAGTCAAGCGACAATAGACTCCTACAAATAAACCCTTGAGACACGTGATCGTGTAACCGTTCCGCAGATCTATGGACTGGAAATGCCAAACGTGAACACGAAATTTCTTCAGCCACTTTACACCCAACACAAAAGTTCGAACCTTGTACTTACAGGTGACACATGCCACTTCCATGCCACGAAACGCTTCGAGGATACGAATATCACTGTAGGTAGGTACATTCTCCAGTGACCACTTCAAATTTAGTCACCGATTTACAGTTACACTACGATCTTGATTTTATTCACACGCAGCGTAATTTCCCTGCCCACGAGATGGGTCCGAGAATAATTGGACGCGAACGAGATGATGGGAGACGTCGATGTTCTTGGGATTCGTGAGTTTTTCACCTACGCGTGGTCCCAGCGGCACAGATTCCGCCCCATTCAGGCGGTGAATGTTGATCGACCGTTGAAAAGGTTAAAAGTTCGCTCCGCCGCACAGTGGTTCGGAGTTTTAGAGACTATACCTCTAACGCGAAAGAAGTCTTAAAAGGAAATGTCCCTGTTGTTCCGTAGCGCGTATCCGAATTTCGATCTCATTCACGGGTGTAACTTCCGTTGCTGATGACCATGGCACTACGCGTCCGGATGTCTCACGGCAACTTAACGATGTAAGACCGGTTCTTTGATATAGGGTAGAAAATGTTAGTCCACTTTTTATAATAATAAAATGTATGTTACACTACGTAACAAATACACAAAATAACTATGACGTCTAAACCGGGTGGTAAGATGTTGAGTGTTCAAACTAGACTGACTAGCCTCCTTCCTACGATCCTTTTTTAAATCTTTTTCGGTGGAGGGGTAGACAGAGTCGGTAGAGAAAAATACAAGCTATCGGGCGAGTTCAAATTAGTCGATGCTATTGGTGAGTTGGAGGAAAAATGGGGATGGCAACGAGTGACCGCCTACAATGCATAGCGGACACTCCCCAGCCCTTGCATTTTCACGGTCAGCGGGAGATTTCCGGGCCACGCACGGATAATAAACTCATAAAGTCCTTAGACCTCGGGAACACTTGGTGACTGTAAAGAAATTTCGTTAATAAGGGGTAAAGCTCAAGATTTACAACGGCTAGAAGGTCAGAGTGCTGCGATGTCTGTTAACCTTACGAGTTTATTAGCCGACTTCGAGGAAGAAGGGTTAGTACAGGGTGATTGGCTAGGAACGCCTGATCCGCCTGGCAACCGTGACGAGGTCAACCCCCCGTGGTGTCTCTCCGAAGTTATGGCTTTCGACCCTCGAAGGGGTTGGAGTACCTATTAGGGGAGAGTTGCCAATATCGTACTGGTCACCTAAATCGTACCTCATCAATTTCTCAGTAATTAATGAATGTAAACGACATCTGATAATAAAAATATCAAGAAAATAGGAAATAAGAAATAGAAACAAAACCTTTTGAGCTTACACTCTATTTTGTGCGTGCTATAAACATTTAAAAAAATCAGGTATGATTGATGTAACTTTTTACCAGTTTATTTTAGCTGATAATAATCAAACAATGCAATTTTGTCCTGTATTTTTGTACTTTTCTAAAAGTGGGTTTAATGTAGAATATTTTACATTCATTTTAAGTACATATTACATTCATTATAAAGTTTAAATTGATATTTATAAATAAATTGATAATGTTTCCTAAATCGTACCACCACAATCGTACCAGTAGGATTTGACAACTCGTATGTTATATAGGTTATTGCGGCCTGTGTGTAATCCATATACATATGTATATATAACTATATAATAATCATTACTTTATGTTGAATATTTTCTTCTGTATTCGTTATTGATACTATTTTTAGTGGAGGTACGATTTTGGAAACCGAGGGGTACGATTTAGGAGACCGATTGCCTAAATCGTAACTTTTACAGTATGTGACAAAAAGATTAATAACAAATTAATTTGTTCCGAACAAAAGGTTAACCATATAATAGTAGGTGCGTAAAAGATCAAGCTACAATATCCAATAGTCATTTGCGTTGAAATTAGTACCAAATATGAAATATAACGTAAAATGTCTTAAGTGGTACGATATAGGCAACCCTCCCCTAAGAAGTGAGAAATCTTCGAATTCCTCATTTCTCATCCGATTTGCATGATGTTTGGTATGATTTTAATCGATGGAACGCCAGGAATCCATTGGCGTCGCTTTCGCACAGATCTGATGAGAAATGAGGAATTCGAAGATTTCTCACTTCTTAATAGGTACTCCAACCCCTTCGAGGGTCGAAAGCCATAACTTCGGAGAGACACCACGGGGGGTTGACCTCGTCACGGTTGCCAGGCGGATCAGGCGTTCCTAGCCAATCACCCTGTACTAAGACTTCTTCCTCGAAGCCGGATATTAAACTCGTAAGGTTAACAGACATCGCAGCACTCTGACCTTCTAGCCGTTGTAAATCTTGAGCTTTACCCCTTATTAACGAAATTTCTTTACAGTCACCAAGTGTTCCCGAGGTCTAAGGACTTTATGAGTTTATTATCCGTGCGTGGCCCGGAAATCTCCCGCTGACCGTGAAAATGCAAGGGCTGGAGAGTGTCCGCTATGCATTGTAGGCGGTCACTCGTTGCCATCCCCATTTTTCCTCCAACTCACCAATAGCATCGACTAATTTGAACTCGCCCGATAGCTTGTATTTTTCTCTACCGACTCTGTCTACCCCTCCACCGAAAAAGATTTAAAAAAGGATCGTAGGAAGGAGGCTAGTCAGTCTAGTTTGAACACTCAACATCTTACCACCCGGTTTAGATGTCATAGTTTTTTTGTGTATTTGTTACGTAGTTTAATATACATTTTATTATTATAAAAAGTGGACTAACATTTTCTACCCTATATCAAAGAACCGGTCTTACATCGTTAAGTTGCCGTGAGACATCCGGACGCGTAGTGTCATGGTCATCAGCAACGGAAGTTACACCCGTGAATGAGATCGAAATTCGGATACGCGCTACGGAACAGTGAACTTGACCCAAAGTTACTTATCCGTGTAACTTTACGAATTCCGTCCAAGGGTTAACAGTGTACAGTTGCGAATTCAAAGTATCTTTTAATATCTGTGATTTTTCTACAATGACTTATCTTATCTATTCCCAGGTATGTAACAGATGTTTTAATTAATTTTTTATTGATTCTGGATTTAGATTTGTTGGAATTCTTCTCATATGTTCTGTTATCAGGGAATCCAAGTTTGCCAAAGTGTACAAAAAAATGCAGATATTTGCAGATATTGGTTCTCCCATAATTTACAACACGGATCATTAAGAATTTAGTGAGGTGAAAATAATTCACGTATCCATGCGGTTATTTGAGTTAATAATCTTCTTTTAAGGGCATCTCATAATGTAAGCTATCTGGATTTATTCTTTGAAGGGTATGCGCAGAAGAACTTGAAAATGAAGGAGCTTCTGTTTCATCTAAAGCACTTTGTTCCTACTAAATCTGGCACTAATGATAATGCTGTTGAAGAAATATTAGGTAAATATATAAAAAGTATCAAATCATCAGAAACATAAGACTGCGCTGGTATATGAATATACTTTTTTCTGGGTTATACTGTATGTAAAATATTTATAAAATGTATACTGTATGTATAATAAAATTAAATACATTTATTACAATTTCTTATTATTTCAAATGAGAAACTGGCCTTGTTTTTTTAAATAAAGAATAATATAAATTTATATTTTTTGTTATTGCGTATTTCTAATGTCCTATCATTTAAAAATACCGTAACCAATTACACTATTATAGAATTAAATAATCATTATTTCGTGTTAGAAAGCAAGCACTTTGCACCCTCGGGAGAGTTGGACAGAGTTGGGCGTTATTCGAGTACCTATCTAACCTTATATTGGAATAAAATTTCGAATAAATTCTGCCTCGACTACAATTTCGAATAAATTCCACTTCGAATAAAATCTCGAATAAATCCTACTTTGAATAAAATTTCGAATAAATTCTGCCTCGAATAAAATTTTGAATAAATTCTGCCTCGAATAAAATTTCGAATAAACTCTACTTTGAATAAAATTTCGAATAAACTCTACTTTGAATAAAATTTCGAATAAACTCTGCCTCGAATAAAATTTCGAATTAATTCTGCCTCGAATAAAATTTCGAATAAATTCTGCTTCGAATAAAATTTCGAATAAATTCTGCTTCGAATAAAATTTCGAATAAATTCTGCCTCGAATAAAATTTCGAATAAATTCTGCCTCGAATAAAATTTCGAATAAATTCTGCGTCGAATAAAATTTCGAATAAATTCTGCCTCGAATAAAATTTCGAATAAATTCTGCCTCGAATAAAATTTCGAATAAATTCTGCCTCGAATAAAATTTCGAATAAATTCTGCCTCGAATAAAATTTCGAATAAATTCTGCGTCGAATAAAATTTCGAATAAATTCTGCCTCGAATAAAATTTCGAATAAATTCTGCGTCGAATAAAATTTCGAATAAATTCTGCTTCGAATAAGATTTCGAATAAATTCCGCTTCGAACAAAATTTCGAATAAATTCTGCTTCGAATAATATTTTAATAAAATGAAGTCATTCTAGAATAACGAATAGACTCTGATTCAAAGAAATCTGGCTCGAATAACGCTACCGATTTATTCGTTATCTAAAACATGTAAATAAATTGTGCCCAACTCTATCGTCGTGAATACACTCATTCACCCGTTTCTCCTAACGACGCTGTGTCATTAGAAGCCTATCTCCGACCATAGTGGAAAGAAGGCGCTCAGCAGGGAGTTGATCATTGCGACTTCTCTCTCGGCAGTCTCAGCTGGCCGCAGTTTCGAGCGGCCGAGCTATATTCGCGGCTGTGAATCAGCCCACGTGGACGATCAGATCGAGACGATTCCGTGGCGCACGTGTACAAACAAATTGCAGGAGTGCGAACACGCATTTCGAGGATTATGGGAAGGTCGGAGCAGGAAGTCGGACGCACGTGGATTCGAACGCGGGTCTACGAGCGCGGCTGTAGAAACACGTGTCTCCGTTTTCTACGATCGACGCGATCGAGATTAGTTGAGCGAAACGTGCAGCAAAACGTTTCCCAACCGCCACTGTGCTGATACACAATACCGTTTCAATCGCAGTATCACAATGACAAGATCACTGCCCACGCGCACGGCCGTGACCAATTCTACTGGCGCGTCTCCGCGGTATCGATACTCGACATGTACTGCGGGCAGTTAACTTAAAACCAAGTTAATAAATTCTTCCTCCTGGAAACTATGTAATTATTTATTTAATGGGGAAAAATCTCTTTTTCACGTGATAAATGAGAAAAGTATATAGCTTGGTTGAGTTTATTTTTTAAAGGGGTGAAGATTTGTTTAGAAAAAATTCAAGTGAATTTTCCCGGAAGCGTTATTTTGAGAAATATTACACACTTTTTAAGTAATTATTATTACTAGTAACCTACTATTGGTAAATTAATTTTTTGAGATCGCGTAGGTGTTTCATACCATTCAGATATGGTACAACTTTCTACAGTTTCATTTGCAAGCAGAATTATTTCACGTTGCGTAAGGAAAATGCTCCACTTTCGCGAGAAAAATTTCCTTCGATGGAAATGAAGAGATTTCGATTACGGAATAGGCGTACAGAATAGAGATTAAGGAATTTATAATTATAGAAGTGGTACACTCGATCTAATAACCTCGATTTAAGGTGGCAAATTACTTTATCGTATTGAAACGCATCGTTTAGAAAAGGGGACCCTCAGATCCGCGAGAACTAATTACGATCACCGTCTAAATCGCGTAAGAGGAATATTCTGCCTTAACGAGAAAGAGATCTCCAAGAGTCGCTAGATTTCTCCTCGCCCCGACAAAAACCTTAATTACTCCCGTATTAAATTGCCCGATACCGCGCGGCGTGCTCTACTTCGACGGGGGGAAAAAAGAGACGGAAAGAGTATTGGATCGGACGAAACGTTTGCGAACAGTGTAATCGCAGAAAAACGCAGGAATTACGCGGGCGTCGAGTAGATAAATCCTCGCTTTCGTAATCCCGAATTTTTCCCACTTCGAACAGCTCAGATCGCTGGAACAGCCTCGAACATGCTAATAAACAGCTCCAGCGTAGAAGCATTTTCAACGAGCAATTAGTTGACAACTGTTCTAGAAAGACTTGCGTCACGCCACTGCTGGGTTACTGACTTGTGTAAATTCTCCAACGCCACGCAAACATTTCTTAGAAGCATAAATAATATTCGATTGATGCAGAAATGTTTGGTGCTTCCACCGAATAGGAAAACTATGAACGTAAGGAAGTATATTTCATAACTCGATATAGAAACTGGTGAAAGAACCGCCCTGTGTAATAAATCGAAAAAGAGTTCTGAATGGTAAGTAGTGGTTAGAAGAATGTTTAAAGTTTAAACTGTGAATAGTACCACAAATAGGAAGAATTGTGTTTTAAAATTGATATCCAATAAATTAAGGAGTATTTTAAGGTATCTATCTACCTGGATATTTTTTACTATTTAAATAGTTAATTGGAAATATCAACAGCAGGTGCAATATCGGTGGGAATGTTCTGCGCATTGAGCGCAAGAAGATATTTTTAAATGGATTCTGTTTTTCACGTCCAGTCGATAATTTCGAAGTGGTCACGCGCGGTTATAAATAAATTTACTAACATTCTTCGATCGAGCGTATAAAAAAGTGACGCAAGATTTGAAAGTTGAGACTACCTGTTCCCTTATTTTGGCAACAACCGTATTGCTAGCTGTGCCGAGTGGGTAATCAGCTTGGGGAATAAAAGCGTTGAATGATAACGCTATCGTCGCCCCTGTTATCGTCAGTGACGATTCCTATTGTTTAAACAGTGCCGCGCGCGGTCGTTGAAACTGCAATCGTTCATGCTTGAGATTTTTAGCGCGTTCGTGCCGTTGACGTCAGTCCGGTATTGTTTTCAATAATTCGACGTACGAGTTGCAAATTACACGCGTCACGTGGAGAACGCACATTGTACGAGAGACTCGGGATATTATCGTTCCAACAGCCGTCCACACAATCGGTTATTATTCATAATGCACTCAGGGGCAAGGTCTGTAATACACCATTGTAATTATCGCTTTCATAGAAGTTGTAATCTAACAACATTAATTCCTAATATTTCTATCCCCTCTTAGTGTGTATTAGGACCCCTCCCTAATTTTAAATGATATCTTTTATTATAATTTTTTAAAACAATAGTGGAAAGAGAGACCTAAGAGGACCAATTTTATTAGCCATCATCATTTACGAGAAGAGTATCACCAATCAGAACTGGAAACGCGCTTTTGTAATTACTCATATATCAAATTGTAAGGAGAGTAAGAAAGGAAACCCCCTTTTTGGACGCAACTGGACATTTGTTTTCGAGATATTTTCATTTGAAAAATCGGTCCTGATAGGAGGCACTCGGAATTAATATTTGTCCGAGAATTGCACAACACACCTAACAGGAATCGATCTCGCGACCCTTTGCGATGATGGTTTTTATAATAAAATAAGCACTTAACGTTTTCAAACTTTTGAAACTTTCCGGCTTACCTCGAATATGTTAACTTTTTTTAGTACTTTCCCACTTTTTAATATCGATTAAATGTAGAAAAGAAATGCCACTTTTGGTACCTTCAACTTTGATCGACCGCCGTTTTAATAATTTTTGTCCAAAATTGTTCTTTCGCGTACCTGATAACCATACTCCTGCAAATTAAAAATACCTATGTTTAGCTTTTTTATTTCAGATGATCCAGTCGTCCGAAATATCAATCACCAGCAAATTTAGAGCATATAAACATGGAGGAAGCATGCCATGCTTTCTAACATAAAAAAAAAACGCGGTCGCCCCTGACGCTAGAAAGAGGGAGGGAGTAGGTACCTAAAGTATATTTTTCTCTTTCTACTGCCATCTACATTTTCGCTCATTGCATGTTTATATGCTCTAAGCCAGCGAAGGGCGAAATTCTGAAGACGCCAACTTCACTGAAATATTTATCTAAACCTAAACAAATGAAATAAACAAACAAACAACAAAGATTGTTTCTCGTATTTCAAGAGTGGCAGTGTTCCGCACTCGCATAAAATAGTAAATAATATTACAATGACATACGGGCGCCGTGTTAACGACGTAGCTTTAAGTCCCTTATATCTATAAATATGATTCTCGAATCCTTTTAGGAATAAGTTTTCTTCGTCGTATTGTCCTCCCGTAACGGGACTCGGTCCTTCATGTTTCCGTACAACCGTGTCCACTTTCGCTTTATAATTTAACTCCGGCAATATCTTTTAATATTTTGGACAATAGGCAAAGGTCTTGACATCTGGTCGGCCACCGGTCTCGTCCGCGCGGTACTACGGCGTACCAAATAACCGGGTCATAAAACTCATACCTTCGGTAGACATTCACGAGGTCACGCGGCCAAGCTAATCTTCGAACTCAAAAAGTATATTATTATCACGTGTACGCACCCCCTGCTACGGAACCTTTCCTCCACCACGACGCCCTCGAAAATATAAGGGCGGTTCCTCGACTTCAAACTTATCGCCAATAGAAAATAATAATTTGTGACCGCCCACTCCGTCATCTAACCAATCACCAAAAACCCGAGCTTACCTCTCCGATAGAAGACTTCCGAACAGTCAGTGAACAACGAAAACATACAACCGAATAGATCAAAGGCCAGAAGATCAAAAACTGTTTTCCGCGGTGTGAAGTCACCGTTTAATGTAATTCCTTTCACTTGTACCTCAGTTTAATGTTTTGTTTGTCAATATAGTTTCATTGTTATTATTTTCCTACCGTCTCTTTCATTTTAATCAGCCCTACTTCAGTAAAACGAGTAGGGATCCGCGTAATTCCGGTGTCGATAAAAATCGTAACGGAGATTTACGACTTCCGTTGACTCGACACTCAGAGGTCGAGTCTCATCGTGGTTACGCGCTAACAGGCAGAATATACAGTCGAGAGCTTGAGAAAATTAAATGTTTATTTCATTATAAAAACGAATTTTCAACCGAGACTGTAGAATGTCCCCTTAAAGGAAATGTTTAGAAATTAACTGCCCTCATTCAACAATTTTGATAGCGAGCTTCATTATAGCTGGATCATCGCGGTGATTCCAACGAGACATTTCTAAAGAATAGTCCACTACCCATACAGCACACTTCGTTGCAGCATTATTGCAGGAACGTTGCTGCACTAGTGCGTTGTTGCAGGTTGCATTGCAATATTGCAGAAATGATGCTGTAATATTGCAGTGCAATATTGGAGTGGCAACGTTCTTGCAATATTGCAGAAATATTGCGCACGCGTTGCCACTACATTGTTCCAGTGGCAACGATCCTACAATATTCTGTAATATTGCGCGCACATCGACGTGCAATGTTCCAGTGGCAACGCCCAAACAAAATTGCACACATATTGCCGTGCGCAATACTGTAGTGAAAATATTGTAGAAACATTACAGCAATATTCTGAAGCAATTATGACTTTGACAAAATTTGTCGAAATATATACATGACGTTGAGTGGATTCTACAGCATGTTTCATTTAACTGGGTACGCTAGAATTTCTCGTTGGCCATTGAAGATATGAAAAAAGTGTTATCGTGAGATTTGTTTGTACACGAAATTATAGAAGAGATTTGAAGATCAATTTAATTTTTTTAGGTAGAGTAGGTACTACATATTTTAATGTGTGATATTATTATTATTATTATTATTAAACGTCTGTATTGCACAAACACGTATATACAATCAAGCAAGAGAAAAGAAAGAAGAAAAGACAAATGCAAAGGTCCAGTCTAAAGACTGTTTCCCAACCTAACCTAAAATGACACCGGGTGAAAGTTGTAATCCGCACCTATAGTGTTACAAATCCCTAATGGGGTTTGTCAAATGAGCCTTCAATTTTGAATAATTTGAGTTTGTAGTTTTGCTCGGTAGGAATATAAGTTCGAATACGTAAGCAATCTTATCAATCAACGGTTGTAGCTGCGGCGGTAAAGTGTTCGTCTACGATGCTACAGGTCCCCTCGGTTCGAATCCTCCTGGGGAAAAAAATTTTCTATGAGAAAAAAGCACACGGGCGTTATACTACTACGATTCTGCCTACACACATTCATGTCGTCGCGTCCCTCACTGCCCGAAACGTTGCGGAGAGACTATTGCTGTAAAATCTCCAAGACATTGCGGGAATACACTCCTACAATATTGCCCAGGGCGAACATAGGAGTGAACCTGCAACTTCTCTGCAATGATGTTGCAGGACTACATATTTTTAATGTTCCCAAAACTTTGCAAAAATACACTCCTGCAATATTGCTAAGGCGGGCATAGGAGTGAACCTGCAACTTCTCTGCAATGATGCGGTGCAACATTGCAATCTCGCACCGCAATATTGCCGAAGAGTTACAGGATCATTACCACAATTTTGCCGTTTCGTTGCAGAATCATTGTCGGAACGTTGCAGGACTACATATTTGTAATGCTGCCGCAACTTTGCAAAAATACACTCCTGCAATATTGCTAAGGCGGGCATAGGAGTGAACCTGCAACTTCTCTGCAATGATGCGGTGCAACATTGCAATCTCGCACCGCGTCATTGCAGAGACGTTGCTGCAATGTCATGGTGCTGTGTGGGTAAGCGAGGCAAGAATGATCTGTGCATTTAAGGGAGTAGACTCAATCAAGATCGCGTTTCAGATGATTTGAATCACGTCTCAAGCATTCCTCGAATAATGTGGTTCACGAATAAACGAGATGAGCGTTTTCCTCAAAGCAGCCTCCAAACGCGATCCACGAATCCAACGGCGATCTAAAAATATCTGATCATAATCTGATTCTGGATCGCCTATTATACGTGTCGGTATCGCAAGAATAAGATGACGAATTTATTGAGCTTGTTCCGTTCAACGAACATCGAAGTCATAGACGATTTATTCGACATTGTGGGCAGAGCCAACAATGGCACAATTATTGAGCTATCTCGGTTACAAATTAACGAGATAAAGCTGAGTCGAGATTGACGATAGTTAAGTCGCGATGGCGCAGAAGAAGACTAATGTCTAATGTGTTGCATACTCTACTTTATTGAAGGCTGACTATCGTTAGACGTGGACAGCCTGGGGAGATATCTGTCTACTTGACAGTTCAAACGCGGCTGAATATTTTCCACCTTGAAGCATTAGTTGCATTGTCAATAATTTCTTCTTAAATTATTGGTGCATTTCTATTTGGTGGAAAGAATAAACAGAGTCTCTGTTTATGGTTCATTGAATCGTGGAAAGAAAATTCTATCTGGCAAGGTTCAAGACTATCCGCGTACCGCGTGACTTCGTTGCAGTTCTCTAGCCTTTTTGCGATTCGGCTAGACTAACTATTTAGTCTAGGCACCAGGAGGCGCGTGCCTCCTACGCAAGGCGTCACATGCCTTGCTATTCACACGGAAGGAGCAAATAAATTTCGTGCTCGTGATGCTCTTGAACGAGATAACGGTGACGTAATTATTCGCAATTAGTATTAGCATACGATAATATCACGTGGACGGCGATGGTCTCGTGACTCGTGACGCGAGGCCTCGTATTGTTTCGCTTACACGTATGGTTTGGTAATTTATATGAAACCGTTCAGTATGCCGATTTCAAAGGCGGTTCGTTAGAGATACACGCGAGTAAATATTAAAGCGTGGATGTTTCAAGACTAACTGCACCTCGGCCGGGAATTCTCAAACGATGGACCGAACGTTTCGGGGATTTCAGAGAGTTATATAGAGTGTTTTCAGAATGCTAGGTAAAATCCCAACTGGGTAATGAAATTTATAAAAGAGGGTAATTCGGTGTTTTAAAGAACGCTTTTTGCAGAGCTTCGCGAAATTTCATCTACTTGTCAATCTCACTTTAACATTTCTATATTCGTAAGAGAAATAAACATTCGTCGTGCTTGCATTTAAATGAAATGAGCTTAAGGGGTGAATTTTAATACTCCTAAAAATGATAAGTATGAGATACGATGAGGTATTTAACCCTCAAACACCACGCTGTTTGGTGGAAGATTCGTGGCCACAATTAAACGGTAAATGGTGGGTGAAAAAACTTTGGGACCCCTACACTACGGATCCGCACCATGAGATTCCTAATTTACCTGAAGAAGCCGAGCGAGACATCGTGAAAAAGATAGTCTATGGGTCGCGCAGACCCATGTGGTGTCCACGTCAGTATTTCCGGAAAAGTGTAGTCAACAGTTGCTGCAGAACATTATTGTTTGTGCAGTAATTTGTTGTTCAGACAGTATTTCTACGCTGTCTAAAGATAGAACACATACTTTTCAATCGATTTAAAATGCGATCGGCCGATGTGTAGGGAACATGTGGCGAAAATATGTTGCGACTGCTCTTAGTGTAAATGAATGAATTCATAGTGATTTATACTGTTTTTATAAAATAAATTATTATCCCAACCATTTCGAAGAAGAAGTAAAATATCACTCGACTTCACCTCTCGAAATAATTATATTTTTTGGAACCAATCATAACGACATATATATTTCCTTGAAATATGACTCAAAACCTTTCAACTGATGTATAATAAAATCCCCGTATCTTTTTTGAGAAAAAAACTGCGATTAAAAGAAGAAAAAACAGAACTTTCAGAACACGGAAGTCTTTTTTTCAAAATGTCTTGAGCAATTAACGATTTTTTACCAAACTATCCATACGCTCCATTTTGCTTATTGTCTGACGAATTGATTAAAAAAAAAATTGTTTAAATCGGTGCAGCAGATCCTGATATTTAGAGGAAAGAAAATTCTAGGTTTCGTGGACCCAGTGTGGTGGAAGCGTTAGGAAAGTATAGTGTGGTGTTTGAGAGTTAACATAATGGAGTCTGGTATTATTGCAAATGTGAACAGACCTAATTTATAAGCAGATATTCTCTAAAGTTTAGAGTCTAAAGTCATCAGATATTGATACATAAAATGTCCGAAATGTCAGTCATTAAATAGAATACATAATTGTTCAAACGAAATTCGAATATTTAAAAAAAAAATTAATTCGTGAGCGCTTATTAGAAATTTCTTATTAACCCTTTAGCGCCTAGATCCTGTTGAAGGAAAAATATCCCGTTTTCTTTTTATCTTTAAAAATAGCCTGAATTTATATATTTTTATAAAAAAAAATTAATTTTTTTTATTTATTTTTTTCCAGTGATTAAAATGCATAAAACCAATGAATACAGGGTTCAACGTCTGCTTTGACGCACTTTATACTACTTACACTACTTATTACTATTATTCGTATCACTGTTTTGAAACAGTAAAAATTTTGGTTATCACTAATGGCCGTTTTTCGTTGATAAAATCGAAACTATACAATGGAAAAAAAAATCCTTCCGTCATTCAGTAGAGTTTTATATAAAAAATAAGCCCACAAAATTTCAGAAAGATTGGTGCAGTAGTATTTGAGATATCTTGCTCACCGTTTTTAAAAAGGCTTCTTGGATGTCGTTGTATTTTTATTATAAACGTAAATATTTTTCTACAAAAAAATTACCAAATGTTCTTTAAATGTTGCTCTTTTAAGTGCAAAAAGTTCTGTAAAAATACACGCTTCCGTTTTTCCAAAAAAAATCAGTAACACTCGCCTCTTTTTGGCCTCCTGACTAGGTATAACCCCTTAAATCTACAAACGGGATTTTTAAATTTTCATTACAGGCTCAGATTAAAAAAGGTGAAAAAGCGACCTTCACTATTTTCTTCGCTATTTCGACCAATTGCATTTTTTTTTCAAAACTACGAAACACGTCACCTAGTAAACTAACCCTTCTAAGCTTCTAAAAAAACTCAAGCTGTTTGGACCAATTTTAAAAAAGTCGTTTCCGACATCTTTACCTACATTTCTACGAATTTCATTACGACATCCAATACACAAAGAATTAAATTTAACCATCAATGTAACATCTCTCTTTTCCAACAACTATTCCCCGCCGTGCGTGCGTAAAATTCGCGCGAACAAAAACAAACACGTTGATAACCCTAGCAGTGTGTGTTCCGCGAGATCCTCTAGACTCCTGAAATAACTTAAGACATCTAACATTTTTCAAGTCCCGTTGTTACAATAGAAGCGGGCCCGCAGCAGAAACAGTTTGATATCTATTCGCGGCCTGGACAGAAATAAAACCGTCCCGATGTATGTACTTCCAGCGAGTAATCATGGCCGTAAATGCGACGTCGTTGTAGACCGTTGCGGTCGAATCCTAGCCGGGGGGAACGTGTCTGTGGTCGCGGGGACCAAGCAAAAGGTGCTATCAGAGATCGTTACTCGGCTAAACAGTATTGCAAACAATTGAGACGGCTGGCGTACGCGCACGTGTCTTCGGGACAAAATATCGCGCGGTCCGTCGATGCGGTCCTTAAGTGGAACCAGTTCGAGCTAGTCGTAGGGAGTCGAATCGTCGTCTCGGCATTGAATCGATCAAGTTTCGAGGCGATCGGTTGAAAAGATGCGGAAAAAATCGACCGCCAGGCTGTCGTTTGAAATAACCGGACCGGCCACCCCGAAACTTGTTCGTGATGGAACCGTTACGAATTAACGTGCTTCAATTAAAGTTCACTGCAATCGAAACGGAAGGGAAATGTAACAAGAGCTTTTGTGATTTAAGCTTTCGGCATTCTCAGATTATTTGAGGAATGGAGAATTTGAGGACTGTAGAATTTTACGTTGGAAGCTGTGTACCTCGTGAAACTTGTGTACCTTTGTGTTAAAGAAGGAGATTGAATGGAGTAAGATTAATCTTGAGGTTGCTTGGAAAAATTGACTTGAAATTTTTTATAAAAAATGCCATTAATCAGATTTTCTATTGAATTTATTATTTAAAAAGAATTGATGATAATTAAAGACAGATAAATGGCAATTTCGTATCTCCCAAAGGCAGCTTTAAAATTAATCGAACGATAGCACGACAAACGTTTCAAGGTAATTTAAAATAGAGCTCGAAACAATCTGCGTTACGTTCATTTTTCACGACGGAACTGCTATCCTAGAACGACAAGGGATCGATTTATTCGTACCGAGCATCAAGGATGGCCATTAAAATGCACCAGAATACCTTGCCAGTGATTGTTGGCCGTCGGTTTCAAGGGATGATGCAGTTAATTCCAAGGTTCGCGAGCACGCTTTTGCGCATTGAAATTCTAATGGAACACAGAGAAAAGGTTACTGCCGGTCTCATAATCTTACTTACGGGGAGGAAAAGTGGCCGTTCAAGTAATATTTCAGATCTAATTTATTCCACGAGCTCGTTTTCTCCCGCATATTTTATCAACCCGACTTAGCATGCAACAGTAAAAACGTAAAAAGCTCCAACCTTCATAAATAACAGAGCTACGAGTAATAAACACAAAATGATCAGACTTCTAATCCAATTTCGCTAAAGCTTGCGCTTGTAACTTCTTCCAGCTGCTGATATAATTCGAAATAAATAATCACTCGGAAGAAATCTGTGCTTCATACTGTTCGTATTTTTGAAATACGGACGTATTACGTTAATGTAAACAAAATTAAAATCTTCAATTAAAATAATTAAATTTTCATTAAATACTACATTCACAGTGATCTGTATAAACTATTCATAACACATTCGCATCCCCATGCCCCTGCTTTCCCTTTTTCCTACTCAAATTTATTTCCCGCGAATTTCAACTAAACACCTCACTCTCATTAATAAACTAGCCTGCTTCGATTCTCCAAATTTTTCACCAATAGTAACAACATAAGTAGGTATCTATCTACTTATAAGTTACAAGGTTACTTTCACCATTTCTCTTCTTTCCTTTTTCCTTCTTCCCTTTAGCTTATAATTCTCTTTTATGCTTAAGTTTTGCAGCAGCAGTTACTGTGACTGTAAATTATTATAAGTAATATTCCCCAAATTATTCTGCGAGTGTTTCCACGAGACGCCTCCGCAGCCGAAGCGAGACGCGTGCATAGTAAGACGGCGTACTCGTGCCTGAACTGCGCGTGAAATCGAGGACTTCCCACCGAGGAGGTAAAAAGCAATCGTGGCGGAAGATATTGGCGTAAATCGAGCGATGAATATTAACAAGTGGAAGTTCCTCGGGCCGAAAGAATAACGAGTGGCCGCGGCGAAATTCTCTGGGTCGCGGCAGAAGACACGCTACAATGGTAATTTCAATCAACGAGGAAGTAACCGCGTTCCTCGCGTAGCGGAGTCGCAATTCGCGAAGGTTTCGCGCTAACTTCTCCAACCGCGCAGAACTCGGCAAGCTTGCGCGAGCCGGCTGAATGTAGCGGTTTCTTAATTCAGACGCGGCACAAAGAGAAACGCTTCCTTTTCGGTATTAATGTTAATTGTGGTCGACTCGACGGATTCAGGGAACGGAGCAACGAAAAAAATACTCGAGGCATTGTGGATATTTTGAGACCTTGGGCGAGGCACTGAAACGTGACCGTTTGTTGTGTTGCTATTCGGTACATTGAAGTCTGCCTATGTTACCTTAGAAACGTCACAAATTTCTTAAGGGGTCATTCTACTTTGATCGGCCGAAAAATTAAGCTGTGTGTAAAGATTTTTTTCTCAGTAGATACAACATATAATGAAATAAATCTTTTTGGTATTTATTAAGCTACTCTTATATTATACAAAAAAAAATTAAAAAGAATTTTTGCAATTTGTTTTAATTGTTTTTTTACAGTGTCAATATGGCACTTAAAAAAAGAGGTATGTTTATTACGGCGTACGTGGTTTCCTGGCTCAGACTTATCCGAAACAAAAAATTCCAAAAGATTCTTAATCCGTATGAGTGTCGCTATAGCCCCTAGCACAATTAACAATTTTTGTTGAAAAGTAAGAAAATGACGCCGGTTTTTAAAACAAAAGTTTGACAAAACACACAAAAGGATGTATTCTCGGGTGTTCCATGAGAAATATCTCGGTTATTTCTCGACTAAAATTGTTAATTGAGCTAGGGGCTATAGCGACACTCATACAGATTAAGAATCTTTTGGAATTTTTTGTTTCGAATAAATCTGAGCCGGGAAATAACCTACGCCGTGAACATACCTCTCTATTTTAGGTGCCATATTGACACTGTAAAAAAACAATTATTACAAATTGCAAAAATTCTTTATAATTTTTTTTGTATAATATAAGAGTAGCTTAATAAATACCGAAAAGATTTATTTCATTATATGTTGCATTTACTGAGAAAAATATCTTTAAAAATAGAATGACCCATTAAGGGATTACCCGCAGTCAGGAGGTAGAAAAAGAACAATTCTTTGGGAATTTATTTCAGAAATTACATGCATATTTTTAAGTAAAGGTTTTTGTATTCAGATGAGGGCCACTTTAACAGGTAATTATATTATGTTTTGGTATAAAAGTATTTAGTCATTGCAAAATTACAACGGATTTCCCGGAAGCTGTTTTTAGAAGTACGTTCGCGGTATGTATTCGGAACTGGGTTATCTGAAATAAAAAAACGAAGAAGATTTAGTTAGTACAATAGGTTATCTAGTCTTTAATCGTTCCGTTTCATAAAATATTAATTTGGGACAAAATGCCAGATGTTAAAGTGAATGATCGATTTTCAAAAAAAAAAAAAACACTTATTTTTCATGCATAAAATAAAAACTATGCATTGGAAAACCCAATGCTTCGATTAAAGACTAGATTTGAATGTCTAGAAGAAACCTACAAAGTTTCAGAAAGATTGGTGAAGTGGTTTTTGAGAAATCGTGGTCACAGCAATCGAAAAACCCATTTCGGGAAATCAGTTGTAATTTTGCAATAAATAAATGCTTTTACACCAAAACAATATAATAACCTGTCAAAGTGTCCCCCATCTGAATACAAAAACCTTTGCATAAAAATATGCATGTACACTTTCTGAAATAAATTCCCAAAGAATCGTTCTTTTTCTACCTGCTGGTTGCAAGCAACCCCTTCCTGCAAACTTCAACTACTCCTTTAAAAATCTAGAATTTAGGCAAGACCATATCACCTTTTATGTTATTATTAAAACTAAAATCCGTACATTAGTTGCAGAAAAAAAATCCATGAAAATAAGCCACTTCTTCGACCGGCAAATTGGAATGGTCCCTTAAGGTAAAAAGGGGCAATTAAGGGGGAATAATTCTAACCAAAAATCGAATTAATAGCATCGAATGATCTTTGTTGCTCGTTTCTTTCGTTGACATAAAATGCAGAATTATCGATGTCGCGTACGTGACGTTAGTGTAGCACGAGAAGTGGAGATGTCAGAAATGTGTGTTGTTGACGAACGTGTGAATTACAAAGGGGCATAATAAACGTTCGCCCATGAACGAATCTGCGTTGCATCGGCAGAAACGAAGGTGAAAATTCCGTGCACGGGGCAAGGTATCGCGATTCCGCGTGCGTACAACGGAAATAGAACGTAAACGATTAATAAAATTGCAATAGACCTTTTCCTGTCGCGAACGACTCGTCTTACGCGGGGCTGGTCAAATGTAGAGATCCTAATGATACGTTCGGTAGCCTCGTTCGATGAAAAACTTGCACACTTCCCGGATGCACGTTATGTCCCGTCGTCGTTGCAAAATTGGAAGCACACTATGTAGTATGCTGGATCCTTTCCCACATACAGTTTTCCTATTAATCGCCATAAAAAGCGTGGGCAATAAACGCGATACCAATTGCTGAATACGTAATGAAGTACCCAAACCCTTCATTTCGTGGTGCTGTCAATTTGCAACACATGAAACACACTACCTGGGGCCATTCCACGCGAGATTGCTCACTTTTTGGAGTAACATTTCGAATTTAGCCGAAACTTGGATATGTTGTAGTCTTTAGAATTTTAAAAATTGTTGATCTTACAGATCTTTGAAATATAGTGTTGACCTTCTTTCAATGAATTATAACTGTTGAACTAACGGGCTGATAAAAATGAGCTTCTGGGTGCTTACAGTGGAGACATAAGAGTACTTAATAAAAATTATTTCAGTTAAAAACACAAATTTTTGACCATTTATTTTGCAATTGTTCTTAACAATTGCGATTTTATAATAGCAGGGCAGTATTGAAAAATTTGAAGAAAAAATGAGGATATCGTCCTATTTGTCCTCTTTACGGACGAGTTTTCGGAAATACGATAACTTTAAAATTAACCAGATGAAAATTCATTGATGACAAACACACACAGAATGCAACCAAGTGCAACCTTTCAGATTGCTGTATACTATATAGCAACGTTTATTTTCAATTTAATGAGTGCATAAATTAGTGATACTCCTTTGGGATATTGTAAATATGCAGCGTTGTCTTTATTTATTCTGAGGAAAGGTACTTTTGATTTTTTGTGTATTTTTCACATGTTTTGCAAACTGTTGCGTTGAACATACTGGAGTCACGGACGACAAGCTAAACGATTCAGGTAAAACAACTGTATCGAGGCCTCGGTATGGAAAAGAGCCGACGAACAAAGTCAAGGAAGTTTGTATGACTTTGGTCTGGCGTTGTAAAGATATGTATTTCGCGTCAGAATGCAAACTGATGACTCGTTTCAACGCAAATCAAATACGATCCGTCTTGTACTTTATCGCCTTTTTATTTTTTGCTTCCCTGAATTAAGGCTCTTTGTTGTCGTAGAACGGTAAATTGCAGTTGCTTGGAAAAGGGCAAAATAGGATATTTGAAAAAAAAAAAAAGAAGAGAAAACCGATATAGTCGTGGCCGATAAAACAAGCTTTCAAACCATCAATTTTTTAGATTTCATGAGATCTGCAGTCTAATCTTATCCATGCAAAAACTTCAATATTGCAACAATAATATCCACGCGTGTCGTCTCAAAGAAAATTGAAAAGGAATGGATGCAACAAAAGGAAGGCTAGAAGTGCCAAATTACATTTTTAAAGAGCACCAATACTGTACTACGATATCACGTACTATGTCAGCAAAATGATATATTCAAAAATCCGATATTAAAGCACTACCGTTAAAATATAATGGCAAGTACATTTACGTAAGTATCGCTTACGTATACCATCCATGGAAAATAAAATTCCATTATGAACAGTGGTTGTGAATGGAGAAAAAAATACAACCAGCCGACCTTGGCGAGGGAGGGAAACTCAGGTGCAAAAGAATGGCGCTCTTTCATGAATAACGCTTCTTTCTACGTTAGTGACGAGAGCACTCGATGCACCGTGACGTAGAAAAAATTAATTACCCAAGCGCGGCACGCGCACGTGCTCGTCACTTGTCTGCTCGAAACGCCATGAGATTTAAAAAAAAAAAAAACGATTAAACCAGTGACGTCAGGCTTCGCTGCGACAATAGGATGGAGATCGATACGGTGCCCCTTGTTGCTCGATTTTATCGTCACGAGGGCGTTACAGGGTGTACGAATTTATTTAAAGAAGAAGCACGTTAGAATCGGTGACGTGGAAATACGGTGGTGGGAGAAGCCACTTTGAAATTTTGTTTCTAGAATTCTTTTGTGCATTTTCATAATGTTTAGGGTGTCAAAAATATACCCGAACAGTTTCGAAGTGGGTCGCGAAAAATTCTGAGAGCTACGGAAGGTTTTGAATAGGAAGCGCAGCTTAATATTTTTTAGAACTAGGTAGAGAGCATGCTTTGCGGTCTTTCAGTTGCAGAAGATAACTTCTGTCAAAACTTTAAACCCGATTATCTCGAAACGACATTTTTCAAACTGGATTAATATAATAGATCAGTGAATTTTTATCGGATGCGCTTGACATTTTCGAGGAATTTTCGCGATAAAATTATTTTCAGTCAAGCGTGCAGGTGTTTCGATTGAATAATCCAGCTAATCGTAACAATTAAAAAAAATATGTTGATCTTTTATATCTTTTCTTCCAAAATACGTTATTTCTTCAAAAATTAATATTTCTTTAAATCTGAAGGCTTAAGTGAAGCTGTGATAATATATTTTACGAAAACGTTCGAATTTTTCATTTCGGAGCACACGTTGGAAAGTTACACGACCGCCCGGTTTTGTAATTTTTTTTTTGCAAAGCCTAACATCATCTACTCAAAATCATTTCAATATAGGAGAATAAAATATTAGTTAAATAAAGTTACATTTCTTTTTAAGAGAATTTAAGAGGAGGGTTAGAAGGCTAGTGATAAAGATATATGTATAATTTACCAAACAGGAACTATACCCCTATTTATTTAGTAGAGAATCAAGGGATCAAGTGATACCTACGTACTGACAATCTAGCGGTAAAGTTAGTTATACTCAGGCACAAGTCTTTATTATCGTATATTTTGGCTGGCACTGTAATACGAATTTGTGGACCATCGCAAAGTAATTATGTTCTTGACTGTTTTATAGATTTTATGTCTCTAAACTAAATAATCTTTTATGGGGTCTTGACTTGTGTACAGAGTAATCAAGATGGCTGGCGATGCCACTCTACTTCTACTTTTACATATACTAATTTCTAACTCTACTATTTATCTCTTTCTTGCTTTCTTGTCTACTGGCGCAATAAAGAATTATTATTATTATTATATACTGTAAGCTTTATCTGAGAGTCTTTGGATGTTATTGGAATGTAAATTTGGTTGCTGTATGAAGATTAATTTATCAACATGAAGAGTGCCATTGGACTTTAATGAAAAGGTTCAAAATTTACAAAATTTGGGGCGTTGAATCTGACATGACAGGTCAGATCAGTAGATGTTTATACAAGGATATTGGAAAAATAGGTTATACAGAATATATTGAAAATCTTGGCTAGGTAAAAATAGAATGGCACAGATTTTCAGTGACTGGAAAATTAGAAAACCTTAGCATCGATTCGGGTCTATTTGACCCATCAAACAGTGATCTGTATGCAATGCAAGACCGAGATAATTTGAACAATTTGTATGCGGGGGCAGGGACAATAATTTCTGCAATTCGCAAATTAAACTGAATGTAAATGGTTAGAATCGTCGATGAATTAGGATCAGCTATGACATTGTCAATGTTCATAAATAAACATGAACTGAAATTGTACCCTACAGAGATGTTAATTAAGCCGACATTTAATCACGCGTACATAAATTATGTACGTGTATAGGTGGATATTTAATTTTCTCGAAATATTTATACGTAGACTCTGAAGTCGATACAAACCGACTAATAATGAACATTATTTTAATTCCAAATGCTCAGTAATAATAAAAAAAATTAGATCCTTGTTTTCAAATTGCTAATTCTCTCATTCTTTTCTAAAACTAATCTTCTTTCCTCTCACTTGCTCACTCACTTTATGACTCCCACAATCACCATCAAGCAGATCAGAAGTTTATATTTTTCCAAAATTATTTACCACCCTTCTTTCGCAAATATCAACTGCTGCCTCTAATCTGCCTACTCTGAACACTCGATATTTCGAGTTTGACAAGCCATTCCAGATAACAAGCCACACCAAAACACCCCACGCTCCCTCAAATCTGTATTCAATTCTCAGACAAATTCTCAGTTAAAATCATAAATAATCATCATTCAAGCGTACACAAAATTCTTCAACTTCCTCGATGAAAAGCAGACATTCAACCTTGCAAATAGACAAAGTACAGCCGAATCTGTCTCCGCGCGTAATACCGCCACAGTTCGAAGTCTCAAGCTTCCCGCGACGATCCACCAGCATTGCAAAATTGAAATGCAGCTGACGTCTCTAGTGGGCGGCCGCCATCGTACACGAAATGTTACCTAAATTCTCGTCTTCACGTCGCAGACGACGCGATAAAATCGTCTCGAAATACTTGCGATTAAACGAGAAGGTTGGCCCCTCGAATGCGGCGGTAAATACGCTCGTAAAACGCGCAAAGTCAGCTGGCCCCTGCGGCACACACACGAGCCGGTATCTCTGAAAAATATTAGCGGTTTTGCGCAATCTATTTTCTCCGGCAGGTAGGGTATCGCGAGCATGCTCGTGATTCATCAAGGCCGAAAGGAAGAGGACGAGGCCCTGAGCGTTTGCACTTGCCGCTCCAACAAGGCTGACGATGATCATTTATTAGAGGTCAATGCGTGGAACGGGCCTGGAATCGATTTAAGAACATTACGAACCGTGAGGGGTTCGACGACACGGTAATACAGGCTGGCCCAATTGGGAGGGTCAATGGTGTAGGGTGTAATTGGCTAACAAGGAAAGATCCCGAACCGGGAAATTCAAAAAAATCCGAGGCTTTGTGAATATGTAGGGGATTTCCTCCTGATTACAACGCAATTTTTACTTGCTGCCCAAATTCACTCTAAGGGGGTGAAATTAACCCCTAAAAAATTCGGCTATTTTCCTATTTTGTGTTATAACTCGCGAAATGTAAGAGACAGAAAAAAAGTTTCAAGGCAAAAGTTATTTCTTTTAATTAGATCTATCATATGGTAAAAAAATTATTTTACAGTTCACGAATTATAACACAAAATCGGAAAATAACCAGATTTTCAGGGATCAATTACACCCCCTTAGAGTGAATTTGGGCAGCAAACAAAAATTGCATTGTTATCAGGAGGAAATCCCCTACATAATCACTAAGTTTCAGATTTTTTTGGAATTTCCGGGTTCGGGATCTTCCCTTGTAAGAAGAGTTGTTCGGCAATTCGAAAATTCAAAGCAATTTGAAACTTTGCAGAAATGTAGCTCGAGTGGATGCTAATAATGGGACTATTTTCTGTTTCGGTAATGAAATGTTCCTAGGGGTGAAAACGTCCCCTCAAAAAGAATTGTGAGTTGTCGTATTATCGTGAATATTGTCGAAACTATAAAAGATATCGAAAGACGTTCAGTTCAAAAGTTTTGTGGCTTTCGATACCCTACAATATGCTGGTAAAGAATTTTTGAAAAAATGATGCTGAGAATGAATGTTGAAAAAATTAAGTTTCATTGGAAGTTCAAAAACTTTCCTTGTTAAACAGCCTGTACGTTGGACGTGGGCTCTTTGAGATCTTATGATCGACGGTGGAATGCTTCGACACGGTCTTGGAACAGAAAAGCGCGGGCAACAGTGTCGAGAAAGAGGAAAACATAGTGGTGGGTACCATTTTGCGTGATGCAAGGCTCTGAATAATGGCCCTTTCAGGGAACTTAGGCAGTCGTTTTCCGTGAAAAAGAAACACTTTCTTTGTAATGCATTCGTAAAGAAATGAAAGCAAATCCAGGTGTATCCTTTTACCCAATGTTTATTGTTATCATAGAGATTGAAGAAAAGTTGGTATGAAATATACATGTGCTTCAAAAATAGCGGTGCTGACTGGTAAACATTTTAACGTTCTTTTGTGGTTTTCAGGTAATATTGGTCTTAAAAAGTCACGTAATCCAATTATAAGGTGTGATTCTTGCTTGTGACATCCGTAGTTTCGCGCTGAATTAATAAAAGCTAAAATTAAAGCAGAATTATTAAGTTGGTGGCCGGGAAACAGTGATTATTTCAAGAAAAATTCGATCGTGTTTGTGCGCTACTAAAAATCCGTGACTTTAATTTTTTGATGAAAATCTCGAATCTTTACTGACCATATCAGAGGTTTGGCGCGAAATGGCACATGTTTTACACATCCTGTCATTTTTTCACGTCGATCTGAACCTCCGTTCATTCGCGACTAGCCGAAAACCAAGAGAAAAAAAGATTCGAGAAAAGCGCGTTTAAAGTTTCTGGGCAAAGGCGATGCTATAAGTTACCGCTTGACCTTTTTAGCTGCCAAATCAACAATTTTGCGAATTTTAATATAAACCAAGCGGCATTTTATTCAGAAAAGATAGTACTTTCGGCAAATGCAATAAGAAAAATCGATTTTTCGACTGCCCAGTCCCCTTAAGGGGTTACATACCCCTGACAGGTCGGAAAATAGGGTCATTGTTATGATTTTTTTTCCATATAAAGGAACGTCATATTTAAAAATCGAGATATACACCTTGTTGTGTATAAATTAAGCTGTATTCTCTTCAAAAATAAATTTCATATCTTAAGAAATGGCGCCATTAGCAACCCCATCTCCCAAGGCCTCTTCATATTTCCGGTACCAAAAGTATCTCAGAGATTACTGGACCAATTTGAATAATATTTTGCACAAATATTCTTAAGACTATAATCCAGTACTTGTCGAGACGATTTTTCGATTAGTGTCTTACTTTGTTTTTTATTAACAACAGAAAATAAAAACTTAGGTCGAAAATCACATGCTTGACTTTGAGTAGCTGTCATCTTTCCAAAAATAAATTGTTTCAAAGTCGCCACCGAATTACCATGATATCGATACAATAACAATTGCTAACGCTGGCTTACGACTCGAGAAATATCACAAAAATTCAAAGTAATAAAACAAATAAGAAACTTAAAAGGTAAAAAATATTTCTGTTCAAACTTCCCCACATGAAACGGCAAATCCATGTGCACCAACTGAATAACTTTTAGGGCCTTTCCACACGAGACACTTCTGTGGCCCGCGAATGATGTTTCTGCTGCATGCAGTTGGTAGAAATAACTGCGATTTAAAAAAGATAGGAAATAACAGTCGCAGCTACAAAAGTATCTCGCGTGAAATGTGCCTTATAGTTGGACGTTGCATGGGGCCTGCCTGTGCACAGAATTCACCTAAGTAGTGATTGATGTAGGGGCACTTTGATCGAGGCTATAGCGGCGTGAAAAACAGGATAGACGGCGAGGAATGTTGAGTCGACAGCGCAACATGCATCGATAAAATTCACATCAACGAAGATCGACTTTGTCAGCCAGCAATTACGGTGGCAGTCAAGGCGCCAGACACTGTCGCGGTAATTTGCTATTAACGTTTCGTCCACAGCTGTAATATTACACCTCGTGAGAAGATTTATAATCTTCTCGTCACTGATGTGACTGCACTACTTAACACTTTTAGTCTGACGCCACTCAAGGCACTTTCCAACTTAACCGGCGACTGGTATTTTGGATACGGATATACTCACTTTTGTTTCTTTCCTAGTTCTTATAAACTGAAATTGTTTGTACCGCACGAATTGATCTAACATTGCGCCACAGAAGTGTCTGAAACTCTCAAGTGCCCTTGTACTTTTGTGTACAGGGATTTTTAATGTTTGCGAGCGGATAGTTTGTTTGTGTTTGATTGTGTTTAGTTGTATGTTAATAAATCAATGTCTCCACTACGATGATCCGTCTTTGAAAATGGAGAAATCACGTTCGTGGACAACAAAACGGAAAACCTGAGTGTTTCAATATATTATTGCAACAGAATAAACTTGGATATTTTGTTTTCACAATAATTACATTTTCCAATTAAGTTAAATTAACATATTTAATTACTGAGAATCGTCTGTAGTGATATTACAGTGGATTCCAGATTATCAGGGGGCGTTGAGAAAAACCGTCGCCTGGTTCGTTATGTATCAATAATTTATGTACGTTAAAAAAATTATTGGGCGTGTACATGCTACTGAATAAGAAAATAAAACATCTCTGCTTTATTTTCTTATTATCACAGAATAATAAAATGAGTAACAATTTTGCACAGTAATCGTTAATATTTTTTTTTAAGGGCACCTCAGTACATATATTTTTCTTTAGGTACTCGAACAGGTTCGCATTTGATTCTCATCCGAGACCGGTTAATCCAGTCAGTGGACATTACAAGTTTTATGTATGTAAATTATAGCAGGTTAACATTTCAACTTCGTATTGTAAAATAAAAGTTCGTGATTCCTATACTTGATATTTTTACTATAGTTGAATATCGAACCTCTTTGAATTAACAGCCACAATATAAAACACAGATAATACATGTTGCCTTAAAATTATATAGCGTTACAGGGGGTTAAATTCCTCGTTAACGGTTAAACGTCCTCGTCGCGTCTTTGCGTCGCGACGTGGCGGCAATCGGCTGTCTAAAAATCGCGATTCGAATTCCCCGAAGGCGATGAACCATGGACCACCTTGCAACGCAGAAACGGACACGCGCAACGTGAGTTTGCGCCCAGACGAATACGAAACACGAGAACGTTGATGATGAACTGACGGCCGCGGTGGCTCCGAGATTATGCACGCGCCTCTGACGTTTTAATAACGCCGACATTTTGGCAACTGCACCATCATTGCGTCCTTGCACTTTGCGAAATATGCGACTGCGCGTGCTTCCCTTCAGTCTGGGGTTTCTTTTTTTGCGCACGGAAAGCGTCAATTATTAATGCCCCCGACGCATCGACGTGAATCTTGATCGCAGTGGGAGTGCGCTGGCAGTGAGATTGGAGAGGGAGTAATGGCAGATAAAGGAATGCAAATAATTAGCATTTAAGATGTGTAATCAGCTTAATCACAAGGGGAATAGTTAATTTGTAAAAGAGGGTAATGTGTTCCCAGTGGATCGAACAGGTGTTTGGATTTGATATCACTTCGCTATTGATCGGAGGATCTTGCAAATTCTTCACGAGTTTGAATGTTTTGCAGATTGATAGCGTTAATCAATGTCCCTCGTGTATCAATGTTTTCAATCGTTGTGAAGGTGTTGAGAAGCGAGGAAGAATAGTAGAACAGTGTTTCCCAACTTTTTTTTTAAACGCGAACCCCTTTTATAATATTCAAATAACCTGCGACCTACATCTCTCATATAGGGGAGAGTAGGGTAAAATGGAACGCTTAACTTTGGAGGGCGATAACATAAAATCGGAAGGAAAGAAAAACGCGAGACTTCAACAGGAGTCTTAAGTGGATCCTAGACTATAAGAAAATCAAAGAGTTTGTTAAGAAAAATATTTGGCAACAAAGGAAAACGAGATTTACCGGAGGTATTGAAATCTTCGCCTCGCTCAAAAGTGGTAGGGTAAAGTGGAACACCAACTGGAAGACCGTGTAAACGTACAAAATCTTTATTTTTATGATTTAAAAAGTATTCATTTATGTAAGAAACTATAAATATATGTTTTAGGTATAACTATTGCAAATAAAATATAACAAAAATATATATTATACACATAAGGAAAAATATTTTACAAAATAACATAAAAATTACTGAAAATAATCAAATACACATGGATTTTTACATGAATAATGAATATCAACACGTGCATGGAGAATTTTTTAGTTTTTAGTGCATTTTAAATAAAATTGTTTAATTTAAAAAAAAATTTTTTGTATATTTTTTTATTATTTACTTTTTAGTATCTAAGTTTTGATTTGTGGTTACATGCTGATTTCATGTCGATTGAATTGATTTGATTTGTGGCAACAGGCTGATTTCAAGTGGTTTGGATTTGTGGTTATGGGTTATATTTATTGATGACTGGGTAATTTTTTCACCCCTTCCGGTTTATTTTCCATAATTTTTTATCGTCATCATAACTACGTACGCCTGCAAAGTTTCAAGACAATTGGATTGGTGGAAGTGGGTTAAATAGGTGTTCCGTTTCCAGCCACACAAAAGTGTTCCGCTTTGCCCCACATGCGGTAATTTAGTAAACATTTAATATTTACGCTTCAGCGTGAGGTAAAGAACTCGGTAAAACGTCAAAATGTAGCGCAAGGACTATAGAATCCAACGGTGTTTTTGCCGTTATAAATTTTCTAAATCCAAGTGAAGAAAAGTGGTCGAAACTACAACACTGTTAATCGAAAAGTAACGTGTGCACGGGTCTGTGGTCTGTCACGAAATGCTGTGAGGACCGTTTGGTCCCATATCACGTGATACCAACTCATTCGCAGCTCTCATCTAAGAGAAACATTGATGTTCCGTTTTACCCACCCGTTCCGCTTTACCCTACTCTCCCCTAAGGTAAGGTAGATTTAATAAGATAAAGAAAATACATTAGAAATAGGTATTTCATAATATAATTCTAACTTAATAATATTCAATTATTTTAGTATATATATTAAATATGCATAAAGATATTTAATATATATATAATTATCTTATTTAGTGTGATGGTCGTGCTAGCATCTGGGTAATCAGCTTTTCCTTTTATTCATTCATGAAAAATCCAATAAATAAATAAATAAAAATCATATTAAAATAAATAAGTGCTAAGAATCGTCAACTAAAACAGGTCGGGAAGCACTGTAGTAGAAGATAAGGCATACAAATAATTAAGCTCTGTTATGATAAATTTGATACCAAAACTTAATGAAAATTATATAAAATATTATTTTCTTCCTTTTCTACGAGTTTCAAAGTTTTGCATATTGAAAGCGTCAATGAATGCCCCTTGTGCATAAATCTAACAGTAAGTTGCAAGATGTAATTGTATTGGAAGGGTCCTAAAAAATAAGGGAACACAAATAATGAGGATTTAAGACATCTCATATTAATGATAAGGGGAATAGTTAATTAGTAAAAGAGATTAATGTATTCTTCGTGGATTGGTCAGGTGTTCTGACGTCAATCAGCTATGGATTAATTAGGACATCTTGCATACTTGTCTTAAATCCACAATATTATTTATTTCAATTCTCACTTTCTCTAGAACAAAAACAACTTCCAAAACCTCTTAATCTAACATTCCAGATAACGATTTTCATGATCCCCCATCGGAGACAAATAAAAAATTGAAATTTTAATCACCCAATAAAACAGTGGCCATTAGGGTGGACCTTAGTTACTCTTGTCGAAAAATAATTTTGAGATTTTTGGCGGGGACACCCCGCAGCGTAAAAGACAAATTCAACGATATATAAACATGTATATTAAAGATATACTATATTGGAGAAAAACGAGTTACAAAAATAAAAAAATTTCAAATGCGATGAGGCACGGTTTCCCGTCCTCCGATCGATTTCAAATTTTGCACACATTATTTTTTCCCCCAATGACACAATCCTGAGGGGTGTCCCGAAAAAAATTTGAAAGTCGAAAAATAAGGTCCACCCTAGTAACCATTGTATTCCGAATTCAACTTCTGTGTCCATTATAATCGTCCCTGAATAAAAACTTTTATAGTTTTTACACGATAAAAGTCCACCTATCAACCTGAATCTTCTCTTCCTCCATAAATTTCCTACTGTAGAAACCAATAAAAAACGACGCAATTATAGTACTATATAGCGATTGCAGAGCACGTTCCATGTCTAGACATGATTTTTTTTATCGATCGTATGTACTCTACATATATCTGTACACGTGAGAAATAAACGCTAGGAGGTTTATTACACTTTTTCCTGGCGTACACGATCTGACTCGACGTTCTCTGTGGCGTATCGAAACATCGACTACTTACCACGTTGCACGATCTCGACTCGAATGATAAAAAAAAAAGATATATACACTGCGTTCCATATAAGAGTGTACCAACGCCCCTACCGATTTGCGGCCGATCTGCGCAGCTCCCACGGATCTGACACACGCGATTGGTCGTAGCACCTCCCCCGCCGGTTTACTACCAATCCAACAGTGTATCCCTGCGCGAAACGAGTACGCTCTAATGTGGAACGCAGTGTACATATATATGTAGATATCGTTTCACGTTGTGGGGGCGATGGAAACTGATGCGGTATGTGGCCCGAAAAATTTCCACTCTCGTTATCATTGCACCGAGCCGCTGATACCGAGATATCGCGCCCAGCCGGATTGAGATCGATAAGGGGCTCTTATCAGGCTAACAGCTCAATAAATTATATCGAGAAGAAAGGGATTTAGATGGTAGCTACGTGAAACACTATCAATCTCTTATCAGCCAGCAGCCATTCGATCGTTGCGAAATTCTTCTATTTCACCTTTGTCTCAACTTTGAAAAAAAAAAAACAGTCCGGTTGCCAGGCGACGATTGGTTGCTCGTTTCAACCCATTTCGTAGCGTTTAATTAAAATCTTAAAAATATTCTCCTTTTTAGTATAAACTTAATAAAGACCAGTTTTTAAAAATAACCGACTTTCTCTCAAGCCAGGAGGTCTCAACTTGCCCCTCGCTGCAGACGCCCATGCTCAATACAATGCATATTCGTAATAAGCTACACGAAGGAACTAATAAAGTGTTTAACTTGAGTTTCGAATACCTCCTAGGTTATCTGACTGCAATATTTAAAAACTGTGTGTCCCGTTCGCTTCACTGACGTAGAATGTAAAACAGACATCGTCACGTGTACGCAACGCAGGTCTGTCACGAGAAATCGAGCTATCACAAATATGTGACGCGTGTGTACACAGCAAATGTGCAACCATTCCAATATTACCGACTACAATTTGTACCCTCCATCTCTGAACACTTAACTTATTCAATCACCATCGCAGAAATTTACCATATCCACGTACATATCTATCAGTTTAAAAATGCCACTGGTTATTCATGTAAAACGATCTGACATAGGAACGAAAGGTAACCTAGAATGAGGAGCGCGATCTCAACGAATTAAGAGGCAGAACAAAACACGGGTGTACTGAGAAACGAAAGAAATCTACAGAAAAAACGGGGTCCAATCAGAATCTCTGTTGGACGTTCGGTAATTGCCGAAAACGGGCACGAATACACGCGTAAATGGTCATAGAGCAGGGACTTGCTAGCAAAACGTCTAAAAGGAAGTAACTGGGTGGAGGGAAGAGAGGAAGGTCGGGATATAAGAGGATGGTGGTTTCGTGAGCCTCCCCGTCTGCATTCCACGGCGTAGCCAACAACCTCGAAGGTATACGTTTGCACGGGGGAACCAATGGAAGATAGAAAAAGTCAAGACAGTGGCGAGACTAGGGGCCAAAAGCAAGGATAAGATTTATCGGGGGGGGGGAACGTGCCTTTTCACCATTCCGTCAGAGCCGAGAAGGCTAGGTTTCGTTCAGAGCCATGTGCCCGCCGAGTTTTCGGTATATACACGGAGGAAGCCATGTATCAACGAAAGCACGATGACCTGTGGATGACGCAAAGCGACGAGCGTATAAACAGATCTATATAGATTGCTGCTTCCTCTCCTGTGGTATCGACGGAGTGCGCGAAACACCGAATAACACGAACAGCGAACTTATTTTCGGAATGGGTTGTCTATTTTGCGAGAAACAGATATTACCGCGGGGAAGTGCAGATAAACTGTTAGAGTGACCGGGAATACGTATCTTCCGTCCTAATTAAATATTCCTAATTAGAAATCCCAGGTTCTGCATATTGCATTAATACGGTGAATCACGAGGCATATTTCTTCCTTCTAATACGATCCACGATTGAATTTCAAGTATATACTACCTATACCTACATGGAAATATCCTGATTTCCTTGTCTTCATGTGTATTAGACTTAAGGAGTTTTTAACATAACCTCTACCTGTACCGTTACGTAATTTCTATATAGCAACAGAAACTAGATTTCAAACGCTTTAAATTCGTAAAGCTTTACTTACCAAACACAATAATATATCTTCCACCACTGAATACGCAATGACATCAACTAAATTCTTGCATGCAAACTTCAGTTTCCATAGAATTAAGAATGTCATCTATATAAATATACACACGGTCGCTTCTAAATTCGTGCGTGAAAAAAAAAGGCAAAATAGGTTAAAGGCGGCCAAGGTGGGAGCAGGGATCTCGATCGAAAGGGGAAGGACTTTTCACAGAGCGCGCAGATACACCAGAAGCATTCTCGGCCAGCCAAACAAGAAGTAAATAAATAAATGGGAGGGGGGCCCCCACGTCCGTGGCACGACAAAGAGGTTAGGTTGTAGCCCTACTGGACTGCAAAAGTAGAAGAGGCGCGGGGAAAAGGAAGAAAAAGGGGCTCGAGGGAACGAGGTTCTTGGAATGGTTCCAAAGATTAGAACCTGTTCTTACAGTTGCTGGGAAACGAACGCAATGGAAATCGAACCGGACACGTGACTAGCGCGTTCCATGAAATTTATGTGATGCAACGCGCGCGGCGCTGCACGACGACGCTCGCCACGACTTCGCTGAATTTTACTGCAGAGTAGGATTTCGGTTTAAAGTGAAACGCAAAAATGCGGAGATGGATGAGGATTTGCTGAGATTCACATTTTCTGAGAAATTAGTGGATTAAATTAGCAGACGTACAGAGAGCAGCTGTAGTGACGTTTTCCTGACTCCTTCGTCAATGTACAGGATGGTTTGAAGTAATAGGACTGTTAAAAATTGTCCCATTTAAGCAGAAGAAATTTCTTAGCACAGTTGCACAAGTGTTGCGTAAATAATGGAAAACTATGATGAACTGCAAAACTACAGAGTAACGATACAATGTAGTGACATGATTAATTACACATCTGATGATATGACTGCAATAATCTTATACCCTGTGTATCGAGTAAGACACTGTGCTAACAATAAGACCCCCAGCTGCCAGTCAGGCACCGTACATTCGCTCGATATTCAGAAAAAAGCACGTGCAACGAGATTTCGCCGGGTCTTGTGACTTTCTGGCTTACTCGCTACGATTGCAAGGCCTCGATGAAGTACGATTCCCGGAGTTTACGCGTGTAAACACAATGGAGGATATTGCTGTATGCACTTTACACGTTTCCACGGAAACCAGACAATTGATGTTTCCCTGAAATTTTCGTGGCATATTGCTCCACCAGTTTTATGCTCTTTTTACGGAGAAGCGCTACGCACAGGAAAATTAATCCTACACTCTACACATTTAGCATATTGCCAGAAACTGAAAAATACAGATATTAGCAAGAGCTTTCTTACATTTTCCTTGAAATTAAAAGAACCCTCCACGAAATGAAAATCGAGTGGGTCAAAAATGACCTGAGAGACGTAGAAGGGTTTAAAAAAAAACGGACTTATTCACTTTGCCTCGTATTTTCTACAAATAAATTATTTCTCGGGAACCATCAATCCAACAGATGTTAAAATGTTCCATTTTCAGTGGATCACTCTGTATAATACCGTTGATTTCTGGAAAAATTGGCTAGCTCCGTGCGAGCAAACGAAACGAGGGTAGCTTTTCTATAAGGAAGTAGAGCTGCAGGGACCTCGTAGAGAAGCCATAAACTCGTTTCTGCTTCGTGGCAAGTCCGACGACCGAGTCCCCGACCCACGAAGGCCGTTCACCAGGTTCCAAGTTCTCCCTTTGGAGCGACTTCTTCCGGAGGGAGCGGCAAAGAAGGGGGTCCAGGAGCCAAGGGCACGGTCATTAATTTTCTAACGAACGCGTGACACGCATTTAATCGTCGACGATCGATCAGATCTCGCTGAGCTCCGCTGCTCAGGGACGTTCTTGTGAACCACGAGTGCATTTAGGAAGCGTTAGGCCTAGCGCAGATGTACTATGTGCATCTCGGCCTCTTCTTCGTCGACAGTTTAGTGAACAAACTTTAATCGATGTCGTAGATGGTAGATATGCTTATTGACAATATAGTTCAATTGACACTCGAATGTTTTTTGACAAGATTGTCAAATTGACACTCGACTGCTTTTTGACAAAACAGTCAAATTGACACTCGAGTGCTTTTTGATAAAATAGTCAAATTGACACTCGACTGATTTTTGACAAAAAAGACAAATTGACACTCGGCTGCTTTTTCATAAAATAGTCAAATTTACACTCGACTGCTTTTTGACAAAAAGGACAAATTGACACTCGACTGCTTTTTGATAAAATAGTTAAATTGACACTCAACTGCTTTTTGACATAGTAGTCAAATTGACACTCGGCTGTTTTTTTCACAAAATAGTCAAATTGACACTCGGCTGCTTTTTGATCAAATAGTCTAATTGACACTCGACTGCTTTTTGACAAATAAGTCAAACAAAACAGTGAAATATCCATAGGACACCATAACGCGCGCATACTATCGACTAAACGGTTGATCAACACAGTAACGTCTCCTTTTTTCCTTAACCCTTTGAATCCGGGCGACGTATATATACGTCATATCAAATTAACAAATATTGACGCGAGAAAATTATTTTTGAAAATTTTCGTTTTGAAATTCCCCGGATTCAAAGGGTTAAAGATCAAATAAGAGCCTTTCTATTCGATATTTTGCCGTCAATCGACTGGTAAGCATGCTGCGCATGCTGTTTCTGCGCACACCTCCCGCCAGAATTTCTTTTTTAACTTTGTATATGAATAATCTTTCAAATTTTTCATGTATAGTGAGGATCAATTTCAATTAACTCAATCGATATATCCACATCATTTATTGTGATTCACACAACAATTTTTCTTTACGGTTGATCGACAAAAGGTCGATAGTATGCACTAGGCCTTATAATTCTCAGCTCAATGTTTACTTACTATAATCTTGTCCATTAATATTTCATCACAGGGTTTTTAAATATTTTGTACTTGCATTTGTGACGATTATTTTCAAGTTATTCATTGTTTCGTGTTTTTAGTTTCGATAGATATACAGTGTGCTTTTGAGCTGACGAAAAATAAATCGAAAATGGGGAGTAAAATTTTGATTATGTGAGGCTAGAGAAGGGTAACGATAAATATCGAACGAATACTTTGGTAAAAATAAATCGAAACTGCAGAATAAGTTTTTTTCCAAACGTGGCTTTGTTTTCGAGGAAATCGATTTGCGATGCTGAAGTTCACGTGCAATCGAAACAATAATAAACTCCATACACTTCCAACTGATTCGTGTCCTTAGAGCCACCAATTACTTTTCTTTATTTATCCGCTTAAAAAGGTGCTTACCACAAGCAATTGTTCACACTGCACGAAATACCAATTACACCGTCAACGATTAAACCCGACGGAATAATAAAACCCCTTAAACATGCAAACTATCATACCAAATAGAAATTTTTCCTCCAACTACGCACGCTCTGCAAGAAACATAATCCTTCGCAGAAAAACTGAACAAATTCAAGCTCCGGCGCTGCAAAAAGCAGTCGAAAAGCGATTTCGCTGCAGCAGACTAAATAATTACGTTGGCACTGACGGCGGAGCGCAAACGTGAGGCGTCGGGTGTCTCGAAAACCAGTAGCTTCTGGGAAGAATAAAACAACAAGCCCGGTGCGAGAGAAGGTCTCGAAATTCTATTTTATCGCACGTGCAACCTTTACCCTCTTGTCGCGTCGAACGATCTTGTAACTTTCTCGCGACACGCGTAGTTTCTTGCCGGAGAGATGTATTACGTGCGACCGTCGTGTCATCGATCCGACGACGAGAATAGACGAAGGCAAAAGACGCTAATGGAATATTTTCTGATGGACAATACAAGTCGCCGCATTGATTTACGACGTTGTTAGAATTCCATTAAAATGCAGTTCAAGCAATCGAATGTGCCCCTTATTTGGTCGGGGAAGTAGCAAAAAGTAACGAATTCTATCGACAGACGTAAATGCAAATAGGAGGCGGACCATACCCCGTATGGTTCAACGTTGAGTCCGCTGCGATACGGGGCAACTACGCATCTCGTATCAGATTTCCTTGCGTGGCAACAACGCTAAGTAACAACTTGTGTGACTTCTGGATGTTTATTAACACTTTGAGTGGTGCACGGTTTTAAACAATACCCCTTTGAAATAAATATTCGGAGTCTCTGGGACAATGGTTTAGGCTTTAGACGCTTTCTAGAGAGTATTGAGGTGAAAACGCGTCGAAGCTATGCACAGTTTAAATGATTCAGTGACATTTGGGTATTTCTTTTAAGATATCGGAATGAAATTTTCGCCAAAAAAATGGGACAAAAGTATTTCTTTCTAATGATGTATCTATAACTTAATATTCTTTACATTCATTTATTTTTCAATCTTTTTAATTTAAGTGTGATAAAAAAAAATGGTAACTGTTCATTTTGTACTTTATTTAATGCCAACTTTAGTACTTTAGTACCCAACCAATGGTACTTTGTCAAGATTTTCTGGGAAACTAAGTCTCGGGTAAAAAATTTTTCTCCTACAATTGGATTTATTTTTGCACAAGGAACCACCACCTCCTGCCCGCTTGTACCAATATTACCCATACAGTCCCGCGAAAACTAATTCGACACAAAACTGCAGCAGAAAAAACGCGAACTGGAGGAGTTCCACTCACCTCTGTCTTTTGTAAGACACAAGCGTAGTATAATAACGCGCCGGGCGCAGAAATTACTCGCATAATTGCCAAGGTAGAGAGGTGTTTATCGTTTTTTTGTGCAATAGACGACGCACGGTGTATGACACGAGCCAATAAGTGAGAACCTTGAGACGATTTTCCTGCCCGGCCAGAACTCGGTTAACTCGATTGAGGGTTATTGGATTAACGAGCGACGATGATGATAAGAAGCACGAACACGTCGCAGAAGCACGACACACTAGCACAGTGTCAATGTACTTCCCCCATTTTGTTTACGAAGGAGGACGATCTGCGCGTGGAGCAACCTTCTTGGCCACTTTACTTAGGGGATGCTAAGGTACCGATCGCGATCACGATCGCTGATTTTCTATGTAAAGCGAGGCAGAAAATGTTTCATCGAAAGAAGAATTATTGATGAGCTACTGTGAAGCAGATTTCTACGGTAATTTGAATCTTGGAATTGAAGAAAGTACTTATTCTGGTCATTTCGTTTGGCTTATTTTGAATCTGTCTGGCTTGAAATGAGTTTAGTTTAGCTGTGAATGTGGGAATTTGGAGTTTTGAAGGGAACTTTGAAGCAAAAGGCTCGAAGGAGTGTAATGAAGAGGGTTGAGTGCCCAGAAATAACTCTTTAAATAGTATAACTAGTGTTAAAAATATTTTTAGTCACCCAACGACCTAAGTAACACTACCAAATTTTTTCCAAACGTTGGATAAATCGATTCCTTGATTCAGGCCGTAGAAATAGTTTCAAAGACTCTAAACTTGAAAGTGTATTAATACTAAACTTAATCCTATAATGTCCTATATAATAAGACGCTTAAGGTATCTGTTCGTTTGTTAGCAAAATCTGTCCAGTGGCTTTTTCGTACTACTCGATGACCTAAAAGGTTCGAATTCAGCATCAACGTTCCTGGCCACCCAAGGATTGCCATGAAAATTCCAGAACCTAGACAATTCGCTTACATATGGCCTAAAACAGGTAGGCATTATGTTTATCTTATGGACCCCGAGGGTTTCAAGGGGGGAGGTCCACTTAGAAAACTCAAAACAACATGCTTCTTTGGAAATGTGTTCTAGAGAAACCGATAAACTTTTATTATTAAACATTAGTCTATTGGAAAGAGTAAATGTTCCGCATATTTTAATATTTTTTGTGGGAAAAAGTATTGTAAGTCTTGTGAGTTATAGGCGATGCCAGAGACGTCTTTTTTTGTAGGTGCTTTGCAGTGACAACCAAAAGTGCAGGATCATCCAAAATTGAAAATTCGAATTTTTTTTAGATAATATATGAAATTATTCAGGCGCAATCGGGTCCAATTTTGGAAAAATTATTTTGAGACAAAAAATGGCGGCTGTACAAATTTGAAGCATCGATATTTAGCAAAAAATCGCTTGTTTTTCGAGTGTAAAAGGAAATCTAGGCAAAAAAAGGAAAAGCTCCCGATAGCACTTAGGTTTTTAACCCTAAAATAATCCTGCAAAGCCTCGAGTAAATCGGTTCATTAATTTTTGAGTTATGGGTGTCTGAAAGCTTTGGGTCTGACCGCTACACCGACGAACACCTACCTACTTACACGCGTATAACTTTGTCAATTTTGATCGGATTAACTTCACACTTTCAGGGAATATTTTCAAGATATTATACTTCAAGAAAATATAAAAATCGATTTTTTGAAAATTTCTAGGTAGGCCTCCCCCTTAAGCACTGCTGAACACTAAGTTTTGGTAAGTTTCGTTTCCTTTCTTCGCAAATAACATGACGATCAATAGCGATAGAAAATTTATTTATGGATACTCCTGATATCACGCAAGGTCTTTTCAAGGCACCAAAATGGGAACGTACTTAATATTAAGGATAAGTCTATCCACTTGAAGCTGTTGGATGCCAGCTAAGCGTATACCATAAGCATCCTAAACACACACCAGCTCATCACAACTAGTCACCCTCGCAAAATCCTCCGTACACCGATAATAAATTAGTCATCATCATCGACCCTTGAACTTCCCATAGTTCTTTCCACGTCACCCTTATCCCTTCTTCCACAACTTCTGTATATATAACCCAGTCCCAAAATCCTGGAAGAAGACCATTCTAGTATCTAAGAGAGGAACCTCTGTCAAACACGCCAGCTAGAACTTCAGAAATAAAACCTCTTGTGAAACTTAGAAATATTTTACGTGTTGTACTCGACTTCCTGCTACGGAATCCAACAAATTCGTGTACCTTGTCTGACGAGGTAATCGACGAACGTCGATCTAACCTTGGATTTTTAATCCAATGAAGTTCCCTTCAACCTCGCGTGTAGGGGAACCTGATCCGCGTCCTATGACATAACTACAGGCGGCACGTTATGTCTGCACACTACATATTGCACCGTTCTTTTATCTAATGGCATTATGTGTACGTATCAGTGTGGCCCGATAAACTTGACCACTCTAATCTATAATTGTAGCTTTCGTGTACAACGTCTTCGAGTTTCGGCTCTCGTTTCAAAGCCTTATCAGCCGCGAGCTTCGGAGCCAACTGACCCCTGTTAGTGGCGAGGTAGATTTTATTGAGATTTACTCGTGGGAAAAGCTGATTTGAATGGACGGCAAGTCGATGGCCTGGTGCACAAATATTGTACGTCCACTTTTTGTGAAATTTGAGTTTTTATATTGTAGGAGATGGTCTCAATAAAACACAAAGAAATAACAATAACGGTGGACGTTTATTAAAACTAGGTGAGGACTGGTTACAGTCTGAAGACGAACTGAGCCTTACCGCAGGCTCCCAGGACAAGCAGAGCCTGGCTTGTTTATAATACGTGACCCAGGCGGGTGGGCCGAACTCGTCACGCACTTAACAGCCCTACGACGCAAAAGGCGTCTGCATTATCTCACAGGCCCAATGAGGCGGCCTACTAGACTAAACAGTCTACAATACGCAACAAATAGTTCTTGGCTGTTTCTTTATGCTGTATAAAAATCACATTTATATCTACTTCATAAATTTGTCAAAAATAATAGTTTCCCTAGTAAAATATTTGGTTGACCCACAGTATCCACAAGTTGGGAATTAGGTGTCCATCAAAATGTCAACAATAAATGCTACGACTTAGGGTTTGTTCATTGTGTCGTGAATCCGGGAGAAACAAATTCGAACACAACATATAAAATTTTAAACAAAACATATCTAATACGCATATGATTTCCTTTTGTATGCTAGATTTTTCAACCCTAACATTGAACGCAGTTTTCACCCCCCAAATATGAAAACGGGGAAAAATAAAAAAACACGTATTTCTTATTTTTCGGTCCTCTATAACATATCCAAAAATCAAAATGATCGGAGGCGGACACCTAAAATACTCTCCTTGTAAGTAGTATAAATATGTACATATTTTTTAACAATATAAAAACTAAAAAAAAATATGAATACAGTAATGCCTTGTTATAGTCCCGTTTTTAGCATGCGTAGTACGACCGGTGACTATCCCCACCATTTCTTGGAATCCTTCGGTCGAGAGAGTGAGAGAACGAAAGAGTCGACGGCAACTTCGTGTCAACTGTTTCGTTCCCTCTCGCTCGGCTCTTGGGTTTTCTCACTCGCGGCATCGGCCGCACGGAATAGTCTTAGGCTGTGTTTCAATTCACGCATACTGCGCATGAAATTGGTGGCATCGTACGATTCCGTAGAATTTCTCTCACTTGCCACCAATACGATGCCACTTCCGATGCAGCGAGCGGTGCAGTGACTGCTTCACCTCTGAATTTCTGCGATTGCTGCACGCTCGCTGCACCGCAAGTGGCATCGTATTGGTGGCAAGTGAGAGAAATTCTAGGGAATCGTACGATGCCACCAATTTCATGCGCAGTCTATGCGCATAATGCGTGAATTGAAGCACAGCCTTAGAGCATAGTGTCCGCATCACGTCGTTCGCCCGCCGCCAGCCCCGTTCGTCGGGTTTACTACGAGGCATTACTGTATTGATTTATTTTCCTTGCACAACGTATTTTATAAATAACCAGTCATTTTGACTGGTCAGCCAGAAATAGGCATACCCAGGTACATTAAGTAATTGTCGGTAGCTCTAGTGTTAAGAACCGCTGACATAAATTATCATATAATAAGTAAATGACAGGGAATTCATTAACAATAAGGCCTAAAATATTCACGACAACGTGATCCATTGATGGAAAATTAACGACCTACGAAGTGAGCTTGAAATTAATCGAAATTAACATCCAGGACGTCCATGGCGACCCACAGTTATATGTATAGCTAGAAACAGTTATAATCAATACTTATATTAGGTCGCAGCAAAAGTTCATTCGCTTTATTGAACCAGAGTCTTTATTAATAAGCAAACTATATTACAAGTTCCATTAATCAAAGTGCTCCCCTTGGCTACCTATGACCTTTTACCCATTTTCTAGTAAAAGTGCAAGTAGGCGTAGTAAAAAAAAAGAGACGTTTCCGTGCACCTAACACTTTTGCACCGAACTAATGCTATTTCATTGAAGGTTTCTGTTAAGCTCTCACACCTCGTACATTTGAAGCACATTTTGCATCCTTCGGCTGCTTCGAGACGAGGTTCGTCGTCACCTCTGACAACGCCGTTGCATCAAGCTAGCCAGGAGATAGTCGGCGGAAAGTGCAGAGGAGCATCGAGGATGTTTCTCAGTCGGAACGGGCGACGGTAAAAAGAGGAAGTCCGCCTGGCACAGTGTCAACGTGCAAAACGGAAGTGAAGAAAAAGAAGCGGAGATGCGAGGCTTTGTGGCGAGGTCAGGCACGTGGAGGTTAGAAGGTCTAAGCCCCTGGTATGATCGATCTCCCTGACAGAAGGAAACTTCCACTTTCCATCGTTTGACCTATCTCCATTCAAATATCCTCCTATCGTGGTAAGTCAACCGAGCGGAATTCTGACCTCCACTCTGACATTTCATCATGCTCCGTGTGCACTTTACTTGCACGGAACACATACATACGCACGCCCATGCTGCATCGCTGAAGAATAATTAATTATCGGCTACTTTGTCTCTCGCAGTTCAACTCCCATTCACGTCGTTCGCCCTTATATACACAGAATACTATTCCCGATTTAAATGATTGGTCGTGGATGTTAATACATCGAGACGAAATGCTGATGCGTTCATTTCTGCCGGCTCGTGTTAGGGAATTTGTAATTCAAAGTGCAAATCAAGGTGTATTTGTGGGGAATAATTTAAATGGTTGAGAAACATGAGGGAGATTGTTTAGATTTCGTATTTTGGGATTAAACTGAAGGTTGATGCTATTTACAGAATTCTTCACCTCGTCTCATTTCGAAATGAGATTCTTTGAGCTGTTAAGAGCACAAAATGTAGAGCAATGCTGTTTTCAGAGAATCTCGACGTTATTTTATTTTGTCCAAAGTCGAGTGAAAGTTTGACGTCTATTCGAAGTGAATCTCCAGTATTGTTTTACAACTTTGTTGCAGCAATTATCTGATGAATGATGGGGATATTTAGGAATTTTTTTTCTTATATTTGCCCCTAATCGGCTAAAATTCTTGCGCAAGGATGCAAGCTTCTGCCATCAAATTTTCTAACAGTATATTTGGGACACAACCACTGTTTACAAAAGTATAAATGCAATTGTCGATATGACAACTAACTGCGGTCATATGAACTATTACAAGTTGAGAGATGAAAGGGAAGGCAGACAGAAGAATAACATTTTTATCTCACCACGATTTCCAACGTTCTGAATGCTAACTATTGTAAGTTTGGATGGGACCATGGTACTTATAGAATGCTTTCAGTGGAGCTTTTTGCAGAGTCTCAGCATTCTCAGCACTGATCAGCCAGGTCGGGACCCTAATAGGATTGCTAGTTCTCATCCTGAGATCATGCTCCTGGGGTTGAAATACCCCTGGAGGCATATCCCAAGTTCTGGGGAGGAGTTATTGTGCCACAAAAATACAAAAAAAATATGGTCCTCGAAAACAGAATTGAAGAAGCTGGGAAAGAAGGGAAAATTTTGTGCCATGTATTCCTTGAAGATGATTTCGCGAGGAAAAGTGAAGAAACTGCTGTAAAAGGGAAATTTTACTTTATTTCTCGAAGATAAATGTACAGTCCTCGAGGGCAAAATTGAAGGGGTAGAAAAAGAACGGAAAATTTTACTTTATTCCTCGAAGATGAATGTGCAATTCTCATGAACAAACTTGAAGGGGCAGAGAAAGAAGAGAAGATTTTACTTTATTCTGCCGACTTTCCCCTTTTCTCATTTTTTCTCCCCTTACAATTTTATTCATTTCCAAGCACAAAAATTGCTAACTTGGAAAACAACTGTATAACTAGAGTAAGATTGCAATTCTCTATGGATCTAGATATTGCATATAAGGGATGTAGCAAAAAATATAACTCGGAAAAAATACTGCATAAGATCCCATACAGCACACTTCGTGGCGGCAACGTTGCAGGAACGTTGCAGTAACCTTGCAGTGTTGCATGGTTGCAGCGCAATGTGGTTGTAACGTTGCTGCGACGTTGCCGTGCAACATTGCACGGGGCCCACATAGAAATATTGCTCCGAAGTTGCATCAATTTTGCGTTGCAATATTGCATGCCAACGTTCCTGCAATATTTCTGCAACGTTACGGCAACGTTCTGCAACGTTTCCACAATGTTGATGCAACGTTACGGCAACGTTGCTTAACCTAAAATATTTAAACCTAAAATATTTCAGTTGTTTTTAATGATACGAGAAAATATCTAAGGAAAAAAATGTTTGCTTCAGGGAGACAATTATTCTGACGGAGACGATTTTTTTCTCAAGGTTATATTTCCCGAAATTTCAAGATCAATAGTTTTTTTAATGGGATAACGTACTTTCATTACTGTAACGTTATAGCCAATAAAAATACAAATTCAACCATGTATAATATGTTGTCCTTTTTGTCTAGCAATCATTGTTTTCCTGAGACATTTTCTCGTATCATTAAAAACAACGGAGATATTTTAAGCTTAAATGTTAGGTGACTCACCCTGTATATTTTAATGTGTAGAATGACAAAGGGTGGAAGTTATAGCACATGCCTACAGTAGTGGGCAAAAGTGACCACTTTTTCGAACCACCTCTATTACTTTTTAATATCAACTTAAAACTGCAGTATGTGCCTAATATACATATTCCGAAAGAGAACTAAAAGCTGTATAAAACCCAGTTACAGTTGAATTTATTTAACTAACAAACAAAAACCCTACATAACATTAAACAAGACAACACATTTTTAAAGCCAGCAAAAAGTTACCACTTTTTAACATTAATAAAAAAATCTAATATTTTGTAGGGGCACCTTTTGCTTTTAGGACAACCTAAACAATTACTAAACGTGGTAACTTTTTTGTCGGCCCCAAAAATGTGTTACCCCGTTCAATGTCATATAACACTTTTGTTTGTCAGTTAAATAAATTCAACATTAACTGAGTTTTATACAGCTTTAAATTCTCCATCAGACTATGCATATTAAACATACCGCAGTCCCAAATGTATACTAAAAAAGAACAAAAATAGAACAAATCGAAAAAGTGGTAACTTTTTTGTCCGCTAGTGTAGTGTTACAAAACCCTAATGGAGTTTGTCAAAATGAGCCTTCGTTTTTGAATAATTTGAGCTTAAAGTTTTGCACGGTAGGAGTATAAGTTCGAATACGTTAGCAGTTTTATCAATCAGTGGTTGTAGCTGCGGCGGTAAAGTGTTCGCCTACGACGCTACAGGTCGCTGGTTCGAATCTCCCCCCACCCTTGGGGGAAAAAAATTTTCTATGATTAAAAGAAACACGGGATTTGTACTTCTATGATTCCTGCACATATTTCAATATTGTCGCGTCCGTCACAGATACATGTTGTATATATATACACCGTTTTATTAATATTTTTGGCCCCACTGCCCGAAACGTTGCAGGAGGCGGACATAGGAATATTGCTGCAACGTTGCGTGCAACATTTCAATCTTGCACTGCAACGATCCTGCAACTTTGCTGCAACGACAGTGTGCTGCATGGGATTTTGTGATGATGTGCAATATTTCTTTTATGATATTGAACAAGCAAAATCGGTCTTTACATCAATCGAGGTATCGAACAATAAATAATTGCGAGGTTTACATGTACCACATGAGTTAGCTTTAAAAAAAGAAACGAATTAGATGGAACATCAGTTCGCAATTCCCTGTTGAAGTAGCACAATGATACACCTTTTTCGCGACAATTAGTGATGGGGATCAAAAAGTGAAGTATTTACGATGGAGAAAATGCTGATCTAAACCAGGGCAGCGACTATTAAACATTGTGAACGTTGTTTTGCACTGCAAGAAAGTATTGCGTTTTGTACGGTGGAAGTGGCTTTTATTGTGAAATCTTACCGGAAGATTGTACAGTTATAGAAAATAGTGTTCGAAATTCAAGCGATCAAATGTGACAGAGAAGCTGAGTGAAGAGGGTAGGAGGAAGGGACTTTCCCTAACGATTCTACTGAAAGTATCGAATAGTGCAGTTTCAAAGTTTTATTTAACTTAATGAAAATAGTTGCTGTTAACTTATCTGGAAAATGATTGATTTAATTGAAGTTTATTCTGGTTGAGTTATTTTAATTGACACTAAAATCTTGTCCTTTTTAGCAAAATTACAAACCCCATCAAATGTGTTATTCTGTGTTGACATAACTCATCGCAAAAACGATAGTTGCTACGCCAATGGAATGCATAAATAAAAGATGATTGGACACTTTGTGTGAAGGTAGTATGAATTAATGTTCTGTTCAAATATTCAAGTAAATTTATTTCTGAGTGCCATGCATTATTAATCCCCACGGAAAATGGAATAATAATAAATTCTTATTCGATCCGAACATCACAACTTCAGACTTCCAAAAAAAGTTAAAATACCACATACAGTTAATCAAAGATTCTGTGACAAATGTTTTATTTGTATTCAACTGTTCGACAATTCATGACTTTACAAAATGATAGATACTAATAATTTTAATTTCCTTTCATTGAAAATCTTTCACAATTCATTTGTGCCCTCGGTATACATGTGTCTCTTTTAATCTAAAATCTCTGGTACTATCGTGTCCAGTAATCCTTCATCAAAATCACACAGTCACTAGTATGTAAAATGAACATGCCTGATAATTTGCAACGATAACAATGTGACAATCTACATATGTACATCTTTTTTAATTTCGAACATTTCCTACTATTGTGTGCAGTGGGGTAAATCCTTCACACTTTGATAAGTCAACTCAGTGACTAGTAAAATGAACAAAGCTCATTTGCAACGATAACACTGTGACAATCTACATACATCGTTTTTAATTTAAAATCTTTCGTACTATCGTGCCCCGACTGGATGAAACTACAGTGACTAATTACAAACACAGCTGAAGGCTTTGCAACGACCAAAATTTACCATCCAATTTTCTCTTTGACTCCACCTGTTGTCTTTCGTGGAGAAGATCCACTTTAAGCCAACAACGTCGCAACAAACTACACTCTGGGGAGAGCCCAACCAATTTACATTTCTCCTTTCCATTTCCAACAGATACCTCGACTCACAGTTTCGATCGTCGTTATTAGTCAAATGAGATTCAGACGACAAAAGTCACTGAAAGCTATCCAATGAATTCGAATCGCAGAGGGGACAGATAAAGGACGCAGCGAAAGGACTCGTTTATTCTGACAAAGGATTAATCTTCGCGGGGTTTCAAACGGTTTCCAATAATTAGACGTGTATCGTCGGGAAAACAGGTCACAGTATTCTGCGCGAGTACATCAGGGCATCCAGTGCACTCTCGACATCGTTTGATCGTGAAAACGCGCTGGAAATCACGAATTGGCTTTCTCCGACTGACGTTAAATGTTACCATATATGTTGAAATAAATTGCTCGTTGCTGGTGCCGCATCATCCGATCCATCTCTCTTCTAGCGCGACGCTAAGTTACGGCCAATTGAGGAGTTCAAATGGTAAATGATGTAATAAGTGCTATTCAGTATAAACCAAAAATATAAACCAAATTTCAAGCCATCAAATTCTGAAGAGCCAAAGAGAATATTCAATATCACAAAAGTGCCCGACGCACTCGACATATGAGAAACCTGAATTACGAAATGTTGTGCTTAATTTCAAAATAGCAAAGGACCATAAAATACGAAACAATTAAGCATTACGAAATAACATCGAAGCCTCCTTTTGTAAAATTCGAAAATCGAAGCAATATTTCCCTCCCACTTCTAGAATTATATCTCCCTCGCCAGCTTCTGACATCTTCGGCTCACGATACTTACAAAAGTCTACGAACTTCGCAGAAGCGTATCAGCTTTACGACTGTCGGTTACATTAAACTTTCCACATTCGGGTGGCCCGATACAATATCTGCAAAGCATGCACGGTTGACCATGGCTATCTGAGCCAATGGAACGAGCCGAGATCATTTAAGAAACACGCGAGCCCGTTTGATTATTTCGCTAAAAACGTCGCGATCACGCGGTGCCGCCTGGGCCAGAGATGCGCGCCATTCGGTCCGAAGACCGATGGAAAACTTGAGCAAAACGACGGCTCGCCCTCCTTTCACGATTCCCTCGAAAGCACGCGATTTCTAATTAAATCAATTCGACTCGCGACCGAGCCAATTAGATCGAAATATTGCTATAACATCGGGCTCCAATTAAAGTTCTTGGCGTTCTAATTAACTAATACCAAAAAGACGCGCAACAGGTGGTCAGTGCATCCGAGGCGAATGTACAGATCCGATTATCATTTGGACTATTGAAAATGACATTAACACTAGAACTAGTCGAAATGACTGGTTTTAAATTTGGTAAGAAAAAAGTATATTTCTAAATAGTAGTCGGATATTACAGTACCAGATGATAATAATATATTATATCGATGGTAAATTTAACCAACCAGAACAACTTTATCCAACTAGATTAATATTAATAATTATATATATTAATTTTTATATATTTATCATATACTTATTTATATATTCAATTATCACAATAAACTTATTATTACTGCTATTTAGCATTATATATATTTAGCTATTAGCAATTATATATTATTTAATATATCTAATAAATTAAAATATGAATGTATTTTACGTAAAGAAATAAAGAAAATAATTTTTTAATAATAATTTCTTACTCATATATATCCCCCTCCCCCAATAATAACATTCATTTTAAAGTTCATCATTAATTGGAAATGGGCGATCAGAATTTGAAATTCATGTATCTCCGTGGGGGCAAGGGAAAATTTGTTTCCTACAAGGAAGAAAGTAGAAATGATTAAAAGGAAGTTGATTGCGAAAAAGTAGTAATCACGCGAAGAACTGTAATTTTATGTAAAATCGCGCGAAGACGAGGAGAATTTTTCGTGTCTCATTATAGGCGATCATTATTCGACATTCTAACCGTTTAAAAGCCGATCTTACAGAAGTCGATAAGGAAACGATACGTAGCGGGAAACAATCGATCAAGCGACAAGAAAAACAATTGCAAACTTCGTACTTGTCCTTCGCTCGATGATTATTCGCAAAAAAAGATTATGGTTTTATATACATACTTATCCGTGAAAATGAAATATAATTCTGCCTGTCTGCCCGTTGCCACGGCCCCAAGAAAACGACTGCAGTAATTATCATAAAACTCGAAGCATATCTGTACGATAGCTCGACTTACAATTTGACTGAAATAGACAATACAAAAGTGTAAATTTTCATTAGTGTCGCCTGGGGTTCAAACTGCAAACTGCGAGTTGAACGAAAACTTTCGCGACGAAAGCGACTGCTCGGAAAGGCCTAACCACCTTGAAGGAGCAATTTTCAAAACGCTGCGCCATCCTGTCAAAGTGCTGAGCTACGTGACAGCACAAAACTCGGAGCGGCAGCCATAAAACGTACGATATCTCGCTTATCGTTGCTGTCAGGGCAAAAACGCATATCACGAATATTGTTGCAAATTGAATTTGGAAGCTTTTCTGTCTTGTGAAATTTTTCGATAGAATCGATAGTAACCGTGATATGAGTTTAATCCTTTCTGCCTATAAGATGTGACGATTGAGAAAATTGAATTATTTTTGAAAACTTTTTGGAGATGGGTGTGCAATATTATGTACGTTTATCTATTATTTAGAAGCTACAAATGTACAGAATTTTATTACAAAATTTCAGTTCGTATAAAAGTTATGGCCAATCTCTGCTGACACTAATGCAAATTACAAATTTTTTTTTGTTTATTTTTAAATCAGATGGTGAACTTTTCGACGAACCAAAATTGTTTAAAAATATTTGATTACACTATATAACTGTCTTAAAAAAGAATACCCTGAAATGACTGTGTTCAGAGGAAAATCTTGGGCAGCAGGGCATCTGATAAGTCAACTAGCTTGCGATATATCTGAACGAAGCATTACACGATATCTCAAAATAGCTGTGCTTGCATTCGTTGGCAATATTATATCACAGTGCATTGTCTGATGCGTTGTAAAAAAAATGAAGGGGAAGAATTGAAACGCTGATTGAGCCGTGGAGTCATGTGAGGCCACGTTTTATCGTTGCCCGCCTGGCTGGGTCATCGGAATATTTCTTACTACGTTATCGGGACGAAACTGCATGAAACCAGTAAAACACGCGCGAACGGCAATTACATTAATTAACGCGAGAAATCTATCTGATTGAGGGAGGAAAAAATGGAGATAAAGTGGTGGAGGTCCGTATTGCGACGCAGAGCCGAAAAAAGAGAAAAGAGAAGCTGGAACAATTTGATTCGTGGGCGATGGAAATTCTGCTGAAAGCAGTTATCGAAAATTCGTCATCCGTTCCGGAATCGTGACCAGACTCAAGATTGCAGATTGTATGTAGTATTCTTAATTTCGACGAATGATAATGATGGAATGCAGTGCATATAAGTGAAATCAATGAAAAGGAATTCTCTGATTCTTCAAATGAGTATAATAGAGTGTAATTATAATAGCAATTGAAAATAACGCTGGACTGATTCGCCTCCTGTTTTACTCTGCGAAAAGAAAAGCAGAGGATCTATTAATCAAATAACTTATTAATTAAGAAAGCATTCAATACCTTACAAATTTCGATTTTCGTTAATTAATATTCTGGTATTATAGAGATATAAATAATATTTCTTTTTATATTAGGTATTTGGTTCAAGCTACTTGACAATCCAAATGAATGATCACTTAATTTACTTAATTACTTCCACCAGTATATCAATTTATTTGTTCAGCAAACGTTATACATAAACAAATATACTTTTTTTTTCCTTGACATTTTTATGGCACAGATAAAGCACTTATTGCACAAGCTAAAGCGGTGTCGCTAACCGATGCAACTAGCAGTGCAAACTCCATTCGAGGAACATTATTACACAATTATTTATGTTCTTCCTTGCATCCGTGATCGATCAATTATAATCGCCGTTAACATTTCGAAAGGCACGATGAGGTAGGTAATTACTCGTTTTATCAAAAGAATGCTAAACTCTCTGGACGAATGGTTTCACAATTGCGCGATAACCGCGCGCAATTACAATTAGGATTTTTGATCGGCCATTTATTAACCGAGCGGTATTATAATTACTACTTAAGTGACAAAGATCAGTCATCCGATTTTATCGGCTGAAGTTTCTCTTGCATAATCAAAGCTGACTTAAGTATACCGAGCAAAAAATCGGCTATCAAATACGACATGCTAATCTTTGAACTATTTCCTGATTTTCGTAACGAAGTGGAGCATCTGTCGCTTGGAATTCTTGAGAATTTAGAACGAAAATAGATCTATGCTTAATCACTCCTCCATTGTACTCCAGGAGTCTACTGTTGGAGCATAAAGAGCGTAAAGTTGGAACGTAAAGAAACATGTGGGAATAATTTAGTACAGAAACATCGCAAAGAATATTGTCAACATCCCCACCACTCGCGAAGAGAACGATGTCGAGCGGATTATACGACTGGCATTTACATTTACATAGGCGTCCTCATAGTCTCATCCATGTTACGATCGCGAGAGTCCATCATCGATGGGCGTTTCGACCGAATCGTTTCTTCCAACGTAAAATTCATCATACCTGCCAAGTTAGTTTCCAGGAACCGATTAGACTGAAATTTACTTGTCCTTTGGAGCAGTCGTTTAAATTCTGAAAAGTCGAAAAAAAAAAATTAGAGAGAAGATTGAGACGCACGTGCAAACTCGTCGCAAAAAGCCGCCACTGACGTCACTGAGCGAACGGTTCCGAGAATCGTCAACTGACGCTATCCTAAACACTATTTTCAAGTATAATACCTACTCGACAGCCGAGGATACGCAAAAACGTCATAGCTGGGTAGCGAACTGTGGACGCAATTAAAGCGTCTTTGACGAAAAGTTGAACGACACGAGGCGCGTATTCCTCAGGGTTACACTATTTTGGAGAGCTCGCGACGGTGTTTCTTTACCTTGGGGAATTGTACGGAAGCATTACGTATGCCGCGGGCTAAAGGCGGGATTTCCTATCAGCGGTAGTCGCTTCTACGCTGCTATACAAGGTGACCGGCTATTCACTGGTCTCATTGACGCACGTGATTAGGAAGGTGAAATGAAGAAAAAAAGTTCTATAAATATGGTGTTCAAACCCTACACTTAATTAAAATCTGAATTTTCCGGTAACACATAATTGTATTTTAATTGTAGATTTAAAATTAAACTTGATTATTGCATTGAGTTAATTTAAATTGAAGGTTTTATATTAAACCGAAGTGAATTTAAATTGAAGGTTTTAAATTATTAAACATAATTGAATTTAAATTGAAGGTTTTAAGTTAAATTTAATTTAACTTAACTTGAAGGTTTTAAATTAAACATAATTGAATTTAAATTGAAAGTTTTAAATTAAATATAATTGAATTTAAATCGAAGGTTTTAAAACAAACATAACTGAATTTAAATTGAAGGTTTTAAATTAAACATACCTAATTGAATTTAGATTGAAGGTTTTAAATTAAACATAAGTGAATTTAAATTGTAGATTTAGAATTAAATTTTATTATTGTATTGAGTTAATTTAAATTGTATATTTAAAATTAAATTTATTGTATTAAGTTAATTTAAATTGAAGGATTTAAATTAAACATAATTGAATTTGGGACCATTTCCTTAGCAGAACATTTTGTATCGAAACAGGAAGATGTACTTAATAAATGAATGCATCGATTGCGAAAAATCTACGTAATCGTCTTCGTTCAGTGGGGGAGAGCAGGGACAAACATAACAATTTGCCTTATTGAATCTGTACCTTTTAAATTTGGTAAAATATTTCAAACATTCCTACACGACGGTAACCTTGATTATTGGACAACATAATCAAACCGAAAAACTTGGAATATGTTCCACCAGTGTTTTTAATTAAGCCTTTCTTTAAAATGAGTCATCTGTTACATTCGTAAAAATTACTAATCTGTAAAAAAAGACCAATTAATAGAAAAGGTGCTTTTAAATGATATTTTTATTTATTCCGTAGATATACATAAACGTAAATATAAACATAAACAACACAAAAAGTTGAAAGGACTTTACAGAAAGTACTTTCGGTATAATATTTCAACAGCTTACTGAATTGGTGTGTGAAAGTGGAAGGATACGATTATTGCTCGATTGGCATTTATTTTATAACCCCTATAATTGTCACAAATACCTAGGAAGTTGCGACTTAAGAAACTCGCAGGGATACATACATACGTGGAAGAGTTAAAAAACTATATTTCATGGCAGTTATCTGATAGGAGCGACGAGATAAGAACGCGAACTTAATAAATCGAAGATTCGCGACTCGATCGCAGCGCGATATATACCTATAGTCTATTACCACGCACGATGAAAATCCAGTTCACTGAACTACGAACACCAACACTGTCTGACGTCAATAAATGTTTACAATGCTAATCTATTCGAGCGAGAAAGTTCAATTCATACGATCCTTTCGATGAAAATGGGGGAACTGTCTGGTAAAAACGAGATGTTAATCTCTTGGAGGAAAAAGGTTTATTGCGCAACCATCGAATAGATCTGTTCTCTCTGTTGCTTTTGAATTTTTCCTCCTTGTGGGTAAAGTTCTGGTTCGTTTCATTTCCTTTCCGTCGATCTTATTTGAAGATTTCTTTAGAGTGATCCTCCAATTGATTGTAGATTGTTTATTGTAACTTGAGCCGGTAGTTCCGTGTCTGGAGGTTGAAGCAATCGATCTTTTTTTGCGTTCTGTTAAAAATCAGCGATTCAAAAAGATGCACGCGTTCGAGTAGAAAAATGAATGTGTAGTACGAAGTGGCTTGTTTGATGCAACCTTGTTTCTTCTGACATTTCTCTTTTGGAAAAAGGGGATACCGTGAATTTCTGATTTCACTATATTTATTAGGTTTCAGGGTTCGAATAACACGATTGATTAAGTCGTCGAAGGAAAAAGAAAGGGCGGGTTGCTTCAAAACTAAGATGACGTGATATTTTTATAAAAACACTTTTAAAATTCGTAAGCGTGTTCCCTGAAAAACTGAGTAACCGATCGACTTGAAATTTTTGCTACGTATAAAGCGAAGATCTACTCTCAGTCCGTACTAAAACTACCTGGTGAAAGGGATCCGACGTGAAAACATAATTAGTTTGGCAAATTGAGACTAAGCCGAGCCTCGTGCCTATTTATAACCACGACAGTCGTTCCAACGGCTAAATATAAGTTTAATTTATTAGCGTGCTGTTAAAGTCCGCATATGGGAGCACACCAAGGCTCTACTTTAAACAGAGAAGAGCACGTAAGAACAATAAAACGGAGTGCTCGTTCTTTACGACCTATTCTCCGTTCTGCTCTTACATTGCAGATACTTTAGTTGCATACGGGTCATTCGAGGCCAAGTATTTTTTAAAAATTTAAATTCTTGTGTGCGTTTAACCTTGTTATTATTTTTCGTTGACACCTGGCATTGTAATTGTGTCATGGTGAAAAATAGTTTCTTGTGATTTTAGAGGTGTGTGGTAATTAAAATATCTCGATTCCTTCTTTTCGGAGAGGAACAATGTATAATTTTTGTTCAACGCACCCCTCAACTAAATGTAACTTTATGTACCGAACGTTCAGCCCAATTTTCGAATTTGATTGTTCGAAGTACTAAAATTTGGAGTAAAAATGTTATAAAATTGAAATTGGACAACGTGAACTTATCTTTTGGTAATTATTTACTTTAGCGATTCCTCACCGATTTTGATGAAATTTGGATATGTTGTCGGGGACACGATTCTGTATAACTTTTTCCTATACATGTTACCCCCGCTCGGCCTTAGTTTCCGAGATATTTGCGAAAAACTTCCGTTGATTTATTCCGACACAACGCATTCCACTTTCCAACTTGTCCTCGATATTAGTATAGGTTTGGGCTAGATTAGCGCGGGGGGCGCACGCCCGCTCGCGGGCGCGTAAAGCGTGGTAGCAAATCGATGTAAGTTTGGAGATTTCAACTAGAAACTTGTGGATGCCCGTCAACACTGACTCTGTTCGGCGGCGCCGGCGCCGCCGGATATTAGGATGCCTCTGGTTCTAAAATATAATTTTTTTGCTAGGAAGAGGGTGTTTTCGAGAGCACCTATTGGATGTGTAGGGGCTCCCGTCAACACCCCGACTCACGTCGGTTCGCTACCATACTTTACGCGCCCCCCGCGCTAATCTAGCCCAAACCAATACTAATACCCGAGGCAAGTTGAAAAGTGGAATGCGTTGTGTCGGAATAAGTCAACCGAAGTTTTTCACAAATATCTCGGAACATTAACCCAAATTATAACACCAAAGCAAGAAATTTAAAAAATATTTTTGCGAATATCTCGGAAACTAAGACCGAGCGGGGGTAACATGTATAGGAAAAAGTTGCTCAGAAGGTGGAGTTTTACAACATAGTCAAATTTCATCAAAATCGGTGAGGAATCGCTAAAGTAAATAATTACCTATCTTTTATGTAAAAAGAAAAAAATCTCCTAGTCTGAGATTTAAGACTCTTTTTTTCTATGAAATACCAAACGTTCAAATTTCTGTGATTCTCAAGTTTAGAAGTGCCTATCTCTAATAAGGTACCAGATAAAAATTTGAAATCTTGGTACTTATAAGTACTATACGGGTGAAGCAGATACAAAAAATTTTGAGTTTGAAATGCAACTAAAAATAAAAAGATTTATTACACCATGAAGAGGAATTAATAGCGTAGCTATCATATATAGAACAAACTAATGAGTGTATAAACTCCTAAGATTAAAATTTACAGGATTTTCGAAATTATAAGTAAACTATAACAGACGTGTGAGCTTTAAAAGCACTGTTGCTTAAGCAGTCTACAATTATAACACTAGAAAATTCTAAATTGTCTTATTTCGGTATGTTCAAAATTACTTCAAACTTTGTCCCACCACATTCTCGTAGTTTTCTAGAACTGATCAAACTTTCGTTACACATTTTAAAATCATCACACTGTTATAGTGGTGAATGAAAATTTAGTATTCTCCTACGTTGAAAACAAGAATAAGAATGTGTCAGGTTGTTTCGACGAAAAGAAGAATGGCTGGTAGAGGTGTTGGTAGAGGGATCGAACAAAAATACCTGCGACCATTGAATTCTATCTTTTTTGGTCGAAACACGATTCTTTGGCGATACAAAGGAAAACTTCGCACAATAAGAAGGAGATGTTTGCTGGAATTCCATCTGCTTTCGTCGTTCTTTATTTACACTTTCGAGGCTCCAAATAATTCCTGTGGAGACCCTTCTTTCCACCTCTCGTCTCAAATAACGAGTGGAATATCCCGAAATTGTACATTACTGAATCCAGAATATATTTCAGAAAATAAAGCAAGACTGATTTAAAAATTTTTCAATCGAACGTCTGTGTGTGCATATGTATATAGATACATGACGCAGAAGGAATTTTAAAAAATACAATTCACCACTCAGAGTAGACAAACTGATGACGAAACTTTTAGTAGAAATACTCAAAGTTTGTAAAAAAAAACCTGACGTGACGTTTACTCCAGTATGAAAGCTTTTAATTACTGTGTTAATAACCACCTGAAAACTTGACTTCTATTTCACTTCCAATTTCTTTCAGAAGAAACAATAGAATTAGATTTGATTATGGTGAAAGAGAAAATTTCGGAAAAATGTACCCTATTAAAAAAAAAAAAAAAAAATAGGAAAGTTACGTTCCAATTTTATCCAACTTCGAAAACATTTAACCACTGATATAACTCTCTACTAGGTACACAAAGCAGTTCACCGGAAACCAAACACCTATTTAAATATCTCCTTGGACACGAAGATTAATTTCTTTTCGGGATCATTTTTTTTTTAGACATATCAAGGTCACCGGTGTTTTTTATAATGCGTTGATATGTTTCTGTTGCCATATTGTTATAACTCGTAAAAAGACAAATTCAACGATGTAAGTATGTTGACGTTCAGCTGACTTTCACGCCAAAAAAAATCGCGTTTTTGGTGGTAACGAGAGAATCTCTAAACTCACACACTACACGAGGTATTTAGGTGCTCGGTTTCTGGTGGACCACCCTGTATACTAGCATCGAACTTGCTCCCAGAAGTGTTATTCCCGTATAAAATGGTCCTCCCGTATAAACAAATGAAATGAAATGAAACGAAATATCTCCTGGTGGAACGAAGAAATGCAACGATATTAGTTTGCTCGAGCCTTGGGCGCCATTACTCGACTACGCGTTTAGCATTCCTCGATCGAGAAGCGTGGAGCCCGTTCGAAGTTCGAAGACTGATCTGCCTCGCGGTTAAATCAATTATACATACGGCGAATCGTTTCACGGGAGTAGCACGTGTCAATCACGTGAATATGTTCCACGCTCCCGAGCCACCATTCAGGTTGTGACCCTCGAATGGGGGGAAGGTTAGGGCATTTGCTCACTTCCTTCCTTTAAAGGAAATGGCCCATTCTCATATACCGTGAGCGTGCTAATTTCAATTTAATACAGGGAGGGACATAACTAGAGCAGATTGACGACACGGGACGATCCACGTGTCGTTTGTACTCGATGGTACCCGCAAGTAAATACGCCAACATAGGTGTTCGAGGGACATTTCTGAAAAACGTCCCGATTAGCTTCGTCAGAGAATCTGCGATTGTGGTTCGAAGTTTAGCTACTACACTTCCAACGATAAAATTCTCTTTAATAATTGATTTAATATTACTTGGTTATTTCCTGTTTTAAGGGCCACTTTCTTCAAAGTGTAACAACAATTTGTTAATTCGTCACTGAAATATCAATTTGTCGTGCTTTTTACGGTATTCAATCGAAAATATTTTTGCAATAATTTTCTACGATTTACGAAAGGAATCTTAATATATAAAGCAGAAAGTGTTTGTGCGTTTGTCTGTCGCCTAAAAATTTTCGAACGGTAAACTCTGAGGTCACGAAATGTGTCCCAGCTCAGTATGCCTAGCTAATCCAGACGAATGTGACTATTTTCACAAAAAGAAATAAGTAAAAAAATTTTTTATTTATAAAATCAGAAGTAAAGAGTAAAGCTAAGTATTTTTAGATACAGTGAAATATTGAAATATGGAAACTGTTGGATTTCTTGTGCAATGAGTTAACAGAAAAATTCCAGTATCTAACTCCAAACCGAACCGATTACATGTATGTAAGTATAGTGGCAGGAAATTTTAGCCAAGATAGTAAATAAATTTAATGGTACATGGATGAAATGGTAAACTGAATATGAATATAAAATAAGCAGATTAAAGACGTTTCTCAAGTGTAAGTGGCATCTGGGACGATAAAACCAGCCAAACAGTGATAAGATCGAGACATTAATAGGATTACAAACTGTCACGTGTTGCATCATTAAATAATAAATACTAAACACCCTGCTCGAGATCACGTAATCTTTTTAATCGACGTGTAATTAGATCGGAGTTAAGAGCAGACACTCGGCGGCATGGAATTAATCAGGCTTCTGGTTATAATTCGCGATTAATAATATTCTGCGCCGCTGGTGCTCGTGAGTAAAAATGAACACGTCAAACAGAAAGTGGAGCCATTAATTCAACACGACTGAGATTCGTAACATTTAAATTCTCACGCCACGAGACCGTCGTTACTCTCTGTACCGAGTTAAACAGACGAGAAGAAAGTCAAAAAAAAAAAAAAAAAAAAAAAAATGGTAAGTTTCTTCTTGGAAATCATCGGTGAATAGCAATCGCCCGAGCAGAATTTAGTAGTGCAAGAAGTAAAAGCGTATCGATGGATTTAGAAATCTTAGTAGGCAAAAATTGCAGCGCTTAATCGTCGTTTCGTGCATGAAATATAAAAAAAAAAGATGGAAAATATGGGCCATTGTACAGGCTGCTTCTGAAGGAGATACGAATGCTCCATAAAAGGATTTTAGAGCTAATTTTGAGGGAAAAATATTCTATCGTCGTGTGTTTGAAGCTCGATGATTAATCAAGATATGAATAATGGAGAGCAATTTAGTGAAAATAACCAGTGGAACGTTTTTACATTTTTACGAGAATGGTGGGCAAAATTTGGATCTCAGAAATTGGTGTTGCAAATAAAGACCATCTTCATGTATTTTTCTTTGAACTAAATTGCTAATTCTATGATCTGTTCTAATAATAAAATAATCATTAACTTTGTAACTTCGTGTACTTAGTGCGTTATTTGTGATAATAATTATAATAGACCTATAGTGTATGGCATGTTTTATTCAAAATAACTTGTCGAACACATGGGAAGAGTTTGTTTTAAGAAGTATCATAATAACATATGTTAGCATCGCCAATTTTAAGGGTAGGGTCGAGGGCGGATGGCTCCACGCTGTCCTGCCTTCGATGATTTATGACTGGGACTTAGGCTGCGTGTGTTCCTGAATGGGGGTGCATGAGACTAAACAGTCCTGGCGACGGACGATGGCTGGCGACCACTTTGGGTCTTCCAACTATCGGGTGTCGAAGGATTGCTTGTTTAAGGGGAGGTTCCGGTCTAGAGCCCCAAAAAATAGGTGATCTTTAGGAATTAATTAAAGGAAAACTACTGTATATAATTTAATGGGACTTTTTGCATTGTATTAAGGATGTCTTAGATTATAGAAATATATTTTTTTCTTTTATAATTAATCATTGCAGACGGCACTGGGGAGTCGTTAAAGTCAAGGCGTCAAAAAATTGATCCAAATCGGTGGGACCTGTATCTCCAAAACTTATTATCCGATTCGACTGAAACCTTTTTTATTTTGAAGATTATTCTTTTGGCTAGGGGGGTAACTAAAAAAATTACAAAAATGACATTTTTTTTAGAAAATAACGACACTTCAAGTTTGAAATCACTTTTTCCCTATATTTCTCGCCCTTTCAACGCCTTTGAAAATTATAAATTTTCAATTTTTTGTATTTTTTTCTGGTTTCCCCCCTAGCCAGAAGTATATTCTTCAAAATAAAAAAAGTTTCAGTCGAATCGGATAATAACTTTTGAAGATACAGGTCCCACCGTTTTGAGAACACTGTTTCGAGAAAAACGCATTTAAAGTTTTACGTGAGCGCCGAGTGGCCGGTTGTGACCCATGCATTTGCCGCTACTTAAATGCCTATAACTTCGGGAATTTTACGAATTTCAACAAATCATTTTAAACACGTTTTCCTAAAAGGTTGAACATTCGAAAAATGAAATAAAAAAAAATCGACATTTAGACCAGAACCTCCCCTTAAATTTAGAAAGAGAGAGTTTCGTTATGGCTGACGGCTTGACGCCGTATAGCCAAAGCATAGGGACTCTGTTCCTGGAGGATCTGGCCACGGAGTGGGGAAGGCGATGCCTTCTGGTATGCGAACTGCGATAGACCGCTCAGTCCTTACCCCAGAACTGTTCTGGATCGAGCTTCGTTGTCACCCTTAGAAAAGGGTCATTTCTAACACATAAATAAATTTAAGTCGAATGGTAAAATAACACTGACATTAAACTTTCTTCCGCTTCGTGGAACGAGATTGTGCGTAAGAAAAACGAATTCACCAAAACTCATACCACTCATAATGTAAACAATATTGTTATCAAAAGCATTCAATGGAACAGCCGGTGGTCACGTTTCCGAAATTTCGTGAATCAGAAGAGCGTGTGTTACATCATTCGCAATCGGCGCGAGTGTCGCGACACTCCGAGTTCCAATACAAAAAACTGCGACGAACGCGAAGTAGGAAAAAAAAACATATCAACGATAAAAGAGGAATAAAGCTGTCGAATCATTTAGTGGCGAAATAGGAGCAGCAGAAGCTTATAGATAAAAATCCGTCAACTCTCCCCTGTCTGTTGCGAAGAGTTCTACGAAACGATACTGTATTTTTATTATCTACTTCCCTATTTACACGTTTCAGCAAAATAAAAGGAAACTAAGTTAATATGAAATATCCGGAAAAACTAAAGTATTTTCCTTTTCAAAAATCGCGTCTTAATTCTTAATTCTACTCTTCTATTTCGCTCTTTTTACCTCGAAATGATTTTTATTCACTCGCAGACACGAGATTTTTACTGGTACTTTGTAACTTAGCTTCTTGTTAAATCTTCGTTTTCACTATTACCTAGAAGCGTTCCCATACATGCATTTTATATCTTCGTGTTTACATGCACGTTGCAATAAATCACTTTCAGAGATATCCGAGTTGTAATATGCCTGAAAAGGCTTGGATTTCACGTAGAAACAGACAATTTACTTTCATTTATGGAAATACAAAACGATCTTGATTTTCCCAAGGAATTTCTAAAGGTAATTGATATTCCCGGGATTATTCAACTTTTCTTTCGCCAATTTTCCATATTACTACCGCCAAAGGAGATACCGAGATAGTCTACGTCTGCGGGTCCTCTCTACCCTAAACATTCGACACGTAAGATAAGGATACGAAAAATTTGCCAAAAGCTTATATTCTTATCTCGACACCTAGGTCCCTCAAAATCACAATTGTTCCATTAAAACAACACCTCGAGCCATCGTCTGTTCCTTAAAATTCTTACGTAACTCACGTTCTCACAATTTGCTGCTTTACACAATAAATCGTCGCTGAAAGAATCAAGAGCCAGTATCAGTCCCTATCAAATACTGCTTCGCTGCATTTCCATGAAAACCACAAGCTTGGAAGGATCATCTCCGACCGATCGTAACCGATTCGCGTTTCCTCAAAGCTTGGATGAAAAAAAAAAGCCAAGATGCTGTAAAGCGCAAAGAGAGTGGCGTAAGCTCCCAAGCACGAGCAGCCACGATAAAGGCTCGCAATGATAACTGAAGCTCTTACAAAATCCCTTGTATCTCGTCAGACTTTGAAGCCGTGAAAAGAATTGTGCAAACGCGACCAGCCGTTTAAAGGTCGCCCGCGACTCTGCGTCGCGCCGACTCCTTAATCGAAGCATAATTATTGCTGTCGGCTGTTAAATTAATGCAGAGACTGATAGGCGGTCGCCACGAGTGATGTCGCAGTCTAGACGACTTTGAGATTTTCTTCTCTAACGAGGTCGAGATCACAACGTGGCTGCTGATCATCTTGTGGATGGTGACAGGCTTGAAATCTGAGAATCGACGAGCGCGAATAGTTAGGTACCAAAATATCGGACGACACGTGCTGAAGTATTTTTGTGGAAGATTCCCATGCCATCTGGATTTATTGGAAGATTAATTCAAAATAATAATAGAACACCACACTTGTTGCGTGGATTTTATTGGAATTTAAGTATTTTCAATTTGTGAGAAGGTGGAGGTTTCAAAGAACAATTTCTATCATTTGGGATTTCTGATAAAAATGATTAGCTGGTCCTCTAAGAGTTGTTATTCATTTGCTCCTATATTTTAAATCTAATTCCATCTAAAGATGTGCCCCTTTTTCTAATAAGAGCATCTCTTGTAAAAATAGGTACACTTGAAACAGGTACTTAACGTTTTAAGCTTGACCATAATACTGTTAAACCACCTGTACCCTGATTATGATAATACAACAATAATAGATCTGCCTTATGGATTTGCATATTTTTCCCAATTTTTAACTTTAACTCAAAATATTAAAAAACGGTTTAAGGACATATAAACCTATAACTTCCTTAACCCTTCGTGGTCACACGGGGTGTATTGTACTCCAAAAATAATTTTCGAGTTAAAATGTCGCGCCTTTACGACTTCCAAAGGGGATTTATCGCAAGAAAAAAAATATTTAAAAAAATTAAAAATCGCTTTTCTCCCACAACCGTGGAAAATATCACTGAAAAGTTAAAAGATTCAAAAATACGAAAATGGTGACTCAAAAAATGAAAATGTTTTTTTGCAGTCTATCCTGAACACAGGCATATAATAATAATAAACGTATTACCGAAGCTACTTCGAGGCAGCGAGCTGAAGCGTTGCATCTCAATTTAACTGTTGATGTAACTAAACTGGTGGCATATGCAAATTCAGCGATATCTGGTGGAATGCTCGCGTTTAAGTGCCCCTCAGTGCGAGGTGGGAAATGCGAATGGCCGATCTGGTGAACTGAAACCCGTGGAACGGCTGTAGTAAACCGAGGGAATAAAATTTTGTTGCGCGCCATCGTCCCAGATAGCCGATTATTATGAATTATTGGCATCATTGAGAAACTACACTCTCGTTATCGCCAGCCGATGCACATAGTGCGCGTGAGCTTGCAACGAGTTCAAAGATCGAGCTCCCGCTTGCAGGGGGTATCGATAAACTTTTGACGTTTCATTGCGGAAAGTTTCAAAAGTCTAATGTAACCAGCAACAGAGAGAGAGAGAGAGAGAGAGAGAGAGAGAGAGAGAGAGCAAAAGTCACCCCGAAATCAACCGCGGACTTTGCAAGCCCCAGTCGCAATTCTAACAGCAACGAAAGTTAAAGTTTAAACAGGCGATTTCAATTGAACTTTTATTTTTAACGTGTTACAAACTGCTGTGTCTCATCTCGAAAAAATTCCATCAAGTTTGCTGAATAAGATTCAATATACTACTTGTAAATTAATTTTTATCTCCATCGTTCTTTGAATAAAGTATTCGACAAATTTTCTCCTCTATTTCAAAACAAACACTGACTGACTCACTGACAATTCAGGGCAACGCGATTACTATCGTTAGCCTGTTGATGCTTCGCTTTTGATTTCGTAAAATCTGCTCGCAACACGTTTCGTAATATTGGAAAGTATGTTTCGTGTACCACCTCGTTCTAGATGATAAATTGTATCCGCCTTAATTGTTTACTATTCCTAGCGAGGCAGAATGCCTCGTGAAGTAAAATTTATTAGACTATACATGGCAGAGGCATTCTTCGTGTTTCAAACAGATTACATACACGATTGCAATGTGTATCGCTTCGATTCAATGAAATCCAATTTTCTCTCCATCTAGACGTTTGCTGTGGAAACAATATCGTTGATAATGAAGAACGCTGCTGTACGGGCAGAGGGTAATGAAAATATTTTAAAATCACCGCGAAATTTCGAATTTCTTTACGTGGGAACTTGTTAATGCAGGAATCCACGATGAGATTTTACATGAGACTTTTCTATCCTGGGACAAAAATCTCAGCAACAACTAAATGTAAATAATGGAAATAATAAGAATTCTTTATTGCACAGTAGACGTTACGAAAGGAAAAATATAAGACAAAAAAATTTAAGGGGTTACGCCACCCTGAGACGCTCGAAACTAGACGAATTTTTTTTACAGATACTATGAGGTTGAAAATTATTTCTTTAGTTCTTATGTATAGAGCATGTATTAGTGCATACATTGTATAAATACTATATAAAAATATTAAATAATGGCCAAGTTATTTGTTGTCCCACGAAGCTCCTCTATGTGCGCGGTGTATCCAATATCTCCAAAGTCCGATTTATTTCAAACTTGATACACATATTCTTAATGATATTATCTAAAACGTAGCATATGGGTTTAAAAAGAAAAAAAATTATTGTGCCAATGAGAGCAAGGTGAAATTCTATCCATTTTTTACCTAACAAGGCAAACTTAAAACATTTATTATATACGAATGGGTTATTGCACAAAAAAATGATATGCTACATTTTAGATAATACCATTAAGGATATGTGTACCAAGTTTGAAATAAATCGGACAAATAGTGTTGGAGATATTTGATACTCGGCCATTTTTTAATTTTTTTGTATAGTATTTATGCAGTGTGTAGATGTAGATAGCCAAATAACGTAATCGCGAGTAAGAAAAATAACGTTGAAAAATAACAAGAGTGAGAGTTAAAAGTTAATTGCTATTGTTGATTAGCAAAAAATAATATTACTGCATGTTTGGAAGATGAGAGGGCGGTTAGAGAGCGAATTTCCGATGGAAGGGAGTTGTAGTAAAAAGTGGAACAGTAGGAAATAGTCGAGATGAAATTTTTGAAAATATATCATGGGACTTATTCATGAAACGAATAACCAAAAAATGAAAAAATAATAAAGTAATGAAGTAATTGCCTCGTGAGATTAAAGTCTCTTGTGAGACGCAATAATTTTGTCTCGTCGTGGATTTGTACATTTAGAGTCTTCCCTTCCGTTATCAAACGATTTCAGCAAAATTAGAAAATATAAAAATATCTACTCCAACATCTGTTTCATACTGTAAAGCTATTATTTGCCTTAGTTTATCTATTGGATAAGGAATCAACTGGAATGCTAGTTCAGAAAAATACTAAAAATGTAACGCAACCTTGATTCGACCCCCCCCCCCCCCCCCCACAGTTACAATCAGAAACAACTGCTTCTTTGTCTCATTGCTACTTGCTAATTATCTATCACACGAGACAAATGAGCCTCAGAGATTAACTCCTTGCACTTCAGGTTTGCATACCAAGCACATCGGGGTTTAAATTAACCATGCACGCTGACTTCATCAAATTTTATAAAAAAAAAAAGAAGAATTGAATGAATAATTACTAATTTAGAAATTACCCTATTATAATATCTTTTGCTCCAAAGATCAGTAGGTACTAAAAGCGTCAAAATTGAGGAAGTATAAATAAGTCGAAGTGCAAAGAACTAACTCTATGTACAAGTATATTAAATCCTGATTTTTTCGCGTGATTTTTGCATGAAAAAATCAGGATTTCAGCTTTAAATAGCCGCCATTTTGTTTTAAATTAATATTTCGGAAATTCCCTATGTTAATCAGAGGATACATTAATATACTAACGAAATCTTTTTTGTTTTTTTATTTTAGATAATCTGGTTCCGAATGGCAGTGCTCACCGCAAAACGAAATTTTTAAAAAAGCTTCTTGGATGTCGGTTGTTACTCTATTATGAACGTAAATATTTTTCTACGAAAAAATTACCAAATGTTCTTTAAATGTTGCTCTTTTAAGTGCAAAATGTTCTGTAAAAATATATGCTTCCGCTTTCTCAAAAAAAATTCACAAACATTCGCCTCTTTTCGGCCGCCTGACTAAGTAGGTATAACCCCTTAAGGACTATTCTGCTCTCCTTAGTTAAAATATCCTATCTAGCATTTTTTCATTTTTCAAATTATGTTGAAATATTTGAAGTTCCACACATCTTTCCACTTTTAAGTAAAGTCAGAAAATCCTACGTGCTTGGTAAAGATCTAGAAACAGTCTAATGTATTTAACCTAACTGCTTTTCAGGTGGTTAAAATATCCTACCTGAGACATATAATTAATTGCTACATTAATAAGACATTATCTACCGGTACACCTATTACAAAAAATTATATTAGGCTGTTGCGAAATAATGCCAACATATTTTAAACTGAATACAGAAAAACAAGGACGGCCCAAAAAAATGATACAACTTCAGTTTTCTCAGTTGTTTTGAAATACTAAGGTCGAAGCCAAATATATTGGCCGGTGAATTCGTTTTCGCGAACAGCGATCGAGGAGAAATCAGCCACCACCACCTGACGATCGTGGATTTGTCAGTTGGAGTTGCGTGGCCCCCGAAGGGTATGGTGGGGTAACGGGAACGCTGCTCGGCTCCGCCAGATCCTAGCCGTTTGGCTGTTATTTATTCTTAACGTAATAGTTGTGTGCGTTACGAAGCTATGCGTAGACCAATACGAGATGAAGCTATCGAGAAAGAATCAATGTTCTGACCGATAAAGCTCCTGAATTTTTTCGGAGCTAACGCACACCAATTCTGATGCGTGTATTTCTACGCTGACAGCTTGGTTTGGCCTACACGCCAGAAGCTTGGCACTATCCCCACCACTTCTGGCTCACTCTTGTTCTGCGAAGGCGAGAGCGAGATGGAACGAGGGCGAGTTAGAAAACGTTGAGGAAAGGAGCACCGAGGCAGGCAAACTGTGTAGTGGGAGAATGCCCCTCACGAAACTCACCGGCCAATATATATGGTTTCGACCTTAGATAGGCCATTTTAACTAAGAAGGACTACTGCCTCAATACTTTGAGACTTATGGAAAAAGTAACAAATAGATTGTGAAAAACAATGAAATCCCTAAGATCCTTAATTCCAAATGCCTCGATGCTAGACCACGTATCAAACCTCTAATCTAATCATCCCTATCCGCATAAAATCCCTCCTACGAAATCTATCCATCTTCCCATCTCCAATCCACGCATACGCATTGGAGGGCCCACGCAACAAATAAAGCATAACGATGGGACCGCATAAACTTGCAGGCATAAGTTGCAAAAATACTAATCAACGCGGCACCGATGCGCGACAGGTCACTGTCACTGGACACACGATGCAACCGGAGATACGCTGATGGGTGAACAAAGGGGATTCATTATCCGAGCGATTAGTGCACGCGCCAGACGCTGTAGTGGCGGTGTGCGATCGACCGTGCAGAACGGAACACCACCGGCTCGAGGCTGATTTCTCAGGAACGAAAGCTGATATCCACGTGGATCCAATTTTGTCTGAAGATCGGGTTCCCGCGGGACTGTCCACGTTTCTCGCGGACAATATAATAATAGAGCAATGATAAGGAGCGTCAGTGGGATACACACGCGCACCACACGCAGCCAATCAAGCGTGCATTGCGCGAGGCGATCCTCCC